>CM070587.1:43875400-45112382 GCA_036346355.1 Rhipidocladum racemiflorum
TGCCGAACACTTAAGGCGAGTTTTGGAAAAGGCGAGGAAGCGACAACTTTTCGCCAAGTTCGACAAGTGTGATTTTTGGAAGGACAAGGTGGAGTTTCTTGGACACGTAATGACCGCGGAAGGAGTCGCCGTAGATCCAAGCAAAGTAGAAGCTGTGTTACATTGGGAACAGTAGAAGGCGTGACCCAGTTGAGTTTCCTTGGAATGGCAGGATACTACCGCCCGTTTCATCGAAGGCTTTTCGACAATTGCAAAACCTCTTACGCAATTGCTTTGAAGAAGGAAAAGAAGTTTGCATGGACGCTTGAGAATGTGAGGAAGGATTTCAGAGCTGAAGAAGCGATTGACATCAGCACCGGTGTTAGTTCTACCGGATGTTGCTCAAAGCTTCGATATTTATTGTGACGCATCGCGCCAAGGACTTGGATGTGTGCTGATGCAGAATGGAAAGGTCGTCGCGTATGCATCAAGGCAGTTGAGGCCGCATGAGGAAAATTATCCGACGCATGACCTAGAGTTAGCTGCCGTAGTGCATGCCTTGAAGATATGGCGTCACTATCTGATTGGAAACAGATGTGAAGTGTATACGGATCATAAGAGCCTTAAGTACATATTCACCCAGTCGGATCTGAATATGAGGCAAAGGAGATGGCTAGAGTTAATCAAGGACTACAATGTTGGAATCCATTACCATCCCGGGAAGGCCAACGTAGTTGCCGATGCTCTGAGTCGGAAGAGCCATACCGCGAGTATGTTGCTAGCCATAAGTCAGGATGAGTTATGTGAGGAGTTTCAGAAAATGAAGATTGAGGTTGTACCTAGCGGATTCTTGGCCGCATTAGAAGTAAAACCGACCCTGGAGGATCAGATTCGAGAAGGACAAAAGGATGATGACAAGATCCGCAGGATTAAGTCCATCAAGGAGGAAGGCAAGGCAGAGGACTTCAAGTTGGATGAGCAAGGCACGTTGTGGATGAAGGATCGCATTTGTGTGCCTAACAAAAGGAGTTAAAGCAAGCGATTTTGGAAGAAGCCCATGACTCTAAGTACTCGATTCATCCTGGAAGCGCCAAGATGTATCAGGATCTGAAGGAGAGATTCTGGTGGCCGAGTATGAAACGTGAAGTTGCCGACCATGTTGCATTGTGCGACGTATGCCAGAGAGTCAAGGCAATGCATCAGAAACCAGCGAGATTGCTACACCGCTAAAAATACGAGTGGAAGTGGGAGGAAATCGGAATGGATTTCATTACCGGTTTGCCAAAGACTCAAGGAGGTTATGACTCCATATGGGTTATAGTGGATCGCTTGACTAAAGTAGCCCATTTTATCCCCGTAAAGACCACTTACTCGGGAGATAAGTTAGCAGAGTTGTACATGATCAGGATTGTTTGTTTGCACGGAGTGCCAAGGAGGATTGTATCGGACAGAGGTACCCAATTTACCTCAAGGTTTTGGAATAAGTTGCATGAAGCCATGGGAACCCGTTTGAACTTCAAGATGACCTTATCATCCACGTACGGATGGACAGACCGAAAAGAGTCAACCAGATTCTAGAGGATATGTTGAGAGCTTGTGCATTGGCTTATGCTACCTCTTGGGATAAGAGTTTGCCGTATCTTTGGTCGATTACAACAATAGTTATCGAGGCTAGTTCTGAGATGTCACCTTTGAGGCCTTTGTATGGTCGACCTGTCGGACGCCATTGAATTGGAATGAGACCGTGGCGCCGTGTCTTTGGGCCTGATATTCTTCAAGAGGTGAAGAAGCGGTCGCTATGATTAGGGAAAGGTTGAAGATAGCCCAATCTCGACAAAAGAGTTATGCTGACAATCGTCGCGAGACTTGAGTTTTGAACCAGAAGACTTTTGTATACCTCAGAGTTACGCCTCTCAGGGGAGTTAAGAGGTTCCATGCCAAAGGGAAACTCGCACCCCGTTATGTTGGACCATTTAAGATTTTGAGCCGCAGAGGCGAAGTTGCTTATCAGCTGGAGTTGCCACGATCGTTGGCGAGTACATGATGTATTCCATGTGTCCCAGTTAAAGAAGTGTCTCCGAGTTCCTGAGGAACAGGCACCGCTGGAGTCAATTGAGTTGCAAGAGGATTTGACCTATAAGGAGCATCCCGTGAGGATTCTAGACACAATGGATCGAGAAACTAGAAACAAGTCAACCCGTTTTTGTAGAGTTCAGTGGAGCAACCATGAAGAAAGCGAAGCGACTTGGGAGCGCGAAGAGGATTTGAAGAAAGAGTTTCCAAACCTATTCCTTTAGTGAGCCCTGAATCTCGGGGACGAGATTCTATTAAGGGGGGGAGGTTTGTAACATCCCAAAATTTTGCTTTTCTTAAATTCATGAGTGATTTGACACTTTGGTGAATTTTTGGAATTTTCTGGAATTTATTCGGGTTTATTTGGAATTTATTTGAATTTATTCCATTTTGAAATAATTAAAGAATTTAATTTTGCAAATAAAATTTTGTTGGAAATATTTTATTTGAGTCCAAAATGTTCCAAAATATTTTCCAGAATTTTTCTGGAATTTTTCTGAGTCTTTTGCTATTTTTAATGAATTAAATGAATTACTGGGAATTATTTTAAATATTAAATCGCTGGAAAATCCAACTCGGGTCAAGTACTGTTCATCCGACCGAGTCGGACTCGAGTCCGACCCGAGCCAGTTGACTCGACCGAACCCACTCCTAACCCTAATCAATCCCAACCGTTGGATCAAGATCCAACGGCTGAGATCAGCCGCACGGTTCGAGCCAGAATCGGCCGGATCCGATCGCGCCCGTGCGATCGTGGCCGTTGATCGCGCCACGTGGACGGCCACGATTTCGTCGTCTTCGCCGAGTCCGAGCCGGACTTCGCCGCCGCGCCGCCGCCGTAGCGAACTAGGTTTCCGTCTAGGGCACGGACGCCGAGGCTATTTAAAGCGTGAGACGTCCCCCGAGGTTGCCCTCATCCTTGCGCACCCGTTCCCCCGAGCCATCTCGCCGGAGCCGCCACCGTTGAGCCGCAATCGCTCGCCGGAGTTGTCTCTTCCCTCCGCTGCGGTTTTGCGCCGGTTTCGCCGTCGTCCGTCGTCTTCCGTAGAAGGAGCCAGATCCGGAGTCCGCGACGAGACGCACCCGAAGGGAGGCTTCATCTCGCCGGAGCACGCCCCAAACGCCGTCGGGCTCGTCGTCGTCCCCGTCTCCGGTCAAGCCAGCGCCGCCGTGAAGCCATCGCCGTCCGCGAGCTCGGAGGACCGTCGGATCGGTCGGACGGTTGAGGTGAGCTCACGTGTTCCCAAACCCGATTAGATTCGGATCGTTGGATCAAGATCCAACGGTTCACAATTGCCACGTCTTTGTAGCGATGCGAATATAGGATTAGATACGGACCGTCCGATCTAGATCGAGCGGCCCCACGAGCAACGAGTAGTTTCAACGTGTTAACTCTAGATCCAATCTGGACCGTTGATTTTCAAATCAACGGCCGAGATTGTGCCACGTGTGCTCAGCCGCGCCCACGCGCGTGGGGAGCGTGTCTCTGACACGCGGGACCATGGTCGGAAGGGCCCACGTGTCGGCCGCTTGATCGCAGCGTGCGTGAAACCCAGCGCTGGCAGGTGGGGCCCACATGTCAGTCACGTAGAGTCGTGGACCGAGTCCACCGTGGACCCGAGCCGAGCGTGGACCGAGTCCATGGACCGGCTGACGTCAGCAGGCCAATCAGGAGCTGCCACGTGTCCATGCTGACGCAATAATTAATTTCCGAAAAAGAAAATGATTTATTAATTCGAAATATTGATTCAAATTTAGATTCAAACTTCAAACGCTTATAACTTTTGCGTTTCAACTCCGATTTGAGTGATTCAAATTTCTAAATTTGTATAAAATTGAGATCTACCTAAATATGAATTTTATTTAATTTTTGGACTAAAGTTTTTCTCTGTAAAATTATTTAATTGATTATTTAAACTTTAAATAATCATAACTTTTATGCGTTTAACTCCAAATTTGGCGATTCAGTTTCTAAAAATCCAGAAAATTATGTTCTCTCTGTTTATGGATTTTATTTGGAGTTTTGGGATCTTTTTGCATAGTGTTCATTTGTGTATTTGCTATTTGCACGCTTTACGAGTAGACGTTGAAGTGCCGGAAGGATTCGAAGGAGAAGTATTGACTCAGGATCCAACTCAAGACCAAGAGCAAGTGCTTTTTGAAGGCAAGTTGTGCTTTGACCATGTTGATCCTATTTCGAAATCTATTTTGATTTAAACTATTGCATGCTAGTTCAAATAGAAAGATACTTTGTTTAAACATGGGGGGGTTAGATAAATACCAATTTGCTATATGACACCTTGATTACTTAAGTATGTGCCATGACCTTTGTCACCCTAGTTGTGGTTTACTAGTTGGACATTATTAAATTGCCAACATGGGTTTAGACCGTTGTAGTATGCTGCTTAGACCTGCTACGTGCTCATGACATGATTTTGGACAATCAAACGCTAATATGGACTTAATGATATATTGAACCTGTTTTGGAAAAGTATCATGTGATGTTGACGGCACGTGGTGCATGGTAATCAACTGGGGTTTGATAAACAGATTTCGACCGGGGCATGTGGCAAGAGTAATCAGGTGGGCCAGTTGTGGCATTGGGAGTGATGATTTGGTTTTTCGGGTAGTCTTGCCCTGGTCACTCTAAGGACTTAACCTTGCAAGCCTTTGAACTGGGTCATACTTGCAACCACATGGCTGGAATGGGACGGCCCTAGTTGACTAAGTCGCTAAGGACTCACTTGTGGAGCCTCAGGGTGTCAGTTACACCTTTTGTGTGATTGTACGGGGGAGCGTATCGTGGCTGTGGCCAGGTACCCATCTAACGGTGTGTTGGTCCCATACTTCGCCTTGGCTAAGGGAAGGGATGGTGTAGAGCACGTACCGGAGAGGACCACTGTGTTGTTTGAGGCTTAGAAAGGCTTTGTTATGATCGCTCATTCGCATACTCTTGTATGGCGATTCACTACCGACGTGGTGAGTGGATTGTATCTTGTGGGTAAAGTGCATAACCTCTGCAGAGTGTAGAATCTATTTGAATAGCCGAGTCCACGATCGGACAATGCTCGGGAATTACAGTCAAGGGGTAGACTTTCTGAAAATAACTTGGTTTTGAAAAGATGGGTTGGTTTAACAAAGAAGATGATGGAAATATGGTTTAGGATGGGGAAAAATGTTATTTAAACTTCTTGAAAAGTTATTTATGCTTTACTTATTTCTCGCTTTGAATCTACTTATATTACTTGTCAAAAGTCACATTTCGCAAATATACCCTGAGCTATTCCTTTGTACTAAGCCATGCATATAGTATATTAGCTTGCATTACGTGCATGACTTGTCGAGTACCAAGTACTCACCCTTGCCTCAACACAATATCAGTTGAAGAGGAGATTACGCGACTTTGGAGGAGGAACTCCAAGAAGACCCGTCTACTTAGGGATGCGAGCCCGGTCGGTTGCCTGTGGTATCTTGGATGGCGCCACGAAGTTTATTTGATTTTCATTCCGCTATTTCTCTTTTAATAAGTTTCGCCTTGCAAGGCATATATTTGTAACTTGGCCATAAGGTCGAGTAACCCTTTGATTATTTAAATAAAGTACTTTGATAGTATCGTATGGTATGATTGTGATATATACCGATGTTAAGGCTGTGTGCACTAAGCGCGTTCTGGACTAGTCTTGAATACCTGAGGGTCGGATTTGAAAATTAGGGGTCCAGACACGTCACGGTGGGGCCCGCGTGTCGATCTGCGTGTGGCGAACGCGGTGACGTCGGCCACGGCGTCACCCGAGGGGTCCCACATGTCAGTGAGACATGCCCGTGAGCCGAATCCACGGTGAGCCGAACCCGAGCCGTGGACCTAGTCCATGGACCCGCTGACGTCATGCTGACCTAATAAATCGATTTTTCAATAGAAAAATAATTCAGTGGAAATTCAAATCCCGTGCTGACGTCATGCTGACGTCATTTTTCGGATTTTTCAATAGAAAAATAAATGAGTTAATTCGGTTTATTGATTTATTTGAATTTTCAAACTTCAAGCGCTTATAATTTTTGCGTTTCAACTCCGATTTGAACGATTTCAATTTCTAAATTTTTATAAAATTGAGATCTACTTAAATATGAATTTTAATTAATTTTTTGAATATGAAATTGCTCTGTTTATATTTAATTAATAGATTCTTTAAACTTTAAACAATTATAACTTTTGCATTTTAACTCCGATTTGGGCGTTTCAAATTTCTAAAAATTTGTAAAATTATGCTATTTCTGTTTATGGACTTTACTTGAATTTTTGAGCAATGTGCATGTACTGTTTTATTTATTTATTTCTATTTGCACGCGTTACGAGTAGACGTTGAAGTACCCGGGGGCTTCGAAGGTGAAGTGTTGACCCAGGAGCCATCTCAAGATCAAGAATAATTACTTTTTGAAGGCAAGTTATGCTTTCACCATTTTGATCCCACTTTTGAAATTATTTCAATTTAAATTATTACATGCTAATTTAATTAATAATCGTTTAAATTATTTCTGGGAATTAGATAAATGCCAAATTGCAGTATGACACCTTGACTATTTAATTATGTGCCATGAACCCTTGTCACCCTAGTTGTGGTTTATGTAGTTGGACATTATTGAATTGCCAACATTGGGTATTTAGATCGTTGTAGTATATTGCTTAAACCTGCTACGTGCACATGCATGATTTCAGACAATCAAATGTTAATATTGACTTAATGAGATATTGAACCTGTTTTGGAGAAGTATCACGTGTTGTGATTGTTGATGGCACGTGGTGCATGGTAATCAACTGGGTTTGATAAATAGATTTAGACCGGGGCAAGTGGCAAGGATGATATGGTGGGCCATGAGTGGCACTGGGAATGTTGTTTTGATTCTTCGGGTAGTTTTGCCCTGGTCATCCTAAGGACTTAACCTTGCAAGCCTTTGATCTGAGTCAAACGTGCAACCACATGTCCGCAATGAGACGAACCCAGTTGAGTAAGTTACTAATAACTTGCATGTGGTACCTCAGGGTGTCAACTACACCTTTTCTGTAGCTTGAAAGGGGAGCGTACCAGTGCTATGGCATGGTACCCGTCCAACGGTATGTCGGTCCCATACTTCGCCTCCGTTAAGGGAAGGGATGGTGTATGACAAAAGCTGGAGAGGTTCACTTGTATAGTTTGCGATCCTACGAAATGCTTTATTACGATCACTCGCCTTTGTGGTGTTTGATTGTATCTTGTGGGTAAAGTGCATAACCTCTGCAGAGTGTAAAATCTATTCGAATAGCCGTGTCATGATCTTGGACATTGCTCGGGGATTACAGTCAAGGGTTAGACTTTCATTAAAACAACTTGGACTTGGAAAGTTTGGTTGGGTTAAATGATGACGTTGATGGAAATATGGATTGGGAAAGGAAAAGTGTTTACTTAACTCCTGGAAAAGTTATTGATATAATCTTTACTTTTTACTGCTTTTGAATCTACTTATGCTACTTGTTAACTGTTGATTTACTGCAAATGTACCTATTAGCCAATCCTTTGTATTAAGCCGTGCATATAGAATATTAGCTGCATTCTGTGCATGACTTGCTGAGTACCAAGTACTCACCCTTGCCACAAAACAACATCAGTTGAAGGAGAAGCGACGCCAGCTTTGGAGGAAGAACTTCAGGAGGAGCCATCTACTTAGGGAGCGAGCCCAGTCAGTTGCCTGTGGTATACTGGATGGCGCCACGTTGATGCTTTTATTCCACTGCAATTTATTTCCTTAATAAGTTTTCGCCCTGTGTGGCGTACTCTTGTAACTTGACCATAAGGTCAAGCAACTAGTTTGGTTATCTTAATTAAAGTACTTTATTACTATCGAGGAGTATGATTGTGATATTCACCGATGTTGAGACTGTGTGCACTAGCGTGATCCTGGACTAGTGCTGAATACACAGAGGGTCCGGATGTGCAAATTCGGGTCCCGACAATAAAGCACTTAACAAGTCATGCACAGAATGCAAGTCTAATAACTATATGCATGGCTTATTCCAAATGAATGACTAAGTCGTTATTTTGCGATAAACAACATTCACAAATATTTATAATAGATTGTAAAGTAGTAAAACAAATAATAAAGGTAATAGATTTCACAGAACATCCCACATCCTTAACCAGTTCTCACTTTTCCACAGGCAAAATGCCTCCAAGCCCAAGTTCATTTTTATGAAAATCTAACCGTTGATTGTAATCCCTGAGCATTGTCCAATACTGCGGACACGGCTATTCGAATAGTTTTTACATCCTGTAGAGGTTATACACTTTACCCACGAGATACAATCAACTCATCACATCAGCCGTGAATCGCCATACAAGAGTATGAGAATGAGCGATCATAACAAAGCCTTTACAATGATCCGTCTAAACACAGTACTACCTGCTAAGGTTTCAACACTGAAGGGACTGGTTACCACAATCAGGGGCCCCCTCATGCGCCATGTGAGCATCCCCGTAAACCCGGGTCTCCCGCCCCCACGACAGTACTAAAGTGAAGACTTCACAAATTAGTCGGCTAAGTCTGTCCCATTCCAGACTTGTGGTTGTATGTTAGACTCAATTCAAATTCTTGCAAGGTTAAATCCTTAAAGTGACCAGGGCAAGACTTGCATCAATACTCTCATAGGAAACCACCTCACCATCACTCATATATATATATATATATACATATATACATACATACATACATATATATATCATGTTTCATGTCATCCCCACCGCCAATCTGGCACACCAAAATCCTTGCCACTTGCTCCAGTCTAAATCATTTTATCACGCCAGTTGATTATTGCGCAACACAATGCCAACAACAACAAAATCCTTGAAGAAGCACGAATGCCTCCACATATCAATATCATCGTGTTAGCACACGTCACACCATTTCAAAATATATTGTATATTCCATTAATCAATCTTGACCTTTGTATTTCCAAAATGATGTCACTGACCCGTTGCAAGTCTAAGCAAACTCTACGTTCTATCTAACCCATGTTGGAAATTTATTAGCTACCAACTATTAATCAACAATCCTAGGGTGATAAATGAATCATGGCATACAAATAGTGACAAGGTGGCAATAACAAATAGATTGATTATCTAATCCCAAATTAATTTCAATCAGTTTAACTTAAACTAGCATGCAATAATTTAAAACAACATAATTTTGAAACATGGGATCAATATGGTCAAGGCACAACTTGCATGGACCTTGCTATTTTTACTGCTCTTTACTCTTTATCTTCGATTCTAGATCTTCGACCTTCAATCTCCACTTTCTTGGTCCTCAGCTCCTTCGAACGACGCATATAACGATTAAAGAAAAGCAAATACAAACCAACTCAAAAGATAAATCGAATAACTCCAAATTAAGAATGAATAGTATTGGATCACAGCGGCTTAGATGGATTTAGGAACTTGAATGGATTGGATCGAAGATTAGACAAAGAGAATGGGCTTTCGGAAAAACACCGAAAAGGGAAAGACTCATAACTAAGAAAGAAGGAATAATATTCCAAGGAATACTTCTTTTGAAGTTATTATCTTGATTGGACAGACAATGACATCGACTCTCGATCTATAGACCGGGTCCATAAAGATATGTTAGTTCACAATGAACTAAGCTGAATGATCAATGTAGATTTTTGTTGACTAAACAGATACACAGTCAATCAAAAGAAGGATAGACTGATAGATTTGATCAGGGCACAAGGATATGACACATGGCCAACGGTCTATCGACCAAGTCCACGGTAACACCCCAACTTTTTGCTTTTCTGGTATTTAAATGGTATTTGGCATTTTTGAGAATTTTTGGAATTTTCTGGGATTTATTTCGATTTAATTTGAAATTATTCCCTTTAGAGATAATTAAATAATTAAAAGTTTTAAATAAAATTTTGTTGGAAATATTTTATTTGAGTCCAAAATGCCTCAAAATATTTTCCAGAATTTTTTCTGGAATTTTTTCAAGTACTTTGCTATTTTTCCCGAATTAAATGAATTTCTAGAATTATTTTTAAATATTCAAACGCTGGAAACCCTAGCCGGTTAGTACTGTTCAACCGACCAAGTCGGACTCGAGTCTGACTCGAGCCTGACCGAACCGGACCCAAACCCTAACCGTGTGACCGTTGGATCCTCATCCAACGGCAAGGATGCGGCCACGTCACCCAGTCCGTGCCGCCGCCGGATTCCGCCGCCGCGTGCGAGTGGTCCTCGTTTTCCGCGATTTTCACAGACGTCGAGGACCCTATTTAAAGCGTCGCCACCCGTGTCGTGTTCTCTGTTTCCGTGCGCACTAGTTGCCCTAGGTCATCGAGCTCCAGCCGTCGTAGCCTCACCGCAATCGCTCGCCGAAGTTGTGCTAGGGTTCCGCCACGGTTTTTGCCGTTTTCCACCACCGTCCGCCGTCCTCCGCTGCGTTGCTGCCCAGATCCGAGACCGTCGCGACGAGACGCACCTGGGGGTACCATCCACTTTGCCGGAATCGCGCCCAAACGCTATCCCCGTGGTCGTCGTCCTCAGCTCCTGCAGCCGCAAGCCATCGCCGCCATCGAGCTCTGTCAGCCGTCGGATCAAGATCCTACCGCCTCGGTGAGTCCACATCGCCCTAATCCCCATAGAGATTAGATGCAATCTGGACCGGTGGATCCAGATCCAACGCATCAGATTAGGCCACGTAGGCTCGATAAGTTTGGACCGGTCCGATCCTAGTTTGATTGTGACCGTGTGATATGGGTTGAACGGTTCAGATTGAATAGCACGCTGCGGCTAGCAAAATAGCACACCGTAGCACGTTTGTTTTGACTGTGGGATCAAGATCGTACGGTTAGATTGAATCGAGTAGTTTTGTTATTTCACGAGATTAGATCTATTACCAACCGTTAGATCTAGATCCAACGCATCAGATTAAGCCACGTAGCCTTACCGTAGCAAACTAGATCTAATCTTGGCCGTCGGATTTAGATCATACGGCTACGATTTAGCGTAAGTTCGGATCGCTCCGATCTAGCATTCAGTTCGAACCGCTCCGATCTAGCGTTCAGTTCGGACCGTCCGATCTCGATTACATCTGGACCGTTGGATTTTGAATCAACGGTTTAGATGGAATATCACGTCCGTGCGTGAGTGATGTTAGCGATGACATCATGATGATGTCATCGGTGGGTCCACTCGTCAGCGACACATTATTTTCCGAAAAATATATTTTTATTTTTATCGTTTCGTTGCTGACGTCGTGCTGACGTCATAATATGGATTTTTCATTGGAAGAATAATCTGGCCGAAATAGAAATCGGCGCTGACTTCAGGCTGACGTCATATTTCCGAATTATCAATTCAAAAATAAATGAATTAATTCGATTTATTCTTTTAATTGATTTTTCAAACTTCAAATGCTTATAACTTTTGCGTTTTAACTCCGATTTGAGTGATTCCAATTTCTAAAATTTTGTAAAATCAAGCTCTATTTTGTTCTGAATTTTATTTGATTTTTGGACTTGAATTGCTCTCTGTTTTATTTATTTATTTCTATTTTCATTCATTACGCGTAGACGTTGAAGTTCCCGAAGGCTTCGAAGGTGAAGTTTTGACCCAGGAGCCAGCTCAAGACCAAGAACCAGTACTCTTTGAAGGCAAGTTGTGCTCTGACCATGTTGATCCCATTTTTGAGAATTATGTTGATTCAAATTATTGCATGCTAGTTTAATTAAAAATGCTTTTAAATAATTCTGGGATTAGTTAAATGCCTAGTTGTTGTATGCCACCTTGACATATATAATTGTATGCCATGAACCCCTTTGTGTCACCCTAGTTGTAGATAATTAGTTGGACATTAATAATTGCCAACATGGGTTAATTAGATCGTCGTAGTATGCTTAGCCCTGCCACGTGATAATGACATGATTTTGGACAATCAACTATTAATGCTGACTTAATGAGATACGGAACATGTTTTGGAAAGTGTCATGTGTTATTGATGAATGATGTTGATGGCACGTGGTGCATGGTAAAGAACTGGGGTGGTAAAATGCTTTAGACTAGGGCAAGTAGCAATATTGATCTGGTGGGCCAGGATTTGTACGAGGAGAGATGTTTTGGTTCTTGGGGTAGTCTTGCCTTGGTCACCCTAAGGACTTAACCTTGCAAGCCTTTGAACTGAGTCAAGCATGCAACCACAAGTCTGGAATGGGACAGGCCTAGTGGAGTAGGTTGCTAATAACTTGCATGTGATACCTCGGGGTGTCAACTATACCTTTTGTGTAGTTGTAGGGGGAGCGTACCAGGTGCTGCGGTATGGTACCCATCTAACGGTATGTTGGTCCCATACTTCGCCTCTGCTGAGGGAAGGGATGGTGTATGGCAACCGGACAGGTTCACTTGTAAAGTTAGAGGTTTCCGAAAAACTTTGTTACGGACACTCGCCTTTGTGGTGTTTGACTGTATCTTGTGGGTAAAGTGCATAACCTATGCAGAGTGTAAAATCTATTCAAATAGTCGTGTCCGCGGTATTGGACTCTGCTCGGGGATTACAGTCAAGAGTTAGACTTTCATGAAAATAACTTGGTTTGGTAAATGGTTGGGTTGGGACTAAGAATTGGACTTAGGTTGTGGAATGCTTTACTTGTGAAATGATTGTGAAAGTTATTACCTTTACTATTCTTATACTGCTTTGCAATCTATTACTGTATTTATGAATACTGTTTCACTGCAAATAAACCATGAGCCTATCCTTTGTACTAAGCCATGCATGTAGAATATTAGCTTTGCATTCTGTGCATGACTTGCTGAGTACCAAGTACTCACCTCTTGCAACAATACAACACCAGTTGAAGAAGAAGCGACGCCAGCTTTGGAGGAAGAACTTCAGGAGGAGTCGTCTACCTAAGGAGCGAGCCCAGTCAGTTGCTTGTGGCATATTGGTTGGCGCCATGCATTTTTTTATTTTTTTCGTTGCAGTTATTTCTTTTAATAAGTTCTCGCCCTGCAAGGCATAACTTTTGTAACTTAACCATAAGGTCGAGCAACCAGTTTGTTTACTAATTAAAGTATTTTATTATTTCGCTGGGTATGATTGTGATATTTACTAATGTTGAGACTGTGTGCACTAGCTTGATCCTGGACTAGTGATGAATACACAGAGGGTCCAGATTTGCAGATCCGGGTCCCGACATCTAAGAATGAATTCTAGGTTAATGGCAGATTGGATTTTCAAGGATAAGACATGGACAAGTGGGATCGACATCTGGGTTGATTTGGAATCCAGTCATGCATCAAAGAAGAGACTTGACGATGACAAGGCGGCGATGATAAGAAGATGAGGCTGAACTCAATGTGATGGGGCTAGCTCACATCAAGGTGATAGAAAAGATGATGACATCGCACTAAGGCTTTTGCTTGAATGCGCGCATGCGATGGTAGCGAAGCGATGAGAGCAGAGCGTTAATGGTGAAGCGTTGACAGGACACTCATGAAATGACAAGGTGGCGACTGTCGGTACAATGATATGGCAACGAGGTTATGATATGGCTCAAGAATGATCTGCGGACTGCAGGGTTCACATGTCATGGTGCAACATCGATGACAGATTGATCCAAGGGTTAGGTTAGGATTTGAGCGAAGTGATTCAAGATTGGATACACTTGACATAGGGATTGGATGGTTAGGGTTGGCTCTGCGACAAATGATTGCAAAGGATGGCTAACCGAAATAGGATTTGATAACGACGAGGGACTAGATCGAAAGACGACGGGTATCGACCGGAACAAGGCTTTGATGGAAAACGGGGGCCAATTGAACTCCAAAGATGGGCGAAACAATGGATTATGAAACTACTGGACAAAACGACACGGCCACGGCGAACTAGGATGGTTGGCGATAAAACACGGCACGCGGTGGCAGCAAAAGACGGTGGCTACGAAATAAAAAAAAATTCCAGTAGATGCAACAATAAAGGGTAAGTGAGTACCACGTATAACGCGGCGAGACAAACTCAACGGTATAGGCGGATTTGGCGGCGACCCACCGGATTGATCACAAACTGTCGATGAATGGCTTACGAAGCTAATAGATCAAATGGTCATAACTAATACAATAATGTATGAAACTTAACCAAATTTTACAGAGAGCTATTTGGGACACTAAGACACAAAGTGACATGAGTGGATCTGAGTTTTACCTTTTGGATCGACGGGGAACGTGCAAGGAAGTTTTCAGCTGTCTGCAACGCAGTCTGATCCTGAAGATTAATTTTTCTGCGCAAACCCCATTGGCAAAACCTTGTCTTAGGGTGAGAACCATGTAGAGAACATCAAGATGAGTCTACAGTAAACATTTCATGGTCAAACTCGCAAAAACTAGGGAGAACGGGCGTCGACAAGATTTGAGATTGAAACAGCCATAACTTTTGATTTCGTAGATGAAATTGCACCAAATTTGGAGGGGAGACAGATAGTAGTATATGGCTCAAAGCGACATGAAAGGATCTTGGAAAAACTCACCGAGGTGACAAGGAACGCAACGCCAAGTTGCGGCCATCACGGCAGCACGAGGGAGGAAGATGGATGAAATTTCTAGGGTTTGGGAGATGTCCTGGGGGTTGAGGACGTGGGATAGGGTCTAGGTATGCCTCTATCGGCTTAGGAAGTTGGGCCAAACAAGAAAAACCGAGTTGGGAAAGAGTTTAGCTTGAGTTGGACTCGGATCGAGCACTTGGCGGGCATCAAACAGCAATTGGTGACGTGGCGCAAGGAGGGCCCTTGGATGGCGATCGTGCGGCCGTGGGCGCACGGAGGCGTGGCCAGGCTGTTGTGGCCCAGGCACTGGTGCGGGCGAGGCATGGTCCAGGCGGAGCGTGGCCCAACGCTGTGGCGGCCAGCGAATGGCTCAAGGCAGAGAGAAACCGGCCGACGCAATGTGGGCCAAGGCGACGGGCTAGCGTGGGGAATTGGCTAGGCTGAGCAGCGGGAGGGAAACCGGGCCAGCGGGAAGAAGCAGCCCAAAAGCAATTTCTGGATTTTCAAATCATTTCTTAATTAAAATAAGTCAAGAAGATTAAATTAATTTAATTAGGGCAATAAATATACCAGAAAAATTCTAAAAAATATTTTGAGATATTTTGAACTCAAATAAAATATTTGCAAAAAAACTTCCTATAAACTTTCTAAATTATTAGTTAATTTCCATAAAGGCTTAATTCGAAACAATTCCAAATAAATCCAATAAATGGCAAACGAGCTCCGAAAAATCTCAGAAAATACAGAAAAAATCCTTCAAGCACAAGGAACCCAACTAAAAATGAATTTATTTTATTTGAAGTATAAACTAGTCAAATTAAACTGTTCTAGCTTTAGAAGATTCGAAATGAAGCTTTACTAAAGCGAGAAAATTAGCAGAAACTTTTGGGTAGTTAAACTAAACAATAAATTTTTGAAAACCCAAATTTTGGGATGTTACAGTATCTTTTAATTACCTTTATACCCTTGGTCAAAAAAAGTTCAAAAAAATTAAAAAAAACAACAAAATCCAAAAAAAAGAAGAGAAGGAGCCCTGGTTGTTTGCTTTGTGTTTCAGCGTGTTGGTTGGTGACTAGTGATTTTTTTGTGTCCAGGCTCCCGTCTCTAGTACGGTGTAGCCTAGGACCAGCACGGTACTATCGTTGAACAATTACTCAGCTTGTTTGACTAACGTGGTTTTAGCTTTCCATTGTACTATTTTCAGCCACCTATAGCTCCACGAATACTACTACCAACTAGGTACTAGTGACTGGTATCGATACACCATATCTCTAGGCGTTGTTGCCTTGTTGGTTGCTGTCACTATTTGCTAAGCTTGATAAGAATTGGTAAGAACTTGACAAAACGAGTAGAGTGTGAGTGACTTGTTTGGCCACATCCTTGTGTAGTTGCTAGGGACATATTCTCTGTGATTGCTTGCTCCCTTGTTTTCCCGCTAACCATGACAGGTTCTGGAGACAATAGCGCCCAACATTATCCTTGTACGAGAGGCATCATCCAACACTTTGAGCGCCAAGTAATGCTATGCACTGAAGGCCTTGATGAGGATGTGCAGGTTACTAATGAGCGCCTTGGTGGATTGGAGGCGGCTCAAATCGACACCAACAACAAGCTTGTAACGATGGAGACCTCTCTCGCTGAGATTTTGAGGCGGCTTGATGTCATTGGGCATGCACCTCCTGCTGATGATGTTGATATCTCGCGAGACAGCCACAACCATGGTGCTTTGGGCAGTGTGGCATGTGAGAACGATGATGACTATTATGCTGACGCCGAGGTTGATGATGTAGATGCTTGTCAACGATGTCACCTCCACCGAAATCGCAAAGGCATGGCCCCTTTGCCACCGCGCCGTGAGGTACGTGACAATGACGATTCATTAGGAAAGATTAAATTCACTATTCCACCTTTTGATGGTAAATACGATCCTAATGCATACCTCACTTGGGAATTAGCTACTGATAAAAAATTTACTTGCCAAGAATTTCCTGAGAACAAAAGGGTTAGAGCTGCTACTAGTGAATTCACTGATTTTGCTTTGATTTGGTGGAGTGAGTATCGCCGTAAAAATCCAAAATCTGCTCAAATCTGGGATGATTTGAAAAGAATCATGCGAGCTAGATTTGTTCTGTCATATTATGCGCGTGATCTATTAAATAAATTGCAACAATTGAGACAAGGTAGTCAAAGTGTAGAAGATTATTATCAGCAGTTGCAAATAGGAATGCTTCGTTGTGGATTAGAGGAAAATGAGGAGGCTGCTATGGCTAGATTCATGGGTGGGTTGAACCGCGAAATTCAGGACATTCTAGATTACAAAGAATACAATTCTATCACTCGTTTATTTCATCTTGCTTGCAAAGCTGAAAAAGAAGTGTAAGGACAACGCGCAAGCACCATGACTAATGTTTCTGCAGGCTGTTCTAGCACTTGGTCTCCCCGTACACCTACTGCTCCAACGAGTCGCCAAACTGCAGGACTTCCCCCCAACAACAAGCCACGTCATTCGTCGTTCGTTCCAACATCCAGGCCCCTCGAGGCATCAAAGGGGCCGTCCAAGCACCCGCCAAGAGTTCTTCTTCTGTTGCTTCAACGGGGAGAACAAGAGATGTTCAATGTCACCAATGCAAAGGGTATGGCCATATGAGGAGTGAATGTCCAAGCAAACGGGTGCTGATTGTGCGGGATAATGGTGAGTTTTCCTCTGCTAGAGATTTAGATGAAGATACCTATGCAATGCTTGCAGCTGACCATGAAGGAAGTGAAGATGAGCTTAATCAAGCAGAAGAGCACATTGATGCTAAACTTGCAGATCGCTATGAGAGTCTCATTGTACAACGTGTGTTGAGTGTACAAATGGCAAAGGTGGAGCAAAATCAGCGACACAATTTGTTCCAAACCAAATTCGTGATCAAGAAGCGTGCATGCCATGTGATTATTGATGGAGGAAGTTGCAACAACCTCACCAACTCCGACATGGTCGAGAAGCTATCATTGAACACCAGACCACACCCTCAGCCTTATTACATCCAATGGTTTAACAGCAGTGGTAAGGTAAAGGTAACACGGTTGGTGAGAATACAATTTGCTATTGGATCATATGATGATTTTGTTGATTGCGATGCCGTACTGTAACACCCCAAAATTTTGCTTTTCTTAAATTCATGTGTGATTTGGCACTTTGGTAAATTTTTGGAATTTTCTGGAATTTATTTGGATTTATTTGGAATTTATTTGAATTTATTCCCTTTTGAAATAATTAAAGAATTTGATTTTGCAAATAAAATTTCGTTGGAAATATTTTATTTGAGTCCAAAATGTTCCAAAATATTTTCCAGAATTTTTCTGAGTCTTTTGCTATTTTTAATGAATTAAATGAATTTCTGAGAAATTAATTAGATTATTTAATCGCTAAAAAACCTAACCGGTTTTGTACTGTTCATCCGACCGGACCCGAGTCCGAGTCAGACTCGAGTCCGACCCGAGCCAGCTGATTTGGTCGAACCCGCTCGGCCGAACCCTAACCGCGTGACCGTTGGATCTTGATCCAACGGCCACGATTGAGCCACGTCGACCGGACCCAAGCCTGACCGAGCCAGCCAGCTCGCCCGAGTCAGACCCGCGCCCAAACCCCCGCACCGAGTCAGACCCGAATCTGCAAATTCGGACCCTCTGTGTATTCAGCACTAGTCCAGGAACGCGCTAGTGCACACAGTCTCAACGTTGGTAAATATCACAATCATACTCAACGAATTAATAAAGTACTTAAATAGCTAACCAAACTGGTTGCTTGACCTTATGGTCAAGTTACAAATATACGCCTCGCAGGGCGAAACTTATTAAAAGAGAAATAATAGCAGCGGAAAATAAGATAACTTCGTGGCGCCATCCAGTATACCACAGGCAACTGACTGGGCTCGCTTCCTAGTTAGACGGATCTTCTGGGAGCTCCTCCTCAACTGGTGTTGTATTGTGGCAAGGGTGAGTACTTGGTACTCAGCAAGTCATGCACAGAATGCAAACTAATATACTACATGCATGGCATAGTACAAAGGAGTAGCTCAGGGTATAATTGCAGTAAAGAGCATTTAACAAGTATCATAAGTAGATTCGAAAGCAGTAGAAACAGTTATAGCATCAATAACTTTTCCAGGAGTTAAATAAACATCTTTCCTAATCCTAATCCACATTTCCATCAACATCATTATTAAAACAAACCCAACCTTTCAAGACCAAGTTATTTTCAAGAAAGTCTAACCCTTGACTGTAATTCCCGAGCGATGTCCAATACCGCGGACATGGCTATTCGAATAGATTTTACACTCTGCAGAGGTTATGCACTTTACCCACAAGAAACAGTCAAACACCACAAAGGCGAGTGTCCGTAACAAAGTCTTTCGGAAACTTCTAACAGCACAAGTGGTCCTCCCCGGTGTTGCACACTAACCCTTCCCTTAGCGAAGGCGAAGTTTAGGTCAAGCCACCGTTAGATGGGTACCTGGCCGCAGCCCCGGTACGCTCCCCCATACAACTACACAAAAGGTATAGTTGACAACCTGAGGTCCCACAGGTACGTTATTAGCAACTTAATCAACTAGGTCCGTCCCATTACAGACATGTGGTTGCACGCTTGACCCAACTCAAAGGCTTGCAAGGTTAAGTCCTTAGGGTGACCAGGGCAAGACTACCCGAAGAACCAACACAACGTTCCCGGTGCCACAACTGGCCCACCCGATTATTCTTGCCACATGCCCCGGTCAAATCTATTTATCAAACCCCCAATTGATTACCATGCACCACGTGCCATCAACATCACATGATACCTTTCCAAAGCAGGTTCAATATATCATTAAGTCAATATTAACATTTGATTGTCCAAAATCATGTCATGAGCACGTAGCAGGTCTAAGCAATATACTACAACGGTCTAAATTCCCATGTTGGCAATTAAATAATGTCCAACTAGTAAACCACAACTAGGGTGACAAGGGGTCATGGCACATATGTAATTAACCAAGGTGTCATACAGCAATTAGGCATTTAACTAGTTTTCCCAAATTTAAATAGAGTATTTTTCTAGTTAAACTAGCATGCAATAGTTTCAATCGAATTAATTTGAAATTGGGATCAACATGGTCAAATCACAACTTGCCTTCAAAAAGTACTTGCTCTTGGTCCTGAGCTGGCTCCTGGGTCAACACTTCACCTTCGAATCCTTCCGGCACTTTAACGTCTACTCGTAAAGCGTGCAAATAGCAATAAATAAATGAACGGTAGACAAAAAGTGTCCAAACATCCAAATAAAGTTCATAAATAGAGAGAGCATAATTTTATGAATTTTTAGAAACTGGAATCGTCAAATTCGGAGTTGAAACGCAAAAATTATAGCATTTTGAAGTTTAAATATTAAATTAAATAGTATTACAGAGAAAAACTTTGGTCCAAAAATTAAATAAAATTCATCATTAGGTAGATCTCAATTTTATACAAATTTAGAAATTTGAATCACACAAATCGGAGTTAAAATGCAAAAGTTATAAGCGTTTGAAGTTTGAAACAAATTCTGAAATCAATTATTCGAATTAATAAATCATTTTCTTTTTCGGAAATTCTTTTATTGCGTCAGCGTGACACGTGGACCAATCGGGTGCCACCACGTCGCCTCGGGTCCATCGACCCGGCGCACGGGCGCGGCTCGGTCCACCGTGGACCCGGTCCACGCCACGCGTTACATCGACAAAGCGGGCCTCGGATGACGTCAGCAGTGATGTCATCACGCACGGCTGAGGACGGCTGATAGCTGGGCCCCACCGTGACGTCAGCGTGACGTCATGGTGCAGTTGGCTGGGCCGCTGACAGCTGGGCCCCACAGACACGCTCCACACGCGGGCGCTGACCGCGCTGACCGCGACGGTCAGCCTCCCGGCCACGTGGCGTGATCTCGGCCGTTGATTTGAAAATCAACGGCTCAGATCGGATCTGGCTTAACGCGTTAAGAAACTACTCCGCTGATCTGGACCGTTCGATCTTGATCGGACGGTCAAGATCCAATCTAACGAATACAACGTGGGTTAACGCTAACCGTTCGATCTAGATCTAACAGCTGAGATCTATTCTAGCTTGGTGCAGTTTGGGCTACGTGGCATGATCTAAACCATTGGATCTAGATCCAACGGTTGGAAATAGATCTGAGGAAAGCACGTGGGATCTCACCGGGGTGTGACGTGGCGCGATCTGGACCCTTGGATCTGGATCGGACGGCTGGTGGAGCTCGAGGTCCGGCGACGGCTTGCGGCGGGGCTGGTTCACCGGAGACGAAGATGGTGACCACGGCGACGGCGTTGCGGGGCTCCTCCGGCGAAGTGAGTGGTCTCCTCTAGCGCGGCTTGACCTCGCGGTTCCGGATCTGGGCTCAACGGCGGCGAAGGACGGCGGACGGCGGTGGAAACTGCAATTGAACGCGGCGGAACGCTCCTCCAACTCCGGCGAGCGATTGCGGCGCAACTACGGCGGCTCTGGCGGCGTGAGCTAGGGCTACGGGTGCGCACAGAAGTTGGCGTCATGGCAGCGGTGGCGGCGCATTAAATAGGGCCCTCGACGTCCGTGAAACACGTGAAAACCGAGGCCCACTCCGTTGCGGCGGCGGAATCCGAGTTGGATTCGGATTGGGTGACGTGGCTCAACGTCAGCCGTTGGATCAAGATCCAATGGTGCGAGGGTTTGGGCTCGTGTCTGGCTTGGGCTAGCTGGCTGG
Organism: Rhipidocladum racemiflorum; assembly: GCA_036346355.1. Classification (NCBI taxonomy): domain Eukaryota; kingdom Viridiplantae; phylum Streptophyta; class Magnoliopsida; order Poales; family Poaceae; genus Rhipidocladum; species Rhipidocladum racemiflorum. Next base: position 43,896,772 of record CM070587.1, read on the forward strand.
CTCGGTCGGACTCGGGCTCGGGTGACGTGGCGCGATCGTGGCTATTGGATCAAGATCCAACGGTCACGCGGTTAGGATTCGGCCGAGCGGGTTCGACCGGAACGGTTGGCTCGGGTCGGACTCGAGTCTGACTCGGACTCGGTTCAAGTTGGATGAACAGTACAAACCCATTCGCTATTTTCCAGCGATTAAATAATTCAATTAATTCCCAGAAATTCATTTAATTCATTAAAAATAGCAAAAGACTCAGAAAAATTCCAGAAAAATTCTGGAAAATGTTTTGGAACATTTTGGACTCAAATAAAATATTTCCAACAAAATTTTATTTGCAAAGTTAAATTCTTTAATTATTTCAAAATGGAATAAATTCAAATAAATTCCAAATAAATCGAAATAAATTCCAGAAAATTCCAAAAATTCACCAAAGTGCCAAATCACACATGAATTTAAGAAAAGAAAAATTTTGGGGTGTTACAGAGGTTTTGCGTGCTTTCATCGAAAAATTTGTGGTGGTATATTTTGATGACATTTTGATCTACAACAAGTCATTAGAGGAACATCTTGTCCACTAGCGTGCTGTTTTGATGCTTTACGAGATGCACATTTATTTGCTAACCTTGAGAAGTACACCTTTTGCACGGATCGAGTCTCTTTTCTTGGCTATGTTGTTACTCCACAGGGAATTGAAGTTGATCAAGCCAAGGTTGAAGCAATACAGAGTTGGCCGACTCCTAACACGTTCACAAACGTTCTATCGTCACTTTTTGAAGGATTACAGCACAATCGCCGCACCGTCGAATGAACTCACCAAGAAGGGTGTGCCATTTGTTTGGGATGAGGCACAAGAAGATGCATTCAATGCCTTGAAAGATAAGTTAACACATGCACCCTTACTCCAACTACTAGATGTAACACCCCGGCATCTAGTATGCTTGAATGTTACCAAACATAGACTAAACAATATATAAATACCACAAATAAAGATAAATTACAGCAAAGGTGCAAATGCTAAAACCGAAAATTTCGGCAGCATCTCCTTTGTGTTTCCATGATTGAAGCAACAACAATACTATGACAAGATATAGCAAGATATGAGACATCTAAAACATCATTAACAATGGATATAGCAACATCTTAAATCAATAATACCATGTCCAACCACTCCTCAAACTAAAACGAAGCAATTGAGGAAAACAAGCACATAATTTAACCATACACCAAGATTCATGGCACTATTCTTATTATCATCACTTCAAACGATTAAATTGTCTATAAGTGTGGAGCTACGTGTGGAAGTGTAGCTAATGCCCTCTCCCGCATGCCAGTTTCATGGTACCTAAAAACAACATAAAACACAAGCGTGAGTTCATCACTCAGCAAGCATATTGCAATGGATCATAAGAACAAATCAATGCCAACATCGATACATACCATACTTAACGTCATGATCAAGTCATAATTTCATATACAACATCATAACCATGTCCCAATCTCATTGTACACATTTCATTATCATCATCATGTATGCAATGCAATGCAATGCACATGTCTCCTCGAAACACATACCGGTATTGCCGAGTGCACACCCGTCGGCGTGCACCCTCTTTCCCCTTCCATACCGTAGATGGAGGGTGCCTACTCCTCGCTTCCACTCACCACGTGGATGGAATCACGAGGTAGGTCTTACTCAATGGCACTCCGGATTAGTCATAACTTTCTCACCGACCTTACCGGACTAGTTATGACGTTCTCACCGACCGGGCCAGTTTTTATGCTATGTATGCAACATATGCCATAAAACATACACAATTAATCATTGCATAGCATCATAACATACCATTTTCATCATATCATGGGCAAACACTAGTCATGGCAAGATAGCATATCATGAAAACAATTTGCATCTAATCAAGACAAGCAACATACAACACACTACCCATTCCAATACACTTGCCTTAACCGCGGCGACGGATTGGCGAGAGGATGAGGGCACTCCCGGGGTCACACCACCTGCACATAGATACCACACACTCAAAACGTGCCCACAAAACAGTACACCATTGCTCATCTACCCCAACTTCGCAAACTACTCCCAAAGCCGAAAAACAGAGAATCTGTCCCCCGGGACAGCAGGCTTCAAACTAACATAACTTGAGTTATAGGACTCCAAATCAAGTAAACGAGTACATCATCGCGAATATTAGGAAATTTCCTAGCTTTTTCTAAGCATTGGGAAAAGCTGATTCGGCATCTAAAATTGTCTAATCTACAAAACATTACGTTATGTCCCAATTACGTCACAGATTTGAACACGCTCGGTAAAACGATCATAACTTTCAAACGGCTGGGTGTAATTGGACGTTTTGGGTGTCCAATTAAAGGTATTGAAGTTATCTACAACTTTCTCAATATACAACCGACCAGAAAACGCGTCTAAAATTGCGAAATCTTAAGCCCTAGGTCGGACACCCAATCTTCCCGAAACAGAACACCATGCAAACTCTAGATTTCATCCAATCTAACCAATGGCAGCACAACATTTTGATATAATAGCAAGAAATCCTCCATTAACACAGCACCTAATCCACCCCAAAGGTTTCCCATCACCTTACCTTAGCCCGACGAACGAAGAACCGACGAACACGCCTCCCGATCGCCCGATCTTCCTCCAAGCGCCAATCCCGCCAAATCCTCTCATCGTGAAGCTCCCCAATGGTGAGGGCAATGGCGTGGAAGAGAGTGGTAGCAAGGGGTGGGGGTGGAGCTCGCCTAGGGCCAGCTAGAGGTGGTGGGGAGGAAGGAGCAAGGTGGCGGCTAGGGGAGGCAATGGGGGAGGCGCATGGGGGGAAGAGGGGTGGGTGGTGGCTAGGGTTGAGGGAGAGGGGAGTGGGGGGCGCACCAAGGGGTGGGGGCTAGGTTTGGCTGCCCAAAAGTCCCCCCCCTTGGGCCCAAACCCTTTCACCGGAGGCCCAACTAAACCCCCAAGGCCCAAAGTCCCCCGGAGAGGCCCAAACACCCGGAAACGGCCAAAAAACATGCTATAAAGTCGTACCGAAATGCTGAATTCTAAAATGTCATATTCTGGGGTGTCACACTAGATTTTTGTAAGACTTTTGAATTAGAAGGTGATGCTAGTGGAATCGGTTTGGGTGGTGTGCTCATACAAGGAGGAAAACCTATTGCATATTTCAGTGAAAAGTTGAGTGATCCTAGTTTGAACTATTCTACTTATGACAAGGAATTATATGCCCTAGTTAGAACTTTGGAAACATGGCAACATTATTTATGGCCCAAAGAATTTGTCATTCACTCTGATCATGAATCATTAAAGCATATTCGAAGTCAAGATAAACTAAATTATAGACATGCAAAGTGGGTTGAATTCATTAAATCATTTCCTTATGTCATAAAACACGAGCAGGGAAAAGATAATGTTATTCTGATGCTTTGTCTCAAAGATATACCATGCTTTTACAGCTTGATTTCAAAATCTTTGGACTAGAGACGATTAAACAACAATATGTGCATGATGATGATTTTAAAGATGTATTGTTGAATTGTAAACAAGGGAAAACTTGGAACAAATTTGTCCTCGATGATGGGTTTTTGTTTAGAGCTAACAAGCTATGCATTCCAGCTAGCTCCATGCGATTATTGTTGTTACATGAAGCGCATGGAGGTGGGTTGATGGGACACTTCGGTGTGAAGAAGGAGGACGTACTTGCTGGTCATTTCTTTTGGTCAAAGATGAGACGGGACATTGAATGATACATTGCTCACTGCACTACATGCCAAAGGGCTAAGTCACGGTTTAATCCTCATGGTATGTATATGCCTGTACCTGTTCCTACTGTACCTTGGGAAGACATTTCTATGGACATTGTTTTAGGACTGCCTAGGACAAAGAAGGGGAGGGATATCATCTTTATTGTTGTGGATAGATTTTCTAAGATGGTACACTTCATACCTTGTCATAAAAGTGATGATGCTACCAATATTGCTGATTTGTTCTTTCGTGAAATTGTTCGCTTGCATGGTGTGCCAAACACAATAGTTTCAGATCGTGACACTAAATTTCTTAGCCATTTTTGGAGAGCTTTATGGGCTAAATTGGGGACTAAGCTGTTATTTTCTACCACTTGTCATCCCCAAACTGATGGGCAAACTGAAGTTGTCAATAGGACTTTATGTACCATGCTTAGGGCTATTTTGAAAAAGAATATAAAGATGTGGGAAGAATGCTTGACTCATGTTGAGTTCGCTTATAATCGTTTGTTGCATTCTACTACTAAGATGCGTCCTTTTGAGATTGTTTATGGTTTTATGCCTCGTGCTCCTATTGATTTGTTGCCTCTTCCAACTTCGAAGAGGATGAATATTGATGCTAAACAACATGCTGAATTAATGCTGAAAATACATGAGACAACTAAAGAGAACATAGAGCACATGAATGCTAAGTTCAAACTTGCTAGTAGTAAAGGGAGGAAGCATTTAACTTTTGAACCTGGTGATCTTGTTTGGTTGCATTTGAGAAAAGATCATTTCCCTGAGTTTAGAAAGTCAAAGTTGATGCTGAGAGCTGATGGCCCTGTCAAAGTGATAGAAAGGATTAATGACAATGCCTATAAGCTTGAGTTGCCTGCAGATTTTGGGGTTAGTCCCACCTTTAACATTGCTGATTTAAAGCCTTATTTGGGAGAAGAAGATGAGCTTGAGTCGAGGACGACTCAAATGCAAGAAGGGGAGGATGATGAGGACACCCTTTCCATGGATACAAACAGGCCATCTCCTCCATCTCATTCATGTACAACACATCAACCTGAGCCGGCTCCATTACAAGCACCAATCACTCGAGCTCGCGCACGTCACCTTAAATATCAAGCGAATGTGTTCCTAGGTTTTCATGCAAGTGATTCAACGAATGGAATGCTATTTAATTTTTGTGATGATTTCATTGTTCTTAGGAACCAAGGAGAAGAGCCAAAAAAGGATTCGTTTGGGCACAAGTTCGAGTTCATGTCAAATCCAGTTCGAGTCAGATTCGGCCCTCCAGACAGCACCAAATTAAAACAACGATAACTTTTGATCCAGAAGGTTTCTGGGGCCATTATTACTCAATTGAAAGATCTTTTTGTCATCTTTCCAATGAATCCGACCAAGCCTCTAAATTCCTTCTGAGTCGACAGGAATATGCAAAACAAGTGACGTCACTTTTCCAGTCCGAGTCAATGTGGGCCTTGGGCCTTTTATTTCGAGTTGTACTCAGCCTGGTCATGTCATGGCCGACCCTTGGTCGACTTCCCCTTCCTTTTTGCTTAGAAATAGCTAGCCGCATTGTACTCGGCCTGGTCATGTCATGGCCGACCCTTGGTCGACTTCCCCTCCCTTTTTGCTTATAAATACCTAGCCGCCACCACTTTTAGGGTTTGGGGTTTTGTTTGATTAAGTTAGCCTTTCTACTTCTTGTAATTGCGTGTGTCGGTTAGACCGCCTGAATTACTTGTCATCGGAATCCCAACTTACTTTTTTCTTCCTTTCCGACCTGATTTCATATTTGCAAATTGAGTTGCTTGTTCATCTTGTTCTTGCCAGTTCTTCAATTGCTTGCAGGAACCAAGACCTCGTGGTTAGGTTGATCGCGCGTCAACTAGATCAATAGCCATCTGGAGTTGGTGTATTAGTCACTAAGGCGCAACATCCTAGATGGTTGTAGTCGGACCGCTAACGTTGACTCTCCACAAATCGAGATTTATCCTTCTCATCGGAAGATCGGGACCGTTGTTGCTATCATTGACCTTCTCGATAAGAGATATTGCCATTCCACCATTACACAGAGCAAGAAAATGGGAGAGACTCATCGTCGGACTAGTAACAATAAATTTTCAAGATATAGTGCCACTACATCACACACCCTCCACCCCAAGAACATAGATTAGCCTAATCTCCTGATGTATCTTAATAAGTCAAGAGTCGATAACTTACTAAGTTAGGTCTGTCCTATTCCAGGCAAGTGATTGTATGATTAGCCAAGTTCAACGGCTTACAAGGTTAAGCTCTTAATTGACCAAGGAAAGACTTTCAATCTATTTGTTCACACAAAACCTTATTAGTTGATTCACACAGAATCACTAACATAATGTCACACAGACCAACTAGCACACAGCCTCTTGCCACTTGCCAAATCTAAATCATTTACCATGCTTGTTAATTACAGTGCAACACAAGCCATCAACAATATCTCGTGTGACAACACATGACACACCCTTTTCATAAACATAATCCATAACCATTTAATCATGTTATAGGTTGCAACATCAAAATGATATCAGTAACTCATTACATGGCTAATCACAATAATCATGTATGAACCAACCCACATTGGTTCAATATTAATGACCAACTAATAATTAGCCAACCTAGGGTGACGAATGATTATAACATAAAAATAACAAGATAAGTGTAACAAGTGATAAGGTAGGCATGATTCAAGTATGTTGCATAACTACCCTTAAAAATAGCTAAACAAATGATAATTTTAACTAGAATGCAATATATAGAAACAAAATAACTTCTATAAAACTAGGTGTAACATGATAAAAGCACAACTTTTGGAATAGGTCATAACATTGATCTAGACTCAAATCTTCTCCATCGAAAGCTCCTGACACTTCAACGTCTACATGAAACGAGCAACAAAAAGTAAATAAATACCAAACATAGTCAAAAACAAAACTCTTAAAATCAAAAAAAATAAATTAAAATGTAGGGCTTAATTTTGGATAAATTTTAAAACCTTAATAGACTCAATCAGATTTTGGGTGAAGGAGAATGATCTCTATAAATATTTATCAAATAAAAAAATCCTAAAAATTGAGATCAAAAGGAGAATATTACTTTCAGTGAGACTGACATGTGGGAATAATGGAATATTCTAGAATCTTTTTTATTTCCCTGAAATTTAAGAAAAATACCTGAGAGGGTGTGTAACACCCTGTATTTGTAAATATTTAATTAAGTGCCTAATCTTGTTTTATTGTTCAATTGGTTCTTAATTTGGAGTTGGTCGCATCAGGGTTCGATCGCTCGAACTGTTTCGATCGATTATAGCTCGAAACCCTAATATGTGTTTGTGTTAGATTTCTGTAGCAACCTAAATCCTAGAACCCTCCTTTGGAATTCCTAAACTCATCCCAAGAATCCTCCAAGAGAAATCCCAAACTTCATAGCGATTTTACGGAGAAGTCAGGAACTTGCAGCTGGAGCGGCACTACTGTGGGCAAAACCCTAGTACTGTCGGACCTGCGGCACTACCGCCCCGTAGGAACAGTAGTGCCGACCGAGCGATCAGCTCGAGCGACCGACGCCCATACCAGTGACTGTGCTGCACGTCGCCTCCCGTCCCTTGCTCTAGAAGCTCCCAAGTAGGGGTGAAAACAGGACAGGAAATATCCACCCGATCCGATCCCGAATCTGCTTAAAACCCAATCCGTATCCCAAATATAGCTATCCGGCCGGATTCGGATCCGGATTTCCAGCTGATACAGTATCAGATCTGGATATTCGGATATTCGGATCAGATATTCGGATATTTCCTGTTTGGATATCAGCAACATCGAGCCCATTTCGTCATTTTTTCCAATATTAGCCCATTTTTATTGGCAATTAGATGGTTCTATTGACCCTAAAGTAGCATATTCTTTCTATGATGTCTATTAGGTTTGATTGATACATAACTTAGTGCTATAGTTATGTACTCGTACATTTTAATTTAACATATATTACTTTATATATGTATACATTATCCGTATATGTTTATATATTTCTGACCCGAATTCATCACATATCCATCCCGTATTCGTATCCCAAATAACCCAGATTCGTATCCGTATCCGGCTAGCATGTATCCGATTCCGAATCTAAAAAAAATATGGGTTAGGATACGGGAAGAGCAATATCCACCTGTATTCGACATGTTTTCATCCCTACTCCCAAGCCACCTCATCCTCCCCATTACTCCCTCCCCACCGTGCCCCTCTCCCTCTCCCTCTCGTTCTCTTCTTCTCCCTCTCGATCTCCCTCGTTCTCTCCTGAGCTTGCCTTTTCCCTCCCTCTCTAGGCTAAGCTGGGCTCAAGGAGCAAAAGGAGAAGGCCAAGCAAGGTATGGAGCAGCTTCACTAAGCCCTAGGTAAGTCTCAAGGTGGGTAGAATCAAACCCTAGATTAATCCATTTAGTTTTGAGCTCTAAACCCTAGTTCTTCCTTTTCTCTTCTTTTCAATCTTTTAGTTTAACCCTAGAAAACCTACTTAGTGAGACCAATCTTTGGTTGGCTAAGTTCCTAGACCTAGGGTAAGCTCAAAAGAATTAATTAGTGCAAAAACCTAGTTAGTGAGGCCAATCTTTTGTCGGATTTATTCGCTTTAGGGTCATTTTCTTGAATCTTGGAGTTTCCTTTGGAAACCCTAGCTCCAAAAGTCAAGGAAACAACTCTAGAGTTCGATTCTCCAAAATCTTGGAGTTTCCTTTGGAGTTTTATGCAGCTAAAGTTCAATTCTCGCAAAAAGAATTAGGTTTGAACTAGATTCAAGTCGAAAATCAAAATTTGGTATTAATTAGGATTTTCATGTTTGAAAAGTAGGAAATTAGGTCAAACAAGCTCAAAGCTTGGCGAGACCAGCGTGAATGGGTCCTTAGTGTCGCTAGGAAGCTAGTCATGCAATCGTCTCGAAGTTTTGAAATCGTTTGCGCAAAATCCCCATTTTAAAAACCCAAATCTCCCCTGGAGGTTGGCACTACCGCCCTCTAAGGGCCGGTACTGCCGGGTGACCGGATCTACCGCGCCCAGTGCGCTGATAGTTATTTTCCAGTAGGGTACCCCCTTCGGTCACTAAAGTTTGACACTACCGGAGATAGTGGCCAATACTGCCGTCCAGAAGCGGTAGTACCGCTTGACTAACTACGATAGTTATTTTCCAGAGAGCGCCTTTTCTACCTCCGGCACTACTGGAATTCTAGACCGGTACTGCCAGGCAAGGGCGGCACTACCGGGTGCCAGGGTTGAATGTGGATTTCTTTCAATCTAGCTTTTCCCTCGCTCTCTTAATTTGATTCGCTTTGGTATTTGAATCTTTTGTGTCTTATCTGATCCGTTCTCAATCGTTTTGTAAAGAACGAGAACACGATTAACAAAGAGCAAACAGGATTAACATGCGTGTAATTTTGATTATCAAAGAGCAAACAGGCAAGCACCACCCCCTTTGATCATATTGATCCCATATTTGTAAAGTCTATTTTGATTATCAAATTATTATGCATGCGTGTAATTTTAGTAAAGTTGCTACATTGTGGGTATTTGGTAGATATACCTTAGTTTGGTGGATTTCCTTAATCACTTTTAACATGAGAACCTTGCTGAACTTTAAGATAAGTTTAGACATTACAATAAATGTTGAATGGAATATATGAATAGAACCCGTATATGCTTAGTAACGCAATATAAATGGAATTGTTAGATCGGTGGTATAATTCAATCAAAATCTCATTTGGTTGCGAACCAGGTTTTGGAATGGTGGTTTTGGTTAAAATGCTGGTTTCGATTTAAACTGGTTATTTTGGTAAAAATAGAAAGCAAAAAGGAAAAGTGTGATTTAGATCGGGCAGTCGAGTGGAGGTCTCACTTGAGTCACCCTAAGGATCGAACTTGATGTTATCAACTGAGTCACAAAGTGCAACCACATGTGCTAGTATGGGATTGCCTTAACCCAGTACAGGAGTTGGGGGTCAGCCTTGCATTTTGGTAGGCCGAAGTAGTTGGACAGACACCAAAGGTACTAGTGTTGTTCTAGGTACTTCCTCGTCGAGGCGTCGGGGTTAGAGTATTCCAATACAACGGTGTATACCTTGCTATGTGTAAAGAACATGATGGAGTGTAAACCATCGTTGAAACTGTGTGTGAAGCGAGATGGGAAGAGTACTGTGTGTACGAGTTGTACTTCCACCCTGTCTGGGAGAGTACTGTGTGTACGAGCTGAACTCCCACTCGTAGCAAGGGGCGCACATCACCGAGGCAAGGCTAGACCCTAGCAAATGGAACGGTTTCGTCACAGTCTAGCAAAACGGATAAAATGAGTATCGCATGGCATGGTAGACATGATTGCTAGAATGTGTCATGTGGGTAAAGTGTATAATCTCTGCAGAGAATAAATCTAATCGATTAGCCGTGCTCACGGTCAAGAGTAGCTTGGAAATACTGTCAAGGATAGACTTTTGGTTTCGGGTTTTTGGAAAATAGCTTTGGAAAACGGGTGAGTATTGGAAAATGGTTTGGGCTATTTGGGAATGGTATGGAAATGGTATGGTGGACCGAAATTGGTATGGAAAAATGGAAAATGGAAATGGTGGATTGGCTCATCGGTATGGTAAATTGATGAGTTGGCTTGAAGGCTGGAATATGGAACAAAGATTACATGAAACACTTGTTGCAATTACTTTCTTTAACAATTACTCTTGTAAATTACAAGTTGTTTTGAATCTATTATTCTATTGCAAATAAATCCTACTTCCCACAAGTCAAAACTAGTGTAGAGAGTTGTTTCATTGTTATAGCCTGCATTCTATGTACTTGCATACACTAAAGTCTTGCGAGTACATACGTGTACTCACCGTTTGCTCTAAATTGGAAACATGAGTAGAAGAAGGTGAAGGAGAAGACGAAGGCGACCCTGACGATGAGTTCCATGAACTGGGCCCCAAGGATGCGTTTGACAGCTAGCTGGGTCTTCACACCAGTCGGTTGCCTTTGGGTTTGGATGGCACACCGCGGCCGTTATTGCAATTGTTGTTTAATTCCACTGCTTTTGGGTTTTTTTAGTTGTATTTGGTCGGTCGGCCTAGATTGTAAAGTTTAAACCAGTTGTAATAGTTTTACCCCTTTTATATATGTCCATTACGGTTGTGTATGTGAACTGATGCGTCTCATTTGAGAAGATATGTGGGTGCTAGGCTACTGATCCAGGGAACTAGCACTGGACACATATCTGCAGGAAGCTCGGATTGGTATCAACCAGTTGGCACGTGAGCACGAGGTACGTGCGAATGGCCGACTGATTGGCCTCAATCTGGGTACGGTTTTGGATGAGTGATTGAATGTCTTACGGGTCACGTTAATTCCTAATCCGACGCAACAATAATGACCCGAATCACTAATCTAAGATCGGAGCCCCCATAGGGTGACGTGTGGAGCCACATGTCATAGATACAATCCATGTTAGACCAAGTCAACTGAACAAATCTAGATTATACTCGCTTGGCAATGACATGGCTAATGCGTGGCATGACCTAGCACTGATGTGGCACACATGTGGTAGCTAACATGGCTAGGGCTTTTGTGGCTTGCTTTGCACACGTGGTGCTTGTGTGGCATCGACGTGGCTGCCACATCGGAGGACACATCAGTCTATATGATGAAGACTCAACTACAATGATGATGGACAACGGCGCATCATCGGTTAGTGGCAGCGATAGCAAACGGCAATGTTCCAGGTGATGGGAAGTAGCGCAGTTAGAAGAGGGGATGATGGCGAACTCGATGGTGGTGGTGCATGGACAAATAGTCATGAGAGTCCACTGGCAGTGAACCGAAAGCGGTGATGTCACTAGGGTTATGATGAATGCATAGATCTAGCGACTCCCAATGGGAACTGAGACCATGGCAAGGTAGAGGACAGCGAGGCAACGATGGTCGTACAGTCAAAGAGCAATGTGACTAACCGGCGGCAACGAAAAAACCATGACAGAGAGCTTTAGTTTACCTCTAATGGAGGTGGTGAACATCGGTGAGATTGATCTATGACAATGGCAGTATATTTGAGGCTCTAGGTTAGGGTTTCAGGGGCGGTGCGTGTGGGGATGCATTCCTGAGGGTCAGTAGAGGGTTTTATCGAAGTAGGAGGCGCGAAAATCAGGGAATCCAGCGCAGATACATCGGCAATGTGGATTCCCGGTCAAAGACAATGAACAATACACTGATAGGTCAGACCCATCTGTCAGTACCATAGGCTCGAGTGCGGGATGCATGGCGCACACAAACGAGATGTAGTGACGAGTTGGGCTGGGCTACGGCCTGGTCAGCTGGCATGGGTTGGCTGGTGCGCAGAGGATGGTGTAATGGGTTGGGCCATGGGAAAATGGGCCGGCAGACATGGCTTTGGCCCAAAAGGATTTCTTACATTTTTATTTGGTTTTTATTTTTTAGAAAATACAGAAAAACAAATGAGCATAGATAAAATAGAAAATGCATTCGAACAATTATCAGAAAAATCTAGAAAATATTTCCAAGCACAAGGAATCCAAATAAAATATTTTTGACAATTGTTCCCTTGCGATTTAATCATGTGAAAAAAATAATTTATGAAAGTCCTATATTAATATTTTTTGGAGGGCTAAACTATACAAAAGTTTTTTGAAAAGGTAAAAATTGGGATGTTACACTAGTGCAGACAAGGGGGGGCTAATTGCGTGTTTTGCTTCACAAGAGATGCGCAAAACATGACAGATTCCGTAAGATACTGCTGTAAATTCGACATGAGAGTAGTGTGGGCGCATGGCTAACGGATATCATCCGACACAACTCCAAGGAGATCGATGGCTGCTCATGTCTTGTCACCAGATGTGCTGTTGGCTTCCATAGACTGATCGATCACAACGACGATATTACAGGACAGCGAATACGTGCGTAGAGGTTAATCAGTACGTAAAGAAGTTTTTCGGAAATTCTACAGTGCAGCGCTGATGCTAATTACTCTCTGAAGTTAGCAGGTGCTGTTAGTAGGCAATGCAACAAGTCAGGCGTGATTGCCTTGGATGCATACGGTTTAAGTAAATGTTTGTTAATTTTGTTATGTTGCGATGTGTGAAATACTGAAAGTGGGAGGGCTGAGAGCCAAGATCATGATTATCAGCAGCAAACTCAGTCACCTCGCCCGGTGCTGCGCATGCCTAGTTATTGTGCTCCACACGGCCCAGGAGAAGTTCTATTCCTGCATCACAACATAAAAAAAAAAACAGCATTTGTTTGCGAAATCTGACATTCACATCGAATCCACCAAATAAAAAAAAAAAATGAAAATTCATCTACAGCATTTGATAAATTGCACATATAAAAAATATAACAGTTGACAAAATATAAGCCATTGTCTGAATTGCATGTTTTCAAGAAATAAACATGCTTTACACCTTCAGTAAATACCATGCCCAGGTTTATAGAAGTTTGAAATGGTTCAGTGGTAAAGGAGCTCTACGGCTCAAGTACGTGCTCTAACTAATTTGCACTCCGCTAAAATGAACTAATTTACACTTTCGATTCTAGAAGGAAAAAAAAGGATCTTGAATGGATTTTTTCCTGTTGCACAACATGAGACCCCGCATATCCACGTACCTTTAGATAAATGCATGCCAAACTCTCAAGGGAAAAAGAAAAGGTATGAGCTCGATGCCACTGTACTGTCCTGTTCAGCTTCTCCATGATATATGCATGATCCTTGCAAAAGCATACATTGCACTGCAGGCGAACCCGGCACGACACACCCTTTCATAACGCACTTGACACAGACCCGAGTTTACAAAGCATGCACTAGTGCGGCAGAAGCTGCTTTTTTATCCTGTGGATGCTCTGATACGCAATCACTTTAGGGTGCATTTCTCCTCCACGTAAAATATTAATGTGCCAATTGTATTCCCATTCTACAAGTGGGCAGCTAAATTTTATTACTTATGGTGTAGTGTGGATAATATTTCTAACCAGCTAGGCCAGCAGATGAGCGACAAAGCAACGCGATCCGTCCATCCATCCATCCATCGAGGAATTTCTTGTTCAAAAATGTTGCCATAAATTCTCCGTAAAGCTTGGAGCATGGTCGATTTGATCCCGTCTCTTCTCAGTTTTTCGTTTTTGATCTCAACATTGTTCTACCTAGTTCAGATTACCATTGTTGAATTTTGTCATGTTGTTCATGTGTACATATGGTCACTGATCCTTTGGTGGAAAGAAAAGAGGGAGAATATCCTGTATATTAAACCTCATGGGATTCCCGGCCTCCCAGCGTGTCATGCCAATTTTTAGCTGGCATATTCACTCAGCGTGTGTCCACATCAACGCGTTCAAATAATCATTAGCCCGTCCCTTGGCCGCTACGCGCACATGGCGTGGTGGTAACGCGCGGCAACTCTCTACAGGAGGTCGCTTGTTCGAGTCCGCTCACGCGCGCGCTCGCCTTCGCAACGCAATTTTTGCCCGCGCGGCCGCGTTGATGGTTTTTTTTGCTGAAACGTCCCTAAAAGTTTTTGAAATTACATATAGGTCCACTTTTTGTGGAAAGGCCCTTGAAACTTTCGGAATTCGGTTTTCTTGCGCAAAGGTCCCCAAAATTAATGTTTTTTTGGGAGGCCTCTAGACTTCTAGAATTGGGTCTTCTTTATGCAGTTCTTTTTTTGGCACAAAGGCCCTCATAAATTACATCAAGGTGCATGTTTTCGCAAGAAGGCCCCCGAAACTACTTCTGGAATTCGGTTTCCTTGCGCAAAGGCCCCCAAAAATTACATGTACGCATGTTTCTTTGCGGAAAGGCCCTCCAGACTTCTAGAATTGGGGTTCTTTTGTGCAATTCTTTTTTCCCGCACAAAGGCCCACATAAATTACATCTAGGTGCATATTTTTGCGAAAATACCCCCAAAACTTCTGAAAATTGTTTCCATTTTGCGCACTTTTTTTACACCCCACAAAGGCCCTAAAAAACCCATGCTTTACCCATATTTTTTGGTAAAAAGCCTCCGAGAATGTTAAAAATTGTAGAAAGACCATCGAAAATTATTCTATTGATGCGTGGAATTGCGGCTTGCGTGGCGTAGCTCCATCATTTCGCCCCTTCAATATAAAGTTGAGATTGTTGATGTCCTCAGTCAACATTGGATCACTTTAATGGGAACGGTGATTTGATATGTTGCTGCTTGCCATGTTGAATTATGGAGCCAACTAAGTGAAGTGGCGACACAGGTATGTTAACTAGCAACTAATATTGAAGTTATGAATAGATCAACACGGTTAACCCATATAGGCACCGTGTTCCAGTTTCCTACTTTACGCTTGCCCGTCCAACAAACAATTGCTCTAAAAGTTGCAAAACGTTTTCAATGTGCATTGCCCTGAGCCAGAGAGCTACGAAGTTCCTAGTATATCACATTTTATTGGTTCGAAGCGAGTAATTATGCTGTGATTAGATGATCTTAAACTGGTTAACTGAGATCATAGGTTGGTGTCAGTATTACCTCATTGCACCCAACACTCACAGGTGAACCATGACATGCCTAATATAATAGCACCCGTTGAATACTCATATCCTTCAAGGCTTATTACATTCTTTTCAGTAATTGTGATGTGGTCACATCCGCTCGAATCCATTTGCGTGAACTGTGATGCACTGATCCGACAGAAATCACGCATGACAAGACACATTGCAAGCTCCATATCTTCGCTGACAAATGAATGCATTGGTTAAAATATATCAAATGATCAAAGTTGGAGCTTCAGGAAAGCACTGATATATCTGATAGCCTTGTAATATTTCCATAAATGCTACTATTTGGTTAACTGCAAACATGCGAATCTGACAGGCCAAGCAGCGATTAGAACCTTAAAGGATTAGATATACGAGAGATCATGAGATATTTGAAATTCTGGATTAAAAGCATCTTATCACAGCGACAAAAGGCTGAATTGAACAGCCACGAAACTATCAAAGCTGGAGGGATTCAGTTTATCTGTCGCTGTTATTAAAAGAAAAACGAATCACGCTTCGCAAAGAAAAGAAAAGAAAAGGAAAATTCCTCTGTAGCGTAGTCTTGATCTGAACTGCACACTCTGATGTGAGTAGTATCCCCATCTTTACACACTTTGTGCAATGTCCAAAGTAGTGGCCGCATTGCAGATAATTCAGGCGTATCCATCCTTCTAAAACACCTGCAATAATGCACTCGATTCCCATCTTTTCAAGAAAAGCACATTATTCTTTCAGCTATGTTCTGCCAAAAGAAAAATTGCATTCAGAATTTGAATAAATAGATTCACTTTACCATGAACACGAAGTACGTACAGATGTAAAATAGTTAGTCAATTGACTGGGAAAAAGATTCAGAGGTTCAGATGAACTTCTCTTCCAAGTGAGCTCAAAGTTTCAAAAGGAACATATCCAAAGGTAGGGTTAACTGAACCCTTTTCCTATCAGGGATATGAACTACGAAGTGATACTTTCATACATGATGTAAATGCGAGATGCAATCATTATCAAACCTAAGTTCAGATATGAGTGTCATCAAGGTACTCCGCATCATAGACGTTACTGTTGTAAATATACCCAAGAGGCCAATCATGAAAATGATTATCTTGTATTTATGCTTATATGGTTCCTTTAATAATGTCATATTATGTGACTTGATCGTGAAACTCTGTAATTTGATTATGATATTATTCTAAATTGTTCATTGTGTATTTATTGGTTGGGACACTAATTATCTTGAAAATAAGCAAATGAATTGTTTTGATAGTTATGTTCCTGTTAGTGTTATGCCCTTGAGGCAATCATACAGATGATTGTAGCATAACTATGTTTATGAATAATAATATGATTATTGGTCCAATGAATGTATATCATTATATTGATTAGCAAGTATGTGATTTGTTTATGAAATTCTTTACTTATTGATATAATTCTATAAATATCTCTGATCGGATATCATCATATAGGACAACGATGAATTGATCAGCACAAGTACTGATCGATGATTATGTTTCATAGATCATGGGATATGGAGATATCAACAATACATTGTAAACGCATGTTGAAGAACATGTGTTAGATAGATCCGCAACGGGACACTGCGAGAATGTTACATTCTTATATGTCATCAGTGTATCTCATACATAGTAGATGTATGATCCTTAGACCTGAGATTATCACATTTCCTACATGTGTAATAGTTTACCTTGGGGTTACCAAACACTATTTCCTAACTGGATAGTTATAAAGGTAGCTTTCATATTTACTATGAAACATGCAGAGGGAAGTGAGCAGTCAAGATGGAATTTGCCACTCCAGTGTAACAGAGATATATGTCTAGACCACTCATGTGATATGATTAAGGAAGTGCATGGCTATGCCGTGATTGAGGAGTCAATCACAACTTATTAACATATCACGGATACGAGAGATGGATTGAATTGTCAAAGGATGACATGCTTCTCGCCTTGAGTTCAATCTTCATATAGTTTGGCAAAGGGATTATGACATGAGTACTTTCATAGGTTTTGTTCGATTCGATCATGGTATGTTTGGAGTTGGCATGCCCTGCAAGGAGCCGCTACCAACCATTGGATTAGAAAAGGGTTTTCCGAATCCATGTCCAAATATACGTGAACCTGCAGGGTCACACACTTAACGGGCTAGGATGCATTAATTTGGATTGGATACGCAATTAATGGACCTCGTGGGCTTAGCGCGATGATGGGCCCTGTCTTAGGGTTTCACCTTGTAGCTATATAAGGAGTGGAGGAGGGTGGACGTAGCAGTGCCTCTTTCCTGCATTTTGGAAGTGTTTCACTTGAAACCCTAGCCTCCTCCTCTCATTGCCCTTGCCGAGCGACCAGGTGCTTGCACACCGACGCACGACGTTCCATCCCCGGACGTATGGACTACTGCGGTAACGCTGCTGCGACCAGGGTTTACAAAACCGTTTCGAACTCAAATTTCGCTAGCCCCGCGGTACCGGTTTTCGCGAAAAACCGTTCGAAAACCGCGAAAAACCGAACAGTTTGCAAATTCAAAAAAATTTGAATTTGGGCCAAATTCACGCGATTTTTGGCAAGAAAATCGCGGTTTTTGATGAAAACCCGCTCGGTTTTTGAGGTAAACCGAGAAAACCGAAACCGCTCGATTTGAGCGAAAAACCGCTCGATTTAAGTAAAAAACCGCAAAAAATATGGAGAAAAACCGCAAAAACCGAAAAATGGGGAAATCACCAAAAATAGGGGGAAATGCAAAAAAAATCTTGTAAAAATTGTAAAAATACTAGGAAGGCTAAATTTTAGTAAAAATGTAATAAATATATAAATAAGGTATGTGAAGACATGAAAAAACTCCAGAATGATATCTCTTAAATTTGAAAAAAAAAATTCGACATGATCTTTGCTATAATTTAGACATTTGGAAGTTGTAAATTAGAAATTTCACAATAATGTATCAATAAATAATCTTTCATTGCAATATTACAATCACACAGGTGCAAAGATACATATTTACATAACCAAGTAGCAATTTCACTACCATTCAATTGTCAACACCATTTACGTTATAATACTTTTTAATTGAAGTTGTGAAGTAGGCATAGCCCATGTTGGACCTGTATGGATGCTATATTAGTATAATATAAAGTTACAATGAAATGAAATATGCAAATGAAACATTACATGTGGGGCTACGGCTAATATGTATGCTATATTAGTACAGTATTGTTGCATGATTTTTTCTTTTTCTTTTTGATTTTTCTATTTTCATTATTTGTAATACCTCTAAAACATCTCCAAACAGTCCACATGCTACCTTTTTCTTTTTCTTTTTTCTTTTTCTATTTTTATTATTTGTAATACATCTAAAACATCTCCAAACATTATTTTTTTTGAAATTTTTTTTCACCATTGGCAATATATGAATTAATACTAATTTTAGGAATTTTTTCAACAAATTTTCTCAAATTTTTTAAAATTTTTAAATTTGAATTTGAATTCGAGCGGTAAACCGCTCGGTTTTCATTACCGAGCCGGCTCGGTACGCTCGGTTTTCGCGAAAACCGAGCGGTTTACCGCGGTATTGTGAACCCTGGCTGCGACTACAACGTGGGAGGATGATTCATGGCGAGGTGAGGATGATCCACGGCGAGGCGAGGATGATCCTCTTCATCGATGTGAACGACTACTTCCTGTACCTCGATGCACGTGATGTGAGAACTGGCTTCTGTAACTCATCTTCCGCTGCTTATGTGCGTCAAGGGTAATGATCCATGATCTCCTACTCGCATGATGTCCTGGGTGATCGCAGTAGAATTTTTAAAATTGTGCTAGCGTAGCCTACCCGTTCCTCAACAGTGGTATCAGAGCCGATCATGTGTAGTTTCAGATCTAGATCAGGCACATATGGTGATATGTTGTTATCTCATTCACCGGTTGATTGGATCAATTGGTATTGGGATGTATAGAGGTATGAGTTGACAGCACCATACGATCAAAAAGATTAGTTCGTTTCTATTCAGATTCGAGCTGTGCATTGCCCCTACCTGCTGGTAACACCATTAGGGCTAAGCGCGCGCTGAACAGATCGGAACAACAGATCGAGATCATATAGGTCTGCCGTCTTCTCAAGGGGACCTCGCACAATAGATCAATTTGATCGGTCTAGTGAAAATTGAGTTGTTTTGAATGGCTCAAATTCGGCTTGATATGATCAATCTGATGAGATTTTCACAACGTTTTCATATATGTGATCTATGTTTCCCCGAAAATGCCGGGGGCGCTGCCCGCACCCGCGAGGGGCTCTAACCCCTTTGAACCCCAGCCTGCTTACCGGCAAGCGGAACTGATGTAAATAGGGATTGAGTATAAATTAAAACTGGTTCACTTTGTGCGCTACGCCTAACTTGTTTTTGCAGGGAATGATGTGAAATAGTATGGCCTATATGTATGTGATGCATGTAATTTCCACATGGCCTGTGTGCCGTGTCAAGCCATAAGGCTATTTAATTTGTATAACGACATGCGTGTCAACTTGTGATGTTTGAAACCTTCATGTAAAATTCATTATCAAAGTTGTAAGGAGTTGCATCTACAATGATGAAGATGGTGGCATTAAGTAAGATGGCTAGGTGAACAAACAAGAATGATGATGAAGATCCTAATGCTAAGGGCCATGCTATTTCACAGCTTAATTTTGATTTTCTTTGGATGTGTGTTTAATCCTTGCTATTTTCTTTATGCTCATTACATGTGATGCCATGTTCATAGTAGATATTATCATCCATATAGTTAAATTTTAAATCAAACTTGTCCATTCAATTGTTGCACCTATCAAGAATTTAGATCATTATTAATATGACTACCAAAGTAGTATATCAATGATTGATTTAATCAAGCTATCAAAACAATTTTAGGCTTGAGGACATGAGTGGTTGGGATTTGATTTCAGTAATGAAGGAATAGATACAGTACAATTGGTGCCTAGAAAAACACACATGAGGCTTGGTTCTTTAATTGGCACCCAGAAACGGTAAGTGCTCCCTCCCTCATGTGAGCCCTAGGGGCGGGTTAACCTGACCATGACTCGAGTTGACGGAGGCGTTCATTACCTGTTTTCACGCCCAGCCAACAAGAATTACATAAGATGTAATTAGCAAAGTTGTTGATGAGGACATCCCAACCATGGATACGACCGTTGCCCTTCCTCTCCCGGTGACACCTTCATTGCCGAACTTCGGTGTTTCGGCCGCCACTTTGTCTACATCGCATGGAGGGCTTAATCCAGAAGCATGGTCTTTCCATCCACCTTTGCTGGCCTAGCACATCGAGACCACTCACCAAGGACATCCCATATACCAAGGAAGGCCCATGTTGAAGCCCAATTCGTCGCCGAGTCCGGTTTGGCCATCCAGAACACCTCAACTTCAAACCCACATATCTTGGGCTCCTGGATTTCGTTTTCGACGTACGACCTCTCGTTTGAAAGCTTAGAAGATAAGCTTTCTAATGGATCCATCCCCATATCCAAAATCGCTCTAGATTGACAGAAATCGTAGAAGAGTGTCACAGGCCAAATCTGTCAAGTGCTGCGTCACCGTATTTTTGGGCCTATGGCCCATGTATCTTTAGGGTTTGGTGGTGGCCGACCCTAGCATGGGCACCCCACCCCTGGCCGCCTCTCTTTATATGGCCGCCACCCCCATACGTTATTCTTTAGGTTTTGTTCTATTTGGTAGACCCCTTGTGCGTCCCTACTTGTGCTTGCGCGTGTTGACTAGACCGCCCGAGATGAGAAACAAAACCTCACCTTTGTGTTCGTGAGTTTTATTTGTATTAATTTTCATATTGCTTCTCACTTGTTATTGCAAGTTTCTCGATTGCTGGCATGGATAAGGATCCATCACGTTTAGACGTGGTTGATCGACTTGCGTTGGTGGCGTTGCGATTGCCAGTTTTCCTTTCCTCATTGGTTGGAATCCAAGATCATGAGTTCATCAACACCTAAATCGATGTATCATTCGGAAGGACCGAGATGGTGATCAGAGGGGGGGGGTGAATGATCCCAAATAAAATCGTCCCCTACTCAACGTACTCCAAACAATCCCGCAAGAAAATCGGTGCTCCTCAAAATCGCAAAACCAGCAAAAACGGGAACGACTAGACAACTATGTGTATCCCTAGCTTACATGGAAGAGAACCATGAATCATGTGAGGGGTTTTTAAATCACAATCCTAGTTTTCAAGTGTCCAAAGTAAAGAGGAATCAATTTAAATACTTCTTTTTTGAAAGAGATGAAGCCAAATCATAGAAGCCTCTTTTAGAAAAGCAAAAGCAGATTTTTCAGGAATTGTCGTCACTTGGAGCAGGTAGTTAGTGGACTTATGTTGCTCCAAAATTTTTGGGAATTTCTATTCCTGTGTGAAGATGAGTCATGAAACATTACACCAAAAATCACCTCCAAAACCATTGTAGAGAAATCAGGAAAATCAAGGACTATAGACAGTCAGGAACTTTGATCAGGAAATTTGGGGCTAGGTTTTCACCTCATAGATCCCAAATTGTGCAACCAGTGGACACTAAAATTTTTACACATATGGGTATATGAGTCATAAACCTTTTCCAATAAGAATCACTAAAAAATGATTTTGTATATTTTTCTAAAAATCGAAGACTTACTGCTGCACGAAGAACAAGTTCAGGACAGGTTTGCAATCTTGATAGAAATTTGATCTCTAGTCTATCCTAAGGTGCAAGAAAGATGTAAAACCAAATGAGAACCCTCGTGGCATCCTTGATCACCATCATTTATAAGGAGAGGAGGCAAATCCAAATTGCGAGAAAGTAAATTGCGAGAATTTAGATACGGGAAAGTAAATACTGAATTTAAATTGCGTAAAGTAAAGACATAATGTAAATGCAGAATTTAAATTCACAAGAA
Source organism: Rhipidocladum racemiflorum (assembly GCA_036346355.1). NCBI lineage: Eukaryota > Viridiplantae > Streptophyta > Magnoliopsida > Poales > Poaceae > Rhipidocladum > Rhipidocladum racemiflorum. The sequence goes on from CM070587.1 coordinate 43,919,042, forward strand.
TGTAAAGAAAATCTTTGTATTTTCTGGTTGGAAGGTTTACAAAGCCTCACTTCATGTGGGCAAAGCTCAAAGGAGGAACTCAAAACTTCAAGTGAGGGAGGGCACCCCTCCCCCTCTATTTATACTACTCTAAGGCCACCTACCACCCTTAGATGAGTCCCAAACCCTAGGGCACTCCACCAAGGGCTAGGATTAACCCACTCATTCCACCACACACATGGGCTTTTCATGGGCCACAAAGGCCATACATTGGTTTCAAACAAAACCTGGTCAACCCGATGCAACGGGCCTTCATCCGCTGGACTTGATCGCTCCATTTCCGCCTCTTCGAGCCTCCAACCCGAACCAGAAACCTTGAGCCACCTCAAGTCCATTTCCATGACGTCCAAGTGATCCCAGATTGAGTCCAACCATCTCGTCGGCATCCTCGACCACTCCGGACCTCGTTTCTCCCAACCTAGTCCCGGTACTCACCAACGACCACAGCTGCCTTAATAACCTGTATCACAAGGACCAAACCATTTTGCACATTCCAAAATACAGTCTTACCTTTTTCTTCATGTATGTTAGTCCACATTTATCATAAATTCAAACATGCAATTCCAAGTCAAATAAAACTCAAACCTGAGCACACCTTGCTCAAATAAAGACAAATACTCATCATAAATATGGATGGACCTCCACATGGTCCTTCAATCTCACCCTTGATGAGTATATTGATAAACCACACAAAAGGCATAAATTTGAGTTTGAAAACAAAGGAAGAAAAGCAATTTGATTGCAAAAATCATATTTGGTCCAATTGAAAGAGAAACAAAGCTCATGACCAAATAGATGAGAAGATTTTTAGAGCTCAACACAAGAAATAACAATTTTTCTATAAAAGCTCCAAAAACAAAGAAATCCTTCAAAAAAACTCAATATTACTCATGATTGTCGGGACCCGAATTTGCAAATCCGGACCCTCTGTGTATTCAGCACTAGTCCAGGAACACGCTAGTGCACACAGTCTCAACATTGGTAAATATCACAATCATACTCAACGAAAATAATAAAGTACCTTTAATAGTTAACCAAACGGGTTGCTCGACCTTATGGTCAAGTTACAAATATACGCCACGCAGGGCGAAACTTATTAAAAGAGAAATAACTGCAGCGGAAAATAAGATAACATCGTGGCGCCATCCAGTATACCACAGGCAACTGACTGGGCTCGCTCCCTAGTTAGACGGTTCCTCTGGGAGCTCCTCCTCCAAAGCTGGTGTAGACTCCTCTTCAACTAGTGTTGTATTGCGGCAAGGGTGAGTACTTGGTACTCAGCAAGTCATGCACAGAATGCAGCTAATATACTACATGCACGGCTTAATACAAAGGAGTGGCTCAAGGTATATTTGCAGTAAAGAGCATTTAACAAGTATCATAAGTAGTTTCGAAAGCAGTAAAAACAAGTATAGCATCAATAACTTTTCCAGGAGTTACATAAACTTCTTTCCCGATTCTAATCCACATTTCCATCAACACCATTATTAAACCAAACCCAACCTTTCAAGACCAAGTTATTTTCAAGAAAGTCTAACCCTTAACTGTAATTCCCGAGCGATGTCCAATACCGCGGACACGGCTATTCGAATAGATTTTACACTCTGCAGAGGTTATGCACTTTACCCACAAGATACAGCCAAACACCGCAAAGGTGAGTGCCCGTAACAAAGTCTTCCGGAAACTTCTAACAGCACAAGTGGTCCTCTCCGGTGTTGCACACTAACCCTTCCCTTAGCGAAGGCGAAGTTTAGGCCAATCCACCGTTAGATGGGTACTGGCATGACCAGATGACGCTCCCTACAACTACACAAAGGGTGTAGTTGACATCCTGAGGTCCCATAGGTACGTTATTAGCAACTTAATCAACTAGGTCCGTCCCATTACAGACATGTGGTTGCACATTTGACTCAGTTCAAAGGCTTGCAAGGTTAAGTCCTTAGGGTGACCATGGCAAGACTACCCGAAGAACCAAAACAACATTCCCGGTGCCACAACTGGCCCACCCGATCATTCTTGCCACATGCCCTGGTCGAAAACTATTTATCAAACCCCAGTTGATTACCATGCACCACGTGCCATCAACATCACAACACATGATACCTTTCCAAAACAGGTTCAATATATCATTAAGTCAATATTAATATTTGATTGTCCAAAATCATGTCATGAGCACGTAGCAGGTCTAAGCAATATGCTACAACGATCTAAATTCTCATGTTGGCAATTTAGTAATGTCCAACTATTTAATCCTCAACTAGGGTGACAAGGGGGTCATGGCACATATTTAATTAACTAAGGGGTCATACAACAATTTGGCATTTATCTAATTTCCCATAATTAAATAAAGCGTTTTCTAATTAAACTAGCATGCAATAGTTTAAACCAATTTAATTTGAAAATGGGATCAACATGGTCAAATCACAACTTGCCTTCAAAAAGTACTTGTTCTTGGTCCTGAGCTGGCTCCTGGGTCAACACTTCTCCCTCGAAGCCTTCGAGCACTTCAACGTCTACTCGTAAAGCGTGCAAATAGCAAATAATAAATAAACAGTAGACAAAAGGTGTCCAAACATGCAAATAAAGTTCATAAACAGAGAGAGCATAATTTTATGAATTTTTAGAAACTGGAATCGTCAAATTCGGAGTTTAAATGCAAAAGTTACAAGCATTTAAAGTTTAAATAATCAATTAAATAATATTACAGAGAAAAACTTTGGTCCAAAAATTAAATAAAATTCATCATTAGGTAGATCTCAATTTTATACAAATTTAGATATTTGAATCACTCAAATCGGAGTTAAAATGCAAAAGTTATAAGCGTTTGAAGTTTGAAACAAATTCTGAAATCAATATTTCGAATTAATAAATCATTTTATTTTTCGGAAATTGAATTATTGCGTCAGCAGTGACACGTGGACCAATCGGGAACTGCCACATCACCTCGGGTCCATGGACCCGGCGCACGGCGCGGCTCGGTCCACCGTGGACCTGGCGCACGGCCCACACGTCTCACTGACAGGTGGGCCCGCCCTGTCAGCGGCCTGGACTCACGCCGGCGCGGCGCGACTGACAGTGGGCCCCACTGACATGCGGGCCCCGCGTGTCAGAGACACGAACCCACACGCGGGCGCTGACCGCGACGGTCGGCCTCCCGGCCACGTGGCTAGATCTCGGCCGTTGATTTGAAAATCAACGACCTAGATTGGATCTGGCTTAATGCAGTGGGAAAACTACTCGGCTGATCTGGACCGTTCGATCTTGATCGGACGGTCAAGATCCAATCTAACATTTACAACGCGGCTAACCCTAGCCGTTCAATCTAGATCTAACGGCTGAGATCTATCCTAGCTCGGTACGGTTTAGGCTACGTGGCACAATCTAAGCCGTTGGATCTAGATCCAACGATTGGAAATAGATCTGGGAATTTCAACGTGGAAACTCACCGGGGTGACGTGGCGTGATCTGGGCCCTTGGATCTGGATCGGACGGTTGGTGGAGCTCGAACGACGGCGATGGCTTGCGGCGGCGCTGGCTTACCGGAGACGAGGACGGCGACACGCCCGACGGCGCTACGGGGCTCCTCCGGCGAAGTGAAAGGTCCCCTCCAACACTTCTCTTCCTTGCGGTTCCAGATCTGGGCTCAACGGCGGCGGAAACGGCGCAAAACCGCGGCGCAACCACGGCGGCTTGAGCTCAGCGGGCTAGGGCTACGGTTGCGCACGGAAGTCGGCAACACGACAGCGGCAGCGGCGCATTAAATAGGGCCCTCGGCGTCCGTGAAACGTGCGGAAACCGAGGCCCACTCCGTTGCGGCGGCGGAATCCGAATTGGATTCGGATTGGGTGACGTGGCTCAACGGGAGCCATTGGATCAAGATCCAACGGTGCGAGGGTTTGGGCTCGGGTCCGGCTCGGGCGACCTGGCTGGCTCGGTCGGGCTCGGGTTCGGGCGACGTGGCTCAATCTCGGCCGTTCGATCTTGATCGGACGGTCGAGAGGGTTAGGGTTAGGTATTGGTTCGGCCAAGATTGGTGGCTCGGGTCGTACTCGAGTCTGACTCGGACTTGGGTCCGGTCGGATGAACAGTACAAACCCACTCGATTTTTCCAGCGATTAAATAATCAAAATAATTCTCAGAAATTCATTTAATTCATTAAAAATAGCAAAACACTCAGAAAAATTCCAAAAAAATTCTGGAAAAATATTTTGGAACATTTTGGACTCAAATAAAATATTTTCCACAAAATTTTATTTGCAAAGTTAAGTTCTTTAATTATTTCAAAAGGGAATAAATTCAAATAAATCCAAATAAATTTCAGAAAATTCCAAAAATTCACCAAAGTGCCAAATCTTGATTAAATTCATAAAAAGCAAAAATTTGGGGTGTTACAATGATCCACATACAAGGACAATTGTTCAACATGATCATGAGAAAGCATTTTTGTAAAAAAAAAATTTTCCCTCTAAAATGTCTTTTCTACGTTTTCTCCCCCTTTTGGCAATATCGGCATCAAGAGAGCAATTTTTGGATGAAATGCAACCTAGATGAGCTTTAAGGATTATGCAAGTGACCACTTAGACAAAGTATGACACCAGGCTACTCAAATTCAGATTATGTCATCCTAAGTCATATCCAATGGCATATTTCAATTTTTGCTAACTAGCTCAAAAGAAGTTATATTACTTTTGCATGATTTCAATAATAGCAACACTTAGCATTACTTCAAGACTAGAAGCAAAGCTAACCTAACGAGCAAATGGATATACTAGAGTTCAACCTAGTCAACACTTTGGGAAGTTAGAAGACCATTAGAGAACCCTCATGCTCAAACATCTCTTTAAATGCAATTTTTTACATTAAAGCTCACAAAGTGGTTCAAAGAGTTAGGCCTAGTGAAGCACATCCTCGACTAGGAGCCATCGACAAAGGCTTCCTAAGCTTCACTCTCCTCCACAAACCTTTGAGGATAGAGAGCTTATCCTAGTGAAACACAACCTTGACTAGGAGCCATCGACATAGGTCTCCTAGGCGTCACTCTCTTCCTCTAGTTTATTTTGCATTTTTCAATTTATTGACTAAAGCCCTATTCGACCATCTCAAGCACGACGCTTAAAAGAGTGGTCTTGGTCATACATGATACACTCCAAGTTCATCCCAAGTGCAATGGGAAGCAGTCTTGAGAGTGTAGAGTGTTGAGATCAATTTTAGCGAAAACAAGTCAATTTGTAGCATTGTACCACATAGATTCATAAGCATGTTGAGGATTCTGGAATGGAACAATATAGCTAACCCAAGTTACTCTAGGGACTCTAGTAGAAACCCACTATTTCACTAAGCATGGCATAAGCATCTAGTAAAGAAATATAGCAAGTAAAAGCTAAGTTTCATCATGTTTTCAAGAATGATCAGTTTTAAATGTTGGCTAGTTTAAACATGATACACCAGATTAGATATGACCTAAACTAGCAAGGATCTTCATGAAAGTAGCTAGGTGCAACATATCACATTTTTATCATTTGCATAAAAGACAAAACTCGGAAATGAAAACAAGTCTATATGCAATGCAAGAAAGTCAATTCCAAACTGCCCCTCAACAAGTGAGTAAATTTTAAGCACAAATTTGATTCAAGTTGAGTGATTAGCAATTTTGAATTCCAAGAAAAAGAATTAAACTCAACTGAAACCAGAAACCAAAATAAGAATAGGAAAAAGGAGAAACTAACAACTGGGTGATCTAAGAGCATAGAAGAGATGGTAGAGACCACTAAGCTCACACTCGCTCTCACCTTCCCCACATGACTTACAAAAGAAAACTAACTCTTAAACTTCAGCTCAGGAACAAACACAGACCCTGTCTACCCAGGGGGGCCAACACCTGCTAGACCTACAAGATTGTGAGTGAGCTCAACTGAGAAGAAGAAGAGAATAACATCCTAAAGCATAAGATGAGAGGTCCATGCTGAGGCATGCCAGAAGTCTAGGTGAAGTGGACTCAACAAAATGAAAACCATCCCATATACACCAAGAAGAAACAGAAGGAAATGCTAAACATACACATAAACATATAGTACATATCAACTCCCCCTCAAGATATGCCATATGGGCTCATAATCCCAAGCTACCATCCCAAGGCAACACACCTAGAGCTATCCAAAGGCTTGGTGAAGATGTCAGCCAACTGGTGGTCACTCTCCACAAACTGAAGCACTATGTCACCCTTCTCCACATGGTCTCTAAGAAAGTGATAACGAATATCAATGTGCTTGGTCCGAGAATGCTGCACTGGGTTCTTAGCAATGTGAATGGCAGATGTGTTATCATAGAAAAGTGGAACACAATCTGCTGCTAACCCAAAATCCCACAAGGTCGATCTCATCCAGAGAACCTGGCTACAGCAACTGGCTGTAGCAACATATTTGGCCTCAGCGGTGGACTGTGCAACACCAGACTGCTTCCAAGACGACCAAGAAATAAGAGAAGTGCCAATGAATTGGCAAGTGCCAGATGTGCTCTTAGTGTCTATCCTACCGCTAGCAAAGTCTGCATCGGAAAAGGCTCTAAGGGACAGACAGGAGGAGGAAGAGTACCAGATACCATAATCAATGGTAGCTCGAAGGTACCTGAAAATATGCTTCACCTCCTGGCGGTGAGAGGCACGAGAAGAAGCCTGAAATCGAGCACAAAAACATACAGGGAAGTGTTTGTCAGGTCTCGAGGCAGTGAGATACAAGAGAAAACCGATCATGCTTCAGAACTCCTTTTGATCAACTGGCTCACCATCCTCGTCAAGCTCGAGGGCTGTAGTGGTGGCCATATGAGTCATAACTGGCTTCCCGTCAGACATGTCAAAGCGCTTCAGGAGGTTTCGAGTGTACTTGCCTTGATGCAAGAATGTACCCTCCCGAGTCTGCTTGATCTGAAAGCCAAGGAAGTAGCTCAACTCGCCCATCATGCTCATCTCGAACTCTGTACTCATCACATCTGAGAACTGAGTAATGAGCGAATCCGAGGAACCACCGAAAATGATGTCGTCGACATAGATCTGGACTAGGAGAAAGTTCGAATCGAAATGTCTGACGAAAAGAGTCTTGTCCACTTGACCCATATGAAAACCATGACTCAAGAGGTAGGACTTAAGCCTCTCATACCAAGCTCATGGAGCTTGCTTAAGTCCATACAAAGCTTTGGAAAGCTTGAATACATGGTTAGGGTACTTGGGGTTCTCAAATCCTAGAGGCTGTCTGACATACACCTCTTCCTCAATAAAGCTATTGAGGAATGCACTCTTGACATCCATCTGATAAAGCTTGAAGCACTTGGATGCCGAGAATGCGAGCAGGATCCTGATGGCCTCTAGTCTAGCTACAGGGGCAAAAGTCTCCTCGAAGTCGAGACCCTCGACCTGAGTGAAACCCTGAGCGACTAGCCTAGCCTTGTTTTGAACTATAACGCTATCCTCACTCTGCTTGTTTTTGAACACCCATTTGGTTCCAATGATGTTGTGACCAGAAGGGGGCTCGACAAACTTCCAAGCTTTGTTCCTCTCGAAGTTTTCAGGTTCCTCATGCATAGCATTAATCCAATATTCATCAGATAATGCATGAGAAACATCCTTCAGCTCAAAAGAGGCAACAAAGGCAGAGTGAAGGTAGAAAGTGGACAGACCTGACTTAGAGCGAGTAACTCGCTCAAATAGATCTCCAATGATCTAGTTAGGTGGATGAGCCTGCTGGATGTGGTGAGGATGTCCACAAGCAGAAGCGGCCTATACTCCTCTCGTGGGAGAAGTAGGGACAGAGCCACTGGCTGCTGAAGAGTTTGAGGGTATGGGTTGATCTCTGTGAGGTGCAGAGATGGAAACTGGAGGCACCACGGGAGCAGGAATGGAGACTGGATCAAGCATGATGCCTTCATCTCCGTCATCATCATCCTCTGTGAAAATTGACTGGGAAAGAGGAGAAGAGTCTGAAATGTCTGGTCTAGCACCGGGGCTAGCCTCGTCAAAGGTCACCTCACAGGTCTCTATCATCCTACCCAAGTCTACAGCCCAAATCCTGTAGCTACAGGAAGAAGTTGAGTAACCCAGAAAGATCCCGTCAGCAGAGCATGACTCGAACTTATCTAGGTTCCCATACTTCAAGAAGAAGCACTTGCAATCGAAAACACGAAAATGAGAAACACTGGGCTTCCGCTCATATCTCAACTCATAAGAAGTGCGGTGCAAGTGTGCCCTAAGAAAAACTCTATTGGCAACATGGCATGCCATAGCTATAGCCTCAACCCAAAACTTCCTAACAGTACTGTACTCATCTAGCATCGTCCTGGCCATCTCAACCAGGGTTCTGTTCTTCCTCTCCACTATGATATTTTGGTGAGGAACGTATGGAGAAGAGAATTGATGCTCTATGCCTAACTCCTCACAGAAGCTACTAAATTAGGAGTTCTTGAACTCCATGTCGTTGTCACTGCGAATCGCTTGTAAGGCACCGGGAAGCTCAATGGACAACCTACTGTCCAAACCCCTAAAGTGAGAAAACGACTCATCCTTCGAGGCCATGAAGAACACCCAAGAATACCTCGAATAATCATCGACTATGACAAGAATATACCACTTCCCTTCCGCTGACTGCACTCTAGCTGGACCAATAGTGCCCATATGTAAAAGCTGTTCTGGTGCATTAGTCATCACTCGGGTGACTAGGGGATGAGAAGCTGCAACCATCTTGCCATGTCAGCAAGGAGAACAAACAATATCTTTGACCATCTTGAGTTTGGGCAAACCACGAATGAGGTCATGGCCGCTAACTTGGGTCAAATGATCAAAGTTGTCGGGACCCGAATTTGCAAATCCGGACCCTTTGTGTATTCAGCACTAGTCCAGGAACGCGCTAGTGCACACAGTCTTAACATCGGTAAATATCACAATCATACCACTCGATACTAATAAAGTATTTTAATTAAATAGTCAAACTGGTTGCTCGACCTTATGGTCTAGTTACAAATATACGCCACGCAGGGCGAAACTTATTAAGAGAGAAATAATAGCAGCGGAAAATAAAATAACTTCGTGGCGCCATCCAAAGATACCACAGCAACCGACCGGGCTCGCTCCTAAGTAGATGGTTCCTCTTGGAGCTCCTCCTCCAAAGCTGGTGTAGTCTCCTCTTCAGCGGTGTTGTATTGTGGCAAGGGTGAGTACTTGGTACTCGGCAAGTCATGCCTGAGAATGCAGCTAATATACTACATGCATGGCTTAATACAAAGGAGTGGCTCAAGGTATATTTGCAGTAAGAGCACTTAACAAGTATCATAAGTAGATTCGAAAGCAGTAGTAACAAGTAGAGCATAAATAACTTTTCAAGGAGTTTAGTAAACATCTTTCCCATCCTAATCCACATATCTATCAACATCATTATTAATCCAACCCAACCCTTCAAGTCCAAGTTATTTTCAAGAAAGTCTAACCCTTGACTGTAATTCCCGAGCGATGTCCAATACCGCGGACACGGCTATTCGAATAGATTTTTAACTCTGTAGAGGTTATGCACTTTACCCACAAGATACAGTCAAACACCACAAAGGCGAGTTCCCGTAACAAAGTCTTTCGGAAACTTCTAACAGCACAAGTGGTCCTCCCCGGTTGTTGCACACTAACCCTTCCCTTAGCTAAGGCGAAGTTTAGGCCAACCAACCGTTAGATGGGTACCTGGCCGCAGCCCCGGTACGCTCCCCTGTACAACTTACACAAAGGGTGTAGTTGACCTCCTGAGGTCCCACAGGTACGTTATTAGAAACTTAATCAACAAGGTCCGTCCCATTACAGACATGTGGTTGCACGTTAGACCCAGTTCAAAGGCTTGCAAGGTGAAGTCCTTAGGGTGACCAGGGCAAGACTACCCGAAGAACCAAACCAACATTCCCAACGCCACAACTGGCCCACCTGATCATTCTTGCCACATGCCCCGGTCAAAAACTATTTATCAAACCCCAGTCGATTACCATGCACCACGTGCCATCAACATCACATGATGCCTTTCCAAATCAGGTTCAATATATCATTAAGTCAACATTAACATTTGATTGTCCCAAATCATGTCACGAGCACGTAGCAGGTCTAAGCAATAAACTATAACGGTCTAAAATCCCATGTTGGCAATTTATTAATGTCCAACTAGTAAACCACAACTAGGTGACAAGGGTCATGGCACATACTTAAGTAATCAAGGTGTCATACAGCAATTTGGCATTTATCTAGTTTCCCATATTTAAATAAAGTATTTTCTAATTGAACTAGCATGCAATAAGTTAAATCAAAATAGGTTTCAAAATAGGATCAACATGGTTAAAGCACAACTTGCCTTCAAAAAGTACTTGTTCTTGGTCTTGAGCTGGCTCCTGGGTCAATACTTCTCCTTCGAATCCTTCCGGCACTTCAACGTCTACTCGTAAAGCGTGCAAATGACAATACACGAATAAACAATAGGCAAAAAGTGTCCAAACATCCAAATAAAATCCATAAACAGAGAGAACATAATTTTATGAATTTTTAGGAATTGGAATCGCTCAAATCGGAGTTAAAACACAAGAGTTATGATTATTTAAAGTTTAAATAATCAATTAAATGATTTTACAGAGAAAAACTTTAGTCCAAAAATTAAATAAAATTTATATTTGAGTAGATCTGAATTTTATGAATTTTTAGAAATTTGAATCGTTCAAATCGGAGTTGAAACGCAAAAGTTATAAGCGTTCGAAGTTTGAAACAAAATCTGAAATCATTATTTCGAATTAATAAATCATTTTCTTTTTCGGAAATTAAATATTGCGTCAGCGAGGACTCGTGGCAGCCTCTGATTGGGCGACTGACGTCAGCCGGTTCATGGACGTGGTCCATGGTTTGGCTCGGGTCTACCGTGGACCCGGTCCACGGCCACGCGTCTTGGTGACAGGTGGGTCCCCTCGGGTAGCGTCATTCTTGGCGTCGGCGAGGCTCGACCACGGTCTTGGCAGTGGGACCCAGGTGACCTCATCGCGACGTCACTACACGGCCGGGTAGCCGTAGCCGACGCAGGCCCGCCATGACGTCAGCGTGACGTCATGGTGTGGTTTGGCTGGGCCGCTGACATGCGGGCCCCGCGTGTCAGAGACACGCGCTCACGCGCCGGCACGGTGCGGTGGCACATGTGGCTCGATCCGAGCCATTCGATTTGGATCGGACGGCTCCAAACGCATCTAATCTGCACCATGGCTCCTACGTGGCTCAATCTTAGCCCTAGGATCAAGATCTAACAGCTGCCAAAGAATCCGGAGTTGAAACAGTAACGGGCTACGTGGCCTCACCTCGTGCGTCGGATGAAGATCGAACGGTTGATAGAGCTCGCGAGGTCCGGCGATGGCGCGGCGAGGCTAGGGTACTGGGGATGAAGACGACGACTCCCCGCGCGGCGTTTCCGAGGGGCTCCGGCGGGGTGAGTTGGCTCCACGGGCGCGTCTCGGTCTGGGGGTTATAGATCCGGGCTCAACGGCGGCTGGGGATGGCGGTTGATGGCGGAATGAAGCAAAGACCGTGGCGGAGCGGCGCGCAACTACGGCGAGCTATCGCGGCTAAACGACGGCGGCTCTGCCTTGGTGAGTAGGGGCTATGGGTGCGCAAAGTCAGGGTCGACCTCGGGGCGTGACTCGGGCTTTAAATAGCCTCGGCGTTCGTGCCCGAGGCGGAACCCTAGATCTACGCGGCGGCGGAGTCCGACCGCGACTCAGGTGGAGACGATGAAATCGCCGCCGTCCACGTGGCGTGATCAACGGCCACGATCGTGCGAGCGAATGGGTTCGGGTCGGACACGGCTTGGTCGGGTCCGAGTGAATCTCGGCCGTTGGATCTTGATCCAACGGTTCCAGAATTAAGTGCGTCGGCGCGGTTAGTTTGGCTCAGCGACTTCGATCGGTCGGGTCGGACTCGGACTCGAGTCTGACTCGGGCTCGGTCGGATGAACAGTACTTGACCCAACTCGATTTTTCCAGCGATTTAATATTTAAAATAATTTCCAGTAATTCATTTAATTCAAGAAAAATAGCAAAATACTCAGAAAAATTCCAGAAAAATTCTGGAAAATACTTTGGGGCATTTTGGACTCTAATAAAATATTTCCAACAAAATTTTATTTGCAAAGTTAAATTCTTTAATTATTTCAAAATGGAATAAATTCAAATAAATCCAAATAAATTCCAAAAAATTCCAAAAATTCACCAAAGTGCCAAATCACACATAAATTTAAGAAAAGCAAAATTTTGGGGTGTTACAAACCTCCCCCCTTAATAGAATCTCGTCCCCGAGATTCAGGGCTAACTAAGGAATAGGTTCAGAAACTCTTTCTTCAAATCCTCTTCTCGTTCCCATGTTGCTTCAGTCTCCGCGTGGTTGCTCCATTGAACTCTGCAGAAACGGGTTGACTTGTTCCTAGTCTCTCGATCCATGGTGTCCAGAACCTTCACGGGATGCTCCTTGTAAGTCAGATCTTCTTGTAGCTCAATTGACTCTAGCGGCGCCTGCTCCTCAGGTACTCGGAGACACTTCTTCAACTGGGACACGTGGAACACGTCATGCACTCCTACTAATGACTGCGGTAACTCCAGCTGGTAAGCAACTTCGCCTCTGCGGCTCAAAATCTTAAATGGTTCAACATAACGGGTTGCAAGTTTCCCTTTGGCATGGAACCTCTTAACTCCCCTAAGAGGCTTAACTCTGAGGTATACAAAGTCTTCTGGTTTAAAACTCAATTCCCGGCGACGATTGTCAGCATAACTCTTCTGTCGTGATTGGGCTATCTTCAACCTTTCCCTAATCATGGCACCGCTCTTGACTTCTTGAAGAATATCAGGCCCGAAGACACGCTCGCCGGTCTCATTCCAGCTTAATGGCGTCCGACAGGAGTCGACCATACAAAGGCCTCAAAAGGTGACATCTGTAAACTAGCCTGGTAACTATTATTGTAACTGAACTCGGCATACGGCAAACTCTTATCCCAAGAGGTAGCATAAGCCAATGCACACGCTCTTAGCATATCTTTTAGAATCTGATTGACTCTTTCGGTCTGTCCATCCGTCTGTGGATGATAGGCTGTACTGAAGTTCAAACGGGTTCCCATGGCTTCATGTAGCTTATTCCAGAACCTCGAGGTAAACTGAGTTCCTCTATCCGATACGATCTTCTTTGGTACTCCGTGCAAACAGACGATTCTGATCATATACAACTCTGCTAACTTGTCCCCCGAGTAAGTGGTATTTACAGGGATAAAATGGGCTACTTTGGTCAAGCGATCCACTATAACCCATATGGAGTCATAACCTCCTTGAGTCTTAGGCAACCCGGTAATGAAATCCATTCCGATTTCCTCCCACTTCCACTCAGGTATCTTCAGCGGCTGCAACAATCCTGCTGGTCTCTGATGCATCGCCTTGACTCTCTGGCATACGTCGCACAATGCAACATGCTCGGCAACTTCACGCTTCATGTTCGGCCACCAGAATCTTTCCTTCAAGTCTTGATACATCTTGGCACTTTCAGGATGAATTGAATACTTGGAGTCATGGGTGTAACACCCCAAAATTTTGCTTTCTTAAATTTCATGTGTGATTTGGCACTTTGGTGAATTTTTGGAATTTTCTGGGATTTATTTGGAATTTATTTGAATTTATTCCATTTTGAAATAATTAAAGAATTAAACTTTGCAAATAAAAATTTGTTGGAAATATTTTATTTGAGTCTAAAATGTTCCAAAATATTTTCCAGAATTTTTCTGGAATTTTTCTGAGTCTTTTGCTATTTTTAAAAGATTTAATTGAATTTCTGAGAATTTAATTGGATTAATTAAATCAAGTCGGGTCGAGTACTGTTCATCCGACCGGACCCGAGTCCGAGTCCGACCAGAGCCACGTGACTCGACCGAACCCACTCGGCCGAGCCCTAACCGCGTGACCGTTGGATTCAGATCCAACGGCCACGATTGAGCCACGTCACCGAGCCCGAGTACGACCGAGCCAGCCCGCTCGCCGAGCCGGACCCGAGTCCAACTCACGCGACCGTTGGATCGAGATCCAACGGCTCACGTTGCGCCACGTCGCCTCTCCGTGCCGCCGTCGGAATCCGCCGCCGCAGCCGTGTCGACCTCGGTCTCCGCGTGATTCACGGAAGCCGAGGCCGCTATTTAATGCGCCGCCGCCGCCATCGGGTAGCCCGTTTTCGTGCGCACCCGTAGCCCTAACCCACGCTGCCGGAGCCGCCGCCGTCACCCCGCTAGAGCTCGCCGTAGTTGATCTAAGGAGCCACCGCGGTTTTTGCTTCGTTCCGCCGCCGTCCGCCGTTGACCCCAGATCCGGACTCACCGCGACGAGACGCACCCGAAGGGAGAACTCACCTCGCCGGAGAAGCCTCGGAGCGCCGTAGCCTGTGTCGCCGTCCCCAACTCCGGTGACCTCGAGCCGCCGCGCCGCCATCGACGTCCTCGAAGCTTCTCAGCCGTCCGATCAAGATCCAACGTCCCAGATCACGCCACGTCACCGCCGGTGAGATCCCAATCCAAAACCCCCAGATCCAATCTCGACCGTCCGATCTAGATCCAACGGTCCAGATCAAACGCGTTAACCCAAACGCGTGAGAGCCAGATCTAATCTGGGCCGTTGATTTTCAAATCAACGGCCGAGATTGCGCCACGCGTCCGGGAAGGCTGACCGCCGCGGTCAGCGCAGCCAGCGCACCCGCGCGCGTGTCGCTGACACGCCGGGCCCGCATGTCAGTGACGCAGCTGAACCGCACCATGACGTCAGCACGGGCCCACACGTCAGCGGCCACCCCAGCCGTGCCGTGACGTCAGCAATGACGTCACCAGTGGGTCCCACTGCCGACTGCGGCCGAGCCCCGCTGACGTCAGCAATGACGTCACCCGAGGGGACCCACCTGTCAGCGACACATGGAACCGTGGACCGAGTTCACCGTGGACCGAGCCAAGCCGTGGGCTGAGCCCATGGACCGGCTGACGTCAGCCGCCCAATCAGAAGCTGCCACGTGTCCTCGCTGACGCAATAATTAATTTCCGAAAAAGAAAATGATTTATTAATTCGAAATAATGATTTCAGATTTTGATTCAAACTTCAAACGCTTATAACTTTTGCGTTTCAACTCCGATTTGAGTGATTCAAATTTCTAAATTTGTATAAAATTGAGATCTACCTAATTATGAATTTTATTTAATTTTTGGACTAAAGTTTTCCTCTGTAATATTATTTAATTGATTATTTAAACTTCGAAATGTTATAACTTTTGCATTTAAACTCCAAATTTGACGATTCCAGTTTCTAAAAATTCATAAAATTATGTTCTCTCTGTTTATGGATTTTATTTGGATGTTTGGACACTTTTTGCCTATTGTTTATTCGTGTATTGCTATTTGCACGCGTTACGAGTAGACGTTGAAGTGCCGGAAGGATTCGAAGGAGAAGTATTGACTCAGGATCCAACTCAAGACCAAGAACAAGTACTTTTTGAAGGCAAGTTATGCTTTGACCATGTTGATCCCATTTTGAAACCTATTTTGGTTCAAATTATTGCATGCTAGTTCAATTAGAAAATACTTTATTTAAATATGGGAAATTAGATAAATGCCAAAGTGCTGTATGACACCTTGATTACTTAAGTATGTGCCATGCCCCCTTGTCACCCTAGTGTGGATTACTAGTTGGACATTACTAAATTGCCAACATGGGTTTATCGATCGTTGTAGTATACTGCTTAGACCTGCTACATGCTCATGGCATGATTTTGGACAATCAAATGTTAATATTGACTTAATGATATATTGAACCTGTTTGGAAAGGTATCATGTGATGTTGATGGCACGTGGTGCATGGTAATCAACTGGGGTTTGATAAATAGTTTTTGACCGGGGCATGTGGCAAGAATGATCAGGTGGGCCAGTTGTGGCACTGGGAATGTTGTTTTGGTTCTTCGGGTAGTCTTGCCCTGGTCACCTTAAGGACTTGACCTTGCAAGCCTTTGAACTAAGTCAATCTTGCAACCACATGTCTGTAATGGGACGGACCTAGTTGATTAAGTTGCTAATAACGTACCTGTGGGACCTCAGGAGGTCAACTACACCCTTTGTGTAAGTTGTACGGGGGAGCGTACCGGGGCTGAGGCCAGGTACCCATCTAACGGTTGATTGGCCTAAACTTCGCCTTAGCTAAGGGAAGGGTTAGTGTGCAATAACCGGGGAGGACCACCTATATTGTTAGAAGTTTCCGAAAGACTTTGTTACGGGAACTCGCCTTTGTGGTGTTTGACTGTATCTTGTAGGTAAAGTGCATAACCTCTGCAGAGTGTACAATCTATTCGAATAGCCGTGTCCGCGGTATTGGACATCGCTCGGGAATTACAGTCAAGGGTTAGATTTTCTTGAAAATAACTTGGACTTGAAAGGTTGGTTTGGTTAAAATAATGTTGTCAATGGAAATGTGGATTAGGAATGGGAAAAATGTTGATTAAACTCCGGGAAAAAGTTATTGATGTTATACTTCTTTCTACTGCTTTCGAATCTACTTATGCTACTTGTCAAATGCTATTTACTGCAAATATACCTTGAGCTATTCCTTTGTATCAAGCCATGCATATAGTATATTAGTTTGCATTCTGTGCATGACTTGCTGAGTACCAAGTACTCACCCTTGCCGCAATACAACACCAGTTGAAGAGGAGACTACACCAGCTTTGGAGGAGGAGCTCCAAGAGGAACCGTCTACTTAGGGAGCGAGCTCAGTCAGTTGCCTGTGGTATACTGGATGGCGCCACGAAGTTATCTTATTTTCCGCTGCTACTATTTCTCTCTTAATAAGTTTCGCCCTGCGAGGCGTATATTTGTAACTTGACCATAAGGTCGAGCAACCAGTTTGACTATTTAGTTAAAGTACTTTATTAAGTATCGAGTGGTATGATTGTGATATTTACCGATGTTAAGACTATGTGCACTAGCACGTTCCTGGACTAGTGCTAAATACACAGAGGGTCCGGATTTGCAAATTCGGGTCCCGACAATGGGCTTCCTCCAAAATCAGTTGCTTTAATTCCTTCTTGTTGGGCACACAAATGCGATCCCTCATCCATAACGTGCCCTGCTCATCTAGCTTGAAGTCCTTTGCCTTGTCTTCCTCCATTTTGGACTTAATCCTGCGGATCTTGTCATCATCCTTCTGTCCTTCCTGTATCTGATCTTCTAGGGTAGGCTTTACTTCCAATGTGGCCAAGAATCCGCTAGGTACCACCTCAATTTTCATTCTCTGAAATTCCTGGCATAGCTCATCCTGATTCGTGGCTATCAACATATTCACGGTATGGCTTTTCCGACTTAAGGCATCGGCCACCACATTAGCCTTTCCGGGATGATAATGGATTCCGACATTGTAATCCTTAATCAACTCCAACCATCTCCTTTGCCTCATATTCAGATCCGACTGGGTGAATATGTACTTAAGGCTCTTATGACCCGTGTACACTTCACATCTGTTCCCGATCAGATAGTGACGCCATATCTTCAAGGCATGCACTACAACAGCTAACTCTAGGTCATGTGTCGGGTAATTCTCCTCATGCGGCCTCAACTGCCTTGATGCATAGGCAACAACCTTTCCGTTCTACATCAACACACATCCAAGTCCTTGGCGCGATGCATCACAATAGATATCAAAGCTTTGATTGACGTCCGGCAGAACCAACACTGGTGCTGATGTCAATCTCATCTTCAGTTCTTGGAATCTTTTCTCGCACTCTGGCGTCCATGTAAACTTCTTCTCCTTTTTCAGCAATTGCGTAAGAGGTCTCGCAATTGTTGAAAAGCCTTCAATGAAGCGGCGGTAGTAACCTGCCATTCCAAGGAAACTCCGGATCTGGGTCACAGTCTTCGGCTGCTCCCAATGTAACACAGCTTCTACTTTACTTGGATCAACGGTGACTCCTTCTGCGGTCATTACATGTCCGAGGAATTCCACCTTGTCCTTCCAAAAATCACACTTACTGAACTTGGCGAAGAGTTGCTGTTCCCTCAGCTTTTCCAAAACTCGCCTCAAGTGTTCGGCATGTTCATCCTCTGTCTTGGAGTAGATTAGAATATCATCTATGAACACAACAACAAACTTGTCCAAATATTCCATGAACACCTTATTCATCATATTCATGAAATATGCCGGTGCATTCGTCAGACCAAAGGACATAACAGTAAACTCGCAATGTCCATATCTCGACGAAAATGCGGTCTTCGAAATATCCTCCGATCGGATCTTCAACTGATGGTATCCCGATCTCAGATCAATCTTGGAGAAAACTCCGGCTCCTCTCAGCTGATCAAACAGATCATCGATCCTGGGTAGCGGATACTTATTCTTCACGGTGACTTCATTGAGTGCACGGTAGTCAATGCACATCCTGAAACTCCCGTCCTTCTTCTTGATGAACAAAACTGGTGCTCCCCATGGCGACGAACTCGGTCTGATAAATCCTTTCTCCATTAACTCTTCAAGTTGTTTCTTCATCTCTACCAATTCCTCGGTGGACATCCGATAGGGTCTCTTTGCTATCGGTCTTTGTACTGTACAAGCTCTATCACAAACTCTATGTCCCTCGTCTGGCGGCATACCGGTAGATCTTCAGGAAAAACATCTGGGTACTCATTCACTCTTGAGACATCCTCTATGCTGATTGCCTTGTAATGCGTTAACCATCAACTGTCCATCTCTGACGGCAGTAGCTTGAAATTCCACTTTCTTTCCACAAGGGCTCTCGACTGAGATAGTCCTTTGTCCACAATCCAATACGGCCTTGTGCTTGGATAACCAATCCATCCCCAAGATAACATCTAAGGTCTGGGTCTCCAAAATAATAAGGTTCGCTAGGAACTCTATCCCATCTATTAGTATTCTCACCCCAGAACATCCTACTTTCGTTCGGAGTTCGGAACCAGGGGTTTGAACTAAAAGCATGCATTTAAGTCTTGCAATCTCCAAATCATTTTTAGCAGCAAAGCCTTGAGAAACAAACGAATGCGAAGCTCCGGAATCAAACAAAACTGTTGCTGGTACTGAGTTGACTAGTAACTTACCCAAGACGACGTCAGTGGCATTCTGCGGTGCATCTGCGGTGACATGGTTGACTCGGCCTCTCACCACGATGCAGGGTGTGGCTCCTGGTCTTTGGCGCCCTAGCTGGTGTGGATCCTGCATTGAAGCGAATCGGGGTCACTCCTGCTGTCTTCTTAGGACAAGCTGTTGGCAAAGTGTCCTGGCTCGTTGCGATTGTAGCGGCGTCTCACTTGTCCCTTGTTGGCTGCCTGAAGCGGCGTTTACGGTGGTCTTTGGGTACCGATAGTTCTGATTGACGGGTCTTGGTGCTGGTGACAGTGTCCTTGTAGTATTCTGCGGCTGGAATCTAAAAAACTGATTTGGCGCAACCCTCAAACGTTGCTGCGCTCCCTGACGCGATCCCTGATGCTGCATCCTGCGCTTCCTGTTCTCATCCAGTTCCTTGCGCTTGTCCTCAAGAATAAGCGCCTTATTCGCCAACTCTTGGAAATCTGGAAAGGTGTGGGTGATCAGTCCCACCTGTAATCCTGAGTTAAGTCCCTTCATGAAGCGAGACTGTTTGGCTTTATCTGTCGCTACATCCTCAGGTGAGTAGCGTGCAAGCTGTGTGAACTTGTTCAGGTATTCGGCCACCGGCTGATTACCTTGCTTCAGTGCTCTGAACTCCTCCTTCTTGAGGTCCATGATTCCTTCAGGCACGTGATACTGACGGAATGCAGCTGTGAACTCCTCCCAAGTGATGTCCTAAGGGTTCACTTGCGTGGCACAGAAGTTCTCCCACCATTCAGCGGCTGTTCCTTCCAACTGATGAGAAGCGTAGAGTACCTTCTCATTTCCTAAGCATTGAGCTATGTGTAGCTTCCTCTCAATTGACCTTAACCAATCATCAGCCTCCAACGGATTGGCATTCCCTGAAAAAGTGGGTGGATGAGTCCTCATGAACTCTGACAGTCTTGTATTCTGGCGTTGTCCCTGATTAACTTGATTAGCAGTGGCCTGAGCAGTAACGTGCTGCATCTGTTGCATCATGGCATGCATCAACTGAGTCTGAGCAGCAAGAAACGCTCCGAAATTATGCATATCAACTGGCGGTGCTGGTGCTCCATCATTGGGGTTTTCTGCTGGGCGAGAACCACTTCCACTGCCTCCAAGGTTTCCACGAGTGTTCACCATCTGTGGTTTGCTCTAGGTTTTAGAGATGAGAGGGGAAACAAGAATAGACAAGTAGTATGGAACTTATGCGGGGCGAAAGGTGTAACTTAAAGTCCAACTTTATTATTTTAATCAATAGTAACTTGGTATGGTTGCTTACAATGCCTAGGGGCCTTGCAACGCATACTGCACACTCAGCAAGCAATGAAAATCCAAATCGAACTAACACTGGAGTCTAACGCCTAAAGGGTGACTCTTTATTCTATGACGCGACTCGGCGAAGGAGTCTCACTATAGAACCTACGCTCACTCATCGAGAAAACCTCCACGGCCTGGATACGGACGCTGCGGCATAGGCGCGAAACTTGACGCCATGTCCAAAGAATCGTGTCATCTGTGGTAGTCGAAGAAGCAGTATCCTCCTCAAGCTCCGGCTCCTCCGGGTCTGGCTCGTGTAGCTCGAGCATTGGCTCCGGCTCTGGTGCGTACAATGCCGTCTCCAACTCTCCAATCCTTTGCAGAAGGTGTGACACATACTCTTGAGCTTCCCGCCATCTGTTCTTCTCTGTCGTGATCTCCTTGCGGGCCTTCTGTAGCTCCTTGCTTGTATCATCGAGTACATCTTCCTGGGCGACAACAAGTCGTGCCAACTGTGTAACCATGGCATTCTCATCCTGAATCGCCTTCGGGTCAAGAAGGTTATTGCTGCGCGGATGAAATCGGAACACCGTGCTCTCCAATTCTCTAACGTAGATACGGGTAATGTGCCGCATTGCTCTTCGTGACGCCTCTTGGATACCCATCTGCATTGTAGACCTCCTGGCAGTGCAGTGTATCGGGCGATTGCCTGGGCCCTTCTTCCTAGCAGGTACCACAATCTTTACGTCACAAGCCTTGATCAATCCTGCTTGTCTGATCACGTCCACTTGGTATTGCGGCTTCTCAAAATCTCTGAGAGTCTGTAGCATACGCCAAAGTTCCGCGGCGTGACCAACCTCCAGATCGACGTAGTTGAACTCTCCCTCCATCTGTCACAAGAGTGCTCACGTAAGATCTCGAAATTTTTAAATCGTGACAAGGTAAGGAAAAATTCAGCAAGTGACAAGAAAAGAAAGAATGGGATAAGTCGAGATGTCATTTCTTGTCTTGACAAACTTCTAGCTTTAGAAAATAGGTTTTATTTTCTCTACGACCTTTCTAGCTAGGGTTGAGCCTACGATCAGTACGGCTCTGATACCACCTCTGTCGGGACCCGAATTTGCAAATCCGGACCCTCTGTGTATTCAGCACTAGTCCAGGAACGCGCTAGTGCACACAGTCTTAACATTGGTAAATATCACAATCATACCACTCGATACTAATAAAGTATTTTAATTAAATAGTCAAACTGGTTGCTCGACCTTATGGTCAAGTTACAAATATCGCACGCAGGAGAAACTTATTAAGAGAGAAATAATAGCAGCGGAAAATAAAATAACTTCGTGGCGCCATCCAGTATACCACAGGCAACTGACTGGGCTCGCTCCCTAAGTAGATGGTTCCTCTTGGAGCTCCTCCTCCAAAGCTGGTGTAGTCTCCTCTTCAACTGGTGTTGTATTGTGGCAAGGGTGAGTACTTGGTACTCAGCAAGTCATGCACAGAATGCAGCTAATATACTACATGCATGGCTTAATACAAAGGAGTGGCTCAAGGTATATTTGCAGTAAGAGCACTTAACAAGTATCATAAATAGATTCGAAAGCAGTAGTAACAAGTAAAGCATAAATAACTTTTCAAGGAGTTTAGTAAACATCTTTCCCATCCTAATCCACATATCTATCAACATCATTATTAATCCAACCCAACCCTTCAAGTCCAAGTTATTTTCAAGAAAGTCTAACCCTTGACTGTAATTCCCGAGCGATGTCCAATACCGCGGACACGGCTATTCGAATAGATTTTTCACTCTGCAGAGGTTATGCACTTTACCCACAAGATCTGAGTCAAACACCACAAAGGCGAGTTCCCGTAACAAAGTCTTTCGGAAACTTCTAACAGCACAAGTGGTCCTCCCCGGTTGTTGCACACTAACCCTTCCCTTAGCTAAGGCGAAGTTTAGGCCAACCAACCGTTAGATGGGTACCTGGCCGCAGCCCCAGTACGCTCCCCCGTACAACTTACACAAAGGGTGTAGTTGACCTCCTGAGGTCCCACAGGTACGTTATTAGCAACTTAATCAACAAGGTCCGTCCCATTACAGACATGTGGTTGCACGTTAGACCTAGTTCAAAGGCTTGCAAGGTGAAGTCCTTAGGGTGACCAGGGCAAGACTACCCGAAGAACCAAACCAACATTCCCAACGCCACAACTGGCCCACCTGATCATTCTTGCCACATGCCCCGGTTGAAAACTATTTATCAAACCCCAGTCGATTACCATGCACCACGTGCCATCAACATCACATGATGCCTTTCCAAATCAGGTTCAATATATCATTAAGTCAATATTAACATTTGATTGTCCAAAATCATGTCACGAGCACGTAGCAGGTCTAAGCAATAAACTATAACGGTCTAAAATCCCATGTTGGCAATTTATTAATGTCCAACTAGTAAACCACAACTAGGTGACAAGGGTCATGGCACATACTTAAGTAATCAAGGTGTCATACAGCAATTTGGCATTTATCTAGTTTCCCATATTTAAATAAAGTATTTTCTAATTGAACTAGCATGCAATAAGTTAAATCAAAATAGGTTTCAAAATAGGATCAACATGGTCAAAGCACAACTTTCCTTCAAAAAGTACTTGTTCTTGGTCTTGAGCTGGCTCCTGGGTCAATACTTCTCCTTCGAATCCTTCCGGCACTTCAACGTCTACTCGTAAAGCGTGCAAATGGCAATACATGAATAAACAATAGGCAAAAAGTGTCCAAACATCCTAATAAAATCCATAAACAGAGAGAACATAATTTTATGAATTTTTAGGAATTGGAATCGCTCAAATCGGAGTTAAAACACAAGAGTTATGATTATTTAAAGTTTAAATAATCAATTAAATGATTTTACGGAGAAAAAATTTAGTCCAAAAATTAAATAAAATTCATATTTGAGTAGATCTGAATTTTATGAATTTTTAGAAATTTGAATCGTTCAAATCGGAGTTGAAACGCAAAAGTTATAAGCGTTTGAAGTTTGAAACAAAATCTGAAATCATTATTTCGAATTAATAAATCATTTTCTTTTTCGGAAATTAATTATTGCGTCAGCGAGGACACGTGGCAGCCTCTGATTGGGCGGCTGACGTCAGCCGGTTCATGGACGTGGTCCATGGTTTGGCTCGGGTCTACCGTGGACCCGGTCCACGGCTCACGTGCGGCTGACAGGTGGGTCCCCTCGGGTGACGTCATTGCTGACGTCAGCGGGGCTCAGCCCACGGTGCTGACAGGTGGGACCCACTGGTGACGTCATCGCTGACGTCACTACACGGCTGGGGTAGCCGCTGACGTGCGGGCCCGCCATGACGTCAGCGTGACGTCATGGTGTGGTTTGGCTGGGCCGCTGACATGCGGGCCCCGCGTGTCAGAGACACGCGCTCACGCGCCGGCACGGTGCGGTGGCACACGTGGCTCGATCCGAGCCGTTCGATTTGGATCGGACGGCTCCAAACGCATCTAATCTGCACCACGGCTCCTACGTGGCTCAATCTTAGCCCTAGGATCAAGATCTAACGGCTGCCAAAGAATCCGGAGTTGAAATAGTAACGGGCTACGTGGCCTCACCTCGTGCGTCGGATGAAGATCGAACGGTTGATAGAGCTCGCGAGGTCCAGCGATGGCGCGGCGAGGCTAGGGTACCGGGGATGAAGACGACGACTCCCCGCGCGGCGTTTCCGAGGGGCTCCGACGAGGTGAGTTGGCTCCACGGGCGCATCTCGGTCTGGGGGTTATAGATCCGGGCTCAACGGCGGCTGGGGACGGCGGTTGATGGCGGAATGAAGCAAAGACCGTGGCGGAACGGTGCGCAACTACGGCGAGCTATCGCGGTTAAACGACGGCGGCTCTGCCTTGGTGAGTAGGGGCTATGGGTGCGCAAAGTCAGGGCTGACCTCGGGGCGTGACTCTGGCTTTAAATAGCCTCGGCGTTCGTGCCCGAGGCGGAACCCTAGATCTACGCGGCTGCGGAGTCCGACCGCGACTCAGGTGGAGACGATGAAATCGCCGCCGTCCACGTGGCGCGATCGACGGCCACGATCGTGCGGGCGAACGGGTTCGGGTCGGACACGGCTTGGTCGGGTCCGATTGAATCTCGGCCATTGGATCTTGATCCAACGGTTCACAGGGTTAGGGTGCGTCCGACGCGGTTGGGCTCAGCCGCGACTCGGTCGGGTCCGGGTCGGACTCGGACTCGAGTCTGACTCGGGCTCGGTCGGATGAACAGTACTTGACCCAACTCGATTTTTCCAGCGATTTAATATTTAAAATAATTTCCAGTAATTCATTTAATTCAAGAAAAATAGCAAAATACTCAGAAAAATTCCAGAAAAATTCTGGAAAATACTTTGGGGGCATTTTGGACTCAAATAAAATATTTCCAACAAAATTTTATTTGCAAAGTTAAATTCTTTAATTATTTCAAAATGGAATAAATTCAAATAAATTCCAAATAAATCCAAATAAATTCCAAAAAATTCCAAAAATTCACGAAAGTGCCAAATCACACATAAATTTAAGAAAAGCAAAATTTTGGGGTGTTACAAAAGCTAATGTGACCAAGTCTCCTATGCCAAAAGGAGAGATCACATGACTCTAAAGCAATAAGGTAATGGAGAGAGTCTCTATAAGAAGAAGAGAAATCAGCACGAAAGACTCTCAAATCGAGAAATCCTGCAAACCAACTCCCCAGAAGAATCGAGGATCCTACAGGAACTAAACTTGATGCTTATCTCGAAATGGTCATCGATATGCTGAGAAATAGAAAGCAAATTGAAATGCAGCTTACTAACTAAGGCAACGTCCTTAAGAGTAAAATGATCATTAATGCATACGGTACCTTTAGCGATGGCTCTACCTGACGAAGCATCTCCAAAGGTGATCACTTCATCACCGGGAGCTCGAACTAGGGAAGAGAACCAACAGGAGTCTTCGGTCATATGACGTGAATAGCCAGAGTCTACGATCCAAACCTCCCCCTTCTCGGTCCTACGTATCTCATCCGTGTCGCTGTACAACTCGAAGTCACTAACGCCGTTGGCGTCCGCCATGAAGCACATGCTGGAGAAGTCATCGCCGCCCTTCGTCTTCTCTTGCAGTTCATACTCGCCCTAGTCGCTCCATGTCTCCGTGTCGGAGAAGTCGACGTCGTCAAGAGCGGCGAGCACGCGGTTGAAGAGCTTCTTGTTCTTGGCAAGGTTACGGTAATTCTCGCGCACCGGCTCGTGAATTGGAGGCTTCTTGTTGCGGTTCTTATCGGTTTAGTCATTCTTGCTAAAACCGCCTTGCTTGTTCTTGCCCTTCCCCAGCTTGGGATAGTTTGCTTGAATGTGGTTGGGGCCACCACACTCGAAGCAAGTCACGGTGCCACCTCTCTTCCTCTCTCTCACTCTTTTATAGATGTTGGAAAATTTGCGAGCGACAAGAGCAAGCTCATTTTCTGGAAATCGTTCCAGAACTTCATCGCTTATGTCGCAAAAAGTAGAGAGAGAAAAACCTGAAGAGAAATCAAGAGATGGTCCAGAGGAAGACTCGATGGGATCGGTGACCAAGGCCATCGACTGAGATTTCGTCCGACGAGAGACAACGTCGATCTCCTGAGTCTTGAGTCGGGAATAAAGCCCGTCAAGAGTCAAAGTCGACAAATCAGTGGAGTACTTGATGGTGGTCACCTTCATCTCCCAAACTCTCAAATCGAGTGTTGTCAGAAAGTGCCTAGCATTCTACGAGTCAGGCTATGTGCAACCAACTGATCGGAGATTGCTAAGGATCTTAGAGAATCGAGCAAAGCACTTGTCAAGGCTCTCACCAGCGTGTTGTTCAAATTTGTTGTAGTCACACTTATACTAGTCCTACCTCACCGTCTTGATCTGGGTGGTACCCTCATGGTAAGCATTGAGGGTCACACAGATCTGATGAGTGGATCGTAGGTGAGAGACCTGGTCATAGTCACTACGGCTAAGTCCCTGTATGAGGATGTTTCTTGCCTTAGTGTTGGCCTCAACGTCAACCATGTTCGCGGTGTTGACGTCCTCATCGGCAGGAACCACATACGGGAGTTTCACCTTCTGCCATATCAGGAAGCCCTGGACATCGATGTATGACTCCATCCTTATTTTCCAAAATGGATAATCAACTCCAGCAAAAATTAGAGGCTTTGTTGAGTACTTGTCTGTCACCATGGCTCTCGAGAGTGGTCAAGATCTAAAGAGAGCAAACTAGCTCTGATACCAATTGAAGGACCGAGATGACAATCGGAGGGGGGTGAATAATTTCAAATAAAATTATCCCCTACTCAATGTACTCCAAATAATCCCGCAAGAAAACCAGTGCTCCTCAAAATTGCAAAACCCGCAAGAATGGGAACGACTAGACAATTATGTGTATCCCGAGCTTACATGGAAGAGAACCATGAATCATGTGAGGGATTTTAAAATCACAATCCTGGTTATCAAGTGTCCAAAGTAAAGAGGAATCAATTCAAATACTTCTTTTCTAAAAGAGATCAAGCCAAATCACAAAAGCCTCTTTTAGAAAAGCAAAAGCAGATTTTTCAGGAATTGTCCTCAATTGGAGAAGGTGGTTGGTGGACTTATGTTGCTCCACAATTTTTGGAAATTTTTATCCCTGTGAGAAGATGAGTCATGAAACATTCCACCAAAAATCACCTACAAAAGCCTTGTAGAGTAATCAGGAAAAATCAAGGACTACAGACAGTCAGGAACTTCGATCAGGAAATTTGGGGCTCGGTCCTCACCTCATAGCTCCCAATTGGTGCAATCCGTGGACTCCAAAATTTTTACACAGATGGGTATATGTGCCACACATGTTCTCCAACAAAAAATCACTCAAAAAGGATTTTTGTATATTTTTCTAAAAATCGAAGACTGACTGCTGCGCGAAGAACAAGTTCAGGACAGATTTGCAATCTTGATAGAAACTTGATCTCTAGTCTATCCTAGGGTGCAAGAAAGAAGTAAAACCAAATGAGCACCCTCAAGGCATTCTTGATCAATAGCATTTAGAAGGAGAGGAGGCAAATCCAAATTGCGAGAAAGTAAATTGCGAGAATTTACATGCGGGAAAGTAAATGCTAAATTTAAATTGTGTAAAGTAAAGACATAATGTAAATGCGGAATTTAAATTCATAAGAATGTAATGAAAATCTTTGTATTTTCTGGTTGGAAGGTTTACATAGCCTCACTTCATGTGGGCAAAGCTCAAAGAAGTAACTCAAACCTTCAAGTGAGGGAGGGCACCCCTCCCCCTCTATTTATACTACTCTAGGGCCACCTACCACTCTTGGATGAGTCGCAAACCCTAGGGCACTCCACCAAGTACTAGGATTATCCCACTCATTCCACCCCACACATGGGCTCTTCATGGGCCACAAAGGCCATACATGGGTTTTAAACAAAACCCGGTCAACCCGATGCAACGGGCCTTCATCCGCTGGACTTGATCGCTCCGTTTCCGCCTCTTCGAGCCTCCAACCCAAACGAGAAACCTTGAGCCACCTCAAGTCCATTTCCATGACGTCCAATTGATCCCGGTTTGAGCCCAACCATCTCGTCGGCATCCTCGACCACTTCGAACCTCGGTTCTCCCAACCTAGTCCCGGTACTCACCAATGACCACATCTGCCTCAATAACCTGTATCACAAGGACCAAACCAATTTGCACATTCCAAAATACGGTCTTACCTTTTTCTTCCTACATGTTAGTCCACATTTATCATAAATTCAAACATGCAAATTCCAAATCAAATCAAACTCAAACCTGAGCACACCTTGCTCAAATAAAGTCAAATACTCATCACAAATATGGATGGACCTCCACATGGTCCTTCACGTTCTCATCAGAATATTGAGAATCCCCATGTGCGCATCATGGAAGCCCAAGATGCCAAAAATGCCGGTTCGGCCATGCTACAGCACACCAACTTCAAACGGGCGTAATTTGGGCTCCCGACTCCGTTTTCGGAGTGCAACCACCCGTTGGAAAGCCTAGAGATAAGATTTCCAATGCATCCAACCCCACATCCAAATTCACTCTAGATCAATGGGAAAATGCAGAAGAGTGCCACGGGCCAAATCTGTCAGGTGTTGCATCACTGTATTTTTGGGCCCAAGGTCCATGTATGGTAGGGGTGGCATGGTGGTCAACCCTAGGGTGGTGGCTGACCCTATTTTGGGTGCCCCAAGTCTGGTCTCCACACTATATAATGCCCCCACCGTCGTACGTTGTCAGGTATGTTTTGTTGCATGTGGTTGACCCCTTTCTGTGTCCCTCCTCGTGTTCACGTGTGTCGACTAGACCACCTGTGATGAGAGACAGAACCTCACCCTTGTCTCTTGAGTTTATTGGATTGAAATTGCTATCACCTTGTTCTTGCATGTTCTCGGTTGTAGCAGGCTCAGGGATTGATCGAGTTTTGATTTGGTTGATCGCTTCAGCGAGGTGACTTGGTGATTGTTTGGTTGGTAGCCGAATTTGTGCGAGTTTTCACATTGAAAACCGATGCATCATTCTCTCCAGAAGATCAGTTGACCTAAGCATGCATTAGTTGGAGTATCGGTTGCTAAGGCGCAATGTCCTAGACGGTTCTAGTCGAGATGCTAATGTTGACTCGCCACAAATTCGAGATTTATCCTTCTCGTTGAAAGATCGGACCACTGTTGCTATCAAGTGGTATTAGAGCACCAGGTTGATCGGTGATAGATTTCTAGTTCTGCATCTTATTTACCTATAGTCCTAAAAACAAAAAAAAATAGGGATTAGTCCTACTATCCAAAACAATTTGTGCCTTCCGCTATTGTTGTGTAGTTTCTACTTGTTGAGTTTTCGGTTGCATCATCTCTATCGATGGCTGGTCTTAGTGTCTAAGCCCTTAGAGTTTTGAGTTCTTATCATGTTTATTGTCACCACTGCCAGCACCGTCACATCGAGTTCAAGTCATTTTGGCTGGGAAGAGAACCGAGTCATATCCGATTTCCCTTCCGAAATTAGAGGGATTAGTGTCCTTTGTTTCTGGTAGTCTGCCAATTTTGTTGTAAAAGAAAAAGACAAGTGCAAAAAAAAGCCGCAAAAAAAGGAAAAAAAAGAGGAAAGTTGTGAGACAGAAAGATTGGCAAGATTTTTGGAATGTGATCCCTCTGTTTGGAACGTGATCCGTGCATTCCGCACAAGTCTTAGTTTAGATATATATATATATATATATATATATATAGAGAGAGAGAGAGTTAGTGCTTCTTTGGAAGTCCTTTTGAGTTAAGAATATAGCTTAGGGCTCCCACAAAAAAAATTCAAAAAAAAAGAAGAGAAGGAGCCCTAGCTATTTGCTTTGTGTTTCAACGTGCTTGTTGGTGACCTGTGACTTCTTTTGTGTCGAGGCTTGCGTCTCTAGTACGGTCTAGCCTAGGACCAGCACGATACTATCATTGAATGATTACTCAGCTTGTTTGACTAACATGGTTCTAGCTTTTCATTGTACTGTTTTCAGCCACCTATAGCTCCACAAGTACTACTACTAACTAGGTACTAGTGACTAGCATCGATACACCATATCTCCAGGCGTTGTTGCCTTGTCGATTGCTATTACCATCTGCTAAGCTGGTAAGAGTTTGTAAGAACTTGACAAACGAGTGGAGTGTGAGTGACTTGTTTAGCCACATCCTAATGTAGTTGCTAGGGACATATTATCTGTGATCTCTTGCTCCCTTGTTTTCCCTCTAACCATGACAGGTTCTGGAGACAATAGCGTGCAACATTCTCCTCGTACCAGGGGCATCATCCAACACTTTGAGTGTCAAGTAATGCTACACACTATGAGGATGTGTGGGTTACTAATGAGTGCCTTGGTGGATTGGAAGCAGCTCAAATCGACACAACAACAAGCTTGTAATGATGGAGACCACTCTCACTGAGATTTTGAGGCGGCTTGATATCATAGGGCGTGCACCTCCTGCTAATGATGTTGATGCTCCATGAGCCCGCCACAACCATGGTGCCTTGGGCAGCGCAGCGGGTGAGAACGATGATGACTACTCTGCTGACACCGAGGTTGATGATGTAGACGCTTGTCAACGACGTCAACTCCATCGTAATTGCAATGGCATGGGTCTTTTGCCACCGCGCCGTGAGGTACGTAACAATGACGATTCACTAGGAAAGATTAAATTCACCATTCCACCTTTTGATGGTAAATACAATCCTAATGCATACCTCACTTAGGAATTAGCTACTAATAAAAAATTTACTTGCAATATCCTGAGAACAAAAGGGTTAGGGTTGTTACTAGTGAATTCACTGATTTTGCTTCGAGTTGGTGGAGTGAGTATCGCCGTAAAAATCCAAATGCTGTTCAAACCTGGGATGATTTGAAATGAATCTTGCGATCTCGATTTGTTCCATCATATTATGCGTGTGATCTGTTAAATAAATTGCAACAATTGAGACAAGGTAGTGAAAGTGTAGAAGATTATTATTAGCAGTTGCAAATAGGAATGCTTCATTGTGGATTAGAGGAAAATGAGGAGGTTGCTATGGCTAGATTCATGGGTGGGTTGAACCGTGAAATTCAAGAGATTCTAGATTACAAAGAATACAATTCTATCACTTGTTTACTTCATCTTGCTTGCAAAGCTGAAAGAGAAGTGCAGGGATGACACGCAAGCACCAGGACTAATGTTTCTGCAGGCCGTGCTAGCATTTGGTCTCCCCGTACACTTACTGCTTGTCGGGACCCGAATCTGCAAATCCGGACCCTCTGTGTATTCTGTACTAGTCCAAGATCACGCTAGTACACACAGTCAAACAGGGTTAAATATCACATTCATACACAACGGAATTAATAATAAAGTACTTCAAACATTAAATAAACTAGTTGCAAGACCTTATGGCCAACTTACAAATAGTCTGCCATGCAGGGCTTACAATAACAAAAGTAAATAATTAGCAGCGGAATGAAGAACGAAAGTGACTCCCATCAATATTCCACAGGCAACTGACAAGGTTCAATTCCTAGATAATAGCCTCCTCATGGAACTTCGCCTCCTTCGAAGTTGTAGTCTTCTCCTCAACTGATGATTTTGTTGAAAGCAAGGGTGAGTATACAACTGTAACACCCCGGCATTTAGTATGCCTGAATGTTACCAAACATAGACTAAACAACATCTAAATACCACAAATTAGAGTAAATTACAGCAAAGGCACAAATGCTAAAACTGAAAATTTCGGCAGCATCTCCTTTGTTTTTCCATGAATTGAAGCAACAACAATCTTAACATATCAAGATAGCATAATATACGATAGCATAACATGGACGGTGCCTACTCTTCGCTTCCACTCACCGCGTGGGTGGAATCACGCGGTAGGTCTTACATCCATGGCGCTCCGGATTAGTCATAACTTTCTCACCGACCTTACCGGAATAGTTATGACGTTCTCACCGACCGGGCCAAGTTTCATGCCATGTATGCAACATATGCCATAATCAATAACCATAAACCATTGCATAGCGTCTTAATATACCCTTTTTTATCATATCATGGCAAACACTAAGCATGGCAAGATAGCATAACATGGAAACAATAGCATCTAGTCAAGACAAGCAAATAAACCACATGTTACCCATCCCAACACACTTGCCTTAACCTCGGGCGACGGATTGGCGGGATGAGGAGGGCACTCACGGGGTCACACCACCTGCACATAGATGCCACAAAATCACAACATGCCGACAAAACAGTATGCCATCGCCCATCTACCCCGATATCGCAAACCACTCCCGAAAACGAAAAACAGAGAATCTGTCCCTCCTGGACAGCAGACTTCAAACAATCATAACTTTAGTTCTAGGACTTCGAATCGATTAAACGAGTACATCCTCGCGTAGCTGAGGAAATTTTCTAACTTTTTCTCAGTACATCAAAAACCTGATCGGAATCTAAAGTTGTCTAATCTACAAAACCCTACGTTCTGTCCCAGCTACGTCATAGATTTGAACCCGTTCGGTAAAATGACCATAACTTTCAAACGGCTGGGCGGAATTGGACGTTCTTTATGTCCACTGCAAGGTATTGAAGTTACGTACAACTTCTTCAACAGGCGGGCGACCAAATTCCGATTCTAAGGTCGCGAAAACTCAAACCCTAGATCGACTGCACAATCTGCCCGAAGCAGAGAACGTGGCAAACTCTAGTTTTCATCTAATCTACCCAATTACAGCACCACCACTTGATCTAAACGCATCCAAATACCCTTTAGCATAGCCCCTATACCAACCCCAAGGATTCCCCCAAATCATACCTCTTCCCGATGAACGATGAACGCCGAAATCCTTCCTCCCGAGCTCCCCGATCGTCCTCCTCGCGCCGGAACCGCCGGATCTCCTCGTCGCGGGGTTTTCCGATGGAGGGGACAGCAAGGTGGCGTGGTGGGGACCTCCCCTAGGGCAGAAAGGGAGGTGGAGAGGAGAGGGGAGGGTGGAGGCGCATAGGGGAGAAGGGAATGGGGGGGCGGCGCAAGAGGAGGTGGGAAGGGTGGAAGGGGCGGCTAGGGTTGAGGGGGCGCATGTGGGCAGGGGGAGGGCGCCCCCAAGGCAGGTTATCTTGCCTCCCCCTCCCTCATGGGCCCAAAAATCCTCCCACCAAGGCCCACGACACATCCCCCTTGGGTCCGAACTCCCCCGGAGAGGCCCAAACTCCCGAAAACAGCCCGGAAATGCGAATAAACCACACAGCATATAGTTTTAACCTCCGATTTCATATTTTATATTGTTTCGTCCTTCCGTAGTGTCACATTCTTCCCCCCTTCAACAGGATTCGACGCCGAATCTGAGGCACGCCACTTCGCAATCAACCAAATCGAAGGGAGCTAAGGTTCACATCTCAGAACCCGCTTAGAAGCCCCCACGATTTGCACCAGCCAGCACTCAGAAGCAAGGAGGTAAGGTTCGAAGACTGATGGCTCTAAAAATAACTCATTCAAAACTTGCCAGAATCTTACTCAACTTTGAAACACAGAGTGCAAACATAAGGACTCAAAACGTCCCAAGCAAAAGGATAACTTCCTAAACGGACAACGAAGGAAAGCGGTCTCAAACACCTCATTCTATGCATTCCTTACTCGATCCCTTTAACCAAAGCTAATCTCCAGAAGAACACGGTACCAACCTCACTACTGTGGTTCATCAAAATCCAGACGAGGCGAACCAAGAGACACAACACTCCAAGATTACCAATGGCTTGAACAAATATGGTTATAACGTTGAGGAAGATTGATCTTTCACAAAAGGACCAATACCGACCACTACCACCGAAAGGGAAAGCTTACATTAAAACCAGGGTTCTTAAAACCCGCAAGAACAGTAACAACTGAACAATCCGCTTCGATTGACACAACTCGCGCATAGCCCAGCGACAAAAAGATCCAATACACTTCGAAAAACGGAAAGCAATTACTAGCAACCACCAAGTGGTCCACTAATAATTTAGTCACCCCACCGAGGAACACATCGATGACCCAATTCTCCAAGAAGGTTTGAATTGGGTCATACACAACCTTCCTTTACTCTTTACTTTTAAACCATTTACAATCAACTACTAGCCACACCAGCTTTCTCTTACTAAGAAAGTCTCGCCCTCACATCCTTCCACTCAAAGGACCAAGACAAAGAGTACCACCATTGGGTAAGCTCAACCACCAACCATCAACCCCATTGATCCCCCATGCATAACTTTGAGTCTAATGCACTACAATCACTTTGGAAAGGATTCGACAACAACCAAAGCGTATTCATTTTAATTTCCTAGGTCAAGACGCAAATGAAACACAAATCTCCTACACCACAACCAACATACCAGAAATTCTTCATTGTTTCTTTTCATACCAGAAAGAAATAGAAATCTCGATTTGTGACATGAATGCACACTCTCCAAGAGCACTCCGGATTAGTCATATATATATGACTTTCTCACCGACCTGGCTCAACGACTCTTTTATCATTAAACATCTATAAACAATGTCATGCTTCCTTTTCACCATTCATCCTTCATGTAACAACAGTACCAAATAGTCGTTCACCCAACGGCTTCTTCCTCGGTATCACCAGATTGAAACACAAATAACATCTATTACTACGAAATTCATATAAACTATGACGGCAACACCAATAACAGGGAAACACCACGTCATAAGAGAACCCACGTCAATTGAAAAACTAGACTTGCAAAACCTCGCAGTTTAACCACAATCAACATTTGGAAAAGAACATCGGCTCCAAAGTTAAACATCTGCACATACAACCGCCATAAATTTTCTCAAAGAGAAAGGGAAACTCATTTCCAAAAGAGAACACTTCACTAACAGCATCGCCGATGAAACATCCACAAAAACCACCTTTTGAAGCACTTGCAAACTCCACACAGATTTTTCAAATAACTCCAACTCTAGCAAAGAAAAGATTACAAATTAAACCTCGTGAGTTTTCCAACACAACCCTCTATGTCCATCTTTTTCCTTTAAAATTTATTCCAAAGATAATTCAGGGTGAACGCGAAGGAGCGCGATCCTCTCAAAAACTTTTGGGTGTAAATCCATACTCATAGCACATCTATACAAATGAGCCGAAACCAAAGATCGAGGGTGCCTACTCCTCGCTTCCACTCACCGCGTGGGTGGAATCACAAGGTAGGTCTTACATTCATGGCGCTCCGGATTAGTCATAACTTTCTCACCGACCTTACCGGAATAGTTATGATGTTCTCACCGACCGGGCAAAGTTTCATGCCATGTATGCAACATATGCCATAATCAATAACCATAAACCATTGCATAGCATCTTAACATACCCTTTTTTTATCATATCATGGCAAACACTAAGCATGGCAAGATAGCATAACATGGAAACAATTGCATCTAGTCAAGACAAGCAAATAAACCACATGTACCCATCCCAACACACTTGCCTTAACCTCGGGCGACGGATTGGCGGGATGAAGGCACTCCCGCAGTCACACCACCTACACATAGATGCCACACAATCACAACGTGCCGACAAAATAGTACGCCATCGCCCATCTACCCCGATATCGCAAACTACTCCCGAAAACGAAAAACAGAGAATCTGTCCCCCCCGGACAGCATACTTCAAACTATCATAACTTTAGTTCTAGGACTCCGAATCGATTCAACGAGTACATCCACGCATAGCTTAGGAAATTTCCTAACTTTTTATAACTATATGGAAAAGCTGATTTGGAATCTAAATTTGTCTAATCTACAAAACCCTACGTTCTGTCCCAGCTACGTCACAGATTTGAACCCGTTCGGTAAAACGACCATAACTTTCAAACGGCTGGGCGGAATT
The DNA here is from genome assembly GCA_036346355.1 of Rhipidocladum racemiflorum. Taxonomy (NCBI): domain Eukaryota; kingdom Viridiplantae; phylum Streptophyta; class Magnoliopsida; order Poales; family Poaceae; genus Rhipidocladum; species Rhipidocladum racemiflorum. The sequence goes on from CM070587.1 coordinate 43,954,915, forward strand.
GTACGTTCTTTATGTCCAATGAAATGCATTGAAGTTACCTACAACTTCTTCAACAGGAGGATGACCAAATTCCGAATCTACGGTCGCGAAAACTCAAACCCTAGATCGACTGCACAATTTGCCCGAAGCAGAGAACGTGGCAAACTCTAGTTTTCATCTAATCTACCCAATTATAGCACCACCACTTGATCTAAAAGCATCCAATACCCTTTGTCAGAGCCCCTAGACAAACCCCAAGGATTCCGCCAAATCATACCTCTTCCTGCCAACGATGAACGCCGAAATCCTTTTTCCCGAGATCCCCGATCGTCCTCCTCGCGCCAGAACCGCTGGATCTCCTCGTCGCGGGGCTTTCCGATGGAGGGGACAGCGAGGTGGTGCGGTGGGGACCTCCCATAGGGCAGCAAGGGAGGTGGAGAGGAGAGGGGAGGGTGGAGGCGCATAGGTGAGAAGGGAATGGTGGGGGGGCGGCGCAAGAGGAGGTGGGAAGGGTGGAAGGGGCGGCTAGGGTTGAGGGGCTGCATGTGGGCAGGGGGAGGGTGCCCCTAAGGCAGGTTATCCTGCCTCCCCCTCCCTCATGGGCCCAAAAATCCTCCCACCAAGGCCCACGATACATCCCCCTTGGGCCCGAACTCCCCCAGAGAGGCCCAAACTCCCGAAAACATCCCGGAAATGCGAATAAACCTCACAGTGTATAGTTTTAACCTCCGATTTCATATTTTATAATGTTTCGTCCTTCCGTAGTGTCACAACAACATACTCAGCAAGTCATGCACAGAAATGCAGTTCTAATACTATATGCCTGGCTTCTTCCAAAAGAATGGTTCAAGGGGTTATTTTGCACCAAGCAGCATTTTGTTTTGATTAAATAATCTTAATAGATTCAAAAGCAGTAACACCATTGTGACACTACGGGAGGTTGAAACAATTATAAAATGTGAAATTGGAGATTTAAAACCATACGGTATGAGGTTTTAGCGAGTTTTGGGCCATTTCCGGGTGTTTGGGCCTTGGGGGAAGCAGTTTGGGCCTTGGGGGATCAAGTTGGGCCGTAGGTGGGGATCACTTGGCCCGTAGGTGGGGCAGCAAAATCCTGCCCCATGCGCCCCTAACCCTAGCCACCACTCCACCTCCTCCTCCCACCACCCAAGCCGCCACCCCCACCTTGGGTGCCTCCTCTCCCCATGCGCCATCCCCATCCCTCTCCACCATCCTTGCTGCCCCTAGGGGAGCTCCCCACCTCGCCACCTCACTTTCCCCTCCATCGGGAAGCCCCGCGATGAGGAGATCCAGCAATTTCAGCGCGAGGAGGACGATCGGGGAACCCGGGAGGAAGGATTTTCGGCCTTCGTCGTTCTTCGGGCTGAGGTATGGCTAGGGGAATCCTTGGGGTTAGTCTAGGTGCTGTGCTAGAGGGTATTTGGATGCTTTAGATCAAGTGGTGCTGCTGTGATTGGGTAGATTAGATGAAAACTAGAGTTTGCCACGTTCTCTGCTTCGGGCAGATTGTGCAGTCGACCTAGGGTTTGAGTTTTCGCGACCTTTGAATCGGAATTTGGTTGGCCACCTGTTGATAAAGTTGTAGGTAACTTCAATACCTTTCAGTGGACATAAAGAACGTCCAATTCCGCCCAGCCATTTGAAAGTTATGCTTGATTTACCGAACGTGTTCAAATTTGTGACGTAGCTGGGATAGAACGTAGTGTTTTGTAGATTAAACAACTTTAGAGTCCGAATCAGCTTTTCCATATACTTAGAAAAAGTTAAGGAATTTCCTAAGCTACGCGAGGATGTACTCGTTTAATCGATTCCGAGTCCTAGATCTAAAGTTATGATAGTTTGAAGTCTGCTGTCCCGGGGGGGACAGATTATCTGTTTTTCGTTTTCGGTAGTAGTTTGCGATATCGGGGTAGATGGGCAATGGCGTACTATTTTGTGGGCACATTGTGATTGTGTGGCATCTTTGTGCAGGTGGTGTGACCCCGGGAGTGCCCTCCTCATCCCGCCAATGCGTCGCCCGAGGTTAAGGCAAGTGTATTGGGATGGGTAGCATGTGGTTTATTTGCTTGTCTTGACTAGATGCAATTGTTTCAATGTTATGCTATCTTGCCATGCTTAGTGTTTTCCATGATATGATAAAAAGGGTATGTTAAGATGCTATGAAATGGTTTATGGTTAATGGTTATGGCATATGTTGCATGCATGGCTTGAAACTTGGCCCGATCGGTGAGAACGTCATAACTATTCCGGTAAGGTCGGTGAGAAAGTTATGACTAATCCGGAGCGCCATGGATGTAAGACCTACCTCGTGATTCCACCCACGCGGTGAGTGGAAGCGAGGAGTAGGCACCCTCCATCTACGGGATGGAAGGGGGACGTGGGTGCACGCCGACGGGTGTGCACTCGGCAATACTGGTATTTGCGTCGAGGAGACATGTGCATTGCATTGCATACATGATGATGATGAAATGATTTCAATGAGGTTGAGATATGAGTATGATGTTGCATATGATGTATGACTTAATCATGATGTTAAGTTTGCTATGTAGTGATGATAATATTGAATTGTTCTGTATGACCCATTGCAATATACTTGCTGAGTGATGAACTCACGCTTGTGTTTTATGTTGTTTTAGGTACCATGACACCGGCAAGTGGGAAGGGGCATTAGCTACACATCTTCACGTAGTTCCAGTCATATTTACCAATTTGACTCATGATCATAATAAGTGCCATGAACTTGGTGTATGGAATAGTTTAGTGTGCTTGTGATCCTTATTTGCTTAGCTATAGATTATGGAGTGGTTGGATTCGGTTTTATTGGTTTATGTTGATGCTTTATCCATTGATATTGATGTTTTAGATGTCTTATGCTATGATATAACTTGTTATGTGATTGCTATTGCTCCAATTCATGATAAAACAAAGGAGATGCTGCCAAAATTTCAGTTTTAGCATTTGCACCTTTGTTGTAATTTATTTTAATTTGTGGTATTTAGGTGATGTTTAGTCTATGTTTGGTATCATTCGGGCATACTAGACGCCGGGGTGTTACAACCATATTATCTAATAAGTTATCAATCTCTTTTCAAATAGTTTGTCACAAAGCCCTAAATCACTTTAGCAATTATCTCTGGCATACAGCCACCTTCACACATTGTATTCTATAAAATCTACCCCTTGACTGTAATCCCCGGGCTTTGTCTAGTACCGTGGACTCGGCTATTCGAATAGTTTTGACACACTCTACAGAGCTTGTACACTTTACCCACATGATACAGTCGCACACCACAAAGGCGATTGACTGTAATGAAGTTTTTCAGAAACTTCCATCATCACCTATGACCCTCTCCGATGTTGCCTTCACTATCACTTCCCCCACGAAGGATCGAAGTGTAGGACCGACAATCACCATTGGATGGGCACCAAGCCGTAGCTTCGGTATGCTCCCCCACACAGTTACCCCGATGTAACTATCACCCTGAGGTATCAAAGGTAAGATTTCAGAATCCTACTAAACTAAGACCGTCCCACTCCAGCCATGTGATTGTACGAAAGACCCAGTTCAAAGGCTTGCAAGGTGAAGTTCTTAACTGTCCAGGGCAAGACATCCTTCTCTCAGAACCCTGGCATAAAGCCCCTCACATCACTTATCCCATTTCCATAAAGGCTGTTGCCTCGAAGGCTGTTATCCCAAAGACCATTGCCACGAGGGTCCACCTGGCATGAAGCCTCTTACCACTTGCCCGAAACTAAATATTTTCCCTCCCTAGTTTGATTATTGTGCAACACATGCCAACAATAATATCAGTTACCATGTAGAACCACAAAGGTACCTACACTTCACGTCATCACGTGGCAAGATTACACCATTTCCAAAATTCATTCCATATATCATTAGTCAACATTATTTTGCCATTTGAAACACATTTCACGTAAGCATAGCTAAGCAACTATTCACGATCTGGCTTCCCGTGTTGGCACAATAATATCATCCAACTAAATTAACCAACTTAAGGTGACAATGGATACATGGCATACAAATATTAAAATCAAGGGTGGGATTAACAACTAGGTTGATTGGCTACTTTACCCAAATCAATTTAATTTATTTTGACAACATAGCATGCATAATTTAAATCAAAATATATTTCAAAAATTAGGAGCAATATGGTCAAAGCACAATTTGCCTTTGTAAAGCAGCGAGTCTTGGTTAGGTCTTGGTCTAAGGCTTGATCTTGGTCCTGATCTTCACTTCCAACAACGTCACACAACTCGACGTCTACGCGTAGCAGATAAAGAACCAAATAAATACTCAAAACAACGTATAAACACACATTTGAAAAAATACTACAAATCAAACTAGCTTAAAATCTCATGAAAATTTCCAGATAATTAGTTTAGCATTTTCTAAAATTTATAAAATTTATTTTGGTATTTTTGGGCGTATAGTTTAAGAGATACAAAATTCGTAAGTTTGGATTTTCCGCGAATAATTTAACAGTATAAGTTATTTATAAAACTTCATAAAAAATACTATAGAAAGGTATTAATTTTTACTAATTAACAAAACTTGTCGCAAGCGATTTGGACTTAAAACTAATTTGTAGCGAAATAGACAAAATTTGCAATTCCTGGAAATTAATATGTACAACTAATCTCTCATTCTCTTTCCTATGCATGGCACTGTTCAATGCGTAGGAAATCTTCATGCTGGTAGTGCGTAACAACACAGGAGTACCGAGACAAGATTCTACAATATGCATGTATATATATGTGTTCATGCGTTTGACTTAACAATTATATTCATACACCTGCGAACGATCCTAATATAGATATATACATGCGCAAATATAGATGATGAGATCAACTGATCGACGGAGATGGAGTGCGCGCATGAGAGAAAAAGAAGTACCGATCGGCGGCAGGCAGTGAAGCAGACCGTCGGCACGAGAGAAGGCGAGGTCGAAGAGTGCGCCGGCGGCGACGTAAACGGCGGCAACGACGACGGCTGTTCTAGCACTCGCCGGAGTGCTCGTCGCCGGAGTTATCAACAAGAAAAATACTTATTGGAATGGTGTGGCTAGAGAATGGAGAAATGGCTGGAAAGTTTACTCGTGAATGAAAATAACGAAAGGTGAATGGCTAGAAGAGGAGATGCTTCATGCGTGTAGTGAATTGGAGGAAATGGCTGGCAAAATGGAAAGTGCATGTGTCGGCGTATTCTACACCAGGGTACCCACTCCCCCGCAATAAACACGGTCGCCAGGTGGGCAGGGCGCATCTGGGCCCGACCGCTGCGGCGAGTAGTAGGACCACCAGGTGGTCGCCCAGTGGACAGGTGGCAATCAGGCCATGCCACTGGGCGCTCAGTAAGGTGGTCGCCCAAGTGGATAGGTGGCGATCAGGCCACGCCACTGGGTGCTCAGTAAGGTGGTCACCCAGTGGACAGGTGGCGATCAGGCCATGCCACTGGGCGCTCAGTAACGTAGTCGCCCAGTGGACAGGTGGCGTACAGGCCCCCCACTGGGCTCTCAGTGAGGTGGTCACCCAAGTGGACAGGTGGCGATCAGGCCACGCCACTGGGCACTCAGTAAGGTAGTCGCCCAGTGGACAGGTGACGTACAACCCCCCCACAGGGCGCTCAGTAGGGTGGTCGCCCAGTGGACAGGTGGCGTACAGGCCACTCTACTGGCGCATCACCCCCGAGGCTGCAGCAAAAGGATCAAGGACATCTAATGCGAATCATGCGCATTGAATGCAAAGCGTGGAGGCTGCAGTATGGCGGCGCGCCTTCCCCAAGCGCGTATTAATTACGGGTGACGTCACAGCAGCACCTCTCCTCCTGACGGAACGGACGGCGTTGGTGGGCGTGGGGCCCTAGGCAGGGGTGTGACGGCTGCGGCAGCATTAAATGGGGTGTAAGGACAGTGACAGGCGCATTAAATGCGCCCGTGGTAGTGTAATGAGTATGGCTTGCTGTGTAAGCCTCCCCATGCACCCCGAGCCCAAGTATAAAAGGGGGCCGGGGTGCATGGGAGAGGGGGTTCGATTCTTTGGGGTTAGGTTCCGTTTTTTCTCCCAAGTGAGGACTCCAGTTCATAGCAGACAACACAAGCAATCACAAAGAAGCAGGACTAGGGCTGTTACTCCTCAGAGGGCTAGAACCTGGGTAAACCCTAGCGTCCCCATTCTTCCAAGCTTCCCCGACACTCCAGTCTTTCTTCCTCCGGCGATTGCCCCGAAAGCCCCCCCGTCTGAACCTCATAAGCACCCGATTCAGAGGTGCCTGTTGGCTAGAACGCCGACAGTGGCGCGCCAGGTAGGGGCTCTTGGTGGTTAGATTGCCCTCTTCCTTCCGTTTCCTGTCCGGAGCTTAGAAGAAGTAGGGACGATTGTCTGCATAGCGGAGTCGCACTCCAGGCGCATCAATCTACCCGAGGAAAGCAGCGCCCGTAGCCGGTCCCGACGCCCGGGAAAGGAGCCGAGCCAGCTGGGTCCCTCCGCCGTGGGAGGAACACGCATGGCTCCCGCGCCCGGGGGCCAGCCCGTCCAACGGCGTTTGATGCTGGGGGACGACACTCCCACGCGGAGCCTTCATGCGGCTCGGCTACTCCTCGATAATCCTCCAATTCCGCTAGGGGGCGACACCCCAGCCACTCCATGGCTCCGGGACATCGCCCGTCTAGTGGATGCCGCTCAACAGCAGGTTGAGGCGGCAACCCAGCCGGGGGCTTCCGGCACGTGGCGGCAAGGAGCGCGCGCGACCGATGCGCAGGGTTCCAGCCGCCACAGAACAACTTCTCCCAGCGTCAAGGGCCAGGACAAGGGAAAGGGAGTCCTGGTTGCAGCCCCCTCCGGCATAGGGGGACATGCACGTGATTCCGCTTCTTCCCACCGTCCCCCCCGAGTCAACGGGAAACCGCGGGGATCTGAGGGCAAACCTGGACGAGAGGCGGCTCCAGCGCGACAGCGACCTACACCACGTCCTTAGGGGGCATCGCGAACACGCACAGCGTCGCACCAATCCCCAGGTTTCTGTTTTTTCAACAGGGGGCTTCCCCCTCTGACTCCGGAGAGAGCGTAGACTCGCACCCCTCCTCCTCGTCTCAGGGTCGAGGGGATGGCGAGCGACGCTGCTCCCCCTACAACGTTGGATGCCAGGCGTTTTCTCTCTGTCTGCGGCAAGCTGCGTGGCCGGAGAGATTCCGCCCCGCCTCCATCGAGAAGTACGACGGCACCACCAACCCGGAGGAGTTCCTGCAAATCTACACCACGGTAGTGCACGCTGCGGGAGGGTCCGAAAAGATTATGGCCAACTACCTCCCGACATCGCTGACGGGCTCCGCCCGATCTTGGCTACTTAACCTCCCGCGAGGCTCTGTGCATTCGTGGGAGGAGCTGTGCGACATTTTCGTCGCCAATTTCCAGGGCTCCTACGCTCAACCAGGCGTGGAGGACGACCTCCACACTCTGGAGCAGATGGAGGGGGAGTCCCTGAGAGAGTTCATCCGACGGTTCAGCCACTGCGGCAACACGATCCCCCGGATCTCCGAGCAGTCAGTAATCATCGCGTTCCGGAGGGGGTTCCGGGACCAGAAGATGCGGGAGAAGATGGCTACCCGCACCATCGTAACCACCTCCGAGTTGTTCTCCCTGGCGCACAAGTGCGCCAGGGCGACGGAGGCTCGGGAGTGCACGACAAGGCCTTCCGGCCCTAGTGACATCGGCACCTCGAAGTCCCCTGACCGCAAGAAGAAGAAAAAGCGGAAGGAGGCTGCCGCCAGGGAAGTCCTGGTCGTCGAGCCAGAAGCCAAGCCCCGGCGTCGTGATGGCCATGACCGAAGGGGTGAGTGCTGGGACCAGCGCGGCGACCGCAGGGACCGCCGTTCACCCCATCGCGAAGACGACGGGGGCAAACCTTATTGCCCCATCCATCAAACGAGTGGACATGACTTGGAGGACTGCCAAGTTGTGTCCAAATTGGTGGAGAGGCGGCTCAAGAAACGCTGCGAGGAAGACCATGGAGACGACGACAATGAAGACCCAACTCCGCTGGCTTTCCAGCAGGCAGAGCATACGGTGGCGTTTATTCATGGTGGTTCGGCCACCTACTCATCGAACTCGCAGTACAAGTGGGATCTGAGGCAGGTTTGTGCCACCATGCCGGCCTCCGGGGCGGGCAGGCCGCTGAAGTCGTCGGAGCAGTCGATCACTTTCAGCTGGGCCGACCACCCGGAGAATGCTTCTGGCCCGAGCTATCTCCCGATCGTGGTTTCTCCCACGGTTTGCAACGTGAAGCTCGGGCGGGTCCTTGTCGATGGAGGTAGCGCCATCAATCTGCTGTCAGTCGGGGCGTACCAGGCGCTCCAGATACCGTATGAGGAGCTACGCCCGGCCCCACTTTTTTACGGAGTTGCCCCCGGGGTGGGCCTCTTGCCCCTGGGACAGGTTCAGCGGTCTGTTACATTCGGGAGAGCGGAGAACTTTCGGACGGAGCTTGTCAATTTTGAGGTCGCCGACTTCGACCTCCCCTACAATGCCCTGCTCGGCCGTCCAGCTCTGGTCAAATTTATGGCGGTCGCTCACTACGCCTACATGCTGGTGAAAATCCCTGGGCCTGGGGGCCCAATCACGGTGAAGGTGGATAGACTGGAAGCTCTGTGCCTCAGCAAATAGCTGCAGCACCTGGCCGGCACCACCTGCTCGGCACGCGATCAGGACGACTGCCTGGGCGTCCCCTCGGTCAGGGCCCGCGCTTCGCCCGGACCTTCGGGCGAGGTGAAGGCGGTCCCCGTGGGCGAGGATGGCTCGGGAAAGGTCGTGAAGATCGGCACCGACCTCAGCACCAAATAGGAAGGCGCGCTTGTCACCTTCCTCCGGTCAAATCTAGATGTGTTCGCCTGGCAGCCATCGGAAATGACCGGGGTCCCTAGGGGGGTGATCAAGAATCATTTGGCCACGCTCCCTGGAGCGCGCCCGGTCCGACAGAAAGTCCGGCGGTAGGCGCCAGAGCGGCAGGATGCCATTCGGGACGAAGTGGAGAAGCTTTTGTGTGCCAAGATTGTGCGGGAGGCCACCTACCCCGAGTGGCTGGCCAACCCCGTGCTTGTAAGGAAGTCCAACGGGAAGTGGCGAATGTGCATCGACTTCACCGACCTCAACAAAGCCTGCCCCAAGGACCCGTACCCCCTACCGCGGATAGACATTGTCGTCGACTCCACGGCAGGGTGCGAAGCTCTGTGCTTCCTCGACGCCTACTCCGGTTATCATCAGATTAGTATGGCGCGGGAAGACGAAGAGAAGACTGCTTTTGTGACTCCTCTCGGTGTATATTGCTATGTTCGGATGCCCTTCGGGCTGAAGAATGCTGGCTCTACTTATCAGCGGGCCATGCACATTGTGTTCCGGACTCAAGTGGGGAAGAACCTCGAGGTGTATGTTGACGATCTGGTAGTGAAGACAAAGAGAGTTGATGAGCTTATCCAGGATCTAGAAGAGACCTTCTCCCGCCTCCGAAAGTATTGTTTGAAATTGAATCCTGAAAAGTGTGTGTTCGGCGTCTCGTCCAGAAAGCTACTCGGATTCCTAGTCTCCAGTCGCGGAATCGAGGTCAACCCAGAGAAGATTGAAGCAATCGAGTGGATGCAGCCACCTACCCAGCTCAAACAACTGCAGTGCCTGACTGGTCGCCTGGCCTCCCTTGGCCGGTTCATAGCCCGACTAGGGGAGAAAAGCCTACCCTTATTCAAGCTATTGAAGAAGACCAACTCATTCGAGTGGACCCCGGAGGCCCAGCAGGCGTTTGAAGACTTGAAGAAGTACCTCTCCTCCCCTCCGGTCGGTCGCCCCAGGCCGGTGAGCATTCTTCTTTGTATGTGGCGGCTAGTCCCTCTGTGGTGAGCGCGGCACTGGTGGCGGAACGAGAAGGTGTCCAGCGGCCGGTCTACTACATCAGCAAGGTGCTGCATGACGCGGAAACAAGGTACCCACAGGCTCAGAAGATGGTGTATGCTGTGCTGGTGGCGTCAAGGAAGCTACGACATTATTTCCAAGGAAGGGAGATCACGGTAGTCTCCTCCTACCCCCTGCGCGAGATTCTCCAAATCGTGAAGCTTAAGGCCGCATTGCAAAGTGGTCCGTCGAGCTTGGGGAGTTCGGCGTCAAGTTCTCTCCTCGTACCGCCGTAAAAAGTCAGAGGCTGGTGGACTTCGTGGTCGAGTGGACTCCGGCTGAGTCCGAACCAGAAGCGGTCCCCGCACCCTCCCCCTGGACACTTTTCTTCGATGGATCCTTCAGGCTCGAAGGCGCGGGGGCTGGGGTCCTCCTGGTCTCTCCGACCGGGGACCTCCTCAAGTACGTGGTCACCCTCGACTTCAAGGCCACTAAAAACGTCGCCGAGTACGAGGGCTTGCTGGCGGGGCTTCGGGCCGCCGCAGCCATCGGTGTTCGGCGCCTACAAGTGAAAGGCGACTCCCTGCTGGTCGTCAATCAAGCAAGAAAGGACTTCTCCTGTCCTGACCCTATCATGGCAGCATACCTGGCGGATGTCAGGAAATTAGAGCGACACTTTGAAGTGTTGGGGTACACCCACATCCCCCGGCGCGACAACCACTTGGCGGATGAGCTCGCTCAGCTCGCTTCAACGAGATCTCCTGTTCCGGTCGGAGTCTTTGAAGAAAGGCTTCCGCGACCATCCATCGCAGCCCCCGTTTCCGGTGGGGACGATGATGATGCCACCCCAGCCCTCGCTCCTGGAGGGAAAGTGGTTCCGGCGGAAACGCTCGGCCAGGCGGAGTACCCGGGCGGCCACCTTGTGGTCGCCGCACTTGACCGGGAAGGCACTTGGATGGATCTGATCCTGGCCTACCTGCGGGATCAAGTGTGCACCGACGATGATGCGTTAGCGGAGAAGGTAGCACGAAAGGCCAAGTGCTATACCTTGGTGGGCGGGGACCTGTACCGCCGGGGTAGAAACGGAATTCTTCTGAAGTGCATCACTCGGGAAGATGGGAGCACTTTGCTCTCTGATATCCATGGAGGCGTGTGCGGGAGCCATGTGTCCGGTCAAACGATGGCGGGAAAAGCTTTCCGCCAAGGGTTCTATTGGCCGACCGCCCTCCAGGATGCCTGCGAGCTGGTGAGGAGGTGCGAGGCGTGCCAGTTCCACGCCAAGCAAATACACCAACCAGCCCAGGCCCTGCAAACCATCCGGCTCTCATGGCCCTTCGCGGTCTGGGGGCTGGATATCCTGGGCTCGTTCCCGCGGGCCACAGGGGGCTACACTCATCTGTTCGTCGCCATCGACAAATTCACTAAGTGGGTGGAAGCCGAGGCGATGAGAGCCATTACCGCCGCAGCTGTAGTCAAGTTCATGCAAGGGATCTTCGCCCGCTTCGCGGTCGCCAACCGCATCATCACCGACAACGGCACACAGTTCACCAGCGCGGCCTTCCTAGACTTCTACGAAGAGATGGGCACCAAGGTCTGTTTCGCCTCGGTTGCCCATCCAAGGAGCAACGGCCAAGTCGAGCGGGCCAATGCGCTGGTGCTGAAGGGCCTCAAGACCCGGGCGTTTGATCGACTCCACAAGCGTGGGGCCCGATGGACTGAAGAGCTCCTGGCTGTGTTGTGGTCGCTTCGAACCACTCCCGGACGGGCCACCGGGGAAACCCCTTTTTTCCTGGTCTACGGCGCGGAGGCCGTCCTCCCTTCAGAGCTAGCGCTGGGGTCACCGTGCGTCACGGCCTTCACGGAAGAAGACCAAGAGGACCTGCGCCGGGACGACGTCAACTTCCTGGAAGAGGCGCGGGACCGGGCGGCCCTGCGTGCCGCACGGTACCAGCAAAGTCTCAGGCGGTACCACGCCTCCCGGTTCACCGAGAGAACACTAGCAGTGGGCGACCTGGTCTTGCGAAGAATTCAGTCGCATGCCGGGATGCATAAACTGTCTCCCCAGTGGGAGGGCCCCTTCAAGGTGGTCTCAGTCTCTCATCCCGGGGCGGTCAGGCTGGCCACTGAAGACAGCGAAGAACTGGCGAACTCGCAGAACATAGAGAATCTGCGCAAGTTCTATCCTTGATAGGTTGTAAGTTTCAGGCTCTGCTCCCCGACCAGCCGGAGTGTGTCTTCCTCTCCACCGCTGGTCGGGAAAGGCCTTTTTGTTTGAAATTAAGTATTCAATTTCCTTATCCAAAGAAATTGCTCTTCCTGCTCTCTTTCCGGTCTCTTGCCCACTGTTGGGCAGTGCCAGGGCACTTGCCCTCGGTACCCTATGGCCTTGCAAGAGCACGGTGGCAAAGGCGGAACCACTAAGTGAGAGCGGCGTGCAGGGGTGGGTGATCGGACAGCTAGTTCAGCACGATCCCCGACACGGTCATGACACTCCGGGTGTCCCCGTGGGGATCGGCGACTTGAACACCGTTGTTGAAAACCTAAGGCCCTGCCACGACTCACTAAGTGTTCGTTCCCTGGAGGTTACCTGGGTGGCAAAATTTTGCTAAGTCAAAGGGTTCAAGGGAAGCGACTCCCTGGCACAAAGCCTTAAGTCGCGCTCCCCTTCCGAGTCCTTAAAGTGATCGTGTGCTTGTTCATGCGGAACCGGTGGAGTAGAAGTAAAGGCAGGCACAAGGTAATCTAATGGGAAGCTTGTGCTTCCGTTCCATTTAAGTTGATGCGCATCAAGAGTCTTTACAGGTGAAAGCAGAAAAAAGGAACTAAGCTACTGGGGGCTCCTCCTCATCTTCTGCTGCTGCCTCTGCTGCCGCCACGTCTTCGTCAAGCGGGCCAAGGTCCAGCCTTAGCGCCACGTCTTCCGCTGCTGCCTCCAGCTGGGGGTTCTCCATCTCCAGCCGTGCGGCAACCTGCTCGGAGGCGTCTTGGACCCGCTCCTCCGCCTGCGCCCAGTCGCCTTTAATCCCCTGGACGGTGGCCATGGGATCAAAGTTGGCGTCACGGCTAGCGCAGCAGGCCAGCAAGTACTTCGCCGTGGCCGCCGCGACTGCACGCCCCTCCTGGGCAGACCGGGTGGTCAGGGTGGCGGGCAGGTGCGTGAGGAAGTCCGCGATCCGGTTGAGGCAGAATGCGTAGTGCTACGGCTTCTGATCCCGCGGAGGCGGCTGCACCAGTCCCAGGGGGGTAAGGCTGGCCACCATCAGGTCGAAGGCGTGACGCAGCATCCTCAAGGTGTCCACCTCCGACTGAAGCCGGTCGCCCCTCTCCGTATCTAGCTCCGCGGAGAGCTCCTCAACGCGGCGGGCGCTCTACACCCGCTGCTCTCGCTCCCTCAGCAGCTGCAGCTTTAGCCCCACCTCCCGTTCGTGCAAGTCCTCCACCTCCTTGCGAAGGCGGGTGAGCTGGACTCCCACCTCCGTCAGCCGCTCCTTACTCATCGCTAGACGGCTGCTCATGCTGGAGTAGAGCTCGCTAAGAGTTGCCAGCAGAGCATCCGCGTCTGCCGAAGGAATGGAGGCGGTGGGGGGCTCTGGGGTGGGTAAAGGGCCCACCAGGCCTAGGGCCTGAGCAACGGCGGCTGACGGAACGACCACTTGGGGGTCGACCTCCTCAACCTGCCCACCGTGGGGCTCGGCTGCCTCAGGTGGCGCAGCCCCTCCGGCCGCGGCGCCCTGATCGTCTTTGACCTGGACGGCAAGGACATCCGGAGCAGGCGCCCTGAAAAAAAAACGATGGTAAGACGCTATTTGGAGGGACTTGATTGTGTTTTGTGTGTTTTGTTGAAAAAGTACCTAGGTGGCGGCCTCGGGAAGCGGGGCACACCCGGGGCAAGGACCAGCCCCCCGCGCGGTGCTGGTGGTGCCGATCCTGGTGGCCTAAGGGTCGGCACCGGCGACGGAGGGGGAAGAAACGCCGCCACTGGTGGCGGCGGCCGCAGCGTCGTCGTTGGAGCCGGCGGCGGAAGGAGAGTCGACGCCGGAGGGTCTAGCATCACCACCTCAACAGGGGCGAGGGAGGATGAGGTCGTGTCGGCCGACGAACTCCCCGCCGCCGTTGTGGAGCCCGCCGCGGCGGCAGAAGAGCTCCCCGCGGCTGCCGCGGAGGACCCCGCCCCGGCCGAGCCCAGCAGCACAGGCGAAGGCGCAATACCACCCGCCGAGAGGCGGGGCCTTTGGGAAGGCCCGCCGGCGGTATCGTCGTCGGTTGGGTGCCTGCGCCTCCCTTGGTCACCCCTCCCCTGGCCGTCGGTGGGAGGGGGGTCTCGGATCGTCAGGGGCGCCTGGTGTGTTGTATCAGGCGTCCCCATGGCATCCATCTTCGGCATAGCCCAGACAATCATCGCGCGCTCCCTGGGCTCTAGCCGGCAGAGTGGGAGCGCGCCCGCCGGGAACGGCGGGACGGAGCTGGACACGCCCAGCTGCCCCATCCACACATCGATCAGGGTGGAAGACAAGTTCTCGACTGCTGGCAAAAGCAAAAGAAGAGAAATGCCGTCAGAACCTGTGATGGCCAAAAAAAAGGAAGAAGAAGAAAGAAAAGAACAAAGGGGAATGCGATCCAAGTGTAGCAGTTTACCTCCAGGGATCATTCGGGTCCCATCATCCTGGCCCATGTACTGCCAGGCCGGGTGGATGCGGTGGCGCAGGGGGCTAATCCTCCGGGAAATGAAGTCCCGGACAACCATGCCCCCCGTTAGGCCTGCCGTCCGCAACTGATCGACGCGGGCCAGCATCGTCTGAAGCTCGGGTGTCTCGCTGACATGAGCCCCCCAGTTGGGGTTGCTGACTGCTGGCCCGGTTGGAAGCTCTAGCACTTCAATGACGCTATCGTCCTCCACGTACATCCACTCGTCGCGCCACGTCCTCCAGTTGGACCGGCAGTCCAGTGGGATGTAGCGCGACATGGTCCCATCTCGAAGCTGTAGATGACAGCTCCCGGAGACAGGAGAGTTGGCGCCAGCAGTGCGAAGGGCGTAGAAGAAGCAGGCATAAGTGCTACGAACATTTCGAAGAAGTGGGCGAAGACAGAAAGAAGGATGACGGAGTTAGGAGGGAGGTGGATGTGGTGAATGGCGTAAAAATTGAGGACGGAGAGATAGAAGTCAGAGACCGGCGGCAGCAGGCTGGCTACAAGCTGCCACCCGAAGAAGACCACCTCCCCGGGCCGGCAGAGGGGCACGACGGTCCCGGGGCGGATGCGGAGGGCGCCCGCGGAAACATGCTTGGAAACCCTGGCGGCGCCCTCCTCCTCGATAATTCAAAAAAGAAAACCCATAAAGGGGCGCATCCCAAGGGTTGTGCGATGGTTACGAGGCGGGAATAACTGCGCGAAACGCCTTGGGAGCCGGAGATGCCGGAGGATCCTTAAAGTTGCGGGGTGCGTGGGCATTTAAGGGCCCCACCCGGGAGACTGAATGGTTCCCCAAAGGTCAGTTAAAGAGGAGAGAGAAGAAAAAAGGAAGGCGAAAAACCAAAAGGCGCTCCGGGGTGGGCCCGGGGGCTACTGTCGGCGTATTCTACACCAGGGTACCCACTCCCCCGCAATAAACACGGTCGCTAGGCGGGCAGGGTGCGTCTGGGCCCGACCGCCGCGGCGAGTAGTAGGGCCACCAGGTGGTCGCCCAGTGGGCAGGTGGCGATCAGGCCACGCCACTGGGCGTTCAGTAAGGTGGTCGCCCAAGTGGATAGGTGGCGATCAGGCCACGCCCGCTGGCGCCGATAAGGTGGTCGCCCGGTGGGCGGTGGCGATCGAGCCACGCCAACTGGCGCTTCGATAAGGTAGTCGCCAGATGGGCGAGGTGGCGTCTGAGCCCCACTGGGCGCTTAGTGAGGTGGTCGCCCAAGTGGACAGGTGGCCATCAGGCCACGCCACTGGGCGCTCAGTAAGGTAGTCGCCTAGTGGACAGGTGGTGTATAGGCTCCCCCACTGGGCGCTCAGTAGGGTGGTCGCCCAATGGACAGGTGGCGTACAGGCCACTCCACTGGCGCATCACCCCCGAGGCTGCAGCAGCAGGATCAAGGACATCTAATGCGAATCGTGCGCATCTAATGCAAAGCGTGGAGGCTGCAGTATGGCGGCGCGCCTTCCCCAGGCGCGTATTAATTACGGGTGACGTCACAGCAGCACCTCTCCTCCTGACGGAATGGGCGGCGTTGGTGGGCGTGGGGCCCTAGGCGGGGGTGTGACGGCTGCGACAGCATTAAATGGGGTGTAAGGACAGTGACAGGTGCATTAAATGCGCCCGTGGCAGTGTAATGAGTATGGCTTGCTGTGTAAGCCTCCCTATGCGCCCCCGAGCCCAAGTATAAAAGGGGGCCGGGGTGCATGGGAGAGGGGGTTCGATTCTTTGGGGTTAGGTTCCGTTTTTTCTCCCAAGTGTGGACTCCAGTTCATACCAGACAACACAAGCAATCACAAAGAAGCAGGACTAGGGCTATTACTCCTCGGAGGGCCTGAACCTGGGTAAACCCTAGCATCCCCATTCTTCCAAGCTTCCCCGACACTCCAGTCTTTCTTCCTCCGGCGATTGCCCCGAAAGCCCCCCGTCTGAACCTCGTAAGCACCTGATTCGGAGTTGCCTGTTGGCTAGAACGCCGACAGAATGCGTTGGAGATGGGAAGGAAATCAATGGAAATAATTAAAGAACTAGAAATTGATGGAGTGAATGAACTAGTAACGGCTAGAGTATTCATGCGTGGGAATGGAAACAGCCAGAAGATGAAACAATTCATGCAAATGGAAAATCGGCTGGAGGATGAAAGGTTCACGCGCATGGGAGAACGGCTGGAGGTGGCAACGTATTGATGTTTAACTAAAGAAATGAAACTAACGTTCATTCTTAATTGGCATGCTTCAAGCATTCAGGAGGAACGGCTTCATGCATGCACGCGCTTGAAACAGCTGAGAAAAATGGAACACCTAGAGAAACGGCTGGAGAGTAATGACGGTGCTAATTCATGCATGCAGGAATGAAGGAGTGGCTACATTAATGGATTTGCATGGGAGTGACTCAAGTACCAAATGTATTCACGTGTGTGGAGAATTCATGCACGTTTCAAGGCTTTAAAGCATTCATGACGTTTTAATGGGGAGTTTCATGCGTGCTAAAGAATGAAACGACTGGGAGATGGAAATGCCATGGCTTCATGCGTGTGAAAGGAAATGGGAAACATTAATTGATAGCAAATGCATTGCAAGGAAATGGGAAGCGGCTGGAAAAATAATGAGAAGACTTCATGTGCATGTGGAGTAATGGGAAACGTTACTAGTTCCTTCATTGCAGGGAAATGGAAAACGTTTGAAAAAAATGGGAAGGCATCATGCATGGGAAATAGAACGTGCACGCATTGCTTAGAAGTGAAAACTTGCTAATAAATGGGAACGGCATGGAGGAGGAAATGTTCAGGATTCATGTATACATGTATATACGCATACACGTGGCTACATGTTGTGCATATACACATATATGCATACATGTTCTCAAAATGTGTTTAGGATAAAATAGCAAAAGGGGTCTGAAAATCTTGGAAAAATTCCTCTAAAATACTAGGAATTATTTGGAGCTTGACGAAGTTGGTTTCATAATTTTTTGACGTATAGATTTTTCGCAAAAAATCTTTTAGTGAATCAGACACCAGTACAGATTTTTAATAAAATCGACAAGTTAATTTATAAACAGGTTTTTGAAATCATTTAAATGGAACATTCTTATTTTTCAAATATCTTTATTATAAACAAAATTTTAGATTTTATGCTCATGCGAAATGCACGATCTTAATTTTATATAATTAATTCGATAAAACGTAAATTCAAATCAACTCCAAAAATTCCAAATAAATTCCAGACAGTTCCAATAAATTCAAAAATACCCTAAATACATTTAAAGCAAATTTTGGGACGTTACACTGCTGCAATGAGTCACCAAACTGCAGGACTTCCCCCAACAACAAACGAGTGTGATGCTCCAGAATCAAATAGAACTATAGCAGGTACGGAGTTGACCAGAAACGTACCTAACACAACATCCGACGCTTCCTGCACTCCTTCAGCGGTGACATGATTGACTCTGCCCCTTGCAATTGCCTCAGACGGAGTTCCAGCTTGCACATTTCCACGACTCACATTCTGAGCTGGTGTCTTTGCAGGAGTGTTTCCCAAATTGAAACGTATCGGTGTCACACCTCCTTTCTTAGGACAATGGTTGGCAAAATGTCCCATCTCATAGCAGTTGTAGCCGTGCCTGCCTGTCATCTGAGAACTGCCTCCAGCTTGGTTTCCAGTTGGTGCTGGGGTCTGAAAAGTCTGCCCTGCTGGACGCGTTGCTGGTAGTGGTGCACGAGCATTGCCTCGGGGTTGAAACCTTGTAAACTGCTGCGGTGCCATCCTAGCTCTCTGCTGACCTTGACGACTTCCCTGTTGTGCCATGTGGCTCTTACGGTTGTTACCAGTTCATGACGCTTGTCCTCTAGAATCAGAGCTTTGTTTACAAGCTCCTGGAAATCTGGAAATGTGTGGGTTATTAGTCCCACTTGCAATCCAGTATTCAATCCCTTCATGAAACGAGATTGTCTAGCTTTGTCAGTTGGTATGTCTTCTGGAGCATAACGTGCCAACTAGGTAAATTTATTCAAATAATCGGCCACAGGCTAGCCTCCTTGCTTTAGAATTCTGAACTCTTCCTTCTTCAGGCCCATGATACCCTATGGCACATGGTACTGACGGAATGCAGCGGTAAATTCCTCCCAAGTTTTTTCCTAGGGATTCTCCTGTGTGGCACAATAATTTTCCCACCATTCTGTCACTGTACCTTCCAACTGATGAGAGGCATAAAGTACTCGCTCATTCCCATTACATTCGGTGATATGCAACTTCCTCTCGATTGACCTAAGCCAATCATCGACCTCCAATGGGTTAGCATTCCCAAAGAATGTAGGTGGGCGAGTTCTCGTGAATTCTGACAGTCTGGTGTGATGCTGAGGCCCCTGGTTGCCTGCTTGTTTAGCATTGGTGGCGGTTTGATTTGTGATTTGCTGCATTGTCTGCATCATAGTCTTCATCAGTTGAGTTTGAGTAGCAAGAAAAGCTCCCAGATTCTGCATATCAACTGGCAGCACAGGTTGAGGATTTGGTGCTTCATTCTGGTTGCCTCCCTGGCGCGAACCACTTCCTCCAGCTCCAATGCTGCCACGGGTGTTCACCACCTGCTGATTGCTCCAACAATTTAGAGAAGAGAGGGAAAAAGAATAGACAAATAGAAGGAAATTTATGCAGGGGAACAAGTGTAACTCAAAACTCTTAACCAGTAACTTTAATAATATTGGTATGGTTGCTTACAAGTGCCTAAGGGAAATGCAACACATACAGACACACAAAAACATAACACAAGACATTACGACTCAAGACAACTTTGACACACCACAACTCACACCTAAGGGCGACTCTCGGAAATAATAAAGACGCGACTCTAACAACCGAGTCTCAACACAACCCAATTACACCCTCACTCATCGATAATACCCAGTTGTGGGCCTCCTGGTGGATACACTGGTGGATGGGCTAGGATCGGTGCAAACTGATCCCCGTGCCCTACTACCATCGGAACAATCGACCCGACCGACTCGTCTAGTCCCGAGTCAGCCTGCTCCTAGACCGGTGGCTCCGGCTCCTGTACGGGTGCCTCTTGGGCTGGCTCTGGCTCCCCAGGATTCGGATCGTGCAACTCCAAGACTGGTTCTGGCTCAGGTGCGTACAACACCATCTCCAGCTCGTGGACCCTCTGGACGGAGTGAGCTAAGTACTCTCGAGCCTCTCGCAACTGTGTCCTCACCACCGTGACCTCGTCGCGGGTCCTCTGAAGCTCCTGGATAGTCTCATGCAAAGCATCCTCCTGGGCGATGACAAATCTTGCCAGGTGGGTAACCGTGGCATCCTCATCCACTATCGGCTCCCGGTCGATACGGTTGTCTCGACGCGGGTGATGGTGAAACATCGTGCCTTCCAATTCCCTGGAGTAGGTGCGAGCGATGTGTCTCATCGCTAGACGCGATGTCTCCTGGATCACGGCCTCGAATGAAGATCTCCTGACAGTGATGTAGGTAGGACGACTCGCCCTCGTCCTCTCTTGAGCATACACCGTAATCTTGACCTTCCATGCTTGGACCTATCCTGCCTCCACTATCATGGTCCCCTGGTAAATCGGTCGGTCGAACCCTCCAAGCAGCTGCATCATACGCCACAGCTCAGCGGCGTATCCTCCGGTGCACTCTCCATAGGTGTTGTACATCCTCATCTACCAATAACAAATCTCGTAAGAACACAACATTTTATAAACAAGGTGAGAGCAAGAAAAATTTAGCATGAGATAAGAATCAGAAAAGAGGGGTTAAGTCCAGAGTTCATTTATCTTCTTGGCATGTTTTAACTTTAGAAAATAGTTTTGTCATGCTAATGGCCATTCTAATCTAAGGGCAATCCTACAGTCAGTATGGCTTTGATACCACCTCTATCGGGACCTGAATCTGCAAATCCGGACCCTCTGTGTATTCTGCACTAGTCTAGGATCTCGCTAGTGCACACAGTCATAACAGGGATGAAGTACCACAATCATACACAGCGGAATATAAATAAATTACTTTAAACATTAATATAAACTGGTTGCAAGACCTTAAGGTCACCTTACAATAGTCTGCCACGCAGGGCTTACAATAATAAAGATAAATAAACATTAGCAGTAACAATAAAAGTCTTGATGAACCCATCACATCGCCACATGCAACTGATGGGGCTTGCTTCTTAGTTCTCCTTGTCATTGATGTATTCCTCCTCCCAAACGGGTGTTGACTCCTCTGATTTCGGTTGATGGCAAGGGTGAGTATACAACATACTCAGCAAGTCATGCACAAGAATGCAGTTTTATTACTATATGCATGGCTTCTTCCAAAGGAATGGCTTAAGTGGTTATTTCGCATCAAGTAGCATTTTGTTTTTATTATATAACCTTAATAGATTCAAAAGCAGTGAAACCATTTTATATCATATTAAGTTCACAATCTCTTTCTAAAATTATGGCACACAGCCTAAATAACTTTGCAATTCTCTCTGGCACACAGCCACCCATTCAACATTTTATTTTCGAAGATCAAACCCTCGACTGTAATCCCCGAGCTTTGTCTAGTACCGTGGACTTGGCTATTCGAATAGTTTTGACGCACTCTACAGAGTTTGTACACTTTACCCACAAGATACAGTCTCTCACCACATAGGTGATTAACCGTAACAAAGTTTTTCAGAGTCTTCTGTCTCAACCTAGGAACCTCTCCGGTATTGCCTTCACTACTACTCCCCTCACACAGAGTCGAAGGGTAGGACCGACGAACACTGTTGGATGGGTACCAAGCCGTAGCACAGGTATGCTCCCCCTTGTAATTACACACCGTGCAACTGCCGCCCTGAGGTATCAAAGGTAAGATTTCAGAATGCTACAAAACTAAGTCCGTCCCACTCCAGTCATGTGGTTGTACGAGTAACTCAGTTCAAAGGCTTGCAAGGTGAAGTCCTTAACTGTCTAGGGCAAGACATCCTTCTCTCAAAAATTTGGCACACAACCCTCACAACACTCATCAACCCAAATGCCACACAGGCCCACCTGGCATACCGCCTCTTGCCACTTGCCCCAGTCTAAATCATTTCCCTTTCCAGTTTGATTATTGTGCAAAATATTCCAACGATAATTTCAATTTCCATGTAGAACCTGTGACACTACGGAATGAAGGTATGAGTCATTTTCAATGTCGGCATTAAGGTACGGCTTTAGTGTCATGTTTTTGGGCCTTTTCGTCAGTTTGGGCCTTTTCGGGGGATAATTTGGGCTTTCCAGTGGAGAAATTGGGCTTCTGGGGGAGCTTGGGCCTTGGGGGACTGTTTTGGGCCAAACGTGGGGGGAGTTTAAACCCATGAGGAGGTGGAATTGGGCAGCTAACCTGATGCCCATGCTTGGTGCGCCCCCCCCCCCAACCAAAAACCCTAGCCGCCGCCCCCCAACCCCCCATGCGCCACACCCTTTCCCCCCACTTGCGCCTCCCCTTCCCCTTCCTCCCCACCACCTCTAGCCGGCCCTAGACGAGCTCCACCCCCACCCCTTGCTGCCACGCCCTTCCAATCCGTTGTCCTCGCCGTTGGGGAGCTCCGCGATGAGAAGATCCGGCGGGATTGGCGCGTGGAAGGACATCGGGCGACCGGGAGGAGTTTTCGTCGGATTGTCGTTCGTCGGGCTAAGGTATGGAGATGGGAAACTCTTGGGGTGGATTAGGTGCTGTGTTAATGGGGTGTTTTGGTGTTTTTAGATCAAAAAGTGGTGCTGCAATTAGAAGGAATTGGTGAAAAGTAGAGATTACTTAGCATTCTGTTTCGGGCAGATTGGGCACACGACCTAGGGTTTGCGTTTTCGCAATATTAGATTCGGAACTTGGTCGGCCGCCTGTTGAGAAAGTTGTATATAACTTCAATAACTTTAATTCGACACCAAGAACGTCCAATTCCGCCCAGCCATTTGAAAGTTATGATCGTTTTACCGAACGTGTTCAAATCTGTGACGTGATTGGGACAGATCGGGTTGGTCTGTAGATTAGGCAATTTTAGAGGCCGAATCAGCTTTTCCCAATACTTAGAGAAAGCTAGGAAATTTCATAAGCTTCGCGATGATATACTCGTTTACTTAATTTGGAGAACTAGAACTCAAGTTATGCTAGTTTGAAATCTGCTGTCCCGGGGGACAGATTCTCTGTTTTTCGGCTTTGGGAGTAGTTTGCGAAGTCGGGGTAGATGAGCGTTTGTGTACTGCTTTGTGGGCACGGTTTGAGTGTGTGGTATCTATGTGCTTCAAGGAGACATGTGCATTGCATTGCATTATATGATGATGTCAATGAGATGCATACAATGTGAATATGAGATGTTTATGATGTTGAATATGAAAAGTAGTGATGAAGGAATTGGAATGTGTTTTCTTGTTCCATTGCAATACACTTTGAGGAGTGATGAACTCACGCTTGTGTTTTATGTTGTTTTTAGGTACCATGAAATCGGCACGCGGGATAGGGGCTTAGTGGCACATCTTCAAAAAGTTTCACTCATTAAGACATACACAATTTTTTGCCATTCGTAGTTGTGATTATAAGTTAATGCGTTGAGAACTTGGAGTATGCCTTATTTGTGTGCTTGTTTACATCCATTACTTCGTTTTAGTTCATGGTGTGGCTAAATTCGATATGCTAGACTTAAATTGCTGCTATGTCACCTGTTATCGTTGTTTAGATGCTTCCCATTATGATATAGCTTGTGATATTATTGTTGATGCTCCGACCATGGAAAAACAAAGGAGATGCTGCCGAAATTTTTGGTTTAGGCATTTGCTTCTTTGTTGTAATTTACCATTATTTGTGGTATTTAGATGTTATTTAGTCTATGTTTGGTGACATTCATGCATACTAGATGCCGGCGTGTTACAGTTGGTATGAGAGCGGGCTTTAGGTCCGTGGAATATGAATGTAGCAAATTACTCTAGATTAAACTAAAATGTTGACTTGGAAAAGTAGAAACATGGCATAGGTCTACTCATTAAAATTTGGCCTTAGGGCAATAACTTAAAAATCTGAAATAGTTTGGTTAACTAATTTAAAACTTGACACACTCTGATGCACAGTTGTCGGGACCCGAATTTGCAAATCCGGACCCTCTGTGTATTCAGCACTAGTCCAGGAACGCTTGACTCAGTTCAAAGGCTTGCAAGGTTAAGTCCTTAGGGTGACCAGGACAAGACTACCCAAAGAACCAAATTGACATTCCCGGTGCCACAACTAGCCCACCCGATCATTCTTGCCACATGCCCCGGTCGAAAACTATTTATCAAAACCCAGTTGATTACCATGCACCACGTGCCATCAACATCACATGTTACCTTCCCAGAACAGGTTCAATATATCATTAAGTCAATATTAACATTTGATTGTCCAAAAATCATGTCATGAGCACGTAGCAGGTCTAAGCAATATACTACAACGATCTAATTTCCCATGTTGGCAATTTAGTAATGTCCAACTATTTAATCCTCAACTAGGGTGACAAGGGATCATGGCACATATTTAATTAACCAAGGTGTCATACAGCAATTTGGCATTTATCTAGTTTCCCATAATTAAATAAAGTAGTTTCTAATTAAACTAGCATGCAATAATTTAAACCAATTTAATTTGAAAATGGGATCAACATGGTCAAAGCACAACTTGCCTTCAAAAAGTACTTGTTCTTGGTAAGTGGCCCGCATGTCAGTGGCCCACGTGCGCCCGCACGGTGCGGCGTGCCTAGGCTACGTGGCTACATCTGGGCCGTTGGATCTAGATCCAACGGTCAGAATCTAACCTAGGTCATTACTTCTGCGGCTACGTGGTGCGATCTCAACCGTTAGATCTAGATTTAACAGTCCTTAACGCATCTGAGTTCTAGGGTTTTTGGATTGCACGTGACGTTACCTGAGCCGTTGGATGGCGATCGGACGGCTATGGAAGCTTGCGAGGGCTCGATGGCGCACGACGGCGCGGGCTTGCTGGACACGAGGAAGGCGACCAGGCCGACGGCGCTCCACGCGATCTCCGGCGAAGTGAACGGCTCCCACGGGTGCACCTTGGCTTGAGGGTTCTGGAACTGGCCCCAGACGCGAGGGAGGACGGCAGAACGAAGCAAAATCCGTGGCGGAGTGAGATCCAACAACGGTGAGCAATTGCCGGCGCGACGGGACGCTACGGGCAGCGGCGGCTAGGGCGAAAGCGGCGCAGGGTCAAAGCAAACCTCAGGGCAGGACCCGGGCTTTAAATGCCCTCGGCGTCCGCGCGAAAAGCGGAGCCCTAGGCCCACACGGCGGCGAACTCGGTGGCGCAGTCCGACTCGGTCACGGGAAGTCGACGCAATCACGGCCGTCCACGTGTCCCTCTCAACGGTCCAGATCTCCCGGGCGCGAACGGATCCGGACCGGATCCGATCGAATCGGTAAGGGCCAATCCTGACTGTTGGATCCAGATCCAACGGTCCGGATCGTTTAGGGTTTGGTGCGGTGCAGTGCGGCTCATCGTGGGCCATTGGATCAAGATCCAATGGTCGCACGAGTTAGGGCCGATTGGACGGGGTCTTGCTCAAACGACTCGCGTTGGGTTCGGGTCGGACTCGGACTCGAGTCCGACTCGGGCTCGGTTCGGTCCGACTCGGTCGGATGAACAGTAAAACCCAGTAGATTTTCCAGTGATTAATTTAATCCGATTAATTTCTAGAAATTCATTTAATTCAAGAAAAATAGCAAAACACTCAGAAAAATTCTGGAAAATATTTTAGGGCATTTGGGACTCAAATAAAATATTTCCAACAAAATTTTATTTGCAACTTTTAATTCTTAAATTATTTCAAAAGGGAATAAATTCAAATTAAATCCAAATAAATCCAAATAAATTTCAGAAAATTCCAAAAACTCACCAAAGTGCCAAATCACACATGAATTTAAGAAAAGAAAAATTTTGGGGTGTTACAAACCTCCCCCCTTAACAGAATCTCGTCCCCGAGATTCAGGGCTTACTAAAGAATAGGTTCGGAAACTCTTTCTTCAAATCCTCTTCGCGCTCCCAAGTTGCTTCACTCTCCGCGTGGTTGCTCCATTGAACTCTGCAGAAGCGGGTTGACTTGTTTCTCGTCTCTCGATCCATGGTGTCCAAAATCTTGACAGGGTGCTCCCTGTAAGTCAGGTCCTCCTGTAGCTCGATTGACTCTAGCGGTGTCTGTTCCTCAGGTACTCGGAGACACTTCTTCAACTGAGACACGTGGAACACGTCATATACTCCGGCTAGTGATTGCGGTAGCTCCAGCTGGTACGCAACTTCACCTCTACGGCTGAGAACCTTAAATGGTCCAACATATCTCGGCGCGAGTTTCCCTTTGGCATGGAATCTCTTAACTCCTCTGAGAGGTGTAACTCTGAGATACACAAAATCTTCCGGTTCGAAACTCAGGTCTCGGCGACAGTTATCGGCGTAGCTCTTCTGTCTTGACTGTGCTATCTTCAGTCTTTCTCGGATCATGGCAATCTGTTCTTCGGCTTCTTGAAGAATATCTGGTCCAAAGACACGGCGTTCACCTGTCTCATTCCAGTTCAACGGTGTCCGACAGGGTCGACCGTATAGTGCTTCAACTGGCGACATTTGCAAACTGGCTTGGTAGCTATTATTGTAACTGAACTCCGCATACGGCATACTTTTATCCCAAGAGGTGGCATAAGCCAATGCACATGCTCTAAACATATCCTCCAAAATCTGATTAACTCTTTCGGTTTGCCCATCCGTCTGCGGATGATAAGCTGTACTGAAGTTCAAACGGGTTCCCATGGCTTCATGAAGTTTATTCCAGAACCTCGAGGTAAACTGGGTACCTCTATCTGATACAATCTTCTTCGGCACTCCGTGCAAACAGACGATCCTGGTCATGTACAATTCAACTAACTTATCTCCCGAATAAGTGATCTTCACTGGAATAAAATGGGCGACCTTAGTCAAGCGGTCCACTATGAACCATATGGAGTCATATCCTCCCTGAGTCTTGGGTAAATCGGTAATGAAGTCCATTCCGATTTCCTCCCACTTCCACTCAGGTATCTTCAACGGCTATAGCAATCCTGCTGGTCTCTGATGCATCGCCTTGACTCTCTGGCATATGTCGCACAGCGCAACATGCTCGGCAACCTCACGCTTCATGCTCGGCCACCAGAATCTTTCCTTCAAATCTTAATACATCTTGGCACTTCCAGGATGAATTGAATACTTGGAGTCATGGGCTTCTTCTAGAATCAATTGCTTCAGCTCCCTTTGGTTTGGCACACAGATTCAATCCTGCATCCATAACGTGCCTTGTTCATCCAACTTGAAGTCCTTTGCCTTGCTTTCATCCATCTTGGACTTGATCATGCGGATCTTGTCATCATCCTTCTGTCCTTCTCAGATCTGATCCTCCAGGGTAGGCTTCACTTCTAATGTGACCAAGAATCCCCCTGGTACTACTTCAATCTGCATCTTCTGGAAATCCTCACATAGCTCATCCTGACTCGTGGCTATCAACATGTTCACAGTATGGCTTTTCCGACTCAAGGCATCGGCCACCATGTTGGCCTTTCCGGGATGGTAATGGATTCCAACATTATAATCCTTGATTAACTCTAACCATCTCCTTTGCCTCATGTTCAGGTCTGATTGGGTGAATATGTACTTAAGACTCTTATGGTCCGTGTATACTTCACATCTGTTTCCAATCAGGTAATGTCGCCACAACTTCAAAGCATGCACTACGGCAGCTAACTCTAGGTCATGTGTTGGATAATTCTCCTCATGCGGCCTCAACTGCCTTGATGCATAAGCGACGACCTTCCCATTCTGCATCAGCACACACCCAAGTCCTTGGCGCGATGCATCGCAATAAATATCAAAGCTTTGATTGACGTCTAGTAGAACCAACACCGGCGCTGATGTCAGTCGCTTCTTCAACTCTTGGAAACCTTTTTCGCACTCTGGCGTCCATGCAAACTTCTTCTCCTTTTTCAACAATTGCGTAAGAGGTTTCGCAATTGTCGAAAAGCCTTCAATGAAACGGCGGTAGTAACCTGCCATACCAAGAAAACTCCGGATCTGGGTCACGGTCTTTGGCTGTTCCCAATGTAACACAGCTTCTACCTTGCTTGGATCAACAGCGACTCCTTCTGCGGTCATTACATGTCCGAGGAACTCCACCTTGTCCTTCCAAAAGTCACACTTGCTGAACTTGGCGAAAAGTTGCTGTTCCCTCAGCTTTTCCAAAACTCGCCTCAAGTGCTCTGCGTGTTCGTCCTCTGTCTTGGAGTAGATTAAGATATCATCTATGAACACAACCTCAAACTTGTCCAAATACTGCATGAACACCTTATTCATCATATTCATGAAATATGCTGGCGCATTCTTCAGACCAAAGGACATAACAGTATACTCGTAATGTCCATATCTTGACGAGAATGCGGTTTTCGGGATATCTTCTGATCAGATCTTCAAGTGGTGGTATCCCGATCTCAGATCAATCTTGGAGAAAACTCCGGCTCCTCTCAGCTGTTCAAAGAAATCATCGATCCTGGGTAATGGGTACTTGTTCTTCACGGTTACTTCATTGAGTGCACGGTAGTCAATGCACATCCTGAAACTTCCGTCCTTCTTCTTGACAAACAAAACTGGCGCTCCCCACGGCGACGAACTCGGTCTGATAATTCCTTTCTCCATCAGCTCTTCAAGTTGCTTCTTCATCTCTACCAATTCCTCGGTGGACATCCGGTAAGGTCTCTTTGCTATCGGCGCTGTACCAGGTACAAGCTCTATCACAAACTCTATGTCCCTGTCTGGCGGCATACCAGGTAGATCTTCAGGAAAAACATCTGGGTACTCATTCACTACTGAGACATCTTCTATGCTGATTGCCTTGGCGCTGTTAACCATTAATTGTCCATCTCTAATAGCGGTAGCTTGAAATTCCACTTTCCTCCCACACGGGCTTTCAACTGAGATAATCCTTCGACCACAATCCAAAACGGCCTTGTGCTGGGATAACCAATCCATTCCCAAAATAACATCTAAGGTCTGGGTTTCCAACATAATAAGGTTCGCTAGGAACTCTATCCCATCTATTAATATTCTTACACCAGAACATCCTACTTTAGTTCGGAGTTCGGAACCAGGGGTTTGAACTAAAAGCATGCATTTAAGTCTTGCAATCTCCAAATCATTTTTAGCAGCAAAGCCTTGAGAAACAAACGAATGCGAAGCTCCAGAGACAAACAAAACTGTTGCAGGTACTGAGTTAACATGTAACTTACCAAGTACGACGTCCGTGGCATTCTGAAGTGCATCTGCGGTGACATGGTTGACTCGGCCTCTCACCACGGTCTGGGGTGCTGCTCCTGGCTGTGCTGTCCCTCGGTTTGCTCCTGGTGCTGGCGTCCTGGCTGGTGTGGATCCCAGATTGAAGCGGACTGGGGTCACTCCTGCTGTCTTCTTATGGCAACTGTTGGCAAAGTGTCCTGGCTCGTTGCAGTTGTAGCAACGTCTCACTGTCCCTTGTTGACTACCTGAAGTGGCGTTTCTGGCTGGGCTGGAGTCTGATAGTTCTGATTGACGGTTCTTGGTGCTGATGATAGTGTCCTTGTAGCATTCTGCGGCTGGAATCTGAAAAACTGGTTTGGCGCAACCCTCAAACGTTGCTGTGCTCCCTGACGCGATCCCTACTGTTGCATCCTTCGCTTCCTGTTGTCGTCCAGTTCCTTGCGCTTGTCCTCAATAATGAGCGCCTTATTCACCAACTCTTGGAAATCTGGAAAGGTGTGGGTGATCAGTCCCACCTGCAGTCCTGAGTTAAGTCCCTTCATAAAATGAGACTGTCTGGCTTTATCTGTCGCTACATCCTCAGGTGCGTAGCGTGCAGGCTGTGT
Source organism: Rhipidocladum racemiflorum (assembly GCA_036346355.1). Classification (NCBI taxonomy): domain Eukaryota; kingdom Viridiplantae; phylum Streptophyta; class Magnoliopsida; order Poales; family Poaceae; genus Rhipidocladum; species Rhipidocladum racemiflorum. The sequence goes on from CM070587.1 coordinate 43,984,394, forward strand.
GAACTTGTTCAGGTATTCAGCCACCGGCTGATTACCTTGCTTCAGTGCTCTGAACTCCTCCTTCTTGAGGTCCATGATTCCTTCCGGCACATGATACTGACGAAATGCAGCGGTGAACTCCACCCAAGTGATGTCCTGAGGGTTCTCTTGCGTGGCACAGAAGTTCTCCCACCATTCGGCGGCTGTCCCTTCCAACTGATGAGAAGCGTAGAGTACCTTCTCATTTCCCATGCATTGAGCAATGTGTAGCTTCCTCTCAATTGACCTTAACCAATCATCGGCCTCCAACGGATTGGCATTCCCGGAGAAAGTGGGTGGGTGAGTCCTCATGAACTCTGACAGTCTTGTATTCTGGCGTTGACCCTGATTGACTTGATTAGTGGTGGCCTGAGCAGTGACGTGTTGCATCTGTTGCATCATAGCATGCATCAACTAAGTCTGAGCAGCAAGAAAAGCTCCAAAGTTCTGCATGTCAACTGGCGGTGCTAGGTGGGGTGCAGGTGCTCCATCATTGGGGTTTCCAGCTGGGCGAGAACCACTTCCATTGCCTCCAAGGTTTCCACGGGTGTTCACCATCTGTCGATTGTTCCAAGGTTTCAGAGATGAGAGGGAACAAGAATAGACAAGTAATCGGGAAACTTATGCGGGGAAAAGGTGTAACTCAAAATCTAACTTTATTAATAATAATTATAACTTGGTATGGTTGCTTACAATGCCTAAAGGCCTGCAACACATACTGCACACTCAGCAAGCAATGAAAATCCAATGCCTCTAAGGGTGAATCTTATTCTATAACGCGACTCGACAAAGGAGTCTCGACCTCAAAACCTACGCTCACTCGTCGAGAAAACCTCCACTGCCTCCTCGCGGCGGGTGCGACGGCATAGGCGCGAAACAATCGCCATGCCCCACAACTGCAACTGTGGTTGATGACGCGGCGTCTTCCTGCAGTTACGGATCTGGCTGGTCTTTGTGGCTGTGGCGCGGGTGCAGTGGCGCCTCTTACGGTTCCTCCTCACGGCTCAGGGCTTCCAACTCCAACCTTTGGATCGGGCCCCGTCTGATCAGTGCAGTCTCCAGCTCTGCGATCCTTTCCGCAACATAGGCGATGTACTCACGAGCGTTCCCCAAGTGCTTCTTCTCCTCCTCAACTTGTTCGCGAGCCTTCTTCAACTCCTGAACTGTGTCTTCGATCAGCTCCTCCTAAGCGGTGACGAATCTGGCTAAGTGAGTGATGGTAGCATCCTCATCTTCTATCGGCTTCCATTGAACTCTGCTGTCTCGGCGTGGGTGGTGACGGAACACTGTGCCTTCCAGCTCCCTGGAGTAGGTGCGAGCGATCTGCTGCAATGCTCGACGCGATACCTCCTGGATTCCAATCTCAAAGGTAGACCTCCTGGCGGTGAAGTGGAAAGGGCGACTGAACTTTGTCTTCTCTCGGGCATACACCGTGATCTGGACGTCCCATCCTATGACCAGTCCTGCCTGCACGAGTGTAGCCCCTCGGTAGAGCGGCCTCTCAAAACCTCCAAGAAACTGAAGCATACGCCACAACTCGGCAGCATTGCCTCCTTCACGCTCGGCGTAGTTGTTCTTCATCATCATCTGCCAAAAGACGCTCGCGTAAGAACGCAACATTTTAAAATCAATGTGGAAGACGAAAAGAACTCAGCAAGGGGTATGAACAAGGAAGAAAAGGGGTAAGTCGAGAATTCATTCATTATCTTGACTAATTTTATCTTTAGAAAATAGGTTTTATCCTCACTACGACCATTCTAACTATGGGTGAGCCTACAGTCAGTATGGCTCTGATACAACCTCTGTCGGGACCCGAATTTGCAAATCCGGACCCTCTGTGTATTCAGCACTAGTCCAGGAACGCGCTAGTGCACATAGTCTCAACATTGGCAAATATCACAATCATACTCAACGAATAATAGGGTACTTTAAATAGTTAACCAAACTGGTTGCTTGACCTTATGGTCAAGTTACAAATATACGCCTCGCAGGGCGAAACTTATTAAAAGAGAAATAATAGCAGCGGAAAAAGATAACATCGTGGCGCCATCCAGTATACCACAGGCAACTGACTGGGCTCGCTCCCTAGTTAGACGGTTCCTCTGGGAGCTCCTCCTCCAAAGCTGGTGTAGATTCTTCTTCAACTGGTGTTGTATTGCGGCAAGGGTGAGTACTTGGTACTCAGCAAGTCATGCACAGAATGCAGCTAATATACTACATGCATGGCTTAATACAAAGGAGTGGCTCAAGGTATATTTGCAGTAAAGAGCATTTAACAAGTATCATAAGTAGATTCGAAAGCAGTAGAAACAAGTATAGCATCAATAACTTTTCCAGGAGTTAAATAAACATCTTTCCCGATTCTAATCCACATTTCCATCAACATAATTATTAAACCAAACCCAACCTTTCAAGACCAAGTTGTTTTCAAGTAAGTCTAACCCTTAACTGTAATTCCCGAGCGATGTCCAATACCGCGGACACGGCTATTCGAATAGATTTTACACTCTGTAGAGGTTATGCACTTTACCCACAAGATACAGCCAAACACCACAAAGGCGAGTGTCCGTAACAAAGTCTTTCGGAAACTTCTAACAAAGATGGTCCTCCCGGTGATTGCACACTAACCCTTCCCTTAGCGAAGGCGAAGTTTAGGCCAATCCACCGTTAGATGGGTACCTGGCCGCAGCCCCGGTACGCTCCCCCGTACAACTACACAAAGGGTGTAGTTGACATCCTGAGGTCCCACAGGTACATTATTAGCAACTTAATCGGCTAGGTCCGTCCCATTACAGACATGTGGTTGCACGCTTGACTCAGTTCAAAGGCTTGCAAGGTTAAGTCCTTAGGGTGACCAGGACAAGACTACCCAAAGAACCAAATTGACGTTCCCGGTGCCACAACTGGCCCACCCGATCATTCTTGCCACATGCCCCGGTCGAAAACTATTTATCAAAACCCAGTTGATTACCATGCACCACGTGCAATCAACATCACATGTTACCTTCCCAAAACAGGTTCAATATATCATTAAGTCAATATTAACATTTGATTGTCCAAAAATCATGTCATGAGCACGTAGCAGGTCTAAGCAATATAATCACATGTTGGCAATTTAGTAATGTCCAACTATTTAATCCTCAACTAGGGTGACAAGGGATCATGGCACATATTTAATTAACCAAGGTGTCATACAGCAATTTGGCATTTATCTAGTTTCCCATAATTAAATAAAGTAGTTTCTAATTAAACTAGCATGCAATAATTTAAACCAATTTAATTTGAAAATGGGATCAACATGGTCAAAGCACAACTTGCCTTAAAAAAGTACTTGTTCTTGGTCAGTGGCACGCATGTCAGTGGCCCACGTGCGCCTAGGCTACGTGGCTACATCTGGGCCGTTGGATCTAGATCCAACGGTCAGAATCTAACCTAGGTCATTACTGCTGCGGCTACGTGGTGCGATCTCAACCGTTAGATCTAGATCTAACGGTCCTTAACGCATCTGAGTTCTAGGGTTTTTGGATTGCACGTGACGTTACCTGAGCCGTTGGATGGCGATCGGACGGCTATGGAAGCTTGCGAGGGCTCGATGGCGCACGGCGGCGCGGGCTTGCTGGACACGAGGAAGGCGACCAGACCGACGGCGCTCCACGCGATCTCCGACGAAGTGAACGGCTCCCACGGGTGCGCCTTGGCTTGAGGGTTCTGGAACTGGCCCCAGACGCAACGGAGGACGGCGGAACGAAGCAACATCCGTGGCGGAGTGAGATCCAACTACGGCGAGCAATTGCGGGCGCGACGGGACGCTACGGGCGGCGACGACTAGGGCGAAAGCGGCGCAGGGTCAAAGCGAACCTCGGGGCAGGAACCGGGCTTTAAATGCCATCAACGTCCGCGCGAAAAGCGGAGCCCTAGGCCCACACGGCAGGAAGACGACGCAATCACGGACGTCCACGTGTCCCTCTCAACGGTCCAGATCTCCCGGGCGCAAACGGATCCGAACCGGATCCGGTCGAATCGGTAAGGGCCAATCCTGACCGTTGGATCCAGATCCAACGGTCCGGATCGTTTAGGGTTTGGTGCGGTGCAGTGCGGCTCATCGTGGGCCGTTGGATCAAGATCCAACGGTCGCACGGGTTAGGGCCGATTGGACGGGGTCTGGCTCAGACGCGGCTCGCGTTGGGTTCGGGTCGGACTCAGACTCGAGTCCGACTCGGGCTCGGTTCGGTCCGACTCGGTCAGATGAACAGTTAAACCCAGTAGATTTTCTAGCGATTAATTTAATCCGATTAATTTCTAGAAATTCATTTAATTCAAGAAAAATAGCAAAACACTCAGAAAAATTTTGGAAAATATTTTAGGGCATTTGGGACTCAAATAAAATATGTCCAACAAAATTTTATTTGCAACTTTTAATTTTTTAATTATTTCAAAAGGGAATAAATTCAAATTAAATCCAAATAAATTCCAGAAAATTCCAAAAACTCACCAAAGTGCCAAATCACACATGAATTTAAGAAAAGCAAAATTTTGGGGTGTTACAACAGTAGGAAGGGTATGGGTGTCGTTGCTATCCGTTTCGATATTGTATCTAAGTTTTGATGTTGAATGATACTTTTGATGATGTATAATGCTACATTTATGATAGATTTGATTGAGTTGTTGTATTTGTGATAAAGTGGGGTTGTGGTGCCGAAGGGTTTCGATCACCTCTTTTTGTTCATAGTAAGGGTGTGGTTTGACGGTGTGGCCGGTTAACGCCATCACTGAAAAATTATTAACCCCTGTAGGAGAAGAGTGCTTACCTTTTCTGCCGTAGATCGGGTAGTTGACTGGAGTCAAATAGAAGAGTTTGGTGGTGGATTCCTTCGGATTTTTTTACCGTTCTGATGGTCGGTTTTGGTTGGTCTTCTTGGCTGTAGATGATTGAAATCAAAAGAAAGGTGTTTGGTATCAGATTTTCGCAGATTGTTCCGTAGGCGGTTTGTGGTTTTGTCTTCCTTGGTTGAAGACGAAGAAGAAGAGTTATTGCGGTGTTATGCCAGACCTGGTTGTCAGGGATGAAGTTCTGTGTCTTTGTAGGAGTAAGTGGTGTTTGATTTCATCATTTTACTGGTTTGAGAAATCATCTTTGAAAAACTTCTCATTTTGTGAAAGTTTGGGGTTTGGTGTTAAGGCTTTATTTGAAAAAGGATTACTTGATCGCTTGGTTCCCTTTTGAGAAAATTGTCTTTCAATCATTTTCCTCTATGGGAGTATTTGAGATTGAAAAGTGTTTTGGAGAAATTTCTGTTGCATGACCAAGTTTGAGTTGGTCTCATTGCAATTTTGAGAGTCAAGTTTCTTTGTGAGATTTGGTTGGGTTTTCTGGAAGAAAAAAATGCTGCAAACAAAGTAAGTAGTCTTTTGACTGAAATTATTTGTCAGCTGGGAGATTTGTGGTTAAGCATGTTAGTTAGTAGGTAATGATTTGGCCTATAGAATGATGTACTTTTAAGAAATTTTGTGAGTTGAATCAATTTAGTGTAATTGTTATCTTCAGCTTACAACTAAACAAACTTCTAGTGCCGTAGATTTATTTCTATAACGAGTAATGATTAAGTGTGTTAATGAACATGCTTAGAGTTTGTTGCCTTACTTGGAAGTGAGGTAGTACGCCCCATTTATAAATTGTTTAGCTGAACATTGTTAATGTTTAAAACTTTAAACTACTAATATTGTTAAAGAAACCTTTCTGGTTGTTTAAAGATGTTCTAATCTAACGGGTTAATAGAGAAATTTAATCGTGTTGGCTAGTGGCTTTAACTTGGAAGTTAATTAGAGTTGCTATTCATGTTGTTGAAAAATATTAGCATGATTGGAAGTACGCAGTCGTGTTCCTAAAATGCTACTATCGAGGCCAATTGGAAAGATATAGGTTTTGTTGTTTGATGATATTGTAAGAGCTTCGTGAAGGTCTAACTTATTAAATTTAATTTAATAGTTGGAGTATATTGTGTAGTGACAATTTTGTTGTAACCTATGTATAGGGTAGCTAAAAGCAATGTTGTTGATTGATGATTATGCAAATTATTGATATTGATGACTTAGTAGTGGTGGTAATTGTTTAGATTAATTGTTGAAAATCTTTGTTAAAATGGAGGTTATTGTAACATGTTGTGATGGAGTGGACCATGGATAATTAACATGATGTAGAATTTTATCCTTAATGAATGTATGCCTTAGAATCATAAATACGAATTTTGTCTTGTGGAGATACTATTTACTTGTTGAAGTCATTTATTGATTGAACAATTTTCAATTATCAAGATGTTGACGTATGGATGGTATAAAAATTGATAGGTTGATCATGCTTAAGTATCTGTTGAAGTACTATGTTTGAAATATAGAATACGTTGTTAGGTTGTGTTGGTCTGTGGGGATCATGATGAGGTAGTATTGATTGGATGTCTTTTTGATAATCATCATAAACTTTATTTATAAGCGTTGGGAAAGGTAACTAGAGGAAAAAAATTGGTTATGTAGCTTTTGGTTGAATTATGATGGGGTTTCTCGATGAGTAAATAGTGAATATTGAATGCTTAAATGGTAAGTATAGTGGAATGCTAGATATGGTGGGTTTCATGCTGAGCTTCTGTCTAAAACCTTTTGGTCTGGTTTGGTTGTTTGCTATTTTGGTTGAAGGGTTTCAGTCAAGGTGTTCCTTATGTTGTGTTTCCGAGTTTTCCTAAAACTCGTAGAGATCGGTGCCAATATTTGGTTTTGGCTAATTTGTTTAGGTTGTGCTATGAGTATGGAATTACACCCAAAAGTCTTGAGTGGATCGCGCTCCTTCGCGTTTGCACTGAGTCATCTTTGGAGTAAATTTTAAAGGAAGCAGAAGGTCTTAGTGGGTTGTGTTGGAGATTCTTGAGATTCAATTTGTAACTCCATTTGGCTAGAGTTGGAGTTATTTGAAAATGTGTGTGGTGTTTAAAAATGCTTCACAAGGTGGATTTTATGAATGGTTCATAAGTGATTTTGTTAGTGAAGTGTTCCTTTTTGAAATGAGTTTCTCTTTCTCTTTGAGAAAAATTTGTGGTGGTTGTGTGTGCAGATGTTTGACTTTGGAGTTGATGTTCTGATCCAAAATGTTGATTTTGGTTAGAATGCGAGGTTTTGCAAGGTTACCTTTAAATGGATGGTGGGTTTTGACACGACGTGGTGTTTTGCTGTTAACGATGTTACCGTCATAGTTATATGATTTAGCGCAATCATCGATGTTATTGGTGTTCATTCATGTGATACCGAGAAAGAAGTCTTTTGGTGAATGACTATTCGGTATTGTTGTTACATGATGAATGAATGGTGAAAAGGAAGCATGACATCGTTTATAGATGTTTAATGATAAAAGAGTCGATGAGCCAGGACGGTGAGAAAGTCATATATGGATATATGACTAATCCGGAGTGCTCTTGAAAAAGTTTGCATTCACGTCATGAATCGAGGTGTCCATTTTTTTTAGTATGAAAAGAAAGAATGAAGAATTCTGGTATATTGGTTGTGGTGAAGGAGATTGTGTTTCCTTTGCAATTTGGCTAAATTTTTTTTTTCTGGTTGATGTCGAATTCTTTCCAAAGTGGTTTCTAGCGCTTTGGGGTTCGAGTTGGGGTATGTGGATCAATTGGGTCTATGGTTGAGCTTACTCAACGATTGTACCTTTTGTTCTGATCCTTTGAGTGGAAGAATGTGAGGGCGAGACCTTCCAAGAAAGAGAAATCTAGTGTGGGTTGGTAATTACCTAAGATATTAGGCGTTGCTAGTGGTTGATCGTAACTAGTTTGGAAGTGGAGAGTAAAGTAAGGATGGGAATTCCCCAATTCAAACTTTCCTGGAGAATTGTTTTGTTGATGCGTCCCTCGGTAGAGGTCTTTTCCTTGTTGATTAAATGATTAGTGGACCACTTGGTGGTTGCTAGTAATTGCTTTCCCTTTTCAGAGTGTATTGGATCTTTTTATCGCTGATCTTTGAGCGAGTTGTGTCAACCGAAGTGGTTTGCTCGGTCGTTATTGTTTTTGCGGGTTTTAAGGATCCTGGTTATAAAGTAGGTTTTTCTCTCCGATGGTAATGGTGGGTATTGGTCTTTTTGTAAAAAGATCAACCTTTTCAAGGTCTCTACACCAATTGTTCTAGCAGTTGGTAGTCTTGAAGTGTTGTGTCTCACTTGGTTCGCGTCGCCTTGAATACGACGAACCACAGTAGAGAGATTGAGGTGTGAAAACACTTTTGTGCATGGGAGCTGAAGAGGGTTCTAGAGGTTGGAGCTGTGTTCTTCTGGAGAGTAGTGTTGGCTAAAGGGACCAGGCACTTCAGTGCCAAGGAATGTATCGAATGAGGAGTGTGAGACCGTTTCCTTCGTGGTGTGTTTGGGAATTTACCTTATCACTTGGGTCATGCTGAGGCCTTATGTGAGTGCTTTGTGTCTCAATGTTGAGTAAGTTCTTGCAAGTTTGAAATATGAGCTATCGTTAGAGCTGTGGGTCTTCGAGCCTAAGCATCTTGCCATCGAGTCTCGGTCAGTGTAGTTCCAGTGGCTTTAGTTAGTGAGAGAAGTGCCCTGGCAGTTGGAGTCTCGCATGCGCGAGAGTTACCCAGAGCTACTTTTGTCAGGTTTGAACCGTGAAGTTTAGTTCTCTTTGTGTTGTTTGTTTTGCATAGTGGCGTGCCTCAGATTCGGGGTCAAATCCTGTTTAAGGGGGGAGAATGTGACACTATGGAATGATGGTATGAGTCATTTTCGATGTCGGCATTAAGGTACGACTTTGGTGTCATTTTTTTGGGCCTTTTCCGTGAGTTTGGGCCTTTTCGGGGGAGAATTTAGGCTTTCCAGGGGAGAAATTGGGCTTTCGGGGGAGCTTGGGCCTTGGGGAACTGTTTTGGGCCGAAAGTGGGGTGAGTTTAATCCCATGAGGAGGTGGAATTGGGCAGCAAACCTGTTGCCCATGCTTGGTACGCGCCCCCAACCAAAAACCCTAGCCGTCGCCCCTCCAACTCCCCCATGCGCCACCCCTTTTTCCCCCACTTGCGCCTCCCCTTCCCCTTCCTCCCCACCACCTCTAGCCGGCCCTAGGCGAGCTCCACCCCCACCCCTTGCTGCCACGCCCTTCCAATCTGTTGTCCTCGCCGTTGGGGAGCTCCGCGATGAGAAGATCCAGCGGGATTGGCGCGTGGAAGGACATTGGGCGACCGGGAGGAGTTTTTGTCGGATTGTCGTTCGTCAGGCTAAGGTATGGAGATGGGAAACTCTTGGGGTGGATTAGGTGCTGTGTTAATGGAGTGTTTTGGTGTTTTTAGATCAAAAAGTGGTGCTGCAATTAGATTGAATTGGTGAAAACTAGAGATTGCTTAGCGTTCTGTTTCGGGCAGATTGGGCACACGACATAGGTTTTGCTTTTTTGCAATTTTAGATTTGGAATTTGGCCGGCCGCCTGTTGAGAAAGTTGTAGATAACTTCAATAACTTTAATTTGACACCAAGAACGTCCAATTCCTCCCAGCCGTTTGAAAGTTATGATCATTTTACCGAACATGTTCAAATCTGTGACGTGATTGGGACATATCAGGTTGATCTGTAGATTAGGCAATTTTAGAGGCCGAATCAGCTTTTCCAAGAAATCTAGGAAATGTCCAAAGCTTTGCGATGATATACTCGTTTACTTAATTTGGATAACTAGAACTCAAGTTATGCTAGTTTGAAATCTGCAGTCCTGGGGAACAGATTCTCTGTTTTTCGGCTTTGGGAGTAGTTTGCGAAGTCGGGGTAGATGAGCGATTGTTGTCGGGACCCCGAATTTGCAAATCCGGACCCTCTGTGTATTCAGCACTAGTCCAGGAACGCGCTAGTGCACACAGTCTTAACTTCGGTAAATATCACAATCATACCACTCGATACCAATAAAGTACTTTATTTAAATAACCAAACTGGTTACTCGACCTTAGGGTCAAGTTACAAATGTATGCCTCGCAAGGCGAAACTTATTCAGAGAAAAAGAATAGCAGCGGAAAATCAAATAACTTCGTGGCGCCATCCAGTATACCACAGGCAACTGACTGGGCTCGCATCCCTAAGTAGACGGATCCTCTTGGAATTCCTCCTCCGAAGCTGGCGTAGTCTCCTCTTCAACTGGTGTTGTGTTGAGGCAAGGGTGAGTACTTGGTACTCAGCAAGTCATGCACAGAATGCAGGCTAATATACTATATGCATGGCTTGGTACAAAGGAATAGCTCAAGGTATATTTGCGATGCTTGACTTTTGACAAGTAATATAAGTAGATTCGAAAGCAGTAGAAATAAGTAAAGCGTAAATAACTTTCCAAGAAGTTTAATAAACATTTTCCCCATCCTAAACCACATTTCCATCATCTTCATTACTAAACCATCCCACCTTTCAAACCAAAGTTATTTTTGAGAAAATCTAACCCTTGACTGTAATCCCCGAGCATTGTCCAATACCGTGGACTCGGCTATTTAAATAGATTCTACACTCTGCAGAGGTTATGCACTTTACCCACAAGATACAGTCAAACACCACAAAGGCGAGTTCCCGTAACAAAGCCTTTCGAAAGCCTCAAACAACACAGGTGGTCCTCTCCGGTTCGTGCTCTACACCATCCCTTCCCTTAGCCAAGGCGAAGTATGGGACCAACACACCGTTAGATGGGTATCTGGCCACAGCCACGATACGCTCCCCCGTACAATCACACAAACGGTGTAATTGACACCCTGAGGCTCCACAAGTGAGTCCTTAGCGACTTAGTCAACTAGGGCCGTCCCATTCCAGCCATGTGGTTGCAAGTATGACCCAGTTCAAAGGCTTGCAAGGTTAAGTCCTTAGAGTGACCAGGGCAAGACTACCCAAGAACCAAATCAACATCCCCAATGCCACAAGCGGCCCACCTGATTACTCTTGCCACATGCCCTTGGCCGAAATCGTTTATCAAAACCCCAGCTTGATTACCATGCACCACGTGCCATCAACATCACATGATACTTTTCCAAAACAGGTTCAATATATCATTAAGTCAATATTAACATTTGATTGTCCAAAACCATGTCATGAGCACGAAAGTGTGTCTAAGCATTATACTACAACGGTCTAAAACCCATGTTGGCAATCTAATAATGTCCAACTAGTAATCCACAACTAGGGTGACAAGGGTCATGGCACATACTTAAATAATCAAGGTGTCATACAAAGAAATTGGTACTTATCTAACCCCCATGTTTAAACAAAGTATTTTTCTAATTGAACTAGCATGCAATAGTTTAAATCAAAATAGATTTCGAAATAGGATCAACATGGTCAAAGCACAACTTGCCTTCAAAGAGTACTTGTTCTTGGTCTTGAGTTGGATCCTGAGTCAACACTTCTCCTTCGAATCCTTCCCAGACTTCAACGTCTACTCGTAAAGCGTGCAAATAGCAATACACAAATAAACAATAGGCAAAAACATCCCAAAACTCCAAATAAAATCCATAAACAGAGAGAACATAATTTTCTGGATTTTTAGGAACTGGAATCGTCAAATTTGGAGTTAAGACGCAAAAGTTATGATTATTTAAAGTTTAAATAATCATTTAAATAATTTTGCAGAGAAAAACTTTAGTCCAAAAATTAAATAAAATTCATATTTGAGTAGATCTGAATTTTATACAAATTTAGAAATTTGAACCACTCAAATCGGAGTTGAAACGCAAAAGTTATAAGCGTTTGAAGTTTGAATCTAAATTTGAATCAATATTTCGAATTAATAAATCATTTTCTTTTTTTTTCGAAAATCCTTTTATTGCGTCAGCGTGACACGCGTCGACTCCTGATTGGCTGGCTGACGTCAGCCGGCTCATGGGCTCAGCCCACGGCGCGGTTCGGTCCACAGTGGACCCGGTCCACGGCTTCGAGATGAGATCGACAGGTGGGACCCACTGCCATGGGTCTCACGCAAACGGTGGCCGACGCTGGGCCCTTTGACTTGCGGGGCCCGCGTGTCGTGACACGCGCCACACGCTGCGGTGCGGCTAGGCACACATGGCGCAATCTCGGCCGCTGATTTGAAAATCAACGGCCGGATTGGATCTAGGCTTTACTCGATTAGGTTAACGCGGCGGATCTCGAGCCGCTGGATCTTGATCCAACGGTCCGCATTCGATCTGGTTTCCAGGGTTTGGGATAGAACGTGGCTCACCTCAATCGTCCGATTCGATCTCGACGGTTCACCGAGCTCATGAGTCCGGCGATGGCGCGGCGAGACTCGCACCGGAGACGACGACGACCTTCCACGCGGCGTGTCCGTGCAGCTCCGGCGTGAAGATTGGCACTCCCAGGCGCGGTGTGACGTGGGGATGTTGGTCCTGGGCTTGGTGTCGTCGGAGAGCGGCGGCAGCGGCGGAAATCGACGAAAAACAGCGGCGGTGCTTCACGCAACTACGGCGAGCAATCCCGGGCAAGCGGCGGCTGCTAGGGTTTAGCGAGCTAGGGCAAAAGTAGCGCGGGGTCACGGCGGTTCTCGGGGCAGGACCCGGGCTTTAAATAGCCTCGGCTTCCGCGCTCAATCCGTAACCCTAACGGATGCGGCGGAGAACGGCGGCGGCACGGTCCGATCCGGACTCGGGCGAAGACGACGACCCGCGGTCGTACACGTGTCCGATCAACGGCCACGATTGCCAGGCGCGCACGGGTTCGAGCCGGACTCGATCGAACCGGTACGGGCGGATCTCAGCCGTTGGATCTTGATCCAACAGTTGGGATTGATTAGGGTTTTGAGCTGGTTTGATCGAGTCAACTGGCTCGGGTCGGTTCGGGGTCGGACGAACTCGAGTCTGACTCGGGCTCGGGTCGATGAAACAGTAACCGACTCGGTTTGATTTTCCAGCGATTTAATATTTAAAATAATTCCTAAATTCAATTAATTCATTAAAAATAGCAAAATACTCGAAAAATTCTAAAAATTCGAAAATATTTTGGATCATTTTGGACTCAAATAAAATATTTCCAACAAAATTTTATTTGCAAAATTAAATTCTTTAATTATTTCAAAATGGAATAAATTCAAATAAGTTCCAAATAAATCCAAATAAATTCTAAAATTCCAAAATTCACCAAAGTGCCAAATCACACATGAATTCAATAAAAGCAAAATTTTGGGGTGTTACAAACCTCCCCTTAATAGAATCTCGTCCCGAGATTCAGGGCTTACTAAAGGAATAGGTTTGGAAATTCTTTCTTCAAATCCTCTTCGCGCCCCAAGTCGCTTCGCTTTCTTCATGGTTGCTCCAATTGAACTCTCTGAGAACGGGTTGACTTGTTTCTAGTTTCTCGATCCATTGTGTCTAGAATCCTCACGGGATGCTCCTTATAAGTCAAGTCCTCTTGCAACTCAATTAACTCTAGCGGTGTCTGCATTTCCTCGGGAACTCGGAGGCACTTCTTCAATCGGGACACATGGAATACATCATGCACTCCTCGCCAACGATCGTGGGCAACTCCGGTGATAAGCAACTTCGCCTCTGCGACTCAAAATCTTAAATGGTCCAACATAACGGGTGCGAGTTTCCCTTTGGCATGGAACCTCTTAACTCCCTGAGAGGCGTAACTCGAGGTATACAAAATCTTCTCGTTCAAAACTCAAATCTCGGCGACGATTATCAAGATAACTCTTCCGTCGAGATTGGGCTATCTTCAACCTTTCCCTAATCATGGCGACCGCTTCTTCACCTCTTGAAGAATATCAGGCCCAAAGACACGGCGCCACGGTCTCATTCCAATTCAATGGCGTCCGACAGAGTCGACCATACAAAGGCCTCAAAAGGTGACATCTCAGAACTAGCCTCGATAACTATTGTTGTAATCGAACTCGGCATACGGCAAACTCTTATCCCAAGAGGTAGCATAAGCTAATGCACAAGCTCTCAACATATCCTCCAGAATCTGGTTGACTCTTTCGGCCTGTCGTCTGTCTGCGTGGATGATAAGTCAGATCTTGAAGTTCAAACGGGTTCCCATGGCTTCATGCAACTTATTCCGTAACCTTGAGGTAAATTGGGTACCTCTGTCCGATACAATCCTCTTTGGCACTCCGTGCAAACAGACAATCTCGATCATGTATAATTACGCTAATTTATCCCCGCAGTAAGTGGTCTTCACGGGATAAAATGGGCTACTTTAGTCAAGCGATCCACTATAACCCATATGGAGTCATAACCTCCTTGAGTCTTCGGCAAACCGGTAATGAAATCCATTCCGATTTCCTCCCACTTCCACTCAGGTATTTTCAGCGGTTGTAGCAATCCTGCTGGTCTCTGATGCATTGCCTTGACTCTCTGGCATACGTCGTACAATGCAACATGCTCGGCAACTTCACGTTTCATACTCGGCCACCAGAATCTTTCCTTCAAATCCTGATACATTTTGGCGCTTCCAGGATGAATTGAGTACTTGGAGTCATGGGCTTCTTCCAAAATCAGTTGCTTTAACTCCTCTTTGTTAGGCACACAAATGCGATCCTTCATCCACAACGTGCCTTGCTCATCCAACTTGAAGTCCTCTGCCTTGCCTTCCTCCTTGATGGACTTAATCCTGCGGATCTTGTCATCATCCTTCTGTCCTTCTCGGATCTGATCCTCTAAGGTAGGCTTTCCTTCTAATGCGGCCAAGAATCCGCTAGGTACAACCTCAATCTTCATTTTCTGAAAATCCTCACATAACTCATCCTGACTTGTGGCTAGCAACGTACTCACGGTATGGCTTTTCCGACTCAGAGCATCGGCTACTACGTTGGCCTTCCCGGGATGGTAATGGATTCCAACATTGTAGTCCTTGATTAACTCTAACCATCTCCTCTGCCTCATATTCAGATCCGACTGGGTGAATATGTACTTAAGGCTCTTATGATCCGTATACACTTCACATCTGTTTCAAATCAGATAGTGACGCCATATCTTCAAGGCATGCACTACGGCAGCTAACTCTAAGTCATGTGTCGGATAATTTTCCTCATGCGGCCTCAACTGCCTTGATGCATACGCGACGACCTTTCCATTCTGCATCAGCACACATCCAAGTCCTTGGCGTGATGCGTCACAATAGATATCAAAGCTTTGGTTGACGTCCGGTAGAACTAACACCGGTGCTGATGTCAATCGCTTCTTCAGCTCCTGAAATCCTTTCTCACATTCTGGCGTCCAGGCAAACTTCTTTTCCTTCTTCAGCAATTGCGTAAGAGGTTTCGCAATTGTCGAGAAGCCTTCGATGAAACGGCGGTAGTACCCTGCCATTCCAAGGAAACTCAGACTGGGTCACGTCTTGGTGCTCCCAATGTAACACCGCTTCTACTTTGCTTGGATCTACGGCGACTCCTTCGCGGTCATTACATGTCCAAGAAACTCCACCTTGTCCTTCCAAAAATCACACTTGCTGAACTTGGCGAAAAGTTGCTTTGTTCCTCGCCTTTTCCAAAACTCGCCTTAAGTGTTCGGCATGTTCACTCTCTGTCTTGGAGTAGATTAGGATATCGTCTATGAACACGACGACAAACTTGTCCAAATATTCCATGAACACCTTATTCATCATATTCATGAAATAAGCTTGTAGGATCGAAATATACGAATATAGCAATCAGAGGGGGGTGAATGATTGTGCGAAAGCTAAAACCAAATTCTTGATCTATTAAAAGTTCACCCCAAAACAGAACCAAATAATTGCCTCGTTTTCGACAAAAACAGAATGACAGAGGTTCGGTAAAATGCAAATTCCTGGAGATCCAACCGTTAGATTGATATGAAATGTGGACACGAGAAACTAGATTCCAATACGAATCGAACCCAAAAAGAATCAGCTCGATCGGACTTACGGATCAAAAGTTATGAGCTTTGCAAGCTTGCTGATCCAGAACTTGACGAGAATCAATCTAATCAAAACTTCAAGATTAAACAAGAACGACAAAAGATTGATCAACTAGACTTTGAGAAACACTAGATCAATACCCTAGAGAGGTTTTTGATGGATCAAATCAAGATAAAACTTAAAGAACAAAAACCAATCTAGAACTAGAACAAGCATGCAAACAAGAACCAAAAGAGAACGTTGAAGCAATGCGGGAACTAGAAGAATTGATCTTTATTTCTTTTGTCTAAAGTACTCCCATCAAAAGAGTACAAATCCTAAACTTTGAGCCCAAGGCTCTATGCGCCTAGCTCTCCTCAATTCGATGCTCTTCAACAGGAGACAACCCCTCCTATTTAAAGCACCAACCCACAAGGAGTTACGAATACGATTCCTATTCCTAGAAGGAATCAGATTCAACACAACTCTACTTGGCCCAACCTGGCCGAGTACAACTCTTGCACGCGTATGGCAACCCTACCATACTCACGTGACTAACACTTTGCACGCGTATGGCCACCTGCCATACTCACGTGACTAACACTTTGCACGCGAATGACCTCCTGCCATTCTCACGTGACTAACCATTCTTCATGTGCACCATTCTCTTAGCCCGAACGTCCCGCATGACATCCTTGACCACCAAGACCTCAGTTCCTCCTGAACCTAGTCCCGAACCTCAGTTCCTCCATGAACCTAGTTCCGGTCCCGTCATCGACCACATTCGTCTTCGAGCAATACCTGCACATGAACAAACCACAAAACAAATCGGAGCACAAGTCCACGACTTGACTCAATGTCAATCCATGCAACTACTCACATGAGCATTGCATAAAGTCCACTTCAAGCATCATGAAATTCTCACAAATTTCATAATCTAAAAAACAAATCAAAATTCAAAGTCCAAATTTGCACAAACCCTAATCAAGCAAAAAGCCATTCACGACGGACCAAAAAATTTGGTCTGGCGTACATGTAAAACTTACTGTCTTTTAAGAACTTGGTCCCGCGCGTAAAAATGAAACTTACTGTTTTTTGTCAAATTGTTAAACACATGCACAAGCACATTTTGCAAAACCAATTCTAAGTTAATTTTTCAGTTCAAAGACAATTTTTCAGCACATGATTTCACAATCTCCCCCTTGATGAAAACATTGGCAACACCACTAAGAAATGAACATTTGGCATTCACTTTACAAAAGATTTTGAAATCCAAAGGATCAAGGACCAAAAAGAGAAAACACAGAATTCCCCCTTTGACCAAAATGCAAAACAAAATCTCCCCCTGAGAAGGAAAATGTGTGTGAATGTGCAATGTGCCCATGAATTTCAAAATTCTCCAAACTTCTCCCAAAATTCTCAAACAACTCCCCCTTTTTCTTCTCCCACCTTTTTCCTTAAACTTTTCAACGATTCCCAAATTTCTCCCCCTTTGACAATGGATTCATCAAGAGTACAAAAGAGAGAATAGGTTCAAAATTTTTCCTGTAGCAAAGATTTCACAAGGAGAAACAAGGGAGTGCCAAGATAGGAAAAGATGAGCTCATTCGATCATATAACCTTATATATCACATAATATGCAAAATACATGATCTTGATGTGATTTTAACAAGTTAGGGAATGACATGCATCTCAACCTCAATTCACCAATTATAGCCAAGTACTAAGCAAAACCTTTAGTAGAAAAACAAAGGCTCAAAGTTGAAGCAAATAACAAATCAGGTCGAGCAAGTAGTTTCAACTCCAATCTAGTGGACCAATTTAATCTTTAAACAAGAATCGCATGTGGCATGCTTGAAGCATACTTCTTTTATTTCCTTGGAGTGGCATGCTTGAAGCATACATCTTGTCTTTTGAGGGAATGGCATGCTTGAAGCATACATCTTATCTTTTAGGGAAAGCATCCTGAAGCTCATAACTTGAGGCTTTTGCTTTTAACAACCCTTTTTTATTGATTCCCTTTTCTTTTCATTTTTCTTTGATTATAAACATGCAAAAGTGATTAAAAGGTCTTATGAAAGAGTAAAGTTGAAACCACACTTGCTTCATAGCCCAAATTTGTCAAGAGGATTCAATATCAAGCCTAGAAGAGTGAGATATCACAGAGTATTTAGCTATAGGCAATCAGTCCAGGGAATTCCACAATGTCATTTTTAGTTCAAGTGAGACAATTATATTATCATATATTAGCTCAATTACATAACATATAAAGAAATATGATAAAGTGAGCTCATTAAGTGAAAGAACTTGGCAAGGAAACTCCCCCTCAAAACAAACCCATTGGATGAACAATCCCAAGTTCTCCCCGAATAAAAGCAAAAAGAGAAGAAGACAAAGGTTTTGTGAAAATGTCTGCCAATTAGTGTTCAGTATTCACATGATGAAGCACAATGTTGCCTTTTTCAACATGATCTCTAAGAAAGTGAAATCTGATATCAATGTGTTCAAGAAAGAGAATTACTCAAGAAGTGGCATGAACCAGATGTACTTTTTCTATCAATTCTACATCCTCCAAATTCAGCATCAGAGAAAGCTCTTAAACTAATGCATGAGGAAGCAGAAAGTCAAATGCCAAAATCTTGAGTACCACGGAGATACCTTAAAATCCTCTTGATAGCTTGTCGATGTGAAGCACGCGGGGAAGCTTGAAAACGAGCACATAAGCACACAACAAACTCCAATTATCTCATCCTCAACAGCATCATCATCATCTTCATCAACAAAGATACTCTCCCCCTGAACATATGCATCTGTACCTGCATCATTTGGACTAGTGCCTTTTGCGAAAACAGAAGTGGAAGAAAAATCTCCAAAGGCAACACTTTTAGCACGAGATGCACGAGTGAAGGAGGAGAACCAATTCTTATCATCGGACATGTGGCGTGAGCATCTGGAATCCACTAGCCATATGTTCTCCTTCCTCGCGTGAGAAACCTACAAAGAAGCAGAAAGTGTCGAGGTCTCGGTACTGGGGTTAGAAATAAGATGTTTAGGAATCCAGTACTGAGACACACGACACACAACAGTAGGCACAACACGAGCATTCTTATGCACAAAGATAGATTTGTCTTTTCCCGTGTTCTTAGCAACAAAAGTTGTTTGCTTCACCCTAGGCACATAATGAGAAATGAAACATGCCTGTTTGAAGTTAGACCTAGCCTTAGTCCTTTCTATCTTCTGTTGTTTAGCTAGCCTAAAGCAAAAATCTACTAGATGTCCATCTCTACCACAATGAGTGCAAGTATACTTAACATGATGTTTGGCTTTAACAGTAAAAGCACATTTTGCATTCATCATAGTAGAAGAAAGAAAACCAGCAGATTTAAAAGCAATCTTTTTAGGCTCATTAAGAATCTCAATTTTGTCATTGCAAGGAGCATGAACAACAGTGCGAGGTTTAGTTTCATATGAAGCATGAAGATCAAAACCTAAACCTTTCTTGTTTGAGCTAACCTTAGATTGATCCAAAATCATATTCAGCTTTTTCTTGCCATTAGTGAATCGTTCCAAAGAACTTTGCAAGTAATCAACTTTCTTAGCAAGAGTTAAACAATTGTTGCAAGGAAGATCAACCTTCCCTTTCTGTTTACGACAAGTAGAGCATGAAAGAACCTCATGTGTAAGCAGATTATCAGTCAATTGAGAAACCCTAGCATTTGCATCTTTCAATTTTAATTCAAGAGTTGAGCATTTAGAACAAGAAGTTGAACTATGCAAATCATCGATTGGAACAGCTAGCATGTACAACATGTTTCTCATTTTTCTCATTTAGATGCAACAAAAGAGCATGTTCTTTCCTAAGCAAGGTGAGCTCATTGTAAATTAAGTCACATGATTTGCAAGTATCATCACTAGGAATCAAAGTCTTAAGTCTAGCAATTTCAGCATTCAATGATTCAACAATGAAATCATGTTTCTTAATTTTCTTATCACGTTTGTCAAGCAATTTTCCAAGATGAGCAATAGCAATAGCTAATTCATCATAAGAGGGATCTACCTCATTGAAGTCGCTCTCGTGGTCGTCCTCGGTGAAGCTATCCTGTCGCTTGCCATGAGACACAACCCCATCAAATCATGCTTGCTTGGAGTTGCATCATCTTCGCTGCTCTCCGAGTCCACGTCGCTCAAATTGACTTGTTCAAGAGCGGAAAGAACTCGGTGAACCACCTTGCGGTTGATGAAGCTCTTCTTCTTCCTATCATTTGACGAGAACCTTTTCTTCTCATTCCTTCTGTCGTTGTCTTTCTCCTCCGTTGATGTTTTTCCTGCAAGCTTAGGACAATTTGTGCGAATATGGTTGAGGTCACCACACTCATAGCATCTTGGAGGACCACCTCTCTTTCTCATTCTCACATTCTGCAAAGCTTTGTTAAAGCGAGAAGAGAGTAGTGCCAGATCTTCTTCGGGAAACTCTTCAATTTGTTCATCTGTTAAAGAAGACAAAGAGGACAAGGCAAAGCTAGAAGAAGAATTTGCATTTGACATGTTAGGGTTAGAGATCAAAGCAATTGATTTAATGTTACCCTTCCTGGCAAGAACATCCAACTCATGAGTTTTCAACTTAGAATAAAGAACATCTAAAGTAAGTGTACTCATGGTAGTAGATTCTTGTATAGATGTTACTTTCATCTCCCACACCGACATGTCCAAAGCACTAAGCAATTGTCTAGCATTTTCAGCATCAGTGTAGCTAACTCCAACAGCACGTAGGTTGCTAAGAATTTTATTGAAACGTGCAAAGAAGTCATCTACAGATTCACTAGGTTTCATCTCAAAACGCATGTATTCTTTTTTGTAAATATCTTGGCGAACCTCTTTGATAGTGTTAGAACCCTCATGATAATCACAAAGAGATTTCCATACCTCATATGCGGATCGAAGATGAACCACTCGATCAAAATCGCTGTGTCCCAAGCCTTGGATGATCAAGTTGCGCGCCTTACTATTTGCTTCAACATGTGTGCGATTGGTGTCGTTGACGTTGTTGTTTGCAGGGACTTCATATGGCTTGTAGACCTTCTCCCAAATTGCGAATCCCTGAGCTTGGATGAACGCCTCCATCTTGGCCTTCCAAAACTGAAAATCAACACCATTGAACACACAAGGTTTTGTCGAATAATGATCCATTGATCTAATCACCGATTAAGATAGATTAGAAAAACCTTGCTCTGATACCACTTGTAGGATCGAAATATACGAATATAGCAATCAGAGGGGGGGTGAATGATTGTGCGGAAGCTAAAACCAAATTCTTGATCTATTAAAAGTTCACCCCAAAACAGAACCAAATAATTGCCTCGTTTTCGACAAAAACAGAATGACAGAGGTTCGGTAAAATGCAAATTCCTGGAGATCCAACCGTTAGATTGATATGAAATGTGGACACGAGAAACTAGATTCCAATACGAATCGAACCCAAAAAGAATCAGCTCGATCGGACTTACGGATCAAAAGTTATGAGCTTTGCAAGCTTGCTGATCCAGAACTTGACGAGAATCAATCTAATCAAAACTTCAAGATTAAACAAGAACGACAAAAGATTGATCAACTAGACTTTGAGAAACACTAGATCAATATCATAGAGAGGTTTTTGATGGATCAAATCAAGATAAAACTTAAAGAACAAAACCAATCTAGAACTAGAACAAGCATGCAAACAAGAACCAAAAGAGAACGTTGAAGCAATGCGGGAACTAGAAGAATTGATCTTTATTTCTTTTGTCTAAAGTACTCCCATCAAAAGAGTACAAACCCTAAACTTTGAGCCCAAGGCTCTATGCGCCTAGCTCTCCTCAATTCGATGCTCTTCAACAGGAGACAACCCCTCCTATTTAAAGCACCAACCCACAAGGAGTTCTGAATACGATTCCTATTCCCTAGAAGGAATCTGTTTCCAACACAACTCTACTTGGCCCAACCTGGCCGAGTACAACTCTTGCAAGCGTATGGCAACCCTACCATACTCACGTGACTAACACTTTGCACGCGTATGGCCACCTGCCATACTCACGTGACTAACACTTTGCACGCGAATGACCTCCTGCCATTCTCACGTGACTAACCATTCTTCATGTGCACCATTCTCTTAGCCCGAACGTCCCGCATGACATCCTTGACCACCAAGACCTCGGTTCCTCCTGAACCTAGTCCCGAACCTCAGTTCCTCCATGAACCTAGTTCCGGTCCCGTCATCGACCACATTCGTCTTCGAGCAATACCTGCACATGAACAAACCACAAAACAAATCGGAGCACAAGTCCACGACTTGACTCAATGTCAATCCATGCAACTACTCACATGAGCATTGCATAAAGTCCACTTCAAGCATCATGAAATTCTCACAAATTTCATAATCTAAAAAACAAATCAAAATTCAAAGTCCAAATTTGCACAAACCCTAATCAAGCAAAAAGCCATTCACGACGGACCAAAAAATTTGGTTCTGCGTACATGTAAAACTTACTGTCTTTTAAGAACTTGGTCCCGCGCGTAAAAATGAAACTTACTGTTTTTTGTCAAATTGTTAAACACATGCACAAGCACATTTTGCAAAACCAATTCTAAGTTAATTTTTCAGTTCAAAGACAATTTTTCAGCACATGATTTCACAATCTCCCCCTTGATGAAAACATTGGCAACACCACTAAGAAATGAACATTTGGCATTCACTTTACAAAAGATTTTGAAATCCAAAGGATCAAGGACCAAAAAGAGAAAACACAGAATTCCCCCTTTGACAAAAATGCAAAACAAAATCTCCCCCTGAGAAGGAAAATGTGTGTGAATGTGCAATGTGCCCAAGAATTTCAAAATTCTCCAAACTTCTCCCAAAATTCTCAAACAACTCCCCCTTTTTCTTCTCCCACCTTTTTCCTTAAACTTTTCAACGATTCCCAAATTTCTCCCCCTTTGACAATGGATTCATCAAGAGTACAAAAGAGAGAATAGGTTCAAAATTTTTCCTGTAGCAAAGATTTCACAAGGAGAAACAAGGGAGTGCCAAGATAGGAAAAGATGAGCTCATTCGATCATATAACCTTATATATCACATAATATGCAAAATACATGATCTTGATGTGATTTTAACAAGTTAGGGAATGACATGCATCTCAACCTCAATTCAGTCAATTATAGCCAAGTACTAAGCAAAACCTTTAGTAGAAAAACAAAGGCTCAAAGTTGAAGCAAATAACAAATCAGGTCGAGCAAGTAGTTTCAACTCCAATCTAGTGGACCAATTTAATCTTTAAACAGTAAACTGCATGTACTAAAAGCATGCACTTAAGTTTTGCAATCCTCAACTCATTTCTAGTAGCAAAGCCTTGCGAAACAAACGAATGCGAAGCTCCAGAGTCAAACAAAACTGTTGCAGGTACTGAGTTAACAAGTAACTTACCCAGTACGACGTCCGTAGCATTCTGCAGTGCATCTGCGGTGACATGGTTGACTCGGCCTCTCACCACGATGCAGGGTGTGGCTCACGGTCTTTGGCGTCCTAGCTGGGCTGGTTCCTAGATTGAAGCGAATCGGGGTCACTCCTGCTGTCTTCTTTGGACAAGCTGTTGGCAAAGTGTCTGGCTCGTTGCGATTGTAGCGGCGTCTCATTGTTCCTCGATCGCTGGAGTAGTGTTTCTAGCGGGGCTGGGTCCGTAGTTACGATTGACAGGTCTTGGTGCGGGGATGGTGTCCTTGTTGCATTACGTGGTTGGAATCAAGAATTGATTTGGTGCAACTCTCGGTATTGCTATGCGTTCCTGGCGTGATCCTTGCTATTGCATCCTGCGCTTCTGTTCTCATCCAGTTCCTTGCGCTTGTCCTCAAGAATAAGTGCCTTATTCACCAACTCTTGGAAATCTGGAAAGGTGTGGGTGATCAATCCTACTTGCAATCCTGAGTTAAGTCCCTTCATAAAACGAGGTATGTGGATTTATCTGTCGCTACATCCTCAAAAAGTGCGTAGCGTGCTAGCTGTGTGAACTTGTTCAGGTAGTCGGCCACCGGGTGATTACCTTGCTTGATGCTCTGAACTCCTCCTTCTTAAGGTCCATGATTCCTTCAGGCACGTGATACTGTCGAATGCATTTGTGAACTCTTCCCAAGTGATATCTTGAGGGTTCTCTGCGTGGCACAGAAGTTCTCCCACCATTCGGTAATTTGTTCCTTCCGGTGATGAGAAGCGTAGAGTACCTTCTCATTTCCCATGCATTGAGCTATGTGTAGCTTCCTCTCGATTGATCTTAACCAATCATCGGCCTCCAATGGATTGGCATTCCCAGAGAAAGTGGGTGGGTGAGTTCTCATGAACTCTGATAGTCTTGTATTCTGGCGTTGTCCATGATTAACTTGATTAGCAGTGGCCTGAGCAGTGACGTGCTGCATTTGTTGCATCATAGCATGCATCAACTGAGTCTGGGCAGCAAGAAAAGCCCCGAAATTCTGCATATCCAGCGGCGGTGCTGGTGCTCCATCATTGGGGTTTTCTGCTGGGCGAGAACCACTCCCATTGCTTCCAAAGTTTCCACGGTTATTCACCATCTGTCGATTTGCTCTAGGTTTTGAGATGAGAGGGAAACAAGAATAGACAAGTAATATGGAACTTATGCGGGGCGAAAGGTGTAACTTTAAGGTCCAACTTTATTAACTAATCAATAGTAACTTGGTATGGTTGCTTACAATGCCTAAGGGCCTTGCAACACATACTGCACACTCAGCAAGCAATGAAAATCCAAATCGAACTAACTCTGGAGTCTAACGCCTAAAGGGTGACTCTTTCTTCTATGACGCGACTCGGCGAAGGAGTCTCACTATAGAACCTATGCTCACTCATCGAGAAAACCTCCACGGCCAGATGCACGGTGCTGTGGCATAGGCGCCAAACGATCGCCATGTCCAAAGAATCGTGTCCTCTATGGTAGTCGAAGAAGCGGTGTCCTCATCGAGATCGACTCCTCCGGATCGGCTCGTGTAGCTCAAATCTTGTCCTCCGGAGTCTGGTACAAGGTCATCTCCAACTCATCAATCCTTCGTAGAAGGTGTGCCACATACTCTTGAGCTTCCCGCCATCTGTCACAAGAGTGCTTTACGTAAGAACTCGGAATTTTTAAATTGTGACAAGGTAAGGGAAAATTTCAGCAAGAGACAAGAAAAGAGAGAAGGGGATAAGTCGAGATGTCATTTCTTATCTTCACAAATTTTTAGCTTTAGAAAATAGGTTTTATCCTCACTACGACCATTCTAGCTAGGGTTGAGCCTACAGTCAAGTATGGCTCTGATACCACCTCTGTCGGGACCCCGAATTTGCAAATCCGGACCCTCTGTGTATTCAGCACTAGTCCAGAACGCAGCTTAGTGCACACAGTCTTAACTTCGGTAAATATCACAATCATACCACTCGATACCAATAAAGTACTTTATTTAAATAACCAAACTGGTTACTCGACCTTAGGGTCAAGTTACAAATGTATGCCTCGCAAGGCAAAACTTATTCAGAGAAAAAGAATAGCAGCGGAAAATCAAATAACTTCGTGGCGCCATCCAAAGATACCACAGTAATCGATCGGCTCGCATCCCTAAGTAGACGGATCCTCTTGGAATTCCTCCTCCGAAGCTGGCGTAGTCTCCTCTTCAACTGGTGTTGTGTTGAGGCAAGGGTGAGTACTTGGTACTCAGCAAGTCATGCACAGAATGCAGGCTAATATACTATATGCATGGCTTGGTACAAAGGAATAGCTCAAGGTATATTTGCGATGTGACTTTTGACAAGTAATATAAGTAGATTCGAAAGCAGTAGAAATAAGTAAAGCGTAAATAACTTTCCAAGAAGTTTAATAAACATTTTCCCCATCCTAAACCACATTTCCATCATCTTCATTACTAAACCATCCCACCTTTCAAACCAAAGTTATTTTTGAGAAAATCTAACCCTTGACTGTAATCCCCGAGCATTGTCCAATACCGTGGACTCGGCTATTTAAATAGATTCTACACTCTGCAGAGGTTATGCATTTTACCCACAAGATACAGTTAAACACCACAAAGGCGAGTTCCCGTAACAAAGCCTTTCGGAAGCCTCAAACAACACAGGTGGTCCTCTCCGGTTCGTGCTCTACACCATCCCTTCCCTTAGCCAAGGCGAAGTATGGGACCAACACACCGTTAGATGGGTATCTGGCCACAGCCACGATACGCCCCCGCACAATCACACAAACGGTGTAATTGACACCCTGAGGCTCCACAAGTGAGTCCTTAGCGACTTAGTCAACTAGGGCCGTCCCATTCCAGCCATGTGGTTGCAAGTATGACCCAGTTCAAAGGCTTGCAAGGTTAAGTCCTTAGAGTGACCAGGGCAAGACTACCCGAAGAACCAAATCAACATCCCCAATGCCACACTGGCCCACCTGATTACTCTTGCCACATGCCCGGCCGAAATCGCTTATCAAAACCCCGCTTGATTACCATGCACCACGTGCCATCAACATCACATGATACTTTTCCAAAACAGGTTCAATATATCATTAAGTCAATATTAACATTTGATTGTCCAAAACCATGTCATGAGCACGAAAGTGTGTCTAAGCAAAGATACTACAACGGTCTAAAACCCATGTTGGCAATCTAATAATGTCCAACTAGTAATCCACAACTAGGTGACAAGGGTCATGGCACATACTTAAATAATCAAGGTGTCATACAAAGAAATTGGTACTTATCTAACCCCCATGTTTAAACAAAGTATTTTTCTAATTGAACTAGCATGCAATAGTTTAAATCAAAATAGATTTCGAAATAGGATCAACATGGTCAAAGCACAACTTGCCTTCAAAGAGTACTTGTTCTTGGTCTTGAGTTGGATCCTGAGTCAACACTTCTCCTTCGAATCCTTCCGGCACTTCAACGTCTACTCGTAAAGCGTGCAAATAGCAATACACAAATAAACAATAGGCAAAAACATCCCAAAACTCCAAATAAAATCCATAAACAGAGAGAACATAATTTTCTGGATTTTTAGGAACTGGAATCGTCAAATTTGGAGTTAAGACGCAAAAGTTATGATTATTTAAAGTTTAAATAATCATTTAAATAATTTTGCAGAGAAAAACTTTAGTCCAAAAATTAAATAAAATTCATATTTGAGTAGATCTGAATTTTATACAAATTTAGAAATTTGAACCACTCAAATCGGAGTTGAAACGCAAAAGTTATAAGCGTTTGAAGTTTGAATCTAAATTTGAATCAATATTTCGAATTAATAAATCATTTTCTTTTTTTTTCGAAAATCCTTTTATTGCGTCAGCGTGACACGCGTCGACTCCTGATTGGCTGGCTGACGTCAGCCGGCTCATGGGCTCAGCCCACGGCGCGGTTCGGTCCACAGTGGACCCGGTCCACAGCTCAGATGAGACTGACAGGTGGGACCCACCTGTCAGTGCGGGGTCTCACGCAAACGCGGCTGACGCGTGGGCCCTTTGACTTGCGGGGCCCGCGTGTCAGGGACACGCGCTCACACGCGTGGGTGCGGCTAGGCACACATGGCGCAATCTCGGCCGTTGATTTGAAAATCAACGGTCCAGATTGGATCTAGGCTTTACTCGATTAGGTTAACGCGGCGGATCTGAGCCGTTGGATCTTGATCCAACGGTCCAGATTCGATCTGGTTTCCAGGGTTTGGGATAGAACGTGGGCTCACCTCAATCGTCCGATCTGGATCTGACGGTTCACCGAGCTCGCGGAGTTCGGCGATGGCGCGGCGAGACTCGGGCACCGGAGACGTAGACGACGACCTCCCACGCGGCGTATCCGTGCAGCTCCGGCGTGAAGATTGGCACTCCCAGGCGCGGTGTGACGTGGGGATGTTGGTCCTGGGCTTGGTGTCGTCGGAGAGCGGCGGCAGCGGCGGAAATCGACGAAAAACAGCGGCGGTGCTTCACGCAACTACGGCGAGCAATCCCGGGCAAGCGGCGGCTGCTAGGGTTTAGCGAGCTAGGGCAAAAGTAGCGCGGGGTCACGGCGGTTCTCGGGGCAGGATCCGGGCTTTAAATAGCCTCGGCTTCCGCGCTCAATCCGTAACCCTAACGGATGCGGCGGAGAACGGCGGCGGCACGGTCCGATCCGGACTCGGGCGAAGACGACGACCCGCGGCCGTACACGTGTCCGATCAACGGCCACGATTGCCAGGCGCGCACGGGTCCGAGCCGGACTCGATCGAACCGGTACGGGCGGATCTCAGCCGTTGGATCTTGATCCAACGGTTGGGATTGATTAGGGTTTTGAGCTGGTTTGATCGAGTCAACTGGCTCGGGTCGGGTTCGGGTCGGACTCGAACTCGAGTCTGACTCGGGCTCGGTCGGATGAACAGTAACCGACTCGGTTTGATTTTCCAGCGATTTAATATTTAAAATAATTCCCAGAAATTCAATTAATTCATTAAAAATAGCAAAATACTCAGAAAAATTCCAGAAAAATTCTGGAAAATATTTTGGATCATTTTGGACTCAAATAAAATATTTCCAACAAAATTTTATTTGCAAAATTAAATTCTTTAATTATTTCAAAATGGAATAAATTCAAATAAGTTCCAAATAAATCCAAATAAATTCCAGAAAATTCCAAAAATTCACCAAAGTGCCAAATCACACATGAATTCAATAAAAGCAAAATTTTGGGGTGTTACAATTGTGTACTGTTTTGTGGGCACGGTTTGAGTGTGTGGTATCTATGTGCTTCAAGGAGACATGTGCATTGAATTGCATTATAAGATGATGTTATATGATGATGTCAATGAGATGCATACAATGTGAATATGAGATGTTTATGATGTTGAATATGAAAAGTAGTGATGAAGGAATTGGAATGTGTTTTCTTGTTCCATTGCAATACACTTTGCTGAGTGATGAACTCACGCTTGTGTTTTATGTTGTTTTTAGGTACCATGAAATCGGCATGCGGGAAAGGGGCTTAGTGGCACATCTTCACAAAGTTTCACTCATTAAGACATACACAATTTTTTGCCATTCGTAGTTGTGATTATAAGTTAATGCGTTGAGAACTTGGAGTATGTCTTATTTGTGTGCTTGTTTACATCCATTACTTCGTTTTAGTTCATGGTGTGGCTAAATTCTATATGCTAGACTTAAATTGCTGCTATGTCACCTGTTATCGTTGTTTAGATGCTTCCCATTATGATATAGCTTGTGATATTATTGTTGATTCTCCAACCATGGAAAAACGAAGGAGATGCTGCCGAAATTTTCGGTTTAGGCATTTGCTCCTTTGCTGTAATTTACCATTATTTGTGGTATTTAGATGTTGTTTAGTCTATGTTTGGTGACATCCCTGCATACTAGATGCCGGGGTGTTACAGAACCACACAGGTAACTACGCTTCATATCATCACGTGGCAATATTACAACCTTTCCAAAATACCTTCCATATTTCGTTATTCATTGTTCTTTTGCAATTTGAAATAACATTCCACGTATGAGCATGGCTAAGCAACTATTCACGGTCTAGCCTCCCGTGTTGGCATAATAGTAACATCCAACTAATTAAACCAAACTAAAGGTGACAAGGGTACATGGCATACAAATATTAACATCAAGGGTGGTATTAACTATTAGGTTGATTTGCTACTTTACCCAAATTAACTTAATCCATTTTAATCAACATAGCATGCAAGATTTAAATAAAAATACATTTCAAAATTTAGGAGCAACATGGTCAAAGCACAACTTGCCTTCAAAGATCAGCTGGCTTTGGTCTAGATGTTGATCTTGGTCCTGATCTTCACTTCCAACAGTGTCACACAACTCGACGTCCATGCGTAGCAGACAAAGAACCAAATAAACACCCACAACAACGTATAAACACACATTCAGAAAAATACTACAAAACAAACTGGATTATAATCTTATGAAAATTTCCAGATAATTAGTTTAGCATTTTCTAAGATTTATAAAATTTATTTTGACATTTTTGAACATATAGTTTAAGAGATACAAAATTTGTAAGTTTAGACATTCCGTTAATAATTTAACAGTATAAATTTATTTATAAAATTTCATAAAAAAATACTGTAGAAAGGTATTAATTTTTAGTAATTAAAAAAATTTGTTGCAAGCGATTTGGACTTACAATGAATTTGTAGCGAAAAATACAAAATTCGTAAATCCTAGAAATTATTACGTACAACTAGCTTTAGTTTTCCATGCATGTACTATTCATGCCGTATATGTGTATCCTTCATGCATGCATACTAGGACAATTTGGTTAACATTAAAATATATTTATACATATACATGTATGCTTCCTAAGTTATACACGCGGATCATCCGAATAATATTCGCATACATACATATGAAAGGTTATACTAGCGAATCGGTCGAGTATATCTACATGCAGATCAACCGAATATAACCGTGGTATACTTATATACACTAACTATGGCTATTATAAATACGTGCATGCTCCGTGAGAAAATATCATAGTGTGTATATATATAAATATGCATGCATGCTACGACTAGTTTAGGTACATGTATGAATGTGTCTGCCGATATATATATATATATACATATGTATATAAATATATATATATGTATATATATATGCGCACGTCCTAATATAACCGTATGCATGTATATAGAAAATTGTATACGCAGAACATCCTAAGATATATACAGGAACATGCATGCGTATTAACATATATATATATATATATAGGAAAAATACTTCGTACTCCCGGGAGTAATTACTCCCATCTCTGAAATACCACCCAAACGTACTTGAAATACTCCTTTATCAGTTTGAATACACTCATATACTAATTATAAGATATTCCAATGAGATCCACATGAAAAAATTGCAAAGGAGTACATAGTTTTTAGCATATTTTGTAAATACCTTCATATACGCATATAAAAAGAAGTATGTCTAAAAAGTGTACATACCACCTCTGAAAAAATGTAAATACCACCTAGATGATCTTATATACTTATATACTACACGTACATACTCTCCGTACCTAGATGATCCCGGGAGTAGAAAAGAGGCTTCCTATATATATATATATATATATATATATATATATATATATATATATATATATATATATATATATGTATGTACAACCTAATGTATATAAGCACGTTATATACCCACATGTATGCGTAATGTATATAATGTATAAATGCTACGCCAAAGATCTATCTATCCTGTACCGCCAATATACTAATAACTCATAAAACAATAAAACGTAGGTTGATTATACATAAGTTTACATCCTAATATTCCTACATGCATTCAACCACTTGCATGCCTCTGGATCCACCTAATATATGCATGTATTCAATTGTATATACATATATACTTGCATTCGCCCAATCGCAATATACATGCACAATTACTCATAGGCAAGATCAACCAATGGACAGATAGAGCGCGCACAGAAGAAAGGTGAGGGGGTACCGGTCGGTGGCAGGTTGCAGCATTGGCCGTTGTCGTAGGAAGAGGTGTGGCTGGAGAGTGCGCCGGCGGCGACGACGGCCAAGTTAGGGAAAATGGCGGGGAGGCGTGGATGTGGCAGAGGAGGTTCTTGAGCTTTTCATGGTGCAAGGAAAAAAACCTCTGAATGAAACAATGGGAAGGAGTCTATAGCTAGTAACGCTTGGAGGAATTGAAGGAAAGAGTAAGGTCTGGAAAATTGTAGTGGATGGAGGAAAATTAATGGAAAGAGTAAGTGATCAGAAACAACTGGATTATTTAAGGAATTAACGGCATGATGAAGGAATCGGCTGGAATATTGAAGGAAACAACAACCGCATGGGAGAAACACATGGGAAATGGAAAGGTCCAAGTATTCATGTATACATGTATACGCATATACGTTCTAAAAATGTGTTGAGAGAAAAAAAAATAACAGAGAGGTTCTAAAAATAGGGAAAATTCCTCTAAAATACTAGGAATTATTTAGAACTTAACGAAGTTCGTTTCGTAATTTTTCGAAGTATAGATTTTCCGCAAAAATTCTTTTAGTGAATCAGACACTTGTACTGATTTTTATAAAATCAATGGCTTAATGTATATAACGTGTTTTTGAAAGAAAAACTCTCATCTTCAAACTATCTTTATTATAAACAAAGTTTGAGATTTTATGCTTATGTGAAATGCACGCACTTGATTTTATATGATTAATTTAATAAGACTTAAATTCAAATTTACTCCAAAAATTCCAAACAACTCCAATTAATTAAAAAATACCATAAATACATTTGAAGCAAATTTTGGGATGTTACAATTGAAGAGCCAAGTCCAACCAGCTCCATCTAACACTATAGGTAGGAAGTTTGCCGTGACTCCCTCGTCACCTCCAGCATCTAGGATAGCAGTGGTGTAGATGGAGAGAAATTCATCAAAGTTCTGCATCCCGTTGAACCTCTCGATGTGGCCGGGCTTGAACTTGCTCCGCCACGAAACATTACGAAGAGGCACTGCAAATGATCAACACCCAAAAACCAGGGCATTACAGCGGTCTCTTTGATCGCGATGATCATGGCGATCATCATAGTTCTGACTCCCGACACGTGGGCCAAGACGAGAGAAAACTTCTCGAGGTTGGCTCGACGGGGATGGATCTGAAGTGGAGTGCTAGTATGCCCTTGACCTGCCAAGCATACCTTTGATCCCATGAGTTTGCTCGAGAACCGCTCCGAGTATCCTCGTCGTACCGATCAAACCTCCTTCGGTCTTCTCGAGCAAGGCTTCAAGAATCTCTGTGATGGGAACATGGGTGTGATGGCGATGTTCCGGAGAAACACTTCAAGTCTTTTTGCTGTGAGACGACTCTGACATTTTCATATCGACGATGAGCTTTTCAAGATCTTCGACAACGACCGCGCCCATCGCCTCCAGATCCACTTGCTCGGCGAACTTTCGAAGATTGTGCATGATCGCTACCAAAGCTTGTAGCTCTCCCCGCTTTGGGGAATGAGAGGCAACGAGTTTGGCCGGTGATGACGCACATGCTCCGGTGTGCCGCACTCATGGGAACTCTCATGAGCATCGGATTCGATCCTGGTGCTCGATTTTTCATGAGCTTGACGATGAAAGCTTGCCAAGGTCCTGTTTATGGACGCTTCCACATGGTTCATGGCTGCTTCATAGCGGCGATGATGGGCAACCCCCAAGGATTCAGCCTCGAATTTTCCTCCTCTCCCGCCATGTTGACATCACAGGAACGCGATACAGTCTTGTGATCGGGCTTGAAATGATCCGGAATATCCAGGCTATCATAGAGTCTATCATACTCCTCATCATCTGTGACAGTATCTCGTTGAGAGCGAAGATACAGCTCTCGTGCTGTAGCCATTGGGGAAAGACTCCCGGGCTCGGTGTGACCTTCTGGGTCAGTAACACCAGCTATGCCCTTGTCGGCGTAGTACATGTCATCATCCTCAGCGCCACCGAAGGTGTAGAGGTCTTGAGTATCCTGAGAATTGGGCATCTTCAGGGATTCTTCATGAAAGGAGCTGCTAGATCCCCATGGATGGCGCCAGCTATCGACGATTGGGAAACAGTTCCCTGCCGAGCTTACTTGTTGATTGAGAGATCAACATGGTCCCTTTTTTTGATGAAGGGAATACGTCCGAAGAATTCTCAATGGTCTCAGAATACTAAGAAAATGGACACGAGGGTTTATACTGGTTTGGGCCTCTCGCTGAGGAGATAATAACCCTACTCCAGTGATGTTGGTATTGCTAATTGTTTCAAACTATGTTCATGCGTGACTACCTTCGCGTGACTCTCTTTCTTTTGGAGACTAGAGCCCCCTTTCCATATGTACAGGGGGTATTTATAGCTTACAAAATATCTCACAGAATTGCGGCCGAATAAAGGGCAGTTGACTGCATCAACCGTGGCTGTAACCGAAGCCTTGATTTATGCCATATTCCTGTCGTGGTCGCAACGGCACCAGATCATGGCTTAAAAGTGCGAAACCGTGGTGTAATTGGCGCTATTCGGAATTTACGGGCCGAACACGACCTTCTGACCATGCCTCTCGCGGGTGAGCTCAGGCCGAGCACGCTTGGTCATGGCCAAGCATGGATGCTCATGGCTGAGTGATGAGCCTATTCCGATCGACAGACCACCAGCCAGACCATGTGAGGGTAAGTAATTTTTATCTTACCAATATTGTGCATCCATTGAGCATAATATGGTTCTGAATGTCACCATATTGTCAATCCCAAAGCTTGGACCAAATCTTTGTTGATGAGGTTGTAGTAGCTTCCACCATCAATGATAAGCTTGCAAATTTTGCCTTCAACTTTACACACTGATTTGAACATATTGGTCTGTTGTCCCATTGAAAGAATTGTAGTGTTGTCTACACAAACCTTGTTGGTCATCATGCACATACCTTATAGTGGAGTCTCAATATCGATATTAACATCATGAGTAGACAAATCTCATCGTTGTTGATGACATGAAATAATGGCCATCTCTTTAGCTTAATTTCCTTCTAGCTCCTCCGGCCATCGTTTCTTCTTCCCACTTTTGCACTTCTTATTGTGCTTTCCTCTTTTGTTCTTATTGTTGTACTTCAAATCTAGCTTGAATATTATCATGTAGTTGATGATCCCAGTGTTATTGGTCCGTCCATGCTTTAATCTCCAGACGTGTATTCTTCTAAGTAAAAGAAAAGAAGAATTCTAAATCCATTGAATATCCTACTTCATCCAAGTGTATCTAAGCACCAAAGAACATGCTCGCATATGTATAGGCATTACATCAAAAGTAATAATGCCAGCGTATCCGTCCAAACAGAGCTTTACCTCCACTTGTTGCATAATTGGAATATGATGATACAACCATGTCAACTTGTATGGCTTCAGATGTGGCATCGTTGTCAACCCCAATCTGTCCGCAAGTGTTTTGCTTGCTGTTTTGACATTGCTTCCTTCGTCCATCATCATGGCACAATCGGTATTCCCGATGTGGCATCAATGGAAAAAATATTGTGCTTGCTTCGCTGTTGTAGATGACCTTTTTCGCACTTCTTCAAGCCATAGCCGCACAACATGATCACCTTCATGTCATCAATTATCAATCTTCATAACAACAAATCAATGGCACCATGAGCAATAAAAGCTCTGATACTAAATGATACAGATCAACAAGGGGGAACTGCTAATTAATAAGTGAGACGCCTGATCTTGCATGGTACCACACACAATAACTTGCAAACTAATCTAAAAAGATAGAATTGCTAGGGCATTCTTCAACATAATATGAAAATGACGAGTCTTCAACTTACACAATCAAATCTCTCTCTACCTCTCTCAACTGATGACAATAAACTCAAGTCAAGCACACACCTCAATCATGGCTGTCAAACACCATGATGATATTATGGAATTTTATTCAATGTGTCAACTCTAATCTCCTTACAAGGGGTACACCACTTGGCCTTATATTGGTGCACAATGCAAAGCCAAAACACATCAAATCTAACTCAAATTCAACTCCTAAATGTAAACAAGTTAGAATCTAAGAGATAAAAATGAGATTATAACTTTAAAACTTAAATTTCAGTCAACCACAATGCTAAAACTTATTGGCCAGATTAAAGCTATAAGTAGGCAAAATTGGAATTGCTTGTTATTGAAAGATATGAAGATAATGTTCTAAGATTTCAGGAAAGCCCAAGAATGTAAAAATCTGAGTTCTGACATGAAAGTTATGGCCTTTTTAATATCGGTTGATTTTGATAATTAGAGATATTGCAATAGCCTGAGGTGCATGAATTTTCTCATAGTGTAGGGAGAGAGTGCTCCCACAAGTCAGATTAAGGACCGAACGTACTGTTGCATAATCCAAGACATTTGGTGCAACCACAAGTGTTATTATGGGGTGGCCTTAACCATTAAGTTACTTGGGTATAGCTTTGCACATTGGAAGGATATGCAAGGCCGTAGTAGTATTGGCAATTAGGGTAGGTTTGCTCGTAGGGGTGTCCACAGAGGTGTGGGTACAACTGTGACACTACGGAATGTAGTGACTTTATAAATTCTGAAATTAGAGAATAAAACCTTACGGTATGAGGTTAAATCGTGTTTTGGGCCGTCCGGGGGGAGAGTTTGGGCTTGGGGGAGCCTCGTGGGCTTGGGGAAACTTAGTGGGCCGGAGGTGGGAGGCTTGTGGCCCAAGTGGAGGAGGGATTAGTGCAGCATGTTGCTGCCCCATGCGCCCCCTCCTCTCCCTCATGCGCCTCCACCCCCCTCCATCTCCCCCAAGCCGCCGCCCCCACCTTCTCCCTCTTGCGCCCCTCCTCCTCCCTCTTGCACCTCCACCACCACCCCTAGCAGGTGTAACACCCCGGCATTTAATATGCCCGAATGCTACCAAACATAGACTAAGCAACCTCTAAATACCACAAATACAAGTAAATTACAGCAAAGGCACGAATGCTAAAAACCGAAATTTCGGCAGCATCTCCTTTGTTTTAACATGAATTGAAGGAACAACAATAGCATAGCAATATATGGCAATATAAGAGGCATTTAAAATAGCAATAATTAATGGCATGACAACAAAATAAGTCTAATTCCAAGCATTCAATGTCTCCATGAGCCAAACGAACAATAAGACACTCATATCGCAAAACTAAACCATAAATCAATAAGCATCACACTTAATTTATTATCAAGACTCCAATTGACTGACTGTGGGAACAAAAAAGTGAAGCCACGTGTAGAAGTGTGACTATTTCCCTTCCCCGCATACCAGTCTCATGGTACCTAAAGCAACAAGAAAGCACAAGCGTGGGTTCACCACTCGGCAAGTATATTGCAATGGTACAAAAGAACAATTACATGGCTACAACAACTCACATCATGTCTATCATCTTATTCATGATCACATATCATTATTATCATCATCATGTATGCAATGCGATGCGATGCACATGTCTCTTGGAAACTCATACAGGTATGGTTGAGTACACACTCGTCGGTGTGCACCCTCTCCTCCCTTCCATCCCGAAGATGGAGGGTGCCTACTCCTCGCTTCCATTCACCGCGGTGGATGGAATCACGATGTAGGACTTACTCAATGGCGCTCCGTACTAGTCATAACTTCCTCACCGACCTTACCGGACTAGTTATGACTTTCTCACCGACCCGACCATGTATCATGCCATGTATGCAAACATGCCAACATCATAGAAATCTTGTACATTAACACATGGCATCATAACATAATAAACACATATTCATCATATCAATGGCAAACATTAAAGCATGGCATGTGAACATATCATATATTCCATTTCAATCTCAACAAAACTAGCAATCTACAACCCGCTACCCATTCCAATACACTTGCCTCAACCACGGGCGACGGATTGGCGAGAAGTAGAGGGCACCCCCGGGGTCACACCACCTGCACATAGGCACCAAACACTCAAAATCATGCCCACAAAACAATACGCAAACACTCTTCTACCCCAACTTCGTAAACTACTCGCACAACCCAAAACAGAGGTTCTGTCCCGTCGGGACAGCATACTTGCAACGAGCATAACTCAGGTTCTAAGACTCCGAATCGATTAAACGAGTACATCTTTGCATATCTTAGGAAATTTCCTAACTTTTTGTAAGTATATGGAAAAACTGATTCGGACTCTAAAGTGGTTTAATCTACAGAATACCGTGATCTATTCCAATTACGTCACAGTTTTTAACACGTTCGGTAAAACGAGCATAACTTTCAAACGGCTTGGCGGAATTGGACGTTCTTTATACCCAATGAAAGGTATTGAAATTACCTACAACTTTTTCAACAGTCGGCCGACCAAAATCCGAATCTAAATTGGCGAAAACCCAAACCCTAGGTCGACTGCTCATGCTGCCCGAAACAGAGAACGTGGCAAACTCTAGATTCCATCTAATCTACCCAATTACAGCACCACCAATTGATCTAAAAACATGATATCAACCCTTAGAACAGTACCTAGACTAACCCCAAGGATTCCCATGGCCATACCTTCGCCCGACGAATGAAAAACCAACGGATCTCCTTCCGGTTCGCGCGTTCTCCCTCCTCGCTCCGAATCCACCGGATCTCCTCGTCGCGGAGCGCTCCAATGGACGGATCTTCGGGGTGGTGAATTGGAGAGCTCCCCTAGGGGCAGCAAGGGTGGTGGAGAGGTGAGGAGAGGGGTGGTGGTGCAATGGAGAGCAAGGGGGGCGCAAGCAAAAGGGAGAGGGGAGATGGGGGCGGCTAGGGCAATGGGGGGGAGGGCGCACACAGCAGGGGGCGCAATAATGGCTGGGGGAGGCCCCCAACCAGGTCTCCTACTCCTATTTGGACTCAAACTCCTTCCCACCAAAGCCCACGACCCTTTTCCTTAGGCCCAAACTCCCCCGGAAAAGCCCAAACTCCCGGAATAGGCCCAGAAATGCAAATAAACCTCATACCGTATGGTTTCAACCTCCAATTCCACATTCCATAATGTTTTTGACCTCAACATTCACATTTTATAAGGTTACAACACTCCGCGGTGTCACATTCTCCCCCCCTTCAACAGGATTCGACCTCGAATCCAAGACACACCAATACGCAACCCAGCAAAGCAAAAGATAGCTAGGTTTCACATCACATACCTGAGGCGAAAAGCTTGGGATACTTCTCGCGCATGCGAGACTCCAGCTCCCAAGTCGCTTCTCTCTCGGTCTGATGTGACCACAGGACTTTGACAAACTTGAGCGTTCTTTTCTTCATCACTCGCTCCGAGGTCCCTAGAATTTTCTCAGGATGGGACTCGAAGGTGAGGTCCTGCTCAAGCACTAATGGTTCCAACGAAACCACCAACTCTGGATCATGCAAGTATTTTCTCAGCATCGAAACATGGAACACATTTTGCACTACTTGCATTGACTCCGGTAGCTCCAGACGATAGGCCAGCTTACCAACTCGGGCGATGATAGGAAATGGCCCAACATACCTCGGACTGAGCTTCCCCTTGGTGCCAAATCGAACCACACCCTTAGTGGGAGATACTCGCAAGAGTACGCTATCACCCACTTCAAACTCCAAATCTCGCCTCCTCACATCAGATTAGCTTTTCTGTCTGCTCTGCGTTGCAAGAAGGTTCTGCCGTACCTCCGCCATGCGATCAACAGTCTGCTGAACCCAATCCGATCCAAGAACTGCTCTCTCGCCCACAGCATCCCAACAAAGCGGCGATCTGCACTTCCGGCCATACAGTACCTCATAAGGAGCAGCTCGGATGCTGGAATGATAGCCGTTATTATAAGCAAACTCTGCCAAAGGCAAATGATCTTCCCAGCTACCTTTCCAAGCCATCACACAAGCCCTGAGCATGTCCTCCAAAGTCTGAATGGTATGCTCAGACTGCCCATCCGTCTGAGGGTGGAAAGCGGTACTAAGGCGAAGCTGTGTACCCAAAGCACTTTGCAAACTCTTCCAAAATTTTGAAACAAATTTCGCATCCCGATGAGAGATAATGGTCTTGGGTACCCCATGCAGTCTCACAATCTCCCGCACGTAGATGGGAGCCAACTCGCTCGCTGAATGGGTAGTGCAGATGGGAATGAAGTGTGCAGACTTGCTAAGATGGTCCACCACAACCCAAACAGCATCCTTCCCTCGTGGAGTACGAGGTAGGCCAACCACAAAATCCATGGAGATGTCATCCCACGGCCACACAGGGATCTCCAATGGCTGCAACAGACCAGCATGGTGCTTGTGTTCGGCCTTGATCTTCTAACAAATCCCACAAGACGCCACATACTTGGCAATATCCACTCTCATCCTTTTCCACCAGAAATTCTTTTTCAAATCCCTGTACATCTTGGTCTCCCCAGGATGGACCGTGTACGGGGTGCGATGAGCCTCCTTCAGAATATCCTCTTTCACTTGGGATTTCTGAGGTACGCATAGACGACCCTGAAACCTCAAAGCTCCCGCATCATCAACGGTAAAGTCTCCATACTTGCCATCCTCAAGGCGCTTCCTAACCTGCTGGAGCAAACGATCATGCTGCTATGCCTCCCGCACACGCTCGGGAATCGCTGACTCAAGAATCAATTGAGTTTCAGCTTGCACGGTCCCCGCAAAGCAGTAGGAGGCTCCCAATCGCTCAAAATCAGCAACAAGACAATCAATGACAGGGGGCATTGTCTTGCGACTGAGAGCATCAGCCACCACATTTGCCTTACCCGGATGGTACTGGATAGTGAGATCATAATCCTTTATCAATTCCAGCCACCTCCTTTGGGCATTGTCTTGCGACTGAGAGCGTCAGCCACCACATTTGCCTTACCCGGATGGTACTGGATAGTGAGATCATAATCCTTTATCAATTCCAGCCACCTCCTCTGCCTCAAGTTCAAATCTTTTGAGTAAAGATGTACTTGAGGCTCTTGTGATCAGTGAAGATATCACAAGACTCGCCATACAGATAGTGCCTCCAAATCTTCAATGCAAACACCACAGCGGCTAGCTCAAGATCATGTGTGGGATAGTTCTGCTCATGCTTTTTCAACTGCCTCGATGCATAAGCAATCACCTTGCCATTTTGCATGAGCACACAACCAAGTCCCAAACGAGAAGCATCAGAATAAATAGTGAAGCGCTTCCCTGGCTCAGGAAGGGTAAGAACAGGAGCAGTCATTAACTTCTCCTTCAAAGTGCAGAAACTGTGCTCACACTCTGCAGTCCACTGGAATTTCATCCCCTTCTGAGTCAACTGCGAAAGTGGCTTGGCAATGATAGAGAAATCCTGCACAAAACGCCGATAGTAGCCAGCCAACCCAAGGAAACTTAACACCTCTTTGACATTGGAAGGCCTCTTCCAATCCAAAACTGCTAAGACTTTGCTCGGATCTAAAGATATGCCCTCTGGATTGATGATGTGGCCAAGAAAACCCACTTCTGAAATCCAGAACTCGCACTTTTTCAGCTTAGCAAAGAACTGATTCTCCCTCAAGGTACTCAGCACAAGCCTCAAATGCCGCTCATGCTCCTCTTTTGATTTAGAGTAAACCAGAATGTCATCAATGAACACTACCACAAACTCATCAAGGTACTTGTGTAGCATACTGTTCATCGCCTCCATAAAGACAGTAGGAGCATTAGTTAGTCCAAAAGACATAACTTTAAATTCATAATGCCCATACCTAGTGGAGAAAGCAGTCTTCTCAATGTCCTGCTCCCTCACGCGAATCTGATTGTACCCCGATTGAAGATCAATCTTGGATAACACCTTTGCTCCCTTCAGTTGGTCAAACAAATCCTCAATGCGAGGCAAAGGATATTTGTTCTTAACTGTCACTTGATTAAGAGCACGATAATCAATGCACATACGCCAACTTCCATCCTTCTTCGTAACGAAGAGGATGGGTACTCCCCAAGGTGACACACTGCGCCGAATAAAACCCTTGGCCAACAAATCCTCCAACTGCTTTTTCAACTCGTCTTGAAAAGGACGAGCCAAGCGGTATGGAGAGATAGATATAGGTCGAGTGCCAGGAACAAGATCGATACGGAACTCCACATTCCTCACAGGAGGTAAACCAGGCAACTCGTCAGGGAACTCATCAACAAACTCCTTCACTACAGGAATCTCCTCAATGGAAACTGAAGAAGATGGCTTTTCTGACATAGCCATGTGGAAACCCAACTGCCTCAAACGGCGACCAGAAAACAGACTAGCCAAAGCAAAGACGGAACTGGAAGGTATACCACCCTGAAAGGTTAACTCTACCCCTGACGGGGCCTGCAAGGTAACCGTCCTCCAAAAGCAACAGATCTTGGCATGGTACTGATGCAACCAGTCCATGCCCAAAATGACATCAAAAGGAGCCAACTAGATCACCATAAGATTGGCAAAGAAAACCTCATCATCAATGGCAATGGTGCAACCCGGGCAAACCAAAGAACTAGAAATCAAACCCCCAGGAGAACTGACTATCACAGACTCAGAAATCCGCTGAACTCCCAACTTAGCTCTACTAGCAAACTCAGATGACACAAAGGAGTAGGATGCTCCGGAATCAAATAGAACAAAGGCATCAACTGAATCCACAAGCAAAGTACGTGAAACCACCTCTTGATGCCCGGCTGACTCGGCGATCGCAAGGCGTACACTCCTGGTGGCGCCGGGTCACTAGGAGCCCCGACACCCGGCTGATGCCCCAACAAAGCTGGGGGCGGAGGAGGCAACTAAGGCGGAGCCGACGGCTGCGGGCACCAGTAGGCTGTTGGTGGCGCCCACGCATAGGGCGGCTGAGGAGCAGGAGCTGCCATCATGTGCACCGACCCACTGGAAGACGCCGCTGGAGTGGGAGGAGAAGGCACCGTCTCCCACTTGATGATGCTACCGGGATTCATCCGGCAGACTCACCCCATGTGGCAGGGCTTGCCACAGTGGTTGCAACTCCCGGTCCAACCACACTCCGAAGCACGGTGCTCACCACCGCACTTGAAACAAATCATGCCCTGCCCAGGCACAGGATGAACCGCCGCTCGCGAGGAAGACGACTAGGGCGGCTTCATCTTAGCCCCTGAGGAGGAGCCCTGTCGTCCCTAGAACTTCTTGAAGGTGGGTCGCTGAGAAGACCCACCTCCTCCACCAAAGGTCCTCTTCTGGCCCCCGCCTGGGCCGCTCGAACCCCTGAACCTCCAGGGTTTTGCTTATCCCTGGAGAGCTCCAACTCGAGCTCCATGCCTTTCGCCTACTCCACTATGGAACAGAAATCACGAGGGACAGTCGCTCCCATGACAACTCTGAACTCCTGGTTGAGGCCTCTACGGAACCTCCTCGCCTTCTCCCTGTCATCAGCTGCCACCGCCGGCACAAAGCGAACCGCATTATTGAACTCAGCCTCATACTCCGCCACCGACCTCTTTCCCTGGAAAAGAGTCGTCAGAGTATGCTCCATCCTCTCAAGGAAATACTCTAGGTAGAACTTGGCTCAGAAGCGAGCCACAAAGTCCTCCCAAGTGACCGGACCAAGATCGGGGGCTCTAGCAGCCAGAACCCCCTCCCACCAGATATCAGCTTGGCCCTTCAGTTGAAATGCCACAAAGCGTGCCCTCTGGACCGAGGTCAACTCTAGGACCTCAAACTGCCGCTCCATGTACCGCAGCCAATCTGCGGACTGGACCGGCATGCCTGCTCCATCAAAAGTGTCAAGACGGAGGGACATCCACTCCCGGAGACTCATCCTCAACTCCGGCACAGCGGGGGCAGCAACTGGGGCCGCTACAGGGGGAGGCACAACAGCAGGGGCTGCCCGCAACTGCTGGTGCAGCTCCAGAACCTCCCTCTGCAGAGCCTGAACTAAGTCCGTATTGGCGGCGGGCACCTCAGCCCCTGACTGTGCCGCTGGGTGCTCCTCCTACGCTAGCCCATGAGCATTGAGCGAAGCGCTACCCTCAGCTACAGACTCAGCAACTCCCTGAGAACCTCGCCCCTGGCCTCCACGGCCACGGCGACCACGGCCTCTACCCCTCGGCATGGCTGCTACAGTCAGACAACCATCCAATCACAAAAACTTAAGCACAACATCATATAATCAAGAACAAAGATCAAACATCATCATAGACATAATCTTCATTAAATAATCAAGCGCAATGCAATGATGAACCAAAACCCCAGCCTACTGTGCAACCAAGTGTGTCAAAATTTTAAATTACTTATTCCACTTTTGCAAGTTTTAGTGTTGCTATCCTATGACAAAGTTTTAGTTAAGACCTAAGCCATGTTTCTAAGTTATTCCACATCACATTTTAGTTGTAACCTAAGGTATGACACTAAAAATACACATTCCAAGGACCTACAGCCCGCTCTGATACCAACTGTAACACCCCGGCATTTAATATGCCCGAATGCTACCAAACATAGACTGAGCAACCTCTAAATACCACAAATACAAGTAAATTACAGCAAAGGCATGAATGCTAAAAACCGAAATTTCGGCAGCATCTCCATTGTTTTAACATGAATTGAAGGAACAACAACAGCATAGCAATATATGGCAATATAAGAGGCATCTAAAATAGCAATAATTAACGGCATGATAGCAAAATATGTCTAATTCCAAGCATACAATGTCTCCATGAGCCAAACGAA
Organism: Rhipidocladum racemiflorum; assembly: GCA_036346355.1. NCBI lineage: Eukaryota > Viridiplantae > Streptophyta > Magnoliopsida > Poales > Poaceae > Rhipidocladum > Rhipidocladum racemiflorum. Next base: position 44,028,482 of record CM070587.1, read on the forward strand.
CAATAAGACACTCATATCGCAAAACTAAACCATAAATCAATAAGCATCACACTTAATTTATTATCAAGACTCCAATTGACTGACTATGGGAACAAAAAAGTGAAGCTACGTGTAGAAGTGTGACTATTTCCCTTCCCCGCATGCCGGTCTCATGGTACCTAAAACAACAAGGAAGCACAAGCGTGAGTTCAACACTCAGCAAGTATATTGCAGTGGTACAAAAGAACAATTACATGGCTACAACAACTCACATCATGTCTATCATCTTATTCATGATCACATATCATTATCATCATCATCATGTATGCAATGCGATGCGATGCACATGTCTCCTGGAAACTCATACGGGTATGGTTGAGTACACACCCGTCGGTGTGCACGCTCTCCTCCCTTCCATCCCGAAGATGGAGGGTGCCTACTCCTCGCTTCCATTCACCGCGGTGGATGGAATCACGATGTAGGCCTTACTCAATGGCGCTCCGGACTAGTCATAACTTCCTCACCGACCTTACCGGACTAGTTATGACTTCCTCACCGACCCGGCCATGTATCATGCCATGTATGCAAACATGCCAACATCATACATATATTGTACATTAACACATGGCATCATAGCATAATAAAACATATTCATCATATCAATGGCAAACATTAAAGCATGGCATGTGAACATATCATATATTCCATTTCAATCTCAACAAAAACTAGCAATCTACAACCCACTACCCATTCCAATACACTTGCCTCAACCACGGGCGACGGATTGGCGAGAAGTAGAGGGCACCCCCGGGGTCACACCACCTGCACATAGGCACCACACACTCAAAATCATGCCCACAAAACAATGCGCAAACACTCTTCTACCCCGACTTCGCAAACTACTCGTACAACCCAAAATAGAGGTTCTGTCCCGTCGGGACAGCAGACTTGCAATGAGCATAACTCAGGTTCTAAAACTCCGAATCGATTAAACGAGTACATCCTCGCATAGCTTAGGAAATTTCCTAACTTTTTCTAAGTATATGGAAAAACTGATTCGGATTCTAAAGTGGTTTAATCTACAGAATACCGTGATTTGTTCCAATCACGTCACAGTTTTTAACATGTTTGGTAAAACAAGAATAACTTTCAAATGGCTAGGCGGAATTGGACGTTCTTTATACCGACTGAAAGGTATTGAAATTACCTACAACTTCTTCAACAGGCGGCCGACCAAAATCCGAATCTAAATTGGCAAAAACCCAAAACCTATGTCGACTGGTCATGCTGCCCGAAACAGAGAACGTGGCAAACTCTAGATTCCATCTAATCTACCCAATTACAGCACCACCAATTGATCTAAAAACATGATATCAACCCTTAGAACAGTACCTAGACAAACCCCAAGGATTCCCATGGCCATACCTTCGCCCGACGAACGAAGAACCAACGGATCTCCTCCCGGTTCGCGCGATCTCCCTCCTCGCTCTGAATCCACCGGATCTCCTCGTTGCGGAGCGCTCCGATTCCGCCCAACCATTTGAAAGTTATGTTTGTTTTACCGAGCATGTTCAAATCTGTGACGTAATTGGGACAGATCGTAATGTTTTGTAGATTAGACAATTTTGGAGGCCGAATCAGCTTTCACCCATACTTAGAAAACGCTAGGAAATTTCCTAAGCTTCACGATTATGTACGCGTTTACTTGATTTGGAGTCCTAGAACTCAAGTTATGCTAGTTTGAAGTATGCTGTCCCGGGGGACAGATTCTCTGTTTTTCGGATTTGGGAGTAGTTAGCGAAGTCGGGGTAGATGAGCAATGGTGTACTATTTTGTGGGCACGTTTTAAGTGTGTGGTATCTATGTGCAGGTGGTGTGACCCCGGGAGTGCCCTCATCCTCTCGCCAATCCGTCGCCCGCGGTTAAGGCAAGTGTATTGGAATGGGTAGTGTGTTGTATGTTGCTTGCCTTGATTAGATGCGAATTGTTTTTATGATATGCTATCTTGCCATGACTAGTGTTTGCCCATGATATGATGAAAATGGTATGTTATGATGCTATGCAATGATTAATTGTTTATGTTTATGGCATATGTTGCATACATGGCATGGAAACTTGCCCGGTCGGTGAGAACATCATAACTAGTCCGGTAGGGTCGGTGAGAAAGTTATGACTAATCCGGAGTGCCATTGAGTAAGACCTACCTCGTGATTCCATCCACGTGGTGAGTGGAAGCGAGGAGTAGGCACCCTCCATCTACGGGATGGAAGGGGAAAGGGGGTGCACGCCGACGGGTGTGCACTCGGCAATACCGGTATGTGCTTCGAGGAGACATGTGCATTGCATTGCATTGCATACATGATGATGATAATGAAATGTGTACAATAAGATTGGGACATTGTTATGATGTTGTATAGGAAATTATGACTTGATCATGATGTTAAGTATGGTATGTATCGATGTTGGCATTGATTTGTTCTTATGATCCATTGCAATATGCTTGCTGAGTGATGAACTCACGCTTGTGTTTCATGTTGTTTTTAGGTACCATGAAACCGGCATGCGGGAGAGGGCATTAGCTACACTTCCACACGTAGCCCACACTTATAGACAATTTAATCATTTGAAGTCATGATAATAAGAATAGTGCCATGAATCTTGGTATATGGTTAAATTATGTGCTTGTTTTCGTCAATTGCTTCGTTTTAGTTTGAGGAGTGGTTGGACTTGGTATTATTGATTTAAGATGTTGCTATATCCATTGTTAATGCTGTTTTAGATGTCGCATATCTTGCTATATCTTGTCATAGTATTGTTGTTGCTTCAATCATGGAAAAAGAAAGGAGATGCTGCCGAAATTTTCGGTTTTAGCATTTGCACCTTTGCTGTAATTTATCTTTATTTGTGGTATTTAGATGTTTTTTAGTCTATGTATGGTAACATTCAGGCGTACTAGATGTCGGGGTGTTACAACAACACAAACAATATAATGGTGCATGCCTTTCCATGGGGTTTTGGACATGGTAGGGCATAAATTGTCTTAGTAATATGTGTACGGGTTTAGATTTCTACTGCCATAGCAAGGTGTTAAACATTACCGAACATGTGCAAAGCTAGGTCTAGGCGATGTAATGGTTCATATCATGATCTCTCAGCCACAAACCAACAAAAGTTTGGTAACAGAGGCAAAAGAGTTGGTCATGTCTTGTCGATAAAGATATGCACCTCTACAGAGTGTAAACCATTTCAAAAAGCCGTGCTCGCAGTCATGAGAGACTTGGTGCACTCACACTAGTTAGAATTTGTGATTATAAATAAAAAGTGTTGAATCAAAAAAATTTGTGGAAAGGTTTGTTTAAGATTTTACGCCAAGTATGGCAGGAAATGGATCGATGAAGACAATCATGGAGGATTATGAGTTGTTTATATTGTATGCTACTTATACTTATTATTTACATACTTATCAACTACTCTTTACAAATTCCATTTGCAATCTACTATTTGATATTCATGACTAAATATCGCTTTATACAAAAGAATTTGGTAGGATTGTCATCTCCTTTGACATAGCCAAACATTTATTTATAATTGTGATGTACTGTGGGCCCCCGGATCGGCTATCCGGAATCCCCTGTTCATTTCTGTACTAGTCCCAGATCAGTAGCTAGTACACACAGTTAAACAATGATGAATCAACAACCATATCATGATTACATATAACTAAATAATAATAACACCAAATAAAAGTAAAGACCTTATGGTCCAGGTTTACCATTACTGCCTTTACAGGCTGAATAACTTGAAAAACTGCAGCGGAAGACGATAACACCAAATGGTGACCCATCCATATGCCCACAGGCAATCGAGTGGGGTACACGTCCTAGTCCTTGGAATCTCCTTTGACGACTTCCTTCACTTCTGGGACATGTTTAGAATGTAGCATGTGAGTACATAAAGTACTCAGCAAGTCTGGGAAAAAAGCATAATGCAGGGCTATCCAAGGATGGCTTTTTATGGTTCTTTTGCGCAAAGCAATACTTTCACAAACTTTACATGTAATATTTTCACAAAGCCATTTTTACAATTATTTGTACATTTGAAATTATTTATAACTTCTAGTGAAGGTTCTTGTGACACTACAGAATGGTGTGACATTATATAATGTGAATGTTGAGGTCAAAAACATTATGAAATGTGAAATTAAGGTTAAAACCATAAGGTATGGAGGTTAATAGCGTTTCCGGGCCGTTTTCGGGAGTTTGGGCCTTTCCGGGGAGTTTTGGGCCTAAGAGAAGGGGTCGTGGGCTTTGGTGGGATGGAGTTTGAGTCCAATTGGGAGTAGGAGTCCTGGTTGGGGGCCTCCCCCTGCATCTTATTGTGCCCCCACCCCTGCCCCTTGCGCCCCAAGTGCCCTAGCCGCCTCCCACACCTCCCCGCCTCCTCCTTGTGGTGCCTCCACCTCCCCCATTGCTCCCCATTGCTCCAACACCTCTCCACCACCTCTCCACCTCCCTTTCTACCCCTAGGGGAGTTCTCCACCTCAACACCTCGAAGATCCATCCGTTGGAGCGCTCCGCGACGAGGAGATCCGGCGGAATTGGAGCGAGGAAGGAGATCGCGCGAACCGGGAGGAGATCCGTTGGGTTTTCGGTCGTCGGGCGAAGGTATGGCCACGGGGATCCTTGGGGTTGGTCTAGGATCTATTCTAAGGGGTATTATCATGTTTTTAGATCAATTGGTGGTGCTGGAATTGAGTAGATTAGATGGGATCTTGAGTTTGCCACGTTCTTTGTTTCGGGCAGCATGAGCAGTCAACCTAGGGTTTGGGTTTTCACCAATTTAGACTCGGAATTTGGTCATACGGCTGTTGAAGAAGTTGTAGGTAAATTCAATACCTTTCAGTGGGTATAAAGAAAGTCCAATTCCGCCCAGCCGTTTGAAAGTTAGGATCATTTTACCGAACGTATTAAAATCTGTGACGTGATTGGAGCAGATCACGGTATTTTGTAGATTAAACAACTTTAGAGTCCGAATCAGCTTTTCCATATACTTAGAAAAAGTTAGGAAATTTCCTAAGCTATGCGAGGATGTACTCGTTTATTCGATTCAGAGTCTTAGAACCCGAGTTATGCCTTTTGGAAGGCTGCTGTCCCGGCGGGACAGAACCTCTGTTTTTGGGTTTTACGAGTAGTTTGCGATGTCTGGTTAGAAGAGGGTTTGCGTACTGTTTTGTGGACATGATTGTGTGTGTGTGGTACCTATGTGCAGGTGGTGTGACCCCGGGAGTGCCTTCTACTTCTCGCCAATCCGACGCCCGTGGTTGAGGCATGTGTATTGGAATGGGTAGCGAGTTGTAGGTTGCTAGTTTTGATGAGTTGCAATTGAATTTATGATGTGTTCACATGCCATGCTTTAATGTTTGCCATTGATATGATAATTACGGTCTATTATGTTGTGATGCCATGTGTTAATGTACAAGTTAAATATGATGTTTGCATATTTGCATACATGGCATGATACATGGCCCGGGCGGTTAGAAAGTCATAACTAGTCCGGGGAAGGTCGGTGAGAAAGTTATGACTATCCCGGAGAGCCAATGAGTAAGTCCTACATCATGATTCCATCCACCGCGGTGTATGGAAGCGAGGAGTAGGCACCCTCCATCTTCGGGATGGAAGGGGGGAGAGGGTGCACACCGACGGGTGTGTACTCAACCATACCGTTATGAGTTTCCAAGAGATATGTGCATCGCATTGCATTGCATCATATGAGGATGTTATATGAGGATGATTTATGATGATGTCAATGATATGCTTACACTACGAATATGAGATGTGTATGATGTTGTATGTTTATGTTGTTTTTCTTAGGTACCATGAAACCGGCATGCGGGAAAAAAGGGTTTAGCTACACATCTACACGTAACTCCACACCAATTAGACAGTGTTATCATTTGGAGTCATGATAATAAAAGTAATGCCATGAAACTTGGAGAATTGCTTAATCGTGTGCTTGGTCTTATTATTTGATTCGTTTAGCTCATGAAGTGGTTGAATGCTTTATCCTGGACTTATTTTGTTGCTATGTCACCTGTTATTGCTGTTTTAGATGCTTTCCATTATGATATAACTTGTGATGCTTTGTTGTTGCTCCGAATCATGGAAAAACAAAGGAGATGCTGCCGAAATTTTCGGTATTAGCATTTGCTCCTTTGCTGTAATTTACCTGTAATTGTGGTATTTAGAGGTTGATTAGTCTATGTTTGGTAGCATTCGGGCATATTAAATGCCAGGGTGTTACATTTCTAGCCAACAATCACTAGTATACAGGCTCTATCCGCCACATCTCAAAAAGATCAGGGTTCAATCCATCCACATAGCTCTGACTGCCATGGTTCACAAAACAGGTTCAATCCACCTACTGTGCTCTAGCCGCAAGAAGCACACCCGAGAGTTCTAACCACTCCCGAGTCCCAAAACATCAGTTTTTCTTTTAACACAAATAAATAAAGTCTACCAATATGAAATCATTCTTCGCGTGCCCTTGACCGTAGGCACGGCTATTCGAATGATTTTTCACTCTGCAGAGGTGTACAGCTTTACCCACAAGACATGATATTCTCTTGATGCCAAGCTATTAGCACACTTGCTTAGGTGTGCCGGCAGAGATATCATGACAAGGCCTTTACAATGTATACGCCGAACCCGACCCACCCGCTGAGGTTTCACCGCTGTTAGGGTTATATCCACCCAGTACAGAAGCCCCCTCTTGTGCCGTGTCAGAAAACAGTCTTGCCTCTATTCGGCACTCACATTCCACCAACTCGTGAGTCTAAGTTTGGTTTCTACAAATTATTCAGCCAGGTCGTGCCCACTTTGACATGTGGTTGTACGGTTATGCTTGGAATGGACAGTCATAAGAGTTGGTCCTTAACTGACTTGGGGCGGTACTTGCACAATGAAAACTAGTGCTTTATTTGCACCCGCCAGACAAACCACTCTGCCCAAGTCTAAATCATTTTTATTTTATTTTTATTTTGAAAACCAACGGCAATACTTTTTGCCTATAATTTCCAACACAAGTTTTCAAGAGTTATGAGAAATTCCCACCCATAGTTGCATACTGACCGATTACAAGTCTAAGCATTTCTACCGAACTATTCTATTCCACCAATAGTTTATTTTATAAACTACAAATCTCAGGGTTTGATTACAGTCCCTATAATCAATTTTGTAATCTCCAATAATCCTTAAATTGCCATAATTTTTCAATCATATGAATAATCCAATTCAATATAGTATCCAACAAGTAGTAAGTATATCATGGTACTATCATAACTCCAAAATCATATTAAACTACAATTATGTTTGTATAAGAAATATTTCCCTTGAACTATAACTTGTATTATTGATTTATCCATCATTCGTACGACGATCAATCTTATCATCTACTACGAATATTTCACAAAATCATCTACTAAACCACCGAGAATACTTCACAATATCATCTCTAATCATCTAGGATACAACCCACCGATAATACTTCATAATATCATATATTTAATCCTCCACATTATCACCTCTAAATCATATACTCTAATCCACCGAGTATACGTAATATTATCATTTACTAAACCACCAAATATTATTCTATAAAACTAAGATTTTAATAATTCATCGTCAATAGTAGTTTCCATTAACACCGGTACCGAGTTAACTAAATAAACCACACATATTCTGCATTATTCACAATTCTCCATAAATGATTACCACATATCTATATTTCCATAATCATCTATTTCTTAATCAGTCCGTTAATAATAATTCCCAACAAACACTAATAATCCAACTATCTCTGATTCTCATTTGATACTATTTTATCAACCCAAGGAATCCAATTCAACATATTATTTACTTGCAATGATCTATTTAATCCATCATGAATACTTCACAATACCGTACATCTTCCAAAATTTCCCCTAATCCATTATAATGTGAACTAATATCACAATCCAACTTCACAATAAATCATCAACGTTCATAGATCAATTTCATAATTAATAATCCCCATCAACATTAATATTCATGTAATCTCCAATCAAGTTGGGTTCTAACTCCAATTCTCATTCCATACTATCTAATCCATTCAAAATGTCATCTAAAGAATTAATCTCCTAATAAGAGAATATTTACCAAAAGTGTTTATTATGGTGGATTACTGTGCTAGGGAGATAAAGGATCATGGATAACAAATCAAGGAGGTATAAACAATAGGTATAACTAACCGCCTAACGCTAACATAATCTTTTTATATAAGTAGCAATGCAATTTGTAAAACATTGTAAAAACATTTACAAAAGTTACAAAAGTTATACTGGCAAGTAGTTGTCTCGAAATCCTGCGGTTCAGCGACGATGTTGGCTGATCGCAGCAGTTGTCTCGAAATCCTGCGGTTCAGCGACGGCGTTGGCGGATCCGGCGAACTCTTCGGCTATGCACAAAACGGTACAACCAAATAAATAAAATAAATCCAAAAATTACAAAAGTTATACTGGCAAGTAGATCTTGAATTTAGATGAATTTAGGAATTTGAATGGATCAATTTGGAGTTCAGATGCAAAAGATATAAGCATTCGAAATCTGAAAATTCTGGAAAAAGACAAACAAGGGAATATTCCTTGGCATCTTTCTTTTTCCACCATTTATTGACTTTTCTATACCCAATGACATGTGGGGTCAGCATGCCATACACAGAGCTTCTTCCTCATGGAAAAACAAAGGAAGCTTTTGGGCTTCATGGCGCTGGCGGTGGGGGCTCGCTGGAGGGCCGGCGACCCCGGAGCCAAAGCGGCTCGGCCGGAGGCGGGGCGGCAACCCAAGGCAGCGGTAGCGCATGGCTGCACGGCAGCCGGCCGAAGCAAGGGAGAGCGGCGGTGGCCAAGAGGCGCGTGGGCTGCGCCAAAGTGTAGGGAAGCCATCCGGCGGCTCGGCGCGACACGGCGCGGCGACGGGAAGCCGGTGCGCACCTGATCTGCGGCGAGGATAGCTGGAGACGGCGGCGCACGGTGATGCCAGCGGCGCCCAAATAGCCGGTTGGCATCCAAAATGGAAAACCCCCAAAACGATAAAATTTCGTGAAATGAAATGAAGCACGACGTAGGGCTCAACGAAACGAATTCAACGGTGTGGTCTGATTCGAGAGAAGCTCATCGGATCGAAAGTAATTGACAAAAAACTGAGCTCCCACCGGCAACTTCGATCGCGAAATTTGTCGTGTAAGGACAGGAATTTGAAAATTTGACTTTTCGAACGATGAAGGATTGAACTCCAATTTCGGAATGATGAGGATGCCTGGTTAATTAGAACACCAAGTAAAAATCCAAATTTTGAATTCAATTAATTTAAATTAGTTTTTGGCAAAAGACCGAAATTGGGGATGTTACATGTACTATAAGTCTTGTTGAGTACAAAATGTAGTCACCCTTATTTATTAAAACTTATTTAGATGATGAGAAAGAAGACCATCATTTGATTACCTTTACTTTCAATAATGATGATGAATTAGGGTCACAGATGCACTTAGGCCTTTCCTGTGGGTTTTCAATTGTTGGTTTGTATGTTAAACTTTGGGCTAGTGGCCTACAAAGCTCTTTATGATTTTAGCCAATTGGCCATATATTATTCTTTCTAATGCCCTTCCACTGTAGTAAGCAGGTGATATACAACTTCTATCCAAAACTGAATTCCAAGATAGTTTTGGGGTGTGACTGCCATAAAACATATCATTAAAAATAAAAGGAACATTCATGGTCCTTAATTCTGAATTCATAATCTTCCATGTCTAAACATGAAATAGAGATAATGTTTCTGCAAATGGTAGGTGCAAAGTAACAATTACTTAGTTCTAAAACCAAACTGAAGGTAAAGTTAACATATAGGTTCCTACGACTAAAGCAACAACTATTCCTCTATTACGATGTGAGTTTCAACTTCACCCTTTGTCAACGTTCTTCTCCTTTTGACACCCTGCATATAAGTACATATGTGAGCTACATCACCAATATCAAATATCCATGAGTTGGGAGTAGAATTGGCAATGTTAATGTTAACTTCTATAACAGAAATACCTGAAGACGAAGTCATACTTCCTTTCTTTCAAATGTTCCAGATATTTCTGGCACTTCCTCTTTCCATGACCAACTTCATGGTAATGGTAGCAAGTTGCCCCGAAAGTAGGGCTAGTCTTGGCTTTTGGCTTAGGCTTGTTGCTAGAATTCTCAATGTTAGCACTACATTTAGCCTTGGCCTTTCCTCTTAAAAGTGTTTCCTTTCTACACCATGAGGATATCATATGTTTTTCTGATATTTTGCTCAACTGTCTTAAGAATTTCATGCAATTCAGTCGCCGTATATGATGATTGTGTCATATTGACGATGACACCATTGTCGATGACTAGATCATCGACCCCCCACAGCATTCCATGGGTGTAGTACTTGGTTCCTCCCAGCTCTTAATGCGCTAGGACTGACCCAGTCAATTGACGCCGCCTTTGTTACTTCTTCAGCACTGGTTCGTCTGACTAGGACCACTCGAGGAGTCCCACCCGAGCACCTAATGTACCCATCTAGCCATGTACAACGCCGTGGTAGGCTTGGGACCACACAAGGTGTTGCACCATGGAGGAACCATAGCTAGTGTTTGTATATTCTTCATTACATTACTCTTGTATGGACAACTATGTTCGCATGCTCTGGTTGTAAATATACCTTCCTCGTTTATCTTTTCATTCCAACCTGTTACCAATGTCATGTGATTAACTTCTACAATCGTAGAACTGACAACAAATTGCGCCCACTACACCGGACCGAAGTGACAACACACTGCTACCTGATTTATTAGACAAAACTAACAACACACTGCAACCTCCTACATGATACACTATACTGAATTGACAAAACCCTACCACGTGCTACATGATACTGAATTGACAACACCTTGGCACATGCTACATGATATTGAATTGACAACACACTATGACCTCCTTTATCGTAGTCCATCACCTTTCCTCACTATTTTGACAACTCTTACCAGCTTTCCGAACTCACTGCCACCTGCTTTGTCAGACTGAAGTGACAACACACTGCCACATGCTTTGTCAACTGAAGTGATAACATATTGCCACCTGCTTTGTTAGACCAAAGTGACAATACATTGCCACCTGCTTGGTCTAATCGATGTGACAACACATTACGACCTACTTTGTTAGACCGAAGTGATAACACACTGCCCCTGCTTTATCAGAACGAAGTGACAACACACTGCCACCTGCTTTTGTACATATCCATGCTATGTCCGCCCACCTACATCCCACACGACCTATAAATACCCCATATGCCTCGACCTAACTTCTTCAAGCCATTACAATGATGGATAGAGTAGGCAGCTCAAGGCATGGGAGGGGTAGACGAGGACAGGCATGGTTTTGAGGCTGCAACCCTTCCCTCTAGGACACATACATTTGGGTCCCCTCAACCTTGATCCCCTAGCCCCGATCTTCCGCTTCGAACATGAGACTTCTACATAAGTATAAATCTACCATGTGAGTATGCACACATCCCCGAGAAGTGGCCAAAATGCAAGCACAACCTCGACATCGTAGTCCAGGTTTGTGACGATAGTTTCAACTCAGGATGTTATTTTTTTATGCTCTCTATTCATGGTAACCACTTCAATTCTAACGTACCATTCCACACATGTCTCGCTATATCACTCGCTAACACGTTCTCTTTACTTGTAGATCATGGATTCCAAATTCACCGAATGGGTGAACCAACTGTTTCATATATCCGCCCAAGTTTACATCCAAATAGTGTTAATACACCTTGATGAATGAAACAACAACTACATATGGAGAAGAACAACAATGAAGATCTCTGGTGGCAGAACAACGAGCTCCGCCGTCATAGGATCAAGGAGTGGAACAATGAAGAGGTGGTCCACCTTAGCAACGACTACCTGTCGGGACTCGAATTTGCAAATCCGGACCCTCTGTGTATTCAGCACTACTCCAGGATCACGCTAGTGCACACAGTCTCAACATTGGTAAATATCACAATCATACACATCGATAACAATAAAGTACTTTAATTATGATAACCAAACTGGTGGCTCGACCTTATGGTCAAGTTACAAAAGTACGCCTCACAGGGCTAAGACATTCAAATAAAATCTGCACCGGAATATATAAAGAAAACGTGTGGTGCCAACCAATATGCCACAGGCAACTGACTGGACTCGATCCCTAGTTAGACGGCTCTTCCTGATATTCCTCCTCCAAAGCTGGCGTCGCCTCTTCTTCAACTGGTGTTGTTTTGTGGCAAGGGTGAGTACTTGGTACTCAGCAAGTCATGCACAGAATGCAAGCTAATATACTACATGCATGGCTTAATACAAAGGAATAGTTCCAAGTATAATTGCAGTAAACATCATTTTACTAGTATCATAAGTAGATTCGAAAGCAGTAAAAACAAGTATAAGATCAATAACTTTTCCAGGAGTTAAATAAACATCTTTCCCATTCCTAGTCCACATTTCCATCAACGTCATCATTTAACCAAACCAAACCTCTCAAGTTCAAGTTATTTCCAAGAAAGTCTAACCCTTGACTATAATCCCTAAGCAATGTCCAATACCGCGAACACGGCTATTCGAATAGATTAACCGCGGCGGAGGACAACGGACGGCGGCGGAATCAACGATTAACCGCGGCGGAAACCTAACGCGACTACGGCGAGCGATTGTGGCGCAACCACGGCGGCTCAGGCGACGTGGTCTAGGGCTACGGGCGAGCACGGAAGTCGGCTACACGATGGCGGCAGCGGTGCCTTAAATAGGGGCCTCGGCTTCCGTGTATTGCGCGGAGACCGAGGTCTACTCGGTTGCGGCGGCGGAATCCGAATCCAATTCGGGTTCGGTGACGTGGCTCAATGTGGACCGTTGGATCAAGATCCAATGGCACGAGGGTTTGGGCTCGGGTCCGGCTCGGCGACTTGGCTGGCTCGGTCGGAGTCGGGCTTGGACGACGTGGCTCAATCTCGGCCGTTCGATCTTGATCGGACGGTCGAGAGGGTTAGGACTGGGTCGGGTTCGAGTCGGACTCGGACTCGAGTCAGACTCGGGCTTGGGTCGGGTCCGGGTCGGAGGAACAGTAAAACCCGGTTTGGCTTTTCAGATATTAAATAATCAAATTAATTCCCAGAAATTCATTTAATTCATTAAAAATAGCAAAACACTCAAAAAAATTCCAGAAAAATTCTAGAAAATATTTTGGAACATTTTGGACTCAAATAAAATATTTCCAACAAAATTTTATTTGTAAAGTTAAATTCTTTAATTATTTGAAAAGGGAATAAATTCAAATAAATTCCAAATAAATCCAAATAAATCACAGAAAATTCCAAAAATTCACAAAAGTGCAAAATTTCATTTAAACTCATGAAAAGCAAAAATTGGGGTGTTACACTACCACACTTACTACTACTGTGCCAATCCAAGCTACAGCTGTGCTTGCCACTACCGTGACCAGTAGCCACGACCAAGCCGCCCTGATGACCAGCACTCCATGTGGGTGCCGAACGGTTACACATTTGAGCCCTATTGACCTCTGCCCAAAACGCATCATCCATCCCCCATGTTTTCCAATTCCAAAAGGCAACATGTATCTTAGTTGTAGTTTATGTTTGTGGTTTGTCCGTCATTATTTGTACCCTACAACTAGTAACGCAAACATAAGCACCAAAACAAACAATATGCACCATGTACTTCCCACCTATATTATGAAATGCTATGTCCTCTGTTAGCACCCAAATTTGACCGACCGGGACAGGTACGGTCTTGACATGAGCTGGGAAAAGCAACGTGAACCGGGCCGGCAAAGGATGATGGAACAAGATAAAATCGTGAAGATACGATCGTGTGAAGATTATAAGGAAAGGCCAGAACCAATACGACCCGGACTCCATATGGTTGCGGTCAGGAAGGCTGAGCATGAGGCCGATATGATTATGAAGAAACCATGACGGATACGATCGAAGCCATCAGACTATAAAGAGAGGATGGCGTGCTACGTTAAAGACACACATCAAACCACAACCAATCTATCGATTATTCTACTTTACTTTCATCGCATTAGGAGTAGCCACCGTAGTTTTGTAATCTTTCTTCTATAATACACTTTGATCAATAAAAGTTGTGCATTGCCAGTTGTTGATCTTTGCTGCGTTACGCCCTACCAAGCCCTAGTTTCTTCACGATCTAGTTGCGCATCGCCTTTTTCGGAGGAAGTAGGCTTTTACCCCGTCTGATCAGCTCGCAAGGGTTGATTAGATCTATCGAGGCACCCTGATCTACGATGATTCACCCCGATTCAGTCAGGATCGTCTAACTACCAAGTCTTGGATCGTTCTTCTGAATGATTGCATTGGGAGATACGTCTCTTGCCGATTGCGTGATCAAATCGGCTGGCACGCCCACAAAACTGAACCCGGTGTTCCCGTGTGTTGGCGGCGATCGACCCTCGTCATGTTTTTCAATGCCAACACACTTTTGGCACGCCCAGTGGGACCCAAAAAAAGCCATTATGACATCATCGAGAAAGACCGTCGCTTTCGCCGACGTCAACACTAATGCGATAATCACGCCAACTTGTCTAATTTAACGCCAGAACAGCGCAAGGAAATCGAAGATCAAAAGGCGGCATTCGAGCAGATGATGTTAAGTTGCTACCAGAAGACGCGACGCGGTATTACTCAGAAGACAGCGCTGCCAACGATCAACCCCTTCGGGACGGTCGCCCCCAGCGCTGGCGAAGGAGCCACGGTAAGCCGATACTTGCCTACGCAAGCAGAATTATCGGATATGATCAATTAATCTATAAACCATGCACTACTAAACCAATCATCGGCCCTGGTCACCACACTCAGGCTGTTGATAGCAAATAGCATAAAGGAAGTAGCGCAGGAACTCGTGATGGTCGGGTCTCTTTTCAAGCCGCCACAGGCCCTCCCCACGTATCCAGTCTTTTCAATTGGACTAGGTACTCAGGAGGCAAAGTCGATTGTCGAGAGTAAGACATCGGCTGTAGTCATGACATCCACGCCACCACAGCCGACCATCACCTTGCCCAAGGACCCTGGGACAAGCGAGGTTAGGCAATACCATGCTTATACAGATGGTGCCAAAATGGGTGTCACACCTAACTCGCTACCGAGTACACAATACCCCCGTTGGTGGAACGCGTAAAACACCAAGACGTCAACCAAGAGGCCATGTCAAACTACCGACAACTCAGGCCAGTGAACCAACCCGAGTTCGCACTCGAGGGCAGGGCCACGATCAGCCCGAGCTCCCACTCGGGGGACATCACCATGAACCACCCGAGTTCGCACTCGAGGGGCATCGGAATGGTTTAGGCCGACCATCACCTCCACTGCAGGCTGCGCCGCTTAGAGGGGCCGACTGGACAAACGCAATCACTACCGTCCTACAAGACCAGTTCGGCATCCAGCCGAGAGGATGAACTCTCGGCTACAGAATGCCCTACCCTGATCATATTGATAGGATCCCACACCCCAATGGGTACCGGGTGCCAGATTTCGCTAAATTTTAAGGGAATGACGCGACCACCACTATGGAGCACGTTGGACGCTTCATAGTGCAATGTGGGGAGGCAGCGCATTCTGACGGGCTCCAGGTAAAACTGTTCCCTCTATCTCTGTCAGGGGCAGCTTTCACTTGGTTCACCACCCTACCTCCAAATTCGGTTAATACTTGGACTGATTTGGAAAGCCGATTCCATGAATACTTCTTTTGCAGGAGCTCAGAGTTACGGATCTCCGATCTAAGCTCTGTGCGGCAGAGATTCGGGGAATCGGTAGCAGAGTACATTAAGAGATTCAGGGAGGTACGGAACCGATGCTTTAGCATCACTCTGCCCGATAACCAACTCGCTGATCTGGCTTTCCAGGGCTTGATTCCTCCTTTACGGGAGAAATTCGGTGGTCATGAATTTGCCGACTTAAGCCACCTCCTGCATAGGGTATCGGCCCAAGAAGGCTGATTCTATGAAAATAAGGGGTTCAAAGACAAATTTAAAAGTAATAAAGAAAAGGAAAAGCCAAAAGTCAACCTCGTGGAGTACGAGTCAGAAGACTCGACTGACGATGAGGAAATAAGCATTAATATAGCCGAATGGGTTAAAGGAAACAAGAAACTTTTAATATGTTCCTGGTTAAAACCGAATAAAGCCAAGTCGGAGGTCAAATACTCATTTGATGTGACCAAATGCGACCGCATCTTTGAATTACTATTACAAGAGAAGTTGGTACGGATCCTAGAGGGGCACGCCATACCATCGGTTGAGAAGTAAAAAAGACACAGGTACTGCAAGTGGCATAATTCCTTCTCGCACAACACTAACGATTGCAATATCTTTCGTTAACAGATACAGTCGGCCATAGAAGATGGACAACTGAAGTTCGCGGAAGAACAAGCCTTGCATATTAACACCGATCCCTTCCCGGTCAACATGGTTAGCTGCACATCCAAAGGGAAGGAAATAAGGCGGGATGAGACCCGTTCACTATCCGTATGAGCCATAAAAGCCGATAAGAAAACAGTGAATGACAAAAAGATAGTGCAGATCACGATCGGCTCAATCCAAATAGAGGTCGATCGAGAGGGAAAGCTGTCCAGGACAGTCAGGGTGAAACGAACACCCGAGACTGATAAATGGCACAAGGCTGAAAGGCAAACGCCGCTGAGGAAACCGACGCGGGAGGTTAAGCTGACTTTTGCCAAGCTACTGGCTAAGTATGAGATAAGAGGCCAAAGGGCGAGAAATATGCCCCAACAGGCACCAATAAAGGGACATCGGCTGACTGTTGCTAAAAAGGCCCATGAACGGTGCCTTTTCCGGCCCTTCTGCTGGGAGAGAGGATTGGCGCTGCCATCTCCCCATAGTTGTCCGATGCGGCATTACGCAGGGCGAAACTTGGAATATATCTATCCTCCAGCGAAGGCAGCATCAGGGCAAAATCCCGACCAGCTCCCTGGAGGGTACAAAAGGCCGATTCACGAAAGGATCACCAGGCCAGACCAAGTATTCAAGCACCCAACGGGGACGTACAAGCCTGAAGGATCGAAGTTGGCCGAACAAGAAGGTCACAGAAGATCGATTCACAAGAGAATCTCTTGGTCGAAGAAGGATCAGGTGACCGTCGGAAGAAAGCGCAAGGCCAATTTATCAGAGCCTCCATGTCCATGAGTTCAAAGAGGCCAGTCCCAGAAGAAACCCCTGAGGATACCCAGAAGGATGAAAAAGCAGACGCAGCCGAGTTGGCTGGGAAAATTTGCCAACCGATAGAACCAAAACCGCGGTGGTGTCCCTTCGGACTAACAAAATTGCAAAGACGTCATCTCCAGCGCCTCAGAACGCAAGAATTAAGAAAGGCTGAAGAAGAAAAGCGGAGAGACAGAACTTTCAATAAGCTGCGCCCTGTAAAGATCTCAAAGAAAGAGTGGCGCGGGAAAGAGGTCACTCCAGAAAGTCCACACATGACGAAGGGTGTGGAAATAAATGGCGTAGATACACCCATGGCCGATGATGTGGAAACAACCACGTCCGACGATGTGGATACGCCTATGACAGATAGCATGTGATTGTCTACGCCACAGAGCAAAATGCCTCCTCCGATGCGCATCAGCATGGTGCTCGCTTTACCGGCCGAGTTCAGAGCTTAGGCCACTGCAGCTCTGGAATCCGGTGCACAACTGTGTTTAGGATCCCAGGAAGCGGTCTTCAAGAAGCCACGAGAAGACCATCAACACCTGAAGCCATTGTATCTAAAAGGGCACATCAACGGTAAGCCGATATCCAGGATGCTTGTGGATGGAGGTGCAACCATCAATTTGATGCCGTACTCGACATGCAAGAAGTTAGGAAAATCCAATGAGGACCTCATCAAGACCAATATGGTCTTGAATGATTTCACATGAGATCCCACGGAAGCTAGGGGTGTCATGGTCACTGAATTAACAATCGGCAGCAAAACTTTGCTGACTGCCTTCTTTGTAGTGGACGCTAACTGCTGTTAGGGAGAGATTAGATCCACGCCAACTGCTGCATACCGTCCACCATGCACCAGAAACTGATACAGTGGAACGGCGATATTGTCGAGGTAGTGGAGGTAGACATATCGGCTCACATCACATGTCCAACCCTGATGCAAATTGGCCGCACGAAGGAGCTAGGTGTATTTTAGGCAAAGTACTCGAAGATTGCGACTTCATCTGCATTAACGATGCAGGGATAATGCCGATCAATGTAAGACCTAGTACGGTTGATTAGACAGATGAAATTGTACGAAGATGGAGGCTGGCCTAGGCGCAAAGCTGTTGCGAGAAAAGGCGAGAAGCTACCAGCACATGATCGGTAGTTCTGAGGCTATCGGAGATTTCTAAGATGATGAAAGGCTCGGGCAAGGGTTTACTTCAGCCGACCCATTAGAAGAAATAGACAAAGGGAATGGAGATCAGAAAAGGCCAACCTTTGTCAATGCTAGGCTATGTGCCAAATACAAGGAAAAGCTTGTAAAACTATTGAAGGAATATAACGATTGCTTTGCCTGGGAATATAACGCGATGCCCGGTTTAGACCAACAACTTGTCGAGCATCGGTTACTGTAACATCCCAAAATTTGGGTTTTCAAAAATTTTTGGTTTAGTTTATCTTCCCAAAAATTTTCGTTGATTTTCTCGCGTTTATAAAGATTGATTTGAATTTTCTAAAAAAAGCTAAAACAATTTAATTTGATTAATCTAAACCTAAAATAAAATAAATTTAATTTTATTTGGGTTCATTGTGCTTCAAGAAGTTCTTCTGTAATTTTTGAGATTTTTCGGAGCTCGTTTGCTATTTATTGGATTTATTTGAATTTGATTTGAATTAAGCCCTTTTATTGAAATTAATTAATTATTTGGAAAAGTTTATATAAAATTTTATTGCAAATAATTTATATGAGTTCAAAATGTCTTAAAATATTTTCTGGAATTTTTCTAGAATTTTTCTGATATTTTTATTGCCTCAAATGAATTATTTGAATTTTGGGAATTGTTTTTATTCGAAAAATGCTGGGAAATTCCGAAAATGGCATTGGGCCTAAACTCCTCCTCTCTATCCCGCCAGCCGGGTCGGCCCACTCGGCCGCCCGCGCGCCCACCACGCCCGCTGGGCGTGCAGCGCTTCACGCCCACTCGCCCTCCCCTCTCTCCCGCGCGCCATGGGCCGCGCCAGCCCACTGGCCAGGCCGAGCCAGGCTGCCAGCCCAGCCCCCCCACGCTGCCACATGTCGCCCCCTCATTGGCCAAGCCGCCCCAATCCGTTCCATGCATGGTTTGTGCTCGATAAAATGCCCACAAGACCCGTTTTTCATGTTTTCTTGATTTCTCTTGACCTAGCCACCACACCAGCCCTAGTAGGTCTCCCATGATCTCTCCCACGCAGGTTCCACCCCTTGGATCTCCCCCAAAACTGAGAAAACCACCCCATGTCCTCCGGATGTCGCCCAACGTCGGCCGAACTTTGGAGCCGCGTCCCGGGCAGCTCGTCGACTCTTTTCAAGATCCGTCTTCGCCATGGTGTGCCACAAAGTACCATCTACTTGCTGTCCAAAATTCAGCCAATTTGGCCCAAGGGATCAAAAGTTATGGCCGTTTCAATCTCGAATCTTGCCGAGGCCATAACTCACTCAATTTTTTCGTGTTTGACGGTAAAATTTTTTGTGTAGACTCCTGGGGATGTCCTCTATAGGATGCACATCTTGCCTCAAGGTTTTGCCCTCTAGATTTGGCGCAGAAAAATAATCTCTCCGTTCAGACTGCGTTCCAAACAGCGGCAAACTTCCTCGCGCGTCCCCCGCTGTTCCAGAAGGTATTTCTTCGAGCCACCTATGTCACGGTGTGCCTCTTGGTCCCATCTAGCTCTCGGTCAAATTTTGTTAAGTTCTGATCATTATTCTAGAAGTTATGGCCGTCCAAAGTTTTGATCCGAAACCCGTTAATCGGCAGTTTGTGATTAATCCGGAAGGGCGCCGCAAAATCCGCCTACACCGTTGAGTTTGTCTTGCCGCGTTCTACGCAGTAGACATTCCCCCTTTGCCATCCCATTCTCCGGAATTTTTTTTATATATTTATGCCGCGGTTTCGCCGTCGCCGCGCGTCGCCTTTTGACGCCAGCTATTTTGGTTCGCTCCGGCCGTGTTGTCGCGTCCGGAGGATCATCTTGTACTGTTTTGGTTCATCTCTAGAGTTCTTTTGGCCTCCGTTTTCCATCGGAGCCGATTCCGGCCTTAAACCGTCATTTTTCGGCCTAAACCGTTGTTACCGGTTTGCGTATCGGTTAGCCGTCCTTGGTAGCGTTTTGTCGCAGCCGTGTCATTGTACCAACGGTCGCTACTTCGCTTCATGAGTACCCTATCATTGTTTGACCTCCGCCGTTAACGCTCCAACGTTAACGTTCCTCCGTTACCTGTTGCCGTTAACGCTCCGCCGTTAACGTTTCGTCGTTAACGCTCCTCCGTTAACGTTTCGTCGTTAACGCTCCTCCGTTAACGTTTCGTCGTTAACGCTCCTCCGTTAACGTTTTGCCGTTAACGTTTCACCGTTAACGCTTTGTCGTTAACGTTCCTCCCTTAACGTTTTGTCGTTAACGTTCCTCCGTTAACGTTTTGCCGTTAACGCTCTGTCGTTAACACTCCGCCGTTAACGCTCCATCGTTAACGTTCCATCGTTAACATCCCACAGTTAACGTTCCGTCGTTAACGTTCCACCATTAGCGTTCCGCCGTTAACGCTCCGTTGTTAACGTTTCGCCGTTAACGTTCCATCGTTAACGCTTGGCTCTCTTCGCCTCGTTGTCATTGCATGCGTGCATTCATGCACAAACCTTAGTGCAATGCCTTCATCTCCTCTATCATCATGATGTGAGCCTAGCCTCATCGTCATATCATCTTCAAAGCCGAATCAAAACCCTAACCTAATACCGGTTCGATGAACTAAGTTTATCGTGAGCCGCGTTGTTATCTCTACAATCTTTTCCGTTGTTTCAATCTTGGTTAGACACTTGTCTTGTCTCATCCCTGAAAACCTAATTTACCATTAATCGAGAATTCCTCCGTGGACTTGGTCGATAGACCATTGGCCATCTGTCATACCCCTATGTCCGATCTATCCATCTCTCTTTTGTTTGACTGTGTCCGTTCGGTCAACAAAAGTCAACTTCGAGAATCAGTTTAGTTCATTGTGAACTAACATATCCTTATGGACCCGATCTATAGATCGAGAGCCCATATGTCGCTATCTGTTCAATCAAGATAATAACTTCGGAAGAAATATTCTTTGGAATATTATTCTTTCTTTCCCAGTTATTAATCTTTCCCTTTCGGTGTTCTTCTGAAAGCCCGTCCTCTCTTGTCCAATCTTCGATCTAATCCTTTCAAGTTCCTAATTTTATCCCAGCCGTTGTGCCCAATGCTGTTCGTTCTTAATTTGGAGTTTATTTGAATTGTCTTTTGAGTTTTATTGTATTTGTGTTTCTTTATCGCTAGACGTGTCGTCCGGAAGTCGTTCTACGAGCTGAGGATCGAGAAAGTGAAAGTTGAAGCTCGAGGATCAAGGATCAAGGATAAAGAGTAAAGGACAGTAAAGTTTGCAAGGGCCAGGCAAGTTGTGCTTTGACCATGTTGATCCCATTTTCGAAACTTATGTTGTTTCAAATTATTGCATGCTAGTTGGATATAAACTGATTTCAATTAATTTGGGATTAGGTATTTAACCTACTTGTTATTGCCACCTTGTCTATAATAGTTGTACGCCATGATTCATTTGTCACCCTAGGTTTGTTGATTAATAGTTGGTAGCTAATAAATTGCCAACATGGGTTAGATAGAACGTATTAGTCTGCTTAGACCTGCAATGAGTCAGTGCCATCATTTTGGAATTACAAATGTCAATATTGATTAATGGAATATGCAATGTATTTTGAAATGGTGTGACGTGTTGCCAACACGATGATGTTGATATGCGGAGGCCTTAGTGCTTCTTCAAGGATGTTGAGTTGTTGTTGGCATTGTGTTGCACAATAATCAACTGGGGTGATAAAATGATTTGGACTGGGGCAAGTGGCAAGAATGAGCTGGTGGGCCATGGTTGGCACCGGGAAAATTTTTTTGGTGCTTTGGGTAGTCTTGCCCTAGTCACTCTAAGGACTTAACCTTGCAAGCCTTTGAACTGAGTCAATCGTACAACCACATGTCTGTAATGGGATGGACCTAGTTGATTAAGTTGCTAATAACTTACTTGTGGTACCTCGGGGTGTCAACTACACCGTTTGTGTAGCTTGAAGGGGGAGCGTACCAGGGCTGCGGCATGGTATCCATACAACGGTATGTCGGTCCCATACTTCGCCTTAGCTAAGGGAAGGGATGGTGTAGGGCAAAAACCGGAGAGGTCCACTTGTGTAGTTAGAGGCTTCCGAAAGACTTTGTTATGATCACTCATTCGCATACTCTTGTATGGCGATTCACGGCTGACGTGGTGAGCGGATTGTATCTTGTGGGTAAAGTGTATAACCTCTGCAGAGTGTAAAATCTATTCGAATAGCCGAGTCCGCGGTACTGGACAATGCTCGGGGATTACAGTCAAGGGTTAGCTTTTCATAAAAATGAACTTGGGTTTGGAGGCAGTTTGCCTGTGGAAAAGTGATAACTGTTTAAGGATGTGGAATGGTTTACTTGTGAAACAACTGTGGAATCTATTACTGTTATTACTTGTTTTACTGCTTTACAATCTATTATGTTTATTTATGATTGTTGCTTTTCTGCAAAATAACCATTCAGCCTGTTACTTGGAATAAGCCATGCATATAGTTATTAGACTTGCATTCTGTGCATGACTTGCTGAGTGCTTTATGTACTCACCCCTTGCAAACAAACAATCACCAGTGAGCAAAAGTCTACATCGTCGAAGAAGAAGAAGTTCCGTGAGAAGGCGATTATCTAGGAGTCGAACCCTGTCAGTTGCCTGTGGCATATTGATGGGATTCACCGATGTTCTTCGTTCCGCTGCTGCTTATTTGGAGTTGAAGCCGTCAAGGTTTCGCGAGTGTAAGGTTGACCTTAAGGTCGCTCAATAGTTTATATTCTATATTTGTGTTATTTCTCTTTTCTGTTGTGTATGATTGTGATATTCATCTATGTTGAGACTGTGTGCACTAGCGTGATCCTGGACTAGTGCTGAATACACAGAGGGTCCGGATTTGCAAATTCGGGTCCCGACAGTTACCAGTGGAACCCGAGTATCGGCTGTTTAAACAGCCCCCGAGGCATTTTAATCCGGTGATATATGAAAAAGTCAAAGAAGAAATAGAACGATTGTTAGAGGCTAAATTCATCAGACCATGTCGGTATGCCGAATGGGTTTCCAACATCGTTCCGGTAACAAAGAAGAACAGAAATATTAGGGTATGTGTCGACTTCAGGGATACAAATAAAGCTACCCCCAAATACGAGTATCCAATGCCTGTAGCCGATATGCTTATCGATGCTGCATCGGGGCACAAAGTCATCAGCTTTTTTGATGGCAATGCGAGGTACAACCAGATAATCAAGGCCGAAACCGATATTCACAAAATGGCCTTCTGATGCCCTGGAGCACTGGGATTATTTCAGTGGGCCATCATGACATTCGGGTTAAAGAATGCTGGAGCTACTTACCAAAGGGCCATGAATCTAATATTTCATGAGTTGATCGGCCGCGTTGTAGAGATATACATAGATGACGTGGTGGTAAAGTCGATGGGAGATCAAAAATATCTGGCCGACCTGGAAGAAGTATTCAAAAGAACGTGGGTGCACGGATTGAAGATGAATCCCCTGAAATGTGAGTTTGGAGTATCGACCGAACAGTTCCTTGGGTTCATGGTGCATGAGAGAGGGATAGAATTGAACCAAGAATGAGTTAAGGCCATAACCAATACCCAGCCGCCAAAAAACAATAAAGATTTGCAAAAATTGGTCGGTAAGATCAATTACTTAAGGCGCTTCATTTCAAATTTATCCGGTCGGATCACCGCGTTCACCCCATTGCTAAGGATAGAGGAAAACCAAGAGTTTGTGTGGGGAAAAGAACAGCAAAAGGCTTTTGAAGATATCAAGATGTATATGTCGAAACCTCCGGTGCTGATAGCACCACGAAAAGGGGTGCCGTTCAGGCTATACGTATCGGCAGGAGAAGTAACAATTGAAGCAGTCCTCATGCAAGAGATTGAGGGAAAAGAGCAGCCAATATTTTACCTTAGACGACGGTTGGTAGACGCAGAGACTAGGTACCCACCAGTTGATAAACTCTGTTTATCCCTCTAGTTCACATGCACAATGTTGAGGCATTATATATTGGCGTTAACATGTACAGTCATGGGCAAGACCGATGTCTTAAAATATATGCTATCTGCCCCTATAATGAAAGGACAACTCGGGAAATGGGCATATAGACTCACCGAGTTCGACCTAACGTTCGAATCGGCTAAAGCTATTAAGGCGCAAGTAATAGCCGACTTCGTTACAGACCATGCCCCCGCTTGTGAACTAGTAAGTATCGCCCCATGGCGGCTTTATTTCGACGAATCGGTTTACAAGGAGGGGGATGGCATCGGAGTGGTTCTGGTATCCCCTAGGGGGTATTATTATGAATTCGCCTTCAGACTGAACTGCCAATGCTCAAACAATCAGGCTGGGTATGAAGCTCTGGTTAGATGTTTGTACATTCTGCATGATATCGGAGTGGATTTCGTCGAAGCCTATGGGGATTCCTTGCTCGTAGTTCAGCAAGTGCGGGGTGAATTCAACTGCTACAATGAAATCCTAACCAGATACTTGGCGCGCTGTCGCGAATTAATAAAAGCCTTCAGCTCTTTTACAATCGGCCACATACCTCGAGAAGAAAATGACCAGGCTAATGCACTGGCCTAGCAAGCATCGGGGTATGTACCTCTTGAACAGTCGATCGATTGTGGGCCAGTTGAAAAAACAGTAATGTACTTAACAACGTCCGATTGGCGCGCGAAGATTATAGCCTATCTGATGGACCTGTCAGCCAAAACAGATGTAAAGACTAAAAGACAAGCGCTAAGATACGTAACGATCGATAATATCCTATATTATCGGACGCTGGAAGGATTGCTTCTCCGTTGTCTCAATACCGAGGAGGCAAAAACGGCTATGGGAGAAGTTCACGAGGGGATATGTGGAGCACATCAGTCGGCCCATAAGATGAAGTGGTTACTTAGACGCACTGGGTATTATTGGCCGACAATGCTAGAAGATTGTTTTCGGTATTATAGAGGATTCCAAGATTGTCAGAAGTTTGGAAATCTACAGAATGCTCCTACTGCTGCCTTACACCCAGTAGTGAAACCTTGGCCATTCCGCGGATGGGGCATTGATATAATCGGACAGATCTACCCAATCTCAAGTAAAGGCCACATATTCATTTTGGCTGCCACAGACTACTTCTCCAAATGGGTCGAAGCCATCCCACTAAAAAAGGTTACTAGTATGGAGGTAATAGCGTTTGTCCAGGAGCGCATTGTCTATCTGTTCGGAATCCCACAGAACATTACGAATTATCAAGGCACTGTGTTCATGTTCGAAGCATTCCAAAGCTTCACCCGAGTTCTGGGAATCAAGATGCTAAATTCCTCACCTTATTACGCTTAGGCCAACGGGCAGGCCGAGTCGTTAAACAAAACATTGATCAAGTTAATTAAGAGAAAAATCGCTGACAAACCCAGAGGATGGCACACAACGTTAGCTGATACACTGTGGGCATACAGAGTATCATGCCATGGAGTTAGCAAAGTGTCCCAATACCAATTAGTATATGGGAAAAAAGTAGTATTGCCAATAGAATAGCCAAACAGGACACTCCATCAACTGTTGTTGGCGTTTTCGGCCAGCAGGATATCTCCCGAAGGAGATAGTTTGTTCGATAGGGGTGCTTTTGTGAGTGGAACTCCCGGGTGGCCCCCTTGTGGGATCCCGGTGGACGGCTACCGTGGTGATCGCGCTTGGCACCGAGGAGCGAGAAGGTGGGGAAGCGAGTAGTGCAAATGGAACAGAGAATGAGCTGGACTTCAATGTACCTAGGTTCGGGCCCCTGATGTGGGTAATAGCCCTACGTCCTGCTTGGCTGTAGTTGAAGGGAATATGCCATAGATCAATCATGGTGATGATTGTAATACGTCTTTGTTCATGTAATTATGATAACTTTGTTTATCGGTTCCCTTAATAAATGTTGCGATTTTGTCCATTGGGTATGACCTAATTGTGAAACACAATGTCAAGTGACATTATTCTAAATGGGTGTCGGGACCCGAATTTTCAAATCCGGACCCTCTGTGTATTCAGCACTAGTCCAGGATCACGCTAGTGCACACAGTCTCAACATCGGTATATATCAAAATCATACTTAACGAAATAGTAAAGTACTTTATTTAATTAAACCAAATTGGTTGCTCGACCTTATGGTCAAGTTACAAAGGTACGCCTCGCAGGGCGAAAACTTATTAAGAGAAATAACTGCAGCGGAATAAAATAGATTTCATGGCGCCATCCAGTATACCACAGGCAACTGACTGGGATCGCTCCCTATGTAGACGACTCCTCCTGAAATTCTTCCTCCAAAGCTGGCGTCGCTTCTTCTTCAACTGATGTTTGTATTGTGGCAAGGGTGAGTACTTGGTACTCAGCAAGTCATGCATAGAATGCAAGCTAATATTCTATATGCTTGGCTTATTACAAAGGATAGGCTAACAGGTTCATTTGCAGTAAAGTAGCGAGTGTAAATACAGTAATAGATTTCAAAGCAGTAAGAAATAATAAATAGAGTACTTTCGCAATGATTTCACAATTAAAGCATTTTCAATCCTATGCCCAATTCACCATTCCAAACCCACACATTATCCCAAGCCAAGTTATTTTCATGAAAGTCTAACCCTTGACTGTAATTCTCGTGCAATGTCCAATGCTGCGGACTCGGCTATTCGAATAGATTTTTCACTCTGCAAAGGTTATGCAGTTTTCCCACAAGATACAGTCAAACAACGCAAGGGCGAGTGACCGTAACAAAGCCTTTTGAAAACTTCTAACTATACACGCGAACCTCTCCAGTTTTTACCATACACCATCCCTTCCCTTAACAGAGGCGAAGTATGGGACCGACATACCGTTGGACGGGTACCATGTCGTAGCCCTGGTACGCTCCCCTTTCAAGCTACACAAAAGATGTAGTTGACACCTGTCGGGACCCGAATATGCAAATCCGGACCCTCTGTGTATTCTGTACTAGTCCAACAAACTTGAATCCGAATTACTCGCGAGGCTTCCAAGTGAATTCGGAAAATACAAATAATCCCATAAACACACTAAATATATTAAAAGAAAATTTTGGGATGTTACAAACCTCCCCCCCCTTAACAGAATCTCGACCCCGAGATTCAGGGCTAACTAGAGAATAGGTTTGGAAACTCCTTCAAATCTTCTTCGCGTTCCCAAGTCGCTTCACTTTCTGAGGGGTTGCTCCATTGAACTCTGCAGAAGCGGATTGATTTATTTCTTATCTCTCGATCAACTGTGTCCAAAATCCTGATGGGGTATCCCTTATAAATCAAGTCTTCTTGCAATTCTATCTCTTCCAGAGGTGTCTGCTCTGTTGGCACTCGAAGGCACTTCTTAAGTTGAGATACATGGAACACGTCATGTACTCTTGTCTCATTCCAATTTTATGACGTTCGACAAGTTCGTCCGTACAACGCTTCAAATGGTGACATCTGCAGACTTGTCCGGTAACTGTTTTTATAACTGAACTCTGCGTATGTGTCGGGACCCGAATTTGCAAATCCGGACCCTCTGTGTATTCAGCACTAGTCCAGGAACGCGCTAGTGCACACAGTCTTAACATCGGTAAATATCACAATCATACCACTCGATACTAATAAAGCACTTTATTTAAGTAGTCAAACTGGTTGCTCGACCTTAGGGTCAAGTTACAAATATACGCCTCGCAGGGCGAAACTTAATAAAAGAGAGATAATAGCAGCGGAAAATAAGATAGCTTCATGGCGCCATCCAGTATACCACAGGCAACTGACTGGGCTCGCTCCCTAAGTAGACGGTTCCTCTTGGAGCTCCTCCTCCAAAGCTGGTGTAGTCTCCTCTGCAACTGGTGTTGTATTGTGGCAAGGGTGAGTACTTGGTACTCAGCAAGTCATGCTCAGAATGCAAGCTAATATTCTATATGCACAGCTTGATACAAAGGAATAGCTCAAGGTATTTTTGCAGTAAGAGCATTTAGCAAGTATCATAAGTAGATTCGAAAGCAGTAGTAATAAGTAAAGCATAAATAACTTTTCAAAGGTTTAATAAACATCTTTCCCATCCTAATCCACATTTCTATCAACATCATTACTAATCCAACCCAACCCATCAAGTCCAAGTTATTTTCAAGAAAGTCTAACCCTTGACTGTAATTCCCGAGCGATGTCCAATACCGCGGACACGGCTATTCGAATAGATTATACACTCTGCAGAGGTTATGCACTTTACCCACAAGATACAGTCAAACACCACAAAGGCGAGTTCCCGTAACAAAGTCTTTCGGAAACTTCTAACAATACAAGTGGTCCTCCTCGGTTGTTGCACACTAACCCTTCCCTTAGCTAAGGCGAAGTTTAGACCAACCAACCGTTAGATGGGTACCTGGCCGCAGCCCCGGTACGCTCCCCCGTACAACTTACACAAAGGGTGTAGTTGACCTCCTGAGGTCCCACAGGTACGTTATTAGCAACTTATTCAACTAGGTCCGTCCCATTACAGACATGTGGTTGCACGTTTGACCCAGTTCAAAGGCTTGCAAGGTTAAGTCCTTAGGGTGACCAGGGCAAGACTACCCGAAGAACCAAACCAACATTCCCGGTGCCACAACTGGCCCACCTGCCCCGGTCGAAAACTATTTATCAAACCCCAGTTGATTACCATGCACCACGTGCCATCAACATCACATGATACCTTTCCAAAACAGGTTCAATATATCATTAAGTCAATATTCGCATTTGATTGTCCAAAATCATGTCATGAGTACGTAGCAGGTCTAAGCCATATACTACAACGATCTACAAACCCATGTTGGCAATTTAGTAATGTCCAACTAATAATCCACAACTAGGGTGACAAGGGGTCATGGCACATATTTAAGTAATCAAGGTGTCATACAGCAATTAGGCATTTATCTAATTTCCCACAATTAAGTAAAGCATTTTCTATTTGAACTAGCATGCAATAATTTGAACCAAAATAGGTTTCAAAATAGGATCAACATGGTCAAAGCAAAACTTGCCTTCAAAAAGCACTTGTCCTTGGTCTTGAGTTGGATCCTGAGTCAATACTTCTCCTTCGAATCCCTCCGGCACTTCAACGTCTACTCGTAAAGCGTGCAAATAGCAATACACAAATAAACAATTGGCAAAAGCATCCCAAAACTCCAAATAAAATCCATAAACAGAGAGAACATAATTTTATGAATTTTTAGGAACTGGAATCGTTCAAATCGGAGTTAAAATGCAAAAGTTATAATTATTTAATGTTTAAATAATCAATTAAATAATATTACAGAGAAAAACTTTAGTCCAAAAATTAAATAAAATTCATAATTAGGTAGATCTCAATTTTATACAAATTTAGAAATTTGAATCACTCAAATCGGAGTTGAAACGCAAAAGTTATAAGCGTTTGAAGTTTGAATCAAAATCTGAAATCATTATTTCGAATTAATAAATCATTTTCTTTTTCGGAAATTAATTATTGCGTCAGCGAGGACACGTGGTAGCCTCTGATTGGTCTGCTGACATCAGCCGGTTCATGGACGTGGTCCATGGTTTGGCTCGGGTCTCTGTGGACCGGTCCACGGCTCACGTGAGGCCGACGGTGGGACCACTTTCGGGTAGCGTCATTCTTGGCGTCGGCGAGCTCACCACGGTGCGATAGGTGGGACCTCGGCGTCATGGGTGGCGCCTTTGCCGCGGTTGGAGTGGCGGCCCGACATGCGGGCCCGCCATGACGTCATGGTGCAGTGTGGCTGGGCCGCTGACCTGCGGGCCCCCCATGTCAGCGTCACATGCACGCGTGGGCGGCGACGCGGCGGTCGATCTCCGCTTTGCGTGGCTAGATCTCAGCCGTTGATTTGAAAATCAACGGCCCAGATTGGATCTAGACTCACGCGTTTGCGGTGAACGCGTTTGATCTGGACCGTTGGATCTAGATCCAACGGTCGAGATTGGATCTAGGATTTTGCACGGGATCTCACCGTGGGATGACGTGGCGTGATCTGGGACGTTGGATCTGGATCGGACGGCTGAGGGAGCTCGAAGTCCGGCGATGGCGAGCGGCGGCGCTGGTCACCGGGCCAGAGGACGACGGCATTTACCTAGCTAACGGCGTGCGCGCCTCCGGCGAGGTGAGAGGTCTCTCCGACGCGCTTGACCTCCTTGCTCGATCTCGACCTCAACAATGGCGACGACGGACGGCAATCGACGAAGAACTACTGGCGAACGCTACGGCAATTCTACGGCGAGCGGTGCGGCTAGACGGCGGCGGCCAGCGACGTTGTTCAGGGCTACGGTGCGCACGGAAGTCGGCGTCCGCGATGCAGTGGCGGCGCATTAAATAGGGCCCTCGGCGTCTGTGAAACACACACGAAGCGAGGTCCTCTCCGTTGCGGCCGAGTCGGCGGCGTCTCGGATTGGGTGGCGTGGCGCAGCGCCGCGGCCGTTGGATCGAGATCCAACGGTGCGTGGGTTTGGGTTCGGGTCGGACTCGGGCAAGATGGCTGGCTCGGTCGGGCTCGGGTCCGGCGACGTGGCTCAATCGTGGCCGTTGGATCTTGATCCAACGGTCACACGCGTAGGGTTCGGCCGAGTGGGTTCGGCTCAACCACGGGCTCGGGTCGGGTTCGGGTCGGACTTGAACTCGAGTCTGACTCGGGCTCGGTCGGAGGAACAGTAACCGACCCGGTTCGATTTTCCAGTGATTTAATATTTAAAATAATTTCCAGTAATTCATTTAATTCAAGAAAAATAGCAAAATACTCAGAAAAATTCCAGAAAAATTCTGAAAAATATTTTAGGGCATTTGGGACTCAAATAAAATATTTCCAACCAAACTTTATTTGAAAATTTAATTTCTTTAATTATTTCAATATGGAATAAATTCAAATAAATTCCAAATAAATCCAAATAAATTCCAGAAAATTCCAAAAATTCACCAAAGTGCCAAATCACACATAAATTTAAGAAAAGCAAAATTTTGGGGTGTTACAAACCTCCCCCCCTTAATAGAATCTCGTCCCCGAGATTCAGGGCTTACTACAGAATAGGTTTGGAAACTATTTCTTCAAATCCTCTTCGCGCTCCCAAGTTGCTTCGCTCTCTGCATGGTTGCTCCACTGAACTCTGCAGAAACGGGTTGACTTGTTCCTAGTCTCTCGATCCATGGTGTCCAGAATCTTCACGGGATGCTCCTTGTAAGTCAGATCTTCTTGTAGCTCAATTGACTCTAGCGGCGTTTGCTCATCCGGCACTCGAAGACACTTCTTTAGCTGGGACACATGGAACATGTCATGCACTCCTGCTAACGACTGTGGTAACTCCAGCTGGTAAGCAACTTCGCCTCTGCGTCTCAAAATCTTAAATGGTCCAACATAACGGGGTGCAAGTTTCCCTTTGGCATGGAACCTCTTAACTCCCCTGAGAGGCATAACTTTGAGGTATACAAAGTCTTCTGGTTCAAAACTCTGAGGTATACAAAGTCTTCTGGTTTACATGATATATGATCACTTGCCATGTTTTAATGATTGCTATGATATGATGAGCATGTTTAAGATGTTATGATGCCATGTGGTAATATATGAGTTATATATGATGTTGGCATGCTTGCATACATGACATGTTACATGGCCCAGGCGGTGAGAAAGTCAATATCTAATCCGGGAAGGTCGGTGAGAAAGATTTGACTAATCCGGAGAGCCAATGAGTAAGTCCTACATTGTGATTCCATTCACCGTGGTGAACGGAAGCGAGGAGTAGGCACCCTCTATCTTCGGGATGGAAGGGGGAGAGGGTGCACACCGACGGGTGTGTACTCAACCATACCGGTATGAGTTTCCAAGGAGACATGAGCATTGCATTACATCGCATACATATTGATGATGACAATGTTAAGTGTTTATGAATAAGATGATTTACATGATGGGAGATGTTATTGCCATGTTGTTGTTCTTGTTGTCCATTGCAATATGCTTGCTGAGTTTCGAACTCACGCTTGTGTTTTCTTGTTGTTTTAGGTACCATGAGATCAGCATGAGGGGAAGGGAAATAGTCACACGCCCACACGTAGCTTCACCATAATGATTCCACAAGTCATTCTATTAGTTTGATAATAAATTGCGTGTGATGATCATTGCTTTA
The DNA here is from genome assembly GCA_036346355.1 of Rhipidocladum racemiflorum. Classification (NCBI taxonomy): domain Eukaryota; kingdom Viridiplantae; phylum Streptophyta; class Magnoliopsida; order Poales; family Poaceae; genus Rhipidocladum; species Rhipidocladum racemiflorum. The sequence continues at coordinate 44,061,089 of CM070587.1, forward strand.
ATGTTTAGCTTTACTATTTGAGAGTTTATTTGTTCATGTGATACTTGGAGACATTAAGTGCTTGATGTTAGACTTATATTGTCGTTAAATCTTTAATAATTGCTGTTTTAGATGTCTCTCATATTGCCTTACATTGCTATAATATTGTTGATTCTTCGTAGCATGTTAAAACAAAGGAGATGCTGCCGAAATCTCGGTTTTTAGCATATGTACCCTTGCTGGAATTTATGATAAATTGTGGTATTTAGATGTTGTTTAGCATATGTTTGGTAGCATTCGGGCATATTAAATGCCGGGGTGTTACACTAATGTCCAGGGAATTCGAGATGAGTATGATGGGAGAGTTGACATACTTTCTTGGATTTCAAATCAAGCAAGCGAAAGACGGGATCTTCCTGCACCAATCCAAGTATACAAAGGAGCTACTAAAGAAATTCGATATGGGAGAAGGAAAGTCAGTATCTACAATGAGCACAACAACAATTTTGGATCCTGACGAAAATGGTGTCGAGATGGACCAAAAGGAATACAGAAGCATGATTGGATCATACATGCATTTGGATCGCTTCGAGGCCTGACATACATTTTGCAGTATGTTTGTGCGCTCGATTTCAAGCCTCTCCTCGAGAATCACATCGACAAGCAATTAAAAGAATTTTCAGGTATCTTCGCTCCACTTCTGAATTTGGCATTTGGTATTCTTGTTCTTCTTCGCTTACACTCCTAGGATATTCTGATGCTGATTTTGCGGGGTGTAGATTAGATAGAAAGAGTACTTTTGGCACATGTCATTTTCTTGGAACTTCACTTGTTTCTTGGTCTTCTAAGAAACAGTCCTCAGTTGCTCAATCTACTACTGAAGCTGAATACGTTGCAGCCGCTTGTTGTTGTTCACAAATTCTTTGGATCACTTCAACTCTTAAAGATTACGGCATTAACTTTAATAGTGTTCCACTTCTTTGTGATAATACTAGTGCAATTCGCATCGCTAAAAATCCTGTTCAACATTCAAGGACTAAACACATTGATATTCGATATCATTTTCTTAGAGATCATGTTGAAAAAGGAGCTATTGAACTGAAATTTGTTGATTCGGATGCTCAAATTGCTGATATTTTCACTAAGCCGCTTGATTCTTCTCGCTTTGCTTTCTTACGCGGCGAACATGGGATCATTCATCCCCATGGGTTGATTTGAGGGGGAGTCTTGATTTTAACTCTTTCATTTGTGTTACTTGACTTTGGTTACTACAAGCAGCTATTTTGACGTTACACTTAAAGAAAACTCCCCTGTTTTCATTGCATCATGTAATACAAAGCTTTGTTGACTATTCTTGTGTATATAGTCAAATTAATGCTACATTGCTTCACTTCTCACTAAAAGACTAAAAGACTAAAATAATTCAATTTGAGATGTTTTTCGAGAATATTTTGGCTCTTGTTCATTATGGTATTGCATTTGTGAAATAGGCTTAAAAGTTTCTTGTCATCTGTTGAAAGGCTAGAGCTGATTAGAAACTATGTGTGAGCTTTTTGTTGGACTTCAAATGATCATTGTGAGTCTCAAGCAAAATCAGTGTTTTAATATTAAAAGCAAGTTGAAAAAGATGCAAGCAAAAGCTACTTGGCTAAACACAAGTTTAGTACAATGTGCAGCTTCCTTGCCAGGGATTTAAATTCAAAAGATGCAAGAAAAGGCTACTTGTCTAAACAAAAGTTCAGAACAATGTGAAGCCACTTGCCAATTTAAACTGAGAAAGATACAAGAAAGAACTACCTACTCATACACAAGTATGGGCTAGTGTGCAGTTACTTGTCATCCCTGTTGATCACAAAGCAAAATTTTCAAACTTGCTAAAAGAGAAAAAGGAAATTCAAATTTTTGAAAAGGCTTGAGACAAACATTAGTGAATTTGAAAGTTTATGACATTTTACTTTTTAGCTTTGGCAAAATCATGTAATACCTACTCATGATAGATTTCTTTTTAGCTTTGGCAAAATTAGTCTATGACATTTTACTTGTTTGCTCTAATTTGCTTATGCAACAACTATTCTATGTGTTAGAGCCTCCATATTCTCACAATTTGCTTTCTCATTGGATAAATTGATACAAAATGTGAAAACTCTCGTAAAAACTCTCCAAATGCTTTACTTTGATTATATACCTTGAATATACTTCAAAGCTTGAGATACTGCATTCATTAAGGCGGAGTTTTGAGATCTTGATAACTATTTTGTCAAAAAGGGGGAGAGCAAGTCAAGAAGAAGAAAAATAGAAAGAAAGGAGAAATTCAAACTGTTTGAGAATTTGGATTTACTTGGTTTTTATTTGGTCTTGGAATCTTTTTGGTCTCAAACTCTCATTTGGTATTTTTCTATACTCTTGTCAAATCTTATATTGTGTTTTGTCAAATTACTCATCAAGGGGGAGATTGAAGGATCATTGTTTTTGATCCATTTGATTTTGATGATGAGTATTTGAATATTCGAAAAGATTTGAACTTGGTTTGAAGATTTGAAAAGATCTGAATTGATTTGATTTTGGTTTCATTTTTGAAAAGATTAGAAATCAATTTGTTATTTGAAAAAGTTTTGAAACCAGTTTGAGAATTCAAAAAGATTTATTTTTGGTTTCTTTATTTTAAAAAGATCAAAAATCAGTTTGGTTATCCGAAAAAGATTTGAATTTACGAACGAGTTTTGGTTCGTGTTTTGAAACTGTATTCTTAGGAATATTTGATGCAATGGTTGCATGGATTAACTTGAGACAAGTCGCGGACTTGGGCTCGAAAATTGTTTGTGTGTTTTTGTTCACGTGCAGGTGTTGCTTGAGGTCGAACGTGGTCGGTGACAGGACCGAGACTAGGTTCAAGGGAGGAACTGAGGTCGTGAGGGTCGAGGATGTCATGCGAGACGTTCGGATTAGAGAACGATGCACATTAGATCGAGATCGTTGCAGCGTAGTGGCAGGAGGTCGTACGCGTGTATACGAATTTTTGATACATGCATTGTGTGTGTGCGTGTGCATGCATGTGTGTGTGCGTGCTGCATGTGTGTGTGCATACGAGCATGTGTGTGTGCATGCAAGTGTGTGTGTGTGTGTGCATGCATAAAAATGCATGTATGCATTTAATGTGTGTGTGCGTGGCGTGTTGTAGCGTGTGTGGTGTGTGTGCGTGCTGCATGTGTGTGTGCTGAGTGCCGAGACGTGTGTGTGTGTCGTATGTGTGCAGGATGTCTGACAGAGCAAGCCGTTTTGCCGAGTCCAAGAGGAATTCGGCCGGTATGATTGTTGTCCGATGCCGTGTCCGAGAGGAGACAGAGCCAGCCGAGTTGCCATGTCCGAGAGGAGTTTTTGCTATCCGAGACGGCCGACGTGGTTGCGGTTTGTCATGGAGACGGCTTGTTTGATCCGAATACAAGATGGAATCGGTGGCTATGGAGTCCTTTAAATAGAGGTTGTAAGGGCTTAGAAATTCAAGCAATCGATCAAGCGAACAATTGTTCAATCAAGCACAAGGTGCAAAGAAGAGCTTGTATGCTCTATTAGTTCATTTAGGGTTTTCTAATCTTTGAAGATTAGAAAGGTTTTTTTTTGGTGTCATCTTGTTGAAGATGGCTTTGGAATAAAGAGATAAGTTTATACAATATTCTTTTTGCTTTGATTCTTGATTAGAAGATTTGTTCTTCATTTTATTAGAACTAGTTTTTGCTCTTGTTCGATTTGTTTCGCTAATTAGTCTAGGGTTTTGATCTCTAAGATATTAGATATTCTTCCGTTGTTTAGGGGTATTTAATTTTCCGAAAGAAAACATTAAATTTTATTCGGCATCTATTCACCCCCCTCTAGTTGCCTACTCGGTCCTACACAGAGAAGATAGCACGAAAGGCCAAGTGCTTTACCCTGGTGGGTGGGGACCTTTACTGCCGGGGTAAAAACGGAGTTCTTCTGAAGTGCATCACTCGGGAAGAGGGGAGCAGTCTGCTCTCTGATATCCATGGAGGCGTGTGCGGGAGCCATATGTCCAATCGAACGATGGTAGGGAAAGCTTTTCGCCAAGGGTTCTATTGGCCAACCGCCCTCCAGGATGCTTGCGAGCTGGTGAGGAAGTGCGAGGCGTGCCAGTTCCACGCCAAGCAGATCCACCGACCATCCCAAGCTCTGCAAACCATCCCGCTCTCATGGCCCTTCGTGGTCTAGGGGCTGGATATCCTGGGCCCGTTCCCGCGGGCCACAGGGGGCTACACCCATTTGTTCGTCGCCATCGACAAGTTCACCAAATGGGTGGAGGCCGAAGCGGTAATGGCGATTACCGCCGCCGCTGCTATCAAATTCATGCGAGGCATCTTCGCCCGCTTTGGGGTCGCTAACCGCATCATCACCGATAATGGCACGCAATTCACCAGCGTTGCCTTCCTGGGTTTTTGTGAAGAAATGGGCACCAAGGTTTGCTTTGCCTCGGTGGCTCACCCGAGGAGTAATGGTCAAGTTGAGCGGGCCAATGCGCTGGTGCTGAAGGGCATCAAGACTAGGGTGTTCGATCGACTCCACAAGCGCGAAGCCCGGTGGACCGAAGAGCTCCCGGTGGTGCTGTGGTCGCTTCGTACCACCCCCAGCAGGGCCACCGGATAAAATCCCTTTTTCCTGGTCTATAAACTTCATAAACAGAGAGAGCACATTTTTATAAATTTTTAGGAATTTGAATCGTCAAAATCGGAGTTAAAACGCAAAAGTTACAAACGTTTAAATTTTAAATAATAAATTAAATAATAATACAGAGAAAAACTTTGGTCCAAAAATTTAATAAAATTCATCATCAGGTAGATCTCAATTTTATAAAAATTTAGAAATTTGAATCACTCAATTCGGAGTTAAATTGCAAAAGTTCTAAGCGTTTGAAGTTTCAAAATTCAAATAAATCAATAATCCGAATTAATTCATTTATTTTTATACTAAAAAACCGAATAATGATGTCAGCATGACGTCAACATGGATTTTGATTTTCCACCGAATTATTTTTCTATTGAAAAATCGATTTATTGCGTCAGCCGGTCTATGGACGTGGTCCACGGTTCGGTTTGGGTCCACGAATACATGTCTCACTAACATGTGGGCCCCCTCGGATGACGTCAGTGGTGACGTCATCACGCTCGGCTGAGGGACGCCTGACAGCTGGGCCCCACCATGACGTCAGCGGTGACGTCATGGTGCGATTCGGCTAAGCCGCCGACACGCGGGGCCCACGTGACGTCACGGCTGACGTCGTGGCGGCGGCAGCGTGGCCGTGACCGCGACGGTCAGCCTCCTAGCCACATGGCTAGATCTCAGCCGTTGATTTGAAAATCAACGGCCCAGATCGGATCTACCTTAACGCATTAGGAAAACTACTCGCCTGATCTGGACAGTTCAATCTTGATCAGACGGTCAAGATCTAATCTAACGCTATAACGTGGGTTAACGCTAGCCGTACGATCTAGATCTAACGGCTGAGATCTATCCAAGCACGATGCAGTTACAGCTACGTGGCACAATCTAAACCGTTGGATCTAGATCCAACGGTTGGAAATAGATCTAGACATTAACACGTGAGATTTTTACCGGGGATGACGTGGACGAATCTGGGCCCTTGGATCTTGATCGGACGGTTGGTGGAGCTCGAGCGACGGCGATGGTGTGCGGCGGCGTTTGCAGACCGGAGACGAGGACGACGACCACGGCAACGGCGTTGCGGGACTCCTCCGGCGAAGTGGATGGTACTCTCCGACGTGGCTTGTCCTTGCGGTTCTGCATTTGGACTCAACGGCGGCGGAATCGACGATTAACCACGGCAGAAACCTAACGCAACTACGGCGAGCGATTATGGCGCAACCATGGCGGCTTGAGCTCGGTGAGTTAGGGCTATGGGTGCACAAGGAAACGGAGAACACGATGGCGGCGGCGGCGCATTAAATAGGCCCCTCGGCGTCCGTGAAAATCACGGAAACCGAGGTCCACACGGCTGCGGTGGCGGAATCCGAAATGGATTCAGATTGGGTGATGTGGCTCAACATGAGCCGTTGGATCTAGATCCAACGGGCATGGGGTTTGGGCTCGGGTCCGGCTCGGTGACTTGGCTGGCTCGGTCAGAGTCGGGCTCGGGCGACGTGGCTCAATCTCGGCCGTTCGATCTTGATCGGACGGTCGAGAGGGTTAGGGTTAGGTTGGGTTCGAGTCGGACTCAGGCTCGGGTCGCATTCGGGTCGGAGGAACAGTAAAACCAACTCCATTTTCCAGTGATTTAAACAATCCGATTAATTTCCAGAAATTCATTTAATTCATTAATAATAGCAAAACACTCAGAAAAATTCCAGAAAAATTCTAGAAAATATTTTGGAACATTTGGGACTGAAATAAAATATTTCCAACAAAATTTTATTTGCAAAGTTAAATTCTTTAATTATTTGAATAGGGAATAAATTCAAATAAATTCCAAATAAATCCCAAAAAATTCTCAAAGATACCAAACCACATTGGAATTTAAGAAAAGCAATATTTTGGGTTGTTTCAAATCCGGACATTCCGGGTTATATCCGGACATTCCGGATGTTAATCCGGATACTCTGGATTTCCCAGATTTTTTTGAAAGTAGGGCCTTGACAGTATTAGTTCCCATTTGTTGCACATACACTCCTTTGCGTTTGTGGAATACGTCCTTTGGAGCTAGTATATGGGTAAAAATATTGTGTTCATGCTTTGTTTGCTTAGATGTCGGGTATGGGCCAAGTGGTGTATGGTCCCATCGCTTGAGATTATTGACTTCACAAGTATTGGGCCGCAACGGGTAGGTTCATGTTTGGAAATGTTGAATTGATACCAGGCGAGAGAGTTGGATCATTTGGTTGTGGAGACCCAAGTGTTGTAGTCCCGCCTGTGTCGGTTGAGAACCGATCCGTTGTTTGCCCTTTGATCGAGCACACCTTGTTGATCGCATGCTTGATATAATGGTATGGTAAGCTATTCTTTCATCGCATATTGCCCGATGGGTCATGCCCTCATGCGGTTGGACGTGGTTGAGGGCGAGGCTTGGGCCGCTCGAGGGGGTGCTAGGTGCTGGGGCCGCATGAAGATTGCTCGACGAGTATGTATGGATGGGAAGAGGGTTGACATGAGGTTCCTTGTGGCACATGTCGTGCGATTGATGATTCCCTGCAGGGTTGAGTAAGTGATTCGAATTGCCACGCTCTCGGATATGAGCACGCTTGGTCATCGCACATTCAACGTAGTAATAACTTGAACTTGATGCTAGTTGGTTTTGATGGTGATACTTGTTTATGACGTCACTTGCTTTACTTTAATTGTAAAGTTTCAGATTTCACTCTAGTAATAGGTGCTATCCATAAATGCTATAAAACCGTGAATTCGGCAGTGGAATGTAATTAAACAACAAAATTAAGCTTTTCCGCACCTTCTTTACCGTAAGCTTAATTCCTTGCTACATCCAAATGAATACTCTTTCGAGTCGGTCGTATATGGACCACGGGTAAGTCTTGCGAGTACCTTCTGTACTCATGCTTCTGCTTTGGGGTTTTCAGGTGAGGATCAGGACTGATGTGAGTTTTGTCCGTACTGCCTCTCGGTGACGGGGCGGGGCACCGAGTAGAGGCTACCGGAGACGTTGCCTACGCCCGGAAGTGTTCAGGGGCAGGAAACTTCCGGAGATGTCATACTTTTGTTTTAGTTTAGTAGTCGTGTACCCGCTTTTGTTTTATAGATTAGTCTCAAACTATGTCATGTTTATACTTGAGCATTTGGTTACTTTCGATGTAAATCTTTAGTGTACTGTTGTACTTGTGTCCTATCTCGTATGTTCCTTCTACGTTTGGTGATCTCGTTGCTTGGTGGTTGTCGTGGTGTTATTTTGGGTTGGTTTGTGTTTGTTTGTCGGGTTTTATCTTCGTGCGTGCGTGAGTTGGTCGTTGTGCTTCCGCGTTGCGTGTTGGGTTGTGGGGTTTTGAGTTCATTGCCCCCTTTATGCAAATTGAGTTGATATGGCAATAGAAACCGGTATGCGGGGCGATCCTGGATGAGCTACAGGTCGCATACCGGGGGAATACCGGGATTGTTGTCGAGTTATTCGAAGGGTCTCACTGTTGTCTCGATTGGGCTTGGGTGCTAACATTGCGAGCGCCATCGGCGATCCGTTGTTAGCCTCCAAATCCGACGGGGATGACCGAGTCTTGAAATAACCCAAGGACGGTCTTGGCGGCTCCCTGTCAAGGCTGGTATCAGAGGAAGGTGCATGAAGACGAACCCAAACTTGACAACCACTTAGGGATTGAGTAGGACTTGCATAATGCATTAGGTAGAAGGTAGTACTTATCCCCGCCCTATGTTTATAGATGGTGAGTGTGGGAAAACGGATTGCGTTGGAACTATGCATTTCATGTCATATCATGCATGTGCCATGCCATTTTGCATCATCAGTTGTGTTTTGGGTGTGTCAGACTTGTAGGACTCCATTGCGGGGTGCTACAGTCTAGATTAAGTAGTTCGGGGTTTTGCCAAGTCTAAGGTCTATCCCTTCCTGGTGTGGTCTGACTCTTGTCGTCTGACTTTGGTTGATGGCAGAATGAGGACCCGCGGGACTTCGGGAGATGATGGGGGTGATGGGCGATCGCAGCCTGGCGGTGGCAATCCGCCTCCTCCTCCCAACCTGTTGGATGTCTTGATGCGCTCGGAGCAGAACCAACAGACTACCAACAGAATCTTGGAGATGTTGGTCCAGAATCAGGCCTCTCCAGGTGGCCGCGGTGATGGGCGAGGCCGACCGAATGGCTACCTGGATTTCCTACACACTCAGCCGCCGACCTTCTCCCAGGCCAGCGATCCATTGGAGGTTGACGACTGGCTGCGCAAAAGGAGCAGAAGTTTGCTCTCATTCACTGTGAGGATCCTCAGAAGGCACTCTTCGCCGCACAGCAGCTTCAGGGTCCCGCTGGTACTTGGTGGGCCAACTTCTTGGTAATGCAACCCGCCGGTCACCAGGTGACATGGGCGGAGTTCCGTGAGGCTTTCCGAGCGTACCATATCCCAAAGGGACTTATGGATATTAAGAAGCAGCAATTCCTTGCCCTTAAGCAGTTCAGCAAGTCTGTGATGGACTACTTGCGAGAGTTCAACTATTTGGCCGAATATGCGCCGGAGGAAGTCGATACCGATCAGAAGAAGCCGAGTCGATTCCTAAATGGGTTGTCCGCCAAGATGCAGGACAAACTTTCAGTGTGCGACTTCACCGACTTCAATGCCTTGGTGAGTCGGGCGATCACTGTAGAGCACAAAATGAGGAATCATCAAGAGGATAAGAAGCGGAAGAGGATGGTACAATTCTCGGCGGGTGCCAGTTCGCAGCGGGCCCGAACTGTCCCTGTTCCACCACCGAGGGCCCCTGTTCTTGTGCCTCCCCTACCGACTGGGATGGCCCGGCCTCCTGTCGCTGCTCCTCGGCCCCCGCAGCCATAGCCGGGAGTGCGATTGGTGACGAACTCTTGACCGGGCCCATGCTACAACTGTGGGTGTGCGTGGCATTTCATCCGCAATTGTCCCTTTCCAAGGAGGGGCAACAATTCCAATGCCCCAAGACCTCAAGGCGCGACTGCACCACCTCCACTTTCTGCTCCGAACCGTGGCCGTGTCAACTACATTGATGCTGAGACGATTCCCGAGGGCGCCACCGTATTGATCGGTACATTGTGCATTGAGGGACATGCTGCTAGAGTTTTATTTGACTCCGGGGCTTCTCATTCTTTTATACGCAAGGGTTTTGCTGTGCATCATCAAATGAGAGTGAGTTGCAGCAACACCTCATTCCTCATTGAAGCACCAGGTTCAAAGGTTGTTGCTAATCAAGTAGTCCAAGAAGCAACTATGCTAATCCAAGGGGTTCCATTTCTTGTCAACCTGCTACTCCTTGATCTTCGTGGGATGGATGTTATATTGGGCATGAATTGGCTAACACGGCAGCAGGCCGTTCTAGATTGTTCTCGTCGTTCCATCTCGCTCAAGGGACCGAAGGGTGACTCGCTAACTCTGCTTCTCGATGATGGCGAGGCCACTCTTTGCTCCCTGAATGGTGCTGAAATAGGGGAGTTAGAACCCATTCTAGTAGTTTCAGAGTACCCGGATGTGTTCCCAGCGGAATTGCCGGGGATGCCGCCCGATCGGGATATTGAGTTCGTAGTTGAGCTTCAGCCCGGCACTACCCCAGTTTCCAAGCGGCCGTATAGAATGCCACCGGATGAGTAGGCCAAACTGAAGACTCAGCTGAAGGAACTGATGGACAAGGGATTCATTTGCCCGAGCTCCTCACCTTGGGGCTGCTCAACTCTTTTCGTGACCAAGAAGGACGGTTCTCTTCGCTTGTGTGTTGGTTATCGTCCCTTGAATGCAGTTACCATAAAGAACAATTACCGTCTTCCTCGGATCGACATCCTTTTTTATCAGCTTGCTGGTGCACGGGTGTTCTCCAAGATTGATTTGAAGCTCGGGTATCATCAGATAAAGATTCGAGCAGAAGATATCCCGAAGACCGCATTCTCCACTCGTTATGGCTTGTATGAGTACACCGTCATGTCGTTCGGTCTGAAGAATGCACCGACGTACTTCATGTACCTCATGAACTCTATCTTCATGGAGGAGCTCGATTCTTTTGTGGTCATATTCATTGATGACATCCTCATCTATTCGGCCAATGAGGAAGAGCATGCAAAACACCTCTGCATCGTTCTCGGGCGACTCCGGGAACATCGCCTTTATGCAAAATTCAGTAAGTGCGAGTTTTGGCTGAAAGAGGTATCTTTCTTGGGACACGTCCTCTCTGAGAAAGGTGTCGCTGTCGATCCAAGTAAAGTACAAGATGTTCTCAAGTGGGAATAGCCCAAAACGGTCACAGAGATCTGTAGTTTCCTCGGACTTGCCGGCTATTATCGCCGTTTCATTCAGGACTTCTCAAGGATTGCCAAACCCATGACCAAGCTACTGAAGAAGGGTGCAGAATTCAAATGGTTGTGGGTTGTGAGCAAGCATTTCAAACCTTGAAACGGTACCTTACTACAGCTCATGTCCTCATACAACGTGATATTCACAAGCCTTTAGATGTTTATTGCGATGCATTAGGTATCGGCCTTGGTTGTGTGCTTATGCAAGAAAGCCGGGTTGTTACCTATGCATCGGCAATTGAAACGCCATGAAGAGCACTACCCAACTCATGATTTAGAGCTTGCAGCGGTGGTCCATGCTTTAAAAATTTGGCGCCACTATCTTCTTGGGAACAAGTGCAATGTCTATACCGATCACAAGAGTCTCAAGTACATCTTCACTCAGGCAGATTTGAATATGCGGCAAAGAAGGTGGCTTGAACTAATCAAAGACTACAGCCTGGAGGTGCATTACCACCCGGGAAAAGCCAATGTGGTGGCTGACGCGTTGTCGCAAGGCTCGATACAATTGCCTCATTCTTCAACCCCGGAGTGCCACCCTTTGTGCCGAATTACAAAAACTCGGCTTAGAAATGGTGGAAGAACGGTTCTTGGCTAATCTGGAGTTGAATTCCATGCTGTTGGACCAGATTAGAGAGGCTCAAAGGAGGGACAAGGGTGTTAACCGAATTTGCAGCAAACTGAATTCCGGCCAAGCCACTGGCTTCCATCTTGATGACTGTGGAACTTTATGGTTCGGTGAGCTCCTAGTCATCCCTAAAGACCAAGAGTTGAGAAGAGAGATTCTCGATGAATCCCACCACTCTTTGCTCACAATTCATCCGGACAGCAATAAAATGTATCAAGACTTGAAGCAACGGTTTTGGTGGACTTGCATGAAGCCTGAGGTTGCTCGCTATGTGTCTGAATGCGATGTCTGCAAAAGGGTAAAGGCCAAACATCTTAAGCCGGTTGGCACTGTTCAACCGCTGCCCATTCCAAGATGGAAGTGGGAAGAGATTGGCATGGATTTCATCACCGGCCTGCTAACGACTTCTTTGGGTCACAACTCGATATGGGTTATAGTCGACCGGTTGACGAAGTCCGCATATTTTCTAGCTGTTCGCACCACCTATCAAGCCAAGAGGTATGCAGAACTGTACATATCTCGAATTGTATGTCTTCATGGAGTGCCGAAGCAGATAGTTTCAGATCGAGGCTCTTAGTTTGTTTCTCGATTCTGGAGAAGTTTACATGAGGCATTGGGCACTAAGCTACTCCACAGCTCAGCATATCATCCGCAAACTGACGGCCAAACCGAGAGGGTCAATCAGATCCTTGAGGATATGTTGAGGGCTTGTGTTCTATCTTATGGGAAGAAATGGGATGAATGTCTTCCATATGCCGAGTTTGCCTATAACAACAGCTACCAAACTAGCATCAAAATATCTCCTTTCGAAGCACTCTATGGTCGTAGCTATCGGACATCCCTGAACTGGTTCGAGAGTGGGGAACGACCATTCTTTGGGCCCGAGTTGGTCATGAAGGAGGAAGAAAAGGTGAAGACCATCCAAGAAAATTTGAGGATAGCACAACCACGATAGAAGAGCTATGCTGATCGTTGTAGGAGACCTCTCTCCTTCAGCGTTGGCGATTATGTCTATTTGAAGGTGTCTCCCCTCCGGGGCACCCATCGTTTCGGAGTTAAGGAGAAATTGGCACCTCGCTACATAGGACCTTTTCATATCCTTGCAAGGCGTGGTCAAGTGGCATATCAATTAGAGCTTCCTCCCTCTCTAGCTATGGTCTGCAACGTCTTCCATGTATCTCAATTGAAGAAGTGCCTCCGTACTCCCTTCGAATCTCTGGACGTGGACGAACTCGAAGTTCTTCCTGAACCTGATCTGTCTTATCAAGAGCATCCTATTCGGGTTTTGGATGAAGCTGAATGCAAGACCCGTCGGAGGACTCTCAAGTTCTACAAAATTTAGTGGAGCAATCACACTGAAGACGAAGCCACTTGGGAGACCGAAGATCGTCTAAGAACCGAGTATCCCGAATTCTTCCGTACCATGTAAGGTGCTAGTGTACAAATTCCTCGCAATTCAAGGCGTGTCGACTAGTGTGTGACTGTACTATCTTTCTGCATTCCATTCTGCCTATGCGCTTATTCTGAATCTCGGGGCGAGATTCCTTTAAGGAGGGAGGGTTTGTTAGGGCCCCGAATTTTTAAAATTCGACTCGCGCAGCGAACTTTGACCCTAACCAGCCTGTAGCCGCAATTGGGTTCGAATAGTAACTTCCTAGAGTAGCCTAAACCGTCCCTTAGAAGTGTCCAAAGCTCAACCGCAAGTTTGGAGCTTGAACACTCCAATCCGCAAACGGGTCTTTCATCCAAGTTTGGGGCCTTACAACTTGAGATCCAGGATGATCTAAGATGTGCATGTTGCTTGGTCGCAAACTAGAAACTTTCCTCTCCGATGTGGTGAGGTTTGCACCGAGATCCGATGTCTAACCCTAGTTTAAACTTGGCGGGAGAAATCGAATCATGTGCTGGAAATTCTGGGCGATCCGGAGTATCCGGACAAAAGGTCCGGATTGGCTTGACCGAAGGACTCAACCCGGAGTATCCGGACAAAAAGTCTGGAGTGTCCGGATTGGGTCGACCCGAAGGCCTTAACCTGGAGTATCCGGACTAAAGATCCGGAGTGTCCGAACTTGGCACGGGTTGGGTATAAAATCCCGTTTTCTTGGCTCCTCAAGTCATTTCCATTCCTACCTCCACTCCCCAGTGCGCTCTCCTCCACCCCGAGCTCATCTCCGGCGCCTCCCCACCGGCTGGCGTCCTTCCGTGGCTCCTCCCCGGTGACTCCCCACTCCGGTGTCCTCAAGCTTCTCTCCAAGCCGGCGTCCTCCTTCCCCTACCCGGCGTCCCCTTCTTCTTCTTCATCCTCCTTGAAGGTAAGACCTCTTCTTGGAGTTGATTCGTTGGTTCTTGGGTTCTAGGAACATCCATGGGGGTGGATTTGGTGCTTGGTTTTGTAGATTGGGGGTTTGGGGGCAAATTTTGGGAGTGTTAGGGTTTTGAGTGTAATTGGATTAGGCGTTGTTAGGGTATAGGGTGAGAGATCGTGTGGAGGTGATTCCATTCTTAGGATCGGATTTAGTTTTGGTTGGGGGCTATAGGAGTGAGCATCGGTCTATCGTGTTTTGAGCTAGCTCGGGGCTTCTCCGGCTTGGCCACGTGTAGGAAAATTGTAGATCGAGTCCTCGCGGTGTCGTAGAGCTTGGGAGTACCTAGATCCCTCGAGTCATTTGGGCAAAATGCGCGACGTCCGGAGTGTCTGGAAAAAATGTCCGGAACGTCCGACTTATCCAGACTATCCAAATGAAAGGTCCGGACTATCTGGGCTGCCTGGTCTGTTTCTGTGGGGGAATGCATTGGTATTTCATTTCATTTGCATTGCATGCATCTTATTCATTCATTGTACTCGTGTAGAGAATGAACCCACGGAGATTGACGTGGCCGTGGCCGAGGGGGAACACGAGGAGCAAATTGTCGTTGAAAATCCGGCAGAAACTCAAGGCAAGCACCTAAGCATATTCAACATTATGTCATGGTATTTTTGTGAATGAATTGTTTATTGGATGGCTAAGTTATGCATTAGGAGTTTAATTGTGGGGAAGGTATTAGATCCCATTTTTTGCACATACACTCCTTTGTGTTTGTTGAATACCTCCTTTGGAGCTAGTATATGGGTAAAAATATTGTGTCCATGCTTAGTTTGCTTAGATGTCGGGTATGGGCCAAGTGGTGGATGGTTCCACCCACTATACGACGGTTCACTTACAGCGACCTACGGTTGGTTGCTAAAAGCGGCTTCAGCGACCTACGGTTAGTCGCTAAAAACCATTAGCGACCCATAAGGATGGTCGCTGTAAGTGCCGTCGCTAAAGGCTTTAGCGACCGACATCTTTTTAGCGACCGAGCGTAGGTCGCTGAAGTTGTATATTTAGCGACCAACTGTGGGTTGTTGTACTATAGATTTAGCGTCCAACCGTGAGTCGTTATACTATACATTAGCAACCAACAGAAAGTCGCCCTCTTTACAGTTGTTATTAATAATAATATACTGATTAATTATATATACAAAAGCACCACAAATCACAGATTTTTATACACATAATCACATAGACATACAAAGTATAATACCACAATCATAGATCCATCACATAAACACAAAAGCACCACAATTAGATATTCACAAAAGCACCACAGTTATATTACTCACAACTAGATCATTCACAGATAGCTAGCTAGATCATTCACAAAAGCTCCAGAGCTGATCAGTCACAAAAGCACCACAGCTACATCACTCCAGCTTCAAGCAGTTCAAAAGCCCACAACTACATCAGTAACTTTGCCTCGTTCGTCTTGTTTAGTCTTTAGGAAATGTTTAGAGCTTTATGCCTCAGACTTACGCAGCTGCTGTAGAGATGCAGAGAACGAATTCTTAGTTGTTTGGAGACTATCATTTAAAGTACATCTATATGGCGCATAGCTTAGAGCATAAGAAGATAGTAGCAATATTGAAAGGAAGAGCAATGAAAAGCGATGTAAGCGATAAAGTAGAGGAAAACGTAAACAAACATATGTAAGAAATAGGCGCTGTAGGTATTAGAAATAAATCTACTGATCACAAAAAGAAATAGCCAAATTATGCATGGAGGAAGAATTACTTTATCTGAAGCTCCTCTTTGATTGGCTTCAACTTGTCACGCGATCCAACCTTTGAAAGGGAGAAGGATTTGTGAGGCTACTCAAGTGGTTGTCTTACCTCCTCACAAAACATATTCCAATCCATCTCACATCCATATCAGGCAGAATCAAGTATGTATGAAATAACCGTTTGCTCTTTTATTTCTTTGCTCATGGAAATGGTAGAATACACTATCATGTCAAGCTATGAACTTCATAAAAGGTCAGAGGAAATATTAAAATGAAAACAACAACTCACTGCAATTTTCTTGAATGAGAGCTCCATTTTCTGCCACAATTCCCATTGAAGTATATTGTGCATCACCCAAGCACCTAGAAATATTATTGTGTACGAGTTTGGAACAATGATTATATCTTCTACGGTGATAGATTATCTCTTGGAAGGTTCAATCTTTTGACAATTGTGTGATACTTTGATGAAAATGCCACTGTAACACGAGATGAAGTGCTGAAAACAAGAGGTCACATGTTATTCTAGTACAAGAGGGAAATTATGATCACACATAGCATTTTTTTATTGGATGCATAGCAGAAATTCAGCAAATGCATGTCAGCGTGCTCATCATCATTACTTATCAAACTGATACCTGGTTAACACTATCGATATTAGCCAGTCTAGCTCCAGTAGGAGGCCTCATCGTTGCAAAGTTTCTTAGTGTCTTATCACTACAGGTAGCATATCTGAACTAATGGGATCAGAGACATTCGATTCAATTATTGTTGCAATAGCTAAACAACCTAGAGCCCAAAACTTATTGTTGTCATTAGAAAAATGAGGGTCTGCCACTAAAATGGGGTGCACTCGAGGATTTGCCACTACATTGTCTCATTGACATGTAGGCCAGGACCCACTTGTCAGTGATGTATCGCAAATATTTGCAATGGCAAATCCTTGGTTTCGTCACTTAGCATTTAATTCACGGTGCTGCTCATCCTGATGTTCAAGAGCATTTGGTAGAGTTTCAATTTATCTTGAAAGAACTTTAATTGAGACACAGGAACGACACTACAAAAATATCACGAATTAAGTATAAAAATAAGAAAAACAATATGCAGTGGAGATGGGGTACAAGGCCACATCAAGTTATTTAATAAATAAGTCCTATGAGAACCTTACCTCAGAAAATCTTCTGATTCTAATGTGCTCAAAGGATTTAGGCCCCCTTCTTTATGCTGTGAACTGCCATGCTCCTCTTGATCAGTTATCTAAGCAATTCAGCTGTAAAACGAGTCGTGTTTCATCCATGTTATTAGTGGTTGAGATAAATTGGGTACCTATTGGACTAACATTGAATATAGACAAACAGGGTTTGTGACAGTGGTTGGTTTAAGCATTTGTACAGAGGTTACTAAGTCGATAAAATAGGAAAGTGCAAGTGAAAAAGAACCTGTAGAATCACTAACATAAAACAGAGAAAGAAACACACTTGAAGGTGATGTTAGGTACCTACAAAATATTGACAATATAACTACAGAAAACCCAGCTGGCAGTACTAAACAGAACATTTAGAGAAGTTTGAGATTTATCAACCCAGATTGCCATTTCAATTAAGTTTGCCATCTCTTTCCTTATAGTATCAAGAAAGCCGTCTTTTGCTCGAGTTAATATCGGCTAAAGCGGCAAGCTTTTACCCTATGGATGAGGATGTACATACCATTAAATGGTACCTAAACGGCATGTATCAACCAATTAGCCATTTCAGTATATAAAATTGATCAAGGAATGGAGGACCCAATAGCCAGCAGCATAAACAAAACCAATTCTTGTACTCAAAACTAAATAAGACTATGATAATGATATAAATAAGGCCATTTCTCCCTAAGAACCAATGCATAAATAAGATCACCTCCTGACAAAGAAGATCTAATTTTGTCGCATGAATCCCATTATTGTACTAAAAATTAACAGCAAAATTAACTCTTGCATACAATCCTAGTTCGTTTTATTTTAAAAAGAAATTCCAAAGAATGATTTCAAGCGGCTAGAAATAATAGATGTGAATGGTTTAATGATTAAGAAACTGCGCTTGTCAACAAAGGGAGAGATTCAGGAAACAATAAGAATGAGCAATGGAAAGCACATCTGAGTATCCGACCACAATTGCATCAGCTCAACTACCTACTCTGCTCCAACATGATTGGCAAAGCGAACAAGCACAAGATATCGAATCTTAATCTAAAGCCACCTGACCTGCGAGTACTCCGTAGTTCGTTTTATTTAAAAAAGAAATTCCAAAGAATGATTTCAAGCGGTTAGAAATAATAGATGTGAAACGTTTAATGATTAAGAAACTACGTTTGTCAACAAAGGGAGAGATTCAGGAAACAATAAGAATGAGTAATGGAAAGCACATCTGAGTATCCGACCACAACTGCATCAACTCAACTATCTACTCTGCTCCAACATGATTGGCAAAGCGAACAAGCACAAGATATCGAATGTTAATCTAAAGCCACCTGACCTGCGAGTACTTAATTCACCTGCGAAGTAGACCAAAAAGCTGTTATGTTAACATGAGAAAAAAGCTTGAGATGCCAATCGTAATTAGAGGGGGGAAATGGAAGAAAATAGGTAAGCGGCCGGAGCGCAAAGGCGAGCTCGCGCTTCATGGCCTGAGGCACTGGAAATGAGCCGCCGCCGTCGCCGGCAGAGGCCGGGCATGGGAGAGGCCCCCTGCGATGTAGCCCTCCGCCTCTTGGTGCCGCTTGTTCTGAGGGGACGGAGGAGGAGATGGGCCGGAGCGGGTGCGTCCGGAAAGGCGGCGATCTCGGAGAAGCGGCTGAACGCAGCGAGCCAGCTTCACGGCCCGTGGCGCCGGAGATGAGCCGCCGCCGCCTCTTGGCGTCGCTTGCTCTTGTGGGGACGGAGGAGGAGATGGGCGGAGCGGGTGCGAGGCGGAGGCGGGGATCTCGGAGATCGAGATCGAGGAAGCGAGAGGCTGCGCGATTCGACATAGGAGTTTGGAGGCAGCGGGGCGGAACGGAGGCCGGTGGGCCAGCGGCCAGGGCGGGGACACGCGGCGAGCGGCGAGGGACGGGAGCAGCGGCGGCGGCAGGATGGGTGGCGGCTAGGGTTGGGGAGGGACTGGGGGCACGGGACGGGAGCGGCTAGGGTTGGGGAGGGACTGGGGGCACGGGACGAGAGCGGCGCCCTTGTGACGCTGACGGCTGGGTGGGTCCACCGGTCCAGGGCTCCAAGTAGTGACTCCTTCTCTATAGCGACCCACCGTTGGTCCCTAACGACATCTATAGCGACCAACCATAAATTGTTAAATTTCTAAACTTTTAGCGACCGACTAACCGTCGCTAAAAACTCATTTAGCGACCAACCGTCGGTCCATAAGTTTTAGCGACCAACCATCGGTCCCTAATAAGGGTCGCTAAAGATCAACCGTCGTATAGTGACCGCTTGAGATTATTGACTTCACAAGTATTGGGCCGCAACGGGTAGGTTCATGTTTGGAAATGTTGAATTGAGACCGGGCGTGAGAGTTGGATCATTTGGGTGTGGAGACCAAAGTGTTGTAGTCTCGCCTGTGTCGGTTGAGGACCGATCCATTGTTTGCCCTTTGATCGAGCACACCTTGTTGATCGCATGCCTGATATGATGGTACGGTAAGCTATTCTTTCATCACATTCTGCTCGATGGGTCATGCCCTCATGCGGTTGGACGTGGTTGAGGACCAATAATCCAGCTGCAGGAGTCACTTGTTTCCATTGCCATGAACTAGGATACTACGCCAACAGTTGCCCAAAGAAGCAAGCTCCAACACCAGTTCGCTTCAACCTGGGATCTACACCAGCCAAGACCCCTGCACCAGGATCAGGACGTGGAGCGCCCCAGACTTCCAACCCAGCTACCAGGACTCCACCGACTGTTGGAAGAGGCCGTGTGAACCACGTCACCACTAAGGATGCCCAGTCTGCACCTGATGTCATACTAGGTAAGCTCCTAGTTAACTCCGCATTTGCCATGGTTTTGTTTGATTCTGGAGCTACACATTCGTTTGTTTCTCAGAGTTTTGCTGCAAATCATCAGTTGAGAACAAAGCCCCTTAAAACTGCTTTATTAGTCCAATCACCTGGTTCAGATTTAAGTACGAACCAAGGCTGCCCCGAAGTTAAAATTTTAATCGGAGGGGTAGAATTTCTAGCCAACCTCATAGTCCTAGACACCAAGTCCTTATATGTGATACTTGGAATGGATTGGTTATCCAAGAACCAAGCTGTTTTGGATTGTGGGAATAGAGTGATCATCTTAACCATCCCAGATGGAGCAAAGTTAAATTTTCAAGCTGCCACTAACAAGCCATATGGTATGCAAGTTTGCTGTGCAAAAGGGGTAAGTTTGGAAGACATGCCAGTCACTAGAGAGTTCCCTGATGTGTTTCCAGATGAGTTGTCTGGGATGCCGCCAGACCGAGACATAGAGTTTTTGATCAACCTAGTGCCAGGAACCCCACCCATCTCCAAGAGACCCTATAGGATGCCTGCCAATGAGTTAGCTGAAGTAAAGAGACAGATTAAGGAGCTACAAGACCAAGGTTTTGTCCGCCCAAGTTCTTCACCTTGGGGAGCCCCAGTTCTTCTTGTTGGAAAGAAGGATGGTACTCAGAGGATGTGTGTGGATTACCGCTCACTCAATGAGGTAACCATCAAGAATAAGTACCCTTTGCCAAGGATTGATGATTTATTTGATCAGCTTCAAGGAGCTGGAGTGTTCTCAAAGATTGATTTAAGGTCAGGTTTCCATCAGTTGAAGATTCGTCAAGAGGACATTCTCAAGACAACCTTTGTGACTCGGTATGGACAATATGAGTTCACCGTGATGTCGTTTGGTTTGACCAATGCCCCTGCCTATCTCATGAGCCTGATGAATAAAGTATTCATGGAGTACTTGGATAAGTTTGTTGTTGTCTTCATCGATGACATTATGGTTTACTCCAAGAGTGAGGAAGAGCATGAGAATCATCTTCGTTTGGTTCTGATGAAGTTAAGAGAACACCAAGTCTATGCCAAGTTCAGTAAATGTGAGTTCTGGATGAAGGAAGTTGCCTTTCTAGGACATGTCATATCTGCAGCAAGAGTCGCAGTTGACTCAAGTAAAGTTCGGGATGTGCTCAACTGGGAGTCACCTAGAACGGTACCCCAAGTTAGAAGTTTTCTTGGAATGGTAGGATATTATCGCCGTTTTATAGAAGGATTCTCTAGAAAAGCCAGACCACTCACCCAGCTATTGAAAAAGAAGCAGAAATTTACTTGGGCACCAGAGTGTGAATGGAGTTTCCAAGAATTAAAGAAGTGCCTCACCACTGCCCTAGTGCTTATCTGGCCAGACATCAGAAAGGATTTTGAGATCTTTTGTGACGCATCCTGACAAGGACTCGGATGTGTGCTAATGCAAGATAGGAAGGTTGTAGCATATGCTTCGCGACAACTAAGGCCACATGAAGCCAACTATCCTACCCATGACCTAGAATTGGCAGTTGTAGTGCATGCCTTGAAGATCTGGCGTCACTGCCTTATTGGAAACCGTTGTGAGGTTTACACTGACCACAAGAGTTTGAAGTACATATTCACTCAGACTAGTCTTAATATGAGGCAAAGAAGATGGTTGGAGTTTATCAAGGAATATGATATTGGAATTCATTATCATCTAGGCAAGCCCAATGTCGTCGCCGATGCTTTGAGTAGAAAGAGCTATTGCAATACTTTGATGATTAAGGGAAATCAGCCAGCATTGCATGAAGAATTTCAGAAGCTTAACCTGGAATTAGTTCAAGAAGGATACCTAGCTACATTGGAAGTGCAACCCACATTGGAAGATCAGATCCGACAAGCACAGGTTGAAGATGCGACGTCAAAGAAATCAAGCAAAACATGAAGAAGGGTAAAACCCCTAACTTTTCTAAGGATGAATGAGGTACAGTTTGGTATGAGAAGCGTATATGTGTGCCAGATTAGAAAGAGCTCAAAGAGTTGTTACTCAAGCAAGCACATGAGACTCTATATTCCATCCACCCTGGAAGCACCAAGATGTATCAAGACCTTAAGTAGAAGTATTGGTGGCCTAGCATGAAGCGTGAGATTGCAGAGTATGTTGCTCTCTGTGATGTCTGCCAGAAGGTCAAAGCTGAGCATCAGAGACCGGCAGGATTATTGCAGCCATTAAAGGTTCCAGAATGGAAATGGGAAGAAATTGGTATGGATTTCATCACTAGACTTCCTAAAACCCAAGGTGGTTAAGACTCGATCTAGGTAATAGTGGATTGATTGACTAAGGTAGCTCACTTCATTCCAGTCAAGACCACCTACAAAGGAGATAAATTAGCAGAATTATACATGTCGCGGATTGTCAGTCTTCAATGAGTACCTAAGAAGATCGTATCAGATAGAGGAACCCAGTTTACTTCTCGCTTTTGGTAAAGTCTGCATGAAGCCTTGGGCACTCAACTCAGGTTCAGTACTGCCTATCATCCTCAAACAGATGGACAAACTGAGCGTGTGAATCAGATCATAGAGGATATGCTAAGAGCTTGTGCCTTAACTTATGGTATCAAGTGGGACAAGTGTTTGCCATATGCTGAATTCTCTTACAACAATAGTTACCAAGCCAGTTTGCAAATGGCTCCATTTGAAGCCTTATATGGAAGAACATGCATAACCCCTCTCAACTGGAAAGATACTGGAGAACGACAACTGTTTGGCCCTACCATACGTCAAGAAGCCGAAGAGCAAGTTCAGCTGATTCGAGATAGGTTGAATATAGCTCAAAGCAGACAAAAGAGTTATGCAGATAATCGTTGTTGAGATTTGACCTTCGAGCCCAATGATTATGTGTATCTCTGAGTCACCCCTCTCAAAGGAGTTAAAATATTCGAAGTGAAAGGAAAGCTTGTAACTCGATATGTTGGACCATTTAAAATCTTGGAACGAAGAGGAGAGGTTGCTTACAAACTCGAGTTGCCGCCGTCTTCATGATGTGTTCCATGTGTCACAATTGAAGAAGTGTCTGCGAGTGCCAGAAGTTCAAATGCCATTGGAGGCCATAGATTTGCAAGAGGATCTCACCTACAAGGAGCGACTGGCGAAAATTTTGGAAGTGGTAGAGCGTGTCACTAGGAGCAAGACAGTCCATTTTTGCAAGGTGCAGTGGAGCAACCACTCAGAGGACGAAGCCACTTGGGAGCGTGAAGAGGATCTCAAAGCTGAGTTTCCCCACCTATTCTCTAGCCAACCTGAGTCTCGGGGTCGAGATTCCATTTAAGTGGGGGAGGTTTGTAACATCCCAATTTTTGAGCTTTTACAAAGTTTCAAAGTCAAAAAGAACCATTCAAAAGATTTTATTTATTTATTCTATACATCAAATCAGGTTCCTTGTGCTTCAAGGAATTTTTCTGTATTTTTTGGGATTTTTTTAACTTATTTGCTATTTATTGGAATTTATTTGCTTTTATACGATTTTTTGGAATTTCTTTAAATTGAAAAATAGTTTTATTCCCAAAACCATTCACGGGCCGAACCTAGCCGACCCGATTCGCCCCGGCCTGCCACGCGTCGCCGCCCAGCCGCTCCGTAGTCCGCTCAGCCCAAGCGACGGCCCGCCCGGCCCAGCTGCCGCTGGGCAACCGCCGAACCCTAGCCATCGCACTTCTCAGCGTTCGCGCCACGCCCTCAGTCTTTAAAAGCCACCGCCGTGCTCGGATCCGGGTTTCCCACCTCGCGCCGCCTCTTTTGCCCTGTCCTGCGCTGCCGGAGACGTTGCCATCTCCGAGATCTCGCTCGCCGGAGTTCTCTGTTGCTACCGCCGCCTTCCACCGCATTGATATGCTTCTCCGGTCCATCTCCACCGCAGCCGTGTGCTCCTCCTAGTGCGCCGAGTCGTCCTCTTCCAGACCCACCAAGTCCCGTAGTCGATCTGGCCGGGAATCGCCGTGCTCAGGTTCGTCTTCTTCGCGTCTGGCGAAGCGCCGCCACCGAGCCGGCCATGGGAACCCCAGCGTGCCCGATCCGATGTGGCCGCCACGTGCACGCTGCATCAGTGCCACCCCGTCGCCACGTCAGCGCCACGCCGCCACGCATCAGCCGTCCCGCCACATCAGCCCCGGCACTGGTGTAGTGCACCGAGTCCACCGTGAGCGGTGCGCCCAGCCGTAGACCCGGTCCACCCGAACCCTAGGTGACGTCAGCGATGACGCAATAAACCCCTTTATCCTTTAGAAAATAATTCCCGAAATTAGCCTTTTTTTCTGATTTTCGAACTTCCGGAAGCCCGTTCTCCCTCATACGAACTCCGTTTGAGCCCATTCAAATTTATAAAAATTTGTAAAATCGAGCTCTACATTCCAGAGTGTAACACCCCAAAATTTTGCTTTTATTGAATTCATGTGTGATTTGGCACTTTGGTGAATTTTTGGAATTTTCTGGAATTTATTTGGATTTATTTGGAACTTATTTGAATTTATTCCATTTTGAAATAATTAAAGAATTTAATTTTGCAAATAAAATTTTGTTGGAAATATTTTAATTGAGTCCAAAATGATCCAAAATATTTTCCAGAATTTTTCTGAGTATTTTGCTATTTTTAATGAATTAATTGAATTTCTGGGAATTATTTTAAATATTAAATCGCTGGAAAATCAAACCGAGTCGGTTACTGTTCATCCGACCGAGCCCGAGTCAGACTCGAGTTCGAGTCCGACCCGAACCCGACCCGAGCCAGTTGACTCGACCAAACCAGCTCCTAACCCTAAGCGATCCCGACCGTTGGATCAAGATCCAACGGCTGAGATCCGCCCGTACCGGTTCGATCGAGTCCGGCTCGGACCCGTGCGCGCCTGGCAATCGTGGCCGTTGATCGGACACGTGTACGGCCGCGGGTCGTCGTCTTCGCCCGAGTCCAGATCGGACCGTGCCGCCGCCGTCCTCCGCCGCATCCGTTAGGGTTACGGATTGAGCGCGGAAGCCGAGGCTATTTAAAGCCCGGGTCCTGCCCCGAGAACCGCCGTGACCCCGCGCTACTGTTGCCCTAGCTCGCTAAACCCTAGCAGCCGCCGCTTGCCCGGGATTGCTCGCCGTAGTTGCGTGAAGCACCGCCGCTGTTTTTCGTCGATTTTCGCCGCTGCCGCCGCTCTCCGACGACACCCAAGCCCAGGACCAACATCCCCACGTCACACCGCGCCTGGGAGTGCCAATCTTCACGTCGGAGCTGCACGGATACGCCGCGTGGGAGGTCGTCGTCTACGTCTCCGGTGCCCGAGTCTCGCCGCGCCATCGCCGGACTCCGCGAGCTCGGTGAACCGTCAGATCCAGATCGGACGATTGAGGTGAGCCCACGTTCTATCCCAAACCCTGGAAACCAGATCGAATCTGGACCGTTGGATCAAGATCCAACGGCTCAGATCCGCCGCGTTAACCTAAACGAGTAAAGCCTAGATCCAATCTGGGCCGTTGATTTTCAAATCAACGGCCGAGATTGCGCCATGTGTGCCTAGCCGCACCCACGCGTGTGAGCGCGTGTCCCTGACACGCGGGCCCCGCAAGTCAGAGGGCCCACGCGTCGGTAGCGTTTGCGTGAGACCACTTAGCGACAGGTGGGTCCCACCGCCGGGCCTCATCCGAAGCCGTGGACCGGGTCCACCATGGACCGAACCGCCGTGGGCTGAGCCCATGAGCCACCGACGCCACCACCAATCAGAGCCGACGCGTGTCATCTTTGACGCAATAATTAATTTCGAAAGAAAATGATTTATTAATTCAAATAATGATTTGATTTTGTTCCAAATTTCAAACGCTTATAACTTTTATGCGTTTCAACTCCGATTTGAGTGATTCAAATTTCTAAATTTGTATAAAATTAAGATCTACTTAAATATGAATTTTATTTAATTTTTGGACTAAAGTTTTTCTCTGTAATATTATTTAATTGATTATCTAAACTTTAATAAATCGTAACTTTTGCATTTTAACTCCGATTTGAACGATTCCAGTTCCTAAAAATCCAGAAAATTATGTTCTCTCTGTTTATGGATTTTATTTGGAGTTTTGGGATGTTTTTGCCTATTGTTTATTTGTGTATTGCTATTTGCACGCTTTACGAGTAGACATTGAAGTGCCGGAAGGATTCGAAGGAGAAGTGTTGACTCAGGATCCAACTCAAGACCAAGAACAAGTACTCTTTGAAGGCAAGTTGTGCTTTGACCATGTTGATCCTATTTCGAAATCTATTTTGATTTAAACTATTGCATGCTAGTTCAATTAGAAAAATACTTTGTTTAAACATGGGGGTTAGATAAGTACCAATTTGCTGTATGACACCTTGATTATTTAAGTATGTGCCATGACCCTTGTCACCCTAGTTGTGGATTACTAGTTGGACATTATTAGATTGCCAACATGGGTTTTAGACCGTTGTAGTATCCTGCTTAGACCTGCTACGTGCTCATGACATGGTTTTGGACAATCAAATGTTAATATTGACTTAATGATATATTGAACCTGTTTTGGAAAAGTATCATGTGATGTTGATGGCACGTGGTGCATGGTAATCAACTGGGGTTTGATAAACGATTTCGGCCAGGGCATGTGGCAAGAGTAATCAGGTGGGCCAGTTGTGGCATTGGGAGTGTTGATTTGGTTCTTCGGGTAGTCTTGCCCTGGTCACTCTAAGGACTTAACCTTGCAAGCCTTTGAACTGGGTCATACTTGCAACCACATGGCTGGAATGGGACGGCCCTAGTTGACTAAGTCGCTAAGGACTCACTTGTGGAGCCTCAGGGTGTCAATTACACCGTTTGTGTGATTGTGCGGGAGCGATCGTGGCTCGTGGCCAGATACCCATCTAACGGTGTGTTGGTCCCATACTTCGCCTTGGCTAAGGGAAGGGATGGTGTAGAGCACGAACCGGAGAGGACCACTGTGTTGTTTGAGGCTTCCAAAGGCTTTGTTACTGAACTTCGCCTTTGTGGTGTTTGACTGTATCTTGTGGGTAAAGTGCATAACCTCTGCAGAGTTTAGAATCTATTCGAATAGCCGTGTCCACGGTACTGGACAATGCTCGGGAATTACAGTCAAGGGTTAGACTTTCTGAAAATAACTTGGGTTTGAAAAGTTGGGTTGGTTTAATAATGAAGATGATGGAAATGTGGTTTAGGATGGGGAAAATGTTTATTAAACTTCTTGAAAAGTTATTTATGCTTTACTTATTTCTACTGCTTTCGAATCTACTTATATTACTTTTCAAATGCTGTTTACTGCAAATATACCTTGAGCTATTCCTTTGTACCAAGCCATGCATATAGTATATTAGCCTGCATTCTGTGCATGACTTGCTGAGTACCAAGTACTCACCCTTGCCTCAACACAACACCAGTTGAAGAGGAGACTACGCCAGCTTCGGAGGAGGAATTCCAAGAGGATCCGTCTACTTAGGGATGCGAGCCCGATCGGTTACTGTGGTATACTTGGATGGCACCACGGTTATTTGATTTTCATTGCTATTCTTTTTCTCTGAATAAGTTTCGCCTTGCGAGGCATACATTTGTAACTTGACCCTAAGGTCGAGTAACCAGTTTGGTTATTTAAATAAAGTACTTTATTGGTATCGAGTGGTATGATTGTGATATTTACCGAAGTTAAGACTGTGTGCACTAGCGCGTTCCTGGACTAGTGCTGAATACACAGAGGGTCCGGATTTGCAAATTCGGGGTCCCGACAGAGGTGGTATCAGAGCCAGGTTGACTGTAGGCTCAACCCTAGCTAGAATGGTCGTAGTGAGGATAAAACCTATTTTCTAAAGCTAAAAATTTGTGAAGACAAGAAATGACATCTCGACTTATCCCCTTCTCTCTTTTCTTGTCTCTTGCTGAAATTTTCCCTTACCTTGTCACAATTTAAAAATTCCGAGTTCTTACGTAAAGCACTCTTGTGACAGATGGCGGGAAGCTCAAGAGTATGTGGCACACCTTCTACGAAGGATTGACGAGTTGGAGATGACCTTGTACGGACCAGACCCAGAGCCAGTACTCGAGCTACACGAGCCAGATCCAGAGGAGTCAGATCTCGATGAGGACACTGCTTCTTCGACTACCATAGAGGACACAGTTGCTGGACATGGCGATCGTTTCGCGCCTATGCCACAGCACCCGTACCCAGGCCGGGGAGGTTTTCTCGATGAGTGAGCATGGGTTCTGTAGTGAGGCCCCTTCACCGAGTCGCGTCATAGAATAAAGAGTCACCCTTTAGGCGTTAGACTCCAGAGTTAGTTCGATTTGGATTTGCTTTGTTTGCTGAGTGTGCAGTATGTGTTGCAAGGCCCTTAGGCATTGTAAGCAGCCATACCAAGTTACTAATAATAAAGTTGGACCTTAAGGCTACACCTTTCGCCCCGTATAAGTTCCATATTACTTGTCTATTCTTGCTTCCCTCTCATCTCTAAACCTAGAGCAAACCGACAGATGGTGAACACCCGCGGAAACTTTGGAAGCAATGGGAGTGGTTCTCGCCCAGCAGAAAACCCCAATGATGGAGCACCAGCACCGCCACTGGATATGCAGAATTTCGGAGTTTTTCTTGCTGCCCAGACTCAGTTGATGCATGCTATGA
The DNA here is from genome assembly GCA_036346355.1 of Rhipidocladum racemiflorum. Classification (NCBI taxonomy): domain Eukaryota; kingdom Viridiplantae; phylum Streptophyta; class Magnoliopsida; order Poales; family Poaceae; genus Rhipidocladum; species Rhipidocladum racemiflorum. The sequence goes on from CM070587.1 coordinate 44,089,424, forward strand.
TGCAACAAATGCAGCACGTCACTGCTCAGGCCACTGCTAATCAAGTTAATCATGGACAACGCCAGAATACAAGACTATCAGAGTTCATGAGAACTCACCCACCCACTTTCTCTGGAAATGCCAATCCATTGGAGGCCGATGATTGGTTAAGATCAATTGAGAGGAAGCTACACATAGCTCAATGCATAGGGAATGAGAAGGTACTCTACGCTTCTCATCAGTTGGAAGGGACAGCCGCCGAATGGTGGGAGAACTTCTGTGCCACGCAGGAGAACCCTCAAGATATCACTTGGGAAGAATTCACAGCTGCATTCCGACAGTATCACGTGCCTGAAGGAATCATGGACCTTAAGGAGGAGTTCAGAGCACTGAAGCAAGGTAATCAGCCAGTGGCCGACTACCTGAACAAGTTCACACAGCTAGCACGCTACGCACCTGAGGATGTAGCGACAGATAAATCCAGACAGTCTCGTTTTATGAAGGGACTTAACTCAGGATTGCAAGTAGGGTTGATCACCCACACCTTTCCAGATTTCCAAGAGTTGGTGAATAAGGCACTTATTCTTGAGGACAAGCGCAAGGCCCGGATGAGAACAGGAAGCGCAGGATGCAACGGCAAGGATCACGCCAGGAACGCAATAGCGCTGAGAGTTGCACCAAATCAATTCTTGATTCCAACCACGAATGCAACAAGGACACCATCCTCAAAGCACCAAGACCTGCCAATCGTAACTACTGCACCCGGCCCCGCTAGAAACACTACTCGAGCGTCGAGGAGGCAATGAGACGCCGCTACAATCGCAACGAGCCAGACACTTTGCCATGATTGTCCAAAGAAGACAGCGAGAGTGACCCGATTCGCTTCAATCTAGGAACCAGCCCAGCTAGGACGCCAAAGACCAGGAGCCACACCCAGGCCGTGGTGAGAGGCCGAGTCAACCATGTCACCGCAGATGCAACTGCGAGAATGCTACGGACGTCAGATCTTGGGTAAGTTACTTGTTAACTCAGTACACTGCTTGATTTTGTTTGACTGAGCTTCGCATTCGTTTGTTTCGTAAGGCTTTGCTACTAGAAATGATTTGAGGATTGCAAGACTTAAGTGCATGCTTTTAGTTCAAACCCCTGGTTCCGAACTCCGAACGAAAGTAGGATGTTCCGGGGTGAGAATACTAATAGATGGAATAGAGTTCCTAGCAAACCTTATAATTTTGGAGACCCAGACCTTTGACGTCATATTGGGAATGGATTGGTTATCCAAGCACAAGGCTGTATTGGATTGTGGACGAAGGACTATCTCAGTTGAGAGCCCGTGTGGGAAGAAAGTGGAATTTCAAGCCACCGCAGTTAGAGATGGACAGTTGATGGTTAACAGTACCAAGGCAAACAGCATAGAGGATGTCCCGGTAGTGAATGAGTACCCAGATGTTTTTCCCGAAGATCTACCTGGTATGCCGCCAGACAGGGACATAGAATTTGTAATAGAGCTTGTACTGCACAAAGACCGATAGCAAAGAGACCCTATCGGATGTCCACCGAGGAGTTGGTAGAGATGAAGAAACAGTTAGAAGAGTTAATGGAGAAAGGATTTATCGAGGCCGAGTTAAATTCGTCGCCGTGGGGAGCACCAGTTTTATTTGTCAAGAAGAAGGGCGGGAGTTTCAGGATGTGCATTGACTACCGTGCACTCAACGAAGTCACCGTGAAGAATAAGTATCCGCTACCGGGATTGATGATTTGTTTGATCAGTTAAGAGGAGCGGAGTTTTCTCCAAGATTGATCTGAGATCGGGATACCATCGATTGAAGATCCGATCGTAAGATATTCAAGACTGCATTCTCGTCAAGATATGGACATTACGAGTTCTGATTATGTCCTTTGGGGTGACAAATGCGCCACTTATTTCATGAATATGATGAATAAGGTGTTCATGGAATATTTGGACAAGTTTGTCGTCGTGTTCATAGACGATATCCTAATCTACTCCAAGACAGAGGATGAACATGCCGAACACTTAAGGCGAGTTTTGGAAAAGCTGAGGGAACAGCAACTTTTCGCCAAGTTCAGCAAGTGTGATTTTTGGAAGGACAAGGTGGAGTTTCTTGGACATGTAATGACCGTAGAAGGAGTCGCCGTAGATCCAAGCAAAGTAGAAGCTGTGTTACATTGGGAGCAGCCGAAGACTGTGACCCAGATTCGGAGTTTCCTTGGAATGGCAGGATACTACCGTCGTTTCATCGAAGGCTTCTCGACAATTGCGAAACCTCTTACGCAATTGCTGAAGAAGGAAAAGAAGTTTGCATGGACGCCAGAATGTGAGAAAGGATTTCAGGAGCTGAAGAAGCGATTGACGTCAGCACCGGTGTTGGTTCTACCGGATGTTGCTCAAAGCTTTGATATTTATTGTGACGCATCGCGCCAATGACTTGGATGTGTGCTGATGCAGAATGGAAAGGTCGTCGCGTATGCATCAAGGCAGTTGAGGCCGCATGAGGAGAATTACCCGACACATGACCTAGAGTTAGCTGCCGTAGTGCATGCCTTGAAGATATGGCGTCACTATCTGATTGGAAACAGATGTGAAGTGTATACGGATCATAAGAGCCTTAAGTACATATTCACCCAGTCGGATCTGAATATGAGGCAGAGGAGATGGTTAGAGTTAATCAAGGACTACAATGTTGGAATCCATTACCATCCCGGGAAGGCCAACGTAGTAGCCGATGCTCTGAGTCGGAAAAGCCATACCATGGGTACGTTGCTAGCCACAAGTCAGGATGAGTTATGTGAGGATTTTCAAAAAATGAAGATTGAGGTTGTACCTAGCGGATTCTTGGCCGCATTAGAAGTAAAGCCTACCCTAGAGGATCAGATCCGAGAAGGACAGAAGGATGACGACAAGATCCGCAGGATTAAGTCCATCAAGGAGGAAGGCAAGGCAGAGGACTTCAAGTTGGATGAGCAAGGCACGTTGTGGATGAAGGATCGCATTTGTGTGCCTAACAAAGAGGAGTTAAAGCAACTGATTTTGGAAGAAGCCCATGACTCCAAGTACTCAATTCATCCTGGAAGCGCTAAGATGTATCAGGATCTGAAGGAGAGATTCTGGTGGCCGAGTATGAAACGTGAAGTTGCCGAGCATGTTGCATTGTGCGACGTATGCCAGAGAGTCAAGGCAATGCATCAGAGACCAGCAGGATTGCTACAACCGCTGAAAATACCTGAGTGGAAGTGGGAGGAAATCGGAATGGATTTCATTACCGGTTGTCAAGACTCAAGGAGGTTATGACTCCATATGGGTTATAGTGGATCGCTTGACTAAAGTAGCCCATTTTATCCCGTGAAGACCACTTACTCGGAGATAAATTAGCAGAATTATACATGATCAGGATTGTCTGTTTGCACGAGTGCCCAAGAGGATCGTGTCGGACGCAGGTACCCAATTTACCTCAAGGTTACGGAATAAGTTGCATGAAGCCATGGGAACCCGTTTGAACTTCAAGATACCTTATCATCCACAGACAGACGACAGGCAGAAAGAGTCAACCAGATTCTGGAGGATATGTTGAGGGCTTGTGCATTAGCTTATGCTACTTCTTGGGATAAGAGTTTGCCGTATCTTGAGTTCGATTACAACAATAGTTATCGAGGCTAGTTCTGAGATGTCACCTTTTGAGGCCTTTGTATGGTCGACCTGTCGGACGCCATTGAATTGGAATGAGACCGGCGAGCACCGTGTCTTTGGGCCTGATATTCTTCAAGAGGTCAAGAGCAGATCGCCATGATTAGGAAAGGTTGAAGATAGCCCAATCTCGGAGAAGAGTTATCTTGATAATCGTCGCGAGATTTGAGTTTTGAACGAGAAGATTTTGTATACCTCGAGTTACGCCTCTCAGGGAGTTAAGAGGTTCCATGCCAAAGGGAAACTCGCACCCGTTATGTTGGACCATTTAAGATTTTGAGTCGCAGAGGCGAAGTTGCTTATCACCGGAGTTGCCACGATCGTTGGCGAGGAGTGCATGATGTATTCCATGTGTCCCAGTTGAAGAAGTGCCTCCGAGTTCCTGAGGAGCAGACACCGCTAGAGTTAATTGAGTTGCAAGAGGACTTGACTTATAAGGAGCATCCCGTGAGGATTCTGGACACAATGGATCGAGAAACTAGAAACAAGTCAACCCGTTTCAGAGAGTTCGATGGAGCAACCATGAAGAAAGCGGCGACTTGGGAGCTCGAAGAGGTTTTTTAGAAATAATTTCAAAACCTATTCTTTTAGTAAGCCGTGTATCTCGTGTACTAGATTCTATTAAGGGGGGGAGGTTTGTAACACCCCAAAATTTTGCTTTTATTGAATTCATGTGTGATTTGGCACTTTGGTGAATTTTGGAATTTTCTCGGAATTTATTTGGATTTATTTGGAACTTATTTGAATTTATTCCATTTTGAAATAATTAAAGAATTTAATTTTGCAAATAAAATTTTGTTGGAAATATTTTATTTGAGTCCAAAATGATCCAAAATATTTTCCAGAATTTTTCTCGAATTTTTCGAGTATTTTGCTATTTTTAATGAATTAATTGAATTTCGGGAATTATTTTAAATATTAAATCATTTGGAAAATCAAACCGAAGTCGATTCTTGTTCATCCGACCGAGCCGAAGTCGGACTCGAGTTCGAGTCCGACCGAACCGACAGAGCGATTGACTCGACCACACCAGCTCCTAACCCTAAGCGATCCCGACCGTTGGATCAAGATCCAACGGCTGAGATCCGCCCGTACCGGTTCGATCGAGTCCGGCTCGGACCCGTGCGCGCCTGGCAATCGTGGCCGTTGATCGGACACGTGTCACGGCCGTGGTCGTAAATCTTCGCCCGAGTCCAGATCGGACCGTGCCGCCGCCGTCCTCCGCCGCATCCGTTAGGGTTACGGATTGAGCGCGGAAGCCGAGGCTATTTAAAGCCCGGGTCCTGCCCCGAGAACCGCCGTGACCCCGCGCTACTTTTGCCCTAGCTCGCTAAACCCTAGCAGCCGCCGCTTGCCCGGGATTGCTCGCCGTAGTTGCGTGAAGCACCGCCGCTGTTTTTCGTCGATTTCCGCCGCTGCCGCCGCTCTCCGACGACACCCAAGCCCAGGACCAACATCCCCACGTCACACCGCGCCTGGGAGTGCCAATCTTCACGTCGGAGCTGCACGGATACGCCGCGTGGGAGGTCGTCGTCTACGTCTCCGGTGCCCGAGTCTCGCCGCGCCATCGCCGGACTCCGCGAGCTCGGTGAACCGTCAGATCCAGATCGGACGATTGAGGTGAGCCCACGTTCTATCCCAAACCCTGGAAACCAGATCGAATCTGGACCGTTGGATCAAGATCCAACGGCTCAGATCCGCCGCGTTAACCTAAACGAGTAAAGCCTAGATCCAATCTGGGCCGTTGATTTTCAAATCAACGGCCGAGATTGCGCCATGTGTGCCTAGCCGCACCCACGCGTGTGAGCGCGTGTCCCTGACACGCGGGCCCCGCAAGTCAGAGGGCCCACGCGTCAGCCGCGTTTGCGTGAGACCCCGCACTGACAGGTGGGTCCCACCTGTCAGTCTCATCCGAGCTGTGGACCGGGTCCACCATGGACCGAACCGCGCCGTGGGCTGAGCCCATGAGCCGGCTGACGTCAGCCAGCCAATCAGGAGCCGACGCGTGTCATGCTGACGCAATAATTAATTTCCGAAAAAGAAAATGATTTATTAATTCAAATAATGATTTCAGATTTTGTTCCAAATTTCAAACGCTTATAACTTTTGCGTTTCAACTCCGATTTGAGTGATTCAAATTTCTAAATTTGTATAAAATTAAGATCTACTTAAATATGAATTTTATTTAATTTTTGGACTAAAGTTTTTCTCTGTAATATTATTTAATTGATTATCTAAACTTTAATAAATCGTAACTTTTGCATTTTAACTCCGATTTGAACGATTCCAGTTCCTAAAAATCCAGAAAATTATGTTCTCTCTGTTTATGGATTTTATTTGGAGTTTTGGGATGTTTTTGCCTATTGTTTATTTGTGTATTGCTATTTGCACGCTTTACGAGTAGACGTTGAAGTGCCGGAAGGATTCGAAGGAGAAGTGTTGACTCAGGATCCAACTCAAGACCAAGAACAAGTACTCTTTGAAGGCAAGTTGTGCTTTGACCATGTTGATCCTATTTCGAAATCTATTTTGATTTAAACTATTGCATGCTAGTTCAATTAGAAAAATACTTTGTTTAAACATGGGGGTTAGATAAGTACCAATTTCTTTGTATGACACCTTGATTATTTAAGTATGTGCCATGACCCTTGTCACCCTAGTTGTGGATTACTAGTTGGACATTATTAGATTGCCAACATGGGTTTTAGACCATTGTAGTATACTGCTTAGACCTGCTACGTGCTCATGACATGGTTTTGGACAATCAAATGTTAATATTGACTTAATGATATATTGAACCTGTTGTGGAAAAGTATAATGTGATGTTGATGGCACGTGTTGCAGTGTAATCAACTGGGGTGTGATAAACAGTTTTCGGCCAGGGCATGTGGCAAGAGTAATCAGGTGGGCCAGTTGTGGCATTGGGAGGGTTGATTTGGTTCTTCTGGTAGTCTTGCCCTGGTCACTCTAAGGACTTAACCTTGCAAGCCTTTGAACTGGGTCTTACTTGCAACCACATGGCTGGAATGGGACGGCCCTATTTGACTAAGTCGCTAAGGACTCACTTGTGGAGCCTCAGGGTGTCAATTACACCGCTTGTGTGATTGTGCGGGGAGCGTATCGTGGCTGTGGCCAGATACCCATCTAACGGTGTGTTGGTCCCATACTTCGCCTTGGCTAAGGGAAGGGATGGTGTAGAGCACGAACCGGAGAGGACCACCTGTGTTGTTTGAGGCTTCCGAAAGGGTTTGTTACGGGAACTCGCGTGTGTGGTGTTTGACTGTATCTGGTGGGTACAGTGCATAAGCTCGGCAGAGTGTAGGATCTATTCGAATAGCCGTGTCCACTGATCTTTGGACAATGCTCGGGAATTACTGTCAAGGGTTAGACTTTCTGAAAATAACTTGGGTTTGAAAAGTTGGGTTGGTTTAATAATGAAGATGATGGAAATGTGGTTTAGGATGGGGAAAATGTTTATTAAACTTCTTGAAAAGTTATTTATGCTTTACTTATTTCTACTGCTTTCGAATCTACTTATATTACTTTTCAAATGTCAAGTATCGCAAATATACCTTGAGCTATTCCTTTGTACCAAGCCATGCATATAGTATATTAGCCTGCATTCTCATGCATGACTTGTCGAGTACCAAGTACTCACCCTTGCCTCAACACAACACCGCTTGAAGAGGAGACTACGCCCGGCCGGAGGAGGAATTCCAAGAGGATCCGTCTACTTAGGGATGCGAGCCCAGTCAGTTGCCTGTGGTATACTGGATGGCGCCACGAAGTTATTTGATTTTCCGCTGCTATTCTTTTTTAACTTGACCCTAAGGTCGAGTAACCAGTTTGGTTATTTAAATAAAGTACTTTATTGGTATCGAGTGGTATGATTGTGATATTTACCGAAGTTAAGACTGTGTGCACTAGCGCGTTCCTGGACTAGTGCTGAATACACAGAGGGTCCGGATTTGCCAATTCGGGGTCCCGACACAGAGCCATTTATTTTAATTTTTGGTACTGTTTGCTTGCTGTTTTGGTATTTATTTCTGTTTATTGTATTCTTTTCCGGTAGACGTTGATCCCCAGGGAGCGAGCGCAGGATTCAGAGACCAAGATTCAGCAATAGCAGTTGATCAGCAAGGCAAGTCGTAGTCCTTGACCATGTTGGACCTATGTTTGGAAAAGTATTTTTATTTCATACAATTGCATGCTATTTGTTTATAAGTATTATTTGATGGGACTAGTTAAGTACCTGATTGTCATTATGCCCCTTTGAATAGTTGAAATGTCATGTATCCATTGTCACCCTTGGTTGGATTGGTTAATAGTTGGACATACTGTAGTACCAACACTAAGTTAGCGTAATTGTGCTTAGCCATGCTTAGCTGTACGATGGGATTCATGTCACATGATGAATTAATAATATTAACTTAATGAGATATGGAACCGTGGCGGGTAGCCACTATGGTAAAATTTGTTGTACTATAGTATGGTGTGCCATTGGTATTGGTTATACAAAGTTGTTTTCACTCGGGCAAGTGATCGTGCAGTAAAGGGGGTGCTGTTAGCACATTTGAGATGTGGTTGTCTTGCCTGAGTATACTTAAGGACTTAATCTTGTGCACCATTGAACTGGGCTTAATCGTACAACCACATGTCTGGTGACAGACCTGGCTGATTAATTTGCAATGTCTAAATTTGAGTACTGTTGTGGTTGTGTGGGTTCCGGGATAGACGGGTAGACTCACATGGCGCAAGAGGGGGCCCTGAGGGGTGAAACCTTAGCGGGCAGTACTGGGTTTGGACAAAGCATTGTAAAGGCCTTGGCGTGATATCTCTGCCGCACACTAAAGGAAGTGTGTTAATTGCGTAGGGCACTTAAGAGATGATCATGTCTTGTGGGTAAAGCTGTACAACCTCTGCAGAGTGTATGTTAAACTATTTGAATAGCCGGGTCCGCGGTCATGGACATGCCTGGGGATTTCACACAGGGTATAGAGTTTTCAGAAATTGTTGAAGGATGGTATTGTTGGAAGTGAATGGGGAGTTAACTATTATTTTCGATGTTAAACTATTAATGATGTTGAGTTCAGTGGTTGATGTTGATCTAGTTGGTGATGGGTGATGCCTCATCAATCTTTTGTTATTATTTACCATTGATTTACTAGTTATTGTTATCTTTGTCAAATATGCTTTGAATCTATTTATTGTATTTACGTTCAAGTTATTGCTTTCTGCAAAATAGCCATATGACTATCCTTTGTCAAGCCGTACATTATTTGCTTCATTATCTATGGCTTGCTGAGTACTTTTGTACTCACGGCTTTATGCCTTTGTTGATCAGTTGTTGAAGAAGAACAGGGAAATACAGTATTCTACGAAGAGTTTTATGAAGACTACGAGAACTAGGATGGCGCTCCCCAGACGATTGCCTCTGGCATGTCGTGTGGCCCAAGTTATTTATCTTTCGCTGCGAGAGTTTTATTTGTTTCTTAAGCCCTTAAGGCACAGTTATGTAAACTTGACCATAAGGTCCTTTGTTACTATTTGCTACTTTCTTAGTTAATTCGATGAATGGAATGATATGTCAATTTTGTTGCCACTATGTGCACTAGCATGATCCTGGACTAGTGCAGTATACACGGAGGGTTTCGGATTTGCAAATTCGGGTCCCAACACCGGCACGATGGCCTTAGCCTTGGTCTCAACCAACTGGAAGGTCTCCACCAAGTCAGCTTGACGCATTTGGAGGTCTGTTTGGGCTAGGTCAATATCACGATCAACTTCCGAAAGGCGCGCTTCGGCTTCAATCAAAGCCTGCTATAAACGGGCAATCTCACCAATCAAGGCCGCCCTCGTTGGCATTAAATCCTGGGCCGAAGAAACCGCAGCATCAAACACGGCCTTTTTCTGTTTCCGGGCAGCTACTAGAATGTCGAGATCAGCGCACTCCTTCATGATCTCCTCACGCCGATGGCGTCACCCCTGCGCCAGTTGGACAACATCCCTCTCTGAAGAGAGACGATGCAAACCGTGGAATTTGTCCATGGATGGTGCTGAAAGATAGGGAGATACCTCAGCAAGGAAGGTGGCTATCAGCCAGAACGATTCTAATACTTCCAGCCCCGATCGCACCAATAGTCGGTGAAGTTGCTTCAAGTTGTGTAACGTCCCAAAAATTTCTTTTAATATATTTAGTGTGGTTCTTGGATTATTTGTAATTTTTCGGAATCTACTTGGAAGCCTCGCGAGTAATTCAGATTCACGTTTATTGAACTAATCGTATTAAATAAAGATCAGGCATTTTCGAATAAGCGTAAAATCTAAAATTTTGTTGATAATTAAGATAGTTGGTAGACGTGAGTGTTCGCTTCAAATATTTTCGAAAAACATGCTATATAACGTAAGTCGTTGATTTTACAAAAATCTATACAGGTGTCTGATTCACTAAAAGATTTTTTATGAAAAATCTATACGTCGAAAAATCATGAAACCAACTTTTTTAGATTCCAAATAGTTCCTAGTATTTTAGAGGAATTTTTCAGATTTTAAAACCTCCCTGGTATTTTTTTTCCGTAGCACGTTTTGGTACGTATATGCGTATATACTTATGTGCGTGAATGCTTGGCGTTTGAGTTTTTCCAACCGTTTGTACCTTTTGTGCTTCCAGCCATTTTCAAATGGCCTGAATGCATGTTGTGGTGAACTTCCAGCCGTGCATGCATTTCCTCTTGGCATTTCCCTTTAGAGCTAGTAATGCTAGTAATGCATGTTTCAAAGGTTGTTCCCTTTCTTTGCCATGGACCTTCGAGCCGTTCCATTCCTTACGTGAATACTCCATGTGTCGATGTATTCTACACCAGGGTGCCCAATGCACTTTAGTAAAAGAAGCCGCTACCAGACACGTGGCATCCAGGCCACGCCTTCGGTGGTCAGCTGAGTGATCGCCAGCAGGAAGGTGGCGACCAGGCCACGCCTCTGGCGGTCAGCTGAGTGATCGCCAGCAGGAGGGTGGTGACCAGGCCACGGCTCTGGCGGTCAGCTGAGTGATCGACAGCAGGAGGGTGGCGACCAGGCCACGCCTCTGGCGGTCAGCTGAGTGAACGCCAACAGGAAGGTGGCGACCGGACCACGCCTCTGGCGGTCAGCGAAGTGATCGCCAGCGGGAAGGTGGCGACCAGGCCACGCCCCTGGCGGTCAGCTGAGTGATCGCCAGCAGCAAGGTGGCGGTCAGGCCATGCTACTGGCGATCAGTTCCCGAGGACATTTAATGGTCTGTGCGGCCATTCGAGAGGTCAAAGACATTTAATGCATGTCGTGCACATTAAATGGGGGTAATGAAGGATACAGTATGGTGGCGCGTGTTCCCAACGCGCGCCATAATGACGAGCGACGTCAGGGTGCATTTCCCCACCCCGGTGGAGCGGGGGAAGCCGGCAGGCGCAGCGCTCAAGGGCGGGGGGGAGGCACTACTACAGAATGATACATCACTATCGCTTCATTTGTGTCGGTTCCAAACTTTTGACTAAAAAACCGATTGTGATACGTGTATCTCTTTAGTAAATTTTGGAAAAAGGTTATCACAATCGGTTCTTAGAAGTAACTGATTGTGATAAGGGTCCTCATTACAATCGGTTCTTACAGAGAACCGATTGTGATGAGGAAAAGGGTCATCACAATCGGTTCTTAGAAAGAACCGATTGTGATAAGGCTCACTCATTACAATCGGTTCTTTGTAAGAACCGATTGTGATAAGGGAATGGGTCATCACAATCGGTTCTTAAAAGAACCGATTGTGATAAGTGGGCCATCATCACAATCGGTTCTTTATAAGAACCGATTGTGATAAGTGCCTTATCACAATCGGTTCTTATAAAGAACCGATTGTAATGAGTGAGCCTTATCACAATCGGTTCTTACAAAGAACCGATTGTGATAATATAGTTATCACAATCACTTCTTTGTAAGAACCGATTGTGATGAGCCTCGTTAGGTTTTATATCCTATCGGGATGAACTCTCCTCTGTTGTTGTTCTAGAGGCAAAAAAACCCGTCGCCATCTCAAAAAACAGAACATACTCTCATTGAGACTTAGGCTTGGGGGGAGAAAATCTGAAATCCTTGAGGATGTGTGTTGAGAGGGTAAGTTAAAGCCCTAGCTTGAGGAGATTTATTTCCCTCTATTTGCCCTCATTTGAGGTTTTCTTCAAAAGGTGAGCATTCCTTCAAATCCCTTCGATTCTGCATTAAGAAATTCGATTTTGATTTGGTGAATGTGTAATATGTCATTAATGCTATTATGGTTGAAACAATATTGGCGAGAAATTATAAAATCCTGAAGGAGAGATGGTGGTTTGGGGCTAAAGTTGAAACCCTAGCTTGAGTATATATATTTCCACTCATTTGTGGTTAATTTTCTTCAAAAGGAGAGCATGTGAATGACTTACATGTCATTATTGTTGCTATAATGTGATCTAGTTTAGGTTGCGTAACCTATGTGTCTCCCGTTCGAGGGTGCTTGTTTATAAATATGCTAAAATGGCATATTTATAGATAATCAGTCTCGAATTGTCCACGTTTTTTGGACAATTCGAGGATATGTGGTTCGGGCAAGTTCCTGAGCTATTGTACAACTCTAGAGAGTTTCGGTAGCATGCATCTCCCTGGTGTTCTCCAGATACACACCCTCTTGACCTGTTGTCGAGACATGTATTTGGAGAACAGCGGGGAGATGCTGCCGAAATTTTCTTTAGAGTTGTACAACAGCTTAGGAACTTGCTCGAACCACATATCCTCGAATGGGATTAGGACCTAACCTAATTGAAATTAGGAGTCATAGTTGGTACGTACTCAATTCCTCGACTTTGTTAATTCTTCAACCCTTATTTTCTTTCATTGATTAGTGCATGTCTCTCTATTGTGCGAAGGTCAATAAATAATATATTGGTATTTGACCTACATGGTAGTTGTCGCTCGTTGGCATTATTAATTTGTTGTTTATGGTTTAATTGTAGATGGACCGTGAAGAATGGATGTATCAAAAAAGCCGTGTGAGTGCCGAATTTCAGAGGGGAGTTAAGGAGTTCATAAGAATTGCAGAAGTAGATATGGTTATGAGGGGTGTAAAGTTCATATATTGTCCTTGCATTGATTGTACCAATCTCAGGAGATTTAACAACTCAGCTCAAATCGAAGGGCACTTGATTCGACGTGGCTTCGTGAGGAATTACACGTGTTGGATCCATCATGGGGAGACAAGTAGTACCCCTCCATTACATAGCGAAGACATGCTTCAAGCCGATCACGAGTTGGAGCGTGATATTTTGATGAGGATAATTTAGATCAAATGTTGCGAGATGTGGAGAAATTACACGAAAAGAGAGTTCGAAAAATTTAAAAGCTTGATGGAAGATGATGCCAAACCGTTGTTTTCGGGTTGCAAAGCAGAATCTGACAAGTTGGGTTCGATCCTTGCATTGTTTGAACTGAAGGCAAAACACCGTTGGACAGATACAAGTTTCAATGCACTTTTAGTTCTTCTATCGGATATGCTTCCAGAGGGAAACGAGTTGCCAACAAGTATTTATGAAGCGAAGAAGCTACTATGTCCCATGGGAATGGAAATAGAAAGGATACATGCATGTCCAAATGATTGCATATTATACATAGCGTGCATAAGGAAGCGTGCATTTGTCCAGTTTGTGGTGTACCCCGGTACAAACAAAAGGAGAAGCGTAATGACAAGAAGCGTAAGAGCCGAACCGGCGACGATGAAGATGTGAACAAAGGGGCACCAGCCAAGGTATTGTGGTATTTGCCCATCATTCCTCGTTTAGAGAGGTTGTTTGCAAATCCCAAAGAGGCAAAATTGTTGCGTTGGCATTATGAATCTCGAAAGGAAGATGGCAAGTTGAGACACCTCACGATTCAGCTCAATGGAGAAACATTGATTGGCAACATGAGGAGTTTGGTGCGAGATGAGAAACATAAGATTTGGATTGAGTACAGATGGAATGAATCCGTTTGGTAATATGAGCGATCGTCCACGACACTTGGCCGCTTTGTTGTGTATCTACAATCTCCTCCTTGGTTATGCATGAAGCGGAAGTATATCATGATGTCGTTGCTAATCTACGGACCCAAACAGTAGGGTAATGATATCGATGTGTACCTAGCACCACTAATTGAGGATTTGGTAAAATTGTGGAATGAGGGGGTCGAGGTGTGGGATGCATACAAAAGAGAGAACTTCACCCTTCGGGCTATGATATTTTGCACCATAAATGATTTCCCAGCCCTTGGTAATTTGGCGGGCTCTGACACGAAGGAGCCAAAGCTTGTCCAATTTGTGAAGAGGAGGCGATACTTGTGGCTGCCGAATTCCAGGAAAACTGTGTACATGGGTCACCGTAGATTTCTACCTCGAAGTCATCGATATCGTAAGATGGATGACAAATTTGATGGAAAGAGGGAAATTCGTGCGGCCCCCCAGCCTATGAGTGGAAGGCAAGTATATTCACACGTGTCAGATATCGATGTTCAGTACGGTAAGAGCCGTAAATCTGTTCGTCCCAGGAACATTTGGAAGAAGAGGTCAATATTTTGGGACTTACCATACTGGAAGGAGTTAGATGTCCGTCATTGTATTGATGTCATGCACGTTGAGAAAAATGTCTGTGATAATTTGGTTGGTATCTTGCTGAACATACCTGGGAAGACCAAGGATGGTGTGAATGCTCGTCGCGATATGACCTACATGGGAATCAGGCCCAAGCTTGCAGTGATAGAGGAGGATGGAAAAGGACCGTACATCCCCGCTGCATGCTACACCTTATCCAAGAAGGAGAAAGAAGACTTCTGCAAGTGTCTCCATGATATTAAAGTTCCATCGGGCTACTCCGCAAACATTAAGAAGCTTGTGTCTATGGATGATTTGAAGTTGCTTGGTATGAAGTCCCACGACTGTCATGTGTTGATGACCCAAATGCTCACTGTTTCAATCATAAATATTCTGACAGAGGATGTAAGTTTAGCAATCACGAAGCTATGTTATTTCTTCAATGCGATTTCATGCAAGGTTATTGATCCCGATATACTAAACAACTTACAGAGTGAGGTGGTGCAGACTCTTTGTCAGCTTGAGATGCATTTCCCCCCATCGTTCTTCGACGTCATGGTCCACCTCGTTGTTCACCTTGTTAGAGAGATTAAGATATGTGGACCCGCATTCCTGCGTTACATGTATCCATTCGAGAGGTACATGGGTATATTAAAGTCATATGTGAGGAATAGGTCGAAGCCTGAGGGTAGTATTATTGAAGGTTATGGTACTGAAGAGGTTATTGAGTTCTGCGTGGACTATCTAGGTAAAAGACAACCGATTGGTGTTCCTGTATCTCGTCATGAGGGCAGACTTGGTGGCAAAGGAACCATTGGGTCCAATCTAACGAGTCCACGATTTGAAATGTCTTGTAAAGCGCATTTTGCGATCTGCAACACAAAGAAGTTCATCCATACATCCAGCAGCACAAGTTGATATTACGGGAAGAGAATCCACATATGAATGAGCTTTCCATCACACGAGAACACAACAATCAATTCCTCACATGGTTCAAAGAAAAGGCGAAGGTCTCTGTCAGTACTGAAGCTGTCAAATGGTTGGCTGACGGACCAATATTTAATGTACAGACATGGCAAGGGTATGATATTAATGGTTACACCTTTTATACTGAAACTCAAGATGCAAAGAGTACAGTTCAAAACAGTGGTGTGAGCATAGATGCTTTGTCCGATGATCACTCGAAAAGAGGATCCTCAACCGCAATGAACTGTTACTACGGGATGATCGAAGAAATATGGGAGCTCGATTACGGAATATACCAAGTTCCATTGTTCCGATGTAAGTGGGTGAGACTTCCTCACGGAGTGAAGGTTGACAAAAGAGGTTTTACTCTTGTGGATCTTAATAGACTCGCCTCTGAGAGATGAACCGTTCATCCTCGCCAAGCAAGCAACTCAAGTTTTCTACGTGCGTGATCCAGCCAATCCGAGGTTGCACGTCGTCCTTCATGGCAAGAGGCGGATTGTTGGAGTTGAAAATGTCGTAGATGAGGAAGAGTACAACCAATTCGATGAAATACCTTCGTTTGCAGATGGGGCATGTCTTAGCGGTGACGATTTACACACATGGAACAAATTACATGCGTGTAGATCATCAAGAAGGGTTGTATTGTAAATAAAGGGACTACGTATGCTTCTCAATGCCACTTAATATATTAATTCATTCAAAGCTCACTTAATTTGCTTGGAATACATGAAGTGTAAGGTACTAGCTAGTCTTGGAATACATGAAGTTGATTGTATTTGAGGTCATTGAAGTGCAACATGCATGCACACTACATGATCAGACCATTTGAGATTTAAGTAAATTTTTTTAAGACTTTGCTATTATTACACAGATCCAAATATAATTAGAGATAAGGCCAAACTTCTGCCGGAGCGAAGCGGAGGCCCATCGCCGGTAGGCTTGGGCCATCATCTATATATATTCCTTCATGTGTTTTACACATCCCTTATTCTAACAATTAAGTTGATCCCAGCATATCTGAAAATGAACTATAGATATTTGCATCTATGTCGGTTTGAAAATAGGTTACAAAATAACCGCTTCACCCCTAGGGACGCCTGATGGATTCATATTCCCACTAAAGAAGAATTAATTTTGGGAAAGAAAGCTTTGATACATCTATCGGGTTCCTTATACATCTGTGTCGGTTCCATATGGAACTGATTGAAATACAATGTACATCTGTGTCGGTTCCTTATAGAACCGATAGTAATACAAGCATTATTTGTATCGGTTCATGAATAAAACCGATAGTAATACAAGCATTATTTGTATCGGTTCATGAATAAAACCGATAGTAATATTATAATCTTATTTGTATCGGTATATTATGAAAACCGATAGGAATAATGTTCTTATTTGTATCGGTTTAGGATGAAACCCGATAGCAATAGAAGACTTATTTGTATCGGTTCATAGATAACCGATAGCAATACTATCATCTAATTTGTATCGGTTTGTACTGAAAACCGATAGTAATATAAGTTTATTTGTATCGGTTTATGTATAAAACCGATAGGAAGAAGAGTCTTATTTGTATCGATTCATGAATAACACCGATAGCAATAATGCGCTTTATACCCCACGGTCCCCACGTCAGCCATCGATCTCTTCCCTAAACCTAAACCTACATTCCTAAACCGAGCTCCTTCCGCGCCGCCGGCGCCCCGTCGCCTCCTCCACAAGCTCCGGCCGCCAACGCACCTCCTCGCCCCTGAGCTCCGGCCACCACCGTGCCTCTTCGTCCCCACGCTCCCGCTGGTCACCACCGCGACTCATCGTCCCTGAGGTCCGGCCGCCACTGCGACTCCTCCTCCCCAAGCTCCGGCCGCCACCGTGCCTCCTCGTCCCCACGCTCCCGCTGGTCGCCACCGCGACTCATCGTCCTTGAGGTCCGGCCGCCACTGCGGACTCCTCGTCCCTGAGCTCCGGCCGCCACCGCGATTCCTCGTCCCCGAGCTCCGGCCGCCACAGAGAGGTTTGAATGTTTCATAACTGATCATCAATCTTCTGAATGCCGAAGAAAACTGAGTTGTTGTATGGAATAGTTCTTAATATTATGAGAAATTGTTGCCTTGGATGCATCTGGAAATTAGCTCCTTCAGAGAATCGATTTCATCTGCACTTGCTGGCATATTAGTTCTTAGATACAACAAATTCAGTTCCTAGATACAACAAAGTAGGTATATATGACAAGTGTTCCTGGAAACAACAAAGTAGTTCTTCTATGTTGTAATGATATATATATGACCGAACATAAGTTACCTATAGAAGCTAATCTGAATCTAGCAAATACTAACCAGTGAGCATGTATAATGTTGCTATATATGTTTCCGTTGAGATTGCCGAGCTTGATCTTAGCCTCTTTGAACAAGTTGTCTGCAAATCTTCCAAAACAAGATAAAAGATATTAGCAAGAATCGAGGGTCCTGGTTTGTGAAAGACTAGACATGAAAAGGTCAAGTGACCTGCGCACAAAGCAATGTCAGAGTCGCCAAATATAAAAGAACATTATAGCTATATCAGAAATTCTGAATAAAGCACGTAAGGCAGTAAAGGGTAGAGATAGAGTAGGGCTCAGTTGATGGGGGAAAATACTCACTGAGCATCGCCAGTTTTGGCAAATCCTGCAATAAGGATACTGTAAGTAACAATTGTCAGCTCAAGACCCTCAGCTTTCATTTCCTCAACACATGACCATATCTGCAGGGCTTTTTGCCAGATGTGATGATAAGAACTAACTGCCTTTGTATCTAAATATTTTTATCGGTGAACTTTCTTATTTCATGCTAGGAAACCAGCATTCAAATGACCATCTATGACATTTCTGGGTAGGTTTGTTACTAAGGTTTCTTCAAGTCACTTTCTCATGCTGGTAATCATGCAGAAACATTTTCCATGAGCAATCTTTATGTGCTAAAATTTGTAGTATGTCTATTTCAAATAGTTATTTATACAAGTCCTCTGGCTTAGTATTTTATCCTACATCAGTTTGTCTATCATGGGAAAGAAAGCAGCAAAAGATCATCAAATAACCACAAGAATGCACCTACCTTGTAAAGACAAACGTATTTGGCTCTATTCCGCTTGCTCTCATGTTCTCAAATGTTGCACGAGCATGATGCTTATCACCTCGCTTGGCATAATACACAACCATCAGACCAAACTCTCTCCTTGATGGCATTTGCATCATCAAGATCAAAATAGAGATAATCAATGAATGAGCCTCAAAGAGAAGTCATAACACTATTAGACGCTTCCATCTTCTACGCATAAATAAAATAAAAATAGAAAACATCAGTAAGCATCAATTCAATTGACGCACTATGTTATACTTTGATACTATGTTATACTTTGATACTATGTGAATTTTATTTTGGTATTTATGCTTATGCTTCATTAACAATGATTATTCATGGTTATTTAATTTGCTTGGAATTATTATTTTCATAAAATTGCTCTTATTATCAATGCTAGAGTTTAGGTTGCGTAACCTATGCGTCTCCCGTTCGAGAGTGCTTGTTTATAAATATGCTGAAATATCATATTTATAAATTAGCAGTCTCGAATTGTCCACTTTTTTGGACAGTTTGAGGATATGTGGTTTGGGCAAGTTCTTGAGCTGTTGTTCAACTCTACAGAAAGTTTCGGCAGCATCTCCCTGGTGTTCTCCGAATACACACCCTCTTGACCTGTTGTCGAGACGTGTATTTGGAGAACAAATGAGATGTCGCCAAATTTTCTATAGAGTTGTACAACAGCTTAGGAACGTGCCTGAATCACATATCCTCGAATGGGATTAGGGCCTAACCTAATTAGAGAATAGGAGTCATCGCTTATGTGAAATATAATCATGTCAGATATATGAATTGCTTTCTCTCATGAAATTTAGGTTTGACATATATATATTCGAAATGTCGCAAAGAGAGAGCACCGGCTCAACGCCAGAGAGAGAAGGAGATGCTCCCTCCGCTCCACCGAGTAAGGTCAGAAAGGGCCGAGGACCGAGTAAAGGGGCCACAGGGAGAACTCCACAGGTTCTCCAGTTTAATGCCACGGGAGTTTGCACGGGTCCTGGCAAGTGTAAGGGGCGCTACTCCTCTTTTCTCGGCCAATTGGTGAGGGAGAGAGTGTCGATATGATGAAGGACTGGAGGACGGAAGTCAGCGCCGAGAAAAATAACCGACTGTGGGACGAAGTTAAGGGGAAATGGATTATACGAGAGGAAGATGAAATCAATGCGAGACGGTACGCTTTGAAGAGAATGGGTGTGGCTTTGAGGCATTTGGGGTTATCATGTATCTTGAGTACGTGTTGAAAAGCCGTACTCCCTTCCAAAGGTATCCGCTTGTTACTCCCAAGTTTGGGAGGAGTTCACAAGGATGAGGCATTTGCCCGAGGCGGAGGAGCCGAGAGAGGAACACCGCTATACTGCAGGCATAACACACACGTGCATCACCTCGGTTCCGGCGGCTATGTAGGTAAGAAGGCAGAGTGGACACGACAAGCCGAGGAGTGTGCAAACTCGGGACAACGATGCCTTACTTCCACATATGTGAGGAGCGGGCACATCGGGTATTAGCGAGGACAAAGAAAACCGCCGACGGTCAAATTGTGGTTCCAAACCTCGCGATCGCCTGGATCGTCTCCGCCATCGTAAGACATCTAACATAGTACATTGCGGTGACTCTTCCTATTGTATTGTAGCACTAACTTATATTCGCTTCTGTAGGAGGAGGTAAGCCCGACAAAAAGAGCAAGGAACGCTTTCAAAGCCAAGGGTCAAGAGACATCCTGTCTTCGGCAATCGGAAGGCCGATCATAAGGGTCGGTGCTTACGCAGTGCGGGCATCTGAAGAGCTCCTTCTTCCAAGAGGAGAGCGCTTCCAGTGCCAGATCAAGATCATGGGAAGCACGTGAGGCGCGCCTAAGGGCCCAGGTGAAGGAGGAGATGAGGCAGGAGATGAGGCAGGAGATGGAGGAGGCATGGACTATACATGAGGAGCGCCTAAAGGCTGAGATGATGGCGATGATCTCCCTGAGTCAGGGTCATGTAGCCTCGCCTGTGATACACCC
The DNA here is from genome assembly GCA_036346355.1 of Rhipidocladum racemiflorum. NCBI lineage: Eukaryota > Viridiplantae > Streptophyta > Magnoliopsida > Poales > Poaceae > Rhipidocladum > Rhipidocladum racemiflorum. The sequence continues at coordinate 44,109,808 of CM070587.1, forward strand.
TAGCAGCGGCGTTTCCAGAAGTTATCAGCCCGGTACCCACTGTCAGGTAGTAAGTGTTTCTGAGTAAAAAGTACATGAGTAAGCTAACAAAGATTATGATCAAGTTGCGCACATCAAAGATTATGATCAAGTTGCACACTTCTTGTAGGATCCTGCCAAGTGCCAGTTAATCCTGATCGAAGACGGATTATGCGTTGAGGTTGGACGCGGGGTTGCATTTCCAAGCAAAGAGGATGACACGGTGCATGGTACACCTTTGGGGAAGGGCTACACGAGGGTGCAGGTGGACTATGTCCATGATGATTTCCTGTCTCGTGCGCTGGAATTCCCCCCGAACGAAGATATCACCACTCTCGGGCAAGCACGGATGTCGTTCATCAAGTGGCCCACGACGGGTATCATAGTGCAGAAGGTATAAAACTACGCATCTTGTCCATCATTTCAATAATGTAGCACATGGTGTTACATATATGCATGTGCTTTACAGGTTACTACTCATGCACCTGCTCCTACACTTGCTGCTACACCTGCTACTGCACCTGCTCCCGCTCCTGTTGCTGCACCTGCTCCTTCTCCTGCTGCTGCACCTAATCCTGCTCCTGCACCTTCTCCTACTGCACCTGCTCTTGCTACTGCACCTGCTCCTGCTGCTGCACCTGCTCCTGCTCCTGCTACTGCACCTGCTCCTGCTCCTGCTACTGCACCTGCTCCTGCTCCTGCTACTGCACCTGCTCCTCCAGCTGCACCTACAACTTCTTCGGCTCCTAAACGGAGTGCACAGCTGGTGCACAAAAGGTCTACTAGCACGCTGACGATAGATCCACAGGAGAGCTCAGAGAATCCCTCTGTGAAGAAGTCCAAGTTGTCAGAGACCACAGAGTCCCCTCATGATTCTAAGCTGTTCGTACATGGAAAGCCTTTTCTCCCAAGTAGTGAATTGAATGCTTTAGGCTTGTGCACTCGCTTGCTACACGGATGGTACATCGACAAGTCACATGAGGTCGAGCCTCGCGTCGATTTCAATGTGAAGTATCGAGGGGGACACTTCCACCGCCAGGAGGATGGGATCTTCCCAGTGAGTTTTGAGGATCTGTTCTTTTTGTACAGCTTGAAAGCCATCGATATTTCTACTATACGATGTTGGACGTTGTGAGTATCGCACCATACTCATCCCTATGACTATTTATTGATTTTGTATTATGTTTTTATCACAATTGACACGACTTGTAGGATAATGAGGCAGCGAGCCGTGACGGGTCGACACCTTGTCGGGTTTGTCGACCCCGAGATGGTGTCTGCGACCATGGCTAGGTTGCAATCGGAGTTCCTTGTAGGATACATCAAGCATGCATTGCGTGTTGAGGCGAAAAAGGACTTCATTCTCTTCCCGTACCACCAGGAGTATGTATTACTATAAAATTCAATAACTTGTACGCACTTAAACCGTATTTGAACTTATTTTTCTTGCATTGTGTACCGTTTAATAAGCAACCATTGGGTTCTACTTGTGGTTGTTCCGAGTGCAAACAAAGTCTACACATTTAACTCGCTCGAAAATAGACCGATGGACTACGCGATCCGGCCTATTTTGGAGAAGTAAGCACATTCCTCTAACACTGTACATATTGAACTACATTAGATATTTTTTACCTCAATGGCATCTCTCCAATGTATGTAGGGTTTTCTTGTCTTACATTGCGGAAGGTAGCCGGTACAATGATAAACAAGGCAACAAATTGGAGTGGAAGCGCTTCAAGGTACAAGTGTCTATCGTAGAATTTCTTTCTCACACCTATTATTCGTCTCCTAATTTAAGTTTCTTTGTTCACAGTGTCATCAACAGGGGTGTGATGACCTGTGCGGCTTTTACGTGATGCATCACATGCTGATTCTGGTCGGCGGATCAAATCTTTTCCCTAAGGTATAGAATTGATTATTGCAGTACTATCAATCTTTTAAAATAAAATTTTAAAATTTAAATATATTAGTGCACTACTTTCTTGCAGGACCTTGATATCCCCCGGAAGAGCCTAAGCAACAAGGAGTTATAGTGGAGGATGGTAGATTTAAAGACCCGACAGGCTCTTACTAGTCAATATGTAATGTAAACAATATTAATGGGAATGTGATACACTGTACTGAATGCGATATGTTTGGATGTTTATGTGAATGTTCTGTGATAATGTATTAGAGATTGTGATGTATGTTATGTGTCATATTGTGAATGTTATGTGTCTTATTTTGAATGTTCTGTGATAATGTTATGTTATGTGATATTGTGAAGAATGTGATATGGTCAGCACCATCACAATCGGTTCTTTGTTGGAACCGATTGTGATAATATTCTCTTCACCATCGGTTCTCAACAAAACCCGATTGTGATAATCTCATCATTACAATCGGTTTCTAACCAAAACCGATTGTAATAATAGCCTCATCACTATCGGTTTCGAACAAAAACCGATTGTAATAATGGCTCATCACAATCGGTTTCCAACAAGAACCGATTGTGATAATGTCCTCATCACAATCGGTTTCGAACCAAAACCGATTGTAATAATATCATTATCACTATCGGTTTCTTACCAAAACCGATTGTAATAATAGCATCATCACTATCGGTTTCGAACAAAAACCGATTGTAATAATGCCTCATCACAATCGGTTTCCAACAAGAACCGATTGTAATAATGACCTCATCACAATCGGTTCCGAACCAAAACCGATTGTAATAATAGCCTCATTACAATCGGTTTCTAACAAGAACCGATTGTGATAATGTCTCATCACAATCGGTTTCCAACAAGAACCGATTGTGATAACGGCCTCATCACAATCGGTTTCTAACAAAGAACCGATTGTGATGACTAATAATTACTATCGTTCCAAAACCGACTGTGATAAGGCTTCATCATCTCTATCGTTGGACTTTCTATCGCTACTAGAACCGATTGTGATGACGAAAAAGAACCGATTCTGATGTACATTTCTGTAGTAGTGAGGATGTATGCACCAGGGCATTAAATGTGTTGCAAAGGCATTTAATGCTATAGAGCAGGGTAATGAGATAGCTTGCTGTGTAAGCCTCCCATGCGCCCCCGCCAGCCCGAGTATAAAAGGGAGTTGGAGTGCATGGGAGAAGGGGTTCGATCATTTTTCTCTCAGACTAGACTCTCCGTTCTGGGCGGGCTGATCTGAGCTGCTTTGGGTGGCTGTTCCTGTTCATCTTCCAGCTCCCTCCAAGCACACCAAAATACAAGAACACAGGAGTAGGGCTATTACTCTCAGGAGGGCCCGAACCTGACAAAACGCCAGAGTCTCCTTGCATGCTTCACCTCGGATTCTCTCTTTCCCGAGCATTCTCCACGAAAGCCCCGGTTAGAACTTAGTATACCCCTCGCCGGAAGGGGTCTGTTGGCTCATACGCCGACAGTGTCGTGCCAGGTAGGGGGCTCAGTGGTTGGATTGTTCTCCCTTCTTCCATCTTCTTGCAAAGTTTGCAAGAAGCTTCGACGGTTACGAGTATGGCAACTTCTGGCTCCAAGCATGACGGTCTGCTCGAGGAGAGCAGCGCTCGCGGCTGGTCCCGACGCTCGCCCAGACAGGGACGCGCGGTGCTTCGGCGCTAGGGGCCCAGCCCGTCCGACGGCGTCTCCTGATGCGAGATGACACCCCGACGTGGAACCTTCAGGCGGCCCGGCTGCTTATCGATCATCCCCCAGTTGCGCTAGAGGGTGAAACCCCGGCCGCTCCGTGGCTGCGAGACATCGCCCGCCTGGTGGATGCCGCCCAACAGCAGGTAGAGGCGGCAAATCCGCCGGGGGCTTCCGATGTCGGGCGACAGAGCGTGCGCGTGGCTGACGTGCAAGACTCTAGCCGCATGGCTAAAGTTTGTTCCGGTCATAAGGGCCAGGACAAAGGAAAGGGTGCACCTATTGCAGCCCCTTCAAGCACAGGGGGACGTGAACGCGCTCCCACTTCTTCCCGTGGTTCCCCCAAGGCGGCGGGGGGCCATGGGGATCTGAGGGCCCGCCTAGACGAAAGGAGATCCCAGCACGGCGGTGACTTGCGCGACGTCCTTAGGGGGCACCGTGCCAATGTGCAACACCGCGTGGGCCACCCGATGTTTAGCGACCGGGGGGAAACCTCTCCCCTAATTCCAGGGAGAACGCCGAGGGGCGAGCGAGCGGCGCTGCTCCCCCTATAACGTTGGATGCCAGGCGTTCTCCCTCCGCTTACGCCAAGCTGCGTGGCCGGAGAGATTTCGCCCCGCCTCCATCGAAAAGTATGACGGCACCACCAACCCGGAGGAGTTCCTGCAGATTTACACCATGGTGGTGCACGCCGCGGGAGGGTCTGAGAAGGTCATGGCCAACTACCTCCCGACATCGCTGACGGGCTCCGCCCGTTCCTGGCTACTGAACCTCCCTCGAGGCTCCGTGCACTCGTGGGAGGAATTGTGCGACCTCTTTGTCGCCAATTTTCAGGGCTCCTACGCTCAACCAGGCGTGGAGGATGACCTTCACGCCCTGGAGCAGACGAAGGGGGAGTCCCTGAGGGAGTTCATTCCGCGGTTCAGCCACTGCCGGAACACGATCCCCCAGATCTCCGAGCAGTCGGTGATTATCGCCTTCCGGAGGGGAGTCCGGGATCAAAAGATGCGGGAGAAGATGGCTACCCGCACCATTTCCACTACCTCCAAGCTATTCTCCTTGGCGCATAAGTGCGCCCGGGCATCGAAGGCCCGGGAGCGCCCGGCGGGGCCGTCCGGTCACGACGAGGCGGGGACCTCGAAAGCTTCCGACCACAAGAAGAAGAAGAAGCGCAAGGAGGTCGGTGCCGGGGAGGTCCTCGCCACCGAACCGGAGAACAAGCCCCGGAAGCGCGACCGCCGAGACAGGAGGGGTGATCACCGGGGCCCGCGAGGTGATCGCGGGGAGCGGGGATCGTCGGTCCCCCCGCCAAGAAGACGACGGAGGCAGGCCCTACTACCCATCCACAAGACCAATGGACATGACTTGGCGGATTGTCAAGTCATGTCCAAGATGGTGGAGCAGCGGCTTAAGAAGCGCTGTGAAGACGACCATGATGACGCGGACGAGGACCCCGCTTCGCTGGCCTTTCAGCAAGCGGAGCTTACGGTGGCCTTCATCCATGGTGGCTCTGCCACCTACTCTTCGAACTCACAGTACAAGCGAGAGGTAAGAGAGGTATGCGCCACCGTGCCAACTCCCGGGGCGAGCAGGCTGCTGAAATGGTTGGAGGAGCTGATCACTTTCAGCCAGGCCGATCACACAGAGAGTACCGCCAGTCCAGGCCATCTCCCGATCGTGGTTTCTCCCACGGTCTGGAATGCGAAACTCGGGCGGGTGCTTGTCGATGGAGGGAGCTCCATCAACCTCATGTCCGTGGGGGCGTTCAAGGCGCTCCAGATCCCTTACGAGGAGCTGCGCCTAGCCCCTCTGTTCTACGGAGTCACCCCTGGAGTGGGTTTGACACCCCTGGGTCAGGTACGGCTGCATGTCACGTTCGGAAGTGTGGAGAACTTCCGAACAGAAAAGATCAACTTCGAGATCGCGGACTTCGACCTCCCCTACAATGCGTTGCTTGGCCGGCCAGCCCTGGTAAAGTTAATGGCAGCCATGCATTACGCCTACATGATGATGAAGATCCCCGGGCCTGGGGGTCCGATCACCGTGAAAGTGGACCGGCTGGAAGCCCTGCGCCTCAGTAAGCAGGTGCAGGACCTGGCCGGCACCACCTGCATGACACGAGGTGAGGAAGACTATCCGGAGCTCCCCCCGGTCAAGGCCCGCGCCTCACCCGGTTCCTCGGGTGAGGTGAAGGTGGCCCCCGTGGGCGAGGACGGCTCTGGGAAGGTCGTGAAGATCGGTGCCAACCTCAGCACCAAATAGGAAGACGCGCTCATCACCTTCCTCCGGTCTAACCTGGATGTGTTCGCCTGGCAACCATCAGAAATGACCGGGGTCCCTAGGGAGGTGATCGAGCACCGATTGACGACTCTCCCTGGAGTGCACTCAGTCCGGCAGAAAGTCCGGAGGCAGGCACCAAAGCGGCAAGATGCCATTCGGGTTGAGGTAGAAAAGATGCTGCAGGCAAAGATTGTGCGGGAGGCCACCTATCCCGAGTGGCTGGCCAACCCTGTACTCGTCAAGAAGTCGAACGGAACGTGGCAGATGTGCGTCGATTTCACCGACCTCAACAAAGCCTGCCCCAAGGATCCGTATCCCCTACCGCGGATAGACCTTGTCGTCGACTCCACCACAGGGTGCGAGACCTTGTGCTTGCTAGACGCCTACTCCGGCTACCACCAGATTAGCATGGTGTAGGAAGACGAAGAAAAGACTGCCTTTGTGACCCCCCCTGGGCGTATACTGCTATGTCCGCATGCCTTTTGAGTAGAAGAATGCGGGCTCAACCTACCAGCGCGCCATGCATACTGTATTCCAATCGCAGATTGGGAGAAATCTCGAAGTGTATGTTGATGATCTGGTAGTGAAGATGAAAAAGTCTGTTGGGCTTGTTGAAGATTTAGAAGACTTTCTCCCACCTCCGGCAGTATTATCTGAAGTTGAATCCCGAGAAATGTGTATTTGGTGTGTTGTCCGAAAAGCTGCTCGGATTCCTTGTTTCCCACCGCGGGATCGAGGTCAACCCGGAAAAAATCACGGCCATCGAGTGCATGCAACCACCCACAACGCTCAAGCAAGTCCAGTGCCTGGCTGGTCGCCTGGCCTCTCTCGGCCGGTTTATCGCCAGGCTGGGAGAAAAGAGTCTCCCCTTCTTCAAGCTACTGAAGAAGACTAACTCCTTCGAATGGACTGCAGAAGCACAGCAAGCATTCGAAGAACTGAAGCAATACCTCTCCTCCCCTCCGGTGCTGGTCGCCCCCGAGCCGGGCGAGCCGCTACTGCTGTATGTAGCGGCCAGCCCAGCGGTTGTGAGCGTGGCACTGGTGGCGGAGCGTGAAGGGGTCCAGCGGCCAGTTTACTACGTCAGCAAGGTATTGCACGACACCGAGATTAGATACCCGCAGGCTCAGAAGATGGTGTATCCTGTACTGGTGGCGTCCAGGAAGCTGCGGCATTATTTCCAAGGGAGAGAGATCACGGTGGTGTCCGTCTATCCCTTGCGCGAGATTCTCCACAACCGCGAAGTCGAAGGCCGCATCGCCAAGTGGTCTGTAGAGCTGGGGGAGTTCGTTCTTAAGTTTACCCCCCCCCCGCACGGTGATCAAAAGTCTAAGGCTGGCAGAGTTCGTTGTCGAGTGGACTCCTGCCGAGCCGGAAGTCGAAGAAATGCCCGCGCCCTCCCCCTGGACACTCTACTTCGATGGCTCCTTCAGGTATGAGGGCGCTGGGGCTGGGGTCCTCTTGGTTTCTCCAACCGGGGACCTCCTCAAGTACGTGGTCGTTCTGGACTTCAAGGCCACCAACAACGTTGCTGAGTATGAAGGCTTGCTGGCGGGACTTCGATCCGCCACGGCCATCGGAGTCCGGCGTCTGCAAGTCAAGGGCGACTCCTTGCTAGTCGTCAACCTGGCAAGAAAGGAGTTCTCCTACTCTGATCCTGTCATGGCCGAGTACTTGGCGGAGGTCAGAAAGATGGAGCGACATTTTGATGGGCTAGGGTATACCCATATCCCCCGGCGCAACAACTACTTGGCGGACGAGCTCGCTCAGCTCGCTTCGACAAGATCTCCCGTTCCGGTTGGAGTCTTTGAAGAAAGACTTCCGCAACCGTCCATCGCAGCCCCCGTCTCCGGTGGGGACGATGGTGATGCTGCTCCAGCCCTTGCTCCAGAAGGGGAAGCGGTACCGGTGGAAACGCCCGGCCAGGCGGAGTACCCGGGCGGCCTGGCGGAGTACCCGAGCGGCCACCCCGTGTCGCCACACTTGACCGGGAAGGCACATGGATGGACCCGATCCTGGCCTACCTGTGGGATCAATTGTGCCCCGATGATGATGCGTCAGCAGAGAAGATAGCACGAAAGGCCAAGTGCTATACCCTGGTGGGCGGGGACCTTTACCGCCGGGGTAAAAACAGAATTCTTCTAAAGTGCATCACTCGGGAAGAGGGGAGCACTTTGCTCTTTGATATCCATAGAGGCGTGTGCGGGAGCCATGTTTCAAGTCGAACGATGGTCGGGAAAGCTTTCCACCAAGGGTTCTATTGGCCAACCACCCTCCAGGATGCTTGCGAGCTGGTGAGGAAGTGCGAGGTGTGCCAGCTCCACGCCAAGCAAATCCACCAACCAGCCCAAGCCCTGCAAACCATCCCGCTCTCGTGGCCCTTCGCGGTCTGGGGGCTGGATATCCTGGGCCCGTTCCCGCGGGCCACAGGGGGCTACACCCATATGTTTGTCGCCATCGACAAGTTTACCAAGTGGGTGGAAGCCGAAGCGGTAAGGACGATCACAGCTGCCGCTGCGATCAAATTCATACAAGGTATCTTCGCCCACTTTGGGGTCGCCAACCGCATCATCACCGACAATGGCCCGCAGTTCACCAGCGCCGCCTTCTTGGGATTCTGTGAAGTTATGGGCACCAAAGTTTGTTTTGCCTCGGTGGCTCACCCAAGAAGCAATGGCCAAGTTGAGCGGGCCAATGCGATGGTGGTGAAGGGCCTCAAAACCAGGGCGTTTGATCGACTCCACAAGCATGGGGCCCGATGGACCGAAGAGCTCCCTGCAGTACTGTGGTCGCTTCATACCACTCCCAGCCGGACCACTGGAGAAACTCCCTTCTTCCTGGTCTACGGTGCAGAGGCAGTTCTACCGTCAGAGTTGGCCTTGAGGTCACCGCGCGTGGCAGCATTCACCGAGGAAGCCCAGGAAGATCAGCGTCGAGAGGATGTCAACCTCCTGGAAGAAGTGCGAGACCGCGCAGCCGTGCGCGCCGCCCGGTACCAACAGAGTCTCAGGCGGTACCACGCCACCCGGGTCAGCGAGAGGACACTAGCAGTGGGCGACCTGGTCTTGCGCAGAATCCAAACGCATGCCGGGTTGCATAAACTGTCTCCCCAGTGGGAGGGCCCCTTTAAGGTGGTCTCAGTCTCTCGTCCCGGGGCGGTCAGGCTGGCCACTGAGGACGGAGAGGAGTTGGTGAACTCCCAGAACATAGACCTTTTGCTCAAGTTCTATCCCTGAAAAGGCTGTAAGTACAGGGTTACACCCCTCGACCAGCTACGTTGAATCCTCCTCTCCGCCGGCTGGTCGCGGGAAGTCTCTGTTTTATCCAATGTGTAGTCTTTATTCAAAGCAGTTGTCACTTTCGTTCCCTTTTTTGGTTTGCGCCCAGTTGGGCCGTGACCGCGCGCTCGCCCTCAGTACATTAAGGCCCTCTGAGTCCTCGACGGCAAAAGTTGGCTCACCGGGTGAGCATGGCGTGCAGGGATGGGTGATCGGGTGGTTGGTTTGGCACGGTTCTCGGCACGGTCATGACACTCAGGATGTCCCTGTGAGAACCGGCGACTCAAATACCATTACCGAAGGCCTACTGCCCTGCCCCACTTCACCGAGTGTTCGGCCCCAAGAGGCCGCGAGGATAGCTGATCTCACAAGTGCCCTAATACCCTGAGACCGCGACTTTCCGGCACGAGGGATCCGGGCCCTGCATTCCATCTAACAACTAACGTGCGGCGTTGCCTTTTTCGCTCGCCCAGAACTAGTGTGGTGGAAGCACGAACAGGTGTCCAGACGTAAGGCGTGCGAAGGGAAAATACACATTTTCATGAATATAGATCCTAACTTGCAGAAGTCCGCTACAAGGGAAGGCAAAAGAAAAAGAAAAGTCCCTCAGTCTTCATCCACCGCGGCCTCCGCAGCCTCCTGGTCCTCCACTGGGGTGACGTCCAGCTCGAGGGCCACGTCCTCGGCCATCGCTTCCAGCGCCGGGTTTACCATCTCGAGCTGATCGGCTACCCTTTCGGCGGCGCTGCTGACCTGCGCCTCGGCGCGGGCCCATTCTCCTTCCACCCCCTGGATGGCGACCAGGGGGTCGAAGTTAGCGTCCCGACTGGTGCAACAGGCAAGCAAGTACGACGCCGTGGCCGCCGCAACTGCTCGCCCTTCTTGGCTGGACCGTGTGGCTAGGGCGCCAGGTAGAAAGGTGAGGAAGTCGGCGATCCGGCCCATGCAGAAGGCATAGTACCGGGTCGTCTGCTCAACCGGGTTCGGTTGCTCCAACCCCAGCGGTGCCAGGCTGGCCACCATCCGGTCGAAGGCCGGGCGCAGCATGGAGGTGGCCTCGACTTCCACGCGGAGCCGCTCGCCCTTCTCCTCGTCGCGCTCTCGGGTGATCGTCTCGACGCGGAGGGCACCTTGCTCCCTCTCCCACTACAGGTCTAGCTCCAACCTCTCCGACCGGCCGCACCAGTCCTGCACCTTTGCCCGGAGGCGGGCGATCTCCGCGACAGCCTCCATCAGCCTCTCCCTGCTCGCCGCGAGGCGGCCGCTCACGCTGGAGTGTAGCTCGCCAAGGGCGGCCAGCAGAGCGTCCGCGTCCGCCGAGGGGATTGGGGCTCCGAGGGCCTCCGGAGTGGCCGGCAGGCCCAGTCCGGCACCGGGCAGTAAGACGTCCGCCCCGGCGGCGGGCACCGGGTGGTTGCCAGGGCCAGCTTGGTGTTCGATCACCGCAGCCGGCGCGGCCACGGTTGCAGCTGTACCCTGGTCGACCCCTACGGAAGCCCTCGAAGAAGATGCCCTCAAGAAAAAAGAAGAAGAGGGTAAGTCTCTCAAGGTTACATGAACCTGATAAGCTTGCTACGTGTTTTTGTGTGTACCCAACAGAAGGCCTCCCAAACCGGGGCGTGCCCGGGACAAGGGTTATTCCCCGCGCGGCGCCGGCCCCGACGGAGCGACCCTCGCCGGCGGCGGCGGGGGAAGGATCGGTGCCGACGGCGGTGGAGGATCACCTCGGCCCGGGTGCCGGCGGTGGGGGCGGATCACCATCTTGCGCCGTGCCGGGCGATGGTGGGTAACCTCGCTGGTGTTGGCGCGGTGGGAAGCGGATCGCCATGCGTCGATGGTGGGGCGGATCGCCTACGGAGCCGAGCGATGGCGAGGTGGACCTACCGCGGCAAACGGAGGCAGATCGCCTGCGGTGGCCCGGTGGAGTCTGGCGAAGCGACACCAGCCGAGGTTGAAGCGGCGGCCGCCGTAGAGCTACCCGCTCCGGTCGTGGTCGCCGCGCCCCAGGCGGCGCGGACCGCTTAGCTGTCGCCGGGGGCGACGGCGGCGGCAGGGCGCTTGTCCCTCCCCCCGCCTGCTGGAGGAGGGCCCCGGATGGTTAGCGCCGTTTGACAAGGCATGGTCACCGGCCCCATGGCATCCATGATGGGCATGGCACGAGTGATCGCCACGCGCTCCCGGGGCTCCACCTGGCAGAGCGGGAGTGCGCCCGCTGGAAAGGGTAGGACGGGGCCAAAGATGCCCAGCTGCGCCTGCCACGCGTCAATTTTGGCAAGGGATAAATTCCCCGCGGCTAGAAAAAAGAAGAAAAGGAAGTGAAGGTGCCGTCAGTCCGGTAGCAGTTGAAAGAAAGAAGAGGAAAGCCAGAGGAGCAAAATGAAAAGTAACCTACCTCCGGGAGTTGTCCGGGTCATGTCGTCAGGGCCCGTGTACTTCCAGGCGAAGCGAGCACGGCGGCACAGGGGACTAATTCTTCGGGAGATGTAGTCCCAAAGAACCATGGCCCCCGTCAGGCCCGCCGCTCGTAGCTGGTCCACGCGGGCCAGCATCACCTAGAGCTCGGGCGTCTCGTCGACTTGAGCTCCCCAGGTAGGGATGCCGACCGCTGGCCTAGTCGGCATCTCTAGGACCTCTAAGCCACTGTCGTCTTCGACATAGAGCCTGCCATTGCGCCAAGCCCTCAAGTTGGAACGGAGGTCCAGCGGAATGTAGCGGGAGACTGCGCCGTCGCGAAGGCGGAAGTGGCAGGAGTCGGTCACGGTGGAAAGATCCTTGGCCGTGCACAAGGAATAGAAGAAGCGGAAGAGGGGGAGATTAGGGGCCACTCCCACGAACATCTCGCAGAAGTGGGCAAAGACAGCGAGGAGAACGATGGAGTTAGGAGGAAGATGAAGGTTGTGGATGGAGTAGAAGTTGAGGACAGCAAGGTAGAAGTCATAAATTGGCATAATAAGGCCCGCCAGCATCGCCCAGCCAAAGAAGACTAGTTCGCCCGGGCGGCTGCCGGGCGCGGCAGTCCCGGTGCGAGTACGGACAGTGCCGCCTGCGACATACTGGGAACACCTCTCGGTGTCGACCTCCTTGACGGTTGAGGGAGGAAGCAGGGGTGTTGGCGGTGCCATATGAGCCAAGGAGCAGTGTGCAGAGAACGGAGGTAGAGAGGTGGTTCGCAAGAAGCTAGGGTGAAGAAGCAGTATGCAGCAGGTAAAAAGCTGAGGAGCGAACGGACCGCCTCCCCCCGAAGCACCTTCATTTATACGTACGAAGGAGCGCCTCAGCGGGGAGCCTGAGGAGGCGTGGCAGTTGGAAAGGCGGGATATTCGAGGGGGCGCGGCGGTTCGCTAGCAGGAAACCTAGAAGAATCGGAAGAGGCGCGGCAATGCCCCCCAGAACCGTGCCGGTTACGAGGCAAAGACGGCCGCACGATCCGCCTCGGGCCTGGAAACGGCGGAGACATTTAAAAAGCCGCAGCGTTTCGTGGGCACTTTTTCTGGACCCACCCAGGAGACGGAAGAAAGTAAAAAGAGCGCTCCAAGGTGGGTCCGGGGGCTACTGTCGGTGTATTCTACACCAGGGTGCCCACTGCACTTTAGTAAAAGCAGCCGCTACCAGACACGTGGCATCCAGGCCACGCCTTCGGCGGTCAGCTGAGTGATCGCCAGCAGGAAGGTGGCGACCAGGCCACGCATCTGGCGGTCAGCTGAGTGATCGCCAGCAGGAAGGTGGCGACCAGGCCACGCCTCTGGCGGTCAGCTGAGTGATCGCCAGTAGGAGGGTGGCGACCAGGCCACGCCTCACAGCGATCGGTAGTGATCGCGAGGGAAGGTGGCGACCGGACCACGCCTCTGGCGGTCAGCGAAGTGATCGCCAGCGGGAAGGTGGCGACCAGGCCACGCCCCTGGCGGTCAGCTGAGTGATCGCCAGCAGCAAGGTGGCGGTCAGGCCATGCTGCTGGCGATCAGTTCCCGAGGACATTTAATGGCCCGCGCGGCCATTCGAGAGGTCAAAGACATTTAATGCATGTCGTGCACATTAAATGGGGGTAATTAAGGATACAGTATGGCGTCGTGTGTTCCCAACGCGCGCCATAATGACGAGCGACGTCAGGGTGCATTTCCCCACCCCGGTGGAGCGGGCGAAGCCGGCAGGCGCGGCGCTCAAGGGCGGGGGGAGGATGTCTGCACTAGGGCATTAAATGTGTTGCAGAGGCATTTAATGCTATAGAGAAGGGTAATGAGATAGCTTGCTGTGTAAGCCTCCCATGCGCCCCCGCCAGCCCGAGTATAAAAGGGAGTTGGGGTACATGGGAGAATGGGTTCGATCATTTTTCTCTCGGACTAGACTCTCCATTCTGGGCGGGCTGATTTGAGCTGCTTTGGGTGGCTGTTCATCTTCCAGCTCCCTCCAAGCACACCAAAATACAAGAACACAGGAGTAGGGCTATTACTCTCAGGAGGGCCCGAACTTGACAAAACGCCAGAGTCTCCTTGCATGCTTCGCCCCGGATTCTCTCTTTCCCGAGCAATCTCCACGAAAGCCCCGGTTAGAACTTAGTATACCCCTCGTCGGAAGGGGTCTGTTGGCTCATACGCCGACACCATGCGCATGAAGTTTTTCTTCCAGCCGTTCCAATTAGACAGTGGATCTTTTAACCATTCACTTTCCATTCCTTTCATACATGAGTAACTTTCTAGCCATTTTCATTCTCCAAGCAACACACATGTTCCACCATCTCTAGCCATTTCTATTTCCTTCAACCGCCGTTGCCGCTGTGTACACCGCCTCATCGCCGTTTACGTCGGCGCCGTAGTCGCCATCGCCTTTGCCGCCATTGAAGTCGCCGCCACCGTTGAAGTCGCCGCCGCCGTCGTCTACGTCTTTGCCGCCACCGCCATCGTCTACGTCGTCTCGCCGTCGCTGTTGTCGATGCCGTGTACACCGTTGGAGCCACCGCCATCGTCGCCGCCGCCGCTGGTTACCTCGCTGTTGATGCACTCTCCGATCTCGCATCCCCTGCGCCGGACGGTATACCTGTTTTTCTTCCTTGATTACTGAGTGTGTTGTATGTGTTGCATAGCTTTTAGGCTTGGATAAGCAACCATACCAAGTTATTAATAATGTTTGTATAATTTTTGGGTTAAACCTGTTTTCCCCGCATAAGTTTTCTTCTACTTGTCTATTCTTTTTCCTCTCTCCTCTAAATTGTTGGAACAAACAACAGATGGTGAATACCCGTGGCAACACTAGAGCTGGTGGAAGTGGCTCGTGCCAGGAAGGCAACCAGAATGAAGCACCGAATCCTTAGCTTGCGCCGCCAGTTGAGATGTAGAATCTGGGAGCTTTTCTTGCTGCTCAAACTCAACTGATGCAGACTATGATGCAGACTATGCAGCAGATGTAGAATCAAGCTGTCGCCAACAATAACAATCATCAGAATTTACACCAGGGGAACCAGTTTCAATCCCGACTGTCTAACTTCATGAGAACCATGCCGCCAATATTCTCCGGGAGTGCCAACCAAATAGAGGCGGACTATTGGCTTAGGACCATAGAGAGAAAACTGCACATATCCCAGTGTGCAGCTAATGAGAGGGTCTTGTATGCTTCACACCAGCTTGAGGGGACTGCTGCAGAGTGGTGGGAGAAGTTTTGCGCATCACACGAGCATCCTCAGCAGATTACTTGGGAGGAATTCATAGCAGCCTTCCGCTAGTACCATGTACCGGAAGGAATGATGGAACTCAAAAAGGAAGAGTTCCGTTCCGTGAAACAAGGAGGACAACCAGTGGCCGATTATCTTAACAAATTCACTCAGTTGGCCCATTATGCGCCGGAGGATATGGCAACGGACAAAGCAAGGCAGTCCCGATTCATGAAGGGACTCAACTCTGGGTTACAGGTGGGACTGATCACCCACACATTTCCGGACTTTCAAGAACTTGTCAACAAAGCGCTCATTCTAGAGGATAAGCGCAAAGAGATAGGCGAGGACCGCAAGCGTCGGATCACTAGTCAAGGAGGACTTCCAAACCAGATGAGGTTGAGGATAAATCCCCAACAATTCGCGAGGTTCAAGCCGCAGTTGACCGGTCAGAAGACAACTGCTACACTCGGATCTTCGAGTCAGGGATTCAGAACGCCTGAGCAGAGGAGCAATGCACCTGGATCCAACCAACAAGGTACGGTGAAGCACTGCTACAGCTGCGATGAACCGGGACACTTTGCTAACCAATGCCCGAAGAGAGGCAATGTGACCCCAGTTCGCTTAAATTTGTGCCCCATGCCAACAAAGACACCAGCACCAGCAGCCAGCCGTGGAAACAATCAACCAGGAGCCGCACCTTCCAAAGTAGTCCGAGGCCGCGTGAATCATATCACGACCGCAGAAGCTCAAGATGCCATGGACGTTGTATTGGGTACGTTCTCGGTTAACTTAGTACCTGCCACAGTTTTATTTGATTCGGGTGCTTCACATTCATTCATTTCTCAAGACTTTGCTGTGGGAAATGGGTTGGAATTGAGAAAACTTAAGTGCACACTAGTAGTGCAATCCCCTGGGTCAGAACTTCAATCTAACCTAGGATGTTCGAGAGTTAAGTTGGTCATAAACGAGGTAGAGTTTCTATCAAACCTAATTGTGCTAGATACCCAAACCTTAGATGTAATCCTTGGACTGGATTGGCTGACCAAGCATAAGGCAGTTTTGGATTGTGACTGCAGAGTAGTGTCCGTAGAGAACCAGGACGGAGAAAAAGTGGAATTTCAAGCAACCTCTGTTCGATGTGGAAAACTACTGGTCAATAGCATGAAGACTATCAGTCTAGAAGATGTGCTAGTGGTAAAAGAGTTTCCTGATGTTTTTCCCGAAGACCTGCCTGGTATGCCACCGAACAGAGAAATTGAGTTAGTTATCCAGCTGGTGCCTGGCACGGCTTTGATCACGAAAAGGCCTTATAGGATGTCCACAGAAGAACTAGTGGAAATGAAGAAGCAAATTGAAGAACTCATGGTAAAAGGTTTTATCAAACCAAGTTCATCACCATGGGGAGCACCGGTGTTGTTTGTCAAGAAGAAAGACGGAAGTTTCAGAATGTGTATAGATTATCGTGCACTCAACGAGGTGACGATAAAGAATAAATATACTTTACCCAGGATAGATGATCTTTTCGATCAGTTAAGAGGAGTGGGAGTCTTCTCTAAGATAGACCTTCGATCCGGATACCATCAATTAAAAATTTGGACCGAGGACATCCCAAAGACAGCTTTTTCGTCAAGGTATGGGCACTATGAATTCACGGTCATGTCCTTTGGATTGACCAATGCCCCGGCATATTTCATGAATATGATGAACAAAGTATTCATGGAGTACCTAGACAGGTTCGTTGTCGTTTTCATTGATGACATCCTGGTCTACTCCAGGACAGAAGAAGAGCATGCAGAACACCTAAGGATGGTTTTGGAAAAGCTAAGAGAAAACCAATTGTATGCAAAATTCAGCAAATGTGACTTTTGAAAAAAGAAGGTAGAGTTCCTGGGTCATGTAATGACTGCTAAAGGAGTAGCTGTGGACCCAAAGAAAGTAGAGCCAGTATTACACTAGGATCAACCGAAGTCGGTCACCTAGATAAGAAGCTTTTTTGGAATGGCCGGATATTACCGCCGGTTTATTGAGGGTTTTTCATCAATTGCAAGACCCCTTACGCAATTGTTGAAAAAGGAGAAAAAATTTACGTGGACGCCAGAGTGCGAAAAGAGTTTTCAGGAACTGAAGAAGCGTCTAACTTCGGCACCTGTATTAGTGTTGCCAGATGTTAGGAACAGCTTTGACATATACTGTGATGCTTCGCGTCAAGTACTAGGGTGTGTTCTGATGCAAAGTGGAAAAGTAGTGGCTTACGCTTTGAGACAATTAAGACCACATGAGCAGAATTACCCAACTCATGACCTGGAATTAGCTGCCGTAGTGCATGCCCTTAAAATATGGTGCCACTATCTCATCGGAAACCGATGTGAAATCGCAACATTTATTCAGGGAACCGATAAACAAAGTTATCATAATTACATGAACAAAGACGTATTACAATCATCACCATGATTGATCTAGGGCATATTCCCTTCACAAATCACATCGGCCGATGGGCAAACACGCTCGTCTAAAGCTCTCTAAAGACGATTGATGTTGAAGCGCCCGTACTGGGTCATCGTGAGCCGATAAAAGACAAAAGTATAAGTCGAATCATGCATAGAAACCAATATGAGACAAATATTTAAATATCAATGCTTTCCATTAAAATGGCATTTACATAATCGGCTGCAGGGTAAAGTAGCGGTTACACTAGTAAGCTAGAAGACGTACAGAAAACTTGCAGTATCGGCTAAAGAAGGAAAATAGAATAGTTGTGAGAACAAAGATCCCAATAAATGAGCAGGACTGGAAGGAGAAGAAGTATAATAATCCCTAGGCAAAAGTGCTTAGGGATTGTGGCAACCTTAAGAAGAAAAGGGGAATGCCATCCGTACATAAGAAATAAAAAAAGGGGGAGGAAAGAAAAACCCCTACACCTAATGAAGCCTACGATGCTTCCCACCAGGAGCATCACCTGCGCTAGAACTGTTGCTAGAGTCTGATGAATCATGGAGGGCAGCATCAACAGGGGGTGTTGGTGGAGGCGCCGGGTTGCTATCGACTGGTGGGGGAGCAGCGGCTTCCGGAGCAACCTCCAGAGGGGCAGCTTCTGCGCCAGCATCAGGTTCCACAGGTTCTGCAGGAAGAAGAGCGGCTGCTACAGGATCCTCGGTGGCTTCAGCGTCGAGCTCTTCCTGGAGGGCGCGGGCGATGGCTTCGTCATCGGCAACCTCTTCCTTGGCACGAACCTCGGCCGACAACTCTTCCTAGAGAGTCGAGGTGATGGCCGAGTCGTCATCCAATGATGAATAGTAACCAGAGGAAGAGTCAGAAGAAGAAGAAGATATGGCGGAAATTGTGAAAATTACTTCGTGATGATGCGATGAATTACGGTTCGTCTGATACTTATAGGGTGAAATAAGCAGTCAAATTGCCATGACGTGGAGAATGAAGCGTCCTTCAAGTAAATGCTAGCAGAATGCGAAGCGATTCGACACCATCATGATGCGATGACTCGAGGCAACAACTGCCAGGGGAGAGAAAAAGTAAGGGTAGCGGCTTACCGAGGCATCAGCAGGCGATTTTTGGGACATGACACATATCCCAAAAATGGGGGGCATATGTTAGCACCAAAATTTGACTGACCAGGACAGGTACGGTCTTGACATGAGTCGGGAAATGCAACGTGAACCGGGCCGTCAAAGGATGATGGAACAAGATAAAATTGGGAAGATACGATCGTGTGAAGATTAGAAGGAAAGGCCAGAACCAATACGACCAGTACTCCATATGGTTGCAATCAAGATGGAAGGCTGAGCATGAGGCCAATACGATTATGAAGAAACCATGATGGATACGATTGAAGCCATCAGACCATAAAGAGAGGATGACGTGCTACATTGAAGACACACATCAAACCACAACCAATCTATCGATTATTCTACTTTACTTTCGTCGCATTAGGAGTAGCCACCGTAGTTTTGTAATCTTTCTTCTGTAATACACTTTGATCAATACAATTGCGCATCGCCAGTTGTTGATCTTTGCTGCGTTATGCCCTACCAAGCCCTAGTTTCTTCTCAATCTTGTTGTGCAACGCCTTTTTCGGAGGAAGTAGGCTTTTACCCCATCTGATCAGCTCGCAAGGGTTGATTAGATCTATCGAGGCACCCTGGTCTATGCTGGTTCGCCCTGAGTCGGTCAGGATCGTCTTACTACCAAGTCTTGGATCGTTCTTCTGAACGATTGCATCGAGAGATATGTCTCTTGCCGATTGCGTGATCAAATCGGCTGGCACGCCCACAAACCTGAACCCAATGTTCCTGTGTGTTGGCGGCGATCAACCCATCGTCAAGTTTTTCGACACCAACATCCTCCTTCATCCCACTTGCTCAAAAAATAAACGTCACTTCAGTATATTATATATGGCCACAGTGAATTCCACCATCAAACGACAAAACAACCATGGTTTTGCCGATGATTTTTCCCCACTCTCACACATCGTTATTTCCTCCTTTTTCTCCCAAACCTCTCTTGGCCAATCAAATAGCTAAATCGCCAATCAAACTGATGACAGATCTTTGTCGCCATTTTGATTGGCGACAGATCTCTCTCACCAATTTGATTAGTGACAGAGTTTTGTTACCGATTTGACTGCTGACATGTTGTCTGTTCAGATTAGCGACTGAGTGCATATCGCCATTCTGATTGGCGACAATTCGTTGTTTTAAATGTTGTTTCTATGAATTTTTTTTATGGATAATCATTTTTTATTCGTGTATTACAACAATATACTTAATTTTTTTTTTACAAAAATAACCTACAATCGCAACACGTTGTCACGAAAGCCACCTAATCGCGCCACGCCAGCGCGATAAGCGTGCAATCGCGCAACACGTCCACGCTGTAGGGCGACGCGAGCCACGCAGGCAACACGTAAGCCAGTCACACCAACTTGGCAGGCAGCCGACGGCGCCCGGGCAGACGGGCAGACGGGCGCGGGCATCCATGAATCGTTCACGCGCTCCCATTGGTCCATTGGTCCATTGGTTTGTAAGTTTATGACACTGTGCTTTCTTGTAACTCTGTCGTTTCATTAACTTTATGGGCTGCTCCCAAATTTTACTAAGCACCTTGATTGCGATTAAAATAAACTTCAACCTTTTTACTGAACATGGCTAGGTAGGTGCACCATTACTCCAACAAATCTTAAGGCGAGCATCCTACATTCGTAGTTTCCTACCCAATATTTCCACTGAATTTTAACCGAAGTCGTTTGTCAATCAACTATAGTAGGGATATTGATGGCATCCGTTGCCATTCTAGATATGTCTCTTCATGGCTCAACTAGTTGGAATTCAATACTTTATAGAGAGCTTTATGTCTTTATCTAGCTAGCCTGGTATGCAAATTTGGCTATCTCTCGTGCCAAGCAAATTTAAGGAGTCAAGAAATGTACCGTTGTTTCTTACCCAAGCTTTACATCTACCGAGTACAAAAGGTAGGTATAACGATACCAAATATATGAATGCTTCTATTCTTCTGCATTGTCATCAGTTCACACATCGATAATAATACTAATTTTTTTTAAGAAATTAACCATGCCTAGAGAATCTTGATACTCCCTCCGTCCAAATTTATAGCAATATAGGACGTATTTCATATTCCGACACAGCATCAGTGTGATGTTCCCTTTATACCCCTAATAAACATTCAGCTTCACTTTATATTATTTACTATGCCTACATTAAATATAATGTTTAGAGATAATAATTAAGATTAAGTTAATCATTTTTAATCTCTTCTTAATCTATTTACCAATAAAAAATACGCTAAACTTGACAGATAAGGTACTGTTCGTGTGTGCAGTAGGTACTGTGGGATTTTTTTTTAAAAAGTAATTATTATTTAGGAACAACGTATTAGATTTGCTCTTTGATATATGGACTACCATATGCTGAAAAAATATTTTATTTACACCTTTCTTTGCATCTAAATTCTACTAGTGCAATAACCCTAAGTATTATAGTCGACAATAACTCATGTTATGAAAAGTTAAGCCCACGAAATAAATTTATAAATTTGTACGAAGCCATAAGGATTCAGATTATACAATAAAACTACTTTGTTCCATGAAGATTTAAATTGTTTCAATCAAGTTTACCTAAAGGGCATGTAATGTATTATGAAAAAATTATACAACCCATTGCTCCAAAAGTGATGAAATAAATATCACTTGTTCCTAGGGCCTTAGATGTTCCATTTTTGGAAAAACATTTAGGAATGAACTCAGTTCAATAAACCAAGCTTTGAAAGAAAACCAAGCCATTATCGCATAAATTTCAGAAACGCTTAAGCCTTTTCGGCACCCCGTAAAATATCATGATTAATTGTAATTTTTAGGAAGAATGGGCCAAATTTGCTATTTGATATATAGACTACCATATTCTAGAAAAATATTTAATTTACACCTTGCTTTGCATGTAAATTCTACTAGTGCAATAACATTAAGTATTATAGTCGATAACAACTCATGTTATGAAACGTTAAGCCCAGGAAATATATTTGTTGAACGCATATCAGGGCACATACAATGAAAGTTCAGATGATGGAATAAGCAATAGATTATATTACAAAGGCACATACCACGAAAGTTCAGATGATGGTGCGGCAAACGCTGTGGTGCCTCTGACAACAACTTTACTGCGGAAAATAAGGTATACCATACTCTTTATTACAGCTTAAAACTGAAAGGAGTACTACGAACAAGAAAAATAATAGTTACAACTAGACGTCTACTGAGTGCTTTGAGGCCACTTCCCCTTCGCCCATGCCTACGGTGGGGCTTCTCTGGCATGATGCGCCCTCTCTCATTTCCTCTCTCTCTCTCTCGGCCTCCTTTTCTTCCGCTTCCTTTCTGCATGCCTCCTCGCGTGAGGCATCACGTTGCTCTTGAAGCTGCCGCATGAACTCCTCGGCTAGGTTGGCTTGATCAAGGAGCCTTTGGTCTTCATGGTTGATCTCCATGTCAAACCATTCCTCAAATTCACATAGTGGCGGAGGCGACTACATGAAACATAAATTAGCAAAGATTCATGTAGAAATATTGCGAAACACGTATGATTATTACCATCTGGTGATTCTTCAGGCTCTTCTCCTGAGGGTCAAAGGCATAGTTGCGGCACTTTCAATACTTCCTCTTCCAAGTTGGAATTTCCCAAGAGCAGACAAGTCTGCAAGGATGTCCACACATACACATCGGTGTGACAGCCCCAAGAGGTAGGAAGAGGTCCCGGTACGTTGAATTGTGCCAGTCCAAAACACCTCCTCCTTCCTTTGCTTTCCCCTTTCCCTTTCCACTTGCACGCCTAGGCATTTTTTTCCTCCCTCTTTTTTTCCCTCTTCTCCTTCCTTTTTGTTTCCTTTGTCTCCTTTTCTTTCGGTTGTGGTTTTGCTCTTGAACGAGATGAGGGAGGTAGGAACAGATATGGCCCTTATATAGGGCATATGGGGTGATATGTCCCATAACAGTGTCACCCATCATCAAAGCTGCACGACTTGTCACCTTCTGAGAAAAGATGTATGACGTGTCACCTATCATCAAAGCTGCATGACTTGTCTCCCTCTGAGAAAAGTTGCATGACTTGTTAGCCATCATCAAAGCTGCACGACCTGTCACCCTTTGTGAAAAGCTGCACGACGTATCACCTATCATCAAAGCTGCAAGACCAATCGCTCTCTGTGAAAAGCTGCACGACGTGTCACCCGTCATCAAAGCTGCACGACCTGTCACCCTCTGTGTTGTCACTTCGCTGTGCTCAGCGTGTTGTCAAATCTGACTGACAAAGCTGCTTGCAGCATGTTGTACGGCCAGTCACTCTCTGTGAAAAGCTGCATGACGAGTCACCCACTTTGGACCAGAAAAAGTATGTAATCCTTCAGTAAGACAATGGAACATGATTAATAAAGTATTATGCCCTTGTAAATAGGTCGGCATGTAACGAGAAAACATACTGAATATAGTCCATGAAATGCAGAAATAGAACATATAAATATATAAGTAACAACATAACATTACAACGCTGAAATACAACGTAGAAATACAACGATCAATTGACGCCCTCCTTGTCATCTCCCTCTCCCTAGTCACCTCCCTCTCTCTGGTCACCTCCCTCTCCCTGGTGACCTCCCTCCCCCTATGCACGAGGTCTGGTTTGCCTCGCTGGTCGACGTGCAGCGGTAGGTCAACGTCTGGGCCCTGAAGGGGTCCACCGGTCTGGTGTGTGGCTGATCCGGGGTCCAAGGGGCATGGCTGCTGCAAGAGTATGGCACGAAGAACTCGGGTCCGTAGGGTGTGTAGGCGTGGGGACGCTCGGCTGCGACCCAAACAGGAGGTTTGGATGCGTCAGACATGCATAGTCCGTGTCAAAGTTGTCAGCTCGCATGGACGTTGTAGTGGCCCTCCTGATAGTAACCAGAAAGTACTACAACATATTGGAATAAAGCATATATTTCAAAGTAAAGTTTCTTGCAATGTCAATTTACGAAGCATATTGAGCACACTTGGGTCTGAACCATGACAGGAGGAGGCATCCATGGTTACAAAGAATATTGAACACACCTGGGTTTGAACCATGAGAGGAGGAGGCATCCATGGTGCGTCGATAGGGTATCCGAATGGGTAGCTTGTCGTACGAGCGCTGCTACCACGATGAGCTCCCTGGCGGCACCTGTGGTAGCACCGCAGGGTACGACAAGGTGGGAGGTCTAAACGGCCGGATAGTGGGGTAGTCCGACGGTGGTGTCAGCAGCGGCGGTCGTGTACTACTTCGGACCCCCTGCTGTCGTAGGTCCACCATATGCGAGGCCACACCATCGGTGTCGAAACTATGCTAGCATGAAACGGCCCACACAATCCTCATCGTCTTCACAATAATTCGATTGACGAACGCTGTGAACTCCTCTAGGGAGATCTCAAAACCCCTACACAAACGGTCTCTCATGGACCTCGCATCCTACCCAATCTTTGTCCCCATGTCGCCCTGAAAGTGATAACATACTGTAAGATTTATGTATGCTTGTATATCATTAAAAATTTGAGTAAATTGTCTAGTGGACGTACTACAAGTGCATCGCCGATGCAACATGATTGGGATATGTGTCGTCAGCATTAGCCGGTAGGATATCCTCCGGCTCAGCAGCAGGCAAAAGGCGTACTCATGTAAGTGGTGAGTACCATTGCAGGTACTCCTAGTATCCCTGTATGTCGTATGTGATGTTGTCTGCAACCATGTCCTGTAGTGTTGCACTCCACTGCTCCACCCAAGGGGCCATCTTCATGGCCCAGTTAGTCTGGTGGCCTTGCGAACCTTTCCTCGAATGCCTATGGAAGTTATCAACCCGTTAGCATGTATAGTCAGTTGCATTCAAAATGTAAGGAGAAGGAAAGTTACGTACATGTGTGCCTCTGTGGGGACCGGCACATTGCGCGGAACAGGGACATCCTGCCTGAGTCCGAACTACCTCATTACCCGGTGAACCGAGTAATCCTCAACGTATACATTGAACACAAGCTTTCATCATGTGATCGAATATGGAAGGTCTCGCGTGCAAAGGATGGACAAACCGTGCGGTGCGCGCTGCCTGACCTCCTGTAAGGTGTAAGGCTCCCACCGGACACGCTCGGCCCGCAAAAGGTCGAACGCCTCCGTGAAGTGTGCGTACACAATTCGTACCTGCAGACCAACCCACTGTGGCTACCGAAGGTACCAACATAAAGTTAGTACAAAAGAGGCAGGAATGCGAGATTGCATAGTACAAAAAACATTTATGTACCCGTCTGCAGCACCAAAGGAAGCCCATCGTAGAGCGATCCACCTGCTTGTCATCGTAGAACTACGGGCCATACACTCGGTCCTCAACCCATTGTCATCCTATCTGGAAGCGCTCGAATGACCAAAGCATGAGCAGGAGTGGGTACCCAGAGAGGATCGAACAGAGGCACGTCCTGAGGCACACGTCGCATAGACCCGGTAGGTGGCACAAAGTACAGCTGACCCCCAGTTGTACTAAGGTACCTCGCCGGGGGCATCGTCAGCAATGGCCCTTGTGATCGAGGCAAGCCTAGCGTCGACGCTGTCTCCATGGGTGGTGGTGAACATCACCCACCTGAACAACCACAAAAGGTAAGCCTCCAGGTGCCGGATCACCTGGTACTAGTAAGCATCCCCAACCATCCTAGTAACCTGTAGTAACCTGCAAGAAGAAAAGTTTGTTGGCTACACCGATAAAATAATTCGTACCAATTTTGAACCATGACAACACATACCTCGAACTGGAGAAGGCACGTGAGAGTAGGACCATGCCTCTATTGTGGGTGTAGCAGGCGTACTACGGCTGGCCTCCATGTGCAGGGGGAAGGACTGCTGCGAACCTAGCAAAAAGATCATCACGCCAGTCGTCATCCACCTCTGCTGGCGCAATCGCCTGGCTAGCGATCGGGAGACTAGTCAGCATCGAAACATCTTGTAGAGTCGACGCCATCTCTTCGCAGGTCAAGTGGAAGGTATGCATCTCCGGCCGCCAACGATCCACGAGGGCGGTAAGTAGGGATCGGTCAAAGGGAAAGCGTCGAGATCTCTCCACGATGATGACCTCACCATCCAGACCATCGACGACATCCTCCTGTGTGGCCTCCACCATCCGTGCAAGGGGAAGTAATCCTGCTGCCTCCAACCTACAACAATAAATTATAAGTTAGAGCACAACGTATTAAAACCTATTAAGTACGATAAAATTTGGTACTCTTACATACCTGGGTAACCAGCATCTATCAATGCCCCAGGCACATACTGGAGTCCGTGTGGACAAGACACCAAGATCCGTGTTCACTCTACAAGTAGCATGTAACCGTCCACGGTGGCGTGCGTCCAAGTGACGAACAAGAAGGCCGTACAACCAATCGCCACTGTCGCCAAAAGCCACCATACCTGTGCACAACAAACAATGTAATAATTTCTATTGATGACATAAAAGAGACACACATGTTAAATGGAAAAATAGGCAATACCAAACATACTCACATGCATAATAGTTTTGACAAAATGAAATCCGATACAAAGGGAACTAGACGATTATTACATACATGCGTAAGGGAACTGTACGATTATTATATTCCATACAATGGGAAGGAAATCCCGAACATGGCAACACGCCTTACATGTATGTACGTCAAGAGCCTCCACCTGAAACGTTCTTCCCATGACATTTGTTCTTCCTATGGTCGTATTCTCCACATAGGACACACCTCCGGATAGGGCCTCCCACCTCGGACTCGTCCCTGTCGTTGCAGATGCGATGCGTTTGGCGACGACCTTTCCCACCCTTCACTCTGTTAATGTCAGGGACCCATCTGCATGTGGCATGATCAATTTCAGTGAAGTTTCTGGTGACACGAAACCCATGTAGTTCACCGGACCACATTTGAACGACAGTCTGTGACATGTAGTATAGAGAAACGAACTGTACACTACTCATCTGAATCTGCCCGCAGGCCGCCAAGACATGCAAACATGGTTTATTCCGAAGGTAAGGCTTTCGGCAAGTGCAGGTGCACATGTGGTGCATACGATACCCCAAGCTCACTTCATGGGTGATTCTTCCACTTGCCATTCCCAGCCCCTCCATATTCCTCAGTGTTACCTCAAATCGTAACTCTGTGATTACCATGACGACGACTGAGTGTAGGAGGGCCTTCCCAACCTTCTTCTCCATCCAAGACATAACGACGCTGTTGTAGGGACTCTGAATGGTACCTGCATGCAACATTGCCGCGGCGTGCCGTTCCCGAAAATACCTCACCGTACCGTATAGTACACCTTCGACGATAGCAACAAGGGGCATGCTGTGAAGACCTCTTATTACCCAATTGTATACGTCGGCCAGGTTGGTTGTCATCACCCCCTACCTTGCCCCACTTGTGTCGTGCAATAGTGCCCACTTCTCAACTGGTTCAGACTCAATCCAATGCGAGAAACACTTGATGTTTCTCGAAAGCGTCCTTCTGATATTTGGTGGGTCAATGTCCGGTAAGGGCTGCAAACGCTACGGTGCCTCCGAAGTACTACCCGCGGTTTGTCTCTCTCCGTCATGTATCTGCTTGCTAGTGAGCTCATCAAGCTTCTCCCAGATGGCATCAAACTTTCTCTGCTGATTTTGCTTACACAAACTCTTGAATAGGTTCATAAGCTTCTTACTTTTAAAATATTTGAATAGGTTAGCCACCATATGTCGCATGCACCAACGGTTCTGCAAATTCGGCCATGAAAAGGGCTCTTCCACATCTTCCTGCATCTTCTTTATCGCTTTCATCAGCCCAGCATGGCGGTCATGTATTATGCACACATTTGGCCTATCCTTCACAACACCGATCTTCAGTTTCCTGAAGAACCACAACCAACTCTCGTAATTTTCACCTTCCATAAAAGCAAAGGCTATCAAAAGTATTTGGTTGTTTCCATCCACACTGATGGCCATCAGAATTTGGCCCTTGTACTTGCCAGTGAGGAAAGTCCTATCCACGCACATGATCGGCCGGCAATGCCTGAAAGCCGCCACACATAGCCCAAGTGCGATGAAAGCACGCTCCATAACCAGGTGTCGCGCCCGGAATCGAAATTCCGAACACTTTGTGATACACTAGTCCAGGATCACGCTGGTGCTCACAGATACAACAGAGATGAATCCCATCACACATACACAACGGAAACATTAATATTAAAGTATTCAACTCATATACGATTATTAAGACCTTATGGTCAGCCTTAAAATTACAAAGCCACGCAGGGCTAAATTCATAGTAACATTAAAACAGCAGCGGAATGAAGATTATTCGTGGCACCTCAGTTTGCCACAGGCAACTGGCTTGGCTTGCCCCTAGTTGTTCGCCTCATTGTTCTGCTTCTTCCTCGTTGGCTTGCAGATCTTCTTCTGGTGTTGTGATTTTGGAGGGGTGAGTACATTGGTACTCAACAAGCTATGCACAGAATGCAACCTAATTTACTACATGCCAGGCTTATTCCAATGGAATGGCTTAACATGTTTATTTTGCAGTAAAGCAGCATTTAACAAGTAGCATATGTAGATTCAAAAGCGGTAACAACAAATAATATAACAATAACTTTTTCATGATTTAAGTAAAAGCATTCTCACATCCTAATCCATACTTCCATCAACTTCATCTTTTATCCCAACCACATTTTTAATAAAGTCTAACCCTTGACTGTAATCCCCAAGCAATGTCCAATACCGTGGATACGGCTATTCGAATAGTTTGTCCTTTCCCTTTTGCAGAGCGGAAGTACAGGGCCAACGGATACCGTTGATCAGATGTAAGAACGATCCGGTAAACACTACACCCTTCTTTCCACACCCACAGCTACAAAAAACACTTGAGATCTCACATGCTAAGTCTTCGGAATCATACTCAACTAGGCATGTCCCATACCAGACATGTGGTTGTATGTTAGGCCCAGTTCAAAGGCTTGCAAGGTTAAGTCCTTAGGTTGACCGTGGCAAGACTACCCAAAATTCACAAAACCAAATTCAACAATATCACTTCCATGTGCCACATCTGGCACCCCCCATTAATCACTTGCCACTTGCCACATTTTAAATTATTTTATCACCCTGGTTGGTTACCATGCACCGCGTGCCATCAATAACATCAACACACGTGTCATATTCTCAAAATGTCTTTCATAGCTCATTAGTCAATATTTCTTCTTTCTCATGAAACAGTGTCAATGAAGCGTACCGCTTGGCTAAGCATACCTACTTCGTTCTAACCATTTCCCGTTGGTGGCTAATATTGACCAATTTAATAGTTCTCAACTTAGGGTAACAACGGATTTATGGCATACAAATACTATGTGAGACCCCGGATCAGCTATCCGAAATCTCCTGTGTATTTCCGTACTAGTTCCAGATCAGTAGCTAGTACACACAGTCAACAGTGATACTTCATTGCCGAACATAACAAAATTGTAACATAACGATAAAGTATGGGCCACATGGCCACTTATTACAATACTCGGTCACGAGACCGGAGACACGACGGCGGAAGCAACACGACAAAAAGGCGAAAACCAACAACACCACAGGCGACGACAAGAAGCGCGACTAGTCTTCCAAGCGCTCTTCCTCGCACTCCTCGGCGTAGAACTCACCGTCTTCAACGGCGTCCTGGTAGTACTCTGATGATAACATGTTGTGTAGCACGTGAGTACAAAAGTACTCAGCAAGTCGGGAGGGTGTGCATATGTAGGGCTTTCCAAAGGAAGGCTTAATACAGTTCATTTGCATAAAGCCAAGTTTCATCAAATCATACCTAAGTATAATTTTCATAAAGCACATTTTAACAATTATTTTAACAATTGAATTATTTAATATTTCAGTGAAGGTTCTATCCACCATCACCAATGTGAAGGCTCTAACCGCCAACTTTTAAAAGATTAAGTTTAATCACATATGACTCTTTCCGTCAAGGTATAAAACAGGTTCTTTCCACCTTGTTGGCTCAATCCGCCATTAAACATCCAAGAGTTCTAACCACTCCCGAATCCCAAAACAAAGCATCGTTTAATTTTAAAACCAAAACCAAAGTCTACCAATATGAAAGCATTCTTCGCTTTGCCCTTGACCGTAGGCACGGCTATTCGAATAGTTTTAACTCTGCAGAGGTGTACAACTTTACCCACAAGACATGATCGTCTCTTGATGCCATGCAATTAACACACTTACTTTGTTGTGTCGGCAGAGAGATCATGATAAGGCATTTACAATGTATACGCCTAACCTAACCCACCCACTGAGGTTTCACCGCTGTTAGGGTTCTATCCACCCAGTACAGAAGCCCCCCTGTGCGCCGTGTGAGAAAAACAGACTTGCCTCTAGCCGGCACTCACATTCCACCGTTTGGTGAGTCAAAGTTAGGTTTCTACAAATTAGTTAGCCAGGTCGCACCATTATAGACATGTGGTAGTACGGTTATGCTCAGAATGGACAGTCATAAGCGTCAGTCCTTAATTGACTTGGGGCGGTACTTGCACATTGGAAACTAGTGCGCAATCTGCACCCACTCGACATTCCACTCCGCCCAAGTCCAAATTCTTTTTCATTTTATTTTTATTTTATAAAAACAGTACCAAAATCTTTATAATATCTTCCAAATCATAATTTTTGCATATTCCCACCCATGGGTCATTTTCGTCAATTTCGGCCCTAAGCAATTCTACCGTACTATTCAGCAAAGGCCACCATATAAGATAATCATGGCATAGCAAAAGTCCTAGGGTTACAATTAAGCATGGATATCGATCACAAGGGAGGAAATCGCAAATTGGATTAACTATTCATCTATATTTGACATACGATGATAAACATAGCAATGCAAGTTTATAAAGCACATTAAAACATTTGCAACCATAGGATCAAGATGCGTCAAGGGACTTGCCTTCGGTCGGGGCGAGATTGTCGAATTCGAGAAGTCCGGCGGCGGGGTCGGCGGTCTCGGCGGTATTCTCGGCTACACGCAAAACGGAACAACAAATAAATAACAAAAATAAATAAAATACAAAAAGATACAAAAGTAGTACTGCCAGGAAGGTATCGATTTTAGATGAATTTAGGAATTTCAACGGAGTCAATCGGAGTTCGGACGGAAAAGATATGAGCTTCCGAAGTTCGAAAATCCTGGAAAATCGAAAACGAGGGAATATTCCCGGAATATTCCTTTTTCTGAATTTGCTGATTTTCTTGAATGGGCTAGTCACTTGCAAGTGAGGCCCTAGTGTCATACTAAGGAGCTTCTTCAACCTTGCTCCTTGCCATGGAAAAACAGAGCAAGGGGCGCCGGCAAGTGGGGGTCTGGCGGCGGGCCAGGCGGGCGGGGGCCTTGTGAGAGCAGCCTTGGTGCGGCGCCACGGCTCGAGCTCGGCCCGTAGCGGCGTGGCAGCGAGGCTCGGCCAGCGGGCTCGAAGGTGGCGCGAGAGCCCAGGCGGCGGGCGTGGCTGCGGCGCGTGGGGCCTCGCCGGCGGCGGCGGGCGGCGCCACGCAGGCAGAGGCGGCGTGGGGGCGGCAAGAAGAGAGGCCCCAAATTTTCTCCAAAACTCGAAAATTGCAACAAAACTTGAACATAGCACTATCAAATGGATGATGGATCATCTAGGGTACATCCAAAAGAACATAAGAATGGAAGGAATTGAAGAATGATCTACCGAAAACGAAGAATTCGACGAGAATCGACGGTTCGGCCGGGTCGACGAAATCTCGAAATTTGTCGCCCACACTTGATGAAACCTACAACCGATTGATGAGTTAGAATCTAGACACCCATGCTACCCCGACGAAACAACCGGAACGGAGAATGAACCACCGAAGAGGAAGATTCGACAAAGAACACGAAGAACACGCAAAAACGTGTCCCGGCGCCGGTTTTCATGATCTAGCGGGTAAATGAGTGGGAGATACAACAAGAGGGTGCTACCACCGGGAAGAGGACTTCTCTACGGAGAGATGAGAAGTGGAAGCACGCCGTTTGGAGTTGAAACGGCCGAGTTATGAGCAATTAAGACCTTTTCGGTTTTTGGAAGATTGCAGCGTTTCCGGCGCGAGTTAGGGATGAAGATCATGGGGAATGGAAAGAGGGCGTCACTACGGATCCGGCCGTTCATGATTTGGATGTGTAATGAGAGAGATATGATAGTTTGAAGGGATGAACTAGGTATGGAACCTCCATTTCCTTTCCCTGGCAAGAACTTCATCGTGAGGTTAGGGAAGATGAATAGTGACACCACGTGGCACTTCCTCATTGGCCGTGAATTACGCGAACGAACCGCCCTAGGGAAAAATTGGGAAAAATAGGCTAAAAATCCCGAAAAAATTCCTAATAATATTAGAGAGTATTTGGGACTCAATGGAATTGGTTTGGTTGAATTTGGATCAAATTTGGAGATTTGAATACTCTGGGGCGAATAGCGGGCATTAAACGGAAGCCACGCGAGATAAAATAGGGGTGGAGTTCCAAAAATCTTAGGAATCATTCCAAAAATCATTTTGGAATATTTGGGACCTAATTGAAGTGATTTCGGGATTTTTGGAGCATTTCGGGATGCGGGTGAAATTTCGGGTACCGACGAGAATCGGGAAATCTGATTTTCGAATGGAGGGGAATTAAATTCCGAGTTTGGACGGATAAGGATGCCAGATTAAATTAAACACCAATGAAACTCCAACTTTTGAATTTACTTAATTTAAATTAGATTTTTCCAAAAGGCGAAACTGAGGATGTTACATACTAGGAACAAGAAATCGATAACAACTGGTGATTTAACTAACCCAAATTACTTAAAGCTTTTATAATTTAATTAGCATACATAATTTAAATAAACATAACATTTTAAAACATTAGGAGCAAAATGGGCAACGCATAACTTGCCTTCGTAAAGCAGCGAGTCTTGGTCCAGGTCTTAGTCTGCTGCTTGATCATCAAAATCCGCGTCATCACACAGCTCGACGTCTACGCGCAACAGTTAAAGAACCAAATAAACACCCGAAAACAACGAATAAGCACGCAATTGAAACATACCGCAAATCAAACTAATTCGTAATTTCATGAAAACTTCCAAATAATTAGCTTAGCACTTTCTAAGTTTTACAAAATTTATTTCAGTATTTTTGGACGTATAGTTTAGAAACAACAAAATTCGTAATTTTGGATTTTCCGTAAATAATTTATCATCATAAATTTATTTATAAAATTTCATAAAATTACTGTGGAAAGGTATTAATTTTTACTAATTAACAAAATTGGTTGCAAGTGATTTGGACTTAAAACGAATTTGTAGCAGAAAAGACAAAATTTGCAAATCCTGAAAATTAACATGTACAACTAACTTTTTAGTTTTCCTTGCATGGCACTGTTCATGGCGTATATGTGTATTCTTCATTGGTTCGGCTAGGCTATGGAAGACTTGGCTATGGTCAGTATAATACATGCATGCGCCTTATACATACTAACGTATATATGTATTCACGTGTACAGCCTAATATATTTTGGTATACATGCATGTGGTTGCCTAATATATACGTATATACACTAGCATATATATGTAGAACACACACATCTAACATATATTTACGTATATTCATGCGTAGAGGTGCAAACAGGTAATTATATATATATGGATACATGCATGCTTCCTAAGGTATACGTATACACGCAAATGAAGGCAACAGAAACTAGTTTATATATACGTTTGTTCGTCCTAACTTAGCCTAATAGCATATGTCCGGATAAATACGTTCTGATATATACATATAAGTAAACATACCTACGTACTAACATATATACGCTAACATGTCTATGCATGCGTAAATACACACAACGAGATCATCCGACCAATCTATATATATGTGCGTATATATATATGCATCTGCCGACCATAGTACATGTGTTCGTGCATATAGAGAAATCATACATGCTAATTTTCCTAATATATACATGCGAATTATAATCTCTATATACATATAGGGAAACAGGCATGTGTATTATCATATATATGCGTTCATGTGTTTGACTTAACGAGTATATTCATACACATGCGAACAATCCTAATATAGATATATACATGTGCAAATACAGATGATGAGATCAATTGATCGACGGAGATAGAGTGCGCGCATGAGAGAAAAAGAAGTACCGATCGGCGGCGGCAGTAGCGCAAACCGTCGGCTCTGGAGAAGGCGAGTCCGGAGAGTGCGCCGACGGCAACGTAAACGGCGGCGACGACGGCGGCGGTGGTGATGTCAGTGGTGACGTAACCGGCGGCGGTGAAAGATCGGCAGGAGAAATGACTGGAAATGGTGGAACATGCAGGAAATGGAGAAGTGTTGCTAGAAAAATGGGGAAGTGTTGCTAAGGGATGGAGAAGGCTGGAGGATGGAGGCTTCATGTGCATGAAAATAGGAATGCTTCATGCATATACACATGGAAAATGGGAAGGCTAGAAAATGGAAACGCATGGAGTGAAGGAACGGCTGGGGAAAAAAATGAACAGACTTCATGTGCGTGTATTGCTAGCAAATGAAAGTTACTAATTCCTTCATTGTAGGGAAGTGGAGAATGTTTGGAAAAATGGGAAGGCATCATGCGTGGAAAATGGAAAGGGCTGGAAAAATGGAAAGGCTTCAGGCGCATGGAGTAAATCACTGCCTCTTCAATGGAGATGAAGATTTCCGCAGCGTTCAAGCATTCACGAATTTAAATAAGACTGGAACAAAATGCGTTTAGGATGAAATAGCGGAAAGGTTCTAGAGATCTTGAAAAATTCCCCTAAATACTAGGAATTATTTGGAACCTAACAAATTTGGTTACGTGATTTTTCGACGTGTAGACTTTTCACAAAAAATCTTGTAGTGAATCAGACACCTATACAGATTTTTGTAAAATCAACGACTTAAGCAATATAACATGTTTTTTGAAAATATTTGAAAGAAACACTCTCATCTTCCAATTATCTTTATTATGAACAAAATTTTAGATTTTATGCTTATACTGAGATGCATGATCTTTATTTAATGCGATTAGTTCAATAAGCTTGAATTAAAATTAATCTCAAGGATTCCAAATAATTCCAAATAATCCCAGAAACACACTAAATA
Organism: Rhipidocladum racemiflorum; assembly: GCA_036346355.1. NCBI lineage: Eukaryota > Viridiplantae > Streptophyta > Magnoliopsida > Poales > Poaceae > Rhipidocladum > Rhipidocladum racemiflorum. Next base: position 44,144,364 of record CM070587.1, read on the forward strand.
TATTAAAGGAAAAATTTTGGATGTTACAAACCTCCCCCCTAAACAAAATCTCGTCCCCGAGATTCAGGGTTAACTAGAGAATAAGTTGGGAAATTCTTTCTTCAGGTCTTCTTCACGCTCCCAAGTCACTTCGCTTTCCGAGTGGTTGCTCCATTGAACTCTGCAGAAGCGGCTTGTCTTATGCCTGGTTTCTCGCTCAATTGTGTCCAAGATCTTAACTGGATGCTCTTTGTAGGTCAGATCTTCTTGCAACTCGATCTCTTCCAGAGGTGTTTGTTCAGTTGGCACTCGAAGGCACTTCTTCAGTTAGGATACATGGAATACGACGTGCACTCCCGCTAAAGATTGCGGCAACTCTAATTGATATGCGACTCCACCTCTACGGCTTAGGATCTTGAATGAACCAACATATCTTGGCGCAAGTTTTCCTTTAGTGTGAAACCTTTTAACTCCTTTTACTGGGGTGACTCGGCGATATACATAATCCTCTGGCTCAAAGCTTAACTCACGGCATCGGTTGTCAGCGTAACTCTTTTGTCTCGATTGTGCAGTCTTCAGTCTTTCTCTAATCAAAGCAATCTTTTCCTCTGCATCTGAGAGTATGTCTGGTCCAAAGACTTGACGTTCCCCCAACTCGTTCCAATTTAACGGTGTCCAACATGGACGACCGTATAATGCTTCAAATGGAGACATTTTTAGGATGGCTTGATAACTGTTGTTATAGCTAAATTCTGCGTATGGCAGACATTTGTCCCACGAGGTAGCATAGGAGAGAGCACAAGCTATGGGCCCCCAGATCGGCTATCCGGAGTCCTCTGTGTATTTCTGTACTAGTCCCAGATCAGTAGCTAGTACACACAGTCAAAAGTGATAAATCAACATCCATATCACGAATACAAATAACTAAATAAGAATAATACCAAATAAAAGCAAAGACCTTATGGTCAAGGTTTACCATTACGGCCTGAACAGGCTGAACAACTTGAACAACTACAGCGGAAGATGAAAACGCCAATGCGACCCATCCAAATGCCCACAGGCAATCGAGTGGAGAACGCACCCTAGTCGTTGGAAATCTTGAACAGCTTCTTTCACTTCTGAGAGAGGATTAGAATGAAGCACGTGAGTACATAAAGTACTCAGCAAGTCTGGGAGATTATGCACAATGTAGGCTATCCAAAGATGGCTTAATATGGTTCTTTTGCACAAAGCCAAGTTTCATCAAATCATACTTGTTAATAATTTTCACAAAGCATATTTAAGCAATTCTTTTTAAGAATTGAATTATGTAATATTGTAGTGAAGGTTCTAACCACCACTCACTAATATACAGGCTCTATCCGCCACATCTCAACAAAATCAGGGTTCAATCCAATCACATGGCTATGTCCGCCATGGTTCACAAAATCAGGTTCTTTCCACCTACCTGACTTTGACCGCCAGAAGCACACCCGAGAGTTCTAACCGCTCCCGGATCCCAAAACAAAACATGGTTTAGTTTGAAATCAAAACCCAAAGTCTACCAGTATGAAAGCATTCAGCAAGCTTCGCCTTTGACCGTAGGCACGGCTATTCGAATAGTTTTAACTCTGCAGAGGTTGTACAGCTTTACCCACAAGACATGATATTCCCTTGATGCCAAGCTATTAGCACACTTCCTTGGGTGTGCCGGCAGGGATATCATGACAAGGCCTTTACAATGTATACGCCTATGTAACACCCTAACACAAAACTAGTAATTTACGTAATTACTTACTGGAAATACTTCTTAAACTAATAGCAACGAACAGAAAGAAGAAGAAAATTCGACATGACCAATGCCCAAAACAAGACGGAACAAACATAACATAGACAAGGAAAGAATAGCGGAAGCATAAATGACAACCCAAGGTAATATCACCCCCAATTAAAATTTTTCGGACCCACAAGGTGCATGGTTTGACTTAAGTACATGTTCCACATAAATATTTTATTCCAAGTGAACATGTGTAGTAAGTGCATCTACGCCCCACCCTTCATGCTACGCTCCAGAAGATTGCCTGAAAGGAAGAGGAGTGGTGAGATCGAATAATCTCAGCAAGTGGAACAAATAATACAAAGACAACAATCAAATATCGTAAGCATGAACTTCCTCTTTTCTTTTTCTCAAAATTAAACAAGACATACAACGGTTCTTTCCTCCTCTTTCTTTCCACCCCAAATAGACATCAGCAAAAGAGAAGTAATGCATATGCTCATGACATGTTCCTTCTCACCGTGCCCTTTCTCAGGAACACACGGCTACCGTGCCCTTTCTCAGGAACACACGGTATTGTACAGATGCAGTCGCGGCGTTCTCACGGCGACATTCTTCCAATGCATGAATGCATATGACATGATACATGTGTAAACAACTCCACGTACAACTTGATTGTGAGTACTTCTTACTTGTCGTCATGGATAAAGTAAACAATCAAAATATGAACAAACATTGCCAACTCCACTTGCCTTTACCGATGAGGGCGAAGATGTTAATTGCGTCCAAGTCGCACCACCTACACAAACATCTTACCTCAGTACCCAAACATTTTCTAAACTCAAGTTGAACACATTCAACCGACTCCTACGCCCCCCACAACCCCCGCAATACACTATCTCTGATTCTGCCCAGAAAACAGGTTGCGCACACCGGCTTAATTATTTTGTAACTATTTCTCTGTAATGCCCAAAAATCTAAAAATATTACATAAGCTAGATATTGGCATCCTCTACAACTTTCATGAAGACCAAAGATTTCAATTCCACTTTTAAATTTGCCTAAATAATGGTTCAACACAGTGGGCAGTTCTCTAGTTCCAAATCCGAACAGCAGGCTTGCAACAGCCCTAGCTTCCAAGTCCCAACTCCAAAAATTATAAAAAATTTACAGGAGCTAGATACTGACGTGATCTACAACTTTCATGTAAACCATAAATTCTAATTCCCGACCCAAATCTGTTTAATCTGCAGCCCTAATCCTAATACGGAATCTGTCCCTCTCTTCTTACAGCAGTATCCCCACCGCGATTACTCCCAAACTAGAGCTCAGAAAAATCTGAAAAAAATACAGGAGCTAGGTCTCGATCTTATCTACAACTTTCTAGTTATGCACTTTTCCAGTAAAAATCATCTAGGCCACGAAATCACGTCTGTAAACCGACTGCTCATACTGTTCGAACTCAGACCACTCTGATCCGAAAATCAAATCTCCTCCCAGCAACCCTCCTCAACGAATTAACCATGCACAAGGGCTCAAACACCCTCCTAATACCACCCTAGAACAGAATCTAAAACCCCCAAATCAAACCTCACCTAAAGGGAATGAAAACTCACCGTTCTTCGCCGATCCGCGCTGTTCTTCGCGGCAGATTCGATCCCGGGCAGCGGAGGAACACTTTGGGTGGATGGATCTACATTTCTACTGGCTGGAAATGGCGTGGAAGAGGGGAGGAAGTGGCTGCAAATTTCGTCCATGGAGGAGGAGGTTTGGGGCGGCTAGGGGGGGAAAGGAGAGGTGGGAGATTAGGGTTAGGGATGTGGTGGGGCTGGTTTTTTTGGGGGCCCAAGAGGGTGACTGCAGTTTTTAACCCTTTTTTTTTCTTTTTCTTTTAATGAGAAATCACTCCGTCAAGGCTAAACTCTACCCTTTAATAGCCCAAAACCCTCCGTAGGTCCCGCTACAGCCCACAAACCCTAGAAATTCCTGCACGAACACAAAAATCGAGATTCGGGTATTACACTCTCCCCCCCTAAATAGGATTCGACCCCGAATCCCAAACAGGCCACTACTCAACAACAAGAACAATAGGGAACCAAAATTCACAAATCATACCCACAAGAACGAACCTCAACACTCCACATGCTGGAAAGAACACAAATCAAGATGCAACTCTCAGATTAACACGAGAAGCAACTCATCTCCATTCAACTCCACAAAACTCAAATAACTTTCTTACCTCCCCTTGAAAAGCATGGGATAAAATTCCCATATCGAGCCCCTATCACCTACTGATTAATGAAACCTTGAAAATTTTCTTTTAACATCTTAGCATACAACCTCCATAACCAATGATCAATTTCGAATAACCGGTGCCAAAATCTGAACTCAACTCCAATTCTTTTTTGTTATGATTACACCTCGCAAATCCTTCATACACTTCAGTTGCAAAATCTATACCACAATTTGATCAACTCTATGCGGCAAAGCCACCCAAAACACTTTCCCCAAACCAACTCCTAATCAATTCTCACAATCGAAAGTGCTCAATTCAACTTTACAAGATCTAACCAAGAAGAGTTACGACACATTCACACAAAAAGGCAACATGAAAGAAAATGTTAGAAACGATCATCAGCATGGATACCACCTATATCCTACCTAGTGAACATCCAACAAAGAAACTCTAGAAGAGAGTATCACCTTCCATAACTCCATCGTAGCTAGAGTGAGTAGTATAAGTAATTGTCATGGTTGATCAGGCCATGAGTTACTCGCACTACACACCTAATACGGGAGATATGTTCAAACACAATTCAATATCGTGAAGAGGATACATGGGCACGAACAAAAGTTCGAGGTCGACCCCCATGTCGCCAATCTGGTAACGCGCCCCAGGACAACACTCAACTCAAGTATTCCATAACACAAAGCATTCAAAGAAAGGAGTCTTAAAATGTCGCAAAATAAGACAAGGCAAACCACGGCTACCAGCTGCAATTAACAAATTTCTACCTCTCCCTTCAGTGAAAACAGAAATGTTCCAAAGAAATACACTACTAAGGAGACATCGCATCTCCAACAACAGCACTCTATACCGAGAAGTGAACGCTCAAAACAATATAAGCTGAACAAAACAAACCTGAGTAGGACCTCATCCAACACCACGACCACCAATTTGCATGATCCACTTAAGGCCATATACAAGCAAGGCCCCAAAGCAAACACTCATTTGAGTAAATATAGCAACTTACTTTAGGAAAGCCAACCACAATATAAAAGTTACTCCCACTTCTTCCCAGTCTATCTCACATCAAGGGACAACTATCCTAGACAAGAGTTCACAATGAAAGTTTCACGTCAGTTAACATAACATTAGCTACGACCCTTATAATCAAATTACTCAAACACTCCCAAGAAGGGTTTGGACCACGACATTCAATAACCTTCATTACTCCTCACTAATCAACCATTTACGATTAACACCTAGCAAGAGCTAAGGCCTTAAGGTATTACCAACCCACAATCGGTTCTCTTTTATAGGAAGGCAAGGGCTAAGGCCTTAAGGTATTACCAACCCACAATCGGTTCTCTTTTATAGGAAGGTCTCGTTCCACCATCTTTCACTTAAGGAGCAAGGGAACATTCGATTCTCTTTAACAATATAAACAACTTTTATCACTTTAAAACCAAGGCACCAAGATGAACTACAGGAATAACTCCAATTAAAAGAGAAACACCGCATAACCTGTACTAAATGCATTTCAACTTTACTAAAACAGATCATTCTTACTTTACCAAAACAAAACAACTTTGAAAAGTGGAATTCGATCTAGAAATCAAATATCTCCACACAACAACCTCACATATTTTTAGGTGAATGGGAAACTCATTTCCTGGCATAAACTTGCTTTAGCAACAAAAGTCGCTTACGAAACAATCATAAAAACCATCTTTAAGAAATTTTCAAAATACCTCACACATTTTAATAATTTTACTCTAGTCAAACTAGAGATACACATATCTCGAATCAAACACTTCTGAAAAATTACATTAAATTCGGTTATTTCGCTTAATCAATAATGCAACCAATAACTCATTTTGTATACTAATGAGTGCAATCCAAGCATACACACTTTGGGGTTAGATTCCATAACCATGACTTAAATCCAATATCTTACCAAAACAATTGAGTTGCATTATTCTACACGGTAACACATTCAACATTCATCAACATATACTTCCTGAATAATCCTTCTTTCATCCTCATTTTGAAGCCTCAAAGTTACGGCCAAATTTGGCTACATTCACACTAATATAGGGAACTCTAATACATATATTAGAACTTGAACGCCTTAGCCAAAAGACATTCATCCAAAAGATCATACAAACACAACAATCCATATACCTTTAAACATGATTCACCTTAAATCCCTCCATTTCTAGTAACCTAATGCGCTAACCGTTAAAGTTTTCAATAATCACAGGTTACACCTTAAGAAACCCCTTTTGGATTTAATAAAATTCACAAAACCAATTCTTACTTTAATTGCCTTCTCCCACAACTGTAACAAAAGTTTACGATACTTATCATAAAACATCAACTTTATTCGAAGTCTATAATCCATGACAAGCTCCCTAATGCACACTGCATATTCTAAATTTTAAGTCATCTCTTTTCAAGGTTACATGTAGTGTGACCATCATAAGATTTTCATACAACCCATAAGTTAATATTTCAGCATCCAAAACTCATTCAACCAATAGCTAACTCCAACAATTAAATATCATCTTCATGAGACATATTTCATCCATAAGGCTCTAAGACAGTCATTCGCTAGGACCAAATTATGCACCAAAGACGACCAATTCAATAACTCTTATACTTTGTTCTTAAAATTTCATCCAACGGCAAAATCTATATCTTCTCAATTGGGATCTATACTAGTATTAAAGGATCTGATTTCTTACTTCATAATTTTTTTTATAGCTCACATCAACACACATAATAACTCTAATCCACTTTTACTTTTGGATCACCTACCATTATGATTAATTCTCTCTAACCACAATATGTTATATTGTGTTTAAACAACCTGCAAACATACTTTAACAATGACGGTAGTTTACATCATCTCACTGTTGCAACTATGCATCAAACTTCAAGATTTTAAACTTTCTCGTAGGTCACACATCCTTAAATGTAGGCTGTGACCCCCTCCCCCCAATTTAACAAAGGAACTAGACTCCCCGCCTTGCAATAAGGCAAGGCTCAAACTTTGAGATGCAAAAGCTCCCCCAATCAAAATTTTTGAGCTTAAATACTTCCACCGAGGAAGATGATCGCCAAGATAATTTTTCACAAAATGAAGAACCAAGCAATCAAGTAATCTTTTACTGGTAAAGCTATAAAACTTAAGTCCACACCATTTAAGGTTTGCACACAAAAAAAACCAGTTGTTTCTTTTAAATGCGAAGAATGACAACCACCAAAAAAAAAAAAAAAAAAAAAAACAATTTAACTCTTTTTTTTTATAGCAACTAAGGTTAGCCAACAAAACTCATATCCAGAATTGTAATATTAGCAATCAACAATGACTATTCACTAAACTCTTTTCTTTGCCCCCAACCATCGAAGACATATCATCAAACAACTCCCTCAAATAACACTCCGATCTAGACATATTAAGCAACAACTCTTCACAACGAGATGCCCTTAAACCTCAGGGATGGCTCTACCTAGCCACACCCACAACCACAGCCCTTACCACGGCCAACAGAACATGACCGAAACATTTCAGAACAACTGTTTCACACAACAAAATCGTTCAATCAACTCTTTCATAAGCATAGCAATACACATCATTATCATAATATCATTAATCATCAAAATATAACATTCTTCATCAAAACTCAATAAATCACTAAAGCGTAATGCAATGATTCCCCATACCCTTCCTACTGTGCATCAGAGTGTGTCACGTTTTAAAGTAATTAACCAATCTATATCAATTTTTTTTTTTTAGTTATTGCCTAAGGCCAAATTTTAAAGGTTGATCCTAAGCCATGTTCCTACTTTCACAAAGCAAAATTTTAGTTTACTCTACAGTTATTTTCTAATTCCAAACACCACGGACCTGAAGCCCGCTCTGATACCAACTGTAACACCCTAACACAAAACTAGTAATTTACGTAATTACTTACTGGAAATACTTCTTAAACTAATAGCAACGAACAGAAAGAAGAAGAAAATTCGACATGACCAATGCCCAAAACAAGACGGAACAAACATAACATAGACAAGGAAAGAATAGCGGAAGCATAAATGACAACCCAAGGTAATATCACCCCCAATTAAAATTTTTCGGACCCACAAGGTGCATGGTTTGACTTAAGTACATGTTCCACATAAATATTTTATTCCAAGTGAACATGTGTAGTAAGTGCATCTACGCCCCACCCTTCATGCTACGCTCCAGAAGATTGCCTGAAAGGAAGAGGAGTGGTGAGATCGAATAATCTCAGCAAGTGGAACAAATAATACAAAGACAACAATCAAATATCGTAAGCATGAACTTCCTCTTTTTTTTTCTCAAAATTAAACAAGACATACAACGGTTCTTTCCTCCTCTTTCTTTCCACCCCAAATAGACATCAGCAAAAGAGAAGTAATGCATATGCTCATGACATGTTCCTTCTCACCGTGCCCTTTCTCAGGAACACACGGCTCACCGTGCCCTTTCTCAGAACACACGGTATTGTATGCAGACGGTCGGCGTTCTCACGGCGACATTCTTCCAATGCATGAATGCATATGACATGATACATGTGTAAACAACTCCACGTACAACTTGATTGTGAGTACTTCTTACTTGTCGTCATGGATAAAGTAAACAATCAAAATATGAACAAACATTGCCAACTCCACTTGCCTTTACAGATGAGGCGAAGATGTTAATTGCGTCCCAAGTCGCACCACCTACACAAACATCTTACCTCAGTACCCAAACATTTTCTAAACTCAAGTTGAACACATTCAACCGACTCCTACGCCCCCACAACCCCGCAATACACTATCTCTGATTCTGCCCAGAAAACAGGTTGCGCACACCGGCTTAATTATTTTGTAACTATTTCTCTGTAATGCCCAAAAATCTAAAAATATTACATAAGCTAGATATTGGCATCCTCTACAACTTTCATGAAGACCAAAGATTTCAATTCCACTTTTAAATTTGCCTAAATAATGGTTCAACACAGTGGGCAGTTCTCTAGTTCCAAATCCGAACAGCAGGCTTGCAACAGCCCTAGCTTCCAAGTCCCAACTCCAAAAATTATAAAAAATTTACAGGAGCTAGATACTGACGTGATCTACAACTTTCATGTAAACCATAAATTCTAATTCCCGACCCAAATCTGTTTAATCTGCAGCCCTAATCCTAATACGGAATCTGTCCCCTCTCTTCTTACAGCAGTATCCCCACCGCGATTACTCCCAAACTAGAGCTCAGAAAAATCTGAAAAATACAGGAGCTAGGTCTCGATCTTATCTACAACTTTCTAGTTATGCACTTTTCCAGTAAAAATCATCTAGGCCACGAAATCACGTCTGTAAACCGACTGCTCATACTGTTCGAACTCAGACCACTCTGATCCGAAAATCAAATCTCCTCCCAGCAACCCTCCTCAACGAATTAACCATGCACAAGGGCTCAAACACCCTCCTAATACCACCCTAGAACTGAATCTAAAACACCCAAATCAAACCTCACCTAAAGGGAATGAAAACTCACCGTTCTTCGCCGATCCGCTGTTCTTCGCGGCAGATTCGATCCCGGGCAGCGGAGGAACACTTTGGGTGGATGGATCTACATTTCTACTGGCTGGAAATGGCGTGGAAGAGGGGAGGAAGTGGCTGCAAATTTCGTCCATGGAGGAGGAGGTTTGGGGCGGCTAGGGGGGAAAAGGAGAGGTGGGAGATTAGGGTTAGGGATGTGGTGGGGCTGGTTTTTGGGGGCCCAAGAGGGTGACTGCAGTTTTTAACCCTTTTTTTTTCTTTTTCTTTTAATGAGAAATCACTCCGTCAAGGCTAAACTCTACCCTTTAATAGCCCAAAACCCTCCGTAGGTCCCGCTACAGCCCACAAACCCTAGAAATTCCTGCACGAACACAAAAATCGAGATTCGGGTATTACAGCCTAACCTGACTCACCCGCTAAGGTTTCACCGCTGTTAGGGTTATTTCCACCCAGTACAGAAGCCCCCTCTTGTGCCGTGTGAGAAAAACAACAACAACAACAACAACAATGCCTCTTTCTGGCTCTCACACAACAACCGAGTGGTGAGTCTAAGTTAGGTTTCTACAAATTATTCAGCTAGGTCGTACCATTATAGACATGTGGTTGTACGGTAATGCTTAGAATGGAGACAGTCATAAGCGTTGGTCCTTAATTGACTTGGGGCGGTACTTGCACAAAAGAACCAAGGCTTGGTCCGCTTCCACCCGACATTCCATGCCGCCCAAGTCGAAATCATTTTTCATTTTATTTTTATTTAGTAACCCATTGGCAATACTCCTTGCCTATAACTTCCAATACAAATTTTCAAGAGATAATTGAAAGTCCCACACATAGGTGAATATTGACCGACAGCGAGGCTAAGCATTTCTACCGTACTATTCTATTCCACCAATAGTTTACTTTAGAAAATACAAATCTCGGGTTTGATTACAATCCTTATAATCAACTGCGTATTCTCTAATAATCACTCTATTGCCATAACTCTACAATCATCAGCATAATCCAATTCGATATAGTATCCACCAAGTAGGAAGTACATCATGGTACTATTATAACTCCAAAATCTTATGGAACTACAATCATATTTGTATAGGAAATCTTTCCCTTGAACTCTAACTTGTATTATTGATTTATCCACCAATCATACGGCGATCAATCTTATCATCCACTAAGAATATTTCACAAGGTCATCTACTAAACCACCGAAAATACTTCACGATATCACCCCTCTAAACATCTAGAATACAATCCACCGATATTACTTCATAATAGCATATGACTAATCCTTCACATCATCACCTCTAGATCATCAACTTTAATCCATCAAGAATACGGAATATTATCATTGACTAAACCTCCAAATATTCTGGATCATTCACTATTCTCCATAAATGATTAGTACATATCTATATCTTCATAATCATCTATTTCGTAATCAATCTGTTAAGAATAAACCCCAACAAACACTAATAATCCAACTAACTCTGATTCTCACCTCCTACTAGTTTATCAACCCAAGAATCCAAGTCGACATATTATTTACTTGCAATGATCCGTTTAATCCACCCCGAATACTTTACAATCCCATACATCTTCCAAAATCTCCCACGACTATATTGTTTAAATTGAGAACTACTATCACTGTCCATCTCCTTAGTAATTCAACGATCATCATTCAAAGATCAATTTCATATTAACAACCCCCACATTATCACTACTATTCACCCATCTCCAATTACATTCCATACTATGGGTTCTATTCAAACTATCCTCCACATAGTCATTTTCATAATCGAAGGGTATTTTATTAAAAATATTTATTATGGTGGATTACTGTTCTAAGGCGACAAAGGGTTACAGATAACAATTTCAAGGAGGTATAATCAACAGGTATAACTAACAACCTAACGTTTGACATCATCATTTTATATAAAATAGCAATGCAATTTGTAAAACATGGTAAAACATTGATAAAACATGGGATCAATATGCGTCAAGGAGACTTGCCTCAGATCGCAGCGAGGAGGTTGAACTCTTTGAAGCCCGTCGGCGGGGTCGGCGGACTCGGCGGAAGCGTCGACTACGCGCAAAACGAGGTAACAAATAAATAAAAGAAAATAAATAAAATCCAAAAATTATAAAATTAGTACTGGCAGGTAGATCTTGATTTTAGATGAATTTAGAAATTTGAATGGGGTCAAACGGAGTTCGGATGAGAAAGTTATGAGCTTCCGAAGTTTGAATTTCGAATAAATGGGAAAACCGGGAATATTCTCGAAATATTCCTCTCTGGTTTGACTGGTCAACTGTTGGCTTTGACTGGAAATGGCTAGTGTCTATGGCAAATGGGCCCCATGTGTCATTGGGAGGAGGAAGCTTCTCCTAGAAGCTTGGCCTTTAGCCATGGCTATGGCCATGGAGAAGAGAGAGAGAACTTGAGGGAGAGAGAGGGAAGGGAGGGCGGCCGGCGAGGGGGCGGCGGGCGGCGTGGTCTACGGCGGCAGGGGCGGCGGCCGACGGTGGCGAGAGCGAGACCGGGCGGGCGGCGCTGTCGTGGGCGGCGGCATGGCGAAGGCTGGCGGCGGCGACGACGAAGCGGCGTCGCCGCGGGCTGGGCTGTCCGGCCGGCCGGACATGGCCTGCACACACAGGAGCAAGACTCCATGCTCACTAAAACAGAGAGCAACCAAAACACAAAAGAACTACTACCTCCAAAAAAACGATTTCTTCCTCATTTTTGCATGGAATTGATCCAAACAAAAGACTAGAACCTCTAGACAACGTCCTTAGCAACATCTAGGAGGAAGGAATTGAACCTAAACTCACCGGAATTGGAAAAAAATCGACGACGAACGGCGGTTCGGCCGGAAGCACCAAAACTCGAAATTCGTCGCCCACGGATGATGGAACCTAAAAACGATTGAAGGATTAGAGACTAGACTCCTCCACGGTCCCAAAAAACCAAGTGGTAAGAAGAATGGCTCACCGGAGAGAGAGAAACAACGATGAACTCAAGAACACCAACAATGGTGACCCGGGGGCGGTTTTCTCGATCTCACGGCCAAATGGATGTAGTAGAGGAAAAGGGGAGTACACTCCCGGAACGGGGATTCTTATAGGGAGAGAATGGAGGCGGCGGTGCGACGTTTGGACGAGAAACGGCCGAGTTAAATGCAACTAAGTGGATTTCCGTTTTGCTTGAACGAGGCCGTTCCCGGCGAGCTTGATGGCGCACCGAGGTGGGGAATAGCAAGAGCTCATCGCCGCGGATCCAACGCAACCGACCGTTCGCGTTTTGGAGTTGAAACGACGGAGTTACGAGGGTTTGAAGCTTGCCCTAGCCATTGTTGCCATGGGAGAGCTCTCTGTTACTTTGAGGTTGGCTGGAGGTTGAAGACGATCACTGTAGCAGTGCCACGTGTCACTCTCCCATTGGTCCTCCTTTACGCAAACGATTTGCCCTAGAGAAAAATTAGGAAAAATGGTCTAAAAATTCCGGAAAAATTCCTAGAACCATTTTAGAATATTTGGGACCTAATGAAATTGGTTTGGTTGAATTTGGATGATTTTTGTGGAATTGGATATTCGGGCGCGGATCGCAGGCATTAAACAAAAGCCGCGCGAGATAAAATAGGAACGGAGGTCCAAAAATTCGAGGAATGATTCCTAAAATCATTTAGGAATATTTGGAACACAATTGAAGTGGTTTTGGGATTTTTGGAGCATTTTTGGACTCGGGTGAAATTTCGGGTACCGGCGGGACTGAAAAAAATCGATTTTTCAACCGGAGGGGAATTAAATCCCGATTTTGGAGGGGAATGGATGCCAGGTTAATATAAACGCCAAACAAACTCCAACTTTTGAATTTACTTTATTTAAATTAGGTTTTTCTCTAGAAAGCGAAAACTAGGGTGTTACACAAGCCCTTAACATATCGTTGAGTATCTGATTTACTCTTTCAGTCTGACCATCTGTCTGCGGATGGTATGCCATACTGAAATTTAAAAGGGTGCCCATTACTGTATGCAACTTATTCCAAAATCTTGAGGTAAATTGAGTACCTCGATCCGATACTATCTTCTTTGGTACACCATGCAGGCAAACAATTCTGGCCATATATAGCTTCGCTAGATGATCTCCGGAGTAAGTGGTTTTCACCGGAATAAAGTGGGCGACTTTGGTTAGGCGATCAACTATCACCCATATTGAATCAATTCCTTGTTGAGTTCTAGGTAAAACGGTAATGAAATCTATACCGATTTCCTCCCAGTTCCACTCAGGTACTTTCAAAGGTTGCAACAGCCCTGCTGGCCTCTGATGCATTGCCTTTACTCTTTGACATATATCACACAATGCGACGTGTTCGGCAACTTCTCGTTTCATGTTTGGCCACCAGAATCTTTCCTTGAGGTCTTGGTACATTTTTGCACTTCCTGGATGAATTGAGTACTTGGAATCATGTGCTTCCTCAAGTATGAACTACTTCAATTCAGGTTTATGAGTACGTAGATTCTATTTTTCATCCACAAGGTACCCTGCTCATCTACTCTGAAGTCCTTGGCTAAGTCTTCATCCATCTTGGATTTGATCCTGAGAATCTTATCATCATCCTTTTGATCTTCCCTGATCTGCTCTTCTAGAGTCGGCTTTACTTCCATGCTAGCCAAATATCCTCTAGGTACGACCTCCAATCTTAGCTTTTGAAGCTCTTTACACAAGTTAGACTGGTTTTCTGCAACCACCAAATTTAAGCTGTGGTTTTTTCGACTCAAAGCATCAGCCACCACATTTGTTTTTCCTGGATGGTAGTGGATTCCGATGTTATAATCCTTGTTTAAATCCAACCATCTTCTTTGCCTCATGTTAAGATCCGATTGAGTGAATATATACTTTAAACTTTTATGGTCGGTATATATTTCACATCGGTTTTCGATGAGATAGTGGCGCCATATTTTAATGGCGTGCACTACAGCAGCTAATTCCAGGTCATGAGTGGGGTAATTCTGCTCATGTGGTCTTAACTGTCTTCATGAGTAAGCTACCACTTTTCTGTTCTGCATTTGTACGCATCCGAGTCCATGGTGCGAAGCATCATAGTATATGTCGAAGCTATTCCTTACATCCAGCAATACTAAGACAGGTGTCGATGTTAGACGCTTCTTCAGTTCCTGAAAACTCTTCTCGCACTCCGGCGTCCATACGAACTTTTTCTCCTTTTTCAACAATTGCTTAAAAGGCCTTGCAATTGATGAAAACCCCTCGATGAACCGGCGGTAATATCCCGCCATTCCGAGAAAACACCTTGTCTGGGTAACCGACTTCGGTTGCTCCCAATGTAACACTTCCTCCAGTTTCTTCGGATCGACGGTTACTCCTTCAGCAGTCATTACATGAGCCAGGAACTCTACCTTCTTCTTCCATAAGTCACATTTGCTAAATTTTGCGTATAGTTGGTTTTCTCTCAGCTTTTCCAAAACCATCCTTAGGTGTTCTGCATGCTCTTCTTCGGTTTTGGAGTAGACTAGGATGTCATCAATGAAAACGACGATAAACCTGTCCAAATATTCCATGAATACTTTGTTCATCATATTCATGAAATATGCCGAGGCATTGGTCAATCCAAAGGACATGACCATGAATTCATAGTGCCCATACCTTGATGAAAAAGTTGTCTTTGGTATGTCCTCGGTCCGAATTTTTAATTGATGGTATCCAGATCGAAGGTCTATCTTGGAGAAGACTCCCGCTCCTCTTAACTGATCAAAAAGATCATCTATCCTGGCAAAAGATATTTATTCTTTATCATCACCTCATTGAGTGCACAATTGTCTATACACATTCTGAAGCTTCCGTCTTTCTTCTTGACAAACAACACCGGTGTCGACGATCGGTTTCGTCGGCAATAAGATTTGTGATTCTAGGGGATTTGTGCGGGATCTGAGCTTGATGGTAACACAGGATGTGAGGGCGACCTCTGTTTAGACAGTTTCGGGCTCTCTCGGAGGAGATAATACCCTAGTCCTGTGTTCTTGGATATCTATCAGCCTCTCTTCTTGTTTCTCCCTCCTCCCCTTATATACTGGGGGAAGGATACATGATAGATGGGCGCCACCGGGCCCTGAACATGGTGGCCTCGCCAACATGTACTTTGTCTCTATTGGCTCTGGCGCACCACGTCTTGGAGAGGTGGTTAAGCTTTCCCCGACCCACGCCTGCCAATCCGTCAGGTTCCGGCGCCTACAGGCTCTACGAATGTCAGGCTGCATGCTTTGCTTTTGGCGGGTTGTTTGGGCGTGGCGCGAAGCTTCCCCGAAGGATCGGGAGTTGCCTTGGGGAACAAGTCGAAAACCTCCACCGGGCCCGTCGTGTCGCTTCTGGGCTTTGGGCCTACTACTCCGCCCATCTAGCCCAGTCGGGTATAGGCCCCACTTGCGGAACCCCTATCTCAGACATCCCACAACCGGTATGCCCCATGGTGATGAACTTGGTTTAATAAAACCTTTTTCCATGAGCTCTTCGATTTGCTTTTTCATCTCCACTAATTCCTCTGTGGACATCCTATAAGGTCTCTTTGCAATAGGTGTTGTACCAGACACTAGCTCAATCACGAACTCGATATCTCTGTCCGGTGGCATCCCTGGAAAATTTTCGGGAAAAACATCCGGAAACTCTTTTACCACTAGCACATCTTCCAAACTGACAGTCTCCATGCTGTTGACCAATAGTTTTCCATCTCGGACTGTGGTTGCTTTAAATACCACCTTTTCTCCATTTTGGTTCTCTACAGACACTACTCTGCTGCCACAATCCAATACAGCTTTGTGCTTGGTCAACCAATCCATCCCTAGGATTACGTCCAGGGTTGGAGTATCTAGCAATATCAGGTTTGCTAGGAACACTACTTCATTAATGACCAACTTAACTCCCGAACTTCCTAGGTTAGGTTGAAGTTTTGACCCAAGTGATTGCACTACTAGTCTGCACTTAAGTTTTCTCAATTCCAACCCATTTCCCACAGCAAAGTCTTTAGAAATGAAGGAATACGAAGCACCAGAATCAAATAAAACTGTGGCAGGTACTGAGTTAACCGAAAACCTACCCAATACAACGTCCGTGGCATCTTGAGCTTCCGCGGTCGTGATATGATTCACGCGGCCTCGGACGACTATGGAAGGTGCAGCTCCTGATTGGTTGTTTCCACGGCTTGCTGCTAGTGTTGTTGCTTTCATTGGCGTGGGCCCCAAATTGAAGCGAACTGGGGTCACATTGCATCTCTTCGGGCATTGATTAGCAAAGTGTCCCGTTCATTGCAGCTGTAGCAACACCTCACCGTTGTCTGCTGGTTGGAACCAGGTGCATTGTTCCTCTGCTCAGGGGTTCTGAAGCCCTAGCTCGCAGATCCTGGTGTAGCAGTTGTCTTTTGGCTGGTCAACTGCGGCTTGAACCTCGCAAACTGTTGGGGATTTATCCTCAACCTCATTTGTTTGGATGTCCTCCCTGGCTGGACATCCGGCGCTTGCGGTCCTCGCCTATCTCTTTGCGATTATCCTCTAGGATCAACACCTTGTTAACCAATTCCTAAAAATCTGGAAATGTGTGGGTGATCAGTCCCACCTGCAACCTAGAGTTGAGACCCTTCATGAATCAGGACTGCCTCGCTTTGTCCGTTGCCACATCCTCTGGCGCATAACGGGCCAATTGAGTAAACTTATCGTCGGGACCCGAATTTGCAAATCCGGACCCTCTGTGTAATCAGCACTAGTCCAAGATCACGCTAGTGCACACAGTCTCAACGTAGATGAATATCACAATCATACATAGCGGAATAATAAAAATAACCCAATTATAAAATATAAACTAATGTACGACCTTAAGGTCAACCTTACATTTGTGAAACCTTGACGGCTTCAACTCCAAATAAGCAGCAGCGGAACGAAGAACATCAGTGAATCCCATCAATACGCCACAGGCAATTGACGGGGTTCAACTCCTAGATAATCGCCTTCTCACGGAACTTCTTCTTCTTCGACGATGTAGACTTCTGCTCACTGGTGATTGTTTGATTGCAAGGGGTGAGTACATAAAGCATTCAACAAGTCATGCACAGAATGCAAGTCTAATAATTATATGCATGGCTTACTCCAAATGACAGGCTGAAGGGGTTATTTTGCAATAAACAGCATTTACAAATATTCATAATAGATTGTAAAGCGGTAAAATAGATAACAATAGTAATAATTTCACAGTTGTTTCACAAGTAAACCATTCTACATCCTTAACCAGTTATCACTTTTCCACAGGCAACTGCCTCCAAACCCAAGATCAATTTTATGCAAAGCTAACCCTTGACTGTAATCCCCGAGCATTGTCCAGTACCGCGGACACGGCTATTCGAATAGATTTTTACACTCTGCAGAGGTTATACACTTTACCCACAAGATACAATCAACTCACCACGTCAGCCGTGAATCTCCATACAAAAGTATGCGAATGAGTGATCATAACAAAACCTTTCGGAAACTTCTAACTACACAAGTGAACCTCTCCGGTTTTTGCCATACACCATCCCTTCCCTTAACAAAGGGGAAGTATGGGACCGACATACCGTTGGATGGGTACCATGCCGCAGCCCTGGTACGCTCCCCCTTAAAGCTACACAAAAGATGTAGTTGACACCCCGAGGTACCACATGCAAGTTATTAGTAACTTACTCAACTAAGTCCGTCCCACTACAGACATGTGGTTGTATGTTTGACTCAATTCTGTGAGGGAGCCGCCCAGACCTTCCTCGGGTTATTTGGAGGCTCGGTTAACCCCATCGGATTTGAAGGCTAACAACGGACCGCCGAGGGCGCTCGCAGTGTTAGCACCCAAGCCCAACTGAGCCAACAGTGAGACCCTTCGAATAACTCGACAACAATCTCGGTATTCCCCCGGTATGCGACCTGAAACACGCCCACGATCAATTTGCAAAAAGGGGGCAACGAACTCGAAGACCCCACAACTAGACAAGTGCGGAAGCAAAACCAACAAACCCCGGCACAAAGAGAAAACCCCACGACCACAACCCGCAACAACAGTAGCAAGGCACGAAGGCCAGCAAGACGGGAGTAGAACAATAAGATAAAGTGGGCAAGACATACAACAGAAGTCAACTGCCAAAGAAACCAAGTACTCCATACAAATAAGACATCGTTTAAACTAAATATACAACAAAAGAGTACACATCTATTAGACTAGACTCAAAAGTAAAACATCCCCGGATGTGTTCTACCTCTGAACACTCCCGGGCATGCACGACGGTAGTAGCCTCTACTCGGCGCCCCGCCCGGTCACCGAGAGGCAGTACGGGCAGAACTCACATCTGCCCAGATCCTCACCTGAAAACCACAACAGCAGAAGCATGAGTACAAAAGGTACTTGCAAGACTTACCCGTGGTCCATATATGACCGACTCGAAACGAGTATGCATTTGGATATAGCAAGGAATTCAGCTGAAGTTAAAAGTGCGGAAAGCTTAACTTTGTTGATTATTTAGGATCGCTATTCAATTCACAATTTAAAGCAGTTGTAACGGCACCTACTTCTCGAGTGGAGTTCAACATTCAACATTAACAGAGCAAGTGATCTCATAACATTTTCAAGCTCAAGCCCAAAGGCAAACTTCAGTTCAAGTAATTACTACGTGTAGTAACAGATAACCAAGCGTGCTCATATCCGAGAGCGCGGCAATTCGAATCGCTTAATTAACCCTGCAAGGAAGCATTGACCGCACGACATGTGTCACGAAGGAACCTCATGTCAACCCTCCTCCCACCCATACCAATTCGTTGGGGCATCTTCATGCGGTCCGAGCACCTAGCACCCCGTCGAGCGGCCCAAGCCCAGCTTGGCCCTCGAGGGTCGGCCTAAGCCTCGCCCTCAACCACACCCAACCGCATGAGGTCATGGCCCATCGAACGGCATGCGATAAAAGAAAAGCTTTACCGACCCATTTCAGGCATGCGATCAACCAATTTGTGCTCGGCCACAGTTAAACATCGAATCGGTCCTTAGCTGACTCAGGCAGGACTACCACATTTGAGTCTCCTTACCCAAATGTCCACCTCTCCCGCCCAGTCTCCAATTATACCTTTTTCCACAACACAACCATAACCAAACCGTTCCATAGAAAGTGAAGTGAAAGTCCTCAAGCAGTGGAACCATCCACCACTTGGCCCAAACCCGACCTCTAAGCATACGAAGCACGACACAATTAATACCCATAATCTAGCTCCAACGGAGGTGTTCAACAAGTAACAAGAATGGTACATGCAGGAAATAGGATCTACCCTATCCCACATTTCAATTCCTAATGCAACTCTTAATCATCCAATATGCAGTTAATTCACAAAAGTAAATTACACATATGGTTCAAGATGCTTAGGTGCTTGCCTTGTACTTCTGCTTGTGTATCGACAGCAAGTTGCTCGTCGGCAATCCCCTCAACCACGGTCACGTCAGTCACCGCGGTCTCGTTCTCTACACGGATATAATGCACGAATAAGATGCATGCAATGCAAATGAAATGAAACACAATTGCAAACCCCACCGAACAGACCAGGTAAACCCGGACAGTCCGGATATTTAATCCGGATAATCCGGACTCCGGACAACTCGGACACTCCGGACACTCCGGACCTAGTGCAACTAGCCCAAGTAACACGATGGATCGAAGTGCCGCCCAGCTCTACGACCCCGCGAGAACCCGATATATACTTTCCTACACATGGCTAGGCCGGAGAAGCTCCAAGCTAACCCAAACCACGACGAAACGAGGCACAATTGGGTAGCTCATGGCCAAAACTCAATCCGACACTAGAATGGCATCATCTAACCCCGATCTACAACCCTAACACCCAACATTGGCTAAACCACCCCAAATGTCCAACCACCTACCAAAACCCTAACACTCCCAAAAGTTACCCCCAACCCCCAATCTACACACCAAACCCCAAATCCAACCCCATGGTCGCCCTAGAGCCCAAAAACCTCCAATGGACTCCAAGGAGAGGTCTCACCTTCAAGGAGGACGAAGAAGATGGAGGGAAATCACGTAGGGGAAGGAGGACACCGGCTTGGAGAAGAGCTTGAGGACACCGGAGTGGAGGAGTCACCGGGAAGGAGCACGGGAGATCGCCGGAGACGTGCTTGGGGTGGAGGAGAGCTCACGGGAGAGGAGGAGAGCCAAGAGTGGAGAGGGAGTGAGTGAGGAGCTAAGACAACCGGAGTTTTGTACCCAACCCCCGATAAGTCCGGACATTCCGGATGTTTAACCCGGAGACTCCGAGTTGGGGTCTTCGGTAGCACTAACCCGGACACTCCGGACAATTAGTCCGGATACTCCGAGTTGCGGTGTTCGGGCGAGCTAATCCGGATACTCCGGACAATTAATCCGGACATTCTGGGTTATATCCGGACATTCCGGATGTTTAATCCGGATACTCCGGATATCCCAGAATTTTGAAATTGGGGCCTTGACAAACCCTCCCCCTTAAAGAAATCTCGCCCCGAGATTCAAGACAAGCGCATAGGCAGAGTGGAACACGAATAGACAGTACAGTCACATACGGATTGACATGTTTGGGGTTGCGAAGAGTTTGCATACTAGCAAATTACATGGTATGGAAGAACTCGGGATACTCAGTCCTTAAATGATCTTCGGGTTCCCAAGTGGCTTCGTCTTCGGTGTGATTGCTTCACTGAACTTTTTAGAACTTGAGAGTCCTACGGCGGGTCTTGCATTCAGCTTCTTCCAAAACCCGAATAGGATGTTCTTGGTAAGACAGATCCGGTTCAGGCTGGACTTCGAGTTCATCCACCTCTAGTGACTCGAAGGGAGTACGGAGGCACTTCTTCAATTGGGATATATGGAAAACATCATGGATTAATGCTAGAGAGGGAGGAAGCTCCAGCTGATATGCCACTTGACCGCGCCTCGCAAGGATTTGAAAAGGTCCTATGTAGCGAGGTGCCAGCTTTCCCTTGACTCTGAAACGACAGGTGCCCCGGAGAGGAGATACCTTCAGATAGACATAATCACCAACGTCGAAGGAGAGGGGTCTCCTACGGCGGTCAGCATAGCTCTTCTACCGTGATTGTGCTACCTTAAGATTCTCTTGAATAGTCTTCACCTCCTCTTCTGCCATCTTGACCACATCGGGCCCAAAGAATGGTCGTTCCCCACTTTCGGACCAATTCAGGGGTGTCCGACAGCGACGACCATAGAGTGCTTTGAAAGGAGACATTTTTATGCTGGTCTAGTAGCTGTTGTTGTAAGCAAACTTAGCATAAGGAAGGCACTCGTCCCATTTCTTCCCATATGACAGAACACAAGCCCTCAACATATCCTCAAGGATCTGATGACCCTCTCGGTCTGGCCGTCAGTTTGCGGATGATACGCTGAGCTACAGAGTAGATTAGTGCTCAAGGCCTCATGCAGACTTCTCCAGAATCGAGAGACAAACTGGGAGCCTCGATCCGAAACTATTCGCTTGGGTACCCCGTGAAGGCATACAATCTGCGAGACATACAACTCCGCATACTTCTTAGCTGGATAGGTGGTGCGAACGGCTAGGAAATGTGCTGACTTTGTCTGCCGATCGACTATAACCCAGATCGAGTCGTGACCCGTAGAAGTCGTTGGCAGTCCGGTGATGAAATCCATGCCAATATCTTCCCACTTCCAACTTGGAATGGGCAATGGCTGAAGAGTGCCAGCTGGCTTAGGATGTTTCGCCTTCACCCTTTTGCAGACATCGCATTCAGCCACATAGCGAGCAATCTCACGCTTCATGCGAGTCCACCAAAACCGTCGCTTCAGGTCTTGGTACATTTTGTTACTGCCCGGATGAATTGTGAGTAGAGAGTTGTGGGCCTCATCGAGAATTTTTCTTCACAATTCTTGGTTCTCGGGGACGACCAAGCGCTCACCGAACCACAAAGTTCCATGGTCATCAAGGTGGAAGTCAGTGGCTTGGCCGGAACTCAGTTTGCTGCATATTCGGGCAACATCACTGTCCCCCTTTTGAGCTTCCCTAATCTGATCCAACAGCGTGGAATTCAACTCCAGATTTGCCAAAGACCCTTCTTCGACCATCCCTAAGCCGAGTTTCTGAAATTCGGCACAAAGAGTGGCACTCTGGGATTAAAGAGTGAGGCAATTGCATCGATTCTGGCAACTCAATTCGTCAGCCACCACATTGGCTTTTCCCGGGTGGTAATGCACCTCCAGGTTGTAGTCTTTGATTAACTCGAGCCATCTTCTTTGCCTCATATTCAGATCTGCTTGAGTGAAGATGTACTTGAGAATCTTGTGATCGGTGTAGATATTGCACTTGTTCCCCAGGAGATAGTGGTGCCAGATCTTTAAGGCGTGAACCACTGCTGTAAGCTCCAAGTCATGAGTTGGGTAGTGCTCCTCATGATGCTTTAATTGTCGAGACGCATAGGCGACGACACGGCTTTCTTGCATAAGCACACAACCAAGGCCGATACCTGACGCGTCGCAATAGACATCAAATGGTTTATGGATATTCGGTTGCGTGAGGATAGGAGCTGTAGTCATGCACTGTTTCAAAGTCTGAAATGCTTGCTCATAGCCCACTGACCATTTGAATTCCACACCTTTCTTCAGTAGCTCCGTCATAGGCTTGGCAATCTTTGAGAAGTCTTGGATGAAACGGCGATAATAGCCGGCAAGCCCAAGAAAACTACGAATCTCGGTGACTGTCTTGGGTTGCTCCCACTTGAGGACATCCTGTACTTAGCTTGGGTCGACAGCGACACCTTGCTCAGAGAGGACATGTCCCAAGAAAGATACTTTCTTCAGCCAAAATTCGCACTTGCTGAACTTGGCATAAAGGCGATGCTCCCGAAGTCTTCCGAGAATGATATGAAGATGCTTGGCATGCTCTTCTTCATTGGCCGAATAGACTAAGATGTCATCGATGAAGATGACCAAAAAAGAATCGAGCTCCTCCATGAAGATGGAGTTCATGAGGTACATGAAGTATGCCGGTGCATTCGTCAGACCGAACGACATGACGGTGTACTCATATAAGCCATATCAGGTAGAGAAGGCTATCTTCGGGATATCCTCGGCCCGAATCTTGATCTGATGGTACCCGAGCCTCAAGTCAATCTTGGAGAATACCCGTGCACCAGCAAGCTGATCGAACAGGATATCGATCCGAGGCAGAGGGTACTTGTTCTTGACGGTGACTGCGTTCAGCGGTCGATAATCAACACAGAATCGAAGAGAGCCATCCTTCTTGGTCACGAAGAGAGCCGAGCAACCCCACGGTGAGGAGCTCGGACGAATGAATCCCTTGTCCATCAGTTCTTTCAGTTGCTTCTTTAGCTCGGCCAATTCATTTGGCGGCATCCGATACAGTTGCTTGGAAACTGGAGCAGTCCCGGGTTGAAGCTCGACTACGAATTCAATGTCCCGATCGGGCGGCATCCCTAGCAGTTCTGCTGGGAACACATCCGGGTACTCCGAAACCACGGAAATGGATTCTAACCCCTCAACTTCAGTGCCATTCAAGGAACAAAGAGCGGCCCCGCCATCATCGAGAAGCATAGTCAGCTGGTCGCCCTTCGGTCCCCTGAGAGAGATGGAGCGATGAGAGCAATCTAGAATGGCCCGCCGCTGTGTGAGCCAATTCATGCCCAAGATGATGTCCATTCCACGAAGGTCAAGGAGCAGCAGGTTGATAAGGAACGGAACCCCTTGGATTAACACAGTGGCTTTTGGGACCATTTGATTAACAACCATCTTTGAACCTGGCTCTTCAATTAGGAAGGAGGTGTGGCTGCAACTCGCTTTTATTTGATGTTGCATGACGAAATCCTTGCTAATGAAGGAATAGGAAGCCCCTGAATCGAATAATACCCAAGCAACACGCCCTTCAATGCATAACATACCCGTCAGCACGGTGGCGCCCTCAGGAACCGCCTCAGCATCAACGTAGTTGACACGGCCACGGCTCGGCGCAGGAAGTGGAGGTGGTGCAGTCACGCCTTGAGGTCTCAAGGCAGCGGAATTGTTTCCCCTGCTTGGGAAGGGACAGTCGCAGATGAAATGCCCCGCACGCCCACAGTTGTAGCACGGGCCCGGTCCAGAGCTCGTCACCACTCGCACTCCCGGCTGCGACTGAGGAGGTCGAGGAGCAACAACAGGAAGCCGGGCCATTCCAGCCGGTAGGGGAGGTGCAGGAACAGGGGCCCTCAGTGGTGGATAAGCAATCCGTGCCCGCTGTGAACTGCCACCCGTCGAGAACTGCACTGACCTCTTCCGCTTCTTCTCGTCTTGATGGCTACTCATCTTGTGCTCCACGGTGATCGCCCGACTCACCAAGGCATTGAAGTCGGGGAAATCATACACCGAGAGCTTATCTTGCATTTTTGCCGTTAGTCCACTCATGAAGCGATCCTGCTTCTTCTGATCAGTGTTGTGAAATCATGTGCTGAAAAATTGGCTTAGAATTGAATTTGCAAATGTGTTTGTTCATGTGTTTTGTCAATTTGACAAGAAACAGTAAGTTTCGCTTTGGCGCCGGACCAAACTTAAAGAAAACAGTAAGTTTCCCATCTACGACGGACAAACTTTGTTGGTCTATCGTGGACATGCTTTTGAACTCATTGAGCCAAACTCAATTTTCCTCAAAAACCAGTAAGTTGTGCATGTACGATGAACTAAGTTTTGGGTCTGTCGTGGACATGATTTTGAGCGCATGAGCCAAACTCTTTTTTCCAAGGAACCGAGATTTTCACTTATACAATGGACCGATTTTGTTGGTCTGTCGTGAATGGACTTTTCTAGGGTTTTAATTTTGGTCCGTTGTGAACATGTTTTTGCTCGGTTTTGATGGCTTCTTGGAACAGAGACTTTCACGTGTACAACGGACCGATTTTGTTTGTCCGTCGTGAATGGACTTTTTCTAGTTTTTTATTCTTGGTCCGTTGTGAACATGTTTTTGCTCGGTTTGAATGTTTTGCAAGAATTGAAATGATTTGAATTTGAGATTATGAAATTTGTGATGATTTCATGATGCTTCTTTTGAAGATTGACATTGAGTCAAGTCGTGGACTTGTGCTCGGATTCGTTTTGTGGTTTGTTCATGTGCAGGTATTGCTCGAAGACAAATGTGGTCGATGACAGGACCGGAACTAGGTTCATGGAGGAACTGAGGTTCGGGACTAGGTTTAGGGAGGAACTGAGGTCTTGGTGGTCAAGGATGTCATGCGGGACGTTCGGGCTAAGAGAATGGAGCACATGAAGAATGGTTAGTCACGTGAGAATGGCAGGAGGTCATTCGCGTGCAAACTGTTAGTCACGTGAGTATGGCAGGTGGCCATTCGCGTGCAAAGTGTTAGTCACGTGAGTATGGCAGGTGGCCATACGCGTGCAAAGTGTTAGTCACGTGAGTATGGTAGGGTTGCCATACGCGTGCAAGAGTTGTACTCGGCCAGGTTGGGCCAAGTAGAGTTGTGTTGGATACAGATTCCTTCTAGGGAATAGGAATCGTATTCAGAACTCCTTGTGGGTTGGTGCTTTAAATAGGAGGGGTTGTCTCCTGTTGAAGCGCATCGAATTGAGGAGAGCTAGGCGCATAGAGCCTTGGGCTCAAAGTTTAGGGTTTGTACTCTTTTGATGGGAGTACTTTAGACAAAAGAAATAAAGATCAATTCTTCTAGTTCCCGCATTGCTTCAACGTTCTCTTTTTGGTTCTTGTTTGCATGCTTGTTCTAGTTCTAGATTGGTTTTTATTCTTTAAGTTTTATCTTGATTTGATCCATCAAAAACCTCTCTAGGGTATTGATCTAGTGTTTCTCAAAGTCTAGTTGATCAATCTTTTGTCGTTCTTGTTTAATCTTGAAGTTTTGATTAGATTGATTTTCGTCAAGTTCTGGAACAGCAAGCTTGCGAAGCTCATAACTTTTGATCCGTAAGTTCGATCGAGCTGATTCTTTTTGGGTTTAATTCGTATTGGAATCTAGTTTCTTGTGTCCAAATTTTAGATCGTTCTGACTGTTGGATCTCTGGGAATTCTCATTTTACCAAACCTCTATTATTCTGTTTTTGTCGAAAACGAGGCAATTATTTGGTTCTGTTTTGGGGTGAACTTTTAGTAGATCAAGAATTTGGTTTTAGCTTCCGCACAATCATTCACCCCCCCTCTGATTGCTATATTCATATACTTCGATCCTACAAGTGTCGACTTCCTCCGGTGCATATTGGGCCAAGTAGTTGAATTCCCGTGAGTAATCCATCACCGGCTTGCTCAACTGCCTGAGGGCAAGGAACTGCTGCTTCTTGATATCCATGAGTCCTTTCGGGATGTGGTACGCCCGGAAGGCCTCACAAAACTCCGCTCAAGTCACCTAGTGACCGGTTGGCTGCATCACCACAAAGTTAGCCCACCAAGCCCCAGCTGGGCCCTGAAGCTGCTGCGCCGCGAAAGGAGCCTTCTGAAGGTCCTCACAGTGGATAAGAGCAAACTTCTGCTCTATCGTGCGCAGCCAATCATCAGCCTCCAATGGATCGCTGGCCCGAGAGAAGGTCAGCGGCTGAGTGTGTAGGAAGTCCAGGTAGCCATTGGGTCGGCCTCGTCCTTCACCACGGCCACCGGGAGCGGCCTGATTCTGGACCAACATCTCCAAAATCCTATTGGTGGTCTGCTGGTTCTGCTCCGAACGCAGCAAGACATCCAGCAGGTTGGGGGGAGGAGGCGGATCGCTACCGCCAGGCTGAGACCGTCCAGCACCATCATCGCCTCCCATACCACTGCAGGTCCTCATTCTGCCGTCAACCAAAGTCAGACAACAAGAGTCAGACCCACACGGAAGGGATAGGTCTTAAATTTGCTAAACCCGCAACTACCCCCAAGTCAGACTGTAGTACCCCGCACTGGAGTCCAACAAGTCTAACACACCCAAAACACAACTCATGATGCGAATGGCATGGCACATGCATGATATGACATGAAATGCACGATTCCAACGTATTCCCTCACTCACCATCTATATACGTAGGGCGGGATATAAGCACTAACTTCTACCTAATGCATGATGACAGTCCTAATCAATTCCCTAAGTGGTCGTCAAGTTTCGGGTTCGTCTTTATGCACCTTGCTCTGATACCAGCGCTGTGAGGGAGCCGCCCAGACCGTCCCCGGGTTATTTGGAGGCTCGGTCAACCCCATCGGATTTGAAGGCTAACAACGGACCGCCGAGGGCGCTCGCAGTGTTAGCACCCGAGCCCAACTAAACCGACAGTGAGACCCTTCGAATAACTCGACAACAATCCCGGTATTCCCCCGGTATGCTACCCGAAACACGCCCATGATCCCCGCATACCGGTTTACAACCTTGTATCACATCAATTTGCAAAAAGGGGGCAACGAACTCGAAGACCCCACAACCAGATACGCGCGGAAGCAAAACCAACCAAACAAACCAACAAACCCCAGCACAAAGACAAAACCCCACGACCACAACCCGCAACAACAGCAGCAAGGCATGAAGGCCGGCAAGACTGGAGTAGAACAATAAGATAAAGTGGGCAAGACATACAACAGAAGTCAACTACCAAAGAAACCAAGTACTCCATACAAATAAGACATCGTTTAAACTAATTATACAACAAAAGAGTACACATCTATTAGACTAGACTCAAAAGTAAAACATCCCCGGAAGTGTTCTGCCTCTGAACACTCCCGGGCGTGCACGACGGCAGTAGCCTCTACTCGGCGCCCCGCCCGGTCACCGAGAGGCAGTACGGGCAGAACTCACATCCGCCCAGATCCTCACCTGAAAACCACAACAGCAGAAGCATGAGTACAGAAGGTACTCGCAAGACTTACCCGTGGTCCATATATGACCGACTCGAAAGGAGTATGCATTTGGAAGTAGCAAGGAATTCAGCTGAAGTTAAAAGTGCGGAAAGCTTAACTTTGTTGATTATTTAGGATTGCTATTCAATTCACAATTTAAAGCAGTTGTAACGGCACCTACTTCTCGAGTGGAGTTCAACATTCAACATTAACAGAGCAAGTGATCTCATAACATTTTCGAGCTCAAGCCCAAAGGCGAACTTCAGTTCAAGTAATTACTACGTGTAGTAACAGATAACCAAGCGTGCTTATATCCGAGAGCGTGGCAATTCGAATCGCTTAATTAACCCTGCAGGGAAGCATTGACCGCACGACATGTGCCACAAAGGAACCTCATGTCAACCCTCCTCCCAGCCATACCAATTCGTTGGGGCATCTTCATGCGGTCCGAGCACCTAGCACCCCCTCGAGCGACCCAAACCCGGCTTGGCCCTCGAGAGTCGGCCTAAGCCTCGCCCTCAACCACGCCCAACCGCATGAGGTCATGGCCCATCGAACAGCATGCGATGAAAGAAAAGCTTTACCGGCCCATTTCCGGTATGCGATCAACCAATTTTTGCTTGGCCACAGTTAAACATCGAATCAGTCCTTAGCTGACTCAGGCAGGAATTCCACATTTGAGTCTCTTTACCCAAATGTCCACCTCTCCCGCCCGGTCTCCAATTATACCTTTTTCCACAACACAACCATAACCAAACCGTTCCATAGAAAGTGAAGTGAAAGTCCTCAAGCAGTGGAACCATCCACCACTTGGCCCAAACCCGACCTCTAAGGATACTAAGCACGACACAATTAATACCCATAATCTAGCTCCAACGGAGGTGTTCAACAAGTAACAAGAATGGTACATGCAGGAAATAGGATCTACCCTATCCCACATTTCAATTCCTAATGCAACTCTTAATCATCCAATATGCAGTTAATTCACAAAAGTAAATTACACATATGGTTCAAGATGCTTAGGTGCTTGCCTTGTACTTCTGCTTGTGTATCGACAGCAAGTTGCTCATCGGCAATCCCCTCAACCACGGTCACGTTAGTCACCGCGGTCTCGTTCTCTACACGGATATAATGCACGAATAAGATGCATGCAAAGCAAATGAAATGAAACACAATTGCAAACCCCACCGAACAGACCAGGTAAACCCGGACAGTCCGGATATTTAATCCGGATAGTCCGGACAACTTGGACAGTCCGGACCATTTGTTCGGACACTCCGGACCTAGTGCAACTAGCCCAACTAACACGATGGATCGAAGTGCCGCCCAGCTCTACGACCCCGCGAGAACCCGATCTGTACTTTCCTACACATGGCTAGGCCGGAGAAGCTCCAAGCTAACCCAAACCACGATGAAACGAGGCACAGTTGGGTAGCTCATGGCCAAAACTCAATCCGATGCTTAGAATGGCATCATCTAACCCCGATCTACAACCCTAACACCCAACATTGGCTAAACCACCCCAAATGTCCAACCACCTACCAAAACCCTAACACTCCCAAAAGTTACCCCAACCCCCAATCTACACACCAAACCCCAAATCCAACCCCATGGTCGCCCTAGAGCCCAAGAACCTCCAATGGACTCCAAGGAGAGGTCTCACCTCAAGGAGGACGAAGAAGATGGAGGGAAATCACGTAGGGGAAGGAGGACACTGGCTTGGAGAAGAGCTTGAGGACACCAGAGTGGAGGAGTCACCGGGGAGGAGCACGGGAGATCGCTGGAGACGTGCTTGGGGTGGAGGAGAGCTCACGGGAGAGGAGGAGAGCCAAGAGTGGAGAGGGAGTGAGTGAGGAGCTAAGATAACCGGAGTTTTGTACCTAACCCCTGATAAGTCCGGACATTTCGGATGTTTAACTCGGAGACTCCGGGTTGGGGTCTTCGGTAGAACTAACCCAGACACTCCGGACAATTAGTCCGGATACTCCGAGTTGAGGTGTTCGGGCGAGCTAATCCGGATACTCCGGACAATTAATCCGAGCATTCCGGGTTATATTCGGACATTCCGGATGTTTAATCCGGATACTCCGGATTTTCCAGAATTTTGAAATTGGGTCCTTGACAAGTTCAAAGGCTTGCAAGGTTAAGTCCTTAGAGTGACCAGGGCAAGATTTACATCAATACTCTTAGAGAAATCCATCTCACCATCACTCATACATATATCATGTTTCAAACAATCCCAACCGCCAAGCTGGCCCACCATAATTCTTGCCACTTGCCCCAGTCTAAATCATTTTATCACCCCAGTTGATTATTGCGCAACACAATGCCAACAACAACTCAACATCCTTGAAGAAGCACGAGGGCCCCCACATATCAACTTCATCGTGTCGGCAACACGTCATACGATTTCAAAATACATTGCATATTCCATTAATCAATACTGATATTTGTAATTCCAAAATGATGGCACCGACTCGTTGCAGGTCTAAGCAAACTAATACGTTCTATCTAACCCATGTTGGCAATTTATTAGCTACCAACTATTAATCAACAAACCTAGGGTGATAAATGAATCATGGCATACAATCATTATAGGCAAGGTGGCGATAACAAGTAGGTTGATTATATAATCCCAAATTAATTGAAATCAGTTTAACTCAAACTAGCATGCAATAATTTGAAACAACATAATTTTCGAAAATGGGATCAACATGGTCAAAGCACAACTTGCCTGGCCCTTGCAAATTTTACTATTTTTTACTCTTTATCTTCGATTCTTGATCCTCGATCTTCAATCTTCGCTTCCTTGACCTTCAGCTCCGTAGAACGATTTCTAGACGACGCGTCTAACGATTAAAGAAGAAGCAAATACAAACCCACTCAAAAGACAATCAAGTAAAACTCCAAGTTAAGAACAAATAGCATTGGGTACAATGGCTTGGAAGGATTTGGGAACTCGAACGGATTATATCGAAGAGTTGACAAAAGAGAACGGGCTTTCGGGAAAACACCGAAAAGGGAAAGATTAATAACTGGGAAAGAAAGAATAATATTCCGAAGAATATTCCTTCCGAAGTTATTATCTTGATTGGACAGACAAAGACGTATGGGCTCTCGATCTATAGATCGGGTCCATAAGGATATGTTAGTTCACAATGAATTAAACTGATTCTCGAGGTTGACTTTTGTTGACCGAACGGACACCGTTAAACAAAAGAGGGATAGACTGATAGATTAGATCTGGGTACAAGGACAAGACACATGGCCAATGATCTATCGACCAAGTCCACGAATGAAGTCTAGGTTAGGGTTTTGGTTCGACTTAGAAGATGACATGACGATGAGGCTAGGCTCATGTCATGATGATAGAGAAGATGAGGACATCGCACTAGGGCTCTTGCATGAATGCACGCATGCGATGACAACGAAGCGATGAGAGCCAAGCGTTAACGATGAAGCGTTAACGGCGGAACGTTAACGGCGGAGCGTTAACGGGGAAACATTAACAGTGGAATGTTAACGACGGAACGATAACGGTGGAGCTTTAACGGCGAAACGTTAACGGTGGAGCGTTAATGGCGAAACGTTAACGATGGAGCGTTAACGGCGAAACGTTAACGGCGAAACGTTAACGACGGAGCATTAACGGTGGAACGTTAACGATGGAACATTAACGACGGAGTGTTAACAGTGAAACATTAACGACGAAGTGTTAATAGTGAAACGTTAACGGCAAAACGTTAACGGAGGAACGTTAACAGAGGAACATTAACGACGAAACGTTAACGGCGAAGCGTTAACGGGGAAACATTAACGGCAAAACGTTAACAGAGGAACGTTAACGGGGAAATATTAACGGTGAAACGTTAATAGCGAACGTTAACGGTGGATCGTTAACGGCGAACGTTAACAGCAACGTTAACGGCGAACGTTAACAGCAACGTTAACGGCGAACGTTAAAGGTGGAACGTTAACGGCGGAGGTCAAACAATGGTAGGATACTCATGAAACAAGGTAGCGACCGTCGGTGCAATGACATGGCCGCGATAAAATGCTACCAAGGATGGCTAACCGATACGCGAACCAGCGGCAACGGCTAGGTCAAAGACGACGGTTTTAGGCCGGAATCGGCATCCGACGGCAAACGGAGACCAAAAGAATTCTAAGGATGATCCAAAATAGTACATGATGATCCACCGGACGCGACAACACGACCGGAGCGAACTAAAATAGCCGGTGTCAAAAGGCGGCGCGCGGCGACAGCTAAACGGCGGCCTAAATATATATAAAAAATTTCTGAGAACGAGATAGAAAAGGCGGAATGTCTACCACGTAGAACACGGCGAGATGAACTCAACGTTATAGGTGTATTTTGCGGCGCCCCTCCGGATTGATCACAAACTACTGATTAACGGGTTTCGGATCAAAACTTTGCACGGCCATAACTTCTAGAATAATGATCAGAACTTAACGAAATTTGACCGAGAGCTAGATGGGACTAAGAGGCACATCGTGACATAGGTGGCTTGAAGAATTACCTTCTGAAACAGCGGGGAACGCGCGAGGATGATTGTCGCTGTCTGAAACGCAGTCTAATCGTAGTCTGGTCGGAGAAAATATTTTTATGCACAAAATCCTGAGAGCAAAACCGTGAGGCAAGATATGCATCATGTAGAGGACATCCCCAGGAGTCTACACAAAAACTTTCAGCACCTAACTCGAAAAATTGAGAGAGTTATGGCCTCGGTAAGATTTGAGATTGAAACGGCCATAACTTTTGATTCCTTTTGCCAAATTGGATGAAATTTGGAGGGTAAACAGATGGTACCTGGGAGCAGACCGTGGCAAAGACGGATCTCGAAAATATTCGACGCGCTGCCCGGGACGCGGCTCCAAAGTTCGGCCATCGTTGGGCGACGTCCGAAGGACATGGCTGCGGTTTCGGAGTTTTGGAGATGATTCGAAGGTTGAAGATGCGTGGGAGAGGTCATGGGAGGTCTATACTGGGTTGGGGTGGCTGTTAGGTCAAGAAAAATCAAGTTTGGACGCGTTTGGAGCAAAAACTGGTCAAATAGGCATTTTATCGAGCAGTTGGTGTGCGTCTCGGATTAGGGCTGACGTGGCTGATTCTGGTGGCGACACGTGGTGCGATCTGGTGGTGACACGTGGCACGCCTAGGAAATTCGGATTTTTCCAATGAAAACAATTCCGAAAATTTAAATAAATCATTTGAGGCAATAAAAATACCCGAAAAATTCTAGAAAAATTCTAGAAAATATTTTAAGATATTTTGAACTCAAATAAAATATTTGCAATAAAACTTTATATAAACTTTTCCAAATAATTAATTAATTTCAATAAAAGGGCTTAATACAAATCGATCCCGAATAAATCAAATAAATAGCAAACGAGCTCCGAAAAATCTCAAAAATTACAGAAGAATTCCTCCCATGTAATCTGCTGGGGATGCTCGTGGGATGCGCAATAGTTCTCCCACCACTCTGTAGCAATCCCCTCAAGCTGGTGTGAAGCATACAGGACCCTCTCATTGGCTGCACACTGAGATATGTGCAGTTTCCTCTCTATAGTCCTGAGCCAATCGTCCACCCCTATCGGATTAGCATTCCCAGAAAATATTGGTGGCCTAATTCTCATGAAGTTAGAGAGTTTGGACTGAAACTGATTTCCATGAGGAACATTCTGGTGATTGTTATTGTTGGCGACAGCTAGATTTTGCATCTGCTGCATCTGATGCATCATTGTTTGCATCAGCTGGGTTTAAGCAGTGAGAAAACTCCCAGGTTTTGCATATCAACTGGTGGCGCAGGCTGGGGATTCGGTGCTTCATTTTGGTTGCCTCCTTGGCGCGAACCAGTTCCTCCAGCTCTAGTGTTGCTACGGGTGTTCACCATCTGCTGTTTGCTCCAACAATTTAGAGAAGAAAGGGAAAAAGAATAGACAAGTAGAAGAAAACTTATACAGGGGAGACAGGTTTAACCCAAAAAACTTATACAAACATTATTAATAACTTGGTATGGTTGCTTATCCAAGCCTAAAAGCTATGCAACACGTACTGCACACTCAGCAATCAAGGAAGAAACGAATTTCCATAGGCACACAATAATCTAGCGTCTAAAAGTGTAACACTATTATCTTAGGAGACGCGACTCTCACACACGAGTCTCAACTAAATACTAAAGCATTGGTTCTTCAAGCTTCTGAAACACTTCAACGATCCACTTCTCTTCGAGCTCGATGATTCCTTGCTTCACGATCTTCAAGGTTAGCAGCGATACCCAACACTTTCTCCTTAAGTTTGAAACATTGTTGACTATTCAGAATGACTCGGGTAAGATTTCCATTTAAACCAGTGGGAAGGATAGGAATTTCAGCAACGGGGAAAAGAATAGAAGAATAAGATAAGTCAAGAAATTATTATTCTTTCAAGTTAAATTTTCTCTTTAGAAAATAATTTTGAAGCTTCGAGAGATGGCCAATCTATCTAGGGTCAAAACCTACAGTTAGTATGGCTCTGATACCACCTCCTGTCGCGCCCGGAATCAGAATTTCGAACACTCTGTGTGATACACTAGTCCAGGATCACGCTGGTGCTCACAGATACAACAGAGATGAATACCATCACACATACCTAACGGAAACATTAATATTAAAGTATTCAACTCATATACAATTGTTAAGACCTTATGGTTAGCCTTACAATTATAAAGCCACGCAGGGCTAAATTCAGAGTAACATTAAAATAGCAGCGGAATGAAGATTATTCATGGCACCTCAGTTTGTCACAGGCAACTGACTTGGCTTGCCCCTAGTTGTTCTGCTTCTTCCTCGTTAGCTTGCAGATCTTCTTCTGGTGTTGTGATTTTGGAGGGGTGAGTACATTGGTACTCAACAAGCTATGCACATAATGCAACCTAATATACTACATGCCAGGCTTATTCCAATGGAATGGCTTAACAGGTTTATTTTGCAGTAAAGCAGCATTTAACAAGTAGCATAAGTAGATTCGAAAGCGGTAACAACAAATAATATAACAATAACTTTTTCATGAGTTAAGTAAAAGCATTCTCACATCCTAATCCATACTTCCATCTACTTCATCTTTTATTTCAACCACATTTTTAATTAAGTCTAACCCTTGACTGTAATCCCCGAGCAATGTCCAATACCGTGGACAAGGCTATTCGAATAGTTTGTGCACTTTGCAGAGGTTATACACTATACCCACACGATATGGTTAAACACCACACAGGTGAGTAACCCTAACAAAGTCTTTACGAAACTTCTAACCTCGCATGCGTACCTCCCAGTATAGTCCCCACTGTCCTTTCCCTTTTGCGGAACGGAAGTACAAGGCCAACGGAAAACGTTGAAGAGATGTAAAACCGATCCGGTAAACACTACACCCTTCTTTCCACATCCACAGCTACGAAAACCACCTGAGGTCTCACATGCTAAGACCTCGGAATCATACTCAACTAGGTCTGTCCTATACCAGACATGTGGTTGTATGTTAGGCCCAGTTCAAAGGCTTGCAAGGTTAAGTCCTTAGGTTGACCGTGGAAAGACTACCAAAAATTAAACCAAATTCAACAACATCACTCCGATGTGCCACATCTGGCACCCCCCATTAATCACTTGCCACTTGCCACAGTCTAAATTATTTTATCACCCCTGTTGGTTACCATGCACCGCGTGACATCAATAACATGAACAGATGTGTCATATTCTCAAAATGTCTTTCATAGTTCATTAGTTAATATTTCTTCTTTCTTGTGAAACAGTGTTAATGAAGCGTACCGCTTGGCTAAGCATACCTACTTCGTTCTAACCATTTCCCGTTGATGACTAATATTGACCAATTTAATAGTTCCCAACTTAGGGTGACAACGGATTTATGGCATAGAAATACTAGTAACAAGAAATCGATAACAAGTGGTGATTTAACTAACCCAAATTACTTAAAGCTTTTATAATTTAATTAGCATGCATAATTTAAATAAACATAACATTTTAAAACATTAGGAGCAAGATGGTCAAAGCATAACTTGCCTTCATAAAGCAGCGAGTCTTGGTCTGGTGCTTGATCCTCGAAATCCGCGTCCTCACACAACTCGACGTCTACGCGCAACAGTAAAAGAACCAAGTAAACACCCAAAAACAACGAATAAACACGCAGTTGAAAAATACCGCAAATCAAACTAATTCATAATTTTTTGAAAACTTCCAAATAATCAGTTTAGCACTTTCTAAGGTTTACAAAATTTATTTCGGTATTTTTGGACGTATAGT
The DNA here is from genome assembly GCA_036346355.1 of Rhipidocladum racemiflorum. Taxonomy (NCBI): domain Eukaryota; kingdom Viridiplantae; phylum Streptophyta; class Magnoliopsida; order Poales; family Poaceae; genus Rhipidocladum; species Rhipidocladum racemiflorum. The sequence goes on from CM070587.1 coordinate 44,181,088, forward strand.
TTAGAAAATACAAAATTCGTAAATTTGGACTTTCCGTAAATAATTTATCATTATAAATTTATTTATAAAATGTCATCAAAATTGCAGTGGAAAAGTATTAATTTTTACTAATTAACAAAATTGGTCGCAAGTGATTTGGACTTAAAACGAATTTGTAGCGGAAAAGACAAAATTCGCAAATCCTGAAAATTAACACGTACAACTAACTTTTTAGTTTTCCTTGCATGGCACTATTCATGGCATATATGTGTATTCTTCATTGGTTCGTCTAGGCTATGGAAGACTTGGCTACGGTCAGTATAATACATGCATGCGCCTTATACATACTAACGTATATATGTATTCACGTGTACAGCCTAATATATTTTGGTATACATGCATGCGGTTGCCTAATATATACATATATACACTAGCATATATATGTAGAACACACACACATCTAACATATATTTACGTATATTCATGCGTAGAGGTGCATACATGTACTTATATATATGTGGATACATGCATGCTTCCTAAGGTATACGTATACACACATATGAAGGCAACGGAAACTAGTATATATACGCTTGTTTGTCCTAACTCAGCCTGATAGCATATGTCCGGATAAATACGTTTTGATATATACATATAAGAAAACATACCTACGTACTAACATATATATGCTAACATGTCTATGCATGCGTAAATACACACGACGAGATCATCCGACCAATCTATATATATATATGCGTGTATATATATATGCATCTACCGACCATAGTACTTGTGTTCGTGCATATAGAGAAATCATACACGCTAATCTTCCTAATATATACATGCGAATTATAATTTATATATACATATAGGGAAACAGGCATGTGTATTATCATATATATATGCGTTCATGCGTTTGACTTAACGAGTATATTCATACACATGCGAACAATCCTAATATAGATATATACATGTGCAAATACAGATGATGAGATCAACTGATCGACGGAGATAGAGTGCGCGCATGAGAGAAAAAGAAGTATCAATCGGCAGCGGCAGTAGCGCAGACCGTCGACTCAGGAGAAGGCAAGTCCAGAGAGTGCGCCGACGGCAACGTAAACGGCAGTGACGGTGGCAACGGCGACGGCGGCGAAAGATCGGCAGGAGAAATGACTGGAAATGGTGGAACGTGTAGGAAATGGAGAAGTGTTGCTAGAAAAATGGAGAAGTGTTGTTAAGGATTGGAGAAGTCTGGAGGATGGAGGCTTCATGTGCATGAAAATAGGAACGCTTCATGCATATACACATGGAAAATGGGAAGGCTAGAAAATGGAAATGCATGGAGTGAAGGAACGGCTGGGAAAAAATGAACAGACTTCATGTGCGTGTATTGCTAGCAAATGAAAGTTATTAATTCCTTCATTGCAGGGAAGTGGAGAACGTTTGGAAAAATGGGAAGGCATCATGCGTTACTAGTAATGGAGGAAACGACTGTTGCTAATTCCTTCATTGCAGGGAAGTGGAGAACGTTTGGAAAAATGGGAAGGCATCATGCGTGGGAAATGGAAAGGGCTGAAAAAATGGAAAGGCTTCAGGCGCACGGAGTAAATCACTGCCTCTTCAATGGAGATGAAGATTTCCGCATCGTTCAAGCGTTCACGAATTTAAATAAGACTGAAACAAAATGCGTTTAGGATGAAATAGCGAAAAGGTTCTAGAGATCTTGAAAAATTCCTCTAAAATACTAGGAATTATTTGGAACCTAACGAAGTTGGTTACGTGATTTTTCGACGTGTAGACTTTTCACAAAAAATCTTTTAGTGAATCAGACACTTGTACAGATTTTTGTAAAATCAACGAGTTATGCTATATAACATGTTTTTGAAAATATTTGAAAGAAACACTCTCATCTTCCAATTATCTTTATTATGAACGAAATTTTAGATTTTATGCTTATACAGAGATGCATGATCTTTATTTAATGCGATTAGTTCAATAAGCTTGAATTCAAATTAATCTCGAGGATTCCAAATAAATTCCGAAAAATTCCAAATAATCCCAGAAACACACTAAATATATTAAAGGCAAATTTTGGGATGTTACACCAGGCCAAGGGATTCTGAGATTCTCTATCATGTAAGCAATATATGTCCCAGGGTTTCTTTCCTTCATGACATCCAGAAGTCAGGGAAGATTGTCATAGGATTCCTCAAAGGTCCCAAAGCGCTTCTCCAATGCCTTCTGCTTCGCCCTCCATGCTTTGGCATAGCTGATTTGGTATTTATATCTATTCTTCATGGCAAGTACTATGTGTTGTGCCTCCATGTCAATCTTCTTGATAATTTCTTCATACATCACGTTCGCGATGAAAGAGGATGTGAGGTTACGATGTCTTGACGTTACATTGCTCAGAACACAATTGTGCTGCACCACCTTCGTGACAACCCAGTTCAACTCATACTTGGGCCTGTGGGCATGAACACGCCAACCACATTCGGCATTTTCACACTTCACAGTGTAACAATCTTTACTGGATTTCACAACTCTCACCGGCCGCCGCAAGCTCATCGCCCAGACCCTTATAGCATCTTGCAAAATCGGACTTCTCCGTGTACATTGCGTGCACGCGAACCTCAGTTGGCCGGTACTCACATGTCTAGTCATGGGCATCGTTGACTGCTAGGTCTTTCGCTTCGCCCCTATTCCAAGCAGCGGGCACCTGTACGGACGTAATTCCATCATCGTCCTAGGAAGATTCATCGTGTTTGTCCATCACAAGTGCCTCTTCTTCCTCCGCCGCTAGCAGATCATCTTGCTCTAGCACATCAACTAACCCTTCCAACTCCCCTTCATCTGCTTGTCCCGTCGGTGTAGCACATGACTGAATATTGTCATGAACTTCTGCCACACTTCCTGCCTTCACCGCGATGGGTGTTTCGTTACTTGGTAAGTCTGTTTTGACTGTCGCTTGCACAAAGAGGACGAAACCCCAACCACGCTGTCTTGATGAATTGACGTACTTCCTCCAAGATTGAGTCCGCTCCAACAGTCTAAGCACCCATACCGAGTCCTGTGTACCTCTCGGCCACAAGCATTTAATGTTCACATCATGCACCACATGATTCAATGAAAGGCTGTGACAAAGCCACCCGCACAGATCTTCAAAACTCATGTCATTCGCATTCTGATGGTACAAAACACGTTGCTGAAAACTACTCAGATCAACCCCATATGGCCCCTCCTGAACATCTCCTTCACCGTAAAATACTTTGAATGCATCCATAGCAGATATACCTACTGGATATTAAAAATATTTTATAATATATGCAAGTAATATTTGATATACGAAATAATGGCAACTGTAATAGAGTTATGTAGATCTGAGAAATTATGCTTACATGTAGTCTTTCCTAACCGAACTTACCACCTTGTTTATTTCTTACAACCAAGAACTAACTATTTTTTTTTGGAAAATTAGATCTAACATAACGACATTATTTGAGAACATACATAAATGATCCATACCTACATTAATACAATCTGCGTGAAAGAAAATAATTTAAACCATGTCCTACCACTTGTCCACCATACTACATACATTTAGTACATAAAGTAACCAGGTTATATACGGTCTAATTAACACAAACAAACTTATTGTACATCATTTGGATATCACATGACCAAGTTATGCCAGTTTTATTATTTAACGCATTGAAATCAAACCTAATTAGGAAATGGTACAAACTAAATTGAAATTTACAGCTGTTTGCATATTCAGAGAGCTGATGACATAAGGATTCTAAAGAATTGTCACATTCTTTTTGAATTTCAGTTGCACAAAATTTGTATTGAGCTAGTTTCAAACATACACTTTGAATTTGAATTCTTTAGAATGTTGTGATACTATATGATTTAACATAAATTTAGAAACTTGTTTCATACAATTTGGGCTTATGGTTCAAAAGTTATGACCATTTCAATATGTTCGGTTTAAATAATTGAGGAGAAAATTGAATACGTTTTAGTTGATACCCTAATAATTTTTCCAGTGTGTACTGCAATATTTAGTTGATACCCTAACAATATTTGCATAATAACTTTCAAATAGCATACTACATTTTAGTTGATACCCAAACAATTTTTCGGTGTATGCTGCAATTTTTCCTATCCCGTAAATAATTACTTGCTACTATGTTTATTTTTTCCAACCAACAACAAATTTTTTTGCTCCGATAAATTAATATTGCAACTCATATATTTCTGGGCCAATATTATATTATGTACCAACATTATTTGTGCATATACAAACTTACCCACACATAATTTTATAAATTATGCGTAAAACAAAATTATTTAGGTACTACATTTTTATGCTACTCTAACAGTTTTCTGAGACTACCTATTTTTTTTCCTATCTATACATCAATTGCACCGATGATAAAATATTTATAGAAATTACTAACCAACGAACGAAGAACGAACGACGAACAAGAGCGAAAAAATCCTCCTCCTCCTCCTCCTCCTCCTCCTCTTCTTCTTCTTCTTCTTCTTTTCTTTTCTTTTCTTCTTCTCTTCTTTCTTTTTTCTTTTCTCCTAGCTCTGGTTCACCTCGACTGGCTCTGCCTTTATGCATGCGTGCCCTGCCCGCCCCGCTTGCCCGCGCTGCCCAGTCGCGCCAGGGTGGAGCGGCTGCCGCCTCTGCTTGCACCACGTTGGCGCGACTGGCCGCGCTAGCACGCACGTCCGCGCTGGCACGCCTGTCGCGATGATATGGTGTGATTGTGCCTCAGTCGCGCTGACTTGGCGCGATTGGAGGTTAGTTTTGTAAACTAAAAAATATATGTATATTGTTGTAATACACGAATAAAAAATCATTATTTACAAAAAAAATTCGTGTTTGTATCAACATTCAAAATGTCGTAGTGGTATATTTTTATAATTTTTATTTTTGGTATATTATTTCTGTAATTATTATTTTTAGTATTATTAAAAAAAAACAGTTCGCCAAAACGAGCAGCAGCCTGTGATCAAAAGATTGCCAAGCCGCACCGCTACTGGCCATGTTGCTCGACCACTGCTGATCACATCCCCCCCACCCCCTCACCAATAATCGAGCAGATCTATTCATTCCTCAAAAGTCAAACCAGCCACATCACCATTCACCTCGTACACATGCCGGCCCGGCCCGGCCCCATCCAAGGGACCGAAGATCTAACGGACAACACGACCTTCAATTACATCGGACGGTGCGGCGAGTCGGTGAACCCTCTGTTTCTCCGCAGCGCTCCATGGTTCCATTCTCTCAGCCTCTGCTGTCGACGACAGAGAGACGCCGCTTCGGCCGCGCGCGGAATCGAGACTCGAAAGGTTAGCGCTAGTTCTTGCTTTGCCCCGAGCCCTTCCCTTCCATGCCTACTTCTATCGTCCTGCTCTCCGCTTCGATCTCAAACCTGTTGTTGTTTGCTTAATTTTCTTACCATATCTCGGATCCCCAAAATTCATCGATCATTGGTATTTCATTTGTGTGTGAGTTTCTTGGAATTTTTCCTGTATAGTTTGGTGCCTTTTTGCTGAGAAGTTCTGAAATTTCTTCGAATTTTGTTTGGTGGTAAGCATGGTTTTCTACTTTTCTTCAAATTTGATTCATATGACCAAGAAAAATGCCTCACGATTGTGTTCCAAGAAGTAAAGAAACATACCTCTGAACTGTGATGCTTTCTGTTTTATGGGCTGGGGCCTGGGTGGAAGCAGTTGTTCTTGTTCTGTTGTCTGTGTCATCTCTCCCTACTCCCTAGGAAAATCTAGTGTATTGTCTTAATTAAGGATTGTATAATTAAATAGCCAAGGATTATAGAAGTGAAACCGACATCATGTTGTTGAAGACGCCAACCAAATGGTTGTTAATAAATTCAATTTGTTCTGGCGAGAAAACTGAAGTAACAAATACTACTGTGTTTTATCTTTTTTTTCTTTCTGAAGATTGATGATGAGTTGTTCTGAATTTGTTATAGAAAGTGGTTCTATATTAAATGACTCAAGAGATATGAAATAGCTTTTGGAAAAGTTAAAAGTACAATTTGTCCAACTTAAATCATTTACGCTGAGTTGTGCAAGTTCAAGTGCTATGAATTTGTTTGAGAAAGTGGTTCTATTTGAAATGACTCAAGAAATGGATTGGTGCTGACAATTTTCCTGTATCCTTCAAGACTAATGTAAGTTCCTAAGGCTATGAGCCCTAGAATTTTGGCCCTTCTGGTGTTGAACCTGTCCGTTTCCTTTGATGAATTGGACTGACTTAAATTTGTTTCTGCAGTTTATTTGGCATGGCTGCTGAATGCGAGAGTGGCAACTGTAATGGTTGGGCAGCAAGAGATCCTTCCGGAATCCTCTCTCCGTACAAATTCAACCGCAGGTAAACTGCATAACACTCCCTTGTTATTTTGGGAGTAACTTTGTGTTCTTCTCAATAATTTCTTTCTAGATTTGTTAAAAAAAATCTTTATTTATCATTGTTGTCTCGTATCTGCTGAATGTACTAGTTCCAGCTAGTTGCATGCTTACTTCCTATTGCAGTGTGCATATGGAATGGTCAAGCTAGCACTGATGATTTTTTCTGATTGCGACGCATCACACTGTAGCACAAAATTTCTGTAGATGTTTACCGAAGATATTGAAGAACGGACCACTGACACAATACTAATAAAAATGACTACAGAAAGTTACAGGATTGTCTTTGGTCAATTAGCTGGTTGGTTTCATTTTTACTAATTGTTCTTATGCATACTTGCTACTCTGATTGATTACTAGGGCTGTACAAAGTGATGATGTTTCTGTGAGGATCACACACTGTGGAGTCTGCTATGCTGATGTTGCTTGGACCCGCAATATGCTCAATAATTCCATGTACCCGTTAGTCCCTGGGTAAGCTTTCAGATTTCAGATCAATGTATTGCTTGAACATGCTAGAACAGTGGGGAAACAGATAAAATGCAAATCATGGTACTATTGCACATAGATTCCTCCAATCAGCCACTGCTATTTGTTGTACAAGTAATTGTTCATGTGCTAAGTCTGGTGTCTAAAATTCAATATGGGCAGGCACGAAATAGCTGGAGTTGTAACTGAGGTTGGTTCAGATGTCAAGGGCTTCAAAGTGGGCGACCATGTAGGTGTCGGAACCTATGTGAATTCATGCCAAGACTGCGAGAACTGCAATAGCTTTCTCGAGAACCACTGCTCAAAATTTGTATTCACATTTAACGGTGTTGATACTGATGGTACTGTCACGAAGGGAGGATATTCCACACACATAGTAGTCCATGAAAGGTATTACTGCTTTAGTAGTCCATGAAAGGATATTCGACTCACAAGACACGAAGTTGACGAACTATTCACCAAGAACATAATGAACTAATGATTAATGGTAGGCTCACCCACATTATTAAATTTTGTTAGGAGTCATTTTCAGTGTGCTTAGTAGCATTTATATAAGATAATATAAAACTGGAAAGTGGAAACTATTTCTTGGCAACTAGTTCTAAAAATAGATGACATCATAAATGACAGTCATTCCAGTAATACTTTGTTTCTCTTATGATGATAAGAATGACCTTAGAAGTAATATTTGGACTATGAATAGTTTTAAAAACCAGTGTTACTTGGACACAGACACATGAGTCGTAATCCGACTCGGATTCGGTGTCCGATTCGGCAAAAAAATTTGGACACGGGAAATGCTACTTAGAATCGGACACGAGTATCGGAATCCGACTCGGAATCGAGGTATCCAATTATTTTTTTGACATGGGTGTCCAAGTAACACTGCTAAAAACTGTTAATTGTTATCTCTTAGTAAAGTAAAAAACAACTAATCTGGTATAAGAAAATTGCATATCCTGACTCCTATTAATTCATTTGCTTGACAGGTACTGCTTTAAAATACCTGATGGCTACCATTTGGCGAAGGCAGCACCTCTACTTTGTGCTGGAATTACTGTGTATACTCCGATGATGCGGCATAACATGAACCAACCGGGGAAGTCACTTGGTGTCATTGGACTTGGTGGCTTGGGTCACATGGCGGTAAAATTTGGAAAAGCTTTTGGACTGAAGGTCACAGTTTTTAGTACAAGTGAATCAAAGAGAGAAGAAGCTATCAGCCTTCTTGGTGCAGATAATTTTGTGATATCATCAGACAAAAAACACATGGAGGTACTGCATATATGCAATATGCTACAACTATCTCCTGAATGAGCATTCCATATTTTTTTAAGCGAATATGATTTGGGAATCATAGTAGAGGAGGTTCAAAACAAACTGTTGCTTTTTCTCCTTTTCATTGATCTAAAATGTCGTTCACCATTACATGAAATGAAATGTTTGTTTGGTAATAATGTGCATTATATAACTTAGACATGTAGAGTTGATCTGCATGTTCTTTGTGAGCATTGATCATATAACGTTTCTCTCACAGAGAACGAACTCACATCGTAAAATTCTGCTTGTTGTTCTTCTCATTCTGCTGATATACTGAAAGTGACAATGGCAAAATGATGCATTTTTGCAGTCCCTGAAAAGTTCCCTGCACTTCATTGTTGACACTGCCTCTGGTGACCATCCCTTCGATCCTTATCTTTCTCTTCTGAAAGTTGGCGGTGTAATGGCGCTGCTTAGCTTTCCAAAAGAAATCAAAGTGCATCCTGCAAACCTTAATCTTGGTAACGGAAATTTCTAATAGCAATACAGTTAAATCTGAAAGGAACGGGGGAAAGTGAGTTGATTAGACTTAATCTGAACATTTTCAGGTGCACGGAGTTTATCAGGCAGTGTAACTGGAGGTACAAAGGACACGCAGGAGATGATAAACTTCTGTGCAGCACACAAAATCTATCCAGATATCGAGATGATCAAGATAGACTACATCAACGAGGCTCTTGAGAGGCTTATCAACCGGGATGTGAGATACCGCTTTGTAATTGACATAGAGAACTCTTTCAAGTAGTATAATCGCAGTTCACACCTTTAGGAATACCGGTACAAGTATGCGGAATAAGTAAACTTTTCTGCATTAATGCTGACTGATATGAGATGGTTATATTGTGTACCATCTCTCTACTTCACTATCTGCATGCCTCCTTTGTGCTGTTCTAGTATATTTTTGCCTTCAATGCATAATGCATATGTATGTAATTATGTATATGGTAATTTCCGTAAAAGTTTCCACTTTGGCAAACATGTACGATATATACAATTACCAAGCTACTAGGTTTTCTGATGACCTACACAATTAATTTCCTCTTCTTTTGGTTACGTCAATGTGCCATTGGTTGCATTGTAGTTGGCTGACCTTTCATTTTCCTTGGTTATTTTAGATTATAAAGGGTCTCCACATTAAACATAGTGTGATCAGCCAATCATCGTAGAAATAAGAAGCATAAATAATGTATTCCTCTGCAAGCGTCAGCATTTGTCTCTGCTGAGGTGGACTCTGAAGACTTATGAGGCTCGGTCTTGCAGCTCATCTGGCAAACAAACAGCACTCTGTGAGGGCTCTGCAAGCGCTGCTTAGAGCATTGCTGCCATGAGAGTAATATGTCTCTATCAGCTGGATAAAAGACTCCGCCAAAATCAGTTCTAACATCCGAATGGTCAGCAACCTTACCAATTTACCATGCTAGTAGGCTGCATCTGCCCCACCTCCTATCAGTCTCAGGCTGTGCTTGCCTGGGAGGCTGGGATGCAACTTCCATGTCCGACTCACCAAATTAACCCCATGTTGAATTTGAGTGCATCCTGTGCTTCCACAATACTTCTCCAGGTAGGAGATGCGTGCCATTTTGGGGTTGTTTCAATTAGATCCCCATCAGAATTTGAGTGTAACACTTACACGAGCACTGTTCCAATGAAGAGCAATTTGCCCAACTTCCTGCAGTGCCACAGGGCACAGCCAAGAGCCAACACGAAAGGTCCAGCCACATGATGCCATTAGCAAATCTGACGAGAAACAGGTAAAATTACCGCCTATAGCAGACTACACATTCGGCAAAACATTAGTTCACCTTCCTGCTTCTACAAGATTAATCTTGTTCTCATTCGCTGTTTCTACACAAAGCTTGTCGTGAAATCTAAAATTATGATTATTTTGGTTTTCTTAGATTTTTTTAGGTTTTGCTAAAAGAAAAATAACATCTACCATGGATATTTGTTTTGCCATCAAAACACTATCAAAATTCACCCGAATTAGTAGTGCGCGGCTTTACCTAATCCAATTGTAGATTACAAGGTTCAACTGGAAATAACAAACAAGACTCGGACTTTTCGAAACAAATTGGGAAAACAATCTAACAGAGTCAAACTTATTCGAATGAAAAGACAAAGGACAACAGGCTTGCAGAAGATCCTTGTATTTCCCAACAGAACAGCATAGAACAAAATCCGAGCGAGCTTATCACGCCACCTGATGACAAATCTCTGGGAAAGTGGGCAGAGATGTCTCGCTGCACAGTTCTGTCCTATGTTAATAAGATACTTTTGCATCACACAAACAGTAAATATCTTTAAGTCGGATAAGCAAAAATCTTGGCTTTGGGACCAGGAAGTCCAACGAATCCTCTGCAGAATGCAAGAACACTTGCCGCAGACAGTTCTGCTTGCCTGGCGTTAAGAATGTACCTTTTTAGAATCTCAGAATTTGAAATTTTGAATTTCAATCTGATCAGCATTGGACCATATTTTTAGTGCACGAAAAACATGTGTACTCTATTAATGTATATCTTTGGCAAACTGATTTTAAGTGCAAAAGACGTGCTTGCTGCTGGTCACACATCTTAAGTAAATGATTTATGTATTGAAGGCGGAAAATTTTCCTGGGAATGTAAGCATTAGAGAGATGATTCGGAAAATCTTAAAAGCAAAAGGTAGCACTCTTCTCTGAAAGTTAGGATGTCTATATTCCATTGATAAGCCTGCTTGAGTCATACAAAATAAGATAACAATCAAGCTCTGTATCAGGAAGAAAGCATCTGTTTCATTAGGACAGTAGACTCTGGAGCAATACAGATCCACTGTCAAAGATCTGAGTAATTCATTCTCAGTGCAGCCACTTCATCCTTCATTGCCTGACAATAATTTTCAGCAGCTTCTACTTCCTTCTCCAAACTGATTAGATCAATTCCTTCATTCAATTTATTATGCACAGATGAACTAAAAGCTTGCTTGTTTTCATCCAAATGCCTCTCCATTTTTCGTATATTGTGTTTCAGTTTGCTCAGATGGCTTGAAAGTGATTGAACTCCTTTTGATTCCTGCTCTTTCTTCCGGGCATCCTCAAGCCTTGCCTTGGAATCTTGAAGCCTCCTACGTCGGGTCTGTGGCTCCTTCAAGCGGGCAATGAGATGCTTCGTATTGAACCCTAGTTGCTCCAATTCCTGAGCCTTTTTCATCAAATATGCAATCTCGGAAGGATCTGTATCACATGACGTTTTGAGCACCTCCCTAGCCAAGCCAACCAGTAAAAACCATAGTCCACTGTAGGTTACATGTCCCAGAGTGTCATCATTGTTCACCAACCCTCTGTAATGTGGTTTCTGGGGAATGAGCTCAAAGAACAGAGGGTACTCCCTCACGGCTTCTTCAGCATGAGGGTCACCGGTACCATTTTTCAGTGTGTCTTGCTTTCTTCCACCTCCTTCATCTTCATCAGAGCTTTCCTCCCATTGCGAGAGAAGCCCAGAGCGCACAAACTCTTCTAGCTCCAGGACAAGTTGCCTATCATGATGTTCAGGATCAAGGATACTCTGTTCCTTATCATCATCGAGGCTTATTACTTCACATTTCTTACCATATGATTCAAGAACAATACATTCATCATCACTGTCATGCTGTGCTAATCCATCACATTTATTACTGTCAGAATTAGGATCTTCTTGAAATCCAGAGTATTTCTGGCCATCAAATTGAAAGGAGTTCTTTCCAGTGTTACTCACAATAGAAGGCCTATAATCATAGAATTGGAGACCCTCACGGCACTCACTACCAAATACCTTGCTTTTCTTATTGTTAACTCCATCTTCAGCAAATTTATCTCGTCTTTTTTTCTTCTCTTCCTTTCTTTTCACAACAGTAGCACTGCAGTTCATATCACATGCGCGAAGGCCTAGGACAATTACCTTTGTTTTGTTCTCCTGAGCTCCATCAACCAATTGTGCTAACTGCCCTTCTCCGATGCATTTGCTCTTCTCCTGATTGGTACCTTCTCTAAATTGATCTGCCGTCTCTACAACACTTTTCTTACTTGCATTCAACTGAGATGAACTAGCCCTAGTTTTGTGGTATGCCGTCACCTTGCTACCATATTGATTGGCTTCCTGATGCTTCTCAAACCGCCCATTCCACCATGAAACATACTCCTTGCTAACCACCCCATGTCTACCACTACCAGGTATCCACACCGCAGTTCCCTCGGAGTCAAACCCATGGTCAATAGACAAAGGAACATCCTGATCATAACCAAACTGCCTTGCAACAATGTGTGGATTGTACATCACTGAATTATCCATGCCATCACCATACCATCCGGTCAACATCGCTTGACTGACAACTGCAATGTAATCCTCCAACCATTCCGGCTTATCCTTAACTCTAGAGCTCACCAAAACAGTTTCCACATTGAACCACTTGGGTTCCATCCAGTTCAGCGAGTTGTGCAGGTAAGGCCTCCACTCGAAGCATGCCTCGTCCTGCAAAATCCGTACAGCCTCCCCCTGTGTGGTCGTCCTCTTCCTCCGGCTCCAATGGAGTACCCGTGCATTCGAGACAGGGAACTGTGGAGCCCTCAGCTGCGGCGGGCGCAGGCACTCGTAGTGCTCCCACATCCACACCTGTAGGAGCCAGAGCGGTGCCCACACGTCCACACGCCCAGTCACCCCCTCCGCCCCAGCAAAAGTAACAATCCTATCCATATCGGCATAAAGATTGGCCAGCATGGCCGGTCCGAACGCAATGCGCTCACCAAGACTAAGCCGAGCGGCGAGCACGAAAGCGCACTCCGGCAGCTCGCCGCTTCTTGGCCGCAGCCGCGGAGTAACAAAGAACGCGAGCCAGTACGCGAGTAAGCCGAGCCGCCGCAGCTCGTCGTCCTCGCCGGGGCGGATGCTGCTGTCGAACCACTCGAGCCACACCTCCGCGGACACGCGGCGGGCATCGCGGGCGCAGGGGTGGAGCTCCTTTATCTTCTCCTTCTCTACAACCAGGCGGGTGCGGAGGTCGTCCTCCTCTGGGGTGAGGGGCCGGTCCAGCGGGGCGCCGGTGGGGGGCAGACCTGCGAGGAGGAGTGCGTCCTCGAGGGAGAAGGTGGCGGGGCCGGCAGGGAGGCGGAAGGCGTGGGAGGTCGGGTCCCAGAGGGAGAGGAGCGCGGATAGGGCGGGACGGTCGTGATTGACGGCAGCGGTGGAGGCCGTGACGGCGTCGGAGATGCCGGCAGACCAGAGGAGTGGCGCGAATGCGGGATCCCGGAGGGCGGCGGCTACCCAGGCGGACCAGCGGGGACAGGGAGAGAGGTGGCGGAAGGAAAGCGGCGGGACAGGGTGCGGCGGGGAGGAGGGGGACGGGGGCAGTGGTGCTGGGGAATGGGAGAGGAGGGGGATAGGGAGCAAGGAGGGGTCGCAGCCACGGCCGCGGCCCCGGCGGTAATCGTAGCCGTCAGAGGCGGGCATTCCGGTCACGAGTGGTCACGGCGAGGTGTTTGCGGGTTTGCCCTGCCGCCGCCGATGCGTGGGCGAGGTTGGGAGGGAGAAGGGGAAATTTGGTAGTTTTTGGGCGGGTTTAGGACGTGGGTAGGCCATTTGGTAGTATTAGGGATGGAACTGGTACGGATATTTTCTGACCGACCGACCGACCGAATTGATTTGGATAGTTTCACGGATATCCAGTTGATTTCTCGAATAAGGATATGGATACAGATAATTTACATGGATACGGATACGGATATGGAACACTGATTATCCGATGGATACGGAATATCCGAGTTTTTGTTCGGATAATATCCGAATATGACATATGGATATTATCCGAATAACACGTTTCATAATAACACTTTAACAATTTAACATATTTCACTGTTTCATAGACTGGGGTCTGCATTGGATGACAAGATATAATGTGTTCATGTGTGCTAGATGCTAATTTGGAGATATTGGGTAAAGGTGGTACAGAAATTGGCAAGTGGCGTTTCAGGAGGGCTACTTAGGATTCAGTAGCATATGCCAGCTGCAAATCATTTGGTTCAATTATTGCAATGGGGTACATTGTTACTCACAGAGTCACATGTATGACAAGCTAGGGATAAAAAGGCAAAAAAAAGACATACAAATATATTTCTTTTAGAATTTTGAATTTAAATTTGGACCGATTTTGGAAAAAAACTGAAATTGGATTTTAAAATATCCGACTAATATTATTCGTATCCATGTTGATTCCGATCCGTATTCGATCTGTATTCGTAACCGATATTATCCTGTATAATTCGTATTCGACACTATTCGTATTTGATTCTGTATTCGATAAAAAATACGGATACGGATATGAATAGGACGATCTTCGACCGTATCCGATCCGATCACATCCCTACGCCTTATAATTGAACGCATCTCTATACAAAATTGCTGGTAGAGGAGGATCTTCTTGTAAATTTTCAGAACCCCGAGAGACTGCATGTAAAATTGCGTAAGACCCCGCATGAATTTTTGGAATACATAGGGGTTTTTTCACAAAATCCCAGAGACCTTGATGTAAAATTGGCTGAACAGGACCTAGCCGTAATTGCCCAAAATCCTAGAAGTTTTTTCGCAAAAAAAAAAAAAAAAAAAAAAACAGAGAGAGCTTTACACGAGAAATACAAACGTGGCGCGGCCTGCTCCCAGCAAATCCGTGCCCTCAGCTGAACAGGACCTAGTCTTAATTGCCCAAAATCCTAGAAGTTTTTTCGCAAGAAAAAAATCAGAGAGAGCTTTACACGAGAAATACAAACGTGGCGCGGCCTGCTCCCAGCAAATCCATGCCCTTTAAGAAGTAAGTATATTACATGTGGTTTAAATTATTTGAGACTAAATTCGTTGCAATTAAGTACTCTAGTGTTTATTCACCTTGCGAGCACTCGAATTTTGATCCATCCTATTTGTGACTAAATTCGTTGCAATTAAGTACTGCATGGATTGAAGCTAGCTCTATGGATTCTTCCACTTCTTCCTTGCAGTCTCGTCTGAAACTCTCTTTAGTTATCATTTTAGCATGATGTTTGGGTGTGTCTCAGAACAACGGTTCATTAAATCTCTCGTTCTTTGCATTTTTCCTGGTGGTTTCTGTTGGAAGATCTGTTTTCCGGATTACGGTTGAGTCGATTGGTTCGGCGTTACAATCGTGCTTGGGTGGTTCTGCTTCAGATTTCGATGTGGTCTTCCTCGGTGATAACACTTCCAGATTTTCAGTTTGTTCTAAGCCTGTTGGCTTCCTGGTCTATGCTATGAAAAGTTCTGGCAATAAGTCTCTCCTTTTCGTTTCATCTTTGGAGAAATGGTGGGCATAATTGGATTCGAGAATTCAATCTCTGGGAGCACGAATGTCGACAGGAATGGACTGCTGTTAATTGGAAATGTAAATTTCAATCGAGTATTCTTGGGAAAAATCCAATGTATCTTTCTTTCAAGAGTTATGCTGAAGTGGTTAAATCAAATTCTGACCGGTTTAATATCCCTCAACAGACTTCTCGCAAAAGGTCTATCTTCAATCGTCAGCAGTTTCCTACTAAATTGTCAATATTTGATCGTCTGAAGTATCCTATTGTTCATCATCCTGATCAGGTTCTTCGGAATTCAAACTATCATAACTTGAATTCGAATCAGCATAATTACCCTCTTGTTCGAACTTCCCGGTTGATCATATTCCTCCACTTCCTAGAGGATTCTCTATCAAGAGCACTCTTTATCCGGATCGTCGTCCCAAACATCTCCGCTCTTATTTGGGTAATGTGATCTCTAGATCCAATGAGGATGTTGCCATTGCTATTCTTGTCCCCCAGGTGGACTCTAAGAGATTTTGCTCTTGTTGCGGATGCTCTTCATAGCTATCTTTCAAATTCCTTTCGTGCTACGGTTTCTGAAATTGCCCCTTGTGCTATTAGGGCGGCATTTGTCACCTTTTCGTAGCTATGTTTAGCGTGATGCTGCTATCAATCACAGTTCGCACTCTTTTGATCCTTACTCCCTTAGCTTCATCAAGCATGATGAGGGTATTAATATCCGACAGGTACCCCTTGATAGGATTTGCTGGCTCATGCTTGTTTCTTTTCCTTTGGACTGCTTTAATGTTCCTGCCATCGGAAGGGCAGTTGCAAGCTTTGGCACCTTGATTCACTGGAATGAATCTTCTAACAAAGCTCGCATTCTTGTCAAAGTGTTAGTGCCTTCCGCTGAGGTTATTCTGGAAATCTTCTTATTATTGTGGGTGATGAACCAAGTGCAAAGTGCTGGGATGTTCTCTGCTTTCTTCTCCATGAGGAGTCTACTCTTTTCCCAGATGAAGATCCTCTCCCGCCTTTTGGAACTCCTACCCACCCTCAGCCTCCTGCTTCAGCTTGTTGGTTAGGGCTTGGTTTGATTCCTGATCGCCAGGCTCCGATGGCTCACTCCCGTAATCTGGGAGCAGGTCAGGAGGCTGCCCCTACTGCCCACGAACAGTTTGATGGTGGTCATGCTACTTCCAATGTGGTTCTGGCTGATGGAGGTGACGATTCTGTTGAAGGTTTGGCTGATGGAGTTGAGGATTTTGTTGATGATCTAGCTCTAGGGATGCTGGGCTGTCTGAGGAGGTTTTTGGGTTATCTGGTGATATAGGTGGAACTAGGTGGGATGCCGGGTATGCCTCGGCATCACTAAAATTTTCAGAAACACCAAAAAATTTATCTTTTCAATAGGCTAAATTTTTTAATTGAATTGGTTTCGATTTTTGTGGTTTGGGATTTTTAAGACCTTATAACTATTTGTATTATACTTTTAGCAAATTTCAAATTATATTTGATTTATTATGGTACAAAATCATTGTACAATACTATAGAGTTGTACCTTATAGCTTGCTTGTTGAATATAAGCTTCAAAAATTTTACTAAAGTTTGTACAAATAGGGTCACAACTGTGGTTGATCTTGTCGTTCGTCCTACTCAAATGGCTTTTATGCCAGGCCGAAATATTTTGGATGGAGTGATTATTTTACATGAAACCATACACGAACAACATAGGAAAAAAATGAATGGAGTGATTTTTAAGATTTTTTTCGAGAAAGCTTATGACAACATTAAATGGCCTTTTCTCCGACAAACTTTAAGGATGAAAGGCTTTTCACCAAAGTGGTGTAAGTGGATTGAGAATATTGTTGCTGGGGGTAGTGTGGCCATTAAAGTTGTGGGGACCCCCTCTTCCTATACCGTACTGTACGCCGTCTACTGTAGCGTATAGCACCGTATAGCAACAGGAAGCCTCGACACCGAAGATCTGAACCTAAAAATTCGATCGACGGGATCGAACCCTTAACCGGACCGTGCACAGACGCATCGAGCATCGATCCTGGATCAAGAGCCCAAGATCGCTGCACCAACAACACGAGTACCAAGGCACGGAAGGATAAACTACGATAATTTACATAATCGGGTGTAAACCTTGAACAAGAGTATTACGTAAACCAAAAGAAGTAAAGCGGCAATGAAACAAAAGAAAGACAACCAACAAGAAATGGCCCGACCACCCCACCAGGCTCCGATCGGAGGAGGGACTACGGCCGCAACACTCACGTAAAAGGGGCTCGCCATCATCCGACATCATCATTACCTTCCTCTGTGGGAAAAAGGGTTAGCAAAGAACGGTGAGTACACGTATGTACTCGCAAGACTTTAGTGTATGGAAATATAAATAAATGCGGTGATTCAACAGGATAAAGCTTCTACACTGGGTTAATTGCGTAAAGTTGGATTTAAAATAGTTCATCGAAAAGTAATACTTAATTTGAAAGACAGCAGTTTGAATAAAACATATTTACAAGATATCGTAATAATCGAGCTCCACAAATGCCACCATCCATGGTCGCGAATCGGGATACGAATCGACATCCATACATACTCATAATCCCATCGAGAATCATATACACATATCCACAATTCCATCAAGTACCATTCCACCACATACTTTATACCGACTCAAATAGATTTTCATTTTCAAAACCAAACCAAATCTCTATACTTGATATGATTAGAGAAGATTGCTCATAACCGTGAGCACGGCTAATCGATTAGAATTATTTGATACTCTGCAGAGTTTGCGACTTTACCCAAACACAACTCGGACTTGCATCCTGTCATCCAGGGTACACGCGATACACGAGGTATCCGATATACAAGAATGATCTATTCTTTCCCATCGTTGAGGTTATAGCCACACCCCAAAGACCGGTGACGACAAATCCACTACTATGGCGATAAGAGGCCAACCACCACTCAGCGGCCACGGAATACTCATCGTGACGACGGCGAATTGTTGGCCGCGGCATTACCCCATAGCAAGGCGTACACCGTTGTATCAACAAACATGAACTGGAGCGATTCCTCGCTGCAAAAGTACAAGCGCACACACACGAAGGCGCATACGGGCGGGTCGTGAGGACACACACACCGCGCTTGATCGCTCAACACAGGAAAAGGTCCACTCTTGACCTACCAACAGGCATGGCTATCCTCACACTTCAAGTACTAGAATAGGCTGCCCCATCCCAAAGCATTGCGCGGTTGCACGGTGTTCAATTCAAAAACCGTCACAAGTTCGGTCCTTATATTTTTGCCTAGTGACTCAAGCGGGAACTCCACTTAACTCGCCAACCAATCACCACCATGTTTAACTAGCACATATTATACCTCCCGCCAAGTCTAATTACCAACTAGACACTTCACATTTTTACCAATATACCTTTACGATTCACATTTCCAAAACTTTTCCAAAACCAATTACATTTATCATAATTTTGAGCATTTGGTAAGGACTGACTTTGCTCACCTCTATTGCAGTGTCTAAGCGTATGCAATTACTAAATCGTTTATACCCAAGTGACATTTTATTAAATTGTCTAACCCTACTAAGGTTATCAATGATCTCAGGGAATTAAATTGAGGGAAACCACCAAATCAGGGTATATCTACCATTCCCACAAACTAGCAATTTACTGAATATAAACAATGCATATGGTTTGAGAAATCAAAGTAGACATCGTGAAATATAGGTTTCAAGATGGTCAAAGGAGGTGCTTGCCTTGTTGTTGCACTTCGGTGATGTCCGGGATGATGCTCGGGTTGTTCGAGGCGGCTTCGACTCGCTAGCCTCTAATCGGTCAAAGCAACAAAACGACAGAAAGAAATACAACTTAGCAAAAGAAAGTTTTAAATGCACCATGAAGTGCATGCAATACACAAGAATGAAGTACAACCAAGAAACCCTGAAGAAACGACGCACTCGGACAACACAACACGACCGACGAATCAGCCTAACCCGACAAATCGGGTTTTGCATCCGGACAATCCGGATAGGCCGGACACTCGGACCGCTTTCGTCGGATACTCCGGTCCTAGGGCGTGTGGTCCAACTCGACGAGGAGACGGAGACCTTACCACTTCCTACAACTTCACCGCGACCCGATCTACGACTTTCGTACACCTAGCGAACCAGAAGGAGTTCCGAACTAGCCGATTCTACGAGAAAACGTCGCTAACCCGCCAAACCTCTAACTCACACCAACAACTTCTTAAATCGACATTACTACTACCCGATCTACCACTCTAGCATACCACATTCACTAATCCAAATCCCATTTTCAACCCTAGAACCACTACACCCAAAACCCTAGAATCCAAGTTCAACCCTAGCCTCCCAAATCCAAACCTAAGTCCTAATCCCACCATGAACGACTCTAGAACCCAAGAATCCCGCGAATCAAACCCTAAGAGAAAAGCTTACCTCCAAGGAAGATGGAGGAGGAGCAACGCCGGTGGAGGATGGGGAATGACGGCTTGGGGAGGAGCACACCGAGATGGAGGAGTCAGGGAGGGTCACTTGGCACGGTGGCTCATTTGGAGAGGAGCTCGGGGTGGTGGAGAGAACACCAAGGAAGTGGGAAACCAAAGTAGAAGAAGAAAGAATGGAAGGAGCCACGAAATGGGACTTTTATACAAAACCCCACGCCAATACCGGACTCTCGGACTCAACCCGAGACTCCGGTTGGGGTCTTGGTAACACTAACCGGACACTCCGGACATTGGTCCGGACACTCCGGTTGGACCGCTTCGCCAGCCCAATCCGGACACTCCGACTTTGTCCGGACATTCCGGTTGGATCCGGATACTCGGACATCCCGTAACTTTTGAACTTGGGCCTTGACGGCTAACGCTTGTGGTTGATTACTAATTGTCCCAAAGTATTTTGGAAGTTAATAGGTCACAGGCACTTGCCCAACCTAATTCGAATTTACTTATGAGCGAAATTACTTAAGTTGAAGGGTTCTTTACGATCCCAAGCAAGTATGTTCACTCAAGACACGAAAATACACAAGCACAAAGTGTATTATTGAACAGCGTTTGAGTACAAATGTACAGTGGCTTGAGTATAGAAATACTCGGGATATTACAGCCTACCCCCTTACAAAAATCTCGCCCTCGAGATTGCTAATTCTCTATAAGAAATTCGGGGTATTCTGCCTGAATATGGTCTTCACGCTCCCACGTGGCTTCATCTTCTGAATGGTTGCTCCACTGGACCTTGTGCATCTTGATAACCTGACTGCGAGTGTGACGCTCAGCTGTCTCGAGAATCTGACTTTGGATACTCTCGATACGAAAGATCAGCCGCAAATCAAGATGGTCCAATTGGGTAACTTCCGATGGAACCGAAGACTCTTCTTCAATTGGGACACGTGGAACACATCGTGAATGTCCGAAAGATGTGGCGGTAGCTCGCCGATAAGCCACAACACCAACCTTCTCAAAAATCCGAACGGACCGATGTATCGCGGGCTAGCTTCCGCGGACTTGAAATCTGCGAGTACCGCGGAGTGGTGAGACCTTGAGATAAACAAAGTCACCCACCTCAAAACTCAACTCGCGGCGTCGACGATCAAGATAGCTCTTACGACGAGACCGAGCTTCTCTCACCGGTCTCGAATCAAGCTAACTTGCCTTTCGGCCTCTTCAATCATGGCTGGCCGAAGAATTGCCTCTCACCAACCTCGGACCAAAAGCAGTGGTGTTCTGCACTTCTTGCCATAAAGAGCCTCGAAAGGCGACATCTGAAGACTGACTTGATGACTGTTGTTGTAGGAGAACTCAGCAAATGGCAAGCATTTCTCCCACGACTTGCTGTAGCACAGCACACAAGCCCTTAGCATGTCTTCAAGGATTTGGTTTGCCCTTTCCGTCATCCGTCGGTTTGGGGATGGTAAGTCATCTTGAAGGATAGCTTAGTGCCAAGAATGGACTGCAAACTCTCCCAAAATCTGGAGGTGAAGCTGCGAACCACGGTCGAGATTATGACTTTTGGAACTCCATGGAGCCGAACAATAGTCCGCAAATAGAGTTCCGCTAGCTTGGCTCCAGAATAGGTGGTATGAACTGGAATGAAATGAGCTACCTTGGTCAGACGGTCAATGATCACCCAAATAGAGTCGTGACCGGTGGAGGACCTTGGTAGACCGGTAATGAAATCCATCCCAATCTCTTCCCACTTCCACTCAGGGATCTGCAATGGCTGAAGTAATCCGGTGGCCTTTGATGTTCGGCCTTGACACGCCGGCACACATCACAATGTCGCCACATGAGCCGCGATCTCCTTCTTCATACCTGGCCACCGTACTGCGAAGGTCTGGTACATCTTGGTGCCGCCAGGATGGACAGAGAGGAGTATCATGAGCTTCGACAGGATCAACCCCTTGATCTCAACATTATCGAGGACATACACTGCTGCCCATGCAAGATCAGCCCATTGGACTTCACAGAAAAACACGGAGATGCGCCATTTTCACCAATCAAGCGTCTAATCTCAATCACGGCATCATCTTGTAGTTGAGCTGCTCGACCGAGACTCTAGAGTGGGTTGTACGGCTAAAGGTAAACGTAACCATACTCAACCACTTCTAGATTGAGCTCGAAACTCTTCAACCACCGAGATCGGCCAATGACACCCAAGGCATTCATCGTGTGCAGCTTGCATCGAGGGCATCTGCAACCACATTCGCCTTGCCAGGATGGTAATGAATACCCAAATCATAGTCTTTGATCAGCTCTAGCCATCGACGCTGTCTCAAATTCAGATCCGCTGCGAAAAGAAGTACTTTAAGCTTTTGTGGTCGGTGTAGATCTCACATCTGTTTCCTACGAGATAATGTCGCCACAACTTGAGAGCATGAACAACAGCTGCAAGCTCCAAATCATGCGTCGGGTAATTGGCTTCATGAGGCTTTAGCTGTCGAGAAGCATAAGCAACCACTTTGCCCTCCTGCATCAACACACAACCAAGTCCAAGACGGGATGCATCACAATAGACATCGAAGTTCTTGTGAATGTCAGGAAGGACCAACACTGGTGCAGTGGTGAGTCTATTCTTCAGCTCCTAAAAACTGGACTCACAACCAGGTGACCACTCATATTTCTTCTCCTTCTTGAGTAGCGCTGACAATGGTTTAGAAATTTTGGAGAAATTCTCGATAAACCGGCGATAGTATCCGGCAAGACCGAGAAAACTCCGAATCTCAGGGACATTGCGGGGCTGCTCCCAATTGAGTACGTCTTGTACCTTGCGTGGATCAACTGCTACCCCACCTTCTGACAGGACATGCCCCAGAAACTCCACTTGCTTGAGCCAGAACTCGCACTTCATCGAACTTGGCATACAATCGATGCTCGCGAAGCTTGCTAAGCACCATATGCAAGTGAAGTGCGTGCTCATCATCATCCTTAGAGTATATGAGGATGTCATCAATGAACACCACCACAAATCTATCAAGGAACTCCATGAAGACTTTGTTCATCAGATTCATGAAGGTGGTGGTGCATTGGTGAGGCCAAACGAAACAAGCGTGTACTCGCATGCAGACCGTAGCGAGTGGTGAATGCGGTCTTCACGATATCCTCCGGACGGATCTTGAGCTGAAAATAGCCGGATCTCAAGTCTATTTTGGAGAAAACTCGAGCTCCGCCTAATTGGTCAAACAAATCATCGATCCGAGGGAGAGGATACTTGTTCTTGACAAAGGACCTCATTCAACGGCCGGTAATCAACGCACATGCGAAGAGTGCCGCTTTTCTTCTTCACAAACAGAATCGGCTGCCTCAGGGAGAAGAATCGGGACGAATGAACCCTTCTCTAATCGCTCCTTGAGCTGAATCTTCAACTCGATCAGCTCATCAAGGCATCTGCACGGACACTTAGAAATTGGAGAAGTGCCAGGTAAGAGATCGATGATGAACTCCAAATCACGATCGGTGGCAAACCTGGCAGCTCATCGAGGAACACATCAGGGTACTCACACACCACCGTACCGATCGTCCCGAATGTAAAGAGCACCGAGCAAAGGCTGCGCCGCTTTGGAGCGAAGAAAAGGTAACAAAGAATGCCATCGTGGTTGACTAATGAAAGCGGATCTCCTGGCACAATCAATATGCCTCGATGCTTGGACACCGGTCCATACCAGAATCACATCAAGACTCGACGTCTCAATGTTGATAAGATCACCCCGAAATTCTACCCCATTGATCTCAATTCTAACCCCTGGACTCACAAGCTCGGCGATCAAACGGATCCAGCGAGCGGATCAACAAGTACTTCTCGAGGTACAAAGAACAGACCTCATCTTTGAACAACAAAGCGTGAAGAAATAAAGGAATGCGACGCCCAGAGTCAAATAATACTAAGGCGGGTACGGAATGAGCAGATAACGTACCCAACACCACATCTGGAGCCGCTGCCTTCTGCGGTGGCTACATTCAGCGGCCATGGCCCGAGCTGAAGCTGCACGGAACCGGGCGCCTGATCGCCCACTCCCACGCCCACCAGATCGACCTCGGGACGGCCGGTGCACCTGAGCTGTCCGCTGCCGCCGCCGACAGGCATCGGGCGAAGTGGCCCTTCCGCCGCAGGAGAAGCAAGTGATATGGCCAAATGGATTCTCGGGACCCCAATCGCCAGATCGGGCGGCTAGGTGATCGCACCGAACTCGGCGTGGCGAGGAGGTAAGCCCTGAGACCTCTGAATCGGCGCCAAGGCCGGAAGCCGATCGAGTGAAGGTGCGGGTCTGGAAGGTCCGCGTGGCCGATCGGGCCGAGCTGCCCACTTGCGCTATGCGGCTCTCCATAAGCGCCTTGGCGCCATCCTCAATGCTAATGGCCTTGCCCACCAAGACCTGCAGTTAGGAATGTCATGGCCGGCGAGCCGAAACGGATCTCCTCGGTGAGGTGCTCCTTGAACAATGTCACTCTCCTAGCCTCGGTGGTCACCTCATCAAAGAACATAGCGTGACAAATGGTTGAAGCGGTGGAGGTAGTCCATCAACGCCATAGACCCTGGCGAAGGTCGTAGAACTCCCGCTTCTTGATCTCGATCAAGCCATTTGGAACATGGAAGGAGCGAAAGGCGTCTTGAACTCTGCCCATGTGGTGACTGATCTGCAGGCGAACAGCCCTGAAGCCGCTCCACCACGGCCGCCGGTCCCTGGAGGTAGTAGGCGGTGTCTTGAACCTTCTCCGCATCGGTGCAACCGACTAACTCCAACTTCCTCCATGTCGCTAAGCCAATCCTCCGCCTCCATCGGATCTGTAGCTGAAGAAAAGCTCGGCGGTCGAGTTCGGCTGGAACTCCGACAACCGAGATCGCCGCCGCCGCTTCGTTGCTGCCCTCGACAGCTGGACCATCAGCTCCATGAGCCGAGTCCGCCGCAACATGAGTGCAGCCATATCGGGAGCAGGAGGAGGTGGAGGAGCTCCTCACTCTGGGCATGTAGCCGAGATCGAACCCAGTGACCCACCAGTAGGGACCCGCGATCGTTGGGCCCCGCTCCCATCAGATCGCCACGCTCCTCAAAGATCATCACCGGAAGCGCACGAATCGTTTCTCTTTCGGGAGGCATCTGAAATGCACAGTTGAGTCAACTAATCTGTGCAAATCAAGTGCGTAATGATTGATCCCAAAGGATGCACTCATAAACACAAACACACTACAAGCATTCATTCAAAGAAGCATAAGAACCAATTCAAAAACCAACTCAGGGAAACGACAAATAACCCCTAATTACAACCACAAACATCTATCCTTAACCCATTCTTAGCTAAAACCGCATTCCTCTTAATCCTTTTGAACAAGATAGAAGAAGGAAACAAATTTTTGAAATTTGGATTAAGATCAGATTCATTTTGAAGAGTAGATAAGTTTAAAAGCTATAGAATGGACAAGAATAGCATTCTACACTTTGAAAATAGAGTTTTGTACTTCAAAATAAATTTTGAGAAGAAAAATCATTCCTAAGTCTAACGTCCGTGCTAACTAAGTCCTCCTGCGGTCAATGGCTCGATACCAACGCTGTGGGGACCCTCTTCCTATACTGCATCAGACGCCGTCTCATCAGAGCGTATAGCACCGTATAGCAACAGGAAGCCTCGGCGAAGATCTGAACCTAAAAATTCGATCGACGGATCGAACCCTTAGCCGGACCGGTGCTCAGACGCATCTCGACATTGGATCCCTGGATCAAGAGCCCAAGATCGCGTACCAACAACACGAGTACCAAGGCACGGAAGGATAAACTACGATAATTTACATAGCTGGGTGTAAACCTTGAACAAGAGTATTACGAAACCAAAAGAAGTAAAGCGACAAATGAAACAAAAGAAAGACAACCAGCAATGCCTGACCACCCCACAAAGTGCTCGATTGGAGGGAGGGACTACGGCCGCAACACTCACGTAAAAGGGGCTCGCCATCATCGAGGACATCATCATTACCTTCCTCTCGTGGAAAAAGGGTTAGCGACAGAACGGTGAGTACACGTATGTACTCGCAAGACTTTAGTGTATGGAAATATAAATAAATGCGGCTGATTCAACAGGATAAAGCTTCTACATCGGGTTAATTGCAGTAAATTTGGATTTAAAATAGTTCATCGAAAAGTAATACTTAATTTGAAAGACAGCAGTTTGAATAAAACATATTTACGATAACGTAACAATCGAGCTCCACAAATGCCACCATCCATGGTCGCAATCGGGATACGAATCGACATCCATACATACTCATAATCCCATCGAGAATCATATACACATATCCACAATTCCATCAAGTACCATTCCACCACATACTTTATACCGACTCAAAATAGATTTTCATTTTCAAAACCAAACCAAATCTCTATACTTGATATGATTAGAGAAGATTGCTCATAACCGTGAGCACGGCTAATCGATTAGAATTATTTGATACTCTGCAGAGTTTGCGCACTTTACCCAAACACAACTCGGACTTGCATCCCTGTCATCCAGGGTACACGCGATACACGAGGTATCCGATATACAAGAATGATCTATTCTTTCCCATCGTTGAGGTTATAGCCACACCCAAAGACCGGTGACGACAAATCCACTACTATGGCGATAAGAGGCCAACCACCACTCAGCGCCACGGAATACTCATCGTGACGACGGCGAATTGTTGGCCGCGGCATTACCCCATAGCAAGGCGTACACCGTTGTATCAACAAACATGAATCGAGCGATTCCTCGCTGCAAAAGTACAAGCGCACACACGAAGGCGCATACGGCGGTCGTGAGGACACACACACCGCGCTTATTTGCTCAACACAGGGAAAAGGTCCACTCTTGACCTACCAACAGGCATGGCTATCCTCACACTTCAAGTACTAGAATAGGCTGCCCCATCCCGGCATTGCGGTTGCACGGTGTTCAATTCAAAAACCGTCACAAGTTCGGTCCTTATATTTTTGCCTAGTGACTCAAGCGGGAACTCCACTTAACTCGCCAACCAATCACCACCATGTTTAACTAGCACATATTATACCTCCCGCCAAGTCTAATTACCAACTAGACACTTCACATTTTTACCAATATACCTTTACGATTCACATTTCCAAAACTTTTCCAAAACCAATTACATTTATCATAATTTTGAGCATTTGGTAAGGACTGACTTTGCTCACCTCTATTGCGGTGTCTAAGCGTATGCAATTACTAAATCGTTTATACCCAAGTGACATTTTATTAAATTGTCTAACCCTACTAAGGTTATCAATGATCTCAGGGAATTAAATTGAGGGAAACCACCAAATCAGGGTATATCTACCATTCCCACAAACTAGCAATTTCTTGAATATAAACAATGCATATGGTTTGAGAAATCAAAGTAGACATCGTGAAATATAGGTTTCAAGATGGTCAAAGGAGGTGCTTGCCTTGTTGTTGCACTTCGGTGATGTCCGGATGATGCTCGGGTTGTTCGAGGCGAAGCCCGACTCGCTAGCCTCTAATCGGTCAAAGCAACAAAAGCAGCGAAAGAAATACAACTTAGCAAAAGAAAGTTTTAAATGCACCATGAAGTGCATGCAATACACAAGAATGAAGTACAACCAAGAAACCTCAAGAAACGACGCACTTTCGGACAACACAACACGGCCAGGACGAACAGCCTAACCGGACGGTCGGGTTTGCATCCGACGATCGGATAGGCGGACACTCCGACCGCTTTCGTCCGGATACTCGGTCCTAGGGCGTGTGGTCCAACTCGGCGAGGAGGCGGAGACCTTACCACTTCCTACAACTTCACCGCGACCCGATCTACGACTTTCGTACACCTAGCGAACCGGAAGGAGTTCGAACTAGCCGATTCTACGAGAAAACGTCGCTAACCCGCCAAACCTCTAACTCACACCAACAACTTCTTAAATCGACATTACTACTACCCGATCTACCACTCTAGCATACCACATTCACTAATCCAAATCCCATTTTCAACCCTAGAACCACTACACCCAAAACCCTAGAATCCAAGTTCAACCCTAGCCTCCCAAATCCAAACCAAACTCCTAATCCCACCAAGACCGACTATAGAACCCAAGAATCCCTCGAAACAAACCCTAAGAGAAAAGCTTACCTCCAAGGAACATGGACGACGAGCAACGCCCCGTGGAGGATGGGGAATGACGGCTTGGGGAGGAGCACACCGAGATGGAGGAGTCACCGGGAGGGTCACCGCCGGAGTGGCTCATTGGAGAGGAGCTCGGGGTGGTGGAGAGAACACCAAGGAAGTGGGGAAACCAAAGTAGAAGAAGAAAGAATGGAAGGAGCCACGAAATGGGACTTTTATACAAAACCCCACGCCAATACGGACTCTCAGGACTCAACCCGAGACTCCGGTTGGGGTCTTGAACACTAACCGGACACTCGGACATTGGTCGGACACTCGGTTGGACCGCTCGCCAGCCCAATCCGGACACTCGGACTTTGTCCGACATTCCGGTTGGATCCGGATACTCCGGACATCCCAGAACTTTTGAACTTGGGCCTTGACGGCTAACGCTTCCAGGGTTGATTACTAATTGTCCCAAAGTATTTTGGAAGTTAATAGGGTCACAGGCACTTGCCCAACCTAATTCGAATTTACTTATGAGCGAAATTACTTAAGTTGAAGGGTTCTTTCTGATCCCAAGCAAGTATGTTCACTCAAGACACGAAAATACACAAGCACAGTGTATTATTGAACAGCGTTTGAGTACAAATGTACAGTGGCTTGAGTATAGAAATACTCGGGATATTACAAAAGTTAATGATGATATTGGTCCTTTTTTTTAGACCAAAAAGGGCCTTCGACAGGGTGACCCTTTATCCCTCATTTTATTTAATATTGCTGTTGACATGTTAGCAATCATTTTAGATAGAGCTAAAAATAATGGGCAGATAAGAAGTCTAATACCATACTTGGTGGACGATGGGTTATCTATTCTTCAATATGCCGATGACACCATATTTTTTTGTAGAAAATGATCTTGAGCAGGCTTCAAACTTGAAATTATTGTTAAGTACATTTGAACAAATTTCGGGTCTGAAAATCAATTTCAATAAGAGCGAAATTTACTGTTTTGGTGCTGCTAAGGAATTAGAGGATCAATATACTCAACTTTTTGGGTGTGGAGCAGGAAAATTACCTTTTAAATACCTTGGTATTCCAATTCATCATTGAAAGTTGCGAATCGATGAATGGAAGGGGGTAGAAGAAAGATTTGAAAAACGGCTGAGCAGTTGGAAGGGTAAGCATTTGTCTGCAGGAGGTCGTTTAGTACTATTAACATATGTCCTTAGTAGTTTACCAATGTTTATGTTATCTCTATTTGAGATACCTCGTGGGGTACTGAAACGATTGTATTATTATAGATCTAGATTTTTTTGGCAAAGTGATAACCACGAAAAGAAGTACAGACTTGCTAAGTGGAATTTAATTTGTAGACCAAAGGATCAAGGAGGATTGGGTATTCAAAACCTTGATATCAAAAATATTTGCTTGCTTAGCAAATGGCTTTTTAAGATTCTAAATGAAGAGGGTGTTTGGCAATGTCTCATCACAAGAAAGTATCTGCATAATAAGACTCTTTCTGAGGTAGAAAGAAAACCAGGGGATTCTCAGTTTTGGTCGGGATTAATGCTGGTTAAGCATCATTTCTTTAGATTCAGTTCTTTCCATGTTCGTAATGGCAATCAAATTCATTTTTGGCAAGATATTTGGAATAGAAACACACCCTTTACCTTACAATTTCTGGGACTCTTTCAAATTGTTAGGAAAAAGAATGCCACAGTTGCAGAAATAATGAATGCTAACATTTTAAATTTGTCTTTTCGCCGAGCTATTATGGGACAAAACTTGCGGGCTTTACAAAACCTTATTACAAAGGTTAGTGGCGTGCATTTAACTATAGAAAGAGATATCTTTCAATGGAATCTCCATCAAAATGGACAATTTTCTGTTCAATCGATGTATCAGAGTTTAATGGATCATAGTGCTCCCTTTACAAATAGAAATTTGTGAAAACTTAAGATACCGCTTAAAATAAAAATTTTCCTTTAGTATCTACATCGTGGTGTGATATTGACAAAAGATAATCTTGCAAAAAGAAACTGGACTGGTAGCAAAGTTTGTTGTTTTTTGTAACAATAATGAAACTATACAACATCTTTTTTTTATTGCCATGTTGCTCGTTTGACTTGGCATATCTCCAAGTGGCTATTAATTTGACACCTCCTAGAAGTATAACCAACATGTTTGGAAACTGGTTACAGGGGTTGGATAAAGAATTACAAACTCACATTTTAGTGGGTGTTGCTACAATTTGTTGGTCAATTTGGTCACTTCGGAATGATATGGTGTTTGATAAAAAAAGGAATTTTAATTCATTGCAGGTAATCTTTGCGTGCATTGGTTGGTTGTGCTTGTGGTCATTGCTACAATCCCAGAAGGACAAGGAGGTGCTATTTTCTGGATGCAAAACGCTAGACTTGGTAGCCAGGGAATTATTCAATAGACATGAGTGGAGAATTAGCAACAGGTTTTGTGTCGTTTGAGATTTATTGTGTCATCTTTATTTCAACTTGTTGGAAACTTTCCGTTTATCCTTTCTTTTCATCTATGATGACTGTTTAGCTAGAATTGTGTAATAAAAAATTGGCCATGTGCATTTCAGGATGCAGAGGCTGGGAGAGTCGATCTTCCATTATCTAAAAAACATGTGAGATGTGCACTTCCATTAAAATTTTTCTAGTTCTGCCATTGTCGGGTGAGGATTTTGTTTCTATGTCAGTGGTTGATGAATGTTTGCATTCCACTTCGTTGGTGATCTGTAAACCAGATGTGGGAGCATTTTAACTTTTTTTCAATTGTGTAACCTCTGTGCAAGAGCTTCTGCTATTTTTGATGCCAATCACAATTCCATTTTAGATTTGTCTTGGAACTCTATGGGTATTGGAGATGGGATTTCCTGCAAGAAGTTCTTTGTTACTCTGACTACGGCTCCTAGAGTTCCAAATGTTGCTTGTTCTCTTCAAGAAATTGATGATGATGATGTGGTGGAAGTTTCTCCTCCAACAAGGACGCCTAGAAAAAGGAACTGTAGGAAGTATCCGGTGCCTGTGGACACTAGTCTTGTGCGTCGTAGTGCCGAGAGTTTTTAGAATTTGACACACTTTAAAATTCGCATTTCAGAATTTGACACTCTGGCCCACTGTCATACACACAGACGGTCCCACATGTCATTCAAATGCTCTGAAAGGCTTACGAATTGAGTGTCAAATTCTGAAATAACCCTCGTAGTGCCAGACTGAATGCTGAGAAGAAGGTTTTTAAAGATTTGGAAAGTGCTAATCTTTTGGCACCTGTGTACCAAGGGAACAAGCATTCTGCTGCGTCTATTGATACTGCTCCTTTCCTGACAGTGGATCCGGTTCAGTGCATGGGAGTGAACTTTTGTCAGGTGCCTCCTAGTGAGTTGTCTGCAGATGTCCTATTGTAGCAGGAGGATTTAGATTAAGCCCATGATTGTCTTGAACTTTTGTTGGCTTTTGCCCAGGGGTCTGTCCTGGCTTTGTTCGTGGTGTTTTAAAGGGCCTAGGGCTCTTCTAGTCCTTAGCTCTATTCTCTATCCACTACTACAGAATAGGACATCACTATCGCTTCATCTGTGTCAGTTCCTAACTTTTGCGAAAACATCGATTGTGCTATGTCACAAATTTGCGTGACAGAGTTATCACAATCGGTTCCACACAAGAACCGATTGTGATGAAAACTTCATCGCAGTCGGTTCTAACTAGAACCGACTGTGATATAATCACTATCGGTTTACTTGTAGAATTGACACAGATAATACAATATTATTTGTATTGGTTAGGGATGAAAATTGACTGTGATAATGATACACTCTTCACAATCGGTTTTTATGCCTAACCGACACAAATAATATTATTATCTCTGTCAGTCCTTTGAAGAACCGACAATGATGTATCGAATGCTATGTGGTTTTGGGAATGTTCTGTGTTTATTGTCAAATTGTGTAAGGATTGTTTTTCGGATGATGAACAGTAATGTTCCTCGGAAGGATCAGTCTCTCTGCTAGAATCCCAACTCTTGGTTCAACTCTCAAACAATTTATATAGACATGTAGTGATGCAAATTATATATATTTTCTATATAACATTATAGTTGCAGCAGATAATAATAATAATATATATACAATTTTCCACACATTATACTTCATTACAATGTATACAATTAATTGTTTATAATTATATAAACATATTAACAGACTACATTATAGTTAATATTACATTTACCACTCGCGGCTCTCGCCCGAGGGTAAAGAGTCACTCGAGTCGCCAGAGTCGCTGTCACTGGAGTCATCGTCTGTCACGGCCCTGAATTTCAAAATTCCTAGGAAGTCCGGAGTATCCGGATTTAATATCCAGAATGTCCGGATACAACCCGGAGTATCCGGCCTGGGTCCAACCGAACGCCTTAACCCGGAGTGTCCGGACTAATTGTCCGGAGTGTCCGGATTTGTCGGGGTGAGAATATAAGTGTCCGTTTTCCTAGCTCCCTACCACATTTCTCTTCCCACCCATTTGCTCTCCTCTACTCCGGCGACCCCCCCACCCCGAACTCCACTCCGGTGACTCCCCACCGGCCGGTGAGTCTCCGTGGCTCCTCCCCGGAGTCCTCAAGCTCCTCCCCAAGCCGGTGTTCTCCTTCTTCTACCCGGCTACTCCTTCCTCTTCCTCCTCCTCGAAGGTAAGTTCCCTTTCGGGAGTTGATTTGTGGGTTTCTTGGGTTCTAGGGCCATCCATGGCGGGGTTAGGTTTTGGATTTAGATTTGGGAGTTGGGGATGAACTTTGGAATTCTAGGGTTTTGAGGTGTGGTGATTCTTGGGTTGGATTTGGGACTTGGGTTGGTGAATATGGGTGCTAGGGTGGTAGATCGGGTAGCAATGATGCTATCCCGAGAGCTAAAATAGGTTTATTTGGGGTTTACTCTAGCTAGCGCCGTTTTCTCGAGGTTTGGGTTAGCTCGAAGCTTCTCCAACCGTGCAAGGTGTAGAAAAGTCGAAGATCGGGTCGTTGTGAAGCCGTAGATAGTGGTAGGACTTCCGTCCCTAGGTCGTGATGGACCAAATGCTCCTGGTCCGGAGTATCCGGACAAAAGGCCCGGAGTGTCCGGATTATCCGGACTGTCCGGATAAATTATCCGGACTATCCGGACTGGCTGGTTTGTCTCTCGCGCGGGGTTTCCGTTAGTTGAGCTATTACTTGGGGTTTTTACAATTGTACTTCATTCATATGCATGGCATGCATCTTATTTATGGATTGTACCCGTGAAGAGAACGATCCCGCGGGACTTGAGTTCGCGGTGACTGAGGGTGCTGCCGGTGAGCCAGCTACCACCGACCCGCAAGCAGAAGAACAAGGCAAGCACCTATGCATCTTGAACCCTGTGTAACTATATTTTTGCGAATCAATGGCTTAATTGTGAATTACGTATTGCATTAGGAAATTGAATTGTGGGATATGATTAGATCCTAAGTGTTGCACATACCCTCCTTCATACTTGTCGAACACCTCCGTTGAAGCTAGATTATGGGTATTAATTGTGTCATGCTTAGTATGCTTAGAAGTCGGGTTGGGCCAAGTGGTGGAAGGTTCCACCGCCTGAGAGTATTGGGTTGCAATGGGTTACTTATGAGAAATTGAATGGTTGAAATTGGAGACCGGGCGGGAGAGTTGGACGTTTGGGTAAGGAGACCTAAATGTGGTAGTCCCGCTGAGTCAGCTAAGGACCGATCCGATGTTTAACTGTGGCTGAGCACCATTAGGTTGATCGCATGCCCGATTATGGTACGGTAAGCCGCTCTTTCATCGCATGCCGTTCGATGAGCCATGCCCTCATGCGGTTGGACGTGGTTGAGGGCGAGGCCTAGGCCGGCTCTCGAGCGCCAAGCTGGGCTTGGGCCGCTCAAGGGGGTGCTAGGTTTTTTGGCCGCATGAAGATGCCTCAACGAATGGGTATGGATGGGAGGGGGTTGACATGAGGTTCCTTTGTGGCACATGTCATGTGATCAATGCTTCCCTGTAGGGTTAATTAAGCGATTCGAATTGCCGCGCTCTCGGATATGAGCACGCTTGGTCAGCTGTTACTACAGGTAGTAATAACTTGAACTGAAGTTCGCCGTTGGGCTTGAGCTCGAAACAAATGTGGAATAATTGTTGTAAATTGTTAGATGTTAACTTCATTTAGTGGTAGACGGTGTTACAACCGCTTTAAAATTGTGAATTTAGTGGTTTGAGTAACTAAACAACAAATGATAAGCAATTCAGCAACAGTTTACCTTGAGCCTATTCCTTGCTACATCCAAAATACATATCCTTTTGGAGTCGGTCATATATGGGCCACGGGTAAGACTTGCGAGTACCTTCTGTACTCAGGCTTCTGCTTTTGTGGTTTTGCAGGTGAGGATCCAGCGGGGTGTGAATTTTGCCCCTACTGTCTGTCGGTGACCGGGCGGGGCACCGAGTAGAGGGTGTCGACGCGTGTGTGCCCGGAAGTGTTCAGGGCATGACACTTCCGGAGGAATTTTACTCTTGTTGTATAGGATAGGGTTGGATCTTTTGGTTGTACAGCTACGCTTGTGTTTTGTAATGCCATTTCGTTCTCTTTCGTTTTGTCTTGTGGGTGCGTTTGTTTGGTCGTTCTTTGGGCTTCCGTGTGCCGTGTTGTGTGTTTTGTTGCTTCCGCGATTCTTGCGCCTCTGGTAGTGAAGTTTGGGGCTCGATGCCGCTTTGTGCGAATTGAGTTTTGATATGGCTTTGGGAACCGGTATGTGGGGATCCTGGGCGAGTTTCGGATCGCATACCGGGGGAATACCGGGATGGTTGTCGAATTGTTTGGATGTCCTTAGAGTTGTCTCGATTGGGCTTGGGTGTTAGCACCGAGATCACCTCCGGTGATTTGTTGCTAGGATCCAAATCCGATGGGAGCAACTGTTCATCCAACAACTTGAGGATGATCTGGGCGGCTCCTCTCAGCGCTGGTATCAAAGCAAGGCGCACAAAGACGGACCTCAACTTGACGACCAGTTAGGAGATTGTTTAGGAGTGTCATAATGCGTTAGGTAGAAGGTAATACTTATCCCCGCCCTAGGTTATAGTGGTGAGTATGATGGTTACGTTGGAATCGTGCATCTCATCTCATATCATGCATGTGCATGGCCATCTGCATCGTGTGTTGTGTTTTGGTGTGTTAGACTTGTGGGACTCCATTGTGGAGTGCTACAGTCTAAAGTGGGGCCAGATCGGGGTTTTCTGCGTTAGGACTTGTCCTTTCCGTGAACGTTCTGACTCTTGTCATATGACCTTGGTTAACGACAGAATGAGGACCCGTGGAGGCATGGGCGGTGATGATGGCGCGTTGGGCGATCGCAGCCCGACTATGGCGATCCGCCTCCTCCTCCTAACCTGTTGGATGTTCTGATGCGGTCAGAGCAGAACCAGCAGACATCCAACCGCATTCTGGAGATGCTTGTCCAGAATCAGGCTGCTCCGGGTGGCCGCGGTGAAGGGCGAGGCCGACCCAACGGCTACCTGGACTTTCTGCACACTCAGCCGCTGACGTTCTCCAGGGCCAGTGATCCGTTGGAGGCTGACGATTGGCTACGCACTATGGAGCATAAGTTTGCGCTCATCTATTGTGAGGATCTCCAGAAGGCGCCTTTCGCAGCGCAGCAGCTTTAAGGTCCTGCTGGTGCATGGTGGGCCAATTTTCTGGTGATGCAGCCAGCCGGTTATCAGGTGACTTGTGCAGAGTTCCGTGAGGCTTTTTGAGCGTATCACATCCCGAAAGGACTCATGGATATCAAGAAGCAGCAGTTTCTTGCCCTCAAGCAGTTGAGCAAGTCAGTGATGGACTACTCCCGAGAGTTCAATTACTTGGCTCAGTATGCGCCGGAGGAAGTCGACACTGATCAGAAGAAGCAGGATCGCTTTATGAGTGGACTAACAGCAAAGATGCAGGATAAGCTCTCAGTCTGTGACTTCGCCGACTTCAATGCTTTGGTGAGTCGGGCGAGCACCGTGGAGCACAAGAAGAGGAGTCATCAGGATGAGAAGAAGCGGAAGAGGGTGGTACAGTATTCAGCGGGCGGCAGTTCACAGTGGGCCCGAGTTGCTGTTCCACCACCGAGGGCCCCTGTTCCTGTGCGTTCCATACCGGTTAGAGTGGCTCGTCCTCCTATTGCTGCTCCTCGACCTCCACAGCCATAGCCCGGAGTGCGAGTGGTGACAGGCTCTGGACCGGGCCCATGCTAAACTGCGGGCGTGCGGGCATTTCATCCGCGACTGCCCATTTCCAAGGCGGGGCAACAATTCTACTGCCCCACGGCTCCCAGTTGCGACAGCACCACCTCCACTTCCAGCGCTAGCCCATGGCCGCGTCAACTACGTTGATGCTGAGGAGATTCCAGAGGGCAACACAGTGCTGACAGGTATGTTCTGCATTAATGGGCTTTCTGCTAGGGTATTGTTTGACTCGGGGGCATCTCATTCTTTCATTCGTAATGAGTTCGCCATGCACCATCATATGAGAGTGAGTAGCAGCGCCACTCCGTTTCTTATTGAGGCGCTGAGGTCAAAGATTGTAGTGAATCAAGTAGTTAAAAGGGCGTCGGTGCAAGTTCAAGGGGTTCCCTTCACGGTTAATCTTCTACTTCTTGATCTTCGGGGATTGGATGTCATTCTAGGCGTGAATTGGCTGATGCGCTAACACGCCATCCTTGATTGTTCACGCCGCACCATCTCACTTAAGGGACCAAGGGGCGGTTGGCTGACGTTACTTCTTGATGAGGGCAAGGCCACCCTCTGTTCCCTGAATGGTACTGAAATCGAGGAGATAGAGTTAGGGGTGGCAATGGGGACCCGTTCCCCGATCCCCGGCGGGGAATTCCTCTATTAGGGGACGGGTATGGGAAGAAATCGTTCCCCGCGGGGATGAAAACGGGGAAAATTATTCCCCCGTCGGGGATGGCGGGGACGGAGACGGGGAATTTTTTTCCCCGCGGGGACCCGAATTTAGTTTAGTTCAATCTAGTTGTTAAATTGCAAATATATTCTCTAGCCCTTCATATTCGAATTTTCATAAACGGGACAACATAATCTTCAATGAATGCACGCATTCTTTTTTCCTTACTCCTTGATAGGATTTTAGAGTTAAAATGGCTATAAGAGCTCTTCTCTTTTATGGAATTTTTGTGGGGATGGGTCCCCGATGGGGCCTCGATACCCGAACGGGGATGGGGATAGGGGGATTTTCTCCCCCAAGATGGAGAACGGGGACGGGGATGGGGAAAATTTCGGGTCACGGGGATGGGGATGGGGAGGCACTCCTCGGCGGGGAATGCCCCCGTTGCCACCCCTAGATAGAGTCCGTTTCAGTGGTGTCTGAGTACCCGGATGTATTCCCAGCAGAATTACCGGGGATGCCACCTGATCGGGACATCGAATTCGTGGTGGAGCTTCAGCCTGGTACTGCTCTGATATCCAAGCAGCCGTACCGGATGCCACCCAATGAATTGGCCGAGTTGAAGAAGCAACTAAAGGAGTTGATGGATAAGGGCTTCATTCGCCCGAGCTCCTCGCCTTGGGGCTGCTCGGCTCTATTCGTGACCAAGAAGGACGGATCACTTTGCCTCTGCGTGGATTACCGTCCCTTGAATGCTGTCACTATCAAGAACATGTACCCCCTACCTCGGATTGATATCCTGTTTGATCAGCTTGCTGGTGCACGGGTGTTCTCTAAGATTGACCTGAGACTCGGGTACCATCAGATCAAGATCCGGGCTGAAGACATCCTGAAGACTGCCTTCTCCACCCGATATGGGTTGTATGAGTACACCGTCATGTCGTTCGGTTTGACAAACGCGCCGGCGTATTTCATGTACCTCATGAACTCCATTTTCATGGAGGAGCTGGATTCCTTTGTTGTCATCTTCATCGATGACATCCTCATTTATTCAGCCAACGAGGAAGATCATGCCAAGCACCTTCACGTCGTTCTCGGGAGACTTCGGGAACACTGCTTGTATGCGAAGTTCAGCAAGTGCGACTTCTGGCTGAAAGAGGTATCTTTCTTGGGGCATGTCCTTTCCGAGCGAGGCATAGCCGTTGACCCAAGCAAAGTGCAGGATGTGCTCAAATGGGAATAGCCCAAGTCTATCAAGGAGATTCACAGTTTCCTTGGGCTGGCTGGCTATTATCGCCGTTTCATTCGGGACTTCTCTAAGATAGCCAAGCCCATGACAGAGTTACTGAAGAAGGGTACCGAATTCAAGTGGTCAGTGGGATGTGAGCAGGCATTTCAAACTCTGAAACATCGCCTCACTACAGCTCCAGTTCTTACCCAGCCTGATATTCACAAGCCGTTTGATGTGTATTGCGATGCATCTGGCATCGAACTTGGCTGTGTGCTTATGCAAAAAGGCCGGGTTGTTGCCTATGCGTCTCGGCAACTAAAGCGCCATGAAGAGCACTACCCAACCCATGATCTGGAGCTTGCTGCAGTGGTCCATGCCTTGAAGATTTGGCGCCACTATCTCCTGGGGAGTAAGTGCAATGTCTATACCGATCACAAGAGCCTCAAGTACATCTTCACTCAGGCAGACTTGAATATGAGACAAAGAAGGTGGCTTGAGTTGATCAAAGATTACACTATGGAGGTACATTATCACCCGGGTAAAGCCAATGTGGTGGCAGACGCGTTGAGTCGCAAGGCTCGGTGCAATTGCCTCACTCTTCAACCCTGGAGTGCTACCATCTGTGCTGAGTTTCAAAAGCTCAACTTGGAAATAATAGAAGAAGGGACCTTGGCTAATGTGGAATTGAAGTCCACGTTGCTTGATCGGATTCGAGAGGCTCAAAAGTTGGATGAGGGTGTTACCCAAATCCACAATAACTTGAAGTCTGGTCAAGCTCCTGGCTTCTGTCTAGATGATCAAGGAACCTTGTGGTTCGGTGAGCGCATAGTCGTCCCCGCTGATCAAGAGTTAAAACGGGGGATCCTTGATGAAGCCCACAATTCCTTGCTTACGATCCATCCGGGCAGCAATAAAATGTATCAGGACTTGAAGCAACAATTCTGGTGGACTCGCATGAAGCGCGAGATTGCTCGCTATGTGTCAGAGTGTGATGTCTGCAAAAGGGTAAAGGCCGAACATCTTAAACCAGCTGGCACTCTTCAGCCGCTACCCATTTCGAGCTGGAAGTGGGAAGATATTAGTATGGACTTCATTACCGGCTTGCCTCTAACTTCTTCGAGTCACGACTCGATATGGGTGATCATCGACCGGTTGACAAAGTCTGCACACTTCCTAGCTGTCCGCACCAATTACCCTACCAAGAGATATGCAGAGTTGTATATCTCGCGGATCGTATGTCTTCATGGAGTACCCAAGCGGATAATTTCAGATCGAGGCTCTCAGTTTGTTTCTCGATTCTGGGGAAGTCTGCATGAAGCACTGGGCACGAAACTACTCCACAACTCAGCGTATCACCCTCAAACTGACGGCCAGACCGAGAGGGTCAATCAGGTCCTCGAAGATATGCTGAGGGCATGCGTACTGTCCTATGGGAAGAAATGGGAGGAGTGTCTCCCGTATGCCGAGTTTGCATATAATAACAGCTACCAAACCAGCATCAAAATGTCCCCTTTTGATGCACTGTATGGTCATAGCTGTCGGACACCTCTGAATTGGTCCGAGAGTGGGGAGCGTTCATTTCTTGGACCTGAACTAGTCTTGGAGGCGGAAGAAAAAGTGAGGACCATTTAGGAGAACTTGAGGATAGCACAGTCCCGACAGAAGAGTTATGCTGATCGCTGTAGGAGACCCCTCTCCTTCGACGTTGGCGACTTCGTCTATCTGAAGGTATCTCCTTTTCGAGGCACTCATCGTTTTGGGATTAAAGGGAAACTGGCACCTCGATACATAGGACCATTTCGGGTCCTTGCGAAGCGAGGTCAAATGGCGTATCAGCTAGAGCTTCCCTCCACGCTCGAGATGGTCCACGATGTTTTCCATGTTTCTCAATTGAAGAAGTGTCTCCGTACTCCTTTCGAGTCACTTGAAGTGGATGATCTAGGGGTCACGCCTGAACCGGATCTGTCCTATCAAGAATATCCGATTCGGGTTCTAGAAGAAGAGAACGCAAGACTCGGAGGAGAATGCTCAAATTCTACAAGATTCAGTGGAGCAATCACACTGAAGATGAAGCTACTTGGGAGCCCGAGGATCGCCTAAAGACCGAGTATCCTGAGTTCTTCAATGCCATGTAAGTACTAGTGTACCATCTTTCGCAATGAGGGGCATATCGATTAGAGCACGACTGTCTGGTCCATTTTCATTCTATTCCGCCTGTACGCTTGTTCTGAATCTCGGGGCGAGATTCCCTTAAGGGGGAGGGTTTGTCACGGCCTTGAATTTCAAAATTCCTGGGAAGTCCGGAGTATCCGGATTTAATGTCCGGAATGTCCGGATACAACCCGGAGTATCCGGATAAAACCTCCGGAGTATCCGGCCTGGGTCCAACCGAACGCCTTAACCCGGAGTGTCCGGACTAATTGTCCGGAGTGTCCGGATTTGTCGGGGTGAGAATATGAATGTCCGTTTTCTTGGCTCCCTACCACATTTCTCTTCCCACCCATTTGCTCTCCTCTACTCCGGCGACCCCCCCACCCCGAACTCCACTCCGGTGACTCCCCACCGGCCGGTGAGTCTCCGTGGCTCCTCCCCGGAGTCCTCAAGCTCCTCCCCAAGCCGGTGTTCTCCTTCTTCTACCCAGCTACTCCTTCCTCTTCCTCCTCCTCGAAGGTAAGGTCCCTTTCGGGAGTTGATTCATGGGTTTCTTGGGTTCTACGGCCATCCATGGCGGGGTTAGGTTTTGGATTTAGATTTGGGAGTTGGGGATGAACTTTGGAATTCTAGGGTTTTGAGGTGTGGTGATTCTTGGGTTGGATTTGGGACTTGGGTTGGTGAATATGGGTGCTAGGGTGGTAGATCGGGTAGCAATGATGCCATCCCGAGAGCTAAAATAGGTTTGGTTGGGGTTTACTCTAGCTAGCGCCGTTTTCTCGAGGTTTGGGCTAGCTCGAAGCTTCTCCGACCGTGCAAGGTGTAGAAAAGTCAAAGATCGGGTCGTTGTGAAGCCGTAGAGAGTGGTAGGACTTCTGTCCCTAGGTCGTGATGGACCAAATGCTCCTGGTCCGGCGTATCCGGACAAAAGGCCCGGAGTGTCCGGATTATCCGGACTGTCCGGATAAATTATCCGGACTATCCGGACTGGCTGGTCTATCTCTCGCGCGGGGTTTCAGTCAGTTGAGCTATTACTTGGGGTTTTTACAATTGTACTTCATTCATATGCATGGCATGCATCTTATTTATGCATTGTACCCGTGTAGAGAATGATCCCGCGGGACTTGACTCCGCGGTGACTGAGGGTGCTACCGGAGAGCCAGCTACCACCGACCCGCAAGCAGAAGAACAAGGCAAGCACCTATGCATCTTGAACCCTGTGTAACTATATTTTTGCGAATCAATGGCTTAATTGTGAATTACGTATTGCATTAGGAAATTGAATTGTGGGATAGGATTAGATCCTAATTGTTGCACATACCCTCCTTCATACTTGTCGAACACCTCTGTTGAAGCTAGATTATGGGTATTAATTGTGTCATGCTTAGTATGCTTAGAAGTCGGGTTGGGCCAAGTGGTGGAAGGTTCCACCGCCTGAGATTATTTACGTCACAAGTATTG
Source organism: Rhipidocladum racemiflorum (assembly GCA_036346355.1). NCBI lineage: Eukaryota > Viridiplantae > Streptophyta > Magnoliopsida > Poales > Poaceae > Rhipidocladum > Rhipidocladum racemiflorum. Next base: position 44,223,023 of record CM070587.1, read on the forward strand.
GGTTGCAATGGGTTACTTATGAGAAATTGAATGGTTGAAATTGGAGACTGGGCGGGAGAGTTGGACATTTGGGTAAGGAGATCTAAATGTAGTAGTCCCGCCTGAGTCAGCTAAGGACCGATCCGATGTTTAACTGTGGCTGAGCACCATTAGGTTGATCGCATGCCCGATTATGGTACGGTAAGCCGCTATTTCATCGCATGCCGTTCGATGAGCCATGCCCTCATGCGGTTGGACGTGGTTGAGGGCGAGGCCTAGGCCGGCTCTCGAGCGCCAAGCCGGGCTTGGGCCGCTCAAGGGGGTGCTAGGTTTTCGGGCTGCATGAAGATGCCTCAACAAATGGGTATGGATGGGAGGGGGTTGACATGAGGTTCCTTTGTGGCACATGTCGTGTGATCAATGCTTCCCTGCAGGGTTAATTAAGCGATTCGAATTGCCGCGCTCTCGGATATGAGCACGCTTGGTCAGCTGTTACTACACGTAGTAATAACTTGTACTGAAGTTCGCCGTTGGGCTTGAGCTCGAAACAAATGTGGAATAATTGTTGTAAATTGTTAGATGTTAACTTCATTTAGTGGTAGACGCTGTTACAACCGCTTTAAAATTGTGAATTTAGTGGTTTGAGTAACTAAACAACAAATGATAAGCAATTCAGCAACAGTTTACCTTGAGCCTATTCCTTGCTACATCCAAAATACATATCCTTTTGGAGTCGGTCATATATGGGCCACGGGTAAGACTTGCGAGTACCTTATGTACTCAGGCTTCTGCTTTTGTGGTTTTGCAGGTGAGGATCCAGCGGGGTGTGAATTTTGCCCCTACTATCTGTCGGTGACCGGGCGGGGCACCGAGTAGAGGCTGTCGACGCGTGCGTGCCCGGAAGTGTTCAGGGCATGACACTTCCGGAGGAATTTTACTTTTGTTGTATAGGATAGGGTTGGATCTTTTGGTTGTACAGCTACGCTTGTGTTTTGTAATGCCATTTCGTTCTCTTTTGTTTTGTCTTGTCGGTGCGTTTGTTTGGTCGTTCTTTGGGCTTCCGTGTGCCGTGTTGTGTGTTTTGTTGCTTCCGCGATTCTTGCGCCTCTTGTAGTGAAGTTTGGGGCTCGATGCCCCTTTGTGCGAATTGAGTTTTGATATGGCTTCGGGAACCGGTATGTGGGGATCCTGGGCGAGTTTCGGATCGCATACCGGGGGAATACCGGGATGGTTGTCGAATTGTTTGGATGTCCTTAGAGTTGTCTCGATTGGGCTTGGGTGTTAGCACCAAGATCACCTCCGGTGATTTGTTGCTAGGATCCAAATCCGATGGGAGCAACTGTTCATCCAACAACTCGAGGACGATCTGGGCGGCTCCTCTCATCGTCACTGGAGGCGACTCCGCGTGGTTCATCCTCCGATGATGAACCAGACAAGGCGCCGGTCCCCCAAGTGGTGGTGACCCACTCGTACTCCTCATCCTCGTCCTCATCCTCATCCTCGTCCTCGTCCTCTTCGTAATCCTCTCTGGGGTGCTTCCTGGTGGCGTTGGAGGCGCCCGGCCGGGGTGAGGCGCCGGGAGAGACATTGGGAGACAACAGGGGCGGTGCCCGGCTGGAGTGAGGCGACGGGGGCTGAGGCGGCGCTGCCGGCGGCGGTGATGATGCTGGAGTATGGAAAGGTGACTCCACGGAGGAGTCAAAGCTTGCCGGAGAAGGAGGCGCTGCCATTGCTGTGGTCGAAGAGGCAGAGAAGACAGGAGCTATATGGAAGACTACCGATGACCAGGAGGCACTGCCATTGCTGGGTACTTTTATATATAGGCTGCTTTTTGATCGGGGAACGTGATGGTATGATCAATGCTATGTTTGAACGGTTAAATTGGCAGGGAAGACGAAGGGGTGGATGAATATCAGTGTTGGTTCTTATCCAGAACCGACTGTGATGACTGCTCTTATTACAGTCGGTTGTTTATCAGAACCGACTGTGATATATTATCTATGTCGATTCTATAAAGAAACCGACAGTGTTGAGGATCCAAATTATCACAGTCGGTTTTACATATAAACGACTGTGATAACTATTTAATCACAAACGGTTCTTGTATAGAACCGATTGTGATGAGGTTCGCTAGGTTTCATCTATATATATGTGCTGTCGGGACTCGTGATGGACTTATTAACTCTCGTCGAGTTGGTGTTCAGGAGCCAAAAAAATCCGACGTTGCCTCAAAAAACGAATACTCAGGTTTAAACTTATATTTGGATGAGAAAATATGAAAGTCTTGAGGATGTGTGTGAAGAGGGTAATTTGATACATTGAGGAGATTTCTCTATTTTCCTGTCTAGCTTATTTGTGGCTTTCTTCAAATATTATCACAATCGGTTCTTTCTTAGAACCGATTGTGATTAAGTAGCTCATATGGCAATCGGTTTTTTCTCAGAACCGATTGTGATAAGCCTCGCTAGGTTTTATATATATTCCCTCGGGATGAACTCTCCTCTGTTGTAGTTCTGTTGCCAAAAAAAACCACCGCCATTTCGAAAAACAGAACATACTCTTATTTAAACTTAGACTTGGGGGAGAAAATCTGAATTCCTTGAGGTTGCGTGTTAAGAGGGTAAGTTGAAGCCCTGGCTTGAAGCTAGAGATTTCCCCCTCTATTTTCCCTCATTTGATGTTTTCTTCAAATGGTGAGCATTCCTTCAAATCCTTTCAATGCATGTGTTGTATGTCATTAATGCTATTATATATGGTTGAAACGTACCAATATTGTTGCAGAAATTATAAATTAAATCCTTGAGGAGATCGGTTTGAGGCTAAAGTTGAAACCCTAGCTTGAGTATATTTCCCCTCATTTGTGGTTAATTTCCTTGAAAAGGTGAGCATGTGAATGGGTTGCATGTCATTATATTGTTGCTATATGATCAATGCTAGAGTTTAGGTTGCGTAACCTATGCGTCTCCCATTCTAGGGTGCTTGTTTATAAGTATGCTAAAATGGCATATTTATAAATAAGCAGTCTCGAATTGTCCACGTTTTTTGGACAGTTCGAGGATATGTGGCTCGGACAAGTTCCTAAGCTGTTGTACAAACTCTAGAGAAAGTTATGGCAGTATCTCCCTGGTGTTCTCCGAATACACATCCTCTTGACATGTTGTCGAGACGTGTATTTGGAGAACAGTGGGGAGATGCTACCGAAATTTTCTCTGGAGTTGTACAACAGCTTAGGAACTTGCTCGAACCACATCTCCTCGAATGGGATTATGACCTGACCTAATTAGAAATTAGGAGTCATCGTTGGTACTTACGTACTTAGTTTGTCAATAGATAGATGTTTCTTGAAGATTATTCAATTTCTCAACTTTGTTAATGCTTCAACCCTTCGTTTACTTCATTGATTAGGGCATTATTAATTTATTATTTGTGGTTTAAATGTAGATGGACCGTTAAGAATGGATGTATCAAAAAATCCGTGTGAGTGCTGAATTTCAGAGGGGAGTTAAGGAGTTCATAAGAATTGCAGAAGTAGATATGGTTATGAGGGGTGTAAAGTTCATATATTGTCCTTGCATTGATTGCACCAATCTCAGGAGATTTAACAACTCAGCTCAAATTGAAGACCATTTGATTCGACGTGGCTTCGTGAGGAATTACACGTGTTGGATCCATCATGGGGAGACAGATAGTACCCCTTTGATATGCAACGAAGACATGCTGGAAGCCGATCATGAGTTGGAGCGTGATATATTTGATGAGGATAATTTAGATCAAATGTTACGGGATGTGGAGGGAAATCACACGAAAAGAGAGTTCGAAAAATTTAAAAGCTTGATGGATGATGATGCCAAACCGTTGTTTTCGGGTAGCAAAGGGGATTACACCAAGTTGGGTTCGGTCCTTGCATTGTTTGAACTGAAGGCAAAACACTGTTGGACAGATACAAGTTTTAATGCACTTTTAGTACTTCTATCGGATATGCTTCCAGAGGGAAACGAGTTGTCAACAAGTATTTATGAAGCGAAGAAGCTATTATGTCCCATGGGAATGGAAATAGAAATGATACATGCATGTCCAAATGATTGCATACTATACCGCAACGTCCATAAGGAACTGCTCATTTGTCCAGTTTGTGGTGTACCCCGGTACAAACAAAATGAGAAGCGTAATGACAAGAAGCGTAAGAGCCGAACTGACGATGGTGAAGATGTGAAATAAGGGGCACCAGCCAAGGTGCTGTGGTATTTGCCAATCATTCCCCGTTTAGAGCAGTTCTTTGCAAATCCCAAAGAGTCAAAAGTGTTGCGTTGGCATCATGAATCTTGAAAGGAAGATGGCAAATTGAGACACCCCGCTGATTCGGCTCAATGGAGAAACATTGATTGGCAACATGAGGAGTTTGGTGGCGAGATGAGGAACATAAGATTTGAATTGAGTACAGATGGAATGAATCCGTTTGGTAATATGAGCAGTCGACACAGTACGTGGTCAGTTTTATTGTGTATCTATAATTTGCCTCCTTGGTTATGCATGAAGCGGAAGTATATCATGATGTCGTTGCTAATCTCAGGACCCAAACAGCCGGGTAATGATATTGATGTGTACCTAGCACCACTAATTGAGGATTTGGTAAAATTGTGGAATGAGGGGGTCGAGGTGTGGGATGCATACAAAAGAGAGAACTTCACCCTACGGGCTATGATATTTTGCACCATAAATGATTTCCCAGCCCTTGGTAATTTGGCAGGCTACAGCACGAAGGGAGCCAAAGCTTGTCCAATTTGTGAGGAGGACACTGATAGCTTGTGGCTACCGAATTCGAAGAAAATGGTGTACATGGGTCACCGTAGGTTTCTACCTCGAAGTCATCGATATCGTAAGATGGATGACAAATTTGATGGAAAGAGGGAAGTTCGTGCGGCCCCTCAGCCTATGAGTGGAAGGCAAGTATATTCACGCGTAGAGGATATCGATGTTCAGTATGGTAAGAGCCGTAAATCTATTCGTCCCAGGACCATTTGGAAGAAGAGGTCGATATTTTGGGACTTACCATATTGGAAGGAGTTAGATGTCTGTCAATGTATTGATGTCATGCACGTTGAGAAAAATGTTTGTGATAATTTGGTAGGCATCCTGCTAAACATACATGGGAAGACCAAGGATGGTGTGAATGCTCGCCGCGATATGACCTACATGGGAATCAGGCCCAAGCTTGCAGTGATGGAGGAGGATGGAAAAGGGCCGTACATCCCCGCTGCATGCTACACCTTATCCAAGAAGGAGAAAGAAGACCTATGCAAGTGTCTCCACGATATTAAAGTTCCATCAGGCTACTCCGCAAACATTAAGAAGCTTGTGTCTATGGATGATTTGAAGTTGCCTGGTATGAAGTCCCACGACTGTCATGTCTTGATGACCCAAATGCTCCATGTTGTAATTAGAAATATTCTACCAGATGATGTCAGGTTGGCAATCACGAAGCTATGTTATTTCTTCAATGCGATTTCATGCAAGGTTATTGATCCCGATATACTAGACAACTTACAGTGTGAGGTGGTGCAGACTCTTTATCAACTTGAGATGCATTTCCCCCCGTCGTTCTTCGACGTCATGGTCCACCTCGTTGTTCACCTTGTTAGAGAGATTAAGATTTGTGGACTCGCATTCCTGCGTTACATGTATCCGTTCGAGAGGTACATGGGTATATTAAAGTCATACGTGAGGAACATGTCAAAGCCTGAGGGTAGTATTATTGAAGGTTATGGGACTGAAGAGGTTATTGAGTTCTGCGTGGACTATCTAGGTAAAAGACAACCGATTGGTGTTCCTATATCTCGTCATGAGGGCAGAATTGGTGGCAAAGGAACCATTGGGTCAAATCTAATAAGTCCACAGTTTGATATGTACTGTAAAGCGCATTTTACAGTCTTGCAACACAGTGCATAAGTTCATCCACACATCCAGCAGCAGAAGTTGATATTACGGGAAGAGAATCCACATATGGATGAGCTTTCCATCACATGAGAACACAATGATCAGTTCCTCACATGGTTCAAAGAAAAGGTGAAGGTCTCCGTTAGTACTGAGGCTGTCAAATGGTTGGCTGACGGACCAAGATTTAATGTACAGACATGGAAAGGTTACGATATTAATGGCTACACATTTTATACTAAAAGTCAAGATGCAAAGAGTACAGTGTAAAACAATCGTGTGAGTATAGATGCTTTGTCCGATGATCACTCGAAAAGAGGATCCTCAACTGCAATGAACTGTTACTACGGGATGATCGAAGAAATATGGGAGCTCGACTACGGAATATACCAAGTTCCATTGTTCCGATGTAAGTGGGTGAGACTTCCTCACGGAGTTAAGGTCAACAAGACAGGTTTTACTCTTGTTGGACTGGCCTACAGAGATGAACCATTCGTCCTCGCGAAGCAAGCAACTCAAGTTTTCTACCTACGTGATCCGGCCAATCCGAGGTTGCACGTCGTACTTCATGGAAAGAGGAGGATTGTTGGAGTTGAAAATGTCGTTGATGAAGAAGAGTACAACCAATTTGATGAAACACCTCCGTTTGAAGATGGGGCATGTCTTAGTGGTGACGACGGCACACGTGGAACAAATTACATGCGTGTAGATCATCAAGAAGAGTTGTATTGTAAATAAAGTTGTAAGATTTCCATTTAGCTAGATAATGTAGCATTTTGTAAATAAAGTTGTAAGATTTCCATGTCAAATGGATCTGATAGTATAGAAAAGTTGAAAAAGATTTGACTTTTCGACTCTTTTGAATGAAGACTCTATTTCAAAAAATGATAGAAATTGGATCATAGTCATCACAATCAGTTCGTTTAGGAAACCGACACAGATAGTTTATATATTGTGATCGGTTTTGTCACAGAACTGACACAGATAGTGATCAAATTGCAATCGGTTTTTCAGGTGAACCGACACACATAGTTTATATATTGCGATCGGTTTTGTTAAAGAACCGACACAGATAGTAGTGCAATCGGTCTCTTTGGTTAACCGACCGTGATAAAACCCCACATGGCGGGCACTACATACATTTCGGCGCGCGCACTCAATTCATTTCAGCGCGCACTGATTTCATTTCGTCCTCATTCCACAACCCTAGCTCGATCACCTCCCCCACCGGCGCCTCCCCCTCCGGCTCCTCCCCTCGGTGCCTCCCCCATCGGTGCGTACCCTGTCGACGCCTCCCCCATCAGAGCGTCCCCCACCGGCGCGTCCCCCATCGGCACATCCCCCTCCGGCCAGCTCCTCGCCATCGGCGCATCCCCCTCTGGCTCTGTAACACCCCAAAATTTTACTTTTCTTAAATTATTGTGTGATTTGGCACTTTGGTGAATTTTTGGAATTTTCTGGAATTTATTTAGATTTATTTGGAATTTATTTGAATTTATTCCATTTTGAAATAATTAAAGAATTAGACTTTGCAAATAAAATTTTGTTGGAAATATTTTATTTGAGTCCAAAATGATCCAAAATATTTTCCAGAATTTTTAGGAATTTTTACGAGTCTTTTGCTATTTTTAATGAATTAAATGAATTTACGGAAATTATTTTAATTATTAAATCATTGGAAAATCAATCGGGTTGAGTCTTGTTCATCGGCCAAGTCGAACCCGAGTCGGACTCGAGTCAGGCCAAGCCGATTGACTCGATCGAAACAACCCTGACCAGATGGATCCGAACCGTTGGATCAAGATCCAACGGTCAGGATCAATCCGCGCTAGGCACGGCCGCGCCCGAGCCAATCTCGGCCGTCGATCGCGCCACGTGGACGGCCCGCGTGCATCCACGTCGTCTCGTCGTATCCGGGACGGACTCCGCCGCCCGTACCGGCTCCGCCGAGGAAACCAAGCGAGTCTCGACGTCCGCGCCGGTATTTAAGGCGTGGATCGTTGCCCGAGGTTCGCCTGACCCGTGCGCATTATTTTCCCCAACTCCCGGAGCCCTATCCGCCGCCGTCACCTTGCAATTGCTCGCCGGAGTCCTCTCTCTCGCCGCCGCGGTTGTTGCCTCGTCCCGCCGCCGTCCGCCGTCTTCCGCCGAGTTGGAGCCTATTTCGAGACCCTCAGGCCAAGGCGCACCCGAAGGGAGGACTCATCTCGCCGGAGAGGCCCCGCAGCGCCGTCGGCTTGGTCACCGTCCTCGCGTCCGGTGAGCCCACGCCGCCGCGTTGCCATCGCCGCCCCTGAGCTCGCACAACCGTTGGATCAAGATCCGACCGTCACGGTGAGCCCACGTTTTCCCCCAAACCCTAGAATCAGTTAGATGCGGGCCGTTGGATCAAGATCCAACGGCCCACGATCGACCACGTCGCCCGTCTTGTGGATAACGTTACGGGTTAGGATCGTTTCCAACCGTTGGATCAAGATCCAGCGGCTCAGTTGACCGCGTTCACCCCAAACGGCGTGAAGCATAGATCAATGCGGGCCGTTGATTTTCAAATCAGCGGCCGAGATTGTGCCACGTGTACCCAAGCCACGCCACGCGCGCGTGGCGCGTGTCTCGACACGCGGGGCCAGCGTGTCGGCGGACAACCGAACCGCACCATGGCGTCACCGGCCCGGCGTCATGGTAGAACCCGCATGTCGGCCGAGTTGGACGCCGCGGGTTAATTGCGTCGCGTGACAGCGACATGTGGGGCCCACATGTCAGCGACACGTGGAGTCGTGGACCGAGTCCACGGTAGACCCGAGCCGAGCGTGGACCAAGTCCATGGACCGGCTGACGTCAGCAGACCAATCAGAGGCTGCCACGTGTCCTCGCTGACGTAATAATTAATTTCCGAAAAAGAAAATGATTTATTAATTCGAAATACTGATTTCAGATTTTGTTTCAAACTTCAAACGCTTATAACTTTTTGCGTTTCAACTCCGATTTGAGTGATTCAAATTTCTAAATTTGTATAAAATTGAGATCTACCTAAATATGAATTTTATTTAATTGTTGGACTAAAGTTTTTCTCTATAAAATTATTTAATTGATTATTTAAACTTCAAAATGCTATAACTTTTGCATTTTAACTCCGAATTTGACGATTCCAGTTTCTAAAAATTTATAAAATTATGTTCTCTCTGTTTATGGACTTTATTTGGATATTTGGACACTTTTTGCCTATTGTTTATTTGGGTATTGCTATTTGCACGCTTTACGAGTAGACGTTGAAGTGCCGGAAGGATTCGAAGGAGAAGTATTGACTCAGGATCCAACTCAAGACCAAGAACAAGTACTTTTTGAAGGCAAGTTGTGCTTTGACCATGTTGATCCTATTTTGAAAATTATTTTGATTTAACCTATTGCATGCTAGTTCAATTAGAAAATACTTTATTTAAATATGGGGAATTAGATAAATGCCAAATTGTTGTATGACACCTTGATTACTTAAGTATGTGCCATGACCCCTTGTCACCCTAGTTGTGGTTTACTAGTTGGACATTAATAAATTGCCAACATGGGATTTCCGACCGTTGTAGTTTCTCGCTTAGACACACTTTCGTGCTCATGACATGATTTTGGACAATCAAATGTTAATATTGACTTAATGATATATTGAACCTGTTTTGGAAAGGTATCATGTGATGTTGATGGCACGTGGTGCATGGTAATCAAGCGGGGTTTGATAAAAAGTTTTCGGCCAGGGCATGTGGCAAGAATGATCAGTGGGCCGGTTGTGGCTTGGAAATGTTGTTTTGGTTCTTGGGTAGTCTTGCCTGGTCACCGAAGAACTTAACCTTGCAAGCCTTTGAACTGAGTCAATCTTGCAACCACATGTCCTGTAATGGGACGGACCTAGTTGATTAAGTTGCTAATAACGTACTGTGGGACCTCGGAGGTCAACTACACCCTTTGTGTAAGTTGTATGCGGGGAGGCGTCGGGAGTGAGGCCAGTACCCATCTAACGGTTGATTGGCCTAAACTTCGCCTTAGCTAAGGGAAGGGTTAGTGTGCAATAACCGGGAGGCTCACTTGTATTGTTAGAAGTTTCCGAAAGACTTTGTTACTGAACTCGCCTTTGTGGTGTTTGATTGTATCTTGTGGGTAAAGTGCATAACCTTTGCAGAGTGTACAATCTATTCGAATAGCCGTGTCCGCGGTATTGGACATCGCCGGGAATTACAGTCAAGGGTTAGACTTTCATGAAAATAACTTGGACTTGAAAGGTTGGGTTTGGTTTACAAATGGCGTTAATGGAAATGTGGACTAGGATGGGAAAGATGTATACTAAACTCCTTGAAAAGTTATCTATGCTTTACTTGTTACTACCGCTTCCGAATCTATTTATGATACTTGTTAAAATGCTCTTCTGCAAATATACCTTGAGCCACTCCTTTGTATTAAGCCATGCATGTAGTATATTAGTGCATTACATGCATGACTTCTTTGAGTACCAAGTACTCACTCTTGCCACAATACAACACAGTTGAAGAGGAGACTACACCGGCTTTGGAGGAGGAGCTCCAAGAGGAACCGTCTACTTAGGGAAGCGAGCCGATCGGTTGCCTGTGGTATCTTGGATGGCGCCACAAAGTTATTTGATTTTCATTGCTACTATTTCTCTCTTAATAAGTTTAGCCTGAGGCGTATATTTGTAACTTGACCATAAGGTCGAGTAACCAGTTTGACTATTTAATTAAAGTACTTTATTAGTATCGAGTGGTATGATTGTGATATTTACCGATGTTAAGACTGTGTGCACTAGCGCGTTCCTGGACTAGTGCTGAATACACAGAGGGTCCGGATTTGCAAATTCGGGTCCCGACAGGCTCCTCCCCCAGTGGCGCGTTCCCCATCGGCTCCTCCCCCATCGGCGCTTCCCCCTCCGGCTCCTCCCCCATCGGCGGCCCCCTTGGGGTCCTCCCCTATTGCGACTCGGTTCAGCGCACTGTAAGAACATCTCGGACTGTGGGCTTTAATTGGCTGTAAATAGCTCAATGATGATTGCTTAAAATTGAGGCTTGATTAATCTGATCATTAAAGGAACTTGTTAGACCTAGATAAGTACTGCTCTTAGCTGACAATTTGGTGGTACTTTCTCTTAATGCATTGTTCTACGGTTAGAGCAATGCTGTGCTTATTAATTTCTACTCTTAGCTAACAATTTGGTGGCACTTTCTCTTAATGCATTATTCTATGGTTAGAGCAGTGCTGTGCTTATTCCTTCTGTGTTGTGCTGTACTTATTCCTTATGTGCTAGAGCAGTGCTGTTCTAGGGTTGTAATCCTGAAATTTTCAGATGTAATAACCTGTGATATATTGGCCATCTAGAAGTTGGACGGCTAATTAATTTAGCAACTCTTCTATAGCAATCTGAGAGCAATCAATCTCGGTTAAAATATGCTAATCCATCTCGGCTAATTAATTTAGCAACTGTTCTATATCAATATGTGCAGATTATATTCTCATTGCAATTTGAAACTTGTAAAATCTGCTATATTATAGCACTTTATTATCGAGTTTAGTTGCGTAACCTATGGTCTCCCGTTCGAGGGTGTTTGTTTATAAATATGCTAAAATGACATATTTATAAGCAACCAGTCTCGAATTGTCCACATTTTTGGACAGTTCGAGGATATGTGGTATGGGCAAGTTCTTAAGCTGTTTCACAAACTCTAGAGAATGTTTCGGCAGCATCACCCTGGTGTTCTCCGAGAACACACCCTCTTGACCTGCTGTTGTAACACCCCAAATTTTTTGGCTTTTCATGAATTTAACTGTGATTTTGCACTTTTGTGAATTCTTGGAATTTTTTGGAAATTATTTGGATTTATTTAGAATTTATTTGAATTTATCCCCTTTTGAAATAATTAAAGAATTTAATTTTACAAATAAAATTTTGTTGGAAATATTTTATTTGAGTCCCAAATGCCCTAAAATATTTTCTAGAATTTTTCTGGAATTGTTCTAAGTATTTTGCTATTTTTCATGAATTAAATGAATTTCTAGAAATTAATTAGAATATTTAATCGCTGGAAAATTGAATCGGTTTTACTGTGCCTCTGACCGAGTCCGAGTCCGAGTCCGACTCGAGCCCGACCCGAACCATGGTCGAACCGGACCCGAGTCCAACTAAACCCTAACCGCGTGACCGTTGGATCGAGATCCAACGGCCACGATTGCGCCATGTCACCCGAACCCGAGTCCGACCGAGCCAGCCAAGTCACCCGAGCCCAAACCCCTGCGACCGTTGGATCTTGATCCAATGGTCATCGTTGAGCCACATCACCCAATCCGAATTGGATTCGGATTCCGTCGCCGCAGCCGAGTGGACCTTGGTCTCCGCGAGATTCACGGAAGCCGAGGCCCCTATTTATTGCGCCGCCGTCGCTAGTTTGTAGCCCTCTTCAGTGCGCGTCATTTGCCCCAACCCACGTCGGTCAAGCCGCCGCTGCCAGCCCGCGCGAGCTCGCCGAAGTTGGAGCCCCGTTCCGCCACGATTTTCCGTTGATTGCCGCCGACTCCGCCATCACCGAGCCCAGTTCCGGAACCGCAAGGACGAGACGCATCGGGGGGACCTATCACATCGCCGGAATCACGCCCAAACGCCGTCGGGCGTGTCGTCGTCTTCAACTCCGGCCACCGCAGCTCCGCCGCGACATCACCGGAACCGTGAGCTCGCTCCACCGTCCGATCAAGATCCGAGGGCCCAGATTCGTCCACGTCGCCGAAGGTAATTTTACATGTTTCAGTTTTGGGATATATTCTCAACCGTTAGATCTAGATCCGACGACCCACGTTTGTCCACGTCACCGCAACGAAATCCACGTTGCGGTATTTAGATCCAATCTCAGCCTTTGGATTTACATCCAACGTTGGATTTACATCCAACGCACGAGATTGAGCCACATAGCTATAGCCGCACCGTGCACGGATAAATCCCATTCGATCGAACGGCGTAGATTGAACCACGCGTCGGCCACCGGGACATGCCATGCCACCCACGGTGAGGTGAAACCCGATCGGATCTGGACCGTCCGATCCAAATCGAACGGCCTAGATCAGCCACGTTGTCTCCACAACGTGCGCGGCCCAGATCCAATCTGGACCGTTGATTTTCAAATCAACGGTCCGAATCAAGCCACGTGTCTGGGAGTTGGACCGGCGCGGTCAGCGCGGTCACGCCCGATCGCCGCTGACGTTAGCGCGTGACATCAGCGTGGGGCCCGCGTGTCAGCGGCTGCCCAACGGCACCATGACGTCACCCGTGACGTCATGCTAACTCCACGGTGGACCGAGCCGAGCCGTGCGCCGGGTCCATGGACCCGAGGCGACGTGGCGGCTTCTGATTGGTCCACGTGTCATGCTGACACAATAAATCTTTTTCCGAAAAAGAAATTATTTATTTAATTTGGTTTATTGATTTTAAATATAGTTTCAAACTTCAAACGCTTATAACTTTTGCGTTTTAACTCCGATTTGAGTGATTCAAATTTCTAAAATTTCATAAAATTGAGACCTATTCAAAAATGAATTTTAATTAATTTTTGATTATGAATTTTTCTCTGTTTTTATTTAATTAATAGTTTCTTTAAACTTTAAACGATTATAACTTTTGCATTTTAACTCCGATTTAGACGATTCTAGTTTCTAAAAATTTATAAAAATGTGCTCTCTTTGTTTACTAACTATATTTGAATTTTTGAATACTTTTTGCCTGCCATTTATTTATTTATTTATTTATTGCTATTTGCACGCGTTACGAGTAGACGTTGAGGTGACCGAAGGCTTCGAAGGAGAAGTGTTGACCCAGGAGCCAGCTCAAGACCAAGAACAAGTACTCTTTGAAGGCAAGTTTTGCTTTGACCATGTTGATCCCATTTTGAAATTAATTTGATTTAAGTTATTGCATGCTTGTTTAATTAGAAAATACTTTAACTAATTTCGGAAAATTAGTTAAATGCTAGCTTTGCACTGTGACATCTTGATTATTAATTATGTGCCATGACCCCTTGTCACCCTAGTTGTAGATTATTAGTTGGACATTATTAAATTGCCAACATGGGTAGTTAGACCGATGTAGTATGCTTAGCCTTGCCACGTGACATGTTTATGACAATTACATGATAACAATGACTTAATGAGATATGGAACCTGTTTTGAGAAGTGCCAAGTGTTACTGATGATGATGTTGACGACACGTGGTGCATGGTAATCAACTGGGGTTTGATAAATAGTTTTCGACCGGGGCATGTTGCAAGAATGATCGGGTGGGCCAGTTGTGGCATCGGGAAGGATGATTTGGTTCTTTGGGTAGTCTTGCCCTGGTCAACCTAAGGACTTAACCTTGCAAGCCTTTGAACTGAGTCAATCGTGCAACCACATGACCGGAGTGGGACGGTCCTAGTTGAGTAAGTTACTAATAACTTGCATGTGATACCTCGAGTGTCAACTACACCTTCTGTGTAGCTTGAATGGGGAGCGTACCAAGGCTACGGCATGGTACCCGTCCAACGGTATGTCGGTCCCATACTTTTTCTCTGTTAAGGGAAGGGATGGTGTATGGAAAAAACCGGAAAGGTTCACTTGTGTAGTTAGCAATTGCCGAAAGGCTTTGTTACAATCACTCGCCTTTGTGGTGTTTGGTTGTATCTTGTGGGTAAAGTGCATAACCTCTGCAGAGTATAAAATCTATTCGAATAGCCGTGTCCGCGGCATTGGACATTACTCGGGAATTACAGTCAAGGGTTAGACTTTCATGAAAACAATGATGACGTTGATGGAAATGTGGATTAGGAGAAGGGAAAGAGTTTATTTAACTCCTGGAAAAGTTATTGATAATATATTGTTTCTATTGCTCTCGACTATACTTATGTTACTTGTTAAATGCTGTTTATTGCAAATGAACCCTGAAACATCCCTTGTACTAAGCCCTGCATGTAGAATATTAGTTTGCATTCTGTGCATGACTTGCTGAGTACCAAATACTCACCCTTGCCACAATACAACCTCAGTTGAGGAAGAATCAACACCAGCACTGGAGGAGGAGTTCCAGGAAGAGCCGACAAACTAGGGGAGAAGCCCAGTCAGTTGCCTGTGGTATACTGGATGGCGCCACGAAGTTATCTTATTTTTTTTCGCTGCTGTTATCTCTATTAATAAGTTTTCACCCTGTGAGGCGTATATTTGTAACTTGACCTTAAGGTTGAGCAACCAGTTTGGTTAACTAATTAAAGTACTTTATTATTTCGTTGAGTATGATTGTGATATTTACCAATGTTGAGACTGTGATAACTTATTTTCTAAAGTTAAAAGTTGTCAAGATAATGAATGAATTCTCGACTTACCCCTTTCTTTCTTGTTCATACCCCTTGCTGAGTTCTTTTGTCTCCCACTTTGATTTTAAAATGTTGTGTTCTTACGCGAGCGTCTTTTGACAGATGATGATGAAGAACAACTACGCCGAGCGTGAGGGAGGCTACGCTGCCGAATTGTGGCGTATGCTTCAGTTTCTTGGAGGTTTTGAGAGACCGCTCTACCGAGGGACTACGCTCGTGCAGGCAGGACTGGTCATAGGATGGGACATCAAGATCATGGTGTATGCCCGAGAGAAGACGAAGTTCAGTCGCCCTTTTCACTTCACCGCCAGGAGGTCTACCTTTGAGATGGGAATCCAGGAGGTGTCGTGTCGAGCAATGCAGCAGATCGCTCGCACTTACTCCAGGGAACTGGAAGGCACAGTATTCCATCACCACCCACACCGAGACAGCAGAGCTCAGCGGAAGCCGATAGAAGAGGAGGATGCTACCGTCACACACTTAGCCAGATTTTTCGTCGCCCAGGAGGAGCTTATCGATGACACAGTTCAGGAGTTGATGAGGGCTCGCGAGCAGGTCGAGGAAGGGAAAAAGCACCTAGAGAATGGTCGTTAGTATGTCGCCCATGCTACGAAAAGGATCGCAGAGCTGGAGACCATACTGTACAGGCAGGGGCCCGATCCAGTGTTGCGGTTGGACGCCCCAGAGCCAGAGGAGGACCCAGAAGAGGTGCCACCTGCACCCGCACCATAGCCACAGCAACAGCTAGATCCTGAGCCAGAGGAGGACGCTGCGTCGTCAACCACAGCTGCAGTTGCCGAGCATGGCGATTGCTTCGCGCCTATGCCGCCTCACCCGCCCCAAGGAGGCAATGGAGGTTTTCTCGACGAGTGAGCGTAGGTTTTGAAGTTGAGACTCCTTCGTCGAGTCGCGTTATAGAATAAGAGTCACCCTTAGAGGCATTAGACTCCAGTGTTAGTCGCTTTGGATTTTCATTGCTTGCTGAGTGTGCAGTGTTCCTCGAAGGTCGAGTCTCCTCTAACCAATTCTATAGTTAGCCTCGAATCTCGGGGACGAGATTCTGTTAAGGGGGGAGGTTTGTAACATCCCAAAATTTGCCTCTAATATATTTCGTGTGTTTCTGGAATTATTTGGAATTTTCTGGAATTTATTTGGACTCAAGTTTATTGAACTAATCGCATTAAATAAATATCACACATTTTTGCATAAGCATAAAATCTAAAATTTTATTTATAATAAAGATAATTGATAGGCGAGAGTGTTCTCTTCAAATATTTTCGAAAAACATGCTATATAACGTAAATCGTTAATTTTACGAAAATCTGTACAGGTGTCTATTTCACTAAAAGATTTTTCACGAAAAATCTACACATCGAAAAATTTCGAAACCAACTTCGTTAGGTTCCAAATAGGTCCTAGTATTTTAGAGGAATTTTTCTGATTTTTAGGACCTCTCTGTTATTTTTTTTAAAACCGGTGTTGCGAGTGTATATACGTATATACCTAGAGCACACTACTACAGAAAACCCTATCAGAGACGGTTCACAAATATCATCAGAGATGGCTTTGTGAACCGTCTCTAATAATGGGTCAGTGATAATAGATCCACATCACAGACGGTTTCAACAACCGTCTGTGATAATAATATTACAGACGTTTCTTATTCAGAACCATTAGTTATATATTTCTTCCACAGGCGGTTTGTCAAAAGACCCATATGTGATATAATTCCTATCACTAACGGTTCTTTATACCAACCGTCTGTGATAGTATGGATATCACAGATGGTTTATTGTACGAACCGTCTGTGTTATATAACCTATCACAGACGGTTCACAAATAAGAACCGTCTGTGATGTGGTTTTCATACATCGACATTTTTTTGTTTATTGGCTAGCCTCAGGAAATGCTAGCCATGCCCTCTGAAACAGACATAAGATCACAAACAAGTGATCATAACACAGATCACAGACATAACACACACAGATCACAGATCACATAACACAGACATATCAGATCGCAAACAATATATCAAATGCGTATAAAGACTAAAAAGAATCCCAACTCTATTATCATCTAGCGCTCATACCAAGAAACAGAAGTACACAGACTAAAAGAATCCCAACTCTATTATCATCTAGCGCTCATGCAAGGAAACAAAAGTTACAAATGAATTTTCTCCAATCACGTTATTGGAGAAATAAACACTAAACAACCATACGTAGCAATTGACACAAATAGCAGCTTTCAAACTAAATATATCAAACATGGAAAGAGAATGGCAAGCAGCATCGATCCAATAAAACCAACGAAGGATATAACTTGATCCATATCCTCTAGCATTCCTGACTGACGAACGTTGTTGCCTTCGCACCCCCACATCAATTGTATCAGGAAGATATCTACAAAATTTACCAAGGCATCATTCCAGCTGCCTAATATGTACATGGCTACTACATCACGGTGTTACTATTTCGAAATGCTCTCCTCTCAAGAAAAAGAATTGACTAAGAATGATATTTTTTTTCCTAAGCAATTCAACTACTACAAGTCCAAGAGGCAAACTTACATCTCTTCTTCCAGTTCATTCTTGACAGCATTCCTCGCTATACATTCGAAAGCGGCTTCCACATTGAAGCCTTCTTTAGTAGACGTCTCAAAATAAGGGATGTTTCCCTTGGAAGCACACCATGCTTTAGCCTTCTTCTCAGAAACCTGGAAATCAGATAAGGTTAAGAACGGTATAAAACAAACCAGTGAAGTGAAGTGCAAATAGAACTTTGTAATTGCAAGTACTCACAGTCCGGCTATTACCACCATCAACATCAATCTTATTTCCAAGTACAACAAAAGGGAAATTCTCTGGATCTGATGGGCTATCCTGTAATGCAAATAAATAATGGTCAAACTTTCAATAAATACATTGCACTTCATTTGGATGACCAATAAGCTACTTACTTGGATTAGGAATTCCTCACGCCAGCTGTTCAGCTTTTCAAATGATTTGGTAACTTCATTTGGATGACCAATAAGCTACTTACTTCTAGGTGCTCCCAGTAAGGTAGGTCCCAAAAGATTGATCTCTTCTTCGACAAGCTCTTCTCACGGGTTGACCTTGCTTTACGTCCCTTTCCATACGTAACATCCAAATCCTTTACAAAGTCATGAACATCTCTCCCGCTAAAAGGCCTTGGAGCTGAACCGTTTTCGTTCGTCCCGTCAAATAGTTTCTTCATCTTGCGGTATGGGTGTTTCCTCCCAAGGAACCTACGGTGACGCATGTACACAGTTTTACGCGAGTGATTCAGCCACACACTCTCAGTATCGTCTAGGCAGTGAGTGCAAGCCTTGGCACCTTTTGTACTCTGGCCCGACAGGTTAGCAAGTGCAGGGTAATCATTTATGGTGCAGAACAACAAGCAGTGTAAAGTGAAGTTCTCTCATTTGTATGCATCCCAAACCTGTACCCCAGGAACCCACAATGTTTTTAGATCTTCCACCAATGGAGCTAGGTACACATCAATATCGTTTCCAGGTTGTTTCGGTCCTTGGATAAGCACAGACAATAAAATGTACTTTCGCTTCATACACAACCAAGGAGGAAGGTTGTAGATACAGAGATTCATGGGCCAAGTGCTATGCCGGCTGCTCATGTTACCGAAAGGATTCATTCCATCTGTACTCAGTCCAAACCTTATATTCCTCATCTCCACAGCGAATTCTTCATACCTCCTATCGATGTTTCTCCACTGGGTGGAGTCAGCAGGGTGTCTTAGCATTCCATCGTTCTTACGCTTCTTGGAATGCCAACACAGCAGTTTTGCCTCCTTTGGGTTAGCGAACAAACGCTTCAATCGGGGAATTAGAGGCAGATACCATGCCATCTTAGCAGGAGTTCCTTTCTTCACCTCCTCATCTGAATGACTCTTACGCTTGTACCGGGATGCGTTGCACACCGGACATACATGCAAGTTTGCGTACTCTTTGCGGTATAGGATACAATCGTTCGGACATGCATGTATTCTTTCTACCTCCATTCCCAAGGGACAAAGAACCTTCTTGGCTTTGTAGGTTGTTGTCGGCAACTCATTTCCCTCTGGAAGCATGACTGCCAATAGACGTAACAGCACTGTGAAACTCTTGTCTGACCAACCATTGCTTGCCTTCAATTTTAGCAGTTCAAGCACGGACGACAACCTTGTGTATTTCACCTTGCAACCAGCAAACAAAGGTTTCTTCGAGTCCTCCATCAAACCCACGAATTTTTCATATTCCCTTTCATCACGGTTCCCTTCTGCGTCGCGCAGCATCTGGTCCAGATTGTCATCATGCAACATATCCTTGTCGGAAGCAAAATCAATGTGATCATCCGGCATATCGTTGACTTAAATCGAAGATGTTAACAGTACCACACGCTTCTTGTATATTACGCTCTTAGCCGTGTTGGTCCAACATGTATACCTCTTTTTGAAACCTCGCATAATCAAGTGTGCTTCGATCTGCTACCGAGTTTCGAAACATCATCATATTCTCGCAATCGATGCATGGACAAGGCATATACTGCACTCCCTTATTAAACATGTCCTCCTCTGCAGCTCTTCTAAAAGTGGAGACGCCATTAATGTACTCCACACTCGTACGGTCCTCAGCGTACATCCAGCTTCGATCCATCTATGCTACACATGTAATATTCGATCCAATTAGAACCCTCTTTTGAACTGATTAAGTACACTTTCCTTAACAAGTTAAAGCTTGAAAATAATATTGCAATTATAACGTCCAATTACTAGCTAGCTTAGATCACCACCAAAACATGGATCTACAAGCTAGATCTAAACAATCTTAAATTTCTTACATAACCAAGCTAGATATTGAATTAATATATATAAGGCAATTTTATATCCATTACTAACCTTAGATCTGAATTAATATATATAATGCAATTTTATATCCATTACTAACCTTAGATCTGAATTAATATATATAATGCAATTATCCATTACTAACCTTAATTAGATCACAAGAATCACCTATTATATAAGCTTACAGACGGTTCTATTGCCAAACCGTCGGTGATATAACGGTCTTAGCATTCCATCCCAGCCGGTGACCACAAACTCGAACTTGCGCTCGGGCCTATATATAGGCAAAC
This sequence comes from Rhipidocladum racemiflorum, assembly GCA_036346355.1. Classification (NCBI taxonomy): domain Eukaryota; kingdom Viridiplantae; phylum Streptophyta; class Magnoliopsida; order Poales; family Poaceae; genus Rhipidocladum; species Rhipidocladum racemiflorum. Next base: position 44,243,462 of record CM070587.1, read on the forward strand.
TTTATCGCAGACGTTTCTATAAAATAACCGTCTGTGCTATAGGGAAGATTACAGATGGTGAAGTGTACAAACCGTCGGTGATGTATTACAGACGGTTATATACACTAAACCGTCTGTGATAGTTAAGTATATCACAGACGGTTATTTCATAAAACCGTCTGTGATAAATTCACAAACGGTTTTGTATTCAAACCGTCTGTGATGGCAGACGAGGAATGGTCTGTGATAGTTTCACTGACGGTTGGTTTATAGAATCGTCTGTGATGTTCTATATTACAGACGGTTTTTGAAAACTGTCTGTGATGGTGAGTCTAATATAAGCATTTCTGTAGTAGTGCGCACTACATGCATGCTTGGACGAGTGGACTTTCCAAGCCATTTTTCTAATTGTTTTTTTTTCCAACCGTTCCTACCTTTTGCACTTCCATTTCCTACACATGAATTCCTCAAGCCACTTCCTCTCCATTGAAGCATGGGCTAGTAACAGCCATGCATGGCTTAATTCGTGATCACTAGTAACGTACTGGCCATCACGCCTTGACATGCATGGCAACCAATTACTAGCAGCTGTTTCTACTAGCTGAATTATTTTTTCCACGCGTGAACGAGCTGCCAGTCATTTCCTCCAACACTAGCAACGCAAGAAGGAACTGGCTAGTAACGTTTCTCCACTTTGGGTCATTTAGCTTTAGTTGCCAGCCTTCCTATTCTCTAAACGTTTCCATCGCTAGCAATTCCATTTCACTAGCAACGCACCCAGGCAAAAACGCTCTCTTTTATACGTGGTTAGTCATGTTCCTTCTTGCCTCTTTAGCCTTTCTTATCTCTTCTGCCGATCTTATTCCTCGTGCGCCACTGTTGATGTCACCGTTGTCGCCGTTGCCGTAGCCACTGTTACCGTCGCCGTCGCCATTGACGTCGCCGCCGCCGTTTACCTCGCCGTCGACGCACTCTCCGATCTCGCATCTTCTGCGCCGGCCGGTATACCTGTTTTTCTTTTCCTTCGTGTGCACGCTACCTTTACCGATCGGTTTATCTCGTCTATGTATTTGCGCGGGTATAAATACATATGTATAACGGATATATGCATTGCACGTATAATTGTTAGCATAGCCGTACGTGTATATGTATGTTGGTGTGTACCTGCGGTTATATTTGGTTGATCTGCATGTAGTTATGTTCGACAGATTCGTTAGTATAACTTTCCATATGTATGTATACGTGTATATATGTGACTATATATTTTATTTATTAGTGTGTATCAGCCGAACCAGTACTACATGCAAACCTCCACGCCGTGTACAGTAGCATGCAAGGAAAGAAAATGAAAACTTGTTGTACTTGTTGATTTCCGAAAATTGCGAAATTTGTCTTTTTCACTACAAATTCGTTCTAAGTCCCAATGGTATGCAACAAATTTTGTTAATTATTACAAATTAATACCTTTCTACAGTAATTTTTATGAAATTTTATAAATAAATATATACTGTTAAATTATTCGCGGAAAGTCTAAACTTACGAATTTTGTAGCTCTTAAACTATACGTTCAAAAATTCCAAAATAAATTTTATAAATCCTAGAAAATGTTAAAATATTTATCTAGGAATTTGCATGGGGATTATAAGCTAGTTTGATTTGTAGCATTGTTTTCGAATGTATGTTTATACGTTGTTCTGAGTAGTTATTTGGTTCTTTATTTGCTATGCGTAGACGTCGAGTTGTGTGACGCTGTCGGAAGTGAAGATCAGGACCAAGACCAAGATCTAGACCAAAGCCCGCTGATCTTAGAAGGCAAGTTGTGCTTTGACCATATTGCTCCTAGTTTTTGAAATGTATTTTGATTTAAATTATGCATGCTATGTTGATTAAAATGAATTAATTTAATTTGGGTAAAATAGTTAATAAACCTAATTGTTAATTCCACCCTTGATTTTAATATTTGTATGCCATACAACCATTGTCACCTTAAGTTGGGTTTTAAAATAGTTGGATGATATGATTGTGCCAACACGGGAGGCTAGACCGTGAATAGTTGCTTAGCCATGCTTACGTGAAATGTGTTTCAAATGGCAAAATAATATTGACTAATGATATACGGAATGGATTTTGGAATCAGTGTAATCTTGCCACGTGATGATGTGAAGTGTAGGTACCTTTGTGGTTCTACATGGTAACTGATATTATTGTTGGCATGTGTTGCACAATAATGGAACAGGGTGGGAAAAGATTTAGTCTGGGGCAAGTGGTATGAGGCTTTATGCCAGGTGGGCCTTTATGGCACAGATTTTGAGATAACAGCCTTTGCGGCAATGGGATGAGTGATGTGAGAAGATTTGGGTCAGGGACTGTGAGAAGGATGTCTTGCCCTGGATAGTTAAGGACTTCACCTTGCAAGCCTTTGAACTGGGCCTTACGTACAACCACATGACTGGAGTGGGACGGTCCTAGTTTAGTAGGATTCTGAAATCTTACCTTTGATACCTTAGGGTGACAGTTACGTCGGGGTAACTGTGTGGGGGAGCGTACCGGAGCTACGGCTTGGTACCCTATCCAACAGTATGTCGGTCCTATACTTCATCTCTGCTGAGAGAAGGGATAGTGTATGGTAACCAGAGAGGGTCATAGGTGGAGATTGAGGTTTCCGAAAAGCTTTGTTATGATCACTCATTCGCATACTCTTGTATGGCGATTCACGGCTGACGTGGTGAGTTGATTATATCTTGTGGGAAAAGTATACAACCTCTGCAAAGTGTGTCAAAACTATTCGAATAGCTGAGTCCACGGTACTGGACAAAGCTCGGGGATTACAGTCAAGGGTTAGATTTTCTAAAATAAAAATGTGGAAAAGGGTGGTTGTATGCCAGAGATAATTGCTAAAGTGATTTAGGGCTTTGTGCCAAACTGTTTGAAAAGAGGTTGATAACTTATTGGATAATATGGTTTTACTGTTTTTGAATCTATTAAGATTATTTAATCAAAGCAAAATGCTACCTGATGCAAAGTAACCAATTCAGCCATTTCTTTGGAATAAGCCATGCATGTAGTAATAGAACTGCATTTTGTGCATGACTTGCTGAGTACTGTTTGTACTCACCCTTGCTTTCCACACCACCATCAGTTGAGGAGAAGACTACAACTTCGAAGGAGGTGAAGTTCCACGAGGAGGCAATTATCTAGGAGTTGAACCTTGTCAGTTGCCTGTGGCATACTGATGGGTGTCACCGACGTTCTTCATTTCGCTGTTGTTTATTTACTTTTGTTATTGTAAGCCCTGCGTGGCGGACTATTTGTAAGGTGACCTTAAGGTCTTGTAACCAGTTTATTAATGTATTGAAGTACTTTATTCATATTTCCGTTGTGTATGGATGTGATATTTAACCCTGTACGACTGTGTGTACTAGCGTGATCTTGGACTAGTACAGAATACACAGAGGGTCCGGATTTGCAGGTTTAGGTCCCGACAACTTCATTACCGGTTTGCCAAAAACTCAGGGTGGATATGACTCCATATGGGTCATAGTGGATCCGCAGACGGACAAACAGACTGAAAGAGTTAATCAGATACTGGAAGATATGTTAAGAGCGTGTGCATTGGCTTATGCTACCTCCTGGGATAAGAGTCTATCATATGCCGAGTTCAGCTATAATAACAGTTATCAAGCAAGTTTACAGATGTCACCTTTTGAGGCACTATACGGTCGACCCTGTCGAACACCGTTGAACTGGAATGAGACAGGTGAACGTCGTGTGTTTGGGCCGGACATTCTTCAAGAAGCAGAAGAGCAGATTGCCATGATCCGGGAAAGACTGAAGATAGCTCAGTCAAGACAGAAGAGTTACGTGGATAACCGTCATCGAGACTTGAGCTTTGAACCGGAAGATTTCGTATACATTAGGGTTACACCTCTCAAGGGAGTTAAGAGATTCCACGCCAAAGGAAAACTCGCACCCCGATATGTCGGGCCTTTTAAGATTTTGAGCCGCAGAGGCGAAGTTGCTTACCAGTTGGAGTTACCGCAGTCGTTGGCAGGTGTGCATGATGTGTTCCATGTGTCACAACTGAAGAAGTGTCTCCGAGTACCGGATGAGCAGACATCGTTAGAATCAATAGAACTGCAGGAAGATCTAACCTACAAGGAACACCCCGTCAACATTCTGGACACCATGGATCGAGAGACGAGGAATAAGTCATCCCGTTTCTATAGAGTTCAGTGGAGCAACCATGCAGAGAGCGAAGCGACTTGAGAGCGCGAGGAGGATTTGAAGAAAGAGTTTCCAAACCTATTCCTTAGTGAGCCCTGAATCTCGGGGATGAGATTCTGTTAAGGGGGGAGGTTTGTAACACCCCAAATTTTTTGGCTTTTCATGAATTTAAATGTGATTTTGCACTTTTGTGAATTTTTGGAATTTCCTGGAAATTATTTGGATTTATTTGGAATTTATTTGAATTTATCCCCTTTTGAAATAATTAAAGAATTTAATTTTACAAATAAAATTTTGTTGAAAATATTTTATTTGAGTCCCAAATGCCCTAATATATTTTCTGGAATTTTTGTGAGTATTTTGCTATTTTTCATGAATTAAATGAATTTCTAGAAATTAATTGGAATATTTAGTCGCTGGAAAATTGAATCGGTTTTACTGTTCCTCCGACCGAGTCCGAGTCCGAGTCAGACTCGAGCCCGACCCGAATCACGGTTGAACCGGACCCGAGTCCAACCTAACCCAAACCGCGTGACCGTTGGATCGAGATCGAACGACTACGATTGCGCCACGTCACCCGAACCCGAGTCCGACCGAGCTAGCCAAGTCACCCGAGCCCAAACCCCCGCGACCGTTGGAACTTGATCCAACGTTCCACGTTGAGCCACGTCACCCAATCCGAATTGGATTCGGATTCCGTCGCCGCAGCCGGGTGGACCTCGGTCTCCGCGAGATTCACGGAAGCCGAGGCCCCTATTTATTGCGCCGCCACCGCCAGCTTGTAGCCCTCTTCCGTGCGCGTCGTTTGCCCCAACCCACGCCGGTCAAGCCACCGCCGCCAGCCCGCGCGAGCTCGCCGAAGTTGGAGCCCCGTTCCGCCGCGGCTTTCCGTTGATTGCCGCCGACTCCGCCGTCCTCCGCCATCACCGAGCCCAGTTCCGGAACCGCAAGGACGAGACGTGTCGGGGGGGGGACCTTTCACATCATTGGAATCATGCCCAAACGCCTCGGGAGTGTCATCGTCTTCAACTCCGGCCACCGCAGCTCCGTCGTGACATCACCGGAACCGCAAGCTCGCTCCACTGTCCGATCAAGATCCGAGGGCTCAGATTCGTCCACGTCGCCGGGGGTAATTTTACACGTTTCGGTTTTGGGATCTATTCTCAGCCGTTAGATCTAGATCCGACGACCCACGTTCGTCCACGTCACTACAACAAAATCCACGTTGCGCCATTTAGATCCAATCTCAGCCGTTGGATTTAGATCCAACGCACGAGATTGAGCCAAGTAGCTATAGCAGCACCGTGCACGGATAGATCCCAACTGTTCGATCGAAATCGAACGGCGTAGATTGAGCCACGCGTCGGCCACCGGGACATGCCACGCCACCCACGGTGAGGTGAAACCCGATCGAATCTGGACTGTCCGATCCAAATCGAACGGCCCAGATCAGCCACGTTGTCCACAACGTGCGCGGCCCAGATCCAATCTAGACCATTGATTTTCAAATCAACGGTCCGGATCAAGCCACGTGTCCGGGAGTTGGACCGGTGCGGTCATGATTCGCGCCCGATCGCTTGGCGTCGGCGTGGGGCCCGCGTGTCGGCCGGCGCCGCGGCACCATGACGTCACCCGTGACGTCATGCTGACGTCACGGTGGGGCCCGCGTGTCGAACTGCGGCGGGCCGAGCCGCGGCCGATGTCATCTTGGCGTCGGCCGCAGTCCCGCATGTCAAAGGCACATGTGCCCGTGGACCGTGTCCACAGTGGACCGAGCCGAGTCGTGCGCCGGGTCCATGGACCCGAGCCGGCATGGCGGCTTCTGATTGGTCCACGTGTCATGCTGACACAATAAATCTTTTTCCGAAAAAGAAATTATTTATTTAATTCGGTTTATTGATTTTAAATATAGTTTCAAACTTCAAACGCTTATAACTTTTGCGTTTCAACTCCGATTTGAGTGATTCAAATTTCTAAAATTTCATAAAATTGAGACCTACTCAAATATGAATTTTAATTAATTTTTGATTATGTATTTTTCTCTATTTTTATTTAATCAATAGTTTCTTTAAACTTTAAACGATTATAACTTTTGCATTATAACTCCGATTTAGACGATTCCAGTTTCTAAAAATTTATAAAAATGTGCTCTCTCTGTTTATGAACTTTATTTGAATTTATTAATACTTTTTGCCTATCGTTTATTTATTTATTGCTATTTGCACGCGTTACGAGTATACGTTGAGGTGCCCGAAGGCTTCGAAGGAGAATTATTGACCTAGGAGCCAGCTCAAGACCAAGAACAAGTACTCTTTGAAGGCAAGTTGTGCTTTGACCATATTGATCCCATTTTGAAATTAATTTGATTTAAGTTATTGCATGCTAGTTTAATTAGAAAATACTTTAACTAATTTTGGGAAATTAGTTAAATGCCAGCTTTGCGCTATGACACGTTGATTATTCATTATGTGCCATGACCCCTTGTCACCCTAGTTGTAGATTATTAGTTGGACATTATTAAATTGCCAACATGGGTAGTTAGACCGATGTAGTATGCTTAGCCTTGCCACGTGACTTGTTTATGACAATTACATGGTAACAATGACTTAATGAGATATGGAACCTGTTTTGAGAAGTGTCATGTGTTACTGATGATGATGTTGATGACACATGGTGCATGGTAATCAACTGGGGGTTTGATAAATAGTTTTCGACCGGGGCATGTGGCAAGAATGATCGGGTGGGCCAGTTGTGGCATCAGGAAGGATGATTTGGTTCTTCGGGTAGTCTTGCCCTGGTCAACCTAAGGACTTAACCTTGCAAGCCTTTGAACTGAGTCAATCGTGCAACCACATGACCGGAGTGGGACGGTCCTAGTTGAGTAAGTTACTAATAACTTGCATGCGATACCTCGGGTGTCAACTACACCTTCTGTGTAGCTTGAATGATGACATTGATGGAAATGTGGATTAGAAGGGAAAGAGTTTATTTAACTACTGGAAAAGTTATTGATAATATATTGTTTCTATTGCTTTCGAATCTACTTATGTTACTTGTTAAATGCTGTTTATTGCAAATGAACCCTGAAACATTCCTTGTACTAAGCCCTACATGTAGAATATTAGTTTGCATTCTGTGCATGACTTGCTGAGTACCAAGTACTCACCCTTGCCACAATACAACCTCAGTTGAGGAAGAATCAACACCAGCACTGGAGGAGGAGTTCCAGGAAGAGCCGACAAACTAGGGGAGAAGCCCAGTCAGTTGCCTGTGGTATACTGGATGGCGCCACGAAGTTATCTTATTTTTTTCCGCTGATGTTATCTCTTTTAATAAGTTTTCGCCCTGCGAGGCGTATATTTGTAACTTGACCTTAAGGTCGAGCAACCAGTTTGGTTAACTAATTAAAGTACTTTATTATTTCGTTGAGTATGATTGTGATATTTACCAATGTTGAGACTGTGTGCACTAGCGTGATCCTAGATTAGTGCTGAATACACAGAGGGTCCTAATTTGCAAATTCGGGTCCCGACAAGGATGACCCCCACGCCCTCGAATAGTGAAATGGGGAATCATTGCGTGACTTCATCCGGTCGTTCAACCATTGTCGCAATACGATTCCCCGGATCTCTGAGCAGTCGGTCGTGATCGCCTTTTAGAGAGGTGTTCGGGACCGCAAGATGCGGGAAAAAATGGCCACCCACGAAGTCACCACTACCTCCGAGGTCTTATCCCTGGCGCACAAGTGCGCCCGGGTAATAGAAGCTCGGGCGCTGGTGTCCAAATCTACGGGTGGCCTTAGAGGAGGTGAGGCCGAAACCTCAAGACGTTCCGGTTCGGCAGGCAAGAAGACAAGGGGGCGTGAAGCGGGCGAGACCAGGTGGGTATTGGTCGCTGAACACGAGCGAAGGGACACCCGTCCGCGGGGGCACGGCCATCGCGATCGGCGGGGCTACTGGTGTGGACGGAGGGACGACAATCGCCAGGAAAAAGAGGGCTGGTCCTTCTACCCGATCCACTGGACTAACGGTCATGACCTGGCAAATTGCCAGACCATGGCTGACATGGTGGACCGACAGCTCGAGGAGCGTCACCCTTGCAACAATGGTGAAGATGGAGACCTTTAGCAGGCAGGCCGAAGCCGCCTTCCCGGGAGCCCCTCAGGGCCAGACCCGTACCCCGCCTGGCTCTTCCGGTGAGGTCAAGGTGGTCTCCCTGAGCGAGGCCGAGCCCAGGAAGGCCGTCCCTGTTTGGCGCCAGCCTTAGTGCCAAATAGGAAGATGCGCTCGTCACCTCCCTCCGGTCTAGTTCTGACGTGTTTGATTGGCAACTGTTTGACACGACCGGGGTCCCCAGGGAGGTGATGGAGCACCGATTGGTGATGCCCTCAGAAGTGCACCCGGTCCGACAAAAGGATCAGAGGTAGGCACCAGAGCGGCAGATCGCCACTCGGCAGGAGGTAGAGAAGCTGCTATGCGCAGGGATCATCCGGAAAGTCTCTCGTTCTGAGTGGCTTGCCAATCCTATGCTCGTAAAAAATCTAACGGGAAGTGGTGGGTGTGTGTCGCCCATCGCCCCTCGGGCGATTTATTAAAGAAGGCCGGTCACTTCGAGTCGGCCGAGGAAGTCCAACGAGCATTTGAAGACCTGAAGCAATACCTCTCCTCCCCGCCGGTGCTAGACGCCCCCGAGCAGGATGAGCTGTTGTCCCTATACATTGTCGTTACCCCTGCGGTGGTGAGCGCGGTACTGGTGGTGGAGAGGGAAGGCATTCAGAAGTTGGTCTACCACACAAGCAAGGTGCTACACGAAGCCAAGGTCAGATACCTGCAAGTGCAAAAGATGCCATACACTGCCTTGGTGGCATCCAGGGAGATGCAGCATTACTCCTAGGGACAGGAGGTCACGGTAGTCACAACCTACCCTCATCGGGAGGTCCTCCGCAATCGAGAGGTCGTACTGCCGAGTGATCAGTGGAACTGGGGGCATTCTGCCTTAAGATCACCGCCTGTACCGCCATCAAGAATCAGGGGCTGGTGGGGTTCGTTGCCGAATGAACTTCCGCTGCTCCAAAAGCTGAAGGAGAGCTCGCGCCTTCCCCCTGGACTCTTTTCTTCAACGACTCCTTTGGGCTGGAAGACACGGGGCTGGGGTCGTCCTGGTGTCGCAGATCGGTGATGTCCTCTAGTACGTGGTTGCCCTGGACTTAAGGGCCACCAACAACATCATTGGATATGAAAGGTTGCTGGCAGGGTTCCGTGTCGCCTCGGTTTCAGGCGTTTGGCGCTTCCAAGTCAAAGGCAAACCCCTGCTGGTCATCAACTAAGCACGAAAGGAGTTCCAATGCCCTGACCCCACCGTGGCTGCCTACCGGGCGGAGGTCAGAAGAATGGAGCATCGGTTCGAGGGATTGGGGTATACCCATATACCTCAAAGCGACAGCCATATGGTGGAAGGAGTTTCGCAGCTCATCAAGATCTTTAGAGCCGGTCGGAGTCTTTGAAGAAAGACTATCACGACCGTACGTCATTGCCCCCTAAGAGGGAGAGCGCGACGGTGTGGGCGTCGAGGCCTCCGGTGCATATCCCTACTACCAGCTCCAGGAGGAAGGGTGGCGCGTCGGCCCCTGCCCCCTGCTCTGAGATGGTATACGCTGGCAGAGTACCCGGGCCATCACCATGTGATCGCCACCCTTGGCTGGGAAGAGCAGTGGATGGACCCCATCCACGCCTTCCTACGAGACCAAGTATTCCCCGACGATGATGCCTCAGTTGAGAGACCTGCAAGAAAGGCCCAGTGCTATACTCTAGTAGGTGGGGACCTATATCGCCAGAGTAGAAACAGTATTCTCCTTAAATGCATCACTCGGGAAGAAGGGAGCACCCTGCTCTCTGATATCCATGGAGGCATGTGCGGGAGCTATATATCAGGTCGAACGCTCGTCGACAAAGCGTTCCGCCAAATATTTTATTGGCCTGCTGCCTTCCACGATGCCGACGAACTGGTGAAGCGATGCAAAGCATGCTAATTTCACGCCGAGCAGATCCACCGACCTGCCCTGGCCTTACAAACCGTCCCGCTCCCCTGGCCGTTCGCGGTCTGGGGGCTGGATGTCCTGGCCTATTCCCGTGGGTCACAGGTGGCTTCACCCACTTATCTGTAACTAAGTGAGTTGAAGCCGACACGGTGCGTACCATCGCAGCTCCTGCCGCTGTCGAGTTTATGCATGAAATTCCCACCCGCTTTGAAGACGATGACTGCATCATCCCCAAATACGACACTCAACTTGCCCGCACGGCCTCCCTCGAGTTTTGCAGCAAAAAGGGGGACCAGAATACGTTTTGCTCCAGTGGCCTATTCGAGGAACAATGGCCAAGCGGAGTGCACTAACGTGCTGGTACTGAATGGCCTTAAGGCCTGAGACTTCGATCAACTTCATAAGTGGGGGGCACGACGGACAGAAGAAGTCCCCTTAATGGGGAGAGAGCTGCCGCCAAAGCTCTTCATCCCAGCCCACGTCATGACGATCCTAGGGGCTGGGCGCCCGACGGTAGAATCGAGATAACACGAGCTAAGTGTTTGAGTGAGCGACTAGATAGAAATTAAAAATACTAACTTCTTTGGGCTCATCAAGGAAAGTCTTTTACAGGTAGAAAAGACGATAAGGAAAGAAAGGTGGCCTAGGCGGTCACTCATCGCTGGCAACTTCAATGTGTTCGACTGGCCCCTGGGCCCCCTCCGCCTCCAGCGCAGCATCAAGCCCGAGGTCCTCCACCTCCATCAGCCCATCCACTTGCTCCACCGCCTCGCGCACACGTCCTTGCGCCTTGGTTTCGTACCCTTCAATGCCAGACACAACAGCTATAGGGTCGAAGGAGGCATCGCAACTGGTGCAACACGCCAGCACGAATGTAGCAGTAGCAACCGCCACTTCCCGTGCTTCACGAGCGGAGCGAGCGGCCAAGTCACCCGGTAGGTCATGGAGGGCCTCGGCAACCCGAGAGACGCTGTGTGCATACTGTAGGGCTGTGGATTCGATGAGGTCATGAAGGACCACTCCCAATGGCTCTAGACTCCTCGCCATGCACTCGAAAGCCGGGCAGAGCATGTCTGTGAGATTATGCAATATGCGGCGTAGCTCGGCCCGTGCCTACTCCTACGCCACCTCAGCCTCCTGGGCTCGGATGAGTAAGGCTGCACCAGCCATCATCTCTTGGGCAAGTAACTCCACCCCTCGCTCCCTTGCCTGGACCAGCTCCTCCCGCAGTGCCGCCATCTGATGCGATACCTGTGCTTCGCGCCGGATGGCCGCCGTAAGGAGGATGCCCGAAGATGCATGCGCCTCGCTGAGTTCGGCGAGTAGCACAGCCAGGCTAGAAGATGGGAGGCAAGAACAGCCGTGGCAGGTTGGGAGACCACGGTGGCCGCGCCTTGCAGGTCCTGAGCAGAAGTCCCCACCACGTCCGATGGCGCTGCGAGAGCACGCTCGGTCGGAGCGCGTTGAGCATTGGCTTTTGGGGGTGACCGGAAGGCGAAGGAGGACGCCGAAAAGGTGAGTCCACCCTGAGGGGCGGCAGCGGTGACCCTCGGTGCCAGGGGTCAGCACCGGCAGAGAGGGTGCCGACGAAACAGGCGCCATTAAAGATGACGCCAAGGACGTGGGCGCCGATAGGGTCGGCGCCGCACCCAGGGCGACGGATGTCACCACCCCAAGTAAAGGGCCCGCCACTCCAGACGCACTGGATGTCGTGGAGGAGTCGACAGCAGTGGAAGCCTGGCTGCTAGTGCGAGACCTCTTGGGGTCTGCCTGCGGGGCATTCGGAGACGCAGGCCGCTTGCCTGCGCTCCGGTCATCCATCGGCACCAGGTCTCTGATCGTCAGGGGACCGCGAGCCGGCAGCATTAGTAGGCCGGTGGAGTCCATGGCGGGGAATAGCCTCACGATTCAGAGACGCTCCGCGGACTCCAACTCACAAAGCGGCATAGCCCCATCGGGGAAATCTAGACTGCCCTGCACTCGCGGGAGCAGGATGGCTAGCCACCTAGAGATGGCGAGATCGTCCGGGTTCCCTTCCCCTGGAAGAAAAAGGATAAGCCAAAGTCGTTGAAGCGATGGCGACCACGCAGGAAAACATGAGCGAGCAAGGAATAAAATACTTACTGCCCGGAAACGTGCAGGTAATGTCATCATCCCCCGTATATTGCCACGCGAGGCAGACACGGATATGGAGGGGCCTGATCCTACGGATGATGAAGTCTCAAACTATCATCGCCCCAGTTAACCCGGCGTCCCGCAGGTGCCTGATACGGATCGCCATCGTATGAAGCCCCACTGTCTCTTCAACCAGCGAGCCCAAATTCTCGCCGCCACTCGCTGGCAAGGACGGCAACGCCAGGGCGTCAACTCCACTATCATCATTGGTGTAGAGCCAATCGCTTCGCCAGTTCTTCCAGTTGGACTTTGCCTGGAAGGGAATGTAGCGGGTGGCCAGCCCGTCGCGGAGGCGGAAGTGGAAACTCCCCACAACCTCATTGTCAGCAAGACCGTAGAGGGTATAAAAGTACCGGAAAAGAGGAAGGTTGGGCATCACCCCCATGAACATCTTGCAGAGGTGCGCGAAGATGGCGAGGGTGATGATGGAGTTAGGGGTGAGGTGAAGATGGTGGATATCATAAAAATGGAGGAGGACGAGGAAGAACTTTGAGAAGGGTGGCGCCAGACCCGCAAGTACTCCCCATGTGAAAAAAATGATTTCCCCGGGGTTGCACCGCGGTACGAGGGTCCCACGTCGGATGTGCCAGGTACCCTCGGGCGCAAGCAGAGAAAGCGCCAATGCCCTCTCATCGTCAGCGGTGGAAGAGGGGAGGGCTTGCGCCATTGAAGCAGAAGGAAGTTGCCAAGGCAGAAGGCGAGAGAAGGAGGGAAGCGGGAAGAACAACGGTCCTGAAAAGTGTGAAATCGCTGGGCATGAAGATGTGCATGTATTTATACCCCGCGCGCCAACGGTTCGCAAAAGCAGCAAAAGGACGCGGCGCTTCAAGACCTGAGGAAAAGCGGCAGAAGTTGAGAAGGCTGAGGCGATTGGGTTACCATGAGGATCTTGCTCTATCCCGGAAGCGTGGCAGTATTTAATACAACCTGAAAAGTAACCGACCCACGTTCCAAGATGGACCCGGGGGCTACTATCGGCATATTCTAGCCAGGAGTACCCTCTCCGCTGGGACCGAGACAAGGTAGCTTGGCAACCAGGCCCCTTCCATTGCCTAGTATCGGCCCACGTGGCGGCCAGGCGACTAGACTGGCAACCTAGTGGGTGACCGAGCGGATGACAAGTCGGGCGATCAAGTAAGCAACAGGGCGGGCGATCGGCCTGACGACCAGCCGAGCGACCAGGCTAGCGACCAGGCGGAAAGGCAGGCAACCAGGAAGCGAAAGATGGAGGCTTTGTCCCGAAGCCTCCTTCTCCCTGACACACTATGTCAGGGCCATTAATTACAAAGGGGGCCTGTCCGTCTGGCGCTTTGCGCCTTACCCGAGCAAGGATGGGCGGCCGCACGAAGAGTAAGGCAGGAAGACAAGATTAAAGAGACTGATGCAATAATGATCTATGTATCAGCATGATGTCACCCTCTCACCTGTCTAAAGCCGGCCCCGTCTATATGAGGGAGCACAGGTGTATGGAGAGAGGGGGAGAGCAAGCTCCATAGCAAAAGGCTTTGTAACCATTTCCACAAATAGCGAACAACGAACTAAGCAGGATGTAGGGCTATTACCCACCTTGGGGGCCCGAACCTGGGTACATCGGCGTGTGATCCTGTCTCCATGTTAGTGATGCTTACCTCCACCTCCTCCTTTCGTTCTCCGGCGTCCAGCGCGATCCCCTCCATTTTTGACCACCATGATACTCTCGGAAGGGTCCGCCGGAAGTTCCGCCCGCAAAAGCACCCCTATCGAACCAAATATCTCCCTCAAAGAGATAGCCTGCCGACCGAAAACGCCGACAGCAGTAAACATGCCCTTTCTTCCATCATAAATAGGCAAGCACCCATCTAAGTATTGTTTGTGCAGCCTAACAAGTTCGTTGATTATGGATCTGTTCCTTTAACGAGACCTTGATTCCAGAGTGATAGATACCTATACCAATAAAAAGAAAGCAATTACACGTAAGAAGGTGTGTATATACATAACGACGGTGATTCCAATTCACTTGGATTAATGATATTCCAAGTGAAATAATTACAAACTCAGATGATTTGTGTCGGGACCGAATCTGCAAATCCGGACCCTCTGTGTATTCAGCACTAGTCCAGGAACGCGCTAGTGCACACAGTCTTAACATCGGTAAATATCACAATCATACCACTCGATACTAATAAAGTACTTTAATTAAATAGTCAAACTGGTTACTCGACCTTATGGTCAAGTTACAAATATACGCCTCAGGCGAAAACTTATTAAGAGAGAAATAGTAGCGGCGGAAAAATAAGATAACATCGTGGCGCCATCCAGTATACCACGAGGCAAGCCAGTGGGCTCGCTCCTAAGTAGACGGTTCCTCTTGGAGCTCCTCCTCCAAAGCCGTGTAGTCTCCTCTTCAAGCGGTGTTGTATTGTGGCAAGGGTGAGTACTTGGTACTCAGCAAGTCATGCACAGAATGCAACTAATATACTACATGCATGGCTTAATACAAAGGAATAGCTCAGGGTATATTTGCAGTAAAACAGCATTTGACAAATATCATAAGTAGATTCGAAAGCAGTAGAAACAAGTATAGCATAGATAACTTTTCAAGGAGTTTAATAATCATCTCTCCCATCCTAGTCCACATTTCCATTAACGTTATTTGTAAACCAAACCCAACCTTCCAAATCCAAGTTATTTTCATGACAATCTAACCCTTGATTGTAATTCCCGAGCGATGTCCAATACCGCGGACACGGCTATTCGAATAGATTCTACACTCTGCAGAGGTTATGCACTTTACCCACAAGATACAGTCAAACACCACAAAGGCGAGTTCCCGTAACAAAGTCTTTCGGAAACTTCTAACAATACAAGTGGTCCTCCCCGGTTATTGCACACTAACCCTTCCCTTAGCTAAGGCGAAGTTTAGGCCAATCAACCGTTAGATGGGTACCTGGCCTCAGCCCCGGTACGCTCCCCCGTACAACTTACACAAAGGGTGTAGTTGACCTCCTGAGGTCCCACAGTGCGTTATTAGCAACTTAGTCAACTAGGTCCGTCCCATTCTGAGACATGTGGTTGCACGTTAGACCCAGTTCAAAGGCTTGCAAGGTGAAGTCCTTAGGGTGACCAGGGCAAGACTACCCGAAGAACCAAACCAACATTCCCAATGCCACAACTGGCCCACCTGATTATTCTTGCCACATGCCCCGGTCGAAAAACTATTTATCAAACCCCAGTTGATTACCATGCACCACGTGCCATCAACATCACATGTTACCTTTCCAAAATAGGTTCAATATATCATTAAGTCAATATTAACATTTGATTGTCCAAAGTCATGTCATGAGCACGTAGCAGGTCTAAGCAGTATTCTACAACGGTCTAAAACCCATGTTGGCAATTTAATAATGTCCAACTAGTAATCCACAACTAGGGTGACAAGGGTCATGGCACATATTTAAATAATCAAGGTGTCATACAGCAAACTAGTGTTTATCTAATCCCCCATATTTAAATAAAGTATTTTCTAATTGAACTAGCATGCAATAGGTTAAATCAAAATAGGTTTCAAAATAGGATCAACATGGTCAAAGCACAACTTGCCTTAAAAAAGTACTTGTTCTTGGTCTTGAGTTGGCTCCTGAGTCAATACTTCTCCTTCGAATCCTTCCCAAGACTTCAACGTCTACTCGTAAAGCGTGCAAATAGCAATACCCAAATAAACAATAGGCAAAAAGTGTCCAAATATCCAAATAAAGTCCATAAACAGAGAGAACATAATTTTATGAATTTTTAGAAACTGGAATCGTCAAATTTGGAGTTAAAATGCAAAAGTTATAGCATTTTGAAGTTTAAATAATCAATTAAATAATTTTACAGAGAAAAACTTTAGTCCAAAAATTAAATAAAATTCATATTTAGGTAGATCTCAATTTTATACAAATTTAGAAATTTGAATCACTCAAATCGGAGTTGAAACGCAAAAGTTATAAGCGTTTGAAGTTTGAAACAAAATCTGAAATCATTATTTCGAATTAATAAATCATTTTCTTTTTCGAAAATTAATTATTGCGTCAGCAAGGACACGTGGCAGCCTCTGATTGGTCTGCTGACGTCAGCCGGTCCATGGACTCGGTCCACGCTCGGCTCGGGTTCACCGTGGACCCGGTCCACGGCTCCATGTGTCGGCCCGGGTGGGACCACTTTCGGGTAGCGTCATTCTTTGGCGTCGGCGAGGCTCGGCCCACGGTCGGCGAGATGGGACCCACCGATGACGTCATGGGTGACGTCACGTTGCTGTCGCTGACACACGGGCCCGGCATGTCAGTGACCCACGCGCACGCCCGCTTGGCGCGGCGGTTCGGCTCCCTGGACACGTGGCGCGATCGTGTCCGTTGATTTGAAAATCAACGGCCGTGATTAGATCCAGGGTTAACACGTGGAAAACTACACGGTGATCGTGGGCCGTTCGATCTAGATCGGACGGTCCAGATCTAACCCTACGCTAACACTGTTACCGCACGTGATGATCGTGGGCCGTTGGATCTTGATCCAGCGGTCGGATGATCTGGTTCCTGGGTTTGGGGGAGAACGTGGGCTCACCGTGTGCGTTCGATCTTGATCGGACGGCTGTCCGAGCTCGCGAGGTTGATGGCGACATGGCGGCGCTGGCCTGGCCGGAGACGAAGACGGCAACCTCCCGAACGGCGTTCGGACGCGATTCCGGCGAAGTGAGTTGGCCTCGGTGCGCGCCTTGGCACAGGCTTCTGGATCTGGACTCAACGGTGACGGAGACGGCGGATGACGACGGAGAGGGCGAAAAACCGCGGCGGAGGAGTGCTACAACTCCGGCGGCGATTGCGGCGCGTCGAGGCTGGCGTCGGCGGCTAGAACGCGGCTGCGCAAGGTCAAGGTGGTCGTCGGGTGTGATCCGGGCATTAAATAGCCTCGGCTTCGCGTGGAATCAGGAAACCTAGAACCACACGGCGCAGCGCGCGTGGCGGAGTCTGGCTCGGATCCGGCGGGGACGACGACGGCCGACCGTCCACGTGGCGCGATCAACGGCCACGATCGCACGATCGAAACCGGATTCGGTCGATTCACGACTTAACCGTGCGAGACGATCTTGGCCGTTGGATCCGATCCAACGGCCGGATCGATTAGGGTTAGGAGTAGGTTTGGTCGAGTCAACTGGCTCGGGTCGGACTCGAGTACGACTCGGGTTCCGACTCGGTCGGATGAATAGTACTTGACCCAACTCGAATTTCCAGCGATTTAATATTTAAAATAATTTCCAGTAATTCATTTAATTCATTAAAAATAGTAAAAGACTCAGAAAAATTCCAGAAAAATTCTGGAAAATATTTTGGATCATTTTGGACTCAAATAAAATATTTCCAACAAAATTTTATTTGCAAAGTTTAATTCTTTAATTATTTCAAAATGGAATAAATTCGAATAAATTCCAAATAAGTTCAAATAAATTCCAGAAAATTCCAAAAATTCACCAAAGTGCCATATCACACATAGATTTAAGAAAAGCAAAATTTTGGGGTGTTACAAACCTCCCCCCCTTAATAGAATCTCGTCCCCGAGATTCAGGGCTAACTAAGGAATAGGTTCGGAAACTCTTTCTTCAAATCCTCTTCGCGCTCCCAAGTCGCTTCGCTTTCTTCATGATTGCTCCACTGAACTCTACAGAAACGGGTCGACTTGTTCCTCGTCTCTCGATCCATTGTGTCTAGAATCTTCACGGGATGCTCCTTGTACGTCAAATCTTCTTGCAACTCAATTGACTCTAGCGGTGTCTGTTCCTCAGGTACTCGGAGACACTTCTTCAACTGGGACACGTGGAACACATCATGTACTCCTGCTAACGACTGTGGCAACTCCAGCTGATAAGCAACTTCGCCTCTGCGGCTCAAAATCTTAAATGGTCCAACATAACGGGGTGCGAGTTTCCCTTTGGCATGGAACCTCTTAACTCCCCTGAGAGGCGTAACTCTGAGGTATACAAAGTCTTCTGGTTCAAAACTCAAATCCCGGCGACGATTGTCAGCATAACTCTTCTGTCGTGATTGGGCTATCTTCAACCTTTCCCTAATCATGGCAATCTGCCCTTCAGCCTCTTGAAGAATATCAGGCCCGAAGACACGGCGCTCGCCGGTCTCATTCCAATTCAATGGCGTCCGACAGGGTCGACCATACAGTGCCTCAAAAGGTGACATCTGTAAACTAGCCTGGTAACTATTATTGTAACTGAACTCGGCATACGGCAAACTCTTATCCCAAGAGGTAGCATAAGCCAATGCACATGCTCTTAACATATCCTCCAGAATCTGGTTGACTCTTTCGATGCCTGGTCCGTCTGTGGATGATAGGTCAGCATCAAGTTTAAACGGGTTCCCATGGCTTCATGCAACTTATTCCAGAACCTTGAGGTAAATTGGGTACCTCTGTCTGATACAATCCTCTTTGGCACTCCGTGCAAACAGACGATCCTGGTCATGTACAACTCTGCTAACTTATCCCCCGAGTAAGTGGTCTTCACGGGGATAAAATGGGCTACTTTGGTCAAGCGATCCACTATAACCCATATGGAGTCATAACCTCCTTGAGTCTTAGGCAAACCGGTAATGAAATCCATTCTGATTTCCTCCCACTTCCACTCAGGTATTTTCAACGGCTGTAGTAATCCTGCTGGCCTCTGATGCATTGCCTTGACTCTCTGGCATACGTCGCACAATGCAACATGCTCGGCAACTTCACGCTTCATGCTCGGCCACCAGAATCTTCCCTTCAAATCCTGATACATCTTGGCGCTTCCAGGATGAATTGAATACTTGGAGTCATGGGCTTCTTCCAAAATCAACTGCTTCAATTCCTTCTTGTTGGGCACACAAATCCGATCCTTCATCCATAATGTGCCTTGCTCATCCAACTTGAAGTCCTCTGCCTTGCCTTCCTCCTTGATGGTCTTAATCCTGCGGATCTTGTCATCATCCTTCTGTCCTTCCCGGATCTGATCCTCTGTAACACCCCAAAATTTTGCTTTCCTTAAATTCATGTGTGATTTGGCACTTTGGTGAATTTTTGGAATTTTCTGGAATTTATTTGGATTTATTTGGAAATTATTTGAATTTATTCCATTTTGAAATAATTAAAGAATTTAATTTTGCAAATAAAATTTTGTTGGAAATATTTTATTTGAGTCCAAAATGATCCAAAGTATTTTCCAGAATTTTTCCGAATTTTTACGAGTCTTTTGCTATTTTTAATGAATTAAATGAATTCATCGGGAATTATTTTAAATATTAAATCGCTGGAAATTCAACTCGGTCGAGTATCGTTCATCCGATCGAAGTCGGAACCGAGTCGGACTCGAGTCCGACCGAGCCACGTGACTCGATCAAACCAGCTCAAAACCCTAATCGATCCCAACCGTTGGATCAAGATCCAACTACCGAGATCCGCCTGCATCGCCGGTCGAATCCGGCCGGATCCGATCGCGCCACGCGATCGTGGCCGTTGATCGTGCCACGTGGGCGGTGTGCGTCGTCGTCTCCGCCGAGTCCGAAGCGGACTCGCCGCCGCCCGCGCCGCCGTAGAATTAGGTTTCCGTCTCGCACGAACGCCGAGGCTATTTAAAGCCCTGGTCACGCCCGAGGTTGCCCTCATCATCCTTGCGCACCGTTCCCGAGCCATCTCGCTGAGCCGCCGCCGCTTATTCGCGGCGAGCTCGCCGTAGTTGGAGGAGGTGACCGCCGCGGTTTGCGCCATTTTCCGCCGACGTCCGTCGTCTTCCGCCGAGAAGGAGCCCAGATCCGGAGTCCCCACTTCGAGACGCACCCAAAGAGACCACCCACTTCGCCGGAACGACCCCGGAGCGCCGTCGGGCTCGTCGTCGTCTCCGTCTCCGGTGGCTGCAGCTCCGCCGCGTCGCCATCGCCCTCGCGAACTCTGTGCGCCGTCCGATCTTGATCGTGCGGTTGAGGTGAGTTCACGTGTTCCAAACCCGATTAGATCTGGACCGTTGGATCAAGATCCAACGGTTCACAATCGCCACGTGCCGTAGTAGTGATTTTTATAGGATTAGATCTGGACTGTCCGATCTAGATCGAACGGCCCACGATCATCGAGTAGATTCAACGTGTTAACCCTGGATCTAATCGCGGTCGTTGAATTTCAAATCAACGGTCGAGATTGCGCCACGTGTCGGGAAGTTGGACCGACGCGGTCAGCGCCGTCCACGCGCGCGTGCGTGTGACGCTGACACGCGGGGCCCGCGTGTCAGAGGGCCCGCATGTCGGGCCGACCAGCCAAGCGCCGACGTCACCCATGACGCCGCAGTGGGTCCCACTTGTCGCGACCGTGGTGAGCCTCGCCGACGTCGCCGATGACGCTACCCGAGTGGGCCCACATGTCAGCGACACGTAGAGTCGTGGACCGAGTCCACGGTAGACCCGAGCCGAGCGTGGACCAAGTCCATGGACCGGCTGACGTCAGCAGGCCAATCAGAGGCTGCCACGTGTCCATGCTGACGCAATAATTAATTTCCGAAAAAGAAAATGATTTATTAATTCGAAATATTGACTCAAATTTAGATTCAAACTTCAAACGCTTATAACTTTTGCGTTTCAACTCCGATTTGAGTGATTCAAATTTCTAAATTTGTATAAAATTGAGATCTACCTAAATATGAATTTTATTTAATTTTTGGACTAAAGTTTTTCTCTGTAAAATTATTTAATTGATTATTTAAACTTTAAATAATCATAACTTTTATGCTTTAACTCCAAATTTGGCGATTCCAGTTTCTAAAAATCCATAAAATTATGTTCTTTCTGTTTGTGGATTTTATTTGGATGTTTGGACACTTTTGCCTATTGTTTATTTGCGTATTTGCTATTTGCACGCTTTACGAGTAGACGTTGAAGTCTGGGAAGGGTTCGAAGGAGAAGTATTGACTCAGGATCCAACTCAAGACCAAGAGCAAGTACTTTTGAAGGCAAGTTGTGCTTTGACCATGTTGATCCTATTTGAAATCTATTTTGATTTAAACTATTGCATGCTAGTTCAATTAGAAAGATACTTTGTTTAAACCTGGGGTTAGATAAGTACCAATTTCTTTGTATGACACCTTGATTACTTAAGTATGTGCCATGACCCTTTGTCACCCTAGTTGTGGATTACTAGTTGGACATTATTAGATTGCCAACATGGGTTTTAGACAGATTTGTAGTATCTTGCTTAGACACACTTTCGTGCTCATGACATGATTTTGGACAATCAAATGTTAATATTGACTTAATGATATATTGAACCTGTTTTGGAAAAGTATCATGTGATGTTGATGGCACGTGGTGCATGGTAATCAAGCGGGGTTTGATAAACGATTTTCGGCCAGGGCATGTGGCAAAGAGTAAGGTGGGCCGCTTGTGGCATTGGGAGTGTTGTTTTGGTTCTTCGGGTAGTCTTGCCCTGGTCACCCTAAGGACTTAACCTTGCAAGCCTTTGAACTGGGTCTAACGTGCAACCACATGTCTGTAATGGGACGGACCTAGTTGACTAAGTTGCTAATAACGTACCTGTGGGACCTCGGAGGTCAACTACACCCTTTGTGTAAGTTGTACGGGGAGCCGCATCGGGCTGAGGCCAGGTACCCATCTAACGGTTGATTGGCCTAGACTTCGCCTTAGCGAAGGGAAGGGTTAGTGCGCAATAACCGGGGAGGACCACTTGTATTGTTAGAGGTTTCCGAAAGAGTTTGTTACGGGAACTCGCCTTTGTGGTGTTTGACTGTATCTTGTGGGTAAAGTGCATAACCTCTGCAGAGTTTAGAATCTATTCGAATAGCCGTGTCCGCGGTATTGGACATCGCTCGGGAATTACAGTCAAGGGTTAGATTTTCTCAAAAATAACTTTGGTTTGAAAGTTGGGTTGGTTTAATAATGAAGATGACAGAAATGTGGTTTAGGATGGGGAAAATGTTTATTAAATTTCCTGAAAAGTTATTTATGCTTTACTTATTTCTACTGCTTTCGAATCTACTTATATTACTTTTCAAATGCTGTTTACTGCAAATATACCTTGAGCTATTCCTTTGTACCAAGCCATGCATATAGTATATTAGCTTGCATTAGTGCATGACTTGCCGAGTACCAAGTACTCACCCTTGCCTCAACACAACATCGGTTGAAGAGGAGGCTACGCCCGACTTTGGAGGAGGAACTCCGGGAGGATCCGTCTACTTAGGGAAGCGAGCCCGGTCGGTTACTGTGGTATACTGGATGGCGCCACGAAGTTATTTGATTTTCCGCTGCTATTATTTTTCTCTGAATAAGTTTCGCCTTGAGAGGCATACATTTGTAACTTGACCATAAGGTCGAGTAACCAGTTTGGTTATTTAAATAAAGTACTTTATTGGTATCGAGTGGTATGATTGTGATATTTACCAATGTTAAGACTGTGTGCACTAGCGCGTTCCTGGACTAGTGCTGAATACACAGAGGGTCCGGATTTGCAAATTCGGGGTCCCGACATCCTCTAGGGTAGGCTTCACTTCCAATGCGGCCAAGAATCCGCTAGGTACCACCTCAATCTTCATTCTCTGAAAATCCTCACATAACTCATCCTGACTTGTGGCTAGCAACATACTCACGGTATGGCTTTTCCGACTCAAGGCATCGACAACTACGTTGGCCTTCCCGGGATGGTAATGGATTCCAACATTATAGTCCTTGATCAACTCTAACCACCTCCTTTGCCTCATATTCAGATCCGACTGGGTGAATATGTACTTAAGGCTCTTTTGATCCGTGTACACTTCACATCTGTTCCCGATCAGATAGTGACGCCATATCTTCAAGGCATGCACTACGGCAGCTAACTCTAGGTTATGCGTCGGATAATTTTCCTCATGCGGCCTCAACTGCCTTGATGCATAAGCGACGACCTTTCCATTCTGCATCAGCACACATCCAAGTCCTTGGCGCGATGCGTCACAATAAATATCAAAGCTTTGATTAACATCCGGTAGAACTAACACTGGTGCTGATGTCAATCGTTTCTTCAGTTCTTCAAAACCTTTCTCACACTCTGGCGTCCATGCAAACTTCTTCTCCTTTTTCAGCAATTGCGTGAGAGGTTTCGCAATTGTCGAAAAGCCTTCAATGAAACTGCGATAGTATCCTGCCATTCCAAGGAAACTCCGGATCTGGGTCACAGTCTTCGGATGTTCCCAATGTAACACAGCTTCTACCTTGCTTGGGTCTACAGCGACTCCTTCTGCGGTTATTACATGTCCGAGGAATTCCACCTTGTCCTTCCAAAAATCACACTTACTGAATTTGGCGAAGAGTTGCTGTTCCCTCAGCTTTTCCAATACTCGCCTCAAGTGTTCGGCATGTTCATCCTCTGTCTTGGAGTAGATTAGGATATCATCTATGAACACAACAACAAACTTGTCCAAATATTCCATGAACACCTTATTCATCATATTCATGAAATATCTTTGGCGCATTCGTTGACCAAAGGACATAATCAGAACTCGTAATGTCCATATCTTGACGAGAATGCGATCTTGAATATCTTACGATCGGATCTTCAACTGATGGTATCCCGATCTCAGATCAATCTTGGAGAAAACTCCGGCTCCTCTTAATTGGTCAAACAAATCATCAATCCTGGGTAGCGGATACTTATTCTTCACGGTGACTTCATTGAGTGCACGGTAGTCAATGCACATCCACGAAACTCCGTCCTTCTTCTTGACGAACAAAACTGGTGCTCCCCACGGCGACGAACTCGGTCTGATAAATCCTTTCTCCATTAACTCTTCAAGTTGTTTCTTCATCTCTACCAATTCCTCGGTGGACATCCGATAGGGTCTCTTTGCTATCGGTGCTGTACCAGGTCAAGCTCTATCACAAACTCTATGTCCCTGTCTGGCGGCATACCAGGTAGATCTTCAGGAAAAACATCTGGGTACTCATTCACTACTGAGACATCCTCTATGCTGATTGCCTTGGTACTGTTAACCATCATCTGTCCATCTCTAACTGCAGTGGCTTGAAATTCCACTTTCTTTCCCCACGGGTTCTCAACTGAGATAGTCCTTCGTCCACAATCCAATACAGCCTTGTGTTTGGATAACCAATCCATTCCTAAAATAACATCTAAGGTCTGGGTTTCCAAAATAATAAGGTTCGCTAGGAACTCTATTCCATCTATTAGTATTCTCACCCCAGAACATCCTACTTTCGTTCGGAGTTCGGAACCAGGGGTTTGAACTAAAAGCATGCACTTAAGTCTTGCAATCCCCAAATCGTTTCTACCAGCAAAGCCTTGCGAAACAAACGAATGCGAAGCTCCAGAATCAAACAAAGCAGGTGTACCGAGTTAACAAGTAACTTACCCAGTACGACGTCCGTAGCATTCTGCAGTGCATCTGCGGTGACATGGTTGACTCGGCCTCTCACCACAGTCTGGGATGTGGTTCCTGGTGCTAGCGTCCTAGCTGGTGTGTATCCCAGGTTGAAGCGAACTGGGGTTACTCCTGCTGTCTTCTTTGCACAACTGTTGGCAAAGTGTCCTGGTTCGTTGCAGTTGTAGCAACGTCTCACTGTTCCTTGTTGACTGCCTGGGGCAGCATTTCTAGCGGGGGCTGGGGTCTGGTAGTTCTGATTGACGGGTCTTGGTGCTGGTGACGGTGTCCTTGTTGCATTCTGTGGCTGGAATCTGAAAAATTGATTTGGTGCAACTCTCAGCGTATGCGTTCCCTGGCGTGATCCCTGCTGTTGCATCCTGCGCTTCCTGTTCTCATCTAGTTCCTTGCGCTTGTCCTCAAGAATAAGCGCCTTATTCACCAACTCTTGGAAATCTGGGAAGGTGTGGGTGATCAGTCCCACCTGTAGTCCTGAGTTAAGTCCCTTCATAAAGCGAGACTGTCTGGCTTTATCTGTCGCTACATCCTCAGGTGCGTAGCGAGCAAGCTGTGTAAACTTGTTCAGGTATTCGGCCACCGGTGATTACCTTGCTTGTGCTCTGAACTCCTCCTTCTTGAGGTCCATGATTCCTTCAGCACGTGATGCTTTAAACGCATAGCGTGAACTCCTCCCAAGTGATATCTTGAGGGTTCTCTTGCGTGGCACAAGAGTTCTCCCACCATTCGGCCAATTGTTCCTTCCAACCGATGAGAAGCGTAGAGTACCTTCTCATTTCCTATGCATTGAGCTATGTGTAGCTTCCTCTCAATTGACCTTAACCAATCATCGGCCTCCAATGGATTGGCATTCCCAGAGAAAGTGGGTGGGTGAGTTCTCATGAACTCCGGCAGCCTTGTATTCGGCGTTGTCCCCGATTAACTTGATTAGTGTGGCCTGAGCAAAGGACGTGTTGCATCTGTTGCATCATAGTATGCATCAATCGAGTCTGAGCAGCAAGAAATGCTCCAAAATTCTGCATGTCTAGTGGCGGTCTTTGGTGCTCCATCATTGGGGTTTTCTGTGGCGAGAACCACTTCCATTGCCTCCAAAGTTTCCGCGGTGTTCACCATCTGCCGATTTGCTCTAGGTTTTAGAGATGAGAGGGAAACAAGAATAGACAAGTAATATGGAACTTATGCGGGCGAAAGGTGTAACTTTAAGGTCCGACCTTATTATTTTAATCAATAGTAACTTGGTATGGTTGCTTACAATGCCTAGGGGCCTTGCAACACATACTGCACACTCAGCAAGCAATGAAAATCCAAATCGAACTAACACTGGAGTCTAACGCCTAAAGGGTGACTCTTTATTCTATGACGCGACTCGGCGAAGGAGTCTCACTATAGAACCTACGCCACTCATCGAAAACCTCCACGGCCTGGGTACGGATCTTTGCGGCATAGGCGCGAAACGATTGCCATGTCCAAAGAATCGTGTCATCTGTGGTAGTCGAAGAAGCGATGTCCTCCTCAAGCTCCGGCTCCTCCGGTGCAGCTCGTGCAGCTCGAGCATTGGCTCGGCTCCGGTGCGTGCATAATGCCGTCTCTAACTCTCCAATCCTTTGCAGAAGGTGTGACACATACTCTTGAGCTTCCCGCCATCTGTTCTTCTCTGTCGTGATCTCCTTGCGGGCCTTCTGTAGCTCTTTGCTTGTATCATCGAGTACATCCTCTTGGGCGACAACAAGTCGTGCCAACTGTGTGACCATGGCATCCTCATCCTGAATTGCCTTCGGGTCAAGAAGGTTATTGCTGCGCGGATGATAACCATCGTAGATACGGGTAATGTGCCGCATTGCTCGTCGTGACACCTCTTGGATACCCATCTGCATTGTAGACCTCCTGGCGGTCAAAGGTGTATCGAGGCGATTACAGGGCCCTTCTTCCTAGCAGGTACCACAATCTTCACGTCGCAAGCCTTGATCAATCCTGCTTGTCTGATTACTTCCACTTGGTATTGTGGCTTCTCAAAATCATCGAGAGTCTGTAGCATACGCCAAAGTTCCGCGGCGTGACCAACCTCCAGATCGACGTAGTTGAACTCTCCCTCCATCTATCACAAGAGTGCTCACGTAAGAACTCGAAATTTTTAAATCGTGACAAGGTAAGGAAAAATTCAGCAAGAGACAAGAAAAGAAAGAATGGGATAAGTCGAGATGTCATTTCTTATCTTGACAAACTTTTAGCCTTTAGAAAATAGGTTTTAACCTCTCTACGACCATTCTAGCTAAGGTTGAGCCTACGGTCAACCTGGCTCTGATACCACCTCTGTCGGGACCCGAATCTGCAAATCCGGACCCTCTGTGTATTCAGCACTAGTCCAGGAACGCGCTAGTGCACACAGTCTTAACATCGGTAAATATCACAATCATACCACTCGATACTAATAAAGTACTTTAATTAAATAGTCAAATTGGTTACTCGACCTTATGGTCAAGTTACAAATATACGCCTCGCAGGGCGAAACTTATTAAGAGAGAAATAGTAGCAGCGGAAAAATAAGATAACATCGTGGCGCCATCCAGTATACCACAGGCAACTGACTAGGCTCGCTCCCTAAGTAGACGGTTCCTCTTGGAGCTCCTCCTCCAAAGCTGGTGTAGTCTCCTCTTCAACTGGTGTTGTATTGTGGCAAGGGTGAGTACTTGGTACTCAGCAAGTCATGCACAGAATGCAACTAATATACTACATGCATGGCTTAATACAAAGGAATAGCTCAGGGTATATTTGCAGTAAAACAGCATTTGACAAATATCATAAGTAGATTCAAAAGCAGTAGAAACAAGTATAGCATAGATAACTTTTCAAGGAGTTTAATAATCATCTCTCCCATCCTAGTCCACATTTCCATTAACGTTATTTGTAAACCAAACCCAACCTTCCAAATCCAAGTTATTTTCATGACAATCTAACCCTTGACTGTAATTCCCGAGCGATGTCCAATACCGCGGACACGGCTATTCGAATAGATTCTACACTCTGCAGAGGTTATGCACTTTACCCACAAGATACAGTCAAACACCACAAAGGCGAGTTCAGTAACAAAGTCTTTCGGAAACTTCTAACAATACAAGTGGTCCTCCCGGTTATTGCACACTAACCCTTCCCTTAGCTAAGGCGAAGTTTAGGCCAATCAACCGTTAGATGGGTACTGGCCTCGGCCAGACGCGCTCCCGCACAACTTACACAAAGGGTGTAGTTGACCTCCTGAGGTCCCACAGGTACGTTATTAGCAACTTAGTCAACTAGGTCCGTCCCATTACAGACATGTGGTTGCACGTTAGACCCAGTTCAAAGGCTTGCAAGGTGAAGTCCTTAGGGTGACCAGGGCAAGACTACCCGAAGAACCAAACCAACATTCCCAATGCCACAACTGGCCCACCTGATTATTCTTGCCACATGCCCCGGTCGAAAAACTATTTATCAAACCCCAGTTGATTACCATGCACCACGTGCCATCAACATCACATGTTACCTTTCCAAAACAGGTTCAATATATCATTAAGTCAATATTAACATTTGATTGTCCAAAGTCATGTCATGAGCACGTAGCAGGTCTAAGCAGTATTCTACAACGGTCTAAAACCCATGTTGGCAATTTAATAATGTCCAACTAGTAATCCACAACTAGGGTGACAAGGGTCATGGCACATATTTAAATAATCAAGGTGTCATACAGCAAACTGGTGTTTATCTAATCCCCCATATTTAAATAAAGTATTTTCTAATTGAACTAGCATGCAATAGGTTAAATCAAAATAGGTTTCAAAATAGGATCAACATGGTCAAAGCACAACTTGCCTTCAAAAAGTACTTGTTCTTGGTCTTGAGTTGGCTCCTGAGTCAATACTTCTCCTTCGAATCCTTCCGGCACTTCAACGTCTACTCGTAAAGCGTGCAAATAGCAATACCCAAATAAACAATAGGCAAAAAGTGTCCAAATATCCAAATAAAGTCCATAAACAGAGAGAACATAATTTTATGAATTTTTAGAAACTGGAATCGTCCAATTCGGAGTTAAAATGCAAAAGTTATAGCATTTTGAAGTTTAAATAATCAATTAAATAATTTTACAGAGAAAAACTTTAGTCCAAAAATTAAATAAAATTCATATTTAGGTAGATCTCAATTTTATACAAATTTAGAAATTTGAATCACTCAAATCGGAGTTGAAACGCAAAAGTTATAAGCGTTTGAAGTTTGAAATAAAATCTGAAATCATTATTTCGAATTAATAAATCATTTTATTTTTCGAAAATTAATTATTGCGTCAGCAAGGACACGTGGCAGCCTCTGATTGGTCTGCTGACATCAGCCGGTCCATGGACTCGGTCCACGCTCGGCTCGGGTTCACCGTGGACCCGGTCCACGGCTCCATGTGTCGCTGACAGGTGGGAACACTCGGGTGACGTCATTGGCGGCGTCGGCGGGGCTCGACCCGCAGTCGACAGTGGGACCCACCGATGGCGTCATGGGTGACGTCATGGTGCTTTATCGGCCGACACGGGCCTGGCATGTCGGTGACTCCACGCGCACGCCGCGTGGCGCGCGGTTCGGCTCCCTGGACACGTGGCGCGATCGTGTCCGTTGATTTGAAAATCAACGGCCGTGATTAGATCCAGGGTTAACACATGGAAAACTACACGGTGATCGTGGGCCGTTCGATCTAGATCGGACGGTCCAGATCTAACCCTACGCTAACACCGCATCGCGACGCGTGATGATCGTGGGCGTTGGATCTTGATCCAACGCGGTCGGATCGATCCGTTCCTGGGTTTGGGGGAGAACGTGGGCTCACCGTGTGCGTTCGATCTTGATCGGACGGCTGTCCGAGCTCGCGAGGTTGATGTCGACATGGCGGCGCTGGCCTGGCCGGAGACGAAGACGGCAACCTCCCGAACGGCAGCGTCGGACGCGATTCCGGCGAAGTGAGTTGGCCTCCCGGTGCGCCTTTGGCACTGGCTTCTCGGATCTGGACTCAACGGTGACGGAGACGGCGGATGACGACGGAGAGGGCGAAAAACCGCGGCGGAGGAGTGCTACAACTCCGGCGGCGATTGCGGCGCGTTAGAGAACGCTGCGGCGACGGCTAGGCAACGGCTGCGCAAGGTCAAGGTGGTCCTCGGTGTGATCCGGGCATTAAATAGCCTCGGCTTCGCGTGGAATCCGGAAACCTAGAACCACACGGCGGGCGGGCGCGGCGCGAGTCCGGCTTCGGATCCGGCGGGACGACGACGGTTGACCGCCCACGTGGCGCGATCAACGGGCCACGATCGCATGATCGAAACCGGATTCGGTCCGATTCACGACTCAACCTGCACGGACGATCTTGATCGCTGGATCCCGATCCAGCGCCGGGATCGATTAGGGTTAGGAGTAGGTTTGGTCGAGTCAACTGGCTCGGGTCGGACTCGAGTCCGACTCGGGTTCCAACTCGGTCGGATGAATAGTACTTGACCCAACTCGAATTTCCAGCGATTTAATATTTAAAATAATTTCCAGTAATTCATTTAATTCATTAAAAATAGTAAAAGACTCAGAAAAATTCCAGAAAAATTCTGGAAAATATTTTGGATCATTTTGGACTCAAATAAAATATTTCCAATAAAATTTTATTTGCAAAGTTTAATTCTTTAATTATTTCAAAATGGAATAAATTCAAATAAATTCCAAATAAGTCCAAATAAATTCCAGAAAATTCCAAAAATTCACCAAAGTGCCATATCACACATAGATTTAAGAAAAGCAAAATTTTGGGGTGTTACAATTTGGCTCGGTTCGGTTGCCAGTTTCCAAAAACCGAAACAATTTAAAACAAAAAAACCGAAAAGACAAAACCGAAAAAATCGAATGCCCACCACTATTTAGTGTTAGTTAAGCTGTTCTCGTATGTCATGTAATTTTTGATGTTGTGTGCTTCATCGAACACATACTTAAATATGCAATATTTCGTTATTTTGCATTTAATTTTTGTAGTTCTATTGTATAACATTTAATTACTGACCATTTTGCTGTATTTGCTTTGTAATAGGCGACGATGGTTGGAGCTGGGCGTGCTGCTGTTCCTTGCCCTAAGCTGCTGATGGGACCGTGGATGCGACCCACTGGTCTAGTTACTCTGTAGATGAGAACCGTCAGCTAGGGACACTGCGGCCTCGGGTGCCAAACGAGATGCTTTGCATTGACCCACGCTGGGTTCCACAGTATGTTGCCAACACTTCCATTCTTTTATGTACATGTACTTACCTGTGAATGCAATTTTGATGACGATATACACTACATGCAGGTTACAAGTGGCTGGCTTACTTCCATGCTGTAGGATGATGGAGCAGGCCACTGCCCCGGAGCAGGGCAAGCAGGTCCCACGGTTTAGGTACAACCGGTCCCTGCTGACCGCACTCGTCGACCGGTGGAGACCGGAGACGCACACGTTCCACTAGCCCTGCGGAGAGATGGCTTCGACGCTGCAGGACGTGTGTTACCTCCTAGAACTCCCCTGTGCAGGTCATGCCGTTGTGCCGCACGACATCTCCATCATGTGGCATGCGGAGTTGTCTGCACAGTTTGCCAAGATGCATCGACACCCCTAGGTAGGCCCGTACGTGCCCCTTAGACTAGGTGAGTGGCACGGACCAATGAAGACGTGGCTCCTACAGTTCACGGTTAGTACCTCCTTCATTGCAATTTAATGGAGATGTGCTAAATTGTTGATAATACTTGTACCAAATGCTGCAAGCTGAGCTGATCCACCCCCACGCCGAGGACGAGGATGTGGTCTGTCACCTGGAGGCATACCTCCTCTTCCTATTCGGTTGGGTGATGTTCCTATCCTCCCACGGGAACACGGTGGACCAACACCTGATCGAGTACACCCAGTACATCGCCGACACCCCGGATCATGAGGTAACACATTCCGTTCAAATCTCTTCTACACATGACATGTCTAACTTTCTCATTGTAAACAGATGGTGCAATGGGTTTGGGCCCTTGTTGTGCTCGCGATGATGTACAGAGGTTTGTGCGACGCCGTCTTCGGGTAGACTAGGACGCGACGATGTCAGGTTCATCCTACTACTGTAGCTGTGGTCTTGGGAGCGCCTCTCCGTCAGCAGGCCTCTTGTTGACACTGCGCCGTACCCGCAGGACCTGTACGGCGAAAACCTGATGGACTGGCCCACCATGGGCCACTACTAGGTTCGACGATAGGTATTGTCGGGACCCGAATCTGCAAATCCGGACCCTCTGTGTATTCAGCATTAGTCTAGGAACGCGCTAGTGCACACAGTCTCAACATTGGTAAATATCACAATCATACCACTCGATACTAATAAAGTACTTTAATTAGATAAACAAACTGGTTGCTTGACCTTAGGGTCAAGTTACAAATATACGCCTCGCAGGGCGAAACTTATTAAAAGAGAAATAATAGCAGCGGAAAATAAGATAACATCGTGGCGCCATCCAGTATACCACAGGCAACTGACTGGGCTCGCTCCCTAAGTAGATAGTTCCTCTTGGAGCTCCTCCTCCAAAGCTGGTGTAGTCTCCTCTTCAACTGGTGTTGTATTGCGGCAAGGGTGAGTACTTGGTACTCAGCAAGTCATGCACAGAATGCAAGCTAATATACTATATGCATGGCTTGATACAAAGGAATAGCTCAAGGTATATTTGCAGTAAAGAGCATTTAACAAATAATATAGGTAGATTCGAAAGCAGTAGAAACAAGTATATCATTAATAACTTTTCCAGGAGTTAAATAAACATCTTTCCCAATCCTAATCCATATTTCCATCAACATCATTATTAAACCAAACCCAACCTTTCAAGTCCAAGTTATTTTTGAGAAAGTCAAACCCTTGACTGTAATTCCCGAGCGATATCCAATACCGCGGACACGGCTATTCGAATAGATTTTACACTCTGCAGAGGTTGTGCACTTTACCCACAAGATACAGTCAAACACCACAAAGGCGAGTGTCCGTAATAAAGTCTTTCGGAAACTTCTAACAGCACAAGTGGTCCTCTCCGGTGTTGCACGCTAACCCTTCCCTTAGCGAAGGCGAAGTTTAGGCCAAACCACCATTAGATGGGTACCTGGCCGCAGCCCCGGTACGCTCCCCGTACAACAACACAAAAGGTATAGTTGACATCCTGAGGTCCCACAGGTACGTTATTAGCAACTTAATCAACTAGGTCCGTCCCATTACAGACATGTGGTTGCACGTTTGACCCAGTTCAAAGTCTTGCAAGGTTAAGTCCTTAGGGTGACCAGGGCAAGACTACCCGAAGAACCAACACAACGTTCCTGGTGCCACAACTGGCCCACCCGATCATTCTTGCCACATGCCCCGGTCGAAAACTATTTATCAAACCCCCAGTTGATACCATGCACCACGTGCCATCAACATCACATGATACCTTTCCAAAATAGGTTCAATATATCATCAAGTCAATATTAACATTTGATTGTCCAAAATCATGTCATGAGCACGTAGCAGGTCTAAGCAATATGCTACAACGGTCTAAATTCCCATGTTGGCAATTTAATAATGTCCAACTAGTAAACACAACTAGGGTGACAAGGGTCATGGCACATATTTAATTAACCAAGGTGTCATACAGCAATTAGGCATTTATCTAATTCCCATAATTTAAATAAAGTACTTTCTAATTAAACTAGCATGCAATAGTTTTGAATCGAATTAATTTGAAATTGGGATCAACATGGTCAAAGCACAACTTGCCTTCAAAGAGTACTTGTTCTTTGTCCTGAGCTGGCTCCTGGGTCAACACCTCTCCTTCGAAGCCTTCGGGCACTTCAACGTCTACTCGTAAAGCGTGCAAATAGCAATAAATAAATAAACAGTAGACAAAAAGTGTCCAAACATCCAAATAAAGTTCATAAACAGAGAGAGCATAATTTTATGAATTTTTAGAAACTGGAATCGTCAAATTCGGAGTTTAAATGCAAAAGTTATAGCATTTTGAAGTTTAAATAATCAATTAAATAATATTACAGAGAAAAACATTGGGCCAAAAATTAAATAAAATTCATCATTAGGTAGATATTAATTTTTATATAAATTTAGAAATTTGAATCACCCAAATCGGAGTTAAAACGCAAAAGTTATAAGCGTTTGAAGTTTGAAACAAATTCTGAAATCAATTATTCAAATTAATAAATCATTTTCTTTTTCGAAAATTCATTTATTGCGTCAGCATGACACGTGGCAGCCTCTGATTGGGCGGCTGACGTCAGCCGGACCACGGGCTCAGCCCACGGCTCGGCTCGGGTCCACAGTGGACCCGGTCCACGGCTCATGTGTGATCGACGGTGGGACTCCAGGGGGTGACGTCATTCTTCGGCGTCGGCGGGGACTCACCAGCTGGCGGCGGTGGGACCCACTGGTGATGTCATGGGTGACGTTACGGTGCGGTCACTGACATGTGGGCCCGCCTTGTCAGCGGCTGGGGTTCACGCACGCATGGCGTGGCTGACAGGTGGGCCCTCTGACACGCGGGCCCCGCGTGTCAGAGACACGCTCTCACGCGCGGCGCTGACCACGCTAACCGCGGCGGTCAAGCTACCAGCCACGTGGCGCGATCTCGGCCGTTGATTTGAAAATCAACGGCCCAGATTAGATCTGGACTCACGCGTTTGGGGTGAATGCGTTTAATCTGGACCGTTGGATCTAGATCCAACGGTTGGGATTAGATCTGGGGTTTGGAACGGGATCTCACCAGCGGGCGACGTGGCGCGATCCTAGCCGTGCGATGGAGATCCGACGGCTGAGAAGCTTCGAGGTCCGGCGATGGTCGTGTGGCGGCGCGGCTGACCGGAGGCGAGGACGACGACCAAGCCAACGGCGTTTCGGGCGCGCTCCGGCGACGTGAAGTCTACCCACGGGTGCGCCTCGACGCGGGGAGTCCGGATCTGGGGTCGACGGCGATGGAGGACGGCGGACGGCGGCGGAAACTACAATTGAACGCGGCGGAACGCTCCTCCAACTCCGGCGAACGATTGCGGCGCAACTACGGCGGTTCTGGCGGCGTGAGCTAGGGCTACAGGTGTGCACGGAAGTCGGCATCACGGCAGCGGTGGCGGCGCATTAAATAGGGCCCTCGGCGTCCGTGAAACACGCGAAAACCGAGGCCCACTCCGTTGCGGCGGCGGAATCCGAAAGGGATTCGGATTGGCTGTCGTGGCTCAACGTCAGCCGTTGGATCTCGATCCAACGGTCGCGTGGGTTTGGACTCGGGTCCGGTTCGGTGAGCTGGCTGGCTCGGTCGGGCTCGGGTCCGGCGACGTGGCTCAATCGTGGCCGTTGGATCTTGATCCAATGGTCACGTGGGTAGGGTTTCAGCCGAGTGGGTTCGGCTCAACCACGGGCGCGGTCGGGTTCGGGTCGGACTCGAACTCGAGTTCGAATCGGGCTCGGTCGGATGAACAGTACAAACCAATTCGCATTTTCCAGCGATTAAATATTTAAAATATTTCCCAGAAATTCATTTAATTCATTAAAAATAGCAAAAGACTCAGAAAAATTCCAGCAAAATTCTCGAAAATATTTGGAACATTTTGGACTCAAATAAAATATTTCCAACAAAATTTTATTTGCAAAGTCAAATTCTTTAATTATTTCAAAATGGAATAAATTCAAATAAATTCCAAATAAATTCCAGAAAATTCCAAAAATTCACCAAAGTGCCAAATCACACATAAATTTAAGAAAAGCAAAATTTTGGGGTGTTACAGGTATGTCCCCTCGTATCTCATTCCCCACTTACACACGTTCATAACATGTAGGATTTTTTATATCCCCATAGCGGTTGTACGCGCACCGACAGGTGAGGTGGTCCAACCCTGAGTTCATTCGGGAATTCGACAGGGTCCACGATGAGGACGTGCGGTGGACACCATACAGCGCATACAACATCCACGTCCGAGCACCTTACGGGATCTTCGTGCTTTGCACGCGGGATGAGCCATTCTGGCTCACCCGTAAGGTCCTCATCTTTGACCTGTGTGTCAAGGAGTACTCACTGCACCGAGTGCTGCGATAGTTTGGCCTGTTCTTGGATTTTCCCTTGCCGCCTCGTCAAGTTGTCTCATGCGGTGCTCACAGGTACGTCTCCAGAACTGAGTACTTAGCATTCCCACCGAATGGATATTGTATGTAATTTCCTATTTTTGCATTGCAGGATGACACATATGGGGGCTGCAGCGGGCACTTAGTTCGCGCATCGCATGTAGCCATTGGCACTCCAGTGGGATGCCGCACTCACGAACAGGGTCACTGAGACTCAGGCGTACGACCACTCCATGTTCAATGAGTACATGGAGTGGTTTGCGCTACAGACTCGACTGAGGGTGATGTACACACCAGCACCGTATGTCGCACAGTAGGCATTGGTGATAGACACGTACCCTTCACAGATGTCCTAAAGGGACAACTCTGTGGTAAGTGTCACAATCGAATCTCTATGTGTATGTCTTTTTTATGTAAATTACCTAATATCAAACTGGCTTTACATGCAGGCACATCTTGTAGGGGAGGTGTAGGTGGAGGCTATGTCCAAGTTGGTGTGCATTCCGGCAGGCATCCAGATGACCAACGTTGAGGCCGAGGCAGCTTAGGACTGGGTCCTCCAGAGGGCGACGCGGTTGGCTCGCCTGGTCACCTGCCGAGGGCGCGGAGACACCGCCGGAAGTAGCGCAAAATGTCCCCGTGGGCCAGCACCTCGCCCTCCCCGTGGCAATGGTCTTCCACGGGTCAACGTCGGCTACGGTGAGTCCTCATGGGCTCCCATGCAGCAGCAGTGGAGACAGTGGGGTGACGAGGGGCCTTCCTCATCTCGCACCCCACCAGGACCCCAGGGTGGTTTCGGCAACCCTGAGTATGACGACCCGGAGGAGCCAGCGTTCGACGTGGTGCAGTACCTATCGAGCGACTACCTCGGCCCCTCTCAGTTCTCGGGAGCACCGTACCTGGACACACACGGGTCTCCGCCAAACCACTTTGCCCCTGTGCCGTAGGGCCGGCCTAGGAGGGACGTTCGTCCTCCGTCACCACTCACGTACCGCACGGGCCAGATCAGGAAGCGTGGCCGTCATTGACTTGTTGTACATTTGTACTTTTGTAATGCATTTACCTTCAGCACCATGTTGTATAACTGTCTAAATTTGTAACATGTGTGCCTTTTTACCTTATCTGTCTCAATTAGTAACATGAGTGCCTTATCCGTCTAATAAAAACCACTATGTTCCATTCAAATTTAAATTGTTTAAATCAAGTTTACTTAAAGCCCCTTTTTGTAGTATGAATAAACTATACTACCATATTCTAGAAAAATATTTTATTTACACCTTACTTTGCATCTAATTTCTATTAGTGCAAGAACCCTAAGTATTATAGTCAACAACAATGAAACGATTAAGCCTTTCTGGCAGCCCGTA
This sequence comes from Rhipidocladum racemiflorum, assembly GCA_036346355.1. Taxonomy (NCBI): domain Eukaryota; kingdom Viridiplantae; phylum Streptophyta; class Magnoliopsida; order Poales; family Poaceae; genus Rhipidocladum; species Rhipidocladum racemiflorum. The sequence continues at coordinate 44,280,794 of CM070587.1, forward strand.
AAATATCATGTTTAAATGTAATTTTTTGGAAGAACAGAGCAGATTTGCTCTTTGATATATGGACTACCATATTTTAGAAAAATATTTTACCTTGCTTTGCATCTAAATTCTACTAGTGCAATAACCCTAAATATTATAGTCGACGACAATGAAATGCTTAAACCTTTTCGGCAACACATAAAATATCATGCTTAAATGTAATATTTTGGAAGAATAGATCAGGTTTGCTCTTTGATATATGGACTACCATATTCTAGAAAAATATTTTATTTACACCTTTGTTTGCATCTAAATTCTACTAGTGCAATAACCCTAACTACTATAGTCGACAACAACTTTATTGCAAAATGAGGGTGGGAGAGGGAGATTAGAGAGAGGGCAATTTACAAATCAGATGTTACTGCAGAAAATAACATAGGTGTAACACCCCAAAATTTTGCTTTTCTTAAATCTATGTGTGATTTGGCACTTTGGTGAATTTTTGGAATTTTCTGGAATTTATTTGGACTTATTTGGAATTTATTTGAATTTATTCCATTTTGAAATAATTAAAGAATTAAACTTTGCAAATAAAATTTTGTTGGAAATATTTTATTTGAGTCCAAAATGATCCAAAATATTTTCCAGAATTTTTCTGGAATTTTTCTGAGTCTTTTACTATTTTTAATGAATTAAATGAATTACTGGAAATTATTTTAAATATTAAATCGCTGGAAATTCGAGTAGGGTCAAGTACTATTCATCCGACCGAGTCGGAACCCGAGTCGAACTCGCGTCCGACCCGAGCCAGTTGACTCGACCAAACCTACTCCTAACCCTAATCGATCCCGACCGTTGGATCGGGATCCAACGGTCAATATCGTCCCGTACCGGTTCGAGTCGTAACCGGACCGAATCCGGTTTCGATCGTGCGATCGTGGCCGTTGATCGCGCCACGTGGATGGTCGACCGCCGTCGTCCCCGCCGGATCCGAGCCGGACTCCGCCGCCGCGCCCGCCGCCGTGTGGTTCTAGGTTTCCGGATTCCACGCGGAAGCCGAGGCTATTTAATGCCCGGATCACACCCCGAGGACCACCTTGACCTTGCGCAGCCGTTGCCCTAGCCGTCGCCGCAGCGTTCTCGACGCCTTCGCAATCGCTCGCCAGAGTTGTAGCACTCCTCCGCCGCGGTTTTTCGTCCACTCCATCGTCATCCGCCGTCTCCTGTCACCGTTGAGTCCAGATCCGAGAAGCCCAGGCCAAGGCGCACCCGGGAGGCCAACTCACTTCGCCGGAATCACGTCCGAACGCCGTTCGGGAGGTTGCCGTCTTCGTCTCCGGCCAGGCCAGCGCCGCCGTGTCACAATCAACCTCGCGAGCTCGGACAGCCGTCCGATCAAGATCGAACGCACACGGTGAGCCCACGTTCTCCCCCAAACCCAGGAACCAGATCAGATCCGAACCGTTGGATCAAGATCCAACGGCCCACGATCATCACGTGCGGTAACAGTGTTAGCGTAGGGTTAGATCTAGACCGTCCGATCTAGATCGAACGGCCCACGATCACCGTGTAGTTTTCCACGTGTTAACCCTGGATCTAATCACGGCCGTTGATTTTCAAATCAACGGACACGATCGCGCCACGTGTCCAGGGAGCCGAACCGCCGCGCCACGCGGGCGTGCGCGTGGGTCACTGATATGCCGGGCCCGTGTGTCAGCGACAACACCGTGACATCACCCATGACGTCATCGGTGGGTCCCACCTGTCAAAGACCGTGGTCGAGCCCCGCCGACGCCAAAGAATGACGCTACCCGAAAGTGGTCCCACCGCTGGCCGACACATGGAGCCGTGGACCGGGTCCACGGTGAACCCGAGCCGAGCGTGGACCGAGTCCATGGATCGGCTGACGTCAGCAGACCAATCAGAGGCTGCCACGTGTCCTTGCTGACGCAATAATTAATTTTCGAAAAAGAAAATGATTTATTAATTCGAAATAATGATTTCAGATTTTGTTTCAAACTTCAAACGCTTATTCATGCTAGTTCAATTAGAAAATACTTTATTTAAATATGGGGGATTAGATAAACACCAGTTTGCTGTATGACACCTTGATTATTTAAATATGTGCCATGACCCTTGTCACCCTAGTTGTGGATTACTAGTTGGACATTATTAAATTGCCAACATGGGTTTTAGACCGTTGTAGAATACTGCTTAGACCTGCTACGTGCTCATGACATGATTTTGGATAATCAAATGTTAATATTGACTTAATGATATATTGAACCTGTTTTGGAAAGGTATCATGTGATGTTGATGGCACGTGGTGCATGGTAATCAACTAGGGTTTGATAAATAGTTTTTCGACCGGGGCATGTGGCAAGAATAATCAGGTGGGCCAGTTGTGGCATTGGGAATGTTGGTTTGGTTCTTCGGGTAGTCTTGCCCTGGTCACCCTAAGGACTTCACCTTGCAAGCATTTGAACTGGGTCTAACGTGCAACCACATGTCTGTAATGGGACGGACCTAGTTGACTAAGTTGCTAATAACGTACCTGTGGGACCTCAGGAGGTCAACTACACCCTTTGTGTAAGTTGTACGGGGGAGCGTCTGGCCGAGGCCAGTACCCATCTAACGGTTGATTGGCCTAAACTTCGCCTTAGCTAAGGGAAGGGTTAGTGTGCAATAACCGAGGAGGACCACTTGTATTGTTAGAAGTTTCCGAAAGACTTTGTTACGGGAACTCGCCTTTGTGGTGTTTGACTGTATCTTGTGGGTAAAGTGCATAACCTCTGCAGAGTGTAGAATCTATTCGAATAGCCGTGTCCGCGGTATTGGACATCGCTCGGGAATTGCAGTCAAGGGTTAGATTTTCATGAAAATAACTTGGATTTGGAAGGTTGGGTTTGGTTTACAAATAACGTTAATGGAAATGTGGACTAGGATGGGAGAGATGATTATTAAACTCCTTGAATAGTTATCTATGCTATACTTGTTTCTACTGCTTTCGAATCTACTTATGATATTTGTGAAATACTGTTTTACTGCAAATATACCCTGAGCTATTCCTTTGTATTAAGCCATGCATGTAGTATATTAGTTGCATTCTGTGCATGACTTGCTGAGTACCAAGTACTCACCCTTGCCACAATACAACACCAGTTGAAGAGGAGACTACACCAGCTTTGGAGGAGGAGCTCCAAGAGGAACCGTCTACTTAGGGAGCGAGCCCAGTCAGTTGCCTGTGGTATACTGGATGGTGCCACGATGTTATCTTATTTTTCTGCTGCTACTATTTCTCTCTTAATAAGTTTCGCCCTGCGAGGCGTATATTTGTAACTTGACCATAAGGTCGAGTAACCAGTTTGACTATTTAATTAAAGTACTTTATTAGTATCGAGTGGTATGATTGTGATATTTACCGATGTTAAGACTGTGTGCACTAGCGCATTCCTGGACTAGTGCTGAATACACAGAGGGTCCGGATTTGCAGATTCGGGTCCCGACAATAGGCCACACTCTTTATTACGGCTTAAAACTGAAAGGAGTACCACAAATAAGGAAAATAATAGTTACAACTAGACATCTACTGAGTGCTTCGAGGCCACTTCCCCTTCACCCATGCCTCTGGTGGGGCTTCTTTGGCATGATGCGCCCTCTCTCATTTCCTCTCTCTCTCGGCCTCCTTCTTCTCCGCTTCCTTTCTACGTGCCTCCTCACATGTGGCATCACGTTGCTTTTGAAGCTGCCGCATGAACTCCTAAGCCTGGTTGGCTTGATCAAGGAGCTTTTGGTCTTCGGGGTTGATCTCCATGTCAAACCATTCGTCAAATTCACATAGTGGCGGAGGCGACTACATGAAACATAAATTAGCAAAGTTTCATGTAGAAATATTGTGAAACAAGTATGATTATTACCATCTATTGATTCTTCAGGCTCTTCTCTGGCGGGTCGAAGGTGTAGTTGCGGCACTTCCAATACCTCATCTTCCAAGTTAGAATTTTCCAGGAGCGGACAAGCCTGCAAGGATCTCCGCACATACAAATCGGTGGTACAGATCCAGGAGGTAGGAAGAGATCCTGGTACACTAAATTGCACAGCCAAGCGCTTCCCTCTTCCTTTGCTTTCCCTTTTCCCTTTCCACTTGCACGCCTTGGCATTTTGGATTGATCTTCTTCTTCTTTTTTTCTCCCTCTCCTTCCCTTCTCTCTTCTTTTCTTTTTTCCTCTTTCGCTATTGCCTTTGCAAGACCGCGAGCAAGAACGAAGGTTATAAAGGGTGGATATCGCCCGAAAATGGAGCGATCGCCCTATATTAGGGTGATATTTACCCCGGGCAGTGTGCCCTATGACAGCATTGACGTCATTGAACGGTAGTTCCTGACATTTTTACAACAGGGCCCGTATCGCTATTTTTGTTATTTTTTGCAATTTTTTACAGCACAAACGCGATGGAGCCCTGGTCGCCCCGCCGTTTGTAGATGGCGAGCGCCGAGTTGCACGTCAGAAACCTGAAGCTGATCTTGGCTAATGTGTCCATGTCTCCTGCCTCCGGTGGTGAGAGTAGCAAGCAAGCAAAGTTTAATGGCCACTAAGATCATCGGACTATCGGGGTGGAGGTGTCTACTAATAGGGACGCGCCTATTACTGCGATCGTCCGATCAAAGATCTAAAGGCTCAGATCAAACACAACAATGTGACTATATATGACTGCAGTAATCCCTACATAGGTAAATGGTAGTGTTGACACCAAAAATTATGTGAATGAATGGATCAACGCCATTGAATATCGCAACAATTGACTTTATCAAATCTGTAGTAAACCAGTTAAATTAAAAAATAAAAAATTGTTTTAAGATAATGGAAATAACTAACAACATCAGGTTCACAAGACCCCTTCCGTAGAATTCTTCTGCTCGATGCGTGCCAAGTGCCAACAACTTAGGCCCCGTTTGGCAACTTGGAACCGAGCTGTTTCCACTACTACAGAACCGGTCATCACAAGCGGTTCGTAACCGCTTTCAGAAGCGGTTTTAGAACCGCTGGTAAGCAACCGGGAGTGATACCCTTCGGGGTATCACAAGCGGTTCGAAAGGCGTCCAGGAAGGCTCGGGGGAGCGCCACGTGGGAGATCTTCACAAGCGGTTTGTGTTATAAACCGCTTGTGAAGACTTCCTCTCCACAAGCGGTTCGTATTACAAACCGCCTGTGGAGGTGCTCTCTCCACAAGCGGTTCGTATTACAAACCGCCTGTGGAGGTGCTCTCTCCACAAGCGGTTGGAGATAATAACCGCTTGTGGAGAGGCATTGTATATTATATATTCAATATATAATATGTTTTTGAGTAGGGTATCAATATGTATGGATTTTGACATTAAAAATACATAGAAATATTTGGTTTTTGTATACAATTAAATATATATTACTCATACGTACTCATTGAAATAATCACGAGATCATTTACGAAAAAGTACGAACTTAATAGACTAAAAGATGGATAGGTTTGATGGACAAGACATGAAATAATGAGCACTTTTACAAGTTTGATTTACACATAAGCAACTTTTACAAGTTTGAAAGAATAAAAGGGTGAATCTCGAGCTGATTTAATTCTTGCGTGCATCATTGTTTACGCCCTTGGTCGACGTTGATGTCGAGATCACTGTCCTTATAGAAGGACAATCTCTCCAACCCGGTGTGTGGAACTCGCCGTCGAGATACAATCTCGTCAACAATAAAGCCAATGAGTTGTTCTTGAAGTGCTTCAACCCGGCGGCGGGATCACATCTTGCACATCGATGTTGGGGTGACAAAGAACGAAATTAATAAATCTTTGAGCATGTAATTAAAGTGTAAGTATTAATTGATATGTGTACTCACCTCGTTGTCGCTATGGGCACATCGCAGTGGGTAATATTTTGCATGTAGTGGCACACATAATAGCCACATAAGTTGTTTCCATCATCTGTTTTAATACTCGAGTGCTTGTTTGGACATGAATTCATTCTCGAATTGTCCTTGTTGCTTCTTGCGAAACCTTGCGAATGCCCTGTGTGACGCGTTATTATGAATAGCAATTATCAGACTTGGAATTAGCAAGGTATTTCAATATAATAAGGAAACAATTGTATATATATTTGCTATAAACCTGTTTAGGACATCAATGATATACTGATATTGTTCCACCGGTCCCCTTTTTGAGTCTTGAACAATGATCTTGCTACTATCAAGCTTGATGACCAAAAGGATCCAGTGATACCTGGTCATATATTGCGACATATATATAACTAGCTAGCAGTATTATCAATTCCTTGGAAAAGAAAAGTTTATTAATGCGTTATGAGAACACGTAAATATACGTACATGAAGTTGAAGGGCAGAAGTATGTATGGTTTGTAGTGTTGTCCCATGAATGCATCTAGAACGTAATCCTCAAGAGCTTTAGCGCTGTATCGAAATACGATCTCATTGACAATTTCCGGGTCGAGGAAGCCCACGTTGAATATGTTCTGTTTTCTACATCGTTGTATCTCCATTCTACGTAGAAATGTATAAGTTATTATAGTTGCACTTCTATGGTACAAGGAAGTAAATGGTAAAGTTATGAGCTTGATACTTACAGGCACCAGCAGCTCATGAGAGACACGTTCATAGAGTCGCTATGGTAGATATTGTATATGTCTTCGAATTCGAGCCATATGGTGTTGTCCCCACGATAGAAATCTTCTTGTCTGACCCGGAGGGGGAACATTTTTCTTTGTTGAGCAGACTCTATCATGTACCATTCATGAAATTGTCGCATCTTGGTTGGCGAGTCCTTTATCTTATTTGGATCAATTAACTCCGGCCAAGCTTATATTGCCATCGACTTACGCCATTGGGAGAACATCGATCCTAGAGCGGCGACTACGGAAGTGAGTCTGCCTCCTTCATAAATCTCTCAAGGTTCTCTGATCTTGCCGCGGTGATCTTGATCTCTCTTCGCTTTGCCGCCGCCGCTGACCCGTTTACTCTTCCGTGTAGCCTTTATTATTGTACGTTCATAGTTGGACGGCACAGGGAGTGGCATTGCACGACAGGTCAAGAAGTGTTCCATCACTTTTGGATCAACTTGTACGTTTGGGTCAGCTGACTTCTTTGGTGCGAAGTGTGCAGCCACTTCTTCGGTGACGATCGCGTAATTCTCCTCGTCGGTCCTATCATATGCCCTCTTTGGAGGTTCCTTTACCCTTTTTGACCGGCTGGACTGTGCCTTCGTGGGAGCAGGTGGAGTAGTATGGCTCTTGAGCTTCTTCCTCGGAGGAGATGGTGGAGGTATCGGTTGTCGTTGTGGAGGAGGCGTCTGTTCTCGTTGTGGAGAAGGCGTCTGTTGTTGTTGTGGAGGAGGAGTCGGTTGTCATTGTGGAGGAGGCGACGCTGAAGGAGGCATCGGTTGTCGAGGAGGCGTGGGTTGTCGTTGTGGAGGAGACGAGCTTCCTACAGCCGGCGGCTCCGGAGATGACACCTCCACGCCATCTGGAAATATGATCAACCTTTTTCGCCAGAGGATGATATTGTGGAGGGCCTGCCCAAGCTTGGTAACGTCGTCGCCTCCAGCAATATCGAGTACTAGTTCTTCAAATCCGCTCAGCACCTCCTCCACTGTGACCTTCGAGTAACCCATGGGTATTGTGTTGCAGTGGAAGGTCTGGCCCGGTGACACCGGCAATGCCATGCCGTAAGCCACCCTGATGGAGAGGTTGCGCGCATCGATGTGTAGCTCACACTGGCGGCGAACCCTTATGTCATCAACGGGATAATGGGCCTGCAAGTCTTCGTCCCCGTGAGGGGCCCCGGACGCCAGCACGCTCCGCCGCTACCGACGGGCTAATCATGGCGTCTGGCTGATTGATTGGACCTGCTGATCCCGAAAGGTTACTGAGAGCTACCCGCACTTGTTGCGCAACTTGTTGCGCCACTAGTTCTCCAATGCTAGCCTGGGTTGCTCTAAGCTCCCGTTCCAATTGAGCCATTTTATTTGCTTCTCTTGTTTTGGTTCTCTGGCGGCTCCTGTACGAAAGCGTATCCTTCACGAAACCGTACTTCCATGGCGTCTTGCCAAAACCTCGTGTCCGTCCCGGGTGCTCAGGGGTTTGGAGGGCATGTGTTAGCTCATCGTTCTCCCTGTCTACCACAAAAGAGCCTGACTGAGACTGCTCGACGGCTTGTACAATTCTCTGGCCAACATCTTGTACATTTGGTAGCATCACCAAACTGCCATCATCTGCAAGGCTCCCCCCGTGACCCATGAACCAATTGCGCAGGCGCTCTTCCCACAAAGCAGTAACCGGTGTGACTTCCTTGGCCAATAATTCTTCTTCTTTCTTGTCCCATTTCGTCTGACCTTGAGGTAACCAGGTGTGAGATGGTGGTGGTACTTCGTCTTCGGTGCATTGGTCTTATTCTTAAGACTTGCAGCCTGGCCTTCAGCTGACATCTTGTACTCCTCGAATGCTTCCCAGTGATCGGCCAGATAAGGAAATTGGTTGAAGTCAGGTCTTTCTCCCTTCTGCACGTACTTTTTCTTTGAGCCGACTTCCATGACTGAAATGAGAGTGCCATCTTCTTCAACGTATAATTCTTGGCCTTGTCTCCAAACCCTTGAGGAAATGTGAAATTTTCGAATATCTTGCCAGAGGAGGTCCTTGGTAGCTTGAGGAACTTCAGCCCATTTCTTGATGCTAATTGGGACGTGATCTCTTACGTGGTAACCACATGCGTTGTTGAACGGCCCAACTGCTGAAAGAGGGGCAATCGGCTTCCCATCGTTGTCAATTTTGGTAAACACATGCTTTGTGGGCGGCTTCTTGTTAGGTCCGATTCTTGGATTGGTTGCTTTCGATGTAACAGGCTTTAAATAAACAAACATATATATAACATGTCGGGTGTATTCTAATAATGAATTGCGATTAATTAACATGCCCACAGGAATTATTTTCTTCGACCATACCTCGGTGTTAACGGTGTCCACATTCTCGCCGGAACCAGTGTTACCGCCACGGCCCAGCTAGGATAACCTTCATAGTCGGCGATGGAGTCTAACAGAAGCTGTTCTTCCTCGTCGAAATTAGGGTCACCACGTGTTGGTTGTGCCATCTATAAATGTTGATATAATGTAAACTTAAATTCGAAAACATCTATAACAACATATATATATAGGTATACATATACCAACATGAGGAGGAAAGGGGACGTCGGTGAAAGAACTGATCTCACAGGAGTTGTTGTGGAGGTAGGGGTGGAAATGAGTCAAGTTCACATTTTTTCGGTCATTTTTAAAATTAACATAGTTTAATTTAATATCATTTTATTTTTGGAATTGAGCTAACGAACCGAGCCGATCTAGCGCAAAATTCAATTTCAATATATATATGGTATTGAGCTAACGAGCCGATCTACCGCAAAATTCAATTTATTTTTGGAATTGAGCTAACGAGCCAAGCCGATCCCGATCCATACACCATCACCAACAACATACACATATATATATATATACAATGTCTCTCAATATATATACACAATACCAAATACCAACATACCAAATACCATACACCATCACCAACAACATACACACATATATATATATATATATATATATATACAATGTCTCTCAATATATATACACAATACCAAATACCATACACCATCACCAACAACATACACACACACACACACACACACACACACATATATATATATATACAATGTCTCTCAATATATATACACAATACCAAATACCAACATACCAAATACCATACACCATCACCAACAACACACACACACACACACACACACACACACACACACATATATATATATATATATATATATATATATATATATATACAATGTCTCTCAATATATATACACAATTAATACCAAATACCAACATACCAAATACCATACACCATCACCAACAACATACACACACATACCAACATACCAAATACCATACATACCAAATACAATGTCTCTCAATATATATATGAACATACATACCAAATACCATACATACCAATTAATACCAACATACCAAATACAATGTCTCTCACCAAATACCATACATACCAACATACCAACAATACCAAATACCAACATACCAAATACCAACAATACAAACATACCAACATACCAAATACATATATGAACATAATTAACAACATACATACCAACATATCAATAATACATATATGAAAATGCCTTGTGGACATTTCATCGAACACCTTATGGGCGACTGTAACAGGAGGAGGTGGGGGGTACACACAGCTATACCTACCTCCTCCGGGGTGGGGTGGCGCAGGCGGCCTTGTGATGAGGGCGGCGGCGTCCGCGGATGGCGGAGGCAGCGTGAGGCGCGGTGCACAGAGCGGCGAGCACGGCATGAGCTGCAGCGCGCGGGACTTAGGAAAATTTGGAGGTTTGTGAAGGGAGAGAGCGCGAGCGTGTATAAAGCGACCACCTCTACAAGCGGTTCTTAATACAAACCGCTTGTAAACGTGAGATCTACAAGCGGTTCTTAATACAAACCGCTTGTAAACTGTTCTACAAGCGGTTCGTAATACAAACCGCTTGTAAAGAGATCTCTACAAGCGGTTCTAATTAATAACCGCTTGTAAAGAGATCTCTACAAGCGGTTCTAATTAATAACCGCTTGTAAAAGCTCTCTCTACAAGCGGTTATTAATTGGAACCGCTGGTAGAGATATCTCTACAAGCGGTTATTAAGACAAACCGCTGGTAGAAGCCATCTCGGTTATTATTGGAACCGATACATACTACTTAAAAGAGTGTGTTGCCTATTACGGTTAACAAGAACTCTCCTCTCCTCGGCTAGCGCGGCGCTTGAGTGCGGGCTCGAGGTCGCCCGTTCGAGCCCCACTCGCTCCCCGCCGGCCATTCTTTTTTTTTCTTTTAAACCTTTTTTTTTACTTTCTTTACCTTTCATTTTTTTTACTTTCTTTACCTTTTTTTTTTTTACTTTCTTAACCTTTCTTTTTTGTTGATATTCTTCATTTATATTCTTTTTTTTTAGTTTCTTTACCTTTTTTTTTACTTTCTTTACCTTTCTTTTTTGTTGATATTCTTCATTTATATTCTTTTTTTTTAGTTTCTTTACCTTTCTTTTCTTTATTGTTTTTGTTTATATTCTTCATTTGTTAAACCTTTCTATTTTTTTTTACTTTCTTTACCTTTCTTTTTTGTTTACTTCTTGAGGTTTATATTTTTTATTTATTTATTGTTTATTCCATAAGGTTTATTTCTAGGGGTTTATTTCATGAGTTTATTTCAAATAAACACGTACAGTATAAGACACGTCTAAAAATGATCACAAAAGTTCAAATAAATAAGTTCATACAGTAATACTACATTTTAAGTAGTACCATACTATGTCTTTACAAGTCTTCCTTCGTTATGATCGTGACGTATGTAAGCATACATGTATGTGTCATTCAGGATGCTTATGTCAACATCCACCGCAAAAGGAGGGAGCTCGTCGAATCGACTATAGTCTTCCTCATCTGTGGCGTCCTCAACTCCGACAATCCTTCGTTTGCCTTGGAGAACCACGTGTCGCTTTGGCTTATTGTTATTATTATCTTTCGCTTCTTAGGCTTGCTTGACATGTCTATGACATAGAAGACCTGTCTCACATCATTTGCAAGGACGAACGGTTCACGCCTATAGCCGACTTGCGTGAGGTCAACGGTTGTCATGCCGTATTTGTCGACCTTTACGCCGCTTTGAAGTCAGTTTGACCCATTGGCACTTAAATAGAGGGACCTTTAAAGGTCCATAGTCAAGCTCCCATATCTCTTCTATGAAACCATAATATGTGTCCACCTTTCCTTTGTTGTCTTGGCATCTATACGGACACCGCTGCTCGATTGGTGCTCTTGTCATCCTGGGATACGGTGTAAAATGTGTAACCATTTATCTCGTACCCCTTGAATGTCACGATTTCACTAGAAGGTCCCCGTGCCAATCGTTGCAATTGTTCATTGTCGACCCTTTGAAAAGGATATAGTTTTGTAACCAAGCGCCCGAAAGAATCCATGTGCTTCGTGTTATCCAATCCTCGGACCTCCCGAGGAATTCACGGCGTAGAATACTCTTGTGCTCAACAACATACGGGCCACCACAGTTGATTGTTTCAAAACCGTGAAATGTGCTTGCTTAAATGTAAGAAGATCATTGCATGCAATTGCTTTCCTTCCCTCTGTCCCTTTCCCCGTAGCTTGCCCTCATGGCGTGATATAGGACGCCGATCGGATTTAGATCATTAATGTAATCCACACAAAATTCAATCACCTCCTCTGTCCCATAACCCTCGGCAATGCATCCTTCCGACGAGAACTGATTCTGAACATACTTCTTTAGCACACTCATGTACCTCTCAAAAGGGAACATGTTGTGCAGATACACTGGTCCGAGAATACCTATCTCTTTGACAAGGTGAACAAAGTGAGATGAACCATAATATCAAAGAACGCAGGAGGAAATATCATCTCAAGACAAACCACACTTTGTACCACGTCATCCTGCAGCCTTACTTAGTTTATACGGGTCGATGACCTTATGCCAAATCGCATTGAAAAAGAACACGACTTTGTGATTATCCCCGTACTCCACTCGGAAGTATACCTCTTATAGCCACTTTGGGAGCAATTGTGTCATCAACACAAGACAGTCATGGGATTTGGTGTACGATTTTATTCTCTTTCATGTTTATGAGTCTCTTTACATTTGATGAGTATCAGGAAGGGACCTTCACACTATTCAGGCACTCTATCATGCTTTTTCTCTTCTTTGCTTAGAGTGTAGCTCGCAGGATGTAGGTAATGTTGTCCTTTTTCTCTCTTTTCCTGATGTAGGTCGTTCCTCGGTTCCAAGAGTTTAAGGTCCTTCCGACCTTGCGGTGTATCTTTTGATTGGCCATACATATCTATGTAGCCTAGCGAGTTCAAGCAAACATTCTTCGTGATGTGCATGAAGTCAAGTGAGTGACGAACCTCCAAGACTTCCCAATAAGGCAAGTCCCAAAATCGACTTCTTCCACATTGGCGCTGACCATCCTCATTACGCACGCAGGTTTGCTTCGGGACCCTTTCCGAATACTACTTTGATTCTTTACCATAGCAAGTACATGTGGCCCGATGCGATCCGAGGCCTAGCACGAAGGTCTACTTGCCCGTTAAATTTCCTGCACTTCTTCCGCCATGGGTGACTCGTAGGAAGAAACCTACGGTGGCCCATGTAGACAACCTTTCGAGAGTTTTTCAGGTACATGCTGTCCGTTTCATCTAAGCATTGGACACAAGCTCTATATCCTTTGATAGTTTGGCCAGACAGTTCACGAGAAGCAGGCGATCGTTGATTGTTACAAATAACAATGCACGTAAGGTGAAATACTCCCTTTTGTACTCATCCCATACCCGTGCACCATCCTCCCACAACGTCACAAGATCTGCAACCAATGGTTTCAGGTAGACATCGATGTCATTTCCAGGTTGCTTGGGGCCTTGGATCAACAACGGCATCATGATGTACTTTCGCTTCATGCCTGACCATGGAGGAATGTTATACATACATAGTGTAACAGGCCAGGTGCTATGGTTGTCGCTCAACTCTCCGAAAGGATTCATCCCATCGGTACTTAACCCAAACCTTATGTTTCTCACCTCTTGTGCGAAGTGCGGGTACGTCCGATCGACTTTCCTCCACTGTGATCCATCTGCAGGTGTCTAAGCATACCGTCATCTTTACGCTCTTCTTTGTGCCAACGCATCATCCGGGCATGCGCTTTGTTAGCAAACATACGCTTCAATCGGGAATCAGGGAAATACCACAACACTTTAGTGGAGGTCTCTTCTTCTTACGCTCCCCATCTATTTCACCTAGATCATCTCTCTTCACCTTATACCGTGATTCTTTGCACCTTGGACAAACATCCAAATTGGCATACGCATTGCGATACAGGATGCAATCGTTACGACATGCGTGTATCTTACGTACTTTCAGTCCCAAAGGATGCAGACGACTTCCTTTGCTTCATATGTAGATTCAGCAGAGTGTTATCTTCTCGAAGCAACTTCTTTATGAGTGTCAACAACTCATCGAATCCCTTATCGACACACTATTTGTGGCCTTCCATTGCATAAGTTCAAGTGTGGTACGCAACTTCTTGTGGTCCCGCCCACAATTTGGGTATAAAGGAGTTACGTGGTCCTCTAACATGCGCTGGAATTTCTCGAACTGTCTTTCATCTGTGTAGTCTCCTCACCGTCACGCGACATCTGGTCCACTCATCATCACCAAAGTCACTGAGTGTACCTCCCACGGAATAGCATTGCGTGGCGTCCGAGATATTTTTGAATCCCTCTTCTTCTTCCTCGTCTTCTTCCTCGTCTTCCTCGTCTTCGCCATGGTTGGTCCAACGTTCATAGTTTGGCATGAAACCTCTCATCATCAAATGGTTCATAACCTGCCATCGCTGTGAGTGCTCCTTCTCGTTCTTGCAATCTACACACGGACAACATATGAAGCTGCCTGGAGGCAGGAATGCAATGGCCGCATCGAGAAAAGCCTGCACGCCATCAATGAACTCTCTCGATCGACGGTCCGCATTATACATCCATTGCCGGTTCATCTACAATAAAGTAATAATTTCATATATTTTTTTCTTCTCCAAGAAAAACAACCCCACCTACACCTTCATGCAATTAAAGATCTACCTTTCTAAATTTTTTTATCCCTTTCTACCTTTCTAATTATTTTTTTATCCTTATTTTATTTTATACACTACTAATTACTTCATTGCAATGTCATATTTTGAACTAGATCACCATACATCTTCATACCATAACAACAACAAGCATACAAAATAAATTTTGGGGAACAACTTCATACCATACACATTTCAACATGTTCTACCTAGCAAAGCAACACATTTCAACATGAATAAATCATGATTTCTCCACATCCAATGCATAAAAACAGCAATATGTAGGTGAGAAAGATGCTAACATGCTCTTCTTGACCTTAAAACACTTAATTTGAAGCTAAATCACCAGCAATTTCAAAACAAAAATTTGGGCAGCACCTCCAGGAAGAATGCTGCTCGGCCCTTCTCTGCTCATCGATCGTTGGCTCGGGAGGAAGAAGAAGTTTAAAGTTCTGGGCGGGAGGGATTCTAGAAGCGGTTTCATATACAAACCGCTTCTGAATGTTGAGTTCTAGAAGACGTTTGTATGTCAAACCGCTTACGATTTTAGAAGCGGTTTGACAAACAAACCGCTACTAAAACTAAGACTTCAGAAGCGGTTTTATACACGAACCGCTTCTAAATATAAATCTCTACAAGCGGTTGAGGTCTCAAACCGCTTGTGATAATTCATAAGCAGTTTGGAAAACGAACCGCTTGTGATGCTTGTCAACACAAGCGGTTCGTATGACCAACCGCTTCTAGTGACCCCCTCCCGCCCGTTGCTCAGGAACCGCTTCTGGTGCGTGGGCCAGAACCGGTTCGCACCTAACCGCTTGTAATATACCGCTTGTGATGCCCAGTTCTGTAGTAGTGTTCTACTAGAATCTGGGAGAAACCCAGCCAAACGGGTTAAAACTTGAAACGATTCTCCTCGGAACGTTTCTCCTTTTTCCACACCGTGGTTGAATCACCCTCAACCCCGTTTCACTAGTTTCTACTAGAATCTGGAACCGTACCAAACGGTTTGCAGAAACTGATTCTGATTCTACCTGAAACGTTTCTACCAAGAATCTGGAACCGTTTCCGTTTCTACTAGAATATGGAACCGTACCAAACGAGGCCTTAGTATGCACAGAACCACACTTAATCTACCATTCAGTTCGGTTTGGAATGTACCAATTTCACTATAATTTTATACAGTTATTTTAAGATGATAGGAATAACTGACTTGCGTAATCAAATTATCGATAGTCCAAAATCTCGATAGTTTACAACGTAAGGCTCACAAGACTCCTTAATACACAGGAACTACTCTATTTTCCACTTAGGTCAGTTTGGCATGTACCAATTGAACTATAAATTTAAAAAATTATTTTAATATGATGGGACTAACTGGTTTGTGCAATCAACTTATCGGATAATTCAAAATCTCGATAGTTAACGATGTAAGCCTCACAACTCAGAAGATATGGGTTAAAATTCCAATAATTATAGTGAATATCTGCACAAATAATTCACTCAACCTGTAGTTGATGAAAATGAGCTTAGTCATCAGCCAAAAACAAAAGGTGCCTCATCGGCTCATCACTAGGCTATCACACAATTGGTGCAGGAACTTGACCGAAAATAATTCATCTCCCACATAAGTCAAAAGCAATTCTTGCATTTCCTAAAAAAAACTTTTATAAGGAAATTAAGCACACATATATCAACGAAACACATAAACAATCGTTCAACGAGACGTTAGAAGTACAACATGTTGAATATGTGATCCAAATTCTTGATAGTGAAGGAAAGATGGTTTGTGGTAGCCGGAAGCATTTAGTGGAGGTAACCAGCCGTTGAAACCGACTATTAGAAATCAGTCATATCTTTTCGGATTTGTTTCCTTATCGATCACGCCTCGTTTTGTACCCTTACATATCTTTACCCCTTTATAATTCACCAGTTAATTCTTTCCTACATGCACACACTATTCTGTCCCCATAGAGGATATTTTTCCTTTGTCCACCCTAAAACGTGCACCCAGAAATCCTATTTCCTCATAATCAAAGGCTAAGATGTTTCGACACATCACTTCATCAAATCTAATGGACCAAATCTCCCAGTTCATCCCATCCCGAGCCCCAATCCCCAGTCGCGCCTAAACTAAAGCGCCCTCAAGCTCTGCGCCCCGATCCCCAATCCCCAATCCCCAAGCTCGCCGCCACCTCCCCCTACTCCCGTGCGCCGCCGCAGGCCAACCCCTCCGCGCCGCACCCGCTCGAGCACCCTGACCTTCTGGTTCGACAACCCGGCTGCATGGGGAAGCTTCGCCACCGTCGATGACTTCTGCAGTTCCTTTCTTCCCCATCCCCCGCCGCCACCTGCGCCGCGCCACTTGACGACGGCTTCTCCTCCGCGGTGGCACTCGCTCGGGTCCTCGCACGCTGCCCCGCGCTCGGCGCCGACCCGTACTTCCTCGCGCTCGCCTCTGTCCCCACGCGCCTGGCGATTGTCTTCGCTCGCTCTTCAACCTTCCACCGGATGTCTTCGATTCGGCCGTCCTCCTCCGGGCCCACCCCTCCTCGGCCTCCTCAGTAGCGGAACCGTCCAAACCCTCCCGGCTGGCGCCGCCGCATCAGCAACCGTCGGAGGCTGGGGGGTTTCGGTGGACGTGCAACACCTGCGCCGCCGAGTTCGATTCGCTGCAGGAGCAGCGGGAGCACTTCAAGTCCGACCTCCACTGCCTCAACGTATCTATCCTTCTTCTCACTTGGCTTTGCATCTCCCTTTGGTTATCGGAATACATTCTTACGAAGATAGATTGACGAACAAAATTTTGAACTTTGTTTATTGTCTAATGCTGATCATGGGGGGTATTCTTGAGTAGATGGAATGCACAATTGTATTTGATTTACAGTAGATTTTTTTTTCCCGTCTAGGAGGGTTAATTAATTATCGGAAAACAACAAAAATATGAGGGTTAGGCAGATAAATTATTAATTGAATCTCTTAGATGGACGACATAGTACAGTGACACCCAGGAAGAGCTAATCATAAGCCTTACAGTATAGAACAGAACACATTACTATTGCATTGGAGCCTCACAACATAGTTTTGATCACTCGAAAAGGAGATAGCATTTGTTTAAATAACTAATGAATGATGCCCCATCACATATTATATCGCTTCCACTAGCTGCTTCAATCAAGTCCTAAGATGATAAAAAACACAGTGAAGACTGAAGTGTTTTAAATATGAGATTTTCACCGGTTTCTCTTAATTGTTATGGATAACTTGGTTGTCAAATGTTGATGTTTCTCACCAGAATCCACCTACTCCATAGGCAACAAGCTACTCTCATTGTCCTTCCTCTTGCATCATTGCATTTGTTAGCCTTGTCCATGGCGTCACTCATACCAACAGCAAAATGCGCAAACTAAAAATCACACGGATCATGTCCTGCAAACAGAAATATTAATGCTGTTGATGACTGTATGGTCCGTTTTGCATTCTCTCTTTTGTTTTTCTGCACTGTACTAGCTTCGGTGATTCACTAATTAAACTGATTGGCTAGATGGCTGGATGAAGATAAGCAACAGCAGTTAAGACAGTTGCATGACATTGTTGCAAGGGTGGCTTTATTTGATCTCCCTGACAGACCTAAATGGGTTTGGGGAAAATCTGGGTTTTTTTTTTCTGCGAAATTAGTTTATAAACATCTTAATAGAAATGTTCTTGATCAAGCTCATAAAGTTCTTTGGAAAGTGAAACTCCCTCTCAAATTTAATATTTTCATGTGGTTAATTTGGAGGAATGCAAATTTAATAAAAGATAATCTCCTGAAAAGGAATTGGCATGGAAGCACTAGCTGCAGCTTCTGCTTTGAAAATGAATTGATTAATCACTTATTCTTTGAGTGTGTGGTGGAGGGTTGTGATAGGCTTGGCGAGCCAACATAAAAAAAGGTCTCCTTTTCATGCAATGAGAGGCTTGGCTGTTGTTGTCTTTTAAGTGTGCGTTGGCAAAGTATGTTTGGACTGTGATTGGTAGGATGATAGGGTTGAGTTGTCGTCCCACATCTTTCAATCAATATTTGTGGTGGATTAACCATTATTTTCCTGCGGGGCCCGGGGGGGGAATCATATCATGGGATTGTCAGCTGTTTGTTGGGCAATCTAGAAATTTTGAAATCAAGCCTGTTTTGAAAAGAGGCTGATTGGATCTCCTGCTGAGACCATTTGTTACTTGTGCAACTTCTTGAAATACTGGGCAGGCCTCTACTTAGTTGCCATGAAGGAGGAGATCATTGCTGGAGCAGAAGCAATGCAATCTGATGCTCGTCCGCAGCACACCAAGGCAAACAGGAGGGCGGAAGCTACATCTGGAGAAAGGAGGTTGCTGGATGGGCAAGGAGAAATCGATACTACTACTGCAGCCAAAGAAGCCTCTGGGTGAAAAATAGTGAGAAGCTACAATTTCTAATTTTTGTGCAGTGTATGCCTTTGAATCTTCAAAACTTGTGATAATGGTAGCTTTGCTTTAGTACTGTTTTTTCTTCTTTGGTCCATCCTTAAGTGGCAGGGTGGCTTGGTGCATCCTTTTCTGGTTTTATTCTTCCTCTTATGTATTCACATGGTATAGATAGATTGGATAACAGACAACTACCAATTCATACTACTATAATGCATATGTACAAACAACTCTAAAAGTGACATTGGAATGTACACGGTTATCCTGTGCATGTAACAGACCCGTGCTGATAATATATGGAATATTGTCTGCGATATATATGACTATACCAAAAGGCACTTGACTCTTTGGTAATCTGTCTAGGTTCTTCGTTTGAATAATGGTGCGATATATGATATTGATCTCACACTAGGTAAGTTATTTGCTCTTGCTCTTATTACTACATATTGTTCTTGAAAATTAACTATATATGGCCGCATGGCTGTTTCAAGAGGTTAACGTACTATACACCAATATTTCACAAGCTAAAGATCACACGATACACCAATATTAGATTCGAAGCAATATACAAACCGTTTCAGATACTGTTTCCTATCTGGTAACAGAGCTTATTTGTTTCCTGGTTTGTTTCCTCACGCGCTAGGAAACTAAATGGCCCTAATCAAGGAGTCAAGATCCTGATTTGTTTCCTATAGCCACATGCATGCAATCGAAGTCCTGATTTGTTTCCTCGGCTCCTAATGGCGCTCGCTTGATTAGAGTCCAGAACGGATAGAAGGTGTGAAATCATGTGCTCAAAAATTGGCTTTGAACTGAAAAATTAACTTAGATTTGAATTTGCAAAATGTGTTTGTTCATGTGTTTTGACAATTGACAAGAAACAGTAAGTTTTGCCTTGGCGCCGGACCAATCCTAAAGAAAACAGTAAGTTTCCCATCTACGACGGACAAACTTTCTTGGTCCTTTGTAAACATGCTTTTTGACAACCTCTTTCTCCTATGTACAACGGACAAAGTTTTTGTGTCCGTCGTGAACATGTTTTTGAGCGCATGAGCCAAACCCTATTTTCCAAGAATCCAGTAAGTTTCGCATGTACGACGGACAAAGTTTTGGAGTGCATCGTGAATGGCTTTGAGGATTGATTTCGCATGTACAGCGGACAAAGTTTTTGGGTCCGTTGTGAGCGTGTTTTCACCGAATGTTTTCTTCTTGGGCCGAGAGTTTCACATGTACGCCGGACAAAGATTTCTTGTCCGTCGTGAATGGACTTTTTCTAGGGTTTTTATTTCTTGTCCGTTGTGAACGTGTTTTGCTCAGTTTGGATGTTTTGCAAGAATTGAAATGGTTTGATCTTGAGATTATGAAATTTGTGATGATTTCATGATGTGTGTTTTGAAGTGGACTTTATGCAATGCTCATGTGAGTAGTTGCATGGATTGATGTGAGTCAAGTCGTGGACTTGTGCTCGGAATTGTTTTGTGGTTTGTTCATGTGCAGGTATTGCTCGAAGACGAATGTGGTCGATGACGGGACCGGAACTAGGTTCATGGAGGAACTGAGGTTCGGGACTAGGTTCAGGAGGAACTGAGGTCTTGGTGGTCAAGGATGTCATGCGGGACGTTCGGGCTAAGGGAATGGTGCACATGAAGAATGGTTAGTCACGTGAGAATGACAGGAGGTCATTCGTGTGCAAAGTGTTAGTCACGTGAGTATGGCAGGTGGCCATACGCGTGCAAAGTGTTAGTCACGTGAGTATGGTAGGGTTGCCATACGCGTGCAAGAGTTGTACTCGGCCAGGTTGGGCCAAGTAGAGTTGTGTTGGATACGGATTCCTTCTAGGGAATAGGAATCGTATTCAGAACTCCTTGTGGGTTGGTGCTTTAAATAGGTGGGGGGTCTCCTGTTGAAAGGCATCAAGTAGAGCTGAGCGCATCAAGCTTTGAGCTTGGTTTTAGGGTTTGTACTCTTTTGATGAGAGTATTTTAGACAAGAAATAAAGATCAATTCTTCCAAGATTTTTGCGTGCCCACAAGAACCACGTCGCTCTGATATTTTCTGTTTTGGTTCTTGTTTGCATGCTTGTTCTAGTTCTAGATTGGTTTTTGTTCTTCAAGTTTTATCTTGATTTGATCCATCAAAAACCTCTCTAGGGTATTGATCTAGTGTTTCTCAAAGTCTAGTTGATCAATCTTTTGTCGTTCTTGTTTAATCTTGAAGTTTTGATTAGATTGATTCTCGTCAAGTTCTGGATCAGCAAGCTTGCGAAGCTCATAACTTTTGATCCGTAAGTCCGATCGAGCTGATTCTTTTTGGGTTCGATTCGTATTGGAATCTAGTTTCTTGTGTCCAAATTTCAGATCGTTTCGACAGTTGGATCTCCAGGAATTCTCGTTTTACCAAACCTCTGTCATTCTGTTTTTGTCGAAAACGAGGCAATTATTTGGTTCTGTTTTGGGGTGAACTTTTTAATAGGTCAAGAATTTGGTTTTAGCTTCCGCACAATCATTCACCCCCCCTCTGATTGCTATATTCGTATACTTCGATCCTACAAGTGGTATCAGAGCAAGGTTTTTCTAATCTATCTTAACCGGTGATTAGATTAATGGATCGCTATTCGACAAAACCGTGTGTGTTCGATGGTGTTGATTTTCAGTTTTGGAAGGCCAAGATGGAGGCATTCATCCAAGCACAAGGCTTCACAATTTGGGAGAAGGTGTACAAGCCATACCAAGTCACAAGCGACAATGTCAACGACACCAATCGCACACATGTTGAAGCAAACAAAGAAGGCGCGCAACTTGATTATCCAAGGCTTGGGACGGCGACTTTGATCGTGTGGTTCATCTTCGATCCGCATATGAGGTATGGAAATCTCTTTGTGATTACCATGAAGGTTCTAATCTTGTGAAAGAGGTTCGCCAAGACATCTACAAAAGGAGTACATGCGATTCGAGATGAAACCGAGTGAGTCGGTAGATGACTTCTTTGCGTTTTAATAAGATTCTTAGCAATTTGCGTCTTTGTTGGAGTTAGCTTTGATGATGCTGCTAATGCTAGACAATTGCTTAGTGCTTTGGACATGTCGGTGTGGGAGATGAAAGTAACATCTATACAAGAATCTACTACCATGAGTACACTTACTTTAGATGTTCTTTATTCTAAGTTGAAAACTCATGAGTTGGATGTTCTTGCCAGGAAGGGTAACATTAAATCAATTGCTTTGATCTCTAACCCTAACATGTCAAATGCAAATTCTTCTTCTAGCTTTGCCTTGTCCTCCTTGTCTTCTTTAACAGATGAACAAATTGAAGAATTTCCTGAAGAAGATCTGGCACTACTCTCTTCTCGCTTTAACAAAGCTTTGCAGAATGTGAGAATGAGAAAGAGAGGTGGTCCTCCAAGATGCTATGAGTGTGGTGACCTCAACCATATTCGCACAAATTGTCCTAAGCTTGCAGGAAAAACATCAAGGGAGGAAAAGGACAATGACAGAAGAAAAGAGAAGAAGAAGTTCCTTTCAAGTGATAGAAAGAAGAAAAGCTTCATCAACCGCAAAGTGATCCACCGAGTTCTTTCCGCTCTTGAACAAGTCAATTTGAGCGATGTGGATTCGGAGAGCAGCGAGGACGATGCAACTCCAAGCAAACATGATTTGGTGGGACTGTGTCTCATGGCAAGCAGCAAGGATAGCTTCAGGGGCGACCACGGCCAAATGACTTCAATGAGGTAGATCCTTCTTATGATGAATTAGCTATTCTTTGTTGCTCGTCTTGGAAAATTGCTTGACAAACGTGATAAGAAAATTAAGAAACATGATTTCATTGTTGAATCATTGAATGCTGAAATTGCTAGACTTAAAACCTTGATTCCTAGTGATGATACTTGCAAATCATGTGACTTAATTTACAATGAGCTCACCTTGCTTAGGAAAGAACATGCTCTTTTGTTGCATCTAAATGAGAAAAATGAGAAACATGTTGTAAATGCTAGCTGTTCCACTGATGATTTGCATAGTTCAACTTCTTGTTCTAAATGCTCAACTCTTGAATTAAAATTGAAAGATGCAAATGCTAGGGTTTCTCAATTAACTGATAATTTGCTTTCACATGAAATTCTCTCATGCTCAACTTGTCGCAAACAAAAAGGAAAAGTAGATGTTCCCTGCAATAATTGTTTAACTCTTGCTAAGAAAGTTGATTACTTGCAAAATTCTTTGGAACGTTTCACTAATGGCAAGAAGAAGTTGAACATGATTTTGGATCAATCTAAGGTTAGCACAAACAAGAGAGGTTTAGGTTTTGATCCTTATGCCACATATGAAACTAAACCTCGCCTTTGTTGTTCGGGCTCCTTGCAAAATTGAGTTATCTAATGAGCCTAAGAAAATTGCTTTTCAATCTGCTTTGGTTTTATCTTCTACTATGATGAATGCAAAATGTGCTTTTCTTGTTAAAGCTAAACATCATGTCAAGTACACTTGCACTCATTGTGGTAGAGATGGACACTTAGTAGATTTTTGCTTTAGACTAGCCAAACAAAGAAAAGAAGGAAAGAACTAAGGCTAGGTCAAATTTCAGCAAAGCACATTTTTATGCGCCTAGAGTGATGAAAACACCTTCTGTTCCTACAAACATGGGAAAAGGCAAATCTGATTTTGTGCATAAAAATTATCGTGTTGTGCCCTCTTGTTGTGCGTCGTGTGTCTCAAGATCGATTCCCAAAAATCTCATTCCTAACCCCGATCTTGAGACCTCGACATGTTTTGTTGCTATGTAGGCTTCTCGCGAGGAAGGAGAACATATGGCTAGTGGATTAGGATGCTCACGCCACATGTCCGGTAATAAGAATTGGTTCTCCTCCTCACTCGTGCATCTCGTCTTTGAAAGTGTTACTTTTGGAGATGCTTCTTCCTCTTCTGTTGTGGCAAAAGGTACAATAAAGGTAAGTGACAAGTTTATGTTCAAAGATGTGGCTCTTGTTGAAAATTTGAAATATAACTTGCTTTCTGTCTCACAAATGCTTGATGAAGATCTTGAGATAAGCTTTAAGAAAAATGAATGCAAAGTGCTAGATGCTTGAGGTGATCTTGTGTTCAAAATTTCTCGTTTTGGAAGAGTCTTTAAAGCTGATTTTGATGCATCACCTTCTTCTAAGCATAGGTGTCTAATCGCCAATGTTTCTAAAGATTTATTCTTTTGGCATCGTAGACTTGGTCATGTTGGTTTTGATCATCTTACTCGTATAAGTGGTTTAGATCTTATACGTGGCTTGCCTAAGCTTAAGAGTGATAGCAATCTAGTATGTTCTTCTTGTAGACATGGTAAGATGATTGCAGGTTCACATCCACCTCTTACCATGGTGATGACAAACGCTCCAGGACAGCTTCTACATCTTGATCTGATTGGACCATCTCGAGTTCAATCCTTTGGAGGCAAATGGTATGTGCTTGTGATTGTTGATGATTTTTCGAGATACTCTTGGGTATACTTTATGGCATCTAAGGATGAGGCTTTTAGTCATTTTAGAAGTCTTGTTCTTAGGCTTTCTATTGATCATCCAGGAGCTCTCAAAGCTATTAGAAGTGATAATGGAACTGAATTCAAAAATGCTTCCTTTGATCTCTTTTGTCTTTGAAAAGGAATTGATCATCAATTTTCATCTCCTAGAGTGCCTCAACAAAATGGTGTAGTTGAAAGGAAAAATAGAACGTTAGTTGAAATGGCTAGAACTATGCTAGATGAGCATCACTCTCCTCGAAATTTTTGGGCTGAAGCGATTTCAACTGCTTGTTATGTTTCAAACCGTGTGTTTTTGAGATCAAAATTGGGTAAGACTCCATATGAGCTTCGGTTTGGACATAGACCTTCTGTTTCTCACTTTAGGGTTTTTGGATGCAAATGCTTTGTCTTGAAATCTGGAAATCTTGATAAATTTGAAGCTAGATCAATGGATGGCTTTTTCCTTGGATATCCTGCTCATACTCGTGGCTATCGTGTGCTTGTTTTGGAGACTAACAAAATTGTGGAAACTTGTGAAGTTACTTTTGATGAGGCTAGTCCAGGCACTAGTCCAAGTGATGCAGTGCAGCGCATACATTCGAGGGAGAAAATCTTTGAAGATGATGATGATATTGAAGATGAGGTCTTGACTCTTCCTAATGTACAACAAGATGTAGCACCTTTGGCACCTACTACTACATCACCTACAGCTAACCATCCTCAAGCTACAACATCATCTGTACATGCTGAAAATGAAGAAGGAGAAGGAGAAGTCTCAAAAGCCAATGCTCCCTTGTACATTCAAAAATGCATCCATCTCGAACAAATGATTGGAGACCTAAATGAGAGAGTCACTTTCGATCCAGGTTTATTCATTCGACACTCATGCTCATTCCGCTTTAGTTGCTTCTTTTGAACCCAAAGATATATCTCATGCATTATCTGACGAATCTTGGATCAATGCCATGCATGAAGAAATAGAGAATTTTGAACGAAATAAAGTTTGGAAACTTGTCTCACCTCCTCCAGATTTTAATGTTATTGGAACTAGATGGGTTTTCAAAAATAAACAAAGTGAGGATGGTGTTGTTGTTAGAAACAAGGCTACATTGGTTGCTCAAGGTTACACTCAAATTGAAGGCTTAGATTCTGATGAAACCTTTGCTCCTGTTGCTAGAATTGAAGCCATTAGAATCCTTTTAGCTTTTGCTGCATCCAAAGGTTTCAAATTGTATCAAATGGATGTGAAAAGTGCTTTTCTGAATGGCTACATAAATGAGGAGGTTTATGTCAAGCAACCACCTGGTTTTGAAAATTCAAAGTTTCCAAATCATGTGTTCAAACTATCAAAAGCTTTGTATGGTTTGAAACAAGCCCCTAGAGCATGGTATGATAGGCTAAAAACCTTTTTACTTGAAAAAGGCTTTTTAATGGGAAAGGTTGACAAAACTCTCTTTTTACTCAAGCAAGGCAATGATCAACTATTCGTTCAGATTTATGTTGATGATATTATCTTTGGTGGTTCATCTCATGTTTTAGTGTCTAAGTTTTCAGAAACAATGAGGAAGGAGTTTGAGATGAGTATGATGGGTGAGTTGACATACTTTTTGGGATTTCAAATCAAGCAAACGAAGGATGGTACTTTTGTACATCAAAGCAAATACACGAAAGACTTGCTACATCGCTTTGGAATGGAAAGCGACAAGCCGATCATGACACCCATGGAGAGCACTTGCGCACTTGACCACGATGAAGATGGTGAGCGGTTGATCAAAAGGAATATAGAAGTATGATAGGTTCACTTTTGTACCTCAACGCATCAAGGCCGGATATACAATTTCTTTGTATGCTTGTGTGCTCGTTTTCAAGCTTCCCACGTGCTTCACATCGACAATTTGTCAAAAGGATTTTCAGGTATCTTCATGGAACTCAAGATTTTGGCATTTGGCTTTCGCTTCCTCATGCATTAGTTTGAGATCTTTTACGATGCTGATTTTGGAGGATGTAGAATTGATAGGAAGAGCACTTACGGTTCATGTCACTTCTTGGGAAATTCTCTCATTGCATGGTCATCTAGAAAGCAATCTTACATTTGCACAATCAAGCTGCTTGAATCTGAATATGTGGCTGCTGCTAGTTGTTGTTCTCAAATTCTTTGGATAGTAGCTACACTTAAAGATTATGGGGTTATTTTGGATAGTGTTCCTCTTCTGTGTGATAACACTAGTGCAATTTGCATTGCTAAGAACCCTGTGCAACATTCAAGAACAAAACATATTGACATCAGATTTCACTTTCTTAGAGATCATGTTGAAAAAGGCAACATTGTGCTTCATCATGTGGATACTGAACATCAATTGGCAGACATTTTCACAAAACCTTCGTCTTCTTCTCGTTTTGCTTTCATTCGGGGAGAACTTGGGATTGTTCATCTAATGGATTGTTTTGAGGGGGAGTTTCTTTGCCAAGTTCTTTCACTTGATGAGCTCACTTTATCATATTTCTTTATATGTTATGTAATTGAGCTAATATATGATAATCTAATTGTCTCACTTGAACTAAAAATGACATTGCGGAATTCCCTGGACTGATTGCCTATAGCTAAATACTCTGTGATATCTCACTCTTCTAGGCTTGATATTGAATCCTCTTGACAAATTTGGGCTATGAAGCAAGCGTGGTTTCAACTTTACTCTTTCATAAGACCTTTTAATCACTTTTGCATGTTTATAATCAAAGAAAAATGAAAAGAAAAGGGAATCAATAAAAAAGGGCTAAAGCTTCAAGTTATTTGCTTCAAGCATGCTTTCCTTAAAATGGTTAAGATGTATGCTTCAAGCATGCCATTCCCTCAAAGATAAGATGTATGCTTCAAGCATGCCACTCCTAGAAAATAAAAGAAGTATGCTTCAAGCATGCCACATGCGATTTATTGTTTAAAGATTAAATTGGTCCACTAGATTGGAGTTGAAACTAGTTGCTCGCCCTGATTTGTTATTTGCTTCAACTTTGAGCCTTTGTTTTTCTACTAAAGGTTTTGCTTAGTACTTGGCTATAGTTGACTGAATTGAGGTTGAGATACATGTCATTCCCTAACATGCTAAAATCACATCAAGATCATGTATTTTGCATATTATGTGATATATAAGGTTATATGATCGAATGAGCTCATCTTTTCCTATCTTGGCACTCCCTTGTTTCTCTTTGTGAAATCATTGTTTCAGGAAAAATTTTGAACCTGTTCTCTCTTTTACTCTTGATGAATCCATTGTCAAAGGGGGAGAAATTTGGAAATCTTTCTTTGAAAAGTTTAAAGAAAAAGGAGAGTTGTTAAAATTGAGAATTTTGGGAGAAGTTTGGAGATTTTTGAAATTTTTGGGCGCATTGCACATTCACACACATTTTCATTCTCGGGAGATTTTGTTTTGCATTTTGGTCAAAGGGGATTGTGTTTTCTTACTTTGGTCTTTGATCCTTTGGATTTCAAAATCTTTTGAAAAGTGAATGCCAAATGTTCAATTCTAAGTGGTGTTGCCAATGTTTTCATCAAGGGGAGATTGTGAAATCATGTCTTTGAAAAATTGGCTTTGAACTGAAAAATTAACTTAGATTTGAATTTGCAAAATGTGTTTGTTCATGTGTTTTGACAATTGACAAGAAACAGTAAGTTTTGCCTTGGCGCGGACCAATCCTAAAGAAAGCAGTAAGTTTCCCAACTACGACGGACAAACTTTCTTGGTCCTTTGTAAACATGCTTTTTGACAACCTCTTTCTCCTATGTACAACGGACAAAGTTTTTGTGTCCGTCGTGAACATGTTTTTGAGCCCATGAGCCAAACCCTATTTTCCAAGAATCGGTAAGTTTCGCATGTACGACGGACAAAGTTTTTGGAGTGCTCGTGAATGGCTTTGAGGATTGATTTGCATGTACAGCGGACAAAGTTTTTGGGTCCGTTGTGAGCGTGTTTTCACCGGAATGTTTTCTTCTTGAACCGAGAGTTTCACATGTACGCGGACAAAGATTTCTTGTCCGTCGTGAATGGACTTTTTCTAGGGTTTTTATTTCTTGTCCGTTGTGAACGTGTTTTGCTCGATTTGGATGTTTTGCAAGAATTGAAATGGTTTGATCTTGAGATTATGAAATTTGTGATGATTTCATGATGTGTGTTTTGAAGTGGACTTTATGCAATGCTCATGTGAGTAGTTGCATGGATTGATGTGAGTCAAGTCGTGGACTTGTGCTCGGAATTGTTTTGTGGTTTGTTCATGTGCGGTATTGCTCGAAGACGAATGTGGTCGATGACGGACCGGAACTAGGTTCATGGAGGAACTGAGGTTCGGGACTAGGTTCAGGAGGAACTGAGGTCTTGGTGGTCAAGGATGTCATGCGGGACGTTCGGGCTAAGGGAATGGTGCACATGAAGAATGGTTAGTCACGTGAGAATGGCAGGAGGTCTTTCGTGTGCAAAGTGTTAGTCACGTGAGTATGGCAGGTGGCCATACGCGTGCAAAGTGTTAGTCACGTGAGTATGGTAGGGTTGCCATACGCGTGCAAGAGTTGTACTCGGCCAGGTTGGGCCAAGTAGAGTTGTGTTGGATCACGGATTCCTTCTAGGGAATAGGAATCGTATTGAACTCCTTGTGGGTTGGTGCTTTAAATAGGTGGGGGTCTCTGTTGAAAGGCATCAAGTAGAGTCGAGCGCATCAAGCTTTGAGCTTGGTTTTAGGGTTTGTACTCTTTTGATGAGAGTATTTTAGACAAGAAATAAAGATCAATTCTTCCAAGATTTTTGCGTGCCCACGGTAACCACGTCGCTCTGATATTTTCTGTTTTGGTTCTTGTTTGCATGCTTGTTCTAGTTCTAGATTGGTTTTTGTTCTTCAAGTTTTATCTTGATTTGATCCATCAAAAACCTCTCTAGGGTATTGATCTAGTGTTTCTCAAAGTCTAGTTGATCAATCTTTTGTCGTTCTTGTTTAATCTTGAAGTTTTGATTAGATTGATTCTCGTCAAGTTCTGGATCAGCAAGCTTGCGAAGCTCATAACTTTTGATCCGTAAGTCCGATCGAGCTGATTCTTTTTGGGTTCGATTCGTATTGGAATCTAGTTTCTTGTGTCCAAATTTCAGATCGTTTCGACGGTTGGATCTCCGGGAATTCTCGTTTTACCAAACCTCTGTCATTCTGTTTTTGTCGAAAACGAGGCAATTATTTGGTTCTGTTTTGGGGTGAACTTTTTAATAGGTCAAGAATTTGGTTTTAGCTTCCGCACAATCATTCACCCCCCTCTGATTGCTATATTCGTATACTTCGATCCTACAGAAGGCATCACGGCGATTACGTCCAGATCGCCTTCCTCTAGCCCATGCACCCATATACAACGCATGCAGGCTCGTGATGCCTTCTGCGGCACGAGTAAGTAATATTGCGTGCTAGCGATTTCTTCAGCCGATTGGGCAGACGACGATTACGTCCAGATCGCCTTCCTCTAGCAAACGTTGCAGAAGGCTCGTGGAAGGCTCGTGGCAGGCTCTGCGGCACGAGTAAGTAATATTGCCCGTGCTAGCGATTTCTTCAGCCGATTGGGCAGAAGACGAGTTTGACATCGTCAGGCTCGTGGCAGTTCTGCGACATCGTCTCCACGTCCGTCGGCGTCGTCCTCGCGTCCGGCGACCTCTGCTTGAACAGCTGGTAATCTCGTTTCTCTTTTTTGTTGTTACGTATTTTTTTTGTAGTATATATATGTCAAAAACAAGCAGGTTCCACAAAAATCTAGGGGATGCTTTTAGAATTGTTTAACGAAATATATTTAGCAAAATAAGACATGCATATTAATCTAAGACGTGCATATTAATCTATCACCATGTCATCATCTAACGAAATAAATTATAGGGACAAGAATTAGATTCCTTTATTGCAATACCGTATTCTAGCAAACGTTGCTTACTGCGGTGTCAACATGGTAGTTTGTATGATCCAAAAAGCCATAGTTGTCACATAAGAAGTTAATTATCAACAAGTGCCCTCCCAATGGCAAATAATGAAACATTTGTGGCACATTAACATTTTAAAGCTGATGTGGAGTTAAACTAAACTACATTTATGAAGTACCAACATCCTAACTATTTAGGAAAACAAAAAACATAGACTTGCCTGATCCGACATAACTTAGAGAACTCCGCAGATTGCCTGATGAAATTTGTTCTTTCTCGTATTTAAGCACTGCGTTGCCCAGATCTATTGCTCATCCTAAAAACTTCCAAACACTATCTTCAGCTTGCAGCCTTGCATCACAACTTCGTGTCTCCTACAACTTGTAGTACTACATTGTTCCTTCAAAAACTTCTAGCACTACAGCAATATATATTTTACAATATATATTTCTATCCCATAAACAGTTCTTATGTTACTTTATGCACTTGCTTGTGTAATCAACGATATAATAACTCTTTGTATCTTTCTTTTGTGCACATCTTACTACACTATATTACCAAAAAACATATAACACCTTTTGCTTATTTGAATTGTATTACCAAATATCGCCGTAGCGTTAGCACGGGCAATATACTAGTCCTTGTAGTTACACGGAATTGAGTAAACGAATCATTATATAATCCCTCACTTCTTAAACTCTTCTCATATAGTGATCAGTATGTTCGCTATTTGCTTTGTCGATTTCCAACAAGTGGTATTGAACTCACGTTTTTTTAGTCAATCAATCTAGGGTTTGTTCTACAAGGCAACATTAAAGTATGTTGGGGCGATAGGTGCCTGCACCATCAAACAAACTGTAACACCCGTGTTCTGTAATTAAGCTTAATGAAGATAATTAAGTGTTGATTAGTGCTCTGATTTGTTTTTGAATCTTAATTTGGAGTTATTCGCTTTCAAATTCCTTTTGTCGTTTCGTTTGGTTGTTTTCCCCGATCGGAGCCCCTGGATTTGATTTCGGGTGAAATCTCGATTCGTGTAGGTTAGAACCTAAACATAAGTTCCTAAACTTTCATTAAGATCCTCCGAACCTATTCCAAAAGTCCCCAATGTTTTTGGTTGAGCTTCGTTGCGAAAGCCGCGAAGATCCAGAGCTCTTTGCCCTAGAGCGACAGTACCGCAGGTGTAAGTCCGGTACTACCAGCCAGAGCGGTAGTACTGGCCTACCCGGGTGGTACTGCCGGCCGAGTGTCAAAAGCAGGGGGGTAGGCCCCTGTTCCCGCACGTCGCTGGCCACTTCCCCTTTCTCGATTCCCGCGCCTCCCACATCGCCATTAACCCCAGGGGAGGGCCTCCTCTCCCCCCCTTACCTCATTTGCCCCTCCTCCCTCTCTCTCTTGTTCTTCCTCTCCCCCTTCTCTCCTCTCCCGAGCTCCACCTCTCCTCCTCAAATCTGGCCAGGTGGAGGTCGTTTGGAGCAAGACGAAGCAAGGTCAAGGTGTGGTGAAGCATCCTCAAGCGGATAAGAAGCTTCTTGCTTGGTGGATCCAAGGTTTGAGCTCATTCCCTAGGTTTAATCTCAAACCCTAGCTTCATCTCCGTTTTCTCTTTTGTTTTACCTTTGGTTAAACCCTAGAGAACCTAGTTCTAGTAGTAGATCGTCGATTCTTTGAGTTGCTAGACCTAGGTTAGGGTTAGAAGGATTATTTTGCGTGATCGATTTGTTCCGGAAACCCTGATCTACCTCTCGTTGGACTTATTCACCCCAAAAGTCGTTCCTCAAATTTTTGGAGACCTTCCTTTGAAGCCCTAGCTCCGAACAAGTCGAGATGACGACTCGCGAATATATTCCACGCCTTGAAGGTCGATTCTTGCGGAAGAATCGAGTTTGAACTCAATTCGGGTCTAGAATCGAATTCGGGATTAATTAGGGTTTTTGAGTTCTAGGAGTTCGATCATCATGCAACGGTATCGTAGCCAAGCTCTCGGTCGCATGGGACCATATTGCTCTAGTGGAACTAATACGCGAGTTGCAAATCCGCGGTTTCGGCCGATTTGCAAAAAGATGCATTTTGGTTATTCGGAGCAATTTCACGTTCCGAAGTACCAAAATCCTCAAAACCAACGCGTATGGGTCCCTAATGCCGTAGAGGTCCCATTGCCACGACAAGAATCGGATTTGGACCCGTTTTGACTGAAAATCCGTTTTCTCGTGGTTCTCGGGGTCCATAAGGTTAAAAAGCGAGGAGTTGAGCAAATGAGCTCGAAACTCACCGTGGCCAATGTGAATGGGTCCCTAGCATCGCTAGGAACCTATCCACGCCATTGCTATGAAGTTTCGAACTCAACCGTTCGATTTTTCCTTTTTGCGGTTTTGGAATTCTCTGTAGGCTGGTACTACCGCCGTTGTGGGGCCGGTACTACTGCCCGAGTGGCACTACCGTGGCCACAACGTCGGCAGTGAATTTTCAAAGAGGTCCCCATTTCGATCTCTGGAGACCGGCAATACTGGACCGTGAGGCCGGTACTGCCGCCCTCACGGTAGTACCGGAGGTAGCCCCAGTACCTTTTTTCCAGAGAGCATCCATTTTGGTTCCCGGCCAATGGCACTACCGGGTTTTATGGACGGTACTACCGGACTAGAGCGGCACTACCGCTCAACAGTAGCCGGTACTGCCGGGCTCAGGGTAAAACCCTGATTTCCTTTTTCCATTTGAGTTCTCGTTTCCCGTTTTTGGTTCTTATTGGTGTTTGATCTCTTCTTTCCCTACTTTGATCGGTGTTATTGGTTTTATTGCTTTTTGCGTAGACGTTGACGTGTCGAACACCGCAGACAATCCCGACTTCGTTCCGGGGTCCAATTTCGCCAAGGAGCAAACAGGCAAGCACCTCCTTTGACCATCTTGAATCCTATATTTGCAAATTCTACTTTCATTTGGAAAAACTATTATGCATGCGTGTATGTTCATTATAATGTTAGTTTGTGGGAATTGGTAGTTAATCCCAGATTCGGTGGATTTCCTTAATCAGAATTGAACTGTGAACCTTGTCAGATTCTAGGCCAATAATAGGCATAGCAGTAAATGTCAAGAGGGTAATAATGAGTAATAATTGCATATGCTTAGCCGCGCGATAGTAATTGCTACTGGAGATTGCATCACACTCATTTACAATTCTAATGGAGATAAAATGGTGGTTGGGTTGGGTTATGGTTGGAATTTGGCTCGAAAAAACTGAGTGGTGTTTTGTGTTAGCTGAAAAAGAAATGGTTGTGTGAGTAAAATGGAAAATACAGAGAGTTTAGACTCGGACGAGATGTGTGGAGTTGGTGGTTCGGAAATAGTTTCGGTTGGTTCGGTTGTTCCGGTTGGAATGGATATTGGTTGGGATCTCAAGCCTGGGGATTGTTTTGGAATGGTCATTGTTTTGGTTTGGTTCCTTGCTATTGGGAGGTTGCAGACTAGTGGGTGCTCCGTGGGGCCTCTAGTGCCGATCCTTTGTGGGCGTAGCAAGTGAGTTTGGAAGATCTCGCCTAAGTCACCCAAAGGACTGAACTTGATGTTATCACTAAGTCAAAATGTGCAACCACATGTGCCAGTATAGGATGGACTTGACCTAGTACATTGGGAAAGGTCTGGTCTTGCACTTAAGGAGGGCAAAGAGGTATGGATGCACCTGTGGTGTTAGTGCGTTCTAGGGACTCTCTTGTCGAGGCATCGAGGGAGAGTTTAACCAATACAACGGTAATGCCTACTACAGGGAGATTATGGGCTAGTGGGAGCCCGTAGGGACCACTAGTTGCCATCCTCTTTGGCTATAGCAAGGAACGCACGTTACCAGGCCAGTGCAAGATTTAAACCCTGATCCATCGAAAGGTTTCATCACTGTCTAACAAAACGGGTACGATGAGTATCGCGTGGCATGGATGACATGATCGCTAGAACATGTCATGTGGGTACAGTGTACAGTCTCTGCAGAGATAAATAAACTAATTGATTAGCCGTGCTCACGGTCATGAGCATCTTGGGAAGTATTATCAAGTATAGCTTTTGATTCGGTTTTAGTTTTAGAAAACTAAAGGTTTGGGTTGGTTTAGGTTTGGTTGGAGTTGGTTTGTCAGGAGAAGGGTTGGTTTGGTGAACGGGTTATGGATTGTGGAAAAACGAAAAGGTTTGTCTAAGGGTTGGACTCGGAATGGTTGGATGTTGGTTATGGTTCAAATATTAATCGTTATTGTTGTTACTTTAAAATGTCCTTTGGAAAACCTCTTTATAATTGCGCATGTTGGAATCTACTATCGTATTGCAAACAAACCCTGCTTTGTGCTCAAATAGACTTAGTGTAGAAACCTACTTTCATTGTTGTAGCCTGCATCTATGTAACTATTTCCATACACTAAAGTCTTGCGAGTACATATGTGTACTCACAGTTTTCTCTAACGAATTTTGTCTAGAAGGAGAAGAAGGTAATGAGGACAATCTCGACGAGTCGCAGTTCGCGTTGGAGTTCAACGAGTTTGCCAAGGGTTAACTGGATTCCTTTCCAGTCAGTTGCCTATGGGTGGACAGCACACTACGCGTTTCTCTTCTGAACTTCCGCTGTTTTCTATTCTGTCTTTTGGACTTGTGTAGGCCATGAGGCCATAACCTGTAATATTAAGCAAGTTGTAATAACTCTACCTTTCAGATGTAAATTATTTACTCTTGCATGGAAATGATCTGTCTCGATGGACAACGTGTGGGTACTGGGCTACTGATCCAGGGAACCAGTACTAGACACATGGTTGCGGGAAGCTCGGGTCGAGATCAATCAATTGGCGTGAGCACTTGCCACAAGTGTTGCCGATCAATTGGCCTCAATTTGAGTACGGATTTAGTTTAGCAATCAGAAATTATTACGGGTTGCATTAATTACCAGTCCAATGCAACAGTAATAACCCGGTTCACTAAACTGATTCTCGAGCCCCCACACAAACACCGAAGAAGTAGCTGGGCTCCTATCGCCTGAGAAAGGGGCGATCGCCCGTTGTAGGGGCGATAGGTGCCCCCACTACCAGACATTGCTTCTATTCGTTACTTCTATAGCCGTCCGTTACTTCTATAGCCGTTACTAGCCGTTAAGTGAGCTCCTATCGCCCCATATCTGGGTGACAGGAGCCCATTTTAGTAATTTTTTTACGTTTATTATTTTCAAAAAAATATTTAAAATAAATATTAAATAAAAAATTCAAAATTTTGAGTTTGGATTTTGGACTGGCCCGTTTCCTCATTTAGGCCTTTCGGCTGGCCCACTAGGGCTGATAAAAGGAGGAGGTAGGAGAGGTGACCTCTCCTGAGTTAGCAGAAGCGGCATCAATATGGGAAAAATTGATAAAATGCCACTCTCCAGAAGTGGCTTCGCTAAAAATGCCACTCCGCTGTCGTTGACAGGTGGGACCATCTGTGTGTATGACAGTGGGCCAGAGTGGCATTTTAGCGATGTCATTTCTTGAGAGTGGTATATGCGCTAATGGCCCCATCAATATGGGAGGCAGTTGATTTGGCGGTCCGTTTTGCTACTGGAGAGGATAGGGTCGTTGGCAACCCTTTGGCCGCAGGCTTCCTCCTCTCTTATTTTTCTGGTCCCCTTATCACCTCTAGTAGATTTCTCAAATTTCACTTTGGTCCTCATCTTTGCTGTACATTTATTTTGTAGTTTGTTTTGGCCAGCAAGGTAGTGCTCTAGATCCTTGATCGTGCTTGGTTACTGTGGCTATGGTATGGATTCTTAATGTGGTGCTTGGATGGTGCAGTTGGGCTTTGGATTGATCCTTGATCTGTTGCTTTACTGTTGCACTCTGTTCTTGGTGTAATTAGGGGCTTTGGTCCTCTACCCTTAGCTACTTGGTCCTATGACTGCTGTGCTGCAAGTTTGGTCCAGTAAATCGAACTACTAGAAAAAAATTGATTTGGTGGATTATCTTGTGAGGCTGACTTTGAGGCTCACCTCTGCATTTGGTGTGTCATCTGTGTGGAGAGGGCTTTGTATCTCCATCATCAAGGCCATCACATTGCGGCACAAGTGACAGTAATTGGATTTCTAGGATAGCGACGTGCCTTGCTCTGTTTTATGAACAAGTTTTAAGTACTTGTTCCTTCATGAGTATTTCGCTAGATCACTCTCTAAGATTATTGTTGCGTTGGTAATTGATCGATGATGAATATTTGGTCACTGATAAAATAAATAATTGAAGTTACCACTTTGGCCTTGAACTAATAGTGGTACTTCCTGTTATTTGCTAAAGAGTATTAAATTACTATCATTGAGGTAGATTTCTGCTTTTAGTATCTCTTTAGTCTTCATTTGATCACTGTTGGACAAACTGACTACATTACTTTGATAGTTCCGATTATAGAACAACAGGTTCGGTTGATTTTTTTCTTGATGGTCGAACTGAACATAATCTGAAATTGATCACTTGGATAGTAAAAATTAATTCTAAATATTCTTATCGTGCATGATTAGGAAGGTAAGGGTTCAAGGCTGCATTTGCTTAGTTAATTATTTAGTTCAATTGTGATAACTTGACCCAAGTATAGAGGAGCTAAGAGACTAGTCTCTAGCAGCCCTACACTTAGTGGCAAGGAGGCTAAAGAGTAATCTTTAGTAGCCCGACACCTAAGGGGACTATCATTCCAATTATACTCTAATTTGCTTTAGAAGACATGATTTATTGCATAGTTGACATAAATTTTATGATTTGCTTTATCTCTTTGATTATGTCAATATTGCTATCTTTGAATTATGTAATTCTCATCATAT
Organism: Rhipidocladum racemiflorum; assembly: GCA_036346355.1. Classification (NCBI taxonomy): domain Eukaryota; kingdom Viridiplantae; phylum Streptophyta; class Magnoliopsida; order Poales; family Poaceae; genus Rhipidocladum; species Rhipidocladum racemiflorum. The sequence goes on from CM070587.1 coordinate 44,318,199, forward strand.
TGTTATTTGGGATTAGTATTATATGCTTGCTCTTATTATAGCATTATTTTATTCAGCAATCCACAAATCCAATTTTTGTATCAATGGCTTCTGTGTCCTCAGACGCGATTAAGCAAGATGTGTTTGATAGGGCTTGCTTTAAACGTTGGTAGGCTAGGGCAAAGTTCTGATTGATTGAGCTTGGATTATTCTGGGTCATCAATGAAAAGATGATCGCCCCTTTTGGGGAAGATTTTACTGACGAGGGCGAATTATCTCACCAAACAGTGAGGAGGGCCAATTGGGAATGGGCCAACAATTATGCGTTGGCCCACATCTTAGCCGTCCTTTCAACAGGCTTTTTGACGTGTATGTGAATTCCACAGAGGCACGTAAGATCTTGGTGGAGTTCATTGACATGTATGCTGAGAGCGACAATGGAAATGAGCCCTTTATCATGGCAAAATACCTGAATTACCAAATGGATGAAGGCAGATCTATCATGGAACAAATCCATGAGATTTAGCTCCTCGTACATTACTTAGGTCAGTAAGAGTGTGATGGGCTCCGTACATTACACATGGGTTTGATTGGTAGAATAATAAATGTCATAGGCGGAGGCTTCTAGGAATGGACACTTCCAGCTATAGAGTACTCTTCCATCCGTAACTACGATTGAACACCGCCGTCATGCCTACTAGGCTAACTAGTAGAGTGCCCGTGCGTTGCAACGGATTATTAGAAGAGGATGATAGATGTTATCAAGTTACATCAATTTTTTTGTTAGGTAACAGGAACCATTCATCCATGTAGCTTGAAAAACCAGACACAACAAAAGGAATAGTCCTGTAGAAATCTAGAAGATCAAGAGGTTGTCCATAAATCAACCTGTCTGAAGGCAAGCATAAATTTAAGTAACAGGTTGCTCATTCAAGCATTCAATCTACTGTGCAAACACAATTATGCCATCAAGAAGACCAGGAAAAGTTTGCTGTGTGATAAACTTTGAGGGCCTAAACATTATTTGGAAGGAGGACAGAGTTTTTGTGCAATCAGATAATAAATTTTGAGCATTTAAGACAACATGATAAAAAAGGAATTACCGGGATTAACATATTTAGGAGGACTGTGACTACTTCCCACTCCAATAGTCTAAAAACATTTTTTAGAGCATTATGTATAGAAGTACATGTCCTTATCTGATAACTAAAGCATGGCAACTATCACTGTTGCTCCAGAAATTACCATTTTCATGCAATCCACATATATGAATAAATACCTGGACCATTTTTAGCTTCTCTAAACAGCTTGTCACCGTTGTAAATAAGGAACCACAAATGTCCAATAAACAGAGTTATTTTTTCATATCACAGAGCATGGAAAATTTCATAACAGGAAATTGTATTTCGTATCTAACTGCTCTGCTACAAAACATTCAGGTAGATTTTCAGACAGATAGCTGAGAGAACCTCCTTCCAGAAAAAGACCAATAAAAGACATGAGCATAGATATTTCTTTCTGATTTCTGCATGTCTTAAACATGCAATTTTTTATATGGAACCCTAGACATGAAATGATAATCAGCATGAAGTACAACATATAGATTTTAGCATGAACAAAAAACATTCATGAGAAAAGAGGCTAGAAAATCAAAAGCAGCAACACATAGCAAGTGCTGAACCATCACTGTACTCACAAGTGAAAACAACAAACATCTCATCAATTAAGCACACATTGCATGTTTAAGACATGCAGAAATCAGAAAGAAATATCTATGCTCGTGTCTTCTATTGGTCTTTTATTAGTTAAGATATGGTGTCTGAGAAACAATGCATGGTCTGAAAGAAATTTAAAAGATATTGAACGCTTGATGTATCACGTTGACAACTAACGGTAAGTAGCATGTTTTACCACATAAAAGCACTCATCAGGTAAAAAGCAAAGATAAGAAATTACCTGTGAAGAAGCACTCAGGTCTGAGCTTTTCTCAACCAAGCTATCCAACCTCTCTCCTCTTTCAAGGACACTCTCAATAGTTTTATGCTGTTCAAATATTGAAATGTAACCAATTCAAATTAGCAGCAGGTTGCTCACAGTCCCATTAAACAATGGTGAGATAGTGGTAGTCAGTAGATCATATCATCAAATCATTATTTTAAATTATAGCACAAGATACTGTGACCAAGGTTACTCATAGAGTATGCATGTAAGGTCATAAAAATTAATTATTCTCCTTGATAGAGCTCTTTATTTTCCAGGTGAGGAGTTGTTGATCTAGTACAAAAGTCCAAATATATCAAGTGGAATCGGAGGAGGGGGTGCTGCAGAAGTTAGAGGCTCTTCTAGCAGCTTTGGCCCAAATCAGGAACAAGTAAAAGGTCACAGAATTAACAATTTCTCAAAGGTTCAAGCTGATCCATGAATAAATATTAAAGGTCATGACTTGCTAATCAAAAGGAGCTGCTGATAAAACATAGGTCTCAGATTAGTTATTCTTTATGCATAGAACTAATTATAAGTCCCAGAAACATAGGTCTCAGTCACATCTTCAAACTAATAAAACATTTTATTGAATTGAAGAGAATTTCTGCATCAGTAGGTCTGTACACTTCAACGGCAAGACAACAGGGACAGCATTACCTTAATAATTCCACCATATATTATGATACTCGGTCGATTAAGCCATCCCATTGCCATTATTGTACCTAGCATCCGCAATGCAAAGGGGCATTAAATCCAAATGCGATAAACATCAAAATGTGCATAGTTATCGCACAGGCTCCTCTCGTGTAGAAGGAAGACAACAGATAAATCAGAGTGCAATGTAGCACATGCCCCTGGTGCCCATGGAGATGGCGTCGCTGACCCCGGCGTTGTTGAATCGGAAGCCAACCATGCCGGCCTCGCAGACGCCGTCGCGCGGGGTCTCGGTGAAGCGGAGCAAGTGCATGATGCAGGTGTTCCCCTTGTACCACATGGAGGAGACGCCCACCTGTAGCTTGTGAAGGTCGAGGTCGGTGAGGACGATGCCGTAGAGCACAGCCTGCGATGTCCCCACGCGATTTGGGCTCGGTGATGCACGTGTTGTACTCGGCGCAGGCGGCGAGCGCGCGGAGGGTGCAGCCGGCGTCGTGGTGGGGGAGGGGCGACGGCGACCGCGTGGGGAGGGGCGGCGTAGGCGCGGCCGTGCTAAGGCAAGCGGGAGGCAGGGAGAAGCTGAATCTGAGACGGGGATAAGAGGGAAGGGCGAGCACGCGTAGAGGAGCAGCAAAAGGGGAGATGGCAGGGGACCGGGGGGTGACGGCGACCGCGTGGAGAGGAGCAGCGAAAGGGGAGATGGCAGGGGACCGGGGGGTCGGCGACGACCGCGCGGGGAGGAGCAGCCGAGGCGGCGGCGGCGCGGCAGTGCAAAGGCAAACAGGAGGGAGGAGAGCGGTTCCTTGATTGATTTTTTTTTTCAAAATGTTCCCTGGCGGGAACTGGTTGCGTCTTGCTGTTTTAATGTGAAAGCTGGCTCTGGGCAATTTACCAAGACTAAACTTTGTTTCTTGTGTCAATTACCAAGGCAATTAAGTGTGTGTGTTTCATTTCAAAATGACTGGAGAGCGGGAAGGTAGAATGCACCACTGCCACCAACTGGTGATTTAGAATAGTAGAGATAAGCGCGGCGCACGCCACGCGAACGAAAAATAATTTTGTATTTTTTCGGAGAAAAAATAGATCTAGATATATTTTTAAAATTTTTGGAGGCTCGAGAAATATTAGAGATCGAGCAAAAAAAAATACATATATTTCTGTTGACAAAAATATTTTTCCAACGAAAATGGAGGAACGACCCGAATGTAAAAACCGGAGGCCCGTTTGTTATATTTTTAGACCTCACCGCTATCCCGAAAATGTAGAAAAAGGCTCGTTCGCGATTCGCATTTGACAGTAAGGTTTTTCCGTAAAGTAACGAGCGAATGGTCTAAACGCAATTTAAAAAAGTTTTTCTTGCGCTCACAAAAAATCGCGAAGGATCTTTTCGTAAATTTGCAAGGACTTATGTGTAATTTAAAGAAATGAAGGAGTTTTCACAAAAATCGCGAAGTGACATGTGGATGCTTGAGTAGTCTAGAAACCTTCAGAATGTAATGGATTCGTAATTTTGTAGGGACTTATGCGTAATTTAAAAGAATGAAAGAGTTTTTCGCAGAAATCACGAAGTGACATGTGGATGCTTGGAGCTTGATGTTAGGAAACCGGATTCGTATCCGATATGGACTCTTCCTTATCTCTAAGCAGAACCGCTATATATAGGAGGCAGGGGGTCACCCCATTGTACACACAAGCATACAGAATAATAAAGCAGGCCTGGTTCCTCCTCATATTGTGTCTCTCTTTCTCCCTGTCTATTCTCCACTTGAGATCTATTAGGCAACCCCGGACTATTCGATAGCGAGGTTGTCTAACACGTTATCAGCACGAAGCTCTACTCGGAGAAAGATTAAAAGGTGAGAAAAAGACAAGAAGTGAAGGATCGTCGACAACGATTTAACGAATACTACCGGCGTTTTATCGCCCGATCCTATCTGCAATCAACTCACCATCCAGCCGGCATCCACTCGTATGGCCTAAATAAAAAGTCCTCCGCGACTCTATCCTACGCGATAGCCTACCAGAGAATATATTGAAAAGGTGAGTACGAGGATTGAATCTAATCGCTCGCTTTAAAGTTATGCATGCATCTATTCTCATTTATACGGCACGAAGCTACGCAACGAATCTTGTAGCACGAAGCTACGCAACGAATCTTGTAGCACGAAGCTATATGAAGCGACTTTGCATATCGCAAAGATTTAATCGTTGGAGCCCATCGCGACACGGCCTGGCTCAAGCGCTTAGCGCTAGCTTGTGCCCGTCTTGGTGATGCACATGTGCCTGGACACCATCGCGGCCGACATGAATTCCAATATGGCGCCGCAAGATGAAGCCGCAGCTTCGCCGACCGGGCCTCAGAGGCGCGCTCGAGCTACTCGTCAGCGCCACAACTTCGCGGCTTGATCCCCGCTCGCCGCCTTTAACCACCGAACGGTCTCCTCGCTGTGCTCGAAACCGATCGGCTCGAAGCCGCATCACCACGTCCCCCTCGAATCTCGGCTCGAAGCCGTTTGCCCGCACTCGAAGCACCACGTGCACGGCGCCGGCCGCCGGACGGCCTGCCGGCACTACCGCTCGCCGCCCGCAGCCCCACCGGCCGCTTAGTTTTACGGGCGGCCGCTGTTTGCCTTCCGCCACTTCGCCAGAGTAGCTGCCGCGCTTGAAGATGCTCCGCCAGCCTCAGATGGCGTATGCCGCCGCCATACAAGACGCTGCACGCCACACGCAGCCGCCATCGCCGGCCATCCGCGCCGAGCACGGCTTCAGCGCCGCTCCTTGGTTGCCTCCTTGATCGCTGGCGCGCCAAGATCAAGTCGCCGGCCGCCTCGGCCTCGCCACCTTCGCTACCTGCCGCCATTGTCGCGCCAAACGCCTCGGTATTCGGGTCAGTCATGATGAAGCGCCTCGGCCGAAAGCACCCACCTGGCCGCTTTGGGTTAGCCCCGCTCAGCCGCCGCATTAGCCTGGGTATGCCGCACTTGGACATGAAGTCCATATATCCAATAGTTCTACACGCAATGAACTAGCGGCGGGCCCGAACCAATCCAAAGGCAAATTGAATCCGGCTTGTGTGGCGCACGGGGGAGGGGGAAATTACCCCCTTGCCCCTGGCTATATTTATTTATATTTTCTAGTTTTTCCTTTTTCGAAAATGATTAGAAATTCAGGAAATCAATTTGAAATTCCAGAAAATTCTGAAAATTGCAAGAAAAATATGGAAAATATCTAGAAAAACCGTAAAATTTTATGGCTCTGTTTCAATTTGTACTTAGCCTTATTTTCTGCTTTTGTGAATATTTGCATGAATTCTCGCATTAATTGCCCTGTTTAGAATATCGGAAATTCCTGAGAATTTATTTTCCGAATTTATGAATTATGTCATGTTGATATTTGCTAAAATTCAATTTTTCTGTTGTAAAGTAATTCTGAAAATTGCTTGGAAATTAGCAGAAATTATGAAAAGTACTAGGAAAAATCCAGAATATTTCATACAACAGTTTATGAGAACATGAGTGGTTGGGATTTGATTTTGGTAATGAATAAACAGATATGAGACAATTGGTGTCTAGAAAAACACACATGAGGCTTGGTTCTTTAATTGGCACTTAAAGCGGAAGTGCTCCCTCCTCATGTGAGCCCTAGGGGCAGGTTGACCTGGCCAAGAGTCAAATTGACAGAGATATTCATTACCTGTTTTCGCTCCCAACCAACAAGAATTATATAAGTTGTAATTAGACTTATGCCATGTTTAATTCATGTTGCAATTTATTTTCTGTTATCAAGTGATGCTGGAAAATTGCTGTATAATTAACAGAAAATTGCCAACATACTAAGAAAATTCGGAAATTTCGAGAATTTATTTCCGCATTTATGAATTTATGAATTGTGCAATTATTGTTTATTCTGAATATTTATGAATCTGTGTATATATGAATCTCGCACTTATGAATCTCGCATCTATGAATCTTGTATTTATGAATCTTGAAATTATTGCTTTCTTTTAGTTTACTGGAAATTCATGAGAATTTAATTATGCAATTATGAATCTTGCAACCACTCTTTATTAGATTACACGAAGTAATCTAATTAAAAGAATCTTTGAATATGCAAATACCTGGCATTATTAAATGTGAGTTTGAAGAACTGACCCCGAAAGGTCAGAACTATCTCACATGGGCATCAGGTTTGAAGATCATACTTGCGAGCAAGAAGCTCCAAGCTGCCACCGGATTAGGGTCCTCGAAGGACACGCAAACTATTACCGAGCAAAACGATCAAATTTTGTACTCCCCAGGTATCACTTTTCAGCCACTATGAATAATGAATACATGGCTGAGGTGAGTACACTTGAGTTACGGACTGCGCTTCAGAAGCAGTTCGAGAAACTCAAGCCCACCATCTTGCTCCAAGCACAGCAAGATTGGGTTCGCCTGAAGTTTGCAGGCTATAGAACAGTGGTTGTTAATGAATTTTAAGTAATGAATTGTAAGCTCTCGAAGAGCATACATTTTCTTTTCTCATGAATCGAATTGCAATTTATTCTTTATTCCAGTATTCTTTATTTGTAAGCAATATTTTGAATTACTTTGCCACTATATGATTAGAATTATATTTCTTATCATTTAAGATATTGTGTAGCGCCCAATGGAGGTGATATGTATTGTTAATAGTGGCACAACAAATACCATCTTAAGAGAGTCGAAATACTTCCAGACGATCATCAAAGCATTTGGAAGGATTATGAAAATCGCAGGAAGCGATATGCATATAATAGGCTCAGGAAGAGCCACAATTATATTGCCAATGGGTACAATTTTGGTAATTGATGAAGCCTCCTTGTACCCTGAATCAACACGCACTCTCTTAAGTTTTAACAGATATCCGCGCCAATGGGTTTCACGTAGAAACCAATGAAGAAAATGGCAAATAGCATTTGTGCATTATGAAGCACGCGGAGTATGAAAAATGGTATTAGAAAAATATCCCTCATATGAATCTGGGTTGTACTACACGAGAATCAATGCACACGCAGTGTATACTTCTTTAGAAGCTCTGGATTATTTTCTTTATGGCATTGTATATTTAGGTCATCTTGGTCTTAGATTGATGAGAAATATAGTTAACAACTCACAAGGTCATGGCATTAATGTTAAAAATTTCCCGAATCATGAAGATTTTGTGTGCCATGTATGTGCTACCGGGAAATTAATAACAAAATCCTCTGTTATGAAAGTGCAACATGAAATCACTGCATTCCTGGAACGCATTCAGGGGGATATTTGCGGCCCGATTCAGCCCTTGTCAGGGCCGTTTTGGTACTTCATGGTGCTCATTGATGCTTCCTCGAAATGGTCGCATGTATGTTTCTTGTCAACAAGGAATCATGCATTCGCAAAACTGATCTCGCAGATCATCAGAATTAAGAATGCTTTTCCTGATCATCGCGTGAAGTCCATTCGATTGGACAATGCCGGCGAATTTACTTCCAAGGCATTTGATGATTATTATACTAAGAATCGGAATAACAGGTTGAGCACTGCGTGCCGCACATCCATACGCAAAATGGAATAGTCAAGCACTAATAAAGAGGATTAAGTTTCTTGCTGCATCAGCTCTTGCAGAGTTGTAACTTGCCCAACAATTGTTGGGGACACGCAAATTCTGCACGCAAAGAAAGACTCATCAATTATAGACAATCGGCCTACAACATCCATTCAACTATGCAACTAGTGCAATGGGTCATCCTGAAGATTTGAATGAATGATATATGTACCTATACCACCCCCACAGCGAACTGCAATGGGCCCTCTCCGCAAGTCTGGGATATACGTTGGTTATGAGAATGCATCCATAATCGTGTATTTGGAACCCACGATCGAGATTTGCATCTGACCCAATTCGGCCGATTGCATTTTTTTGACGAGGATCGCTTTCCGTCATTAGGGGGAGGAAATGAACCATTGGATGAAAAATGCCGGAAAATCATATGGCATTCCATTGGGATCCCCGTGCATGACCCTCGCACTAATGAAGCAAATCATGAAGTCAAGAAGACAATCGATTTGCAGAATTTAGCAAATGAACTGCCTGATCATTTTTGTGATCTGAAGAGCGTGGTTAAGTCGCATGTACCAGCAAGAAATGCACCAGAGAGGGTGGAAATACCAAAGAAAGCAGAAGGTATCCCTCATCCTGTTCAGAGGCCTCAAAGAAAAAGAACAGGAAATCTGGCTTCTCAAACCCAAAGTACCCGGAGACGTCTGGGGAAAACTGGGCAAGAGGACTTACCACAGCCAATCACAAAAATGCCCCAAAGCAAGAAGGGGAGCCAGTTGAGACCTGGCACTGGAAAGAAGCCTGTGGAAAAGGCAATTCCAGATCTGAACCTTCCATTGGAAGAAGCCGCCGGAAATAATGTGTGCGCACACATTGGCGGAGAAAAACTAAAGGAACTTGCTCCTGGAATGGGAAATAGCAATGAAGAGCAAGTAGAAGTGCACGAAGCACCCCATGATGAAATGGCCATAAACTTTGTAATAACGGGAGAATCAATGAATAGAGCAACAGCCAATGTCGATGCATACTTTGCAAAGAAGATTGCCACGATCATTAATCATGATCCCGAGCCCGCATCTCTCGCAGAGTGCAAGAAAAGGCTCGATTGGGAAGATTGGAAGAAGGCAATCACCGCAGAGTTAGTCTCTCTGAACAAAAGAGAGGTGTTTGGGCCTGTGTGCCGCACGCCTCCCCATATAAACCCCGTAGGTCACAAATGGGTTTTTGTTCGCAAGAGAAACGAAAACAATGAAGTTGTAAGGTACAAGGCAAGGCTTGTCGCTCAAGGTTTCACTCAACGTCCTGGGGTTGATTATGAAGAAACCTATTCTCCGGTCATGGGCGGAATTACCTTTAGATACTTGATCTCAATGGCAGTCATCTTGAAGTTGAGAATGAAGCTAATGGATGTTGTCACAACATACTTGTATGGAAACTTGGATTCGGAGATATACATAAAAGTACCGGAAGGTATCCCTATCCCGAACCAAGACAGAGCAAATGTAAAACCTATACAAAGGTGAAATTGGAGAAATCCGTATGGGCTAAAACGATCGGGAAGAATGTGGTACAATCGTTTGAGTGACTTTCTCTGCAAGAAAGGCTACACGAACAGCGAAGATTGTCCATGTGTATTTATACAACGATCCACGAATGGATTTTGTATAATCTCCGTCTATGTAGATGACTTGAACATCATTGGGACGGATGAGGAAATTAAAGAAGCATGCACATACTTGAAGTCTGAATTTGAAATGAAAGACTTGGGTAAAACCAAGTTCTGTTTAGGCTTGCAGCTTGAACATGTCCAAGGCGGAATCTTGGTACACCAAGCATCCTACACGCAAAAAGTGTTGAAGAGATTTGGCTTTGAAAAGGCATACCCCGCAAAGACCCCAATGGTCGGAAGGTCACTCCAAGCAGACCTAGACCCGTACAGGCCTAAAGAAGAGGGGGAGGAAGTCCTGGGAGCGGAATTCCCATACTTGAGTGCAATTGGAGCGCTCATGTACCTTGCGAATAGCACTAGGCCGGACATTGCGTTGTCGCGTGAATTTGCTAGCGATGCAAAGGCGTAACCCACCAAAAGGCATTGGAAAGGGGTGAAGGACATCTTCCGTTACCTTCAAGGAAGCAAAGACCTCGGCTTGTTTTACGTAAGAAACAATGAATTGAATTTGGTTGGCTATGCCGATGTCGGGTACCTATCGACCCGCATACCGGCAAGTCACAACCGGGTATGTTTTCCTTTGCGGTGAACAAAGAATTTCGTGGAAGTCATCTAAGCAGACTCTTGTCTCAACGTCGACAAACCACTCAGAAATAATTGCATTGTATGAAGCCTCTCGAGAATGTGCATGGCTTCGAAGAATGGTTCATCACATCCAGAAGTCATGTGATTTGAACATGGAACAAACCCCCACCATTATCTATGAAGATAATGCAGCTTGTGTTGCTCAAGTGCAAATGGGATATGTGAAGAGTAACCTCACAAAGCATATCAACCCCAAGTTCTTTTATGCTCATGAATTGCATAAGATGAACGAGATAAAGATACTGCATACTAAGTCGTGTGAAAATCTCGCAGATTTATTCACTAAGTCACTCCCGGCATCTTCCTTTGAAAGATGTGTTAGAGGAATCGGGATGTTGAGGCTTAGAGAAGTGCAGATTTCAGGGGGAGAATTTTCACATACTCCTACATAAATCTCAAGCATGAAGTTTGAGTACCCAACGTGAATCTTGAAGATTAACATTGAAGTTTGGGTGGATTGTACTCTTTTCCTTAAGTAAGTTTTTCATTGAAGTTTTCTTACATAAGGTTTTTGATGAGGCAATCCGTGCAACACAGCAAGCGTATGCTATGTACTCTTTCTCCAATTATTTTTCTCACTGGGTTTTTATGGAGTTTTAATGAGGCATATGCATCTCGCAGTGAAGAGTCCAAGGGGGAGTGTTAGGAAACCGGATTCGTATCCGATATGGACTCTTCCTTATCTCTAAGCAGAACCGCTATATATAGGAGGCAGGGGGTCACCCCATTGTACACACAAGCATACAGAATAATAAAGCAGGCCTGGTTCCTCCTCATATTGTGTCTCTCTTTCTCCCTGTCTATTCTCCACTTGAGATCTATTAGGCAACCCCGGACTATTCGATAGCGAGGTTGTCCAACACTTGAAACCTCCCGAATGTAACCGAGGGAGTATACGCGCTTGCATTTTGCCGAGAGCAACGGCCCACGGACTCAAGGGAACGGCTTGGCTCGTCTACCTTATCCTTATTTCTTCGCTCGTCTACCTTATCCTTATTTCTTCGTATCTCAAGTTCTCAACTGCCCAAGAGCGCACTGCCTACTCTCCGTCTCCAGCAACCGCCCAGCTCATCGCCTCCTCTCTAGCAAGCTCCAGCTCTACTCTATTTTTTTTCCCTCTCCAACGTGCTCTTTCTCCGTTTCTGCTGCCACCTTCCTTTACAACAAGCTCCGTACGCCTCCCACCACTGTCCCAGCGGCCAGCGGTGCCCCTCATAACCTCACCACGCTGACACCCCTCCCTGCCTCCAACACCTTACCCCACTGACCCTTACTGATCATCGAGGTTGTCGCCGCCGCCCCAACCCTGTCCACCACCCGCATTTAATTAAACCCACGGCTGGCCGCGACCTACCCACCCTGCAGTCCCGCCACCTACAGCTGTTCTACCTGCCGCATCTATGGACTAGGGGTTGGTGAACCCATCCTAACTGAGTGAATTCTAACCCTAATTCCGGTAACATCCTTTGCTCGTCGTCGGCAGAACTCCTAACTCAGATTTATCATCTTGTTGTCCAATGGTTGTCTGAATTTCTTTCCATAACCACGGAACTTATTGGATAGGCAGCGATTCTGATCACGTCGCAAGATACACAAGTAGTTGATTCGTCTCCCGGCCGGACCACGTAGCGCTCTCGCGGGTTCGTGCCCATTTCTAATTACGTCCATCTCTATCAAATCAACCGGACTTGTAGTGGTGTTGAGTGTTGACTGCTGACCAGATCTCTCCACTTGGCTTTATCAAATCAGTGATGCCTTCGGTAATAGTCACTACTATACAATCCCTCATCACAGACGGTTCGCAAACACACGGTTTTTCGATCGTCTGTATCAAACTGTCAGCGATGACCGTCTGTGAGCAATCTCATCACAGACGGTTTCAAACCACAACCGTCTGTAATAATCAATTTATCACAGACGGTTCCAATAAATAACCGTCTATGATGATAGATATATCACATAGTGTTCTGGTTTGGAACCATCTGTGATGATGCATATATCACAGATGGTTCTGGTTTGGAACCGTCTGTTATGATGATATATCACACACTGTTCTAGTTTGGAACCGTATGTTATGATCCATATATCACAGACTGTTGAAAACTAATAACTGTCTGTGATAAATGGTTTATCGCAGACTGTTCTAGTTTGGAACCGTCTGTGATGTTGATTTTATATTTTTCCAATTTTGGTTAATTGGCTAGCCTCAGGAAATGCTAGCTATGCCCTCTGAAACAAGATACAGTGTAGCATCACCAATATATATATTATGACATACATTTCAGAAATGAACTCGATCAGGGCACGCAATACAATATACAACGCATCCATTTCAGAAATAAACTCACATATTCGCCAATTAAATTCGAAATTACAACCGACAAATTCACACCACAAGGTTCACAAATTAATCCAAATGGAAGTCTTGCAAATTCGCAACTCATCAAACTTGGTTTGCTTGGAATTTGCCGGTTGGATTAATGACATCACGATTCAAAAAGGCACAGAGTTGTCCTCGAATACTTTGCAGGTCAACCTATTCCAATGCAAGTTCAGCGCATTGCCACCTCTGCCAATGGGAAGAGTAAAGTTTGTTAGCAGTAAACTTGACTGAGTATAATTGGCGTGTGTGCGTCATCACGTTGTGTGCGTGTGTTAGCTGCTTTGTGCATGTGTGTCATGCGTGGAGTAGTGTGTGTGTGTTGCATACATGCAAGAGTTAACTAGTTAGGCTAGTGAAGTGCTCAACCAAGAAGCATGCACGTCGTGTGATGCTAGTGGAGTTCTGTTGCAAGTGGACGTTGTGGCGTCGCCCACCTTGCGGATCAGCCGAGAGCGATGGAGCCCGGGTCCTGTGGATCACGCACATGGTGTACGTGCATGCATGCGTTAGTTAGCAGGCCGTTGAGAGCTGGGTAATTGCTAGGCTATATAAGTAGTACTCAGGTTGCTTTGTGTAAGCATTGGGAATACAGAAACAAAGACAAAGGGGCGTACGTCGCTTCCCCATATCTACTGTGTTCATTGTATTTGTACGCGTTGTCGCCGGAGTGAGTCTTCGTGTTCGCGTGCGTTCTAGCCGGAGTTCGTTGTGGTTACGTGAGTTCGATCCACGGCGGTTCCAACAATTGGTATCAGAGCTGTAAGATCCTGTGGCCATGGCCATGGTTCCTCATGGTGCCGGGGGGAGCACGGTGTCGATGTCGTACCCGGTGCTGTCGCCGGCAAGCTACACCGCATGGGCGATCAAGGTCGAGGCAATCCTTGACGCCCAGGGTCTTTGGGAGGCCGTGAGTTCGGCGGAAGGTGAGGCGGTGGACGCGCGGAAGGACAAGACGGCGAGGGCGCAGCTTCTCCAAGCACTACCGGAGGACATTCTTATGCAGGCCTCGCAAAAGAAGACGGCGAAAGAGCTTTGGGACAGCCTCAAGATAAGATTCGTCGGGGTGGATCGTGTTAAGGCGGCGCGCCTGGCAACCTTGAAGGGAGAGTTCGATGCTCTCCGCATGAAGGATGGCAAGGCGTTGGACGACTACGCCGGCAAAATCAGTGGCATGGCGGCGAGGTATGCCAACCTCGGTGCGACACTCGACGACCCGACCATGGTCAAGAAGCTCCTCGACACCGTCCCAGATCGGCTCTACCCTGTTGTTGCGGGGATCGAGCAGTTCTGTGATGTTGAGAAGATGCCGTTTGAGGAGGCGCTTGGGAGGCTAAAGGCTTTCGATGAGCGTTCCCGGCGGCGCACTCAAGCCAACGAGACTCATGGTGATCAGCTCCTGCTCACGGCGGCCGAGTGGTAGGCTCGGCAGAAGCAAAAATCTACGGGCAACAAAGGTAAATGCTACAATTGTGGTGTTCGTGGACATTTTGCCAGGGAATGCCCCAAGCCAAGGAAGGAAGAAGCGCTCCTTGTGACGGCGGATGATGAACCTGCGTTACTCTAAAGCTCGTCTAGGAGTTGAAATTATCTAAGTCAAGATTAAGGGGGAAAAGCACGTCTAGGAGTTGAAATAATCTAAGTCAAGATTAAGGGGGAAATTGTTAGCAGTAAACTTGACTGAGTATAATTGGCGTGTGTGCGTCATCACGTTGTGTGCGTGTGTTAGCTGCTTTGTGCATGTGTGTCATGCGTGGAGTAGTGTGTGTGTGTTGCATACATGCAAGAGTTAACTAGTTAGGCTAGTGAAGTGCTCAACCAAGAAGCATGCACGTCGTGTGATGCTAGTGGAGTTCTGTTGCAAGTGGACGTTGTGGCGTCGCCCACCTTGCGGATCAGCCGAGAGCGATGGAGCCCGGGTCTTGTGGATCACGCGCATGGTGTACGTGCATGCATGCGTTAGTTAGCAGGCCGTTGAGAGCTGGGTAATTGCTAGGCTATATAAGTAGTACTCAGGTTGCTTTGTGTAAGCATTGGGAATACAGAAACAAAGACAAAGGGGCGTACGTCGCTTCCCCATATCTACTGTGTTCATTGTATTTGTACGCGTTGTCGCCGGAGTGAGTCTTCGTGTTCGGCGTGCGTTCTAGCCGAGTTCGTTGTGGTTACGTGAGTTCGATCCACGGCGGTTCCAACAATTGGTATCGAGTGTAAGATCCTCGTGGGCCATGGCCATGGTTCCTCATGGTGCCGGGGGGAGCACGGTGTCGATGTCGTACCCGGTGCTGTCGCCGGCAAGCTACACCGCATGGGCGATCAAGGTCGAGGCAATCCTTGACGCCCAGGGTCTTTGGGAGGCCGTGAGTTCGGCGGAAGGTGAGGCGGTGGACGCGCGGAAGGACAAGACGGCGAGGGCGCAGCTTCTCCAAGCACTACCGGAGGACATTCTTATGCAGGCCTCGCAAAAGAAGACGGCGAAAGAGCTTTGGGACAGCCTCAAGATAAGATTCGTCGGGGTGGATCGTGTTAAGGCGGCGCGCCTGGCAACCTTGAAGGGAGAGTTCGATGCTCTCCGCATGAAGGATGGCAAGGCGTTGGACGACTACGCCGGCAAAATCAGTGGCATGGCGGCGAGGTATGCCAACCTCGGTGCGACACTCGACGACCCGACCATGGTCAAGAAGCTCCTCGACACCGTCCCAGATCGGCTCTACCCTGTTGTTGCGGGGATCGAGCAGTTCTGTGATGTTGAGAAGATGCCGTTTGAGGAGGCGCTTGGGAGGCTAAAGGCTTTCGATGAGCGTTCCCGGCGGCGCACTCAAGCCAACGAGACTCATGGTGATCAGCTCCTGCTCACGGCGGCCGAGTGGTAGGCTCGGCAGAAGCAAAAATCTACGGGCAACAAAGGTAAATGCTACAATTGTGGTGTTCGTGGACATTTTGCCAGGGAATGCCCCAAGCCAAGGAAGGAAGAAGCGCTCCTTGTGACGGCGGATGATGAACCTGCGTTACTCTAAAGCTCGTCTAGGAGTTGAAATTATCTAAGTCAAGATTAAGGGGGAAAAGCACGTCTAGGAGTTGAAATAATCTAAGTCAAGATTAAGGGGGAAATTGTTAGCAGTAAACTTGACTGAGTATAATTGGCGTGTGTGCGTCATCACGTTGTGTGCGTGTGTTAGCTGCTTTGTGCATGTGTGTCATGCGTGGAGTAGTGTGTGTGTGTTGCATACATGCAAGAGTTAACTAGTTAGGCTAGTGAAGTGCTCAACCAAGAAGCATGCACGTCGTGTGATGCTAGTGGAGTTCTGTTGCAAGTGGACGTTGTGGCGTCGCCCACCTTGCGGATCAGCCGAGAGCGATGGAGCCCGGGTCTTGTGGATCACGCGCATGGTGTACGTGCATGCATGCGTTAGTTAGCAGGCCGTTGAGAGCTGGGTAATTGCTAGGCTATATAAGTAGTACTCAGGTTGCTTTGTGTAAGCATTGGGAATACAGAAACAAAGACAAAGGGGCGTACGTCGCTTCCCCATATCTACTGTGTTCATTGTATTTGTACGCGTTGTCGCCGGAGTGAGTCTTCGTGTTCGCGTGCGTTCTAGCCGGAGTTCGTTGTGGTTACGTGAGTTCGATCCACGGCGGTTCCAACAAAGTTTTCGCGTGTATAAAAAATAAATAAGTGGAAACAAATCGTTCAAGATTGACAAACCTCTAAGTCATTGGTCTTCTTTGTACCAACGAGGAGTTGCATGTTGTGGTAAACGTAGAACCCACATAGGTTAGTGCCTACTGGCTGCTGGCGGCACTGCCAAAATATAAATAGATTAATTAGTTTGAAGCTTTCATTATGGACTGTGTGAAGGATTAATTATTGCATACTAGCGGATACCGAAAAGTTATGAATATGCTTCAGCCTCGCTGTGTTAGGCTTGCATGCCCCTCCGCGAGCTTTGTAGATATTGAATGACGTGTCGATTAAATTTTTAATAGGCACCAAGTCGTGGGTGCCGCCCTTTCTGGAATCAAGGTAAATTACCTTGTTCTTTCTTGGTATAATTACAAGTATAACCCAGTGAAACCTACACATGTATGTTGCCATGGTCAATGAACCTAACTTCAAACCGCATTATATAGTACAAATTATCAAGTATAGCATCTGGATGAAGTACTTACCCCGAGTTGTACGGTAAAATTAAGAAGCTTTTGTCCCAATGAGTCAGCATTACTTTTTTCACGTACTCATGGACGACTTGCACACTTGGTCCATGGTTTGCTTCGACACCATGTGTGATCAAAGAAAAATCCACCGGTTCATTCCTTGCTTTTGCCTCCATCATCATGTATCTACATACATATACAAAATCAAGGATCATATATATATATGCCATTTATCGGTACGACACGAATATATACCGTGATTGCACACACTTACAATATCCAGCATCTAATGAGTGAAGTGTCGAGGGAATTGAGATTGTACAGATCGAACAAGTCATTGAAGCCGACCATGAAGCAGCCACCTGAATTCTCGTGTAAGAAATGTTGCTCCTTGAAGCAGACCGTGATACTCGATTGTCGTTCTGGCAGCGGCATGGTGGCCTGTAACTTGCACCAATCTTGCAATCTAATGCAGGCTAATTAAAGCGTCGTTGGGTTCTTTTTCAGCACGAACGGCTTTCCCAGCTCAAATTGCCGCACCAACGGAACAAACGGAATTTCCAACAAGCCTAAGCTGGTCTTCTTTTTCGATTTGCCCTTATCGCTGCCTCGTCATCTACTAAATTTCGTCTTCACGGGAGATGACACGAGCGGCTATGGATCATAGGACACCATAGGCAATTTGGTGGGCTCTGTTGGTGCTAGCATTTGATCCAGCGCAGCATGTGGCTCCGGTATTGCTTGTATCGTTCGTGCTGCTTGGCGGGCATCGAAGGAGATGGACTTCTTTGGCCATTGTACATCCCATTACTTATAACATGAACATTTGATTACAAGTACACATACACTTGGAATATAAATAAGGATCTCATCATTAATCCACTTGCTTATTAATTATTTTATACAAAAATTAGCCCTTCACGGTGATCAATGCATGTGTAGCTAGCTTCCTCAGGTTGTTCTTCCTGGACCATGATGCCAGTACCAATAGGAGGCAACTTGTATTCTTCCTCATCTACCACATTCTTAACTCCGACAATCCTCCTTTTTCCCTGAATAACCACGTGGCGCTTCTTGTTCAATGGGTCGGTTACATAGAAGACTTGAAAAACTTGGTTAGCAAGAACAAATGGTTCGTCTTGGTATCCGACACGTTCAAGATCCACAGTAGTGACACCATACTTGTCAACCTTCACATGCTGCAGGTGAACCCAACGACACCGAAATAGGGGGATCTTGAATAGTATGTAGTCAAGCTCCCAAATTTCCTCAATGAACCTATAGTATGACCTCCTCGTCGACCCAGCGGTATTCAGCGCATCTATGCGAACACCGCTGTTCTAGTTTGTGCTCTTCATGTCCTGATCCCTTGTGTAAAATGTGTACCCATTTATATCATATCCTTTCCATGTTACAACCATAAATGCTAGCCCTTTTGCCAACCATGTCAGTGGATCTTCGGCCGAGCTTTCGATGATGGGTCGTCGCTCCTTCAGCCATCTGTTAAATTGAAGGTTATATTGTCTGATGATCCAGGACTCCAACCGCGATGGATTCTCTTGTCTTAGCCAGTTCTTGTGCTCATCGATATACGGGGCCACAATAGCCATGTGTTGCAAAACCGTGAAATGGGCTTTAGTGCACGCAGTTGGATCAGGCGTGATTGATTTTCTTCCGATGGTCCCAACACCCTGGAGCCTTCTCTCATGGCGGGATCGAGGCACACCTATTGGCTCGACCTATGCCATGTAATCCACGCAAAACTCGACAACCTCTTCGGTTGCATAACCTTCGATACCTCTTCGGTTGCATAACCTTCGATAATGCTACTCTCCGGTCGAGATCGATTCCGTACGTAAGACTTGAGAATTCCCATGTACCTCTCGAACGGGTACATGCTACGTAGGAACATGGGCCCGCACAACTTTATCTCCCTCACTAGGTGAACAATGAGATGGACCATGATATCAAAATATGACAAAGGGAAATACATCTCAAGATTACATATGGTCATTACCACCTCAGCCTGCAGAGCATCTAGTCCTTCGGGATCGATGACCTTCTGAGCAATTGTGTTAAAGAAATAACACAACCTTGTGATTGTCTCCCGGACCTTGGTCGGTAAGATACTTGTAATTGTCACAGGGAGCATCTGTGTCATAAGCACATGGCAATCATGAGACTTCATGCCATTTAAACTCAAGTCTTGCATTGAAACAAGCCTCTTCATATTGGATGAGTAACTGGACGAAACTTTAAACCATGCAAGCACTGGCACATTTCAGTTCTCTCGGCCTTGGACAAAGTGTAGCAAGCAGGTTCGCAATAAGTTCGGCCTTTATCAGTCTCTTTCGGTGCTAACTCAGGTCTGATGCCCATATCAACCAAGTCAAGCCGTGAGTTGATATTGTCCTTTGTTTTGCCCTTAATGTTCAGTAAGAGACCAATCAAGCTATCACATACATTCTTCGCTACATGCATCACGTCGATGCGGTGCCGAACTTGTAGGTGCTCCCAATAAGGTAGGTCCCAAAATATTGACCTCTTCTTCCACATGCTCTTCTCACGGGTCCTCGATTGACGTCCCTTTCCAACAGGAATGTCCATGTTCTTAACCATATCATGAATGTCCGTCCTGCTTAAATGCTTTGGAGCTAATCCATCTTCTGTCATTCCATCGAATTGTTTCTTCATCTTGTGGTATGGGTGATTCCTCCGAAGGAACCTACGGTGACGCATGTACACGATTTTGCATGAGTGATTCAGCCACACACTCTCGGTAGCATGCAAGCAGTGAGTGCAGGCTTTGGCTCCTTTTGTACTCTGCCTCGACAGGTTAGCAAGGGCAGGATAATCATTTATGGTGCAGAACAATAGGCAATGCAAAGTGAAATACTCTCGTTTGTGAGCATCCCATACCTTTACCCCAGGAGCCCACAACATGTTCAGATCTTCTAACAATTGTGCTAGGTACACATCAATATCGTTTCCAGGTTGCTTTGGGCCTTGGATGAGTGTAGACAAAAAATATACTTCCGCTTCATAGACAACCAAGGAGGAAGATTGTATATACAGAGATTCACAGGCCAAGTGCTATGACGGCTGCTCATGTTGCCGAAAGGATTCATTCCGTCTGTACTCAATCCGAACTTTATATTTCTCGGATCCAATACAAATTATCCAAACCTCCAATCGATGTTTCTCCACTAGGTGGAATCAACAGGGTGCCTTATCATCCCATCATTCTTGCGCTCATCCGAGTGCCACCGAAGTAGTTTTGCCTCTTTTGGGTTCGAAAACAAACGTTTCAGACGGGGGATTATAGGCAAATACCACACCACCTTAGCAGGAGTTCCTTTCTTCACCTCGATGCACTTATCGTCATCAACTGATCTATCTTTACGCTTGTACCGGGATGCGTTGCATATCGGACATACATGCAAGTTTGCATACTCTTTGCGGTAGAGGATACAATCGTTCGGACAGGCAGCTATTCTTTCTACTTCTAATCCTAAGGGACAAAGAACCTTATTGGCTTTGTAGGTGGTTGTCGGCAACTCCTTTACCTCCAGAAGCATGTCCGCTAATAGGCCCAACAGCGTCGTGAAACTCTTGTCGGACCAACCGTTGCTTGCCTTTAATTTCAGCAGTTCCAGCACAGATGACAACCTTGTATATTTGGACTTGCATCCTGGGAACAAAGGTTTCTCTGAGTTATCCATCAAACCCCAGAAGTTTACATACTCCTGCCCATCACAGTTCCCTTCTGCATCTCGTAGCATCTGATCTAGATTGCCATCGAGAGAAATATCTTTTCCGAAAGTACAATCGATATCATCCGGTATATTATTGACTTCGTCGATGATGCATTGACTAATTGATGCCTGCATAATTTGCTCTTTACCGTGACTAGTCCAATATGAATACCCTCTTTTGAAACCCCGTAGAATCAAGTATGCTTCGATTTGCGTTGGGTTTCGAAACATCCTCATATTCTCGTAGTCAATGCGTGGACAAGACATAAATTCCACGCTCTTTTTCAACATATCTTCCTCTTCAGCTATTCTAAAAGCGGAGACGCCATTAATGTACTCGGCGCTCGCACGGTCTCAGCGTACATCCAGCTTCGGTCCATCTACACTACGTATATAACAATATGTAGGATCGATATACACTTATATAGCAATCAGAGGGGGTGAATGATTGCGCAGAAGCTAAAATAAAATTTTTGATCTACTAAAAATTCACCCCAATTCGGAATCAAATAATTGCTTTGGTTTCATGCAAAAACAGATTAACAGACATTTGGTAAAATGCTAATTACCGGAGATCTAGCCGTCGGATTGACTTAAAATTTTAACACAAGAAACTAGATTCCAATACGCATCTAACCGAAAAATAATCAACTCAATCGGACCTACGGATCAAAAGTTATAAGCTTGGCAAGTTAACTGTGTCAATAATACTGAAAATAGATTAAACCCTAATTTCGTGATTAAACAAAATCTACAAGGAATCAATCTAAATCAAAATATGCAAATAGCAAATCACTTGTTTTTTTAGCCAATAGACTAATGTCTTGCGTTACATTTCCTGTTGCTACAGTAAATTGTGCTATACCGTAGCACAGCAGTAGATCGAACAATGTATCAAACGTCACTGCAACATCAATGTATTGCTGAAGTCTCTTTGACCAGCTGCTGCTAGCTTTGTTCTGGTACGGCAATCCAGGAACTTCTAGTCTTCTTGCACATGCACAACAATACTTCTCCCGCTCCTAGTTGGGACAAGCAGGCTCCACGGGAGGCACCTGTACCACGCTACTTCGGTCTCGTGCGCTCGCGAGGAGCCATGCACATAAGGCTCGGGCATCGACATATGCACTTTCATTCCGTCGTGCACTTGCACCGGCGGCCAGGAGCTCTAAAGTTTTTTTTCCTTTTCTTTTCGTTGTGCGGCTCTGAAGAAAAATATTTTTTATTTCTTTTTGTCTAGATTGGTTACAATACTCTAAAACAAAAGAGTACAAACCCTAATACCTAGCACGATCGAATAAACAGGAGACAACCCCTCCTATTTGTAAGAAGTAAACCCTGAGGAATTCACATGGATGTCCACTTGGCCCAACATGGCCCAATACATGCAAGCTACCCCAAACGATTACAACTGCACGCGTACGGCCCACCTGCCATACTCACGTGACTAACTAGCCTCTATGTGCACCGTTCTCTAGCCCGAACGTCCGGCATGACATCCTCGACCACTAGGACCTCGATTCCTCCCTGAACCTAGTCCCGACCCTCGGTTCCTCCATGAACCTAGTTCTGGTCCCGTCATCGACCACGTTCGCCCTCGAGCAACACCTGCACATGAACAATCCACAAAACAATATTCTGAGCACAAGTCCATCACTTGACTCAAGATCAGTCCATGCAACCACTCACACGAGCGCATTGCATCAACCAGAACAATTACCATGCTATCACAGGCATATCAAATAATTATATGAAACAACACATGCACATGCACCACACATGCCATGAGCACAACCACTTTGCAATACCAAATTCATCACAAAGCCAATTTTTCATCAATTGATTTCACAATCTCCCCTTTGATGAAAACATTGGCAACACCACTTAGAATTGAACATTGGCATTCACTTCACACAAGTTTTTGAAATCAAAAAGTTTAAAATCAAAAGCCAGAGTGAAAAACACAAAATCCCCCCTTTGACAAACATGCAAAATGAAAAACTCCCCTAGGTGAAAATAAGAAAAATCTCCCCCTAAGAAGAAAAATGTGTGTGTGAATGTGCAATGTGCCCAAAATTCTCCAAAGTTCTCCACCTTTGACAATGGATTCATCAAGAATACAAAAGAGAGAACACAATCTTTTTGTTTGTTTTGAATTTGTCATTTTTTATGTAATGAGCATTATAAATAATCCACAAATGAAATTCATCTCCAAGTCATGCTATCAAAGATACTTGCACCCTCAAATATACACATAGACAATGTAGAGTTAGCATAACTAGAAATCAAGTACTATTAATGATTTTTTGCTTGGCATGATCTCCCTTACTCAACTATCTCAAACCCTGAAAACATTGAATTTTTGTGCACTTCTTTTGTGCTTGAAAAGCTGATTTATTGATTGATTGCAACAGAATATAAAAATTGCAAGGAATTATATGCACCATCAGCCTTACTTTTCAACCATGCCAAGCAATGAGCTTAAGGTTTCATGATTTCGGTCATACACAACCTCTTCCAAGTTCATATCAGAGTGCAATGATAAGCAGTCTCGTAAAGAGGTAGTGTGACAGTGCATATAAACCTTAATCTTGCATCTATCAATTATCACTTTTTGAGCTTTTAGCTTTTTAACTTTGACAACTTTCACATTAAGCACTTTTGAAACAGGATCAAGATAGCCAAGAAAGTTCAACCATGACAAGATTTAATTCAAGTTTTCATTCCATTCAAATAGTCATGCCATAATCTAAACCATATATGCATAAAGATGAAGTTACAAAGACCTTGTAGCATAAACTTAGCTTCAAATCACATATGTGTATTAAATATAATGCTCAACACTTTTTCACAATTTTTCCCCTTTTTTTGTTTTTCATTTAAGAACACACAAAGAAAGATATGTAAATAAAAAGTCACAAAGTTTTCAAAAACTCCCCCACAAAACAAGCCTGTTAGGTGAAGAACCCCAAGTTCTCCCCAAATAAAAGCAAAACAAGAAGAGGACAAAGGTTTTGTGAAAATATCTGCCAATTGATGTTCAGTATCCACATGATGAAGCACAATATTTATCCACATGATGAAGCACAATATTTCCTTTTTTACATGATCTTTGAGAAAGTGAAATGTAATCTCAATATGCCCAAGAAAGAGAACTACCCAAGAAGTGGCATGAACCAGATGTACTTTTTCTATCAATTCTACATCCACCAAAATCAGCATCAGAAAAAACTCTTAAACTAATGCATGAGGAAGCAGAAAGCCAAATGCCAAAATCTTAAGTACCATGAAGATATCTAAAAATTCGCTTGACAGCCTGTCGATGTGAAGCACATAGGGAAGCTTGAAAACGAGTACACAAGCACACAACAAATTGTATATCCAACCTTCCTCATTCTCAACATCATCATCGTCATCGTCTTCATGAACAAAAAATACTCTTCCCCTGAACATATGCACATGTATCCTCACTGTACCTTTTGCAAAAACAGAAGTGAAAGAAGCATCTACAAAAGTAACACTTTCAGCACGAGATGCATGAGTGAAGGAGAACCAAAACTTGTCACCGAACATGTGGCATGAGCATCTGGAATCCACTAGCCAAATGTTCTCCTTTCTCGCGTGAGATGCCTACATAGGAGTAGAAAATGTCGATGTCTCAGTACTGGGGTTAGAGATAAAATGTTTAGGAATCCAGTACTGAGACACATGACGCACAACAGTAGGCATAACACGAGCATTCTAATGCACAAAAATAGATTTGTCCTTTTCTGTGTTTTTAGCAACAAAAGGTGCTTGTTTCACCCTAGACACATAATGAGAAGCAAAACGTGCCAATCTGAAATTAGACCTAGCCTTAGCTCTTTCTTTCTTTTGTTGTTTAGGCAGTCTAAAGCAAAAATGTACTAAATGTCCATGTGACACCACGGAATGTCGTAATCTTATAAAATGTGGATGTTGAGGTCAAAACATTATAAAATATGTAAAAGGAAGTTAAAACTTTACGTTATGCCGTTTATAGCGTGTTTTTGGGCCGTTTTCGGGTGTTTGGGCCTCTCCGGGGGACTTTGGGCCTTGCGGGTTGAGTTGGGCCTCCGGTGGAAGGGTTTGGGCCCAATGGGGGGACTTTTGGGCAGCCAAATCTGACCCCCACCCCTTGGTGTGCCCCAAACTTCCTCTCCCAACCCTAGCCGCCACCCCCTAGCCCTCCCCATGCGCCTCCACCCTTCCCCTTCCTCTCCATCTTCCCCCATGGCGCCACCACCCCTCTCCTCCCCTCTCCACCTCCGTTGCTTCCCCTAGGGGAGTTCTCCACCTCACCAACCCAAAGATCCATCCATTGGAGCGCTCCGCGACAACGAGATCCGGTGGATTTGGAGCGAGGAAGGAGATCGCGCGAACCGGGAGGAGTTCCATTGGGTTTTCGTGCGTTGGGCGAAGGTATGGCCATGGGAATCCTTGGGGTTGGTCTAGGTACTGTTCTAAGGGTGATTATCAAGTTTTTAGATCAATTGGTGGTGCTGGAATTGAGTAGATTGGATTAGATCTAGAAGTTGCCACGTTCTCTGTTTCGGGCAGCATGAGCAGTCGACCTAGGGTTTGGGTTTTCGCCAATTTAGACTCAGCATTTGGTCGTACGGCTGTTGAAGAAGTTGTAGGTAATTTCAATATCTTTCCATGGGTATAAAGAACGTCCAATTCTGCCCAGCCGTTTGAAAGTTATGGCTGTTTTACCGAGCGTGTTAAAATCTGTGACGTGATTGGAATAGATCACGGTATTTTGTAGATTAAACAACTTTAAAGTGCGAATCAGCTTTTCCATATACTTAGAAAAAGTTGGGAAATTTCCTAAGCTACGCGAGGATGTACTCGTTTAATTGATTCAGAGTTTTAGAACCCGAGTTATGCCTTTTGGAAGGCTACTGTCCCGACGGGACAGAACCTCTGTTTTTGGGTTTTGCGAGTAGTTGGTGATGTCGGGGTAGAAGAGGGTTTGCGTACTGTTTTGTGGACATGATTGTGAGTGTGTGGTCCCTATGTGCAGGTGTTGCGACCCCGGGAGTGCCTTCTACTTCTCGCCAATCCGTCGCCCGTGGTGGAGGCAAGTGTATTGGAATGGGTAGCGGGTTATAGTTTGTTTGATTGATTGAGATTGAAATTTGAATATATGATATGTTCACATGCCATGCTTTAATGTTTGCCATTGATATGATGAATATGTTTATTATGTGATGATGCCATGTGTTAATGTACAAGTTATCCATGATGATGCCATGTGTTAATGTACAAGTTATTCATGATGTTGGCATATTTGCATACATGGCAAGATACATGGCCCGGGCGATCATAAAGTCATAACTAGTCCGGGGAAGGTCGGTGAGAAAGTTATGACTATTCCAGAGAGCCAATGAGTAAGTCCTACATCGTGATTCCATCCACCGCGGAGTGGGGAAGCGAGGAGTAGGCACCCTCCATCTTCGGGATGGAAGGGGGGAGAGGGTGCACACCGACGGGTGTGTACTCAACCATACCGGTATGAGTTTCCAAGGAGATATGAGCATCGCATCGCGTTGCATACATAATGATGATGATAATGATTTGTGAACATGAATGAGATGATATACATGATGTGAGTTGTTGTAGCCATGTAATTGTTTTTGTTTGTACCATTGCAATATACTTGCTGAGTGATGAACTCACGCTTGTGTTTATGTTGTTTTTTTTAGTTACCATGACACCGGCATGTGGGAAAGGGCATTAGCTACACATCTTCACGTAGTTCCAGTCACATTTACCAACCTTGAGTCATGATCATAATAATAGTGCCCTGAACTAGGTGTATGGATTAATTTTAATGTGCTGTTGATCCTCTTTGCTTAGCTATAGATGTTTGTGTGGTTGGTTTGGTTTAATTGTTTATGATGATGTTTTATCCATTATATATTGCTGCTTTAGATGTCTTTTGTTGTGAAATATTTTGCTATGATATTGCTATTGTTCAAATCATGATAAAACAAAGGAGATGCTGCCGAAATTTCGGTGTTTAGCATTTGTGCCTTTGCTGAAATTTGTCTTCATGTATGGTATTTAGTTGATGTTTAGTCTATGTTTGGTAGCATTCGGGCATACTAGATGCCGAGGTGTTACAGTTGGTATCAGAGAGGGCTGTAGGTCCCTGGAATGTGTATTTTTAGTGTCATGCTATAGGATACAACTAAAATGTGATGTGGAATAACTTAGAAACATGGCTTAGGTTTTAACTAAAATTTTGTCATAGGATAGCAACATTAAAACTTGCAAAAGTGGTATAACTAATCTAAAATTTGACACACATGGATGCACAGTAGGAAAGGGTATGGGTATCATTTCTTTACGCTTAAATGTTGTATTTAAGCTATGATGTTGAACGCTTCATTTGTTAATGCATGTTGCTATGTCAATGAGATAAATGATTGAATTGTTCTTGTTGTTGTGATAAAGTGGGGTTTTGGTGCCGAAGGGTTTCGGCCACATCTCTTATTTCATAGTAAGGGTGAGGTTTGGCGGTGTGGCCAGTTAGCGCCATCACCGAAGAACTATTAACTCCTGAAGGAGAAGAGTGCTTATCCTTTCTGTCTTAGATCGGGTAGTTTACTAGAGTTAAATAGAAGAGTTTGGTGGTGGATTCCTTCGTATGATCTTTACCGTTCTGACGGTCGGTTTTGGGTGTTTTTCTTGATTTTAGTAATTGAAATCAAAAGAAAAGTGTTTGGAATTGGATGTTTCGCGGAGAGTCCCTTCGGTGTTTCTTGGTTTTGTCTTCCTTGGGTGAAGACGAAGAAGAGGAATTTAGCATTGCGCCTTTTTAGTCGCCTTTTGCTTTGACACCCGGTTTTGCTGGTTATTGTGGATTGTCTTAGGGAGGAAACATATGTGGTTGTTGTCCTCCCTATCTAAGAAAAGAGTTGAAGTTCTCCTAGTGCCGACCTTAGGTTGGGTGGAGCTAAGTTTTGAATCTTTATTGGAAAAGGTTTGGTTGAACATTTGGTTTTCCCTAGTACATCCTTCTTCCTTCTTGGAAGTATAGATCTTGAGATTTCTTGAAGAGTTTTGTGGGCAAATTTGGGAACTTAAGAGTTGAGCTCTCCTGCATTTTTGTTGGAGTTTTGTTTTCTTCCTTGCCTGGAAAGGGAGAAATTGTCTATCGGTGTTCGTTCTGGTTCTTGAGTTCTGGTTATCTTTAAAAGTGGACTTGCATCCTGTTTGTCAAAAGTGAAAATGGTTGTTTAGCATGTCATGTAGTATGTAACAATGTGGTTTATGGAAATGATTTGTTCTTAAGTTAATTGGTGAGTTGAATTAGTTAAATGTAATATTTGTGTTTAGCTTAAGATTAAATGAACTTCTAGTGTTGTAGATTACTCTATAGCGAGAATGATTAAATGTGTTAATGTACATGCTTAGAATCTGTTGCCTTGCTTTGAAAGTGCTTATGACCCTCGATAATGTTTAAAGTTGTAAACCCTGATGCATAGTTAGAACATTAAGGTGATGTAAACTACTGAGACTGTTAAAGAAACCTTGCCGATTGTTTAAAGATGTTCTAATCTAACGGGTTAATAGAGAAATTTAATCATGTTGACTAGTGGCTTTAATTTGGAAGTTGATTAGAGTTGCTATTTATGTTGTTGCAACCTACTAGTATATTTGGAAGTATGCAGTTGTGTCTCTACAATGCTAGTATTGATATCAATTGAGAAGACATACGACTTATTGTTAATGATGTTGTTAAGGGCAGTGTTAATTCTAGTATTCAATCTATTTTAAACAGTTGGAGTATGTTGTGTGGTGGTAATTTTGTTATCACCTATGTATAGGGTAGCTAAAAGTAATGTTGTTGGTTAATGATTATGCCCATTTGTTGTTATTGATGACTAAGTAGTGGTGGTAACTGTTTATATTACTCGTTGGAAAACCATGGTTAAAGTAGAGGAAAATTTTAACATGTTGCGATGGAGTGAGCTTTGGATAATTAACATGATGAATGATTTTATCCTTAATGAAAGTATAACTTAATCTCACTTACGAATTCTTCCCTGTGGAGATAATATTTACATGTTGAAGTCGCTTGTTAACTGAATAAGTTTCGATTGTCGAGACGTTTACATATAGGTGGTATGAAATTCATTGGTTGATCATGCTGAAAGATTTGTTGGAGCATTTGTTTCAATCTAGAATATGATGTTATATGATATGTTGGTCCGTGGGGATCTTGTTGACGTAGTCTTCGTTGGATGTCTTTGGATAAGCATCATAAACTCTATTTATAAGTATTGGGAAAGGTAATAAGAGAAAGAATTTGTTTTGTAGCTCTTGTTGTAACCTGAGGGGTTTCTCGATGAGTAAATAGTGAATATTGAATGTTTAAAAGATAAGTATAGGGTTTCATGCTGAGCTTGTGTTTAAAACCTTTTGGACTGGTTTGGTTGTTTGCTATCTTGGTCAAATGCTTTCGATCAAGGCGTTTTTTTTATGTTGTGTGTCAGAGTTTCCCTAAACTCGTAGGGATTGGTGTTGATCTTTGGGTTTGGCCCATTTGTTTAGTTGTGCTATGAGTATGGATTGACACCCAAAAGTTTTAAGTGGATCGCGCTCCTTCACGTCGCCTGAATTTTCTTTGGGAATAAATTTTAAAGGAAGCAGTTGGACATAGTGGGTTGTGTTGGAGTTTCTTGGGATTTAATTTGTGACTCTTTTTTTGGCTAGAATTGGAGTTATTTGGAAAATGCGTGTGGTGTTTGCAAGTGTTTCAAAAGGGTGGATTTTATGAATGTTTCATCGTTGATTTTGTTAGTGAAGTGTTCCCTTCTTGGAAATGAGTTTCCTTTCTTGTTGAGAACTTTTGTGGTGGTTGTGTGTGCTGATGTTTAACTTTGGAGTCGATGTTCTTTTCCAAAATGCTGATTTTGGTTAAAATGTGAGGTTTTGCAAGTTTAGCTGAGAAATGGTGGGTTGCGACATGACGTGGTGTGTTCCACTAACGGTGTTGCAGTCATAGTCTATATGATTTAGCTGGCCACAATGTTATGTGTGTTTCAATCATGTGATACCGAGGAAGAAGTCTTTTGGTGAATGACTTTTTGGTATTGTTGTTACATGATGAGTGAATGGTGAAAACGAAGCATGGCATCGTTTATAAATGTTCAATGATAAATGAGTCGGTGAGCCAGGTCGGTGAGAAAGTCATATATGGATATATGACTAATCCGTAGTGCTCTTGAAAAGTGTGCATTCTTGTCATGTATCGAGATTTCCATTTCTTCCTACTATGAAAAGAAAGAATGAATAATTTGTGGTGTTTTGGCTGTGGTGTTAGAGGTTTGAGTTTTCTTTACGATTTGGCTTAGAAAAATGACATGAGTACTCTTTGGTTGTTGCCGAACTCTTTCCAATGTGGCTTTTAGCGCCTTGGAGTTCGAGTTGTTGGATGTGGATCATTTTGGGTTCATGGGTCTTGGTTGAGCTTACTCAATGATTGTACCCTTGTTCTGATTCTTTGAAAGGAAGAATGCGAGGGCTAAACCTTCTTAGAAAGAGGAATCTAGTGTGGGTTTGTAATGACCTAAGATATTAGGCGTTCCTAGTGGTTGATCGTAACTAGTTTGGAAGTGAAGAGTAAAGGAAGGTTGTGTAGGACTCAATTCAAACCTTCTTGGAGACTTGTGTCATTGATGTGTCCCTCGGTAGGGTTGATTAAATTATTAGTGGACCACTTGGTGGTTGCTAGTAATTGCTTTTCCTTTTCGAAGTGTATTGGATCTTTTGTTGCCGAGCTCTGAGCGAGTTGTGTCAACCGATGTGGATTGCTCGGTTGATATTGTTTTTGCGGGTTTTAAGGACCCTGGTTATAAAGTAGGTTTTTCCTTCGGTGGTAGTGGTGGGTATTGGTCTTTTGTAAAAGGTCAATCTTTTGCAAGGTGTTAGCCGATTGTTCAAGAAGTTGGTAGTCTTGGAGTGTTGTGTCTTGCTTGGTTCGCGTCGTCTAGAATACGACGAACCACAGTCGAGAGGTTGAGATGTGAAAGCACTTTTGTGCGTGGGAGCTGAAGAGGGTTCTAGAGGTTGGTGCCGTGTTCTTCTGAGGAGAAACATCGGTTAAAGGGATCGGGCACTTTAGTGCCAAGGAATGCATAAAAATAAGGAATATGAGACAGTTTCCCTTCATTGTCAGCTTAGGAAGTTATCATTTTGCTTGGGACGTTCTGAATCCTTATGTTTGTACTCGGTGTTTCCAAGTGGAGTAAGAATTCTGGCAAGTTTTTAATGTGAGTTATCTTTAGAGCTGTCAGTCTTTGATCCTTAGCTCCTTGCTTCTGAGTGCTGGCTGGTGCAAATCGTAGGGGCTTCTAAGCAGGTTCTAAGGCGTGAACCATAGCTCCCTTCGATTTGGTTGTTCATGGCAGTGAGGTCTCGGATTCGAGGTCCTAACTCGTTGAAGGGGGGGAGAATGTGACACCACGGAGTGTCGTAATCTTATAAAATGTGGATGTTGAGGTCAAAAAATTATAAAATATGTAAAAGGAGGTTAAAACATTACGTTATGCCGTTTATAGCGTGTTTTTGGGCCGTTTTTGGGTGTTTGGGCCTCTCCGGGGGACTTTAGGCCTTGGGGGTTGAGTTGGGCCTCCGGTGGAAGGGTTTGGGCCCAAGGGGGGGACTTTTGGGCAGCCAAATCTGGCCCCCACCCCTTGGTGCGCCCCAAACTTCCTCTCCCAACCCTAGCCGCCACCCCCTAGCCCTCCCCATGCGCCTCCACCCTTCCCCTTCCTCTCCATCTTCCCCTATGGCGCCACCACCCGTCTCCTCCCCTCTCCACCTCCATTGCTGCCCCTAGGGGAGTTCTCCACCTCACCAACCCGAAGATCCATCCATTGGAGCGCTCCGCGACGACGAGATCCGGTGGATTTGGAGCGAGGAAGGAGATCGTGCGAAACGGGAGATCCAATGGGTTTTCGTGCGTTGGGCGAAGGTATGGCCATGGGAATCCTTGGGGTTGGTCTAGGTACTGTTCTAAGGGTGATTATCAAGTTTTTAGATCAATTGGTGGTGCTGAAATTGAGTAGATTGGATTAGATCTAGAAGTTGCCACGTTCTCTGTTTCGGGCAGCATGAGCAGTCGACCAAGGGTTTGGGTTTTCGCCAATTTAGACTCGGCATTTGGTCGTAAGGCTGTTGATGCAGTTGTAGGTAATTTCAATATCTTTCCGTGGGTATAAAGAACGTCCAAATTCCGCCCAGTCGTTTGAAAGTTATGGCTGTTTTACCGAGCGTGTTAAAATCTGTGACGTGATTGGAACAGATCACGGTATTTTGTAGATTAAACAACTTTAGAGTGCGAATCAGCTTTTCCATATACTTAGAAAAAGTTGGGAAATTTCCTAAGCTACGCGAGAATGTACTCGTTTAATTGATTCGGAGTCTTAGAACCCGAGTTATGCCTTTTGGAAGGCTGCTGTCCCGACGGGACAGAACCTCTGTTTTTGGGTTTTGCGAGTAGTTGGTGATGTCGGGGTAGAAGAGGGTTTGCGTACTGTTTTGTGGACATGATTGTGAGTGTGTGGTCCCTATGTGCAGGTGTTGCGACCCCGGGAGTGCCTTCTACTTCTCGCCAATCCGTCGCCCGTGGTGGAGGCAAGTGTATTGGAATGGGTAGCGGGTTGTAGTTTGTTTGATTGATTGAGATTGAAATTTGAATATATGATATGTTCACATGCCATGCTTTAATGTTTGCCATTGATATGATGAATATGTTTATTATGTGATGATGCCATGTGTTAATGTACAAGTTATCCATGATGATGCCATGTGTTAATGTACAAGTTATTCATGATGTTGGCATATTTGCATACATGGTAAGATACATGGCCCGGGCGATGAGAAAGTCATAACTAGTCTGGGGAAGGTCGGTGAGAAAGTTATGACTATTCCGGAGAGCCAATGAGTAAGTCCTACATCGTGATTCCATCCACCGCGGTGTGGGGAAGCGAGGAGTAGGCACCCTCCATCTTCGGGATGGAAGGGGGGAGAGGGTGCACACCGACGGGTGTGTACTCAACCATACCGGTATGAGTTTCCAAGGAGATATGAGCATCGCATCGCGTTGCATACATAATGATGATGATAATAATTTGTGAACATGAATGAGATGATATACATGATGTGAGTTGTTGTAGCCATGTAATTGTTTTTGTTTGTACCATTGCAATATACTTGCTGAGTGATGAACTCACGCTTGTGTTTATGTTGTTTTTTTTAGGTACCATGACACCGGCATGTGGGAAAGGGCATTAGCTACACATCTTCACGTAGTTCCAGTCACATTTACCAACCTTGAGTCATGATCATAATAATTGTGCCCTGAACTAGGTGTATGGATTAACTTTAATGTGCTGTTGATCCTCTTTGCTTTGCTATAGATGTTTGTGTGGTTGGTTTTGGTTTAATTGTTTATGATGATGTTTTATCTATTATATATTGCTGCTTTATATGTCTTTTGTTATGAAATATTTTGCTATGATATTGCTATTGTTCAAATCATGATAAAACAAAGGAGATGCTGCCGAAATTTCGGTGTTTAGCATTTGTGCCTTTGCTGAAATTTGTCTTCATGTATGGTATTTAGTTGATGTTTAGTCTATGTTTGGTAGCATTCGGGCATACTAGATGCCGGGATGTTACAGTCCATCTCTACCACAATGAGTGCAAGTGTACTTAACATGATGTTTTGCTTTAACAGTAGAAGCACATTTTGCATTCATCATAGAGGAAGATAAAAGACCAGCAGATTTAAAAACAATTGATTTATGATTATTGTTCTCAGCAAGAACATCCAACTCATGAGTTTTCAACTTAGAATAAAGAACATCTAAAGTAAGTGTACTCATGACAGTTGATTCTCTAATGGATGTTACTTTCATCTCCCAAATAGATATATCTAATGCACCAAGTAATTATCGAGCATTTGCAGCATCAGTATAGCTAACTCCAACAGCACGTAGATTGCTAAAAATTTTATTAAAGCATGCAAAAAAGTCATCTAGCGACTCACCAGGTTTCATCTCAAATCCCATATATTCCTTTTTTTAAATATCTTGGTGAATCTCTTTGACAGTGTTAGAACCCTCATGGTAATCACAAATATATTTCCCATACCTCATATGCAGATCGAAGATGAACCACTCGATCAAAGTTGCTGCATCTCAAGCCTTGGATGATTAAGTTGCGCACCTTGCTATTTGCTTCAACATGTGCGCGATTTGCGTCGTTGACGTTGTCATTCTCAGGAACTTCGTACGGCTTGTAAACCTTCGCCCAAATTGCGAAGCCTTGCGCCTAGATGAACGCCTCCATCTTTGCTTTTCAAAACTGAAAATCAACACCATCGAAAACACAAGGTTTTGTCGTATACCTATCCATCGCTACAGTTTCTAATCACCGGTTATGATTAATTAGAAAGACCAAGCTCTGATACCACTTGTAGCATCTATATACACTTATATATCAATTAGAGGGAGGTGAATGATTGCGCATAAGCTAAAATAAATTTTTTGATCTACTAAAAATTCACCCTAATTCGAAATCAAATAATTGCTTCGGTTTCATGCAAAAATAGATTGACAGATGTTCGGTAAAACGCTAATTATCGGAGATGTAGCCGTCGTATTGACCTAAAATTTTAACACAAGAAACTAGATTCCAATACACATCTAACAAAAGAAGAATCAACTAAATCGGACCTACGGATCAAAAGTTATAAGCTTCGCAAATTGACTGTGTCAATAATACCGAAAATAGATTCAACACTAATTTCGTGATTAAACAAAATCTACAAGGAATTAACTAATCAAACTTTTTAGATCAATAACTTAATGCCTTATAAAGGATTGGAATAGATCAAATCAAAATTATAATGAAGGAAAAATAAATCAATCTAAATCAAAACATGCAAATAGCAAATCACTTGTTTTTTTTTTTTTTGCCAATAGACTTATGTGTTACGTTACCTTTCCCGTTGCAACAGTAAATTGCGCTATACTGCAGCGCAACAGTAGATCGAACAATGTATCAAACGATCACTGCAAAATCAATGTATTGCCGAAGTCTCTTTGACCAGCTGCTGCTAGCTTTGTTCTGGTACGGCAATCCAGGAACTTCTTTTCTTCTTGCACATGCGCAACAATACTTCTCCTGCTCCTAGTTGGGACAAGCAGGCTCAACTAGAGGCACCAGCACCACGCTGCTTCGGTCTCGTGCGCTTGCGAAGAGCCACGCGCAGAAAGCTTGGGCACCACCTTACGAGCTTTCTTTCCGTCGTGCACTTGCGCTGGCGGCCAAGAGCTCTGAAGTTTTTTTCTTTTTCTTTTCGTTGCCCACCTGCCATACTCACGTGACTAACTAACCTCCATGTTCACCGTTCTCTAGCCTGAACGTCCCACATGACATCCTCGACCACTAGGACCTCGATTCCTCCCTGAACCTAGTTCCGAACCTCAGTTCCTCCATGAACCTAGTTCCGGTCCCGTCATCGACCACGTTCGCCCTCGAGCAACACCTGCACATGAACAATCCACAAAATAATATTCCGAGCACAAGTCCACGACTTGACTCAAGATCAGTCCATGCAACCACTCACACGAGCGCATTGCGTCAAGCAGAACAATTACCATGCTATCACAAGCATATCAAATAATTATCTGAAACAACACATGCACATGCACCACACATGCCATGAGCACAACCACTTTGCAATACCAAATTCATCACCAAGCCAATTTTTCATCACATGATTTCACACAAATATTTCTTAAAAAATGAATGAACTTAATAACACTTGGAGTGCACTTAAATAATGACAAAAAACAAATGGATCTGCACCAAGCTAGCTATATCAAAACCATCTTCTCCCTCTTTAAATACCGAGAGATGCTTCTATGCTCTTCCTTTTTAAAGTTGCACAAATATTAAAGCATGAATGAAGGGTAGATGAGGATTACTTACCCCTTCGTTTGCTTCAAGATTTGTGCAACTTGTATTAGGAGGAAGAGCATAGAAGCACCTCTCTTAAATACCAGAGAACAAATATTAATGGGTCTACAGTCTACACTAAGCTAGATCTAAAAACCATCATTTACAGCTTTACAAAGCTATATCTTAAATAAAATGCAAACTTGAACCAATAACTAACCTTAGATTGCCTCTCAATCGTCGCAACCTCAAAAATATCTCGGAAACCCTAAAAATACAGAGGAGGGCGATCGGGCCGGGCGCAGCACTTATGTAGTCACATCACAGACGGTTTTATACTTGAACAGTCTGTGAAGAGTTCCTTATCACAGACTGTTAGAATAACTCAAACCCTTCCCACATGAAAACTAGATGTTTCTTAATTCTCTGTTTCGGGCAGATTGGGCACTCGACCTAGGGTTTCAGTTTTCGCGATTTTAGATTCAGAATTTGGTTGGCCACCTGTTGAGAAAGTTGTAGGTATCTTCAATATCTTTAATTGGACACCAAGAACGTCCAATTCTGCCCAGACGTTTGAAAGTTATGGTCGTTTTATCGAATTGGTTCAAATCTAAGATGTAATTGGGACAGAACGTAATGTTTTGTAGATTAAAGACTTTTAGAGGCCGAATCAGCTTTTCCCAATAGTTAGAAAAGTTAGGAAATTTCCTAAGCTTCACGATGATGTACTCGTTTACTCGATTTGGAGAACTAGAACTCAAGTTATGCTAGATTGAAGTCTGCTGTCACGAGGGACAGATTCTGTGACACTACGGTATGGTGTGACATTATAAAATGTGAAATTAGAGGATAAAACCTTACGGCTTGAGGTTTACTCGCGTTTTTGGGCCTTATGAAGAATGTGACACCACGGAGTGTCGTAACCTTATAAAAAGTGAAAAATGAGGTTAAAAACATTATGAAATATGGTATTGGAGGTTTATAGCGCTTCCGGGCAGTTTCCGGGCCGTTTCCGGGGTTTTGGGCCTTTCCGGGGGAGTTTGGGCCTAAAAGAGGGGGTTGTGGGCTTTGGTGGGATGGAGTAGGAATCCATTTAGGATTAGGAAAGTGGCTTTGGGCTGGTTAAAGGGGGCTCCCCCTGCTCTTGTGCGCCCCCACCACCTCTTCGGCGCCCCCTCCACCTCCCCCCCTTGTGCCCTAGCCGCCCCACCTCCTCTCCCTCTTGCCGTGCGCCCTCTCCCTTGCCCCCATTGCTCCCCACCTCTCCACCACCTCTCCTCCACCCCCTTGCTGCCCTAGGGTGGCCTCCCCACCCCTGCACCTCGTGGATCCATCCGTTGGAGCGAGGAGCGAGGAGCAAGGAGCGAGGAGCGATCCGGGAGGAGATCCTTTCAGTTTTCTTGCGTCGGGCAAAGTTATGGCCATGGGAATCCTTGGGATTGATCTAGGTACTGTTCTAAGGGTGTTTATCAAGTTTTAAGATCAATTGGTGGTGCTGGATTTCATTAGATTAGATGGATTCTTGAGTTGGTCACGTTCTCTGTTTCGGACAGCATGAGCAATCGACCTAGGGTTCGGTTTTTCGCCAATTTAGATTCCGAATTTGGCCGTACGGATGTTGAAGAAGTTGTAGATAATTTCAATATATTTCAGTAGGTATGAATAAAGTTAAATTCCGATCAGCCGTTTGAACGTTATGGCTGTTTTACCGAGCGTATTAAAATCTGTGACGTGATTGGAATAGATCACGGTATTTTGTAGATTAAACAATTTTAGAGTCCAAATCAGTCTTTCCCTATACCTAGAAAAAGTTGGGAAATTTCCTAAGCTATGCGAGGATGTACTCGTTTAATTGATTCGGAGTCCCAGAACCCAAGGTATGCCTTTTGGAAGGCTGCTGTCCCGACGGGACAAAACCGCTGTTTTCGTGTTTTGTGAGTAGTTGGCAATGTCGGGGTAGATGAGGGTTTGCGTACTGTTTTGTGGGCTTGATTATGAGTGTGTGGTCCCTATGTGCAGGTGGTGTGACCCCGGGAGGGCCTACTACTTCTCGCCAATCCGTCGCTCGTGGTTGAGGCAAGTGTATTGTAATGGATAGCGAATTGTAGGCTGTTTGATTGATTGAGATTGAAGTTCGAATATATGATATGTTCACATGCCATGCTTTAATGTTTGCCATTGTTATGATGAATATGTTTATTATGTTATGATGCCATGTGTTAATGTATAAGTTATCCATGATGATGCCATGTGTTAATGTACAAGTGATTCATGATGTTGGCATATTTGCATACATGGCAAGATACATGGACCGGGCGGTGAGAAAGTCATAACTAATCCGGGGAAGGTCGGTGAGAAAGTTATGACTATTCCGGAGAGCCAATGAGTAAGTCCTACATCGTGATTCCATTCACTGCGGTGAACGGAAGTGAGGAGTAGGCACCCTCCATCTTCGGGATGGAAGGGGGAAAAGGGTGCACACCGACGGGTGTGTACTCAACCATACCGGTATGAGTTTCCAAGGAGATATGTGCATCGCATTGCATTACATTGCTTTGCATTATATGAGGATGATTTATGATGATGTCAATTATATGCTTACACTATGAGTATGAGATGTGTATGATGTTGTATGTGAAAAAGTGGTGATGAAGGTATTGGAATGTGTTTTCTTGTTCCATTGCAATATACTTGCTGAGTGATGAACTCACGCTTGTGTTTATGTTGTTTTCTTTTAGGTACCATGAATCCGACATGCGGGAAAGGGAGCTAGTCACACGTCATCACTTAGCATCACACATTTGAACAATGACATGTTCCTTCCTTTATGGTTATGGTTAAGTCTTTGAGCTAAACTGTGGTTTCGATGATTCATTGGTCGTTATGAGTAAATGATTAGTCCATATTTGTCGTGTGACGGATAGAATTTCTATCCTTAGTGGTATGGTGGCTGTTTTTCCGTTTGATCATGTTATTGCTATCGTTTATTATGCTATATTGACATGTTATTATTGTTGTTGCTTCAATTCATGTTAAAACAAAGGAGATGCTGCCGAAATCTCGGTTTTTAGCATGTGCGCCTTTGCTGGAATTTATGTTTAATTGTGGTATTTAGATGTTGTTTAGCTTATGTTTGGTAGCATTCAGGCATATTAAATGCCGGGGTCTAACTAAAACTTTGTCATAGAATAGCAACATTAAAACTTGCAAAAGTGGTATAACTAATCTAAAATTTGACACACAATGGATGCACAGTAGGAAAGGGTATGGGTATCGTTTCCTTACGCTTAAATGTTGTTGTCGACGATTGGAGAACGGGCTCCCATCGAGCTTACTTGTTGAATGGGGGATCAACAGAGCCCCGTCGTGCGGACCGAGGAGGTCGTTCGAGCGATGCCAGGTCGGGAGAAAGGGGGACACGGTGTTTATCCTGGTTCGGGCCTCCCTCCGCCGGGATAACAGCCCTACTCCAGTGTATTGTGTTCTATCTCTTCGTCGTTGTGCCCTCCCCCCCACAGACGGGGGGGGGGGGATTTAAATATCAGGCTTAGAGGTACAAAGAAGGTAACTACCTCCTGAATTTACGCTATACAGTTATCTCCGAGATCTGCGGTGCTTATACCGCGTGCTAACTTGAAAATCGGGTAGGATTCCCCCTGATCTTCGGCTGATTGGTTGCGACCTTCCATCCTTGTCGCGTGATCAAGTCCACCGAGCATATCCCTTGGTGCGGTGTGGATTCCCCGAGCATGCTTGTGCGAGGTCGGTGGAAATGGTCGTGCGGGAAAGGCCGAGCACGTACGCTCGGGCGGTGTTATGCCCGCTGTGCGTTCCGAGCATCTCTTGTTGGCGTTGCATGGTCGGCGGTCTTTAGGACAACCCGAGGGTACCATGGTCTTTTGCCAAATAACCAATCCCCGACAGCTAGCCCCCGAGGTTCAAGCGGGGAACTAACAGGCTCCCCCTTGAGCCTAAGAAGACCTGAAGGAGGGGTTAAATACCTCTTTGGTCGTGCTTACGCCCATCTTACGTCGGGACGCGACCTTTTGTCGCGCGTTCGTTCCGTGCTGGAGCCATGTTCGATCGTTTTTTCAATTCCTTCCTCGAGAAGCCTCTCAGAATTCGTAAAAGCGGTTTCTAAAACGCAGCATTTAATGGGCGATTTCTGCTACCGACATGATGTCCCTATGTGATAGGTGCGGCTTTTAACCTGCCCCTTCGCTGTCTTTTTAACTCCGCCGTTTGAGAGGACGAAGCTTTCATCGCGTTTTCTTTGCTCGTCCTTGGCCAAAAACTTCCAAAAAGCTTCTGGAGCCTAAGCACGTCCTTCGACCTTCTCCCACACCTGGCCATGGCGCGCTTCGGAGTCAGCCGCATGACCCGTAGGAGGATCCAAGTGCTCACGGACGAGGGCTACCTCGACCCAAGCACGGGTCGGGCGCCCGGGGATGATGCAGCGCCGGCACCGCGGGAGATGGAGATCGTCTCCTGCGAGTTGTACGCCATCAACGGGCTTCGTCTGCCCGAGAGCGACTTCCTCGCCTCCGTGCTTGCCTTCTGCGGGTGCGAGATCTCTCATCTCCACCCCAACTCTATCCTTTCTCTCGCAATCTTCTCCCATCTTTGCGAGGCTTACGTGGGTGTAGTGCCCACGGCTAGCCTCTTCTTTCACTTCTATTCCCCCTTTCGCACCGGTAAATGATGGTCTCGCCGGCTATGCGTTTATCTTCGCCTCCGGCCCAACCGACCATACGAGTACCCCCTTGTTGCTTTTAAGGACTCGGTGTCGGGTTGGGCCGACCTCTGGTTCTACCAGAAGAAGGCGGAGGGCTCCCAGTTGGTCTACACTGGTGAACCCGCTCCGCCTAACGAGGCGCGCGCCGCCTGCGGTACCGAGGAGGAGCGGGCGCTCAGGACGATCAGCGAGCTTACCCAAATGGGGCTCACTGGTCGGGACGTTGCCTGGGACTTCATCTTTAACCGGGTATCTCCCCTGCGGCGTCGCGAGCACCCCTTCTTCGAGGTGACCGGGTGGCAAGACATCACCCGCGAGGACAACGCAGGTGCGTTCTTGGTCGCTTCCTTGGGCGCTGCCATTCTCTTGGCGTTAGACTTGTTATTTTTTTCTTCTAAACCTTTGGTCGTGTCGTAGCCCCGAGGAGAGCCTGGGTGGACGAGAGGGTCATCGAGATGTTCGGCCCCCTAAAGGAGAACGAGCTGACGCCCAATCGTCAGGTCCCAAAAAATATTTTTGATCGAAGCGAAGAGGTAAGTACTTTGGCTCGCCCCTGATCGAGGTCAAAACTTCTTATGCTCATCTCCTTCTGCTCTTGGTTATAGGAGAAGGTCTCCCTCGAGCTCGCCGTGGCGAGCGTCGCGCCGCCACCCCGAGCTGACACCCCGGCCAGGAGTTCTCGCAAGAGGACGGCGGGTCGAGGTGGCCGAGCATCCACCTCTCCCCCTCGCGCCAAGCGGTCGAAGCATCAATCTTCGACCAGGACTCCCTCCACACGTCACCTTGAGTACGCCGACAGGAGGGAGGTAAGCGAGCTTCGAACCTGGTTTGATGACTTCAAACGGAGGAAGCCGGAGCTGATGGGCCGCTTGGAACAACTTGCCGAGCAGGCGAGGAAGGCCGAGGAGGAGGCTAGGTCCCTCCCGACCAAGGAGCGGCTGGAGAGGCAGATCAAGGCCCTCCAGGACCAGCTTACTCGGGTGGTCGATGACCCCGAGGAGGAGGAGGAAGAAGAGGAGGCCACCTATGCTCTGGTCAGAAGGAGCAGGAGGTCGACCTCTCAAATAACCTCGGCGCTGGAAGAGGTCGACATGGACGACGTCGACCCGGAGATGGCACGTGCCAGCGACGCCGCGGAGGAGTGCGTCGTGGTCATGGCCGAGGCCTACGAGGCCGCCGCGGGCAGGTCGCCCGTGGCCCGAAGCGAGGAGGCCGAGGAGGATGGCGCTGCTCGCCGGGCAGAAGGTAAGCTCCTACTTCATTCTCTTGTTCTGTTCTTGTCTTGTGATTTTCTTCGGGCTAACCCCACCCTGTTTGGCATGGGCGTGATAGCTCGGATGTTGCTTTTGGACTTCCGTCAGATGGCTGGGGAGATTATCGACTCTGCAGTTGACGCCGAGCTCGACCGCGTCGTCGACCAAGTAATGGCCGAGATGGGGGAGGAGTTGGTGCCAGCTGCGGCCTCAACGGAGTTCGAGCTTCCCTCGGCGGGGCCCGAGCTTCCTTCAGCGGACGTGGAACCTACTCCAGCCGCGGAGGAGCAAGAGCCGCAGGGGGCTGAGGACCAAGAAGCCTTGGCCTTGGTCCCTTGCCAAGGGGTAAGCGCAAGCGAGCCCCAAGCGACGGGCTCTGATGGTCAAGGGGTGGTGGCTCTCGACCCACCGCCCTTGGCCGCAAGCCAAGAGGAGGAGCCGGTCGCTGCCGGCCAGCCACCTCCAACTGCGGACCAAGGGGGAGATGCGGTCGTGATCGACCAGCCACTTCCAGCCGCGGAAGTGGTCGCCGAGCTCGACCA
Source organism: Rhipidocladum racemiflorum (assembly GCA_036346355.1). Taxonomy (NCBI): domain Eukaryota; kingdom Viridiplantae; phylum Streptophyta; class Magnoliopsida; order Poales; family Poaceae; genus Rhipidocladum; species Rhipidocladum racemiflorum. Next base: position 44,360,511 of record CM070587.1, read on the forward strand.
GCTGCCTCCATCCGCGGACCATGGAGAGGAGGAGGTCGTTGACGACCAGTCGCCCCCAGCCGCGGACCATGGAGAGGAGGAGGTCGTTGACGACCAGCTGCCCCCAGCCGCGGACCACGGGCCGGAGGTGGTCGTCCTCGACCAATCGCCTCCAGGCGTGGAGCTCCAATCGCTTCCGGTCGTGGAGGTGCAAGGGGCGGAAGCGCCTGCAGTCGGCGTCCAGCCCCCGAGCGCAGCGGCCGGGCAGGAGGAAGGCGGCCACGAGCCGCCTGTTGACGTGGAAGACCAACCTCAGGGTGTCCTGGGGTTGGTCGAAGAAGGAAACGTCGTCGCCCTCCTGGAAGCATCGGGTGCCCAGGAGGGGCAAGATCCAGACGTGCCAGCTCGGGATCAGGATGACCCTGCGTGGGTTAACCCCTTCTTCCGAGCTGGTGCTACCGACCGCCAGCGGCTCCAAGATAAGCTGGTCAGCCGGGCTCTTTTGGTAAGTCCTTCGCTCCCATTTTTTACCTGAGGCGAGCAATCTTCTGGGGGTTTTTCTTGACTTCCTTTTCTCTTTTGCTCGAAGTTTGCTGCGAAGGCTATGGAGGACATCGATGCCTCCAGCTTCCAAAGAGAAGAGTTCTGGGCGTACCATCGCGAGCAAGACGCCAAGATCGCTGATCTCGAGCGTCGGGTCTCCGAGGTGCGCGAGGCCGACCTGAAGCAGCTGGAGTCGGCGAAGAGCCTCATTTCCAAGCTTCGGGATCAGCTCTTTCGGAGCGAGGCGGCGAAGAGCACTTCAGAGCAGAAGTGCGCCGAGCTCGAGGAGGAGCTGGTGAAGCTACGGCAGGAGGTTCCTGACCAGCGCGCCGACCTTCAGCGAGCTCGGGAGCGCGAGGAAGCCCAGCTCAAGGAGGCGCAGCGCCCTCGGAAAGCGCTGGCCGAAGGTCGCGCTTGGCGGAAGGTCCTGGACTCGGAGGCGGAGGTCGACTCCCTTAAGGACGAGCTCGCCGCCTCCGTGCCGAGCGTAGGACTTAGATCCCTTTTTAGTTCGTGTAAATCCTGTAGAAAAGAAAACAATCTTTTGGGTTAAATGGGCAAAGTCGCAGATGTTTGGGTCCTTGCCTGTTTTTTCTCGAGTTTGTCTCCAATATATGCTTACATGATCCTAGTTCTGAGAAACAAGTCCCTGCATAAGAGCATATAACACATATACGAGCAAAGAATCCTTGGAAGGAAGGACGAAACGTTCCTTATCGTGACGGAGCCCCGCCATGGGACAGAGGTCGTGCCTTCACTGTTGCGAGCACGAGCTTGTTCATGGGGAAGTTAAGGGATGCTTTGGTCGTAACGATTTTTGAACGATTTAAGCAGGTCGGTTGCGTCGAGAGAAGTATGAGCACAGAGTAGACGAGCTTTAAACCAACAATACGTAGAGCCGCCATACCCGAGTGGTCACTGAACCGGGCTTAGAGTGGATGCCCGCGCCCGACCATGCATACAGTGAAGAGCTACTGTGGAAAGTGGACGATTGGGCAAGCATCCGGCCGGGGGCCAAGGGAAATGGTGCGCACATACTTGTCAGATAAGCTCGCCTGTAGTGTTGGTTGACGACGATGCTCATTCAAAAAAAGCGAGGATAAAACACGAGAAGGAAGGGAAATGTTTTATAGGAAAAAACGCAAGAGGTGCGAGACAGGGGTACGCGCCTAAACGTAGAACTTACGTAGTTGATCGATGTTCCAGGTGCTGGTGAGCTCCCGACCATCTGGCATCGCGAGGCGAACAGCCCCCGGGCGTGCTGTAGACACGACCGTGTAGGGTCCCTCCCACCTTGGGGTCAGCTTATTGGCTTTCGACAGGTCTTGAACTCTTCGTAAGACCATGTCGCCGACTTGTAGGATCCTAGGCCTGTTGTCTTGGCTGCGTGCCTCACGAAGAGCCTGTAGGTAAACCACAGGCCGAGCAACGCCTGCTCACTGTTGCTTCGACGAGGTCCAGGTCGACGAGGCGCTGAACCTCTTGATCGATGGAATCGATCGGTTGCACCTTGGGGAACCAAAGACGATTTCGGCAGTGAATGGCCTCCGCACCGTAGACGAGTTGGAAAGGCGTTTACTTTGTGGCTCGACTTCGCCGTGGGTGCGAGACCAAAGAACGGCGGGAAGCTCATCCACCCATCGCCGTCTTTGGTTGAGGCTCTTGAAGACCCTCTTTTTTATGCCCTGGACTAGCTGCCCATTTGCTCGTTCGGCTGCTCCGTTGCTCTGTGGATGCGCCACAGAGGCGAAGCAGACCTTGGTCCCGACCTCCTCGCAGTAACTTTGGAATAGTTCACTGGTGAACTGGGTCCCATTGTCTATGATGAGACGACTGGGTATCCCGAACCGAGTTATCACATTGCTACGGAGGAACATCTTGGCCGCCTGGGCCGAGATGGTTGAGACGGGCTCGGCCTCTATCCACTTAGTGAAAGTGTTGATGGCGACGAGCAAGTACTTGCAGCCTTTCTGACCTCGGGGGAAGGGTCCAAGGACATCGAGTCCCCAGGTCGAGAACGGTCACGAGAGTGGTATGGTTTGCAGGGCATATGCTGGTTGACGGGCTTTTCGAGCATGAAACTGGCATGCTCGGCAGGTCATTATGACTGACCGTGCGTCCGCCAAGGCCGTGGGCCAGTAGTATCCTAGTCGGAAGGCCTTGCTCACAAGCGTTCTGAAAGACGAGTGAGCTCCGCACATTCCTTCATGGATATCACGAAGAAGGTACTGGCCTTCCTCCTGAGACGATCTTGAAAGTATTCCTAATGCGCCTTTTCGGTATAGGTCGCCTTCGATCAGTTTGTACTGAGAAGATCGCCTCGTTAGCCGGGAACGCTCGGCTTCTTCCTCGGGCAATGTCCCATGCGCAAGGTATTGGATGAATGGCGTCATCCAATTTGCACTTTTCTCGAGGAAGGAGACCCTACCACGGTCTCTGGTGCCTCCTCTTGAGAGGGAATGGAGGGCTTATATAGGTGCTCGACAAGCACCCCGCTGAGCGGTGGTTTGAGAGGAACCGACCTTAGACAATTGGTCGGCCAGGAATTATCCTTCCTGGGGATGTAGATTACTTCAAATTCTTGAAGTATTTCTCCATCTTCCTTACTTCGCCAGGCATCTGGCGCCATTGAGGTATCGGAACACCGATACTCCTTGTTGACTGGTTCACGACCAACCGTGAATCGCCTTTCACGATCGGCCGTTGGACTCCTAGCGATTTACACGATCGAGTCCGCCAAGAGGCCTTCAGATTCCGCCGCTGTTGGTCGCGGCGAAATGTAGTTGGATGGCGATCGATTTGTTCTCCATCCGGGAGACCAAAACGACGCCACCCCTGCCGCTCAGACGCCGGGATCCGTCGAAATACAAGGTCAAACGGTCTCTCCTTGATCCGGTGGTTTCGTAGGCCGGTGTCGCTGGAGCCGACCATTCCGCCACGAAGTCAGCGAGGACTTGCGATTTGATCGCCGTGCGGGCCGAAAACATTATCTCGAATTCGGCGAGCTCCATTACCCACTTGGCTATGCGACCACAAGCGTCCTGGTTTTTCAGGATTTCCCTGAGAGGGAAGCTGGTCGGTACCACGATCTTGTGTGCTTGAAAGTAGTGGCGCAACTTCCTGGAGGCCATCAGCAATGAATATAGTAGTTTCTGGACCTCGGGGTAACGCTCCTTTGGTCCATGAAGCACTTCGCTGACATAATAGATAGGTCGTTGGGAATCATCTCTCTCTACTGCTAACACCGCGCTTACCGCTTGCGGGGTTGCCGCCAAGTATAGTAGCAATTCTTCCCCCGCTGCGGGTGTGACGAGGACGGGCGGCTTGGAGATGTACTGTTTTAGCTCTTCGAACGAGCGATCGGCTTCCTCCGTCCACGTGAAGCCATCGTGCTTGCGAAGGACTTTAAAGAAAGGTAGTCCCCGCTCCCCCAGTCGGGAAATGAACCGGCTTAAAGCGGCCATTCTTCCGGTTAGAGCTTGTACTTCCTTCACGCACGTGGGCGACCTCATGTTCCCGATGGCTTCGATTTTCTCCGGGTTTGCCCCGACGCCTTGTGGCCCGACCATGTAGCCGAGCACCTTGCCAGCTTTCACGCCGAACACGCATTTTTCTGGATTTAGCTTTATTCGATGTTTATTGAGGTTACAGAAGGTTTCTTCTAAGTCAGCAACGTGACTCGGAGTACTCTTGCTTTTGACAACTATGTCATCGACATAGACCTCCAAATTTCGACCTACTTGGTCTGCGAAAGTCTTCTGCATGAGGCGCTGAAAGGTTGCTCCCGCATTTCTTAGACCGAAAGACATGGTCGTATAACAGAAGGTACCGAATGGGGTGATGAAGGAAGTCTTTTCCTCGTCTTCGCGCGACAGGCTGATCTGATGATAGCCCGAATAGGCGTCTAGGAAGCTCATGGTCTGTGATCCTGCCGTCGCGTCCACCAATTGATCTATGCGAGGCAACGGATAGTTGTCTTTTGGGCATGCCGCGTTCAGACCCGTGTGATCGACGCACATGCGCCACTTGCCTCCTTTCTTGCTGACCAAAACTGGATTGGCTAGCCACTCGGAGTGTTCGACTTCTCTGATGAAGCCAGCTTTTAGGAGTTTGTCGAGTTCCTCCCGGATGATTGCCTGTTTTTCTGGGGAAAAGCGTCTAAGTTTCTGTCTCACTGGTTTTTTGTCAGGCTGAATCGCTAGCTTTGTGCTCGATCACCTCCCATGGGACCCCGGGCATGTCGGATGGTTCCCAGGCGAACACATCCGAGCTTGCCCGGAGGAAGGTGATGAGCTCGAGTTCCTATTTGGGATCTAAGGAAGATCCCAAATGAACGACCTTGGCCGGTTCCGACTCGTTGAGCGGAACAGCCTTGGTCTCTCCTCCAGGCTGGAGGGCAAGTTTAGGCCGGGAATGCTTCGGCTCTTGTTCGGGGCCGCGAACGGGCAATTGGCCGACCATGTCCAAGGCCTTTTCGTCGCAATTCAGCGCGGATTTGTGATTCCCTTTTACGGTTATTGCCCCGTTCGGCCCAGGAACCTTTAAGCACTGATATGCGTGATGCGAAGCGGCCATGAACTTGGCCAAGGCTGGTCTGCCGAGGATGGCGTTGTAGGCCGACTCAAAGTCTACCACCTCGAAGGTGATTAGCTCCGTCCTGAAATTGCTCGGGCCACCGAAAGTTACGGGCAGAACGACCTGGCCCAGAGGCTTGACCGAGGTGCCCGGGACTATCCCGAAAAAGGGGACGGCTATGCTCTTGATCTTGGAGCGGGGAATCTGCATCTCGTCCAAGACCTTGGCCAAGATCAGGTCCAAGGAGCTTCCGGAATCTATGAGGACCCGAGCAACGACAATGTTACTGATGGTGGGGCTCACGACCATTGGGAGCTTTTGCGGCTTGGTCATTCCAAGGGGACAATCGTCCTTGGAGAACGTGAGGGACATCTCAGACCATTTCAGCTGCTGCACCGGAGGCTTACCCTGGGTAACATGGTGCACTTCCCTTGCGGCGTCCTTTAAGTCCCGGCGGGACTTGTAGGCGGAGGAGCCCCCGAAGATGACCGCTATGTGATTCTTTGGTTCTTGGTATTTCATGTCATCCTCACTTTCCTCGACGGGCTGTTTACCTTTGCCATTTTCACCCTGCTCTGGAAGTGTCGGCATGGGACCCTCGCCAGTAAAAGCGCTCAGGCGGTAGGTCCACGCTCGGCAATTCCGTAGGTCGTGCCGGCGCTGGTGAAGCGGATGATGAGAGGTCGCCTGCTGGTTCGCTTGGTCGCCTCGTTCTCGAGGCCTGTGTGGTTGTCCTCTTCCCCGAGCGTTAAACCCCCGGCGCTGCGGCTGGGTTGCTCGGGGCTGTTGTTGTTCCACCGCGGCAACCATAGCTAGCGAGGGTTGCTTTTTCTTCTTCTTCTTGATCTTCTTGTCCACAGAATTCGAGCCCTTTTTGCTAGCCGAGGTCTCTAGGCCGGGCTGAGGCGGCAGCTTCCCTTCATCCAGCATTTTCTTCCATTGGACGGCTTCATCTGCGTTGGCGTATCGATCGGCCATTCGGAAGAGCTCGTTTGCCGTTAGATCTGGGTGGATCTCCAGGTCCTGCGTGAAGCGCACGTCCCGTACCCCGAACTTGAAAGCTCGGACGACGGCCTCGTCCGATATGTTCGGGATCGAGTTTCGGACCTGGATGAACCTCTGGACGAATCGTCGCAGGTTTCCCGTCCGTCAGACAAGCGCTCCAGGTCGCGCTCCTTTCCCGGGCGGATGTAACAGCTCTGGAAATTTGCTCAGAGCGCGGCACTGAGCTGCCCCCAGGATCGTATGGATCCTTCCTTCTGATTGAAGAGCCACGACGTCTGGCGGCTCCGTGAATCAATCGGCAGATAATTCGCCATCACCCCCTCATCGCCTCCGGCAGCGAGGATGGCGGTAGTATATATTGAGAGAAATTCGTCCGGGTTCTGGGTCCCGTTGAATCTTTCGATGTGGCCGGGCTTGAACCTGTATGGCCATGCGACATTCCGGAGGGAGCTCGTGAAGGCCTGGCAACCGAAGCTCGGGGTTTTGCAGTGAAACCCTCGGTCATAGCAGCCTCCGCGCGGGTTTTCAACCCAACGCCCTGTACGCGGGCTGAGTCGAGAGAAGACTTCATGCGACGGTCTTGCCGACGACCGCTTAGTCATGGAGCGCTCAGAGCACTCGTAATCCGAGCGATTATAGAGGTGTTGCTCCGAGGTTGCTCTGGAATTGTTCCGGGGCTTTTCCCGGATCAGGTTAGCGGTCTGGGGCGATCTCCGAGCATGGCTCCGAGATTCACCTCTGTGCGAGCGCATGGGGGAGCGTTTGTGTGATGCCTTAGAGCGTCAGAGCGATTCTAGGGTTCCTTTTCCTGGTTTTGTTTCGGGAGAGGAATGAAGGATTTGTCGGGGGATGAAATAATTGAAGTTTATCCGTCATATTAATATTAAATTTGGAGTTGTCGGGCTAGAAACAGTGGGCCGAGGAAAACCTGGGCCTGGGCTGCGAATCCCCTCCCCATCTCTCTCTCTTTTCCCCTAGTGGGCCGGCCCACCATATAAAAGGGGTGTCACCCCCCCCAAAAGCCCTAGGGCGCCCCCTTCCTCCCCTAGCAGCCACACCACCCCTCCTCTTCCTCCCCTTGCGTGGTGGCTCAAGATCCACCGCGAAACGCGAAGGAGCAAGCGAGAAGAGGATCCGTGGAGGCGTGGAGGACGAGCAGATTTCCGTTTTGGGAATCGTCGCGCGTTTTTCGTGGGTTCTCAAGGGAGAACTCAAGGTAAAATTCCCAATATTTTACCCCTGTTCTACCTAGGGATTAGGAGTGTATTAGATCTGGTGGTGAGTGATTTAGATGGATCTTGATGGGGGAGAAGGGTAGATGTTCACGTGGTGCTGTTTTTGGAAGGGGAGATTGTGCAGCGCGGATTGTTTCGCGTTTTACATGGCATAGACGATTTTTCCTGCAAAAACCTATAACTAGAAAGTTGTAGATAACGTCGATATCTAGCTTATGTCATTTTTTAAGAATTTTTGGGGTGTCGGTCTGAGAGTTATCGCTGTTTCAATATGATGGACAGAATCTGGAAACAGATTTTGTCCACTGTGTTGGACGTTTGTTTAGGCATATTTAACAGTGGAAATGAAATTTGTGATCTTCATGAAAGTTGTAGATCTCGTCAATATCTAGATACTGTAATTTTTTTGTATTTTTATGATCTGTATAAAAAAAGATACGAAATTGTGAAGAGAGGGTGCTGCTGTTCGACCCGGGCAGATTGGGGTTTTTGGCGCTTAAGAAGGGAACGGGGATTAGGAAGCGTGTGTTCGAGTTGTGTGATCATTTGTGATGTCCCTATGTACTGAAATAATACTTGTACAGGTGGTGCCCCTTCTGGACGCAACTAGGTTCGTCATCCACGTTGGTAAAGGCAAGTGGAAGTAGCGGTCTTGCTAAACTATAACTCGCTATTTGTTTCGTCTTCAATATAAACCTTAATTGCAGCACACCTACATGGTTTAACTACTTGTTTATGAGATTACAATATCCTATCCTGCATTGTGATGTGGTTGTTTGGCTTTTGAATCATGAGTAAGAATGAAGAAAGATGTTGCTTGCAAGATGAATTGTGGAGATATTCTATCTCAATGATATTCGCATTCTATCCATGTTATTTGATGGTATGCAAGCATGTGAATTCAGAGTGGGAAGTTATGAATGTATTTATGCATGAAGCATTAACTGCATAATCATGCATTGGAAGTTTGTCGACGCCTTGGCGTCTTGTGGCAGTGCAGTACAACACCGTGTGTTCCTGAGAAAGGGCACGGTGAGGAGGATCATGGCATAAGCATGTGCACAATCATATGCATTTTACTGAGGTTGTGTGGACTCTATAATGTGGTATTGGACATGAGGAATTTGGTATGCTAGTTTTCTTGTGGCTGTGTTATTCGTTAGAAGTTGTTCCGCTTCTTGAGATTACCCAATCTCACCCCTTGTTATTTTGTTGTTTTCAGGTAGTTCTCATGAGTCGTAAGCTTGAAGGGTGGGCTTAGTAGCACAATCAACCCTCCGGGGTCATCACGAATCACATGGACTAGTGCATTTAATAATTCATTAGCTTGCTGAAATTTTATTAATCATAGACCTGTTGATGTCCTCTTTGGAGCTGTTTTACGCTTATGTTTGTTTTACGGTTGATTTAGACTTGTTATCTCTAGTATTGATGCTTTTATGTTATTCCTGTTTATAATGGTTATTATGAATCTTGTTGTCGCTTCCGTTTTGTCCTAATTTTAGGAGAGATGTCATTTAAATTTTCTTGTACGACAGTTTAGATTTGTAGGGTGTTACTGATTGGTATCGAGCGGTCAGTAGGTCCTTGGAATGTCTATTTTTAGTGTCATACTATTGGATACAACTAAAATGTGATGTGGAATAACTTAGAAACATGGCCTAGGTTTTAACTAAAATTTTGTCATAGGATAGCAACATTAAAACTTGTGTAAGTGGAATCACAAATTTAAAATTTGACACACATGGATGCACAGTAGGAAAGGGTATGGGTATCGTTGCCTTATGCTTAAAGGTTGAATTTAAGCTTTGTTGTTGAATGCTACTTTTGATGATGTATAATGCTATATTTATGATAGATTTGATTGAGTTGCTTCATTTGTGATAAAGTGTGGTTGTGATGCCGAAGGGTTTCGGTCACCTTTTGTTTGTAGTGAGGCTGTGGTTTGACGGTGTGGCCGGGTAGAGTCACCACCGAAGAACTATTAAACCCCTGTAGGGAAAGAGTACTTATCCGTGTCTGTTGTAGATCGGGTAGTGACTGGAGTCAAATAGAAGAGGTTGGTGATGGATTCCTTCGGATGTTCTTTACCGTCTTGTGGTCGGTTTTGGTTGGTTTTCCGGGTATGTGGTTGGTTCAAACCGAGGAAAATGCTTAGTTTTGAGCACTCGCTGATTTGTCCTTTTGGCGGTTTGTGGTTTTGTCTCCTTTGAGTGAAGACACGTAAGAAGAGTTCTACGTTATTGGCGTCTTTTGGTCACAATTTTGTTTTGGCACCTGATTTATTGTGATGGACTGTCGTTGGGAGGAAATTTACGTGGTTGTTGTTTCCCCAATTTTTTTTTAAAAGAAGGGGTTGGAGTTTCTCCTGTTGCATCAAGCCGGATGGAGCTAAGTTTGAATCTTTATCGGAAAATTTTAGTTGGACATTTGGTCTTCCCTTTTGCATCCGTCTTCCTTTGTGGAAAGTGTAGGTTTTGGATTTCTTGAAGAGTTTTGGCTACTCTGATTGGACATTTGAGGGTCGAGCTCTCGTGCATTTCTGTTTGGATTTTGCTTTTCTCCCTTGCACGAAAAGAAGAAATTTTTATCGGTGTTTGTTCTTGATCTAGAACTGTGTTTGTTTTTTTAATGTTTGGGATTGCCTCCTGTTTGTCAAGGGTAGGTGACCCATGACGGTGTTTAGAAATTTTATGTCGTGTTACGTAGTATGTAACAATGTGGTTTATGGAATGATGTACTTCTAAGTTAATTTGTGAGTTGAATCAATTAAAATGTAATTGTTATCTTTAGCTTGAGATTAAATAAACTTCTAGTATTGTAGATTGCTCTATAGCGATAATGATTGAATGTGTTAATGTGCATGCTTAGGATTTATTGCATTATTTTAATGTGCCCTTGACCATGGACAATGTTTAAAGCTTTAAATCTTGATGCGTAGTTAGAACATTACGATGATGTAAACTACTGTGAAGGTAATAGAAAATTAGTGGGTTATTTAGAGACATTTTAATATAAGGTCGGTAGAACAATTTAATTGTAATGGTGGACTACCGATATTGTTAAAGAAACCATCTTTGGTTGTTTAAAGATGTTCTAATTTAATCGTGTTGGCTAGTGACTTTAACTTGGAAATTGATTAGAGTTGATATTTATGACGTTGCAAACTATTAGTAGATTCGGAAGTATGCAAATATGCGTTCCAATAATGCTAGTATCGATATCAATTGGGAAGACATAAGTTTTTGCCATTGCCGTAAGAGCTTTGTGATGATTTCACCTATTCAGTTCACTTTAAAAAAAGGCTGGAGTATGTCTTGGAGTGGCAATTTTGCTATAACCCGTGTATAGGGTAGCTAAAAAAATTAAAAAAAATTTAAATTTAATTTAGCGTTGTTGTAATAAGAGCTTTGGATGGCTTAAATTATTCAATCTATTTTACATAGTTGGAGTATGTTGTGTAGTGACAGTTTGTCATAGCCTATGGATATGGTAACTAAAAGCAATGTTGTTGTTTTACAATTATGCCAATTATTGATATTGATGACTTAGTAGTAGTGGTAGCGATTAGATTAATTGTTGAAAACCTTTGTTAAAATGGTGGAAATTGTAACATGTTGTGATGGAGTGAACCAGGGATAGTTAGCATGACGCGTGATTTTGTCCTTAATAAATGTATGTTTTAAACTTCTATTTACGATTGGTGCCTTGTTGAGATAATATTTACTTGTTGAGTCATCTTTTAGGTGAATAAATTTCCATTGTCGAGATGTTGACACGTATGTGGTATGGAATTTATATGTTCATCATCTGAAAGACTTGTTGAAGCAATCGCCTTTCAAATTTAGAATATGATGATATAGGTTAGGTTTGCTCAGTGGGGATCTTGATGAGGTAGTGTTGGTTGGATGTGTTTTTGATAAGCACTGTGAACTTTATTTATAATTGTGGAAAAGGTAATAAGAGTAAGAATTTGTTGTGTAGTTGTTGTTAAATCCTGATGGGCCTTCTCAATGAGTAAATTGGGAATATTGAAATCTAAATGGTAAGGGTAGTGGAATGCTATAGATGGCGGGAGTTATGCTGAACTTATGCTTAAAAATTCATATGGATTGGTTTGTTTGTTTGATATTTGGGTTGAATACTTTCGGTCAAAGTATTCTTTGTCTTGTGTTCGAGTTTCCCTAAACTTAGAATGATTACGCCAAATGTGGGTTAATTTAGAGGCTTAAAACAAGGATAAAAGAATGATTAACCTTGAAGTAATTTGTGGAGATTTTGGAATGTTATTCTATTAAATATCGTCATTCATTCATCTTTGATAAGAAAACTAGCTTAAGTTATGAATGCGACATTTATGCTCAAGGATGTATGCTTTGACTGTGTCCGTAGTTTTCAAGGTCGAGTTATCGGTTGCATTGTTGATCAAAAGAAGTAGCTAATCCAATGTAAGATTTGGAACTTCATGATCTGGAAATATTTGTATTTCTATTTTGGGCTAGAGTTGTGTTGTGGTGTGAGGTGTTTGACAGCTTTTGTTTAAGAGACGATTCTTCAAGTTTGTGACATGAATGATATTCGTGGTTGAAACAATTTTTCTGTTGGGAAGTGAGTTTGGTTCCTTTTTAAGGAAAAAGAGATGAGTGGTTGTGTGGAAGCATTTAATTCCTTGATCGGTTTTTTTTTTTTCGAATGGCTTGGCCTTGGATAAAAGTGAGATGATTTGTTTTGGTAAAAGTGAAATGCATTTGCGAAGACTTTATGATGTTTCTCTTTTGAATAGAGCTTCTCCCGAAGAAATTTTTTTGGTGGTTTTGGTTCTATGGAGTTCCTCTTCCAAGTTGAGTTCCGTGTATGTGAATTTCAGCCCTTTGGTTTAAAGGTGGTGATTATCGTTCGTTGTGTTAGTGAGAATTAAGATTTCTTTTACGCTCAAGCTTGGGGTAAGAAAATGAATGTTTATGTTATGGTTGAGTATATTCAAGGATTGTACTCCTTGCCCTGGTCCTTGGGTGGAAGAATGTGAAGGCGAAACCTTCTTACAAGGGAAAACTAGTGTGGGTCTGATCGTAAGTAGTTTAAAAGTGAAGAGTAAAGGAAGGTTGTGTATGACTCAATTCAAACCTTTTGGTGAATTGTTTTCATTGATGTGTTCCTCGGTGGGGTTGCTTAATTTAGTAGTGGACAACTTGGAAGTTGCAGGTAATTACATTAATTTTTGGAACTTTTGTCGCTGGGTTCGAGCGAGTTTGTGTCAACTGTAGTGATTGTGTTCGGTTGTTATTGTTTCATGGATTTACGGACCCTGGTTGTAAAGTAGGCTATCTCTGTCGTTGGTTAGGTGGATATTGGTTCTTTTGTAAAAGATCAATCAATGGTAGGAGATAGGAGTTTGTGTTTGGGTTGATTTAGAGACTTACCTAGAGCGTTGTGTCTCACATGGTTCGCGTCGTCCGGAATGCGACGAACTGTGGTAGAGGAGTTGAGATTGGAATGCGGAGTTTCGCGATCGGGTTGAAGAGAGAAGTGGGAGTTGAGATTCCAGATCGATACCAGATTCACCTAATAGGTGTCCTTTATTTAATAGGGGAATAGTTCGTGTTAGTGTCCAATGAAAGATTTGTGGACCAATTAGTCTGAGCGGGATGCAACTTGGGAACTTGAGGACCAGATGCGGAAGAAGTATCCTACACTCTTTGAGGATGCTGAAGGTAAAGTGTTGATTACCATTTTGCCTTCCTTTTTTAAGGTTCCGTAGCAAAGAGGAGTAGATTCGGGGACGAATCCTTTTAAGGAGGGGAGAATGTGATGCCTTAGAGCGTCAGAGCGATTCTAGGGTTCCTTTTCCTGGTTTTGTTTCGGGAGAGGAATGAAGGATTTGTCGGGGGATGAAATAATTGAAGTTTATCCGGCATATTAATATTAAATTTGGAGTTGTCGGGCTAGAAACAGTGGGCCGAGGAAAACCTGGGCCTGGGCTGCGAATCCCCTCCCCATCTCTCTCTCTTTTCCCCTAGTGGGCCGGCCCACCATATAAAAGGGGTGTCACCCCCCCAAAAGCCCTAGGGCGCCCCCTTCCTCCCCTAGCAGCCACACCACCCCTCCTCTTCCTCCCCTTGCGTGGTGGCTCAAGATCCACCGCGAAACGCGAAGGAGCAAGCGAGAAGAGGATCCGTGGAGGCGTGGAGGACGAGCAGATTTCCGTTTCGGGAATCGTCGCGCGTTTTTCGTGGGTTCTCAAGGGAGAACTCAAGGTAAAATTCCCAATCTTTTACCCCTGTTCTACCTAGGGATTAGGAGTGTATTAGATCTGGTGGTGAGTGATTTAGATGGATCTTGATGGGGGAGAAGGGTAGATGTTCACGTGGTGCTGTTTTTGGAAGGGGAGATTGTGCAGCACGGATTGTTTCGCGTTTTACATGGCATAGACGATTTTTTCTGCAAAAACCTATAACTAGAAAGTTGTAGATAACGTCGAGATCTAGCTTATGTCATTTTTTCAGAATTTTTGGGGTGTCGGTCTGAGAGTTATCGCTGTTTCAATATGATGGACAGAATCTGGAAACAGATTTTGTCCACTGTGTTGGACGTTTGTTTAGGCATATTTAACGGTGGAATTGAAATTTGTGATCTTCATGAAAGTTGTAGATCTCGTCAATATCTAGATACTGTAATTTTTTTGTATTTTTATGATCTGTATAAAAAAATATACGAAATTGTGAAGAGAGGGTGCTGCTGTTCGACCCGGGCAGATTGGGGTTTTTGGCGCTTAAGAAGGGAACGGGGATTAGGAATCGTGTGTTCGAGTTGTGTGATCATTTGTGATGTCCCTATGTACTGAAATAATACTTGTACAGGTGGTGCCCCTTCTGGACGCAACTAGGTTCGTCATCCACGTTGGTCAAGGCAAGTGGAAGTAGCGGTCTTGCTAAACTATAACTCGCTATTTGTTTCGTCTTCAATATAAACCTTAATTGCAGCACACCTACATGGTTTAACTACTTGTTTATGAGATTACAATATCCTATCCTGCATTGTGATGTGGTTGTTTGGCTTTTGAATCATGAGTAAGAATGAAGAAAGATGTTGTTTGCAAGATGAATTGTGGAGATATTCTATCTCAATGATGTTCGCATTCTATCCATGTTATTTGATGGTATGCAAGCATGTGAATTCAGAGTGGGAAGTTATGAATGTATTTATGCATGAAGCATTAACTGCATAATCATGCATTGGAAGTTTGTCGACTCCAACAGGCGCGATCAAGACGGGTACAACACCGTGTGTTCCTGAGAAAGGGCACGGTGAGGAGGATCATGGCATAAGCATGTGCACAATCATATGCATTTTACTGAGGTTGTGTGGACTCTATAATGTGGTATTGGACATGAGGAATTTGGTATGCTAGTTTTACTGTGACTGTGTTATTCGTTAGAAGTTGTTCCGCTTGCTGAGATTACCCAATCTCACCCCTTGTTATTTTGTTGTTTTCAGGTAGTTCTCGCGAGTCGTAAGCTTGAAGGGTGGGCTTAGTAGCACAATCAACCCTCCGGGGTCATCACGAATCACATGGACTAGTGCATTTAATAATTCATTAGCTTGCTGAAATTTTATTAATCATAGACCTGTTGATGTCCTCTTTGGAGCTGTTTTACGTTTATGTTTGTTTTCTGGTTGATTTAGACTTGTTATCTCTAGTATTGATGCTTTTATGTTATTCCTGTTTATAATGGTTATTATGAATCTTGTTGTCGCTTCCGTTTTGTCCTAATTTTAGGAGAGATGCTGTCGAAATTTTCTTGTACGACAGTTTAGATTTGTAGGGTGTTACAGTTTGCGATGGTCCCGAGAAACACTCCGGGCATCCCAGTCACGGGGAGGATCCGAGACTTTCAGCTCTGCGGCAAGCCTCTCCAGATCTTCGGCCACGACCTTGCCCACGGCCTCTAAGTCCACTTGCTCGGGGAAACTGCGTAGGTCGCGCACGACCGCCGCCAAGGCCTGTAGCCGTTCCCGTTTCTGGTGAATTGGCGGCGGTGAGCTTTGACGGCGCTCCGGGGTGCGATCGGGAGTTCGGTACTCGCGAGAGTTCCTTTCCGCGGAAGCGCGCCTCCCTTTTGCCTGGCGGCGAATGCTCGCGAGGGTCTTTCCCAAAGACGCCTCCAGGTGGAGTCTGGCCGCCTCATAGTGGTCGCGCTTAGCAGCGTCCGAGGACCCTTCCCCGGGCTCGGCACGGCTCCCCGCCATGTTGACTTGACGAGAGCGAGATGAAAGCGATGGGGACATCATTGTATCCCCTTGAGATGCAGTCTCTCGGTCGAACTCTAGGTCGTCCGGTATGTCCAGGCCATCGTAGAGCCCGTCGTAATCATCCTCGGGGTCCCCGAGGGTAATGTCTGGGGAATGGAGGTCTTGTCCTCGCATTCCCGTGTCCGGGGAAGGGCTCCCAGACTCAGTGTGACCGATAGGATCGGTCACATTGGCCACGCCGTCGCCGGCGTAGTACATGTCGTCGTCTTCAACGTGGTCAAAAACGCAAAGGTCCCGAGTGTCTCCCGAGTTTGGCATCCTCGAGGATCTTGATCTGCACGGGAATCAAGCGGTCTTCCCCACGGACGGCACCAGCTGTCGACGATTGGAGAACGGGCTCCCGTCGAGCTTACTTGTTGAATGGGGGATCAATAGAGCCCCGTCGTGCGGACCGAGGAGGTCATTCGAGCGATGCCAGGCCGGGAGAAAGGGGGACACGGTGTTTATCCTGGTTAGGGCCTCCCTCCGCTGGGATAACAGCCCTACTCCAGTGTATTGTGTTCTATCTCTTCGTCGTTGTGCCCTCCCCCCCCACAAACGGGGGGGGGATTTAAATATCAGGCTTAGAGGTACAAAGAAGGTAACTACCTCCTGAATTTACGCTATACAGTTATCTCCGAGATCTGCGGTGCTTATACCGCGTGCTAACTTGAAAATCGGGTAGGATTCCCCCTGATCTTCGGCTGATTGGTTGCGACCTTCCATCCTTGTCGCGTGATCAAGTCCACCGAGCATATCCCTGGGTGCGGTGTGGATTCCCCGAGCATGCTTGTGCGAGGTCGGTGGAAATGGTCGTGCGGGAAAGGTCGAGCACGTACGCTCGGGCGGTGTTATGCCCGCTGTGCGTTCCGAGCATCTCTTATTGGCGTTGCATGGTCGGCGGTCTTTAGGACAACCCGAGGGTACCATGGTCTTTTGCCAAATAACCAATCCCCGATAGTTGTATTTAAGCTTTGATGTTGAATGCTTCATTTGACAATGCATGATGCTATGTCAATGAGATAAATGATTGAATTGTTCCTGTTGTGGTGATAAAAGTGGGGTTTTGGTGCCGAAGGGTTTCGGTCACCTCTTTTTGTTCATAGTAAGGGTGAGGTTTGACGGTGTGGCCGGTTAGCGCCATCACCGAAGAACTATTAACCCCTGTAGGAGAAGAGTGCTTATCCTTTCTGTCATTGATCGGGTAGTTGACTGGAGTCAAATAGAAGAGTTGATGGTGGTTTCCTTCGGATGCTTTTTCATCGTTCTGTGGTCGGTCTTGGTTGGTTTTCTTGGTTTTTAGTTGATGGAAACCAAAAGAAAAGTGTTTGGTATTGGATTTTCGCGGATCGTTCCGTATGCGGTGTGTGGTTTTGTCTTCCTTGGTTGAAGACAAAGAAGAAGAGTCTAGTGTTGCGCTTCTTTTGGGTGCCTTCCAGTTTTGATGCCTAGTTTGCTGATTGCTTTATGGGGAAGAAGCATTCAATTTATTCATGTGTTTGTCTTTCTCCGAGGTTAAAGGAGTTATTGCGGAGTTATACCAGACCTGGTTGTCAGGGCTGAAGTTCTGTGGCTTTGTAGGAGTAAATGATGTTTGATTTCGTCATTTTACTGGTTTAAGTAATCAACTTTGAAAAACCCTTCTTGTGTTGTGAAAGTTTGGGGTTTGGTGTTAAGGTTTTAATTGCAAAGGTTTATTTGATCGCTTAGTTCCCTCCTGTGGGAGTCTTTGAGATTGAAAAGTGTTTTGGAGAATTCCTTTTGCATGACCAAGTTTGGGTTTGTCTCATTGCAATTTTGAGAGTCAAGTTTCCTTATGAATTTGGGATGAGCTTTAAAACTAAGAATTGCTGTTTAGCATGTTATGTAGTAGGTAACAATGTGGTTTATGGAATGACGTGTTGCTAAGTCAAATTTTGAGTTGAATCAATTCAATGTGATTATCATCTCTAGCTTGAGAATAAATAGACTACTAGTGTTGTAGTTTACTCTGTAACGAGAATGATTAAATGGGTTAATGTACATGCTTAGAATCTGTTGCCTTGCTTTAAAAGTGTTATGATCCTTGTTAATGTTTAAAGTTTTAAACCCTGATGCATAGTTAAAACTTTAAGATGATGTAGACTGCTGTTATTGATAAAGAAACCTTGCTTGTTGTTTAAAGATGTTCTAATCTAATGGATTAAAAGAGAAATTTAATCGTGTTGCCTAGCGACTTTAATTTGGAAGTTGATTAGAGTTGCTATTTATGTTGTTGCAAACCATTAGTATATTTGGAAGTATACGTATGTGTTCCTATAAATGCTAGTATTGATATCAATTGAGAAGACATAAGACTTATTCTTAATGATGTTGTTAAGGGCAGTGTTAATGCTAGTATTCAATCTATTTTAAATAGTTGGATTATGTTGTGTGGTGGTAATTTGGTTATCACCTATGTATAGGATAGCTAAAAGCAATGTGTTGATTGATGATAATCAAATTATTGATATTGATGACTTAGTGGTGGTGGTAGTTGTGTAGAATACTTGTTGGAAACCATTGATTAAATGGAGGGTATTGTAACCTGTGGTGATGGAGTGAACCATGGATAATTAACCTGATGTAGAGTTTTATCCTTAATGAATGTATGCCTTGGAATCCTAGTTATGAACTTTGTCTTGTAGAGATAATATTTACATGTTGAAGTCGTTGTTTAACTGAATAAGGTTCGGTTGTCGAGACGTGAATATATAGGAGGTATGAAATTTATATGTTGATCTTGCTGAAAGATTTGTGGAAGTAATATGTTTCAAATTTAGAATAAGAAGTATTATGATTCGGTGATCCGTGGGGATCATGTCAATATAGTCTTGGTTGGGTGCCTTTTTGATAAGCATCATAAACCCTTATTAAAAGTGTTGGGAATGGTAACTAGAGGAAGAATTTGTTGTGAAGCTTTTGGTTGAATTGTGTTGGGGCTCCTCAGGGAGTAAAAAGTGATTATTAAAGTCTTTTAATGGAAAGCGTAGTGGAGTTCTAGAGATGGTTCTTTTTATGCTGAGCTTGTGTTTAAAAGCTTTTGGACTGGTTTGGTTGTTTGCCATTTTGGTTGAAGGGTTTTCGGTCAAGGTGTTCCATATGCTGTGTTTCAGAGTTTCCCCAAAACTCGTAGTGTTTGGTGTTGACCTTTGGTTTTGGCGAATTTGTTTAGTTCGTGTTGTGAGTTTGGATTTACATCCAAAAGTTTTTGAGTCGATCGCGCCCTTTCGCGTTCGCACTGAATTATCTTTGGAATTAATTTTAAAAAGGAAGCAGATGGTCATAAATGGTTGTGTTGGAAACTTTTGAGTTAAGCCCTTGATGTGTAACTCTATTTGGCTAGAGTTGGAGTCATTTGGAAAATGTGTCTGGTGTGCGGGTGTTTCACAAGTCTGGATTTTTATGAATGTTTCATAAGTGAATTTGGTTAGAGAAGAGTTTTCTTTTGGGATTGAGTTTCCCTCTCTTTTGATAAAAATTTATGGCAGTTGTTTGTGCAGATGTCTAACTTTAGAGTCAATGTTCTTTTCCAAAACGTTGATTTTGGTTAAAATGCGATGTTTTGCAAAGTTTAGCTATCTATCGTTGGTGGGTTCTGATATGATGTGGTGCCTTACTGTTAACTATGCTGCCATCATAGTTTATATGAATTAGCACAACTCTCAATGTTATTCGAGATTTATTCATGTGATACCGAGGAAGAAGTCGTCATGTGAATGACTTTTAGGTAGTGTGGTTACATGATGAAGGAATGGTGAAAAGTAAACATGACATCGTTTTTACATGTTAAAGGATAAAAGAGTCGTTGAGCCAGGTCGGTGAGAAAGTCATATATGGAGATATGACTAATCCAGAGTGCTCCTGAAGAGTGTGCATTTATGTCATGAAATGAGATTTCCCTTGCTTTCTAGTATGAAAAGAAGCAATGAAGAATTTCTGGTATGTTGGTTGTGATGTAGGGGATTTATGCTTTCTTTGTGACTTGGCTTGGATGTTGCCGAATTATTTCCAAAAATGGTTGTTAACGCTTTGGGTTGAGTTGTCGTGTGTGGTCCACTTGGGCTTGATAGCCAAGTGTTTTTGTGTGAGGGCGAGACCCTCTTAAAAAAGGAACCAATTGTGGTTTGGTAAAGTTTTACGATCCTAGCTTGGGGCTAGGTGTAGAACCTTAGTGGTATAAGGGTGGTTTGTGATGGAGGTTGATGATGTAAGGATTTAACCATTATTAAGAGTAGCGATGGGTGAAGTGAAGTTGTCGGTAGTTCGGTGATATTTGTCCTGCCGTGAGGAATTGTCGTCACTAGTTGTTTTTGGATTTGAGTCTTGCCTAGGAGAAGATAGAATGAAATGTTAGCATGATCGTGTACCGGAAGGTCAAGTGTGCCTTAATGAGTTATTCCCCTCGATGGAAATTTTCGGGAATGTAGAGAGGTCGTTAAAGGAATTGTGACTTGCTTTGATTATGTCATGTTGAGTTTAATGGAGTATGGTAGTCAGGTTGGTTGTGATAGAAGTGTGAAGTGTTTGTCGTGAGGATTCGAGCGTTTTGGGTTGATGGAGCCCTTTGTGGTTGAAACGCAGATTCTGTTTGGGAATTGAAGTGAAAGTTGATTTGTGAGAGGTTGCCCTTAGTTGAGCTAGATCATTACTTTTCTCGCCAAGTGTTGGTTTTGAGAACTCGCTTGTCGTTTGTTCCGGTTTGAGGTTTCGTGCGGTTGTTTTGTGCTGCAGAGAAGTCTTTAGTCCCTTGGGGATTTTGTTGTTGATTTTTGGCGTCCTTCGGATTCGAGGTCGAATCCTGTTGAAGGGGGGAAGAATGTGACACTACGGTATGGTGTGACATTATAAAATGTGAAATTAGAGGATAAAACCTTACGGCTTGAGGTTTACTCGCGTTTTTGGGCCTTATGAAGAATGTGACACCACGGAGTGTCGTAACCTTATAAAAAGTGAAAAATGAGGTTAAAAACATTATGAAATATGGTATTGGAGGTTTATAGCGCTTCCGGGCCGTTTCCGGTGTTTTGGGCCTTTCCGGGGGAGTTTGGGCCTAAAGGAGGGGGTTGTGGGCTTTGGTGGGATGGAGTAGGAATCCATTTAGGATTAGGAAAGTGGCTTTGGGCTGGTTAAAGGGGGCTCCCCCTGCCCTTGTGCGCCCCCACCACCTCTTGGGCGCCCCCTCCACCTCCCCCTTGAGCCCTAGCCGCCCCACCTCCTCTCCCTCTTGCCGTGCGCCCTCTCCCTTGCCCCCATTGCTCCCCACCTCTCCACCACCTCTCCTCCACCCCCTTGCTGCCCTAGGGTGGCCTCCCCACCCCTGCACCTCGTGGATCCATCCGTTGGAGCGAGGAGCGAGGAGCGAGGAGCGAGGAGCAAGGAGCGAGGAGCGATCCGGGAGGAGATCCTTTCAGTTTTCGTGCGTCGGGCAAAGGTATGGCCATGGGAATCCTTGGGATTGATCTAGGTACTGTTCTAAGGGTGTTTATAAAGTTTTTAGATCAATTGGTGGTGCTGGATTTGATTAGATTAGATGGATTCTTGAGCTGGTCACGTTCTCTGTTTCGGACAGCATGAGCAGTCGACCTAGGGTTCGGTTTTTCGCCAATTTAGATTCCGAATGTGGCCGTATGGATGTTGAAGAAGTTGTAGATAATTTCAATATCTTTCAGTGGGTATAAAGAAAGTTAAATTCCGATCAGCCGTTTGAACGTTATGGCTGTTTTACCGAGCGTATTAAAATCTGCGACGTGATTGGAACAGATCACGGTATTTTGTAGATTAATCAATTTTAGAGTCCAAATCAGTCTTTCCCTATACCTAGAAAAAGTTGGTAAATTTCCTAAGCTACGCGAGGATGTACTTGTTTAATTGATTCGGAGTCCCAGAACCCAAGGTATGCCTTTTGGAAGGCTGCTGTCCCGACGGGACAGAACCGCTGTTTTCGGGTTTTGTGAGTAGTTGGCAATGTCGGGGTAGATGAGGGTTTGCGTACTATTTTGTGGGCTTGATTGTGAGTGTGTGGTCCCTATGTGCAGGTGGTGTGACCCCGGGAGGGCCTACTACTTCTCGCCAATCCGTCGCCCGTGGTTGAGGCAAGTGTATTGTAATGGATAGCGAATTGTAGGCTGTTTGATTGATTGAGATTGAAGTTCGAATATATGATATGTTCACATGCCATGCTTTAATGTTTGCCATTGTTATGATGAATATGTTTATTATGTGATGATGCCATGTGTTAATGTATAAGTTATCCATGATGATGCCATGTGTTAATGTACAAGTGATTCATGATGTTGGCATATTTGCATACATGGCAAGATACATGGACCGGGCGGTGAGAAAGTCATAACTAATCCGAGGAAGGTCGGTGAGAAAGTTATGACTATTCCGGAGAGCCAATGAGTAAGTTCTACATCGTGATTCCATTCACCGCGGTGAACGGAAGCGAGGAGTAGGCATCCTCCATCTTCGGGATGGAAGGGGGGAAAAGGGTGCACACCGACGGGTGTGTACTCAACCATACTGGTATGAGTTTCCAAGGAGATATGTGCATATCGCATTGCATTACATTGCATTGCATTATATGAGAATGATTTATGATGATGTCAATGATATGCTTACACTATGAATATGAGATGTGTATGATGTTGTATGTGAAAAAGTGGTGATGAAGGTATTGGAATTTGTTTTCTTGTTCCATTGCAATATACTTGCTGAGTGATGAACTCACGCTTGTGTTTATGTTGTTTTCTTTTCGGTACCATGAATCCGACATGCGGGAAAGGGAGCTAGTCACACGTCATCACTTAGCATCACACATTTGAACAATGACATGTTCCTTCCTTTATGGTTATGGTTAAGTCTTTGAGCTAAGCTATGGTTTCGATGATTCATTGGTCGTTATGAGTAAATGATTAGTCCATATTTGTCATGTGACGGATAGAATTTCTATCCTTAGTAGTATGGTGGCTGTTTTTCCGTTTGATCATGTTATTGCTATCGTTCATTATGCTATATTGACATGTTATTATTGTTGCTGCTTCAATTCATGTTAAAACAAAGGAGATGCTGCCGAAATCTCGGTTTTTATCATGTGCGCCTTTGCTGGAATTTATGTTTAATTGTGGTATTTAGATGTTGTTTAGCTTATGTTTGGTAGCATTCAGGCATATTAAATGCCGGGGTGCTACAGATTCTCTGTTTTTCGTTTTCAGGAGTAGTTTGCGTAATCGGGGTAGATGAGCGAGTATGTACTATTTTGTGGGCACGTTTTGAGTATGTGGTACTTATGTGCAGGTGGTGTGACCCCGGGAGTGCCCTCAACCTCCTGCCAATCCGTCGCCCGAGGTTAAGGCAAGTGTATTGTAATGGGTAGCGTGTTGTATGTTGCTAATTGTGACTATGTGCAAATTGTTTACATGATGTGGTATCTTGTCATCGTTACATGTTGTGATATCTTGCCATGATTAGTGCTTGCCCATGTTATGATGGAAATGGATTATTATGATGCTATGCCATGTTTAGTTCACTTTGATGCAAGTTGTTTATGTTTATGGCATAATCGCATACATGGCATGTGATCTGGCCCGGTCGGTGAGAAAGTCATAACTAGTCCGGTAAGGTCGGTGAGAAAGTTATGACTTGTAACACCTCGACATTTAATATGCCTGAATGCTACCAAACATAAGCTAAACAACATCTAAATACCATAATTAAACATAAATTCCAGCAAAGGCGAACATGCTAACAACCGAGATTTTGGCAGCATCTCCTTTGTTTTAACATGAATTGAAGGAGCAACAACAGTAACACAAGTTATATCATAATAGAAAGCATCTAAAACAGCAATAATTAACGATTTAGCAACAATGTAAGTCTAGTTCCAAACATATAATTTCTCCAAGAGTCAAACGAACGAAAAGATTCTCATTTAGCAAAGCTAATGTCGGGACCCCGAATTTGCAAATCCGGACCCTCTGTGTATTCAGCACTAGTCCAGGAACGCGCTAGTGCACACAGTCTTAACATCGGTATATATCACAATCATACCAAACGATACTTAGCAAAGTACTTTATTTAAATAATCAAAGGGTTACTCGACCTTATGGCCGAGTTACAAATATATGCCTTGCAAGGCGAAACTTATTAAAAGAGAAATAACAGCAGCGGAAAATCAAATAAACTTCGTGGCGCCATCCAGTATACCACAGGCAACTGACTGGGCTCGCATCCCTAAGTAGACGGGTCCTCTTGGAACTCCTCCTCCGAAACTGGCGTAATCTCCTCTTCAACTGGTATTGTGTTGAGGCAAGGGTGAGTACTTGGTACTCAGCAAGTCATGCACAGAATGCAAGCTAATATACTATATGCATGGCTTGGTACAAAGGAGTAGCTCAGGGTATATTTGCAGTAAACAGCTTTTGACAAGTAATAAAAGTAGATTCGAAAGCAGTAGAAATAAGTAAAGCATAAATAACTTTTCAAGAAGTTTAACAAACATTTTTCCCATCCTACACCATATTTCCATCATCTTCCTTGTTAAACCAACCCATCTTTTCAAAACCAAGTTATTTTCAGAAAGTCTACCCCTTGACTGTAATTCCCGAGCATTGTCCAGTACCGTGGACTCGGCTATTCAAATAGATTCTACACTCTGCAGAGGTTATGCACTTTACCCACAAGATACAGTCAAACACCACAAAGGCGAAGTTCGTAACAAAGCCTTTGGAAGCCTCAAACAACACAGTGGTCCTCTCAGGTTCGTGCTCTACACCATCCCTTCCCTTAGCCAAGGCGAAGTATGGGACCAACACACCGTTAGATGGGTACCTGGCCACACCCACGATACGCTCCCGTACAATCACACAAACGGTGTAATCGACACCCTGAGGCTCCACAAGTGAGTCCTTAGCGACTTAGTCAACTAGGGCCGTCCCATTCCACCATGTGGTTGCAAGTATGACCAGTTCAAAGGCTTGCAAGGTTAAGTCCTTAGAGTGACCAGGGCAAGACTACGAAAAACCAAATCAACACTCCCAATGCCACAAGCGGCCCACCTGATTACTCTTGCCACATGCCCCTGGCCGAAATCGTTTATCAAACCCCGCTTGATTACCATGCACCACGTGCCGTCAACATCACATGATACTTTTCCAAAACAGGTTCAATATATCATTAAGTCCATATTAGCATTTGATTGTCCAAAATCATGTCATGAGCACGAAAGTGTGTCTAAGCAAAGATACTACAACGGTCTAAACCCATGTTGGCAATTTAATAATGTCCAACTAGTAAACCACAACTAGGGTGACAAGGGATCATGGCACATACTTAGATAATCAAGGTGTCATATAGCAAATTGGTGTTTATCTAACCCCCATGTTTAAACAAAGTATCTTTCTAATTGAACTAGCATGCGATAGTTTAAATCAAAATAGATTTCGAAATAGGATCAACATGGTCAAAGCACAACTTGCCTTCAAAAAGTACTTGCTCTTGGTCTTGAGTTGGATCCTGAGTCAACACTTCTCCTTCGAATCCTTCCGGCACTTCAACGTCTACTCGTAAAGCGTGCAAATAGCAAATACCCAATAAACAATAGGCAAAAACATCCCAAAACTCCAAATAAAATCCATAAACAGAGAGAACGTAATTTTCTGGATTTTTAGAAACTGGACTCACAAATTTGGAGTTAAAACGCAAAAGTTATGATTTATTAAAGTTTAAATAATCAATTAAATAATATTACAGAGAAAAACTTTAGTCCAAAAATTAGATAAAATTCATATTTAGGTAGATCTCAATTTTATACAAATTTAGAAATTTGAATCACTCAAATCGGAGTTGAAACGCAAAAGTTATAAGCGTTTGAAGTTTGAATCTAAATTTGAATCAATATTTCGAATTAATAAATCATTTTCTTTTTCGGAAATTAATTATTGCGTCAAGATGGACACGTGGCAGCCTCTGATTGGCTGGCTGACGTCAGCCGGCCCATGGACTCGGTCCACGCTTGGCTCGGGTCTACGGTGGACTCGGTCCACGGCTCCACGTGAGACTGACATGTGGGCCTCTGAGATGACGTCATTCTTGGCGTCGGCCTGCTTTGGGGACAGTGCCGACAAGCGGGCCCCACCGTGGCGTCGGCGATGGCGTCATGGTGCGGTTTATTTGTCCCGGCCTGGCCCGCCGTGTCGGCGTCTCACGCGAGTCTGGCGCCGCGCGGTCAAGCTTCCCGACGTGGCGCCAATCACGGCCGTCGATTTAAAATCCGGCGGTATGGATTGGGTCTCGGTTTCACGTTTTGGATTAACGCGGCGGATCTGAGCCGTTGGATCTTGATCCAGCGGTTGAAATTAACCCTAACTCATCGTTACCCACGTTACAAGCAACGTGGCCGATTATGGGCCGTTGGATCTTGATCCAACGGTCCCGATCTATCTGGGATCTTAGGGTTGGGATAGAACGTGGGCTCACCTCAACCGTCCGATTTGGATCGGCGGTTCACCGAGCTCGGGGGCGATGGCCCGCGGCGGCTGGCTCACCGGCGCGAGGATGACGACCACGCGGCGTGGCGCCGGGCGTCTCCGGCCAAGTGAGTGCACTCAACAGTGCGCCTGGCCGGGGTTCGGATCCGGTCTTGGTTGCGGCGAAACGGCTTGCCGTGGCGGAATCGTCGAGGAACGCGGTGGAAGAGAGAGGCAACTCTGGCGAGCTTTTGCGGCTAGGCAGCGGCGGCTAGGGCTCAAACTTCGAGGAAAAGGTGCGCCGCGGTACAGAGCTTCAACGGGCGGCCTTGGGGCTTTAAATAGTGCCTCGACGTGGCGCCAACACACACGAAACCCTAACGCATAAGCGGCCACGGCGGAGCGATCCGTCTCGGTCGGATCGGAACGATGACGCGCACCGTTGGATCTCGATCCAACGGCCACAGCGTGAGGCTCGGTCGAGCCGAGCCGACGCGGCCGGTCCGGTCGGACTCGAACTTCGAGTCCGACTCGGGCTCGATCGGATGAAACGATACTTGACCCGAGTTTGATTTTCCAGCGATTTAATATTTAAAATAATTCCTAGTAATTTATTTAATTCATTAAAAATAGCAAATGACTCGTAAAAATCCTAAAAATTCTGGAAAATACTTTGGATCATTTTGGACTCAAATAAAATATTTCCAACAAAATTTTATTTGCAAAATTAAATTCTTTAATTATTTCAAAATGGAATAAATTCAAATAAATTCCAAATAAATCCAAATAAATTCCAGAAAATTCCAAAAATTCACCAAAGTGCCAAATCACACATGAATTTAGGAAAAGTAAAATTTTGGGGTGTTACAAACCTCCCCCCCTTAATAGAATCTCGTCCCCGAGATTCAGGGCTTACTAAAGGAATAGATTTGGAAATTCTTTCTTCAAATCCTCTTCGCGCTCCCAAGTCGCTTCACTTTCTTCATGGTTTCTCCACTGAACTCTACAGAAACGGGTTGACTTGTTTCTAGTTTCTCGATCCATTGTGTCTAGAATCCTCACGGGATACTCCTTATAAGTCAAATCCTCTTGCAACTCAATTGATTCTAATCTGTCTGCATTCCTCAGGAACTCGAAGACACTTCTTCAATCGGGACACATGGAATACATCATGTACTCGCTAACGATTGTGGCAACTCGGTGATAAGCAACTTCGCCTCTGCGGCTCAAAATCTTAAATGGTCCAACATAACGGGTGCAAGTTTCCCTTTGGCATGGAACCTCTTAACTCCCCGAGAGGCGTAACTCGAGGTATACAAAGTCTTACGGTTCAAAACTCAAATCTCGGCGACGATTGTCAAGATAACTCTTCAGCCGAGATTGGGCTATCTTCAACCTTTCCCTAATCATAGCGACCGCTCTTGACCTCTTGAAGAATATCAGGCCCAAAGACACGGCGCCACGGTCTCATTCCAATTCAATGGCGTCCGACAGGTCGACCATACAAAGGCCTCAAAAGGTGACATCTCAGAACTAGCACGATAACTATTGTTGTAATCGAACTCGGCATACGGCAAACTTTTATCCCAAGAGGTAGCATAAGCCAATGCACAAGCTCTTAACATATCCTCGAATCTGGTTGACTCTTTCGGCCTGTCCATCCGTCTGTGGATGATAAGGCATCTTGAAGTTTAAACGGGTTCCCATGGCTTCATGCAACTTATTCCAGAACCTTGAGGTAAATTGGGTACCTCGTCCGATACAATCCTCTTTGGCACTCCGTGTAAACAAACAATCGATCATGTATAATTACGCTAATTTATCTCCCGAGTAAGTAGTCTTCACGGGATAAAATGGGCTACTTTAGTCAAGCGATCCACTATAACCCATATGGAGTCATAACCTCCTTGAGTCTTCGGCAAACCGGTAATGAAATCCATTCCGATTTCCTCCCACTTCCACTCAGGTATTTTCAGCGGTTGTAGCAATCCTGCTGGTCTCTCGATGCATTGCCTTGACTCTACGGCATACGCCGCACAATGCAACATGCTCGGCAACTTCACGTTTCATACTCGCCACCGAATCTCTCCTTGAGATCCTCGATACATCTTGGCGCTTCAGGATGAATCGAGTACTTGAGTCATGGGCTTCTTCGAGAATCGCTTGCTTTAACTCCTTTTTGTTAGGCACACAAATGCGATCCTTCATCCACAACGTGCCTTGCTCATCCAACTTGAAGTCCTCTCGCCTTGCCTTCCTCCTTTTGGACTTAATCCTACGGATCCTGTCATCATCCTTCTGTCCTTCTCGGATCCGATCCTCTAGGGTAGGCTTTACTTCTAATGCGGCCAAGAATCCGCTAGGTACTACCTCAATCTTCATTTTACGAAAATCCTCACATAACTCATCCTCGACTTGTGGCTAGCAACGTACTCACGGTATGGCTTTTCCGACTCAGGCGTCGGCTACTACGTTGGCCTTCCCGGATGGTAATGGATTCCAACATTATAGTCCTTGACCAACTCTAACCATCTCCTCTCGCCTCATATTGATTCGACCGGGTGAATATGTACTTAAGGCTCTTATGATCCGTATACACTTCACATCTGTTTCCAATCGATAGTGACGCCATATCTTCAAAGCATGCACTACGGCAGCTAACTCTAGGTCATGTGTCGGATAATTTTCCTCATGCGGCCTCAATCGCCTTGATGCATACGCGACGACCTTTCCATTCTCATCAAAGACACATCCAAGTCCTTGGCGCGATGCGTCACAATAAATATCGAAGCTTTGAGCAACATCCTAGAACTAACACCGGCCGATGTCAATCGCTTCTTGACTCCTCAAATCCTTTCTCACATTCTCAAGCGCCCATGCAAACTTCTTTTCCTTCTTCAAAGAATTGCGTAAGAGGTTTCGCAATTGTCGAGAAGCCTTCAATGAAACGGGCGTAGTATCCTGCCATTCCAAGGAAACTCCGAATCCGGGTCACGATCTTGTTGCTCCCAATGTAACACAGCTTCTACTTTGCTTGGATCTACTGGCGACTCCTTCTGCAGTCATTACATGTCCAAGAAACTCCACCTTGTCCTTCCAAAAATCACACTTGCTGAACTTGGCGAAAAGTTGCTTTGTTCCTCAGCTTTTCCAAAACTCGCCTTAAGTGTTCGGCATGTTCATCCTCCGCCTTGGAGTAGATTAGGATATCGTCTATGAACACGACGACAAACTTGTCCAAATATTCCATGAACACCTTATTCATCATATTCATGAAATAAGTGGCGCATTCGTCACCCCAAAGGACATAATCAGAAACTCGTAATGTCCATATCTTGACGAGAACGCAGATCTTCGGAATATCCTCCGATCGGATCTTCAATCGATGGTATCGATCTCAGATCAATCTTGGAGAAAACTCGGCTCCTCTTAATCGATCAAACAAATCATCAATCCTGGTAGCGGATACTTATTCTTCACGGTGACTTCATTGAGTGCACGGTAGTCAATGCACATCCCGAAACTCCGTCCTTCTTCTTGACAAACAAAACCGGTGCTCCCCACGGCGACTAACTCTGGCCTCGATAAATCCTTTCTCCATTAACTCTTCTATTTGCTTTCTTCATTTCTACCAACTCCTCGGTAGACATCCGATAGGGTCTCTTTGCTATCGGTCTGTGCAGTACAAGCTCTATCACAAACTCTATGTCCCTGTCTGCGGCATACCGGGTAGATCTTCGGGAAAACATCGGGTACTCATTCACTACTTGGGACATCCTCTATGCTGATTGCCTTGGTACTGTTAACCATCAACTGTCCATCTCTAACCATGATGGCTTGAAATTCCACTTTCCTCCCACACGGGCTCTCAATCGAGATAGTCCTTCGTCCACAATCCAATACTGACCTTGTGCTTGGATAACCAATCCATTCCCAATATAACATCTAAGGTCCTGGGTCTCCAAAATTATAAGGTTTGCTAGGAACTCTATTCCATCTATTAGTATTCTCACCGGAACATCCTACTTCCGTTCGGAGTTCGGAACTGTGGGTTTGAACTAAAAGCATGCACTTAAGTCTTGCAATTCTCAAGTCATTTCTAGCAGCAAAGCCTTGCGAAACAAACGAATCTGAAGCTCCAGAGTCAAACAAAATCAAGCAGGTGTATCGAGTTAACAAGTAACTTACCCAAGACTGACGTCCGTAGCATTCTGCGGCATCTGCGGTGACATGGTTGACTCGGCCTCTCACCACGGTATGAGGTGTGGCTCCTGGTCTTTGGCGCCCTAGCTGGGTGGTTCCTAGGTTGAAGCGAATCGGGTCGCTCTGCTGTCTTCTTCGGACAAGCTGTTGGCAAAGTGTCCTGGCTCGTTGCGATTGTAATACGCCTCACTTGTTCCTTCTTGTCGCTCGAGTAGTGTTTCTAGCGGGGCTGGGGTTTGGTAGTTACTGATTGGCGTGTCTTGGTGCCGGGATGGTGTCCTTGTTGCATTCGTGGTTGGAATCAAGAATTGATTTGGTGCAACTCTCAGCGCCGCTATGCGTTCCTGGCGTGATCCTTCTTTGTTGCATCCTGCGCTTCTCGTTCTCATCCAGTTCCTTGCGCTTGTCCTCAAGAATAAGTGCCTTATTCACCAACTCTTGGAAATCTGGAAAGGTGTGGGTGATCAACCCTACTTGCAATCCCGAGTTAAGTCCCTTCATAAAACGACTGCCTGGATTTATCCGTCGCTACATCCTCAAAGCGTAGCGTGCTAGCTTAGTGAACTTGTTCGTAGTCGGCCACCGGCTGATTACCTTGCTTGATGCTCTGAACTCCTCCTTCTTAAGGTCCATGATTCCTTCAGGCACGTGATCTTGTCGGAATGCACCGTGAACTCTTCCCAAGTGATATCTTGAGGGTTCTCTGCGTGGGCACGAAGTTCTCCCACCATTCTGGTGTCCTTCCAAGCGATGAGAAGCGTAGAGTACCTTCTCATTTCCTATGCATTGAGCTATGTGTAGCTTCCTCTCGATTGATCTTAACCAATCATCGGCCTCCAATGGATTGGCATTCCCAGAGAAAGTGGGTGGGTGAGTCCTCATGAACTCTGATAGTCTGGTATTCTCGCGTGGTCCCCGATTAACTTGATTGGTCGTGGCACGAGCAGTGACGTGCTGCATTTGTTGCATCATAGCATGCATCAATCGAGTGCAGGCAGCAAGAAATGCTCCAAATTCTGCATATCCAAAGTGGCGGTCTTTGGTGCTCCATCATTGGGGTTTTCTGCTGGGCGAGATCCACTCCCATTGCTTCCAAAGTTTCCACGCGTGTTCACCATCTGTCGATTTGCTCTAGGTTTAGAGATGAGAGGGAAACAAGAATAGACAAGTAATATGGAACTTATGCGGGCGAAAGGGGTAACTTTAGGGTCCATCTTTATTATTAATAACTTGGTATGGCTGCTTACAATGCCTAAGGGCCTTGCAACACATACTGCACACTCAGCAAACAATGAAAATCCAAATCGAACTAACTCTGGAGTCTAACGCCTAAAGGGTGACTCTTTCTTCTATGACGCGACTCGGCGAAGGAGTCTCACTATAGAACCTATGCTCACTCATCGAGAAAACCTCCACGGCCTGGTACGGTCTTTGTGGCATAGGCGCCAAACGACGCCATGTCCAAAGAATCTGTGTCCTCTGTGGTAGTCGAAGAAGCGATGTCCTCATCGAGATCGACTCCTCTGGATCTCGCTCGTGTAGCTCAATCTTGGCTCGGTGCGGGTCCGTACAAAGTCATCTCCACTCGTCAATCCTTCGCAGAAGATGTGCCACATACTCTTGAGCTTCCCGCCATCTGTTCTTCTCTGTCGTGATCTCCTTGCGGGCCTTCGTAGCTCCTTGCTTGTATTATCTAGTACATCCTCCTGGCGACGACAAATCGTGCCAACTGTGTAACCGTGGCATCCTCATCCTGAATCGCCTTCGGGTCGAGAAGGTTATCGCTGCGCGGATGGTAACGGAACACCGTACTCTCCAACTCTCGGGCGTAGATACGGGTAATGTGCCGCATTGCGCGTCGTGATACTTCTTGGATACCCATCTCGCATTGTGGATCTCTGGCGGTCACGGTGTATCGGGCGATTGCCTGGCCCTTTTCCTAGCGGTACCTCAATCCTCACGCCACAAGCCTTGATCAATCCCGCTTTGTCCGATCACTTCCACTTGGTATTGGGGCTTCTCAAAATCTCCGAGAGTGTAGCATATGCCAAAGTTCCGCGGGCGTGACCAACTCCCGAGATCAACGTAGTTGAACTCTTCCTCCATCTGTCACAAGAGTGCTTTACGTAAGAACCCGGAATTTTTAAATTGTGACAAGGTAAGGGAAAATTTCAGCAAGAGACAAGAAAAGAGAGAAGGGGATAAGTCGAGATGTCATTTCTTGTCTTCACAAATTTTTAGCTTTTAGAAAATAGGTTTTATCCTCACTACGACCATTCTAACTTAGGGTTGAGCCTACAAATAACCTGGCTCGATACCACCTCTGCCGGGACCCCGAATTTGCAAATCCGGACCCTCTGTGTATTCAGCACTAGTCCAGGAACGCGCTAGTGCACACAGTCTTAACATCGGTATATATCACAATCATACCAAACGATACTTAGCAAAGTACTTTATTTAAATAATCAAAGGGTTACTCGACCTTATGGCCGAGTTACAAATATATGCCTTGCAAGGCGAAACTTATTAAAAGAGAAATAACAGAAATGAAAATCAAATAAACTGTGGCGCCATCCAAGATACCACAGGCAACCGATCGGGCTCGCATCCCCTAAGTAGACGGGTCCTCTTGGAACTCCTCCTCCGAACTGGCGTAATCTCCTCTTCAATCGGTATTGTGTTGAGGCAAGGGTGAGTACTTGGTACTCGACAAGTCATGCACAGAATGCAAGCTAATATACTATATGCATGGCTTGGTACAAAGGAGTAGCTCAGGGTATATTTGCAAAGAAATGACTTTTGACAAGTAATAAAAGTAGATTCAAAGCAAGAGAAATAAGTAAAGCATAAATAACTTTTCAAGAAGTTTAACAAACTTTTTTCCCATCCTACACCATATTTCCATCATCTGCCTTGTTCAACCAACCCCTCTTTTCAAAACCCAGGTATTTTCCGCAAGTCTACCCCTTGCCTGTAATTCCCGAGCATGGTCCAAGATAGTGGACTCGGCTATTCAAATAGATTCTACACTCTGCAGAGGTTATGCACTTTACCCACAAGATACAGTCAAACACCACAAAGGCGAAGTTCCTCAGTAACAAAGCCTTCTGGAAGCCTCAAACAACACAGTGGTCCTCTCCGGTTCGTGCTCTACACCATCCCTTCCCTTAGCCAAGGCGAAGTATGGGACCAACACACCGTTAGATGGGTACCTGCCACGCCCACGATACGCCTCCCGTACAATCACACAAACGGTGTAATCGACACCCTGAGGCTCCACAAGTGAGTCCTTAGCGACTTAGTCAACTAGGGCCGTCCCATTCCAGCCATGTGGTTGCAAGTATGACCCAGTTCAAAGGCTTGCAAGGTTAAGTCCTTAGAGTGACCAGGGCAAGACTACCCGAAAAACCAAATCAACACTCCCAATGCCACAATCGGCCCACTGATTACTCTTGCCACATGCCCTGGCCGAAATCGTTTATCAAACCCCAGTTGATTACCATGCACCACGTGCCGTCAACATCACATGATACTTTTCCAAAACAGGTTCAATATATCATTAAGTCCATATTAGCATTTGATTGTCCAAAATCATGTCATGAGCACGAAAGGTGTCTAAGCAAAGATACTACAACGGTCTAAACCCATGTTGGCAATTTAATAATGTCCAACTAGTAAACCACAACTAGGGTGACAAGGGATCATGGCACATACTTAGATAATCAAGGTGTCATATAGCAAATTGGTGTTTATCTAACCCCCATGTTTAAACAAAGTATCTTTCTAATTGAACTAGCATGCGATAGTTTAAATCAAAATAGATTTCTAAATAGGATCAACATGGTCAAAGCACAACTTGCCTTCAAAAAGTACTTGCTCTTGGTCTTGAGTTGGATCCTGAGTCAACACTTCTCCTTCGAATCCTTCCCAAGACTTCAACGTCTACTCGTAAAGCGTGCAAATAGCAAATACCCAATAAACAATAGGCAAAAACATCCCAAAACTCCAAATAAAATCCATAAACAGAGAGAACGTAATTTTCTGGATTTTTAGAAACTGGAATCGTCAAATTTGGAGTTAAAACGCAAAAGTTATGATTTATTAAAGTTTAAATAATCAATTAAATAATATTACAGAGAAAAACTTTAGTCCAAAAATTAGATAAAATTCATATTTAGGTAGATCTCAATTTTATACAAATTTAGAAATTTGAATCACTCAAATCGGAGTTGAAACGCAAAAGTTATAAGCGTTTGAAGTTTGAATCTAAATTTGAATCAATATTTCGAATTAATAAATCATTTTCTTTTTCGGAAATTAATTATTGCGTCAGCATGGACACGTGGCAGCCTCTGATTGGCTGGCTGACGTCAGCCGGCCCATGGACTCGGTCCACGCTTGGCTCGGGTCTACGGTGGACTCGGTCCACGGCTCCACGTGAGACTGACATGTGGGCCTACAGATGACGTCATTGCTGACGTCAAGACATCTTTGGGACAGTGGCGACAGCGGGCACCGTGACGTCGGCGATGACGTCATGGTGCGGTTTATTTGTCCGCTGGCCGCGGGCCCGCCGTGTCGGCGTCTCACGGAGTGCGGCCGCGGCGGTCAAGCTTCCCGACGGCGTGGCGCCAATCACGGCCGTCGATTTAAAATCCGACGGTATGGATTGGGTCTCGGTTTCACGCTTTTGGATTAACGCGGATGCGAGCCGCTGGATCTTGATCCAACGGTTGAAATTAACCCTAACTCAGACGTTACCCACGTTACAAGCAACGTGGCGATTATGGGCCGTTGGATCTTGATCCAACGGTCCCGATCTAATCTGGGATCTTAGGGTTGGGATAGAACGTGGGCTCACCTCAACCGTCCGATTTGGATCTCGACGGTTCACCGAGCTTCGGACGGCGATGGCCATGGCGGCGCTGGCTCACCGGGCGCCGAGGATGACGACCACGGCGCGGCGCCGGGCGTCTCGGCCAAGTGAGTGCACTCAACAGTGCGCGCTGGCCGGGTTCGGATCCGGTCTTGGTTGCGGCGAAACGGCTTGCCGGGCGCGGAATCGTCGAGGAACGCGGTGGAAGAGAGAGGCACCACGGCGAGCTTTGCGGCTAGACGGCGGCGCTAGGGCTCAAACTTCGAGGGAAAAGGTGCGCACGCATGAGCTTCAACGGGCGGCCTTGGGGCTTTAAATAGTGCCTCGACGCGGCGCGCAACACACGAAACCCTAACGCAAACGGGCGCCCACGGGCGGAGCAGTCCGCCTCCGGTCGGATCGGGAACGATGACGGCCGTTGGATCTCGATCCAACGGCTCGCGGCGAAGCAGGCTCGGTCGAGCGGCGGCCTTGGCCGGGTCCGGGTCGGACTCGAACTCGAGTCTGACTCGGGCTCGGTCGGATGAACAGTACTTGACCCGAGTTTGATTTTCCAGCGATTTAATATTTAAAATAATTCCTAGTAATTTATTTAATTCATTAAAAATAGCAAATGACTCAGAAAAATCCCAGAAAAATTCTGGAAAATACTTTGGATCATTTTGGACTCAAATAAAATATTTCCAACAAAATTTTATTTGCAAAATTAAATTCTTTAATTATTTCAAAATGGAATAAATTCAAATAAATTCCAAATAAATCCAAATAAATTCCAGAAAATTCCAAAAATTCACCAAAGTGCCAAATCACACATGAATTTAGGAAAAGTAAAATTTTGGGGTGTTACAGCTAAGCCTTAAAGCAATGATCATCACACGCAATTTATTATCAACACTAATTGAATGACTTGTGAAATCAAAAGAGTGAAGCTACGTGTGGAAGTGTGACTATTTCCCTTCCCCGCATGCCGGATTCATGGTACCTAAAAGAAAACGACATAAACACAAGCGTGAGTTCATCACTCAGCAAGCATATTGCAATGGACAACAAGAACAATAACATGGCAATAATGTCTCACATCATGTATATCATCTCATTCATGAACACATAACATTATCATCATCATTACATATGAATGCTCATGTCTCCTTGGAAACTCATACCGGTATGGTTGAGTACACACCCGTCGGTATGCACCCTCTCCCCCCTTCCATCCCGAAGATGGAGGGTGCCTACTCCTCGCTTCTAAACACCACATGGATGGAATCATGATGTAGGACTTACTCTATGGCTCTCTGGATTAGTCATAACTTTCTCACCGACCTTCCCCGGACTAGTTATGACTTTCTCACCGCCCGAGCCATGTAACATGCCATGTATGCAATTATGCCAACATCATATTTAACTCGTACATTAACACATGGCATCATAACATAATAAACATGCTCATCATATCATTGGCAATCATAAAAGCATGGCAAGTGATCATATATCATGTAGTCAATTCCATCTATTCTCAACAAGCAACCTACAAATCGGTATCCATTACAACACACTTGCCTCAACCACGGGCAACGGATTGGCGGGAAGTAGAAGGCACTCCCGGGGTCGCACCACCTGCACATAGGTATCACACACTCACAATCATGTCCACAAAACAGTATGCAAACCCTCATCTACCCCGACATTGCCAACTACTCGCAAAACCTAAAAACAGAGGTTCTGTCCCATCGGGACAGCAGCCTTCGAAAAGGCATAACTCGGGTTCTAAGACTCCGAATCAATTAAGCGAGTACATCCTCGCGTAGCTTAGGAAATTTCCCAACTTTTTCTAGGTATAGGGAAAGCCTGATTCGGACTCTAAAGTTGTTTAATCTACAAAATACCGTGATCTATTCCAATCACGTCACAGATTTTAACACGCTCGGTAAAATAGCCATAACTTTCAAACGGCTGGGCGGAATTTAACGTTCTTTATATCCAAGGAAAGATAACGAAATTATCTACAACTTCTGCAATGTCCATACGACCAGATTCCGAATCTAATTTGGCGAAAAACCGAACCCTAGGTCGACTGCTCATGCTGCCCAAAACAGAGAATGTGGCAACTTCTAGATCTAATCCAATCTACTCAATTCTAGTACCTCCAATTGATCTAAAAACTTGATAAACACCCTTAGAACAGTACCTAGACCAATCCCAAGGATTCCCATGGCCATACCTTTGCCCAACGCACGAAAACCCAATAGATCTCCTCCCGGTTCGCGCGATCTCCTTCCTCGCTCCAATCCCGCTGGATCTCCTCGTCACGGAGCGCTCCAACGGATGGATCTTTGAGGTGTGGAGGTGGAGAACTCCCCTAGGGGCAGCAAGGGAGGAGGAGAGGTGGTGGAGAGGTGGTGGAGCAATGGGGAGCAATGGGGGAGGTGGAGGCACCACAAGGAGGAGGTGGGGAGGTGTGGGGGGGGGGCGGCTAGGACTTGTGGGGGCGCAAGGGCAGGGGGTGAACGCCTAAAGGGGTTGGGGGAGGCCCCCAACCAGGTCTCCTACTCCTATTAGGACTCAAACTCCATCCCACAAAAGCACACGACCCTTTCCTTTAGGCCCAAACTCCCCCGGAAAGGCCCAAAACCCCGGAAACGGCCCGAAAACGGCCCGGAAACGCTATTAAGCCTCCTATCATATGGTTTTAACCTCCAATACCATATTTCATAAAGTTTTTTGACCTTAACATTCACGTTAAATAATGTCACACCATTCCGTAGTGTCACATGACTAATCCAGAGAGCCAATGAGTAAGTCCTACCTCGTGATTCCATCCACCGTGGTGAATGGAAGCAAGGAGTAGGCACCCTCCATCTACGGGATGGAAGGGGGAAGAGGGTGCACGCCGACGGGTGTGCACTTAGCA
Source organism: Rhipidocladum racemiflorum (assembly GCA_036346355.1). Lineage (NCBI taxonomy): Eukaryota > Viridiplantae > Streptophyta > Magnoliopsida > Poales > Poaceae > Rhipidocladum > Rhipidocladum racemiflorum. Next base: position 44,398,614 of record CM070587.1, read on the forward strand.
ATACCGGTATGTGCTTCCAGGAGACATGTGCATTGCATACATGATGATGATAATGAGTTGTGTACAATGTGCTTTGTCATGGCTATGATGTTGTAGATGAGATTATGATTTGATCATGATGTTAAAGTATGGTATGTATTGATGTTGGCATTGAATTATTCTTTATGACCCATTGCAATATGCTTGCTGAGTGATGAACTCACGCTTTTGTTTTATGTTGTTTTTAGGTACCATGAAACCGGCATGTGGAAAGGGGCATTAGCTACGCATCATCACGTAGCTCCACACCTATAGGCACATTTATCAATTTGAGTCATGATCATAATAATAGTGCCATGAAACCTGGTGTATGGATTAAATTGTGCGCTTGTGTTCCTTATTTGCTTCGTTATAGTTTATGGAGTGGTTGGACTTGATATTATTGTCTTATGTTGTTGCTATATCTATTTATATTGCTGCTTTAGATGTCTTATGTTATGATATTACTTGCCCTGTTATTGCTATTGCTACAAATCATGATAAAACAAAGTAGATGCTGCCGAAATTTTTGGTTTTAGCATTTGTGCCTTTGCTGTAATTTACCTTAATTTGTGGTATTTAGATGTGGTTTAGTCTTTGTTTGGTGACATTCAGGCATACTAGATGCTGGGATGTTACAATTGGTATCAGTGCCAGGTTCAGGTCCGTGGAGTATGAACCTAGTGGAATACCATAGGGTTAACTAAAATTTTGATGTGGAATAACCTAGAAACATGGCTTAGGTTATACTTAAAATTTTGTCATAGGATAGCAACATTAAAACTAGTGTAAGTGGAATAACTAATTTAAAATTTGACACACATGGATGCACAGTAGGAAAAGGGTATGGGTATCGTTGCTTACGCTTAAATGTTGTATTTAAGCTTTGATGTTGAATGCTATAGTTGATAATGTATGTTGCTATGTTATTAAGAGAATTGATTGTATTGTTCTTGGTATTGTGATAAAGTGGGGTTGTGGTGCCGAAGGGTTTCGGTCACTTCTTTTTGTTTATAGTAAGGGTGTGGTTTGACGGTGTGGCCTGTTAGAGCCATCACCGAAGAACTATTAACCCCTGTGGGAGAAGAGTGCTTACCCTTTCTGTCGTAGATCGGGTAGTTGACTAGAATCAAATAGAAGAGTTTGGTGGTGGATTTCCTTTATCGTTCTGACGATCGGTTTGGGTTGGTTTTCCTTGGTTTTAGTTGATTGAAATCAAAGGAAAAATATTTGGTATTGGATGTTGCAGATTGATCCTTCGGGGTTTATGGTTTTGTCTTCCTTGGTTGAAGACTAAGAAGAAGAGTTTAGTATTGTGCCTCTTTTGGTCGCCATTTCGGCTTTGAAGCCCGGTTTTGTTGGTTGTTTTACAGAGAAAGTTATTGATTTATTCTTGTGTTTGTCTTTCTCCGAGGTTAAAAAGAGTTATTGTTGTGTTGTGCCAGACCTAGTTGTGAGGTCTGAGGTTCTGTGTCTTTGCAAGAGTAAGGGGTATTTGATCTTATCGTTTTACTTGCTTGGGAAATCATCTTTGAAAAACCCTCTTCTTTCATGGAAGTTTAGAGTTTGGTGTTTAGTTGGAAGAACTTTTGCTACCAGAGTCTGGGAATTTGAGAGTTGATCTCTCTTGTTATCCTGTTTGGGTTATGTGTTCTTCTCTTTCTGGGAAAAGAGAAAGTGAATATCGGTGTTCGTTTTTTATCAAGAGCTGTTGTTTTCTTCAAGGATTGGGGCTGCATTTCGTTTGCCAAGGGTAGGTGACCCATGAAGGCGTTTAGAAATTTTATGTCTGTGTTATGTAACTGTAACAATGTGGTTTATGGAAGTGATGTACTTCTAAGTTAATTTGTGAGTTGAATCGATTCAATGCGCTTGTTATATTTAGCTTGAAAATAAATAGACTGCTAGTGTTGTATATTACTTTATAGCGAGAATGATTAAAAAGTGTTAATGTACATGCTTAGAATATGTTGCTTTGCTTTAAAAGTGCTTATGACCCTCGATAATGTTTAAAGTTTTAAACCCTAATGTAGAGTTAGAACAGTAAGATGATGTAAACTATTGATATTGTTACAGAAACCTTGTTGGTTGCTTAAAGATGTTCTAATTTAAACATGTTAGTAGAGAAATTTAATCATGTTGGCTTGTGACCTTAACTTGGAAGTTGATTAGAGTTGCTATTTATGTTGTTGCAAACCATTAGTATATTTGGAAGTATGCAGTTGCGTTCCTATAATGCTAGTACCGATGTCAATTGGGAAATATAAGTTTTGTGGTTGTTTCAAGAACTTTGTGTTGGTCTAACTTATTAAATTTATTGTAATAGTTGGAATGTGTTGTATAGTGATAAATTGTTATGATATATGGATAGTGTAACTAAAAACAATGCAGTTGTTTTTATGATTATGCCCATTTATTGATATTGATGACTTAGTAGTGGTGGTAATTGTGTAGAATACTTGTTGGAAACCACTGATTAAATGGAGGGTATTGTAACCTGTTGTGATGGAGTGAACCATGGATAATTAGCATGATGTAGAATTTAATCCTTAATGAATGTATATCTTACAATCATGTTTACGAATTCTGTCTTGTGGAGATAATATCTATTTGTTGAAGACATTAATTAATTGAATAAGATGCGATTGTCGAAAGGTTAATGTTTGGATGGTATAAAATTGATAGGTTGATCATGCTAAAGTAATTGTTGAAGTATTATGTTTTAAATTTAGAATATGATGTTACATGATGTGTTTGTCTGTGGGGGTCAGGATGAGGTAGTATTGGTTGGATGTCTTTTTGATAAGCATCATAAACTTTACTTATCAATATTGGGAAAGGTAATTAGAGAAAGAATCTATTGTGTAGTTTTGGTTGATGATTGAAGTAAATAGTGATGATTGAAGTCTTTAATGGAAAGTGTAGTGGAATACTAGAGATGGTTCTTTTTATGTTGAGCTTGTGTTTAAAAGCTTTTTGACTGGTTTGGTTGTTTGCTAACTTGGGTTGAATGCTTCTGGTCAAGGTGTTCCTTAAGTTGTGTTTCAGAGTTTCCCTAAAACTCGTAGTGTTTGGTGCCAATCTTTGGTTTTGGCCCATTTGTTTAATTTATGCTATGAGTATGGATTCACACCCAAAAGTTTTGAGTGGATCGCGCTCTTTCGTGTTCAACTGAATTATCTTTGGAAACCATACGTAAGGGAAGTAAATGGATATGGTGGGTTGTGTTGGAAACCCTAGAGTTAAGCACTCAACTTGTAACTCTATTGTGATTAGAGTTGGCTTTATTTGGAAAATGTGTGCGGTGTTTGCAAAGTGCTTCAAAAAGGTGGATCTTATGAACGTTCCATGAGTGATTTTGCTGGTGAAGTGTTTCTTTTGGGAATGCGTCTCTTTTTCTTTGAGAGAATTTGTAGCGGTTGTGGGTGCATATGTTTGACTTGAGAATTGATGTTCTCTTCCAAAATTTTGTTTTTGGTTAAAATGTGATGTTTATCATAAAAGAGATGATGAGCCAGGTCGGTGAGAAAGTCATATATGGATATATGACTAATCCGGAGTGCTCTTGAAAAGATTGCATTTATGTCAGGCATCGAGATTTCCTGTGCTTTTTAGCATGGAAATAAAGAATGGACAAATGCTGGAGTTTTGGTTATGTTATAGATTTGAGTTTCCTTTCTCCTTGAGAGATACTGAGTTGGTTATGGATTCTTGTGTGTGATTTGAGAAACGGTTTCTTTCCAAAAGGTTGATTTTGGTGAAAATGAGAGGTTTGGCTTTGGTGAAAGCGAGTTGAGATGTTTTTTTTGGATGTCGAGAACTTTTTTCAAAGAATTGTGTGGATTCTCTCTTTTGTTTGAGTGCTCCCTAATGCGAAATGTATCGCATTGATTTGAGATTTGAGTCTTTCCTTTGCGGCTTGACTTAAAAAAAAGAGAGTGGTCTTTGGTTGTTGTCGAATCTTTGTTCCATAGTGATGTGTAGCGCTTTGGGTTCAAGTTGATAAATGTGGTTCATCCGGCTAAAGGGAATTGCTCTTTATTGGCATTCTCGTTTGAGTTATGAATAGAAATGCTTATGAAATTGTTGAGTATAATGGAAGATTATACTCATGGGCTTGGTAGTATTTGGGTGAGGAATTGTGAGGGCAAGACCCTCATAGAAAAAAAATCAGTTGTGGTTTGGTAAGAATCTACAACTCTAGCTTGGGCTAGGCGTAGAACTTGGTTGTGGTTCAAAGGGTGGTTATGATGGAAGCTGGTGATGTCGGTTCAAATTTTGTTGAGATTATGGTTGGTTATTGAAAAGGTGATGGTAATTTGAAATAAAGTGTTCTATCGTGAACATTGCCTTAGCTAGTTGTCCCTGGGTATGTATTATGTCTGGGAGAGGATAGAATTAAAGTGTATCGTGGTTTGTGCTCGAATGGAAGGTATTGTCGATGAAGGCTATGTGCGTAGATGTCATTACTTAACTTTTGATTCTTTGTGAAAAAGGTCAAATAATTGGAAGAGATTGGATTTTTGTGTAATTGATTCTTTGGAGGTTCTCGTTTAGAACCCCAGTTACTAATAAGACACCGTTGGTGATTCGTTGGTAGAGAGGTTGTTAAATGAGATGTGGTAGACAGGTTGAGGAATGAAATTAAGGTTTTGTGAATGAAGTCGAAAAGAGAAGTTGTTTTGAGTTCATCAGGTTGGTTGTGATAGTAGTACGAACGGTTTGACGTGAGGATTTGGGCGTAATAATTTGATTAAGCCTTTTAGTGGGTGAAATCAAGGTCTTCGGTTGACTTTTGTAAAATTTTTGGGAATTGAAGTGTAGGTGGAACCGTGAGAGGTTGCACTTTGTTGAGTTAAATCAATACTTTCTCGCTAAGTGTTGGTTTTGAGAACTTTTTTGTCGTTTGTTCTGGTTTGAGTCTTTGTGTGAATGTTTTGTATTGCAAAGAAGTCTTTTGTCCCTTGGGGACATTGTTGCTGTTTTTGGCGTTCTTCGGATTCGAGGTCGAATCCTGTTTAACGGGGGGAGAATGTGACACTTTGAAAGGTCGAAACATTATAAAATGTGAAATCGGAGGATAAAACTTTACGTTATGAAGTTTAATCGTGTTTCCGGGCCGATTTCGGGAGTTTGGGCCTCTCCGGGGGGAGTTTGGGCCCAAGGGGATGAATCGTGGGCTTTAGTGGAACGGTTTTAGGCCCATGAGGGAGGGGTAGACCTGGTTCCCTGCCTTGGGGGTGCCCTCCCCTTGCCCTAGGCGCCTCCCCTCCCCTTTTCCCCCATTCAAGCCGCCACCCCTCCCCTCCCTCTCCACGCCTCCCTCTAGCGCCCCCATTGCGCCACCACCTCTCCCCTCCCCTCTCCACCATCCTTGATGCCCTAGGGGAGCTCCCCAGATCGCCACCCCACTGTTCCCTCCATCGGGAAGCCCCGTGACGAGGAGATCCGGCGGTTCTGGCACGAGGAACACGATCGGGGAACCCGGGAGGAAGGAATTCGGTGTTCGTCGGGCAGAGGTATGATATGCGTGATCCTTGGGGATGGTCTAAGTGCTATTCTAGAGGTTGATTTGATGCTTTTAGATCAAGGGGTGGTGCTGTGGTTGGGTAGATTGGATGAAAACTAGATGTTTCTTAATTCTCTGTTTCGGGCAGATTGTGCACTCGACCTAGGGTTTGAGTTTTCGCGATTTTAGATTCGGAATTTGGTCGGCTGCCTGTTGAGAAAGTTGTAGGTATCTTCAATACCTTTAATTGGACACTAAGAACTTCCAATTCCGCCCAGCCGTTTGAAAGTTATGGTCGTTTTACCGAACGGGTTCAAATCTGTGGCGTAATTGGGACAGAATGTAATGTTTTGTAGATTAAGCAATTTTAGATGCCGAATTAGCTTTTCCCAATACTTAGAAAAAGTTAGGAAATTTCCTAAGCTTCGCGATGATGTACTCGTTTACTCTATTTGGAGAACTAGAACTTAAGTTATGCTAGATTGAAGTCTGCTATCCCGGGGGACAGATTCTCTGTTTTTCATTTTCGGGAGTAGTTTGCGTAATCGGGGTAGATGAGTGAGTATGTACTGTTTTGTGGGCACGTTTTGAGTATGTGGTACTTATGTGCAGGTGGTGTGACCCCGGGAGTGCCCTCAACCTCTCGCCAATCCATCGCCCGAGGTTAAGGCAAGTGTATTGTAATGGGTAGCGTGTTGTATGTTGCTAATTGTGACTATGTGCAAATTGTTTACATGATGTGCTATCTTGGCATGATTACATGTTGTGATATCTTGCCATGATTAGTGCTTGCCCATGTTATAATGGAAATGGATTATTATGATGCTACGCCATGTTTAGTTCAGTTTGATGCAAGTTGTTTATGTTTATGGCATAATCGCATACATGGCATGTGATCTGGCCCGGTCGGTGAGAAAGTCATAACTAGTCTGGTAAGGTCGGTGAGAAAGTTATGACTAATCCAGAGAGCCAATGAGTAAGTCCTACCTCGTGATTCCATCCACCATGGTGAATGGAAGCAAGGAGTAGGCACCCTCCATCTACGGGATGGAAGCGGGAAGAGGGTGCACGCCGACGGGTGTGCACTCAGCAATACCGGTATGTGCTTCCAGGAGACATGTGCATTGCATTCAATTGCATACATGATGATGATAATGAGTTGTGTACAATGTGCTTTGTCATGGCTATGATGTTGTAGATGAGATTATGATTTGATCATGATGTTAAAGTATGGTATGTATTGATGTTGGCATTGAATTATTCTTTATGACCCATTGCAATATGCTTGCTGAGTGATGAACTCACGCTTGTGTTTTATGTTGTTTTTAGGTACCATGAAACCGGCATGTGGAAAGGGGCATTAGCTACACATCATCACGTAGCTCCACACCTATAGGCACATTTATCAATTTGAGTCATGATCATAATAATAGTGCCATGAAACTTGATGTTTGGTTTAAATTGTGCGCTTGTGTTCCTTATTTGCTTCGTTATAGTTTATGGAGTGGTTGGACTTGATATTATTGTCTTATGTTGTTGCTATATCTATTTATATTGCTGCTTTAGATGTCTTATGTTATGATATTACTTGCCCTGTTATTGCTATTGCTTCAAATCATGATAAAACAAAGGAGATGCTGTCGAAATTTTCGGTTTTAGCATTTGTTCCTTTGCTATAATTTACCTTAAATTGTGGTATTTAGATGTGGTTTAGTCTTTGTTTGGTGACATTTAGGCATACTAGATGCCGGGGTGTTACAATATGTGTTATAAATAATGAGACTATGTGTTATAAATAACTAATGAGATGTATGTGTTATATATAAATAATGAGTTGTATGTGTTATAAATAATAAGATGGATAAATAATGAGACGTATGTGTTATAAATAAATAATAGACATTTATATGTTATAAATAATAAGATGTATGTATTATAAATAAATAATGAGACATATGTGTTATAAATAAGTAATGAGACGTGTATGTCATAAAAAATGAGACGTATATGTCATATATAAATAATGAGATGTATGTGTTATATATAAATAATAAGATGTATGTGTTATAAATAATGAGACATGCGTCATAAATAAATAATAGAGATGTATGCATGTGTTATAAATAATGAGACGTATGCATTATAAATAAATAATGATATTCATGTGTTATAAATACTGAGACATATGTGTTATAAATAATGAGATGTATGTATTATAAATAAATAATGAGACGTATGTGCAATAAATAATGAGAGGTATGTGTTATAAATAATGAGATGTATGTGTTGTAAATAAGTAATAAGACATATGTATTACAAATAAGTAATGAGATGTGTCGAATATCTAAATATAGGATATACACATATATGGAAAACTCAGTGTGGGATGTCAGAGACATGGGTCCCGCAGGAGGGGCCTACACCCGACTGGACTCAACGGGCGGAGTGGAAAGCCCAAAGTCCAGAAGCGCCACGATGGGCCCGGAGGAGGTTCTCGACTTGTTCCCCAAGGCAACTCCCGATCCTTCGGGGAAGCATCGCGCCACGCCTGAACAACCCGCCAAGAACGAAGCATGCAGCCTGACACTACTAGAGCCTGCGGATGCTGGAACCTGACAGGGCGGCAGGCGTGGGTCGGGGAAAGCATAACCACCTCTCCAAGACGTAGTGCGCCAGAGCCAATGAGGACAAAGTACATGTCGGCGAGGCCACCATGTTCAGGGCCCGGTGGCGCCCATCTATCATGTATCCTTCCCCCAGTATATAAGGGGAGGAGGGAGAAACAAGAAAAAGAGGCTCATATATCCAAGAACACAGGACTAGGGTATTATCTCCTCCGAGAGAGCCCGAACCTGTCTAAACACAGATCTCCCTTGTATCCTGTGTTTCCATCAAGCTCAGTGTAACACCCCGGCATTTAATATGCCCGAATGCTACCAAACATAAGCTAAACAACATCTAAATACCACATTTAAACATAAATTCCAGCAAAGGTACATATGCTAAAAACCGATATTTCGGCAGCATCTCCTTTGTTTTTCCATGAATTAACACCATATCAATATCATGGCAAGATATATCATAGCACACGACATCTAAAACATCAACATAAATGGATATATCATCAAATTACGCCAATAATACCACGCTCAACCACTTCATAAACTAAAACGAAGCAAATAAGGAATCACTAGCATGCTAAATTAAACCATACATTAAGTTTAAGGCACAACTCTTAATATCATGTCTCCAAGTGATTAATTATGGACTATGATGGTGGAGCTACGTGTAGAAGTGTAGCTAGACCCCTTTTTCCCGCATGCCGATCTCAAAGTACCTAAAAACAACATAAAACACAAGCGTGAGTTCGAAAACTCAGCAAGCATATTGTAATGGACAACAAGATCATTTACAAGACAATAATACCTTACATCACATATAACATCTCATACTTGAGCACATAACAACATCATCATCATTAAATATGTATTGCAATGCAATGCAATGCAATGTTATGCTCATATCTCCTTGGAAACTCATACCGGTATGGTTGAGTACACACCCGTCGGTGTGCACCCTTTTCCCCTTCCATCCCGAAGATGGAGGGTGCCTACTCCTCGCTTCCATTCACCACGTGGATGGACTCACGATGTAGGTCTTACTCAATGGCGTTCGGACTAGTCATAACTTTCTCACCGACCTTGCCGGACTAGTTATGACTTTCTCACCGCCTCGCCCTATCTCATGTCATGCATGCAACTATGCCAATTATCATATTTCACATGTACATAAACATATGGCATCTCATCATGACAAATATTACACATGGCATCGAATCATGATAAGTATAGACACATAGCATCATATCATGATAATCATACTCAATATATCATTGGAAAACAGCAAGCAAGGCAAGTGATCATAGCAAGTATTCAATCTTTCATCCAATATCAACAAGCAACCTACAATCCGCTATACATTACAACACACTTGCCTCAACCGCGGGCGACGGATTTGTGGGAAGTCGAGGGCACTCCCGGTGTCACACCACCTGCACATAGGCATCACACACTCACAATCATGCCCACAAAACAGTACACAAATCCCCATCTAACCCGACATTGCCCACTACTTGCAAACCTAAAAACAGAGGTTCTGTCCCGGCGGGACAGCAGCCTTGCAAAGGCCATAACTTGAGTTCTGGGACTCCAAATCGATTAAACGAGTACACCATCGCGAAGCTTAGGAAATTTCCTACATTTTTCTAGTTATACGGAAAGACTGATTCGGATTCTAAAATTGTTTAATCTACAGATTACTACGATCTGTTCCAATCACGTCACAGATTTTAACACGCTCGGTAAAACGACCATAACTTTCAAACGGCTGATCGGATTTTAACGTGCTTTATGTCCACGGAAAGATAATTAAATTATCTACAACTTCTTTTAAGTCCGTATGGACATATTCGGATTCTAAATCGACGAAAACTCGAACCATAGCCTGATTGCTTAATCTGCCCGAAAACAGAAACGTGGCAACGTCTAGATCTAACCCAAAGAACTCCAACCCAGCACCACCAATTGATCTTAAAACTTCATAAACACCCTAATAACAGTACCTAGATCAAACCCAAGGATCCCCATGATCATACCTTTGCCCAACGAACGAATCTCCAATAGATCTCCTCGCGGATCGCTCCTCGCTCCTCGCTCCTCGCTCCAACGGATGGATCCACAAGGTGCAGAGGTGTGGAGACCACCCTAGGGCAGCAAGGGGGTGGAGGAGAGGTGGTGGAGAGGTGGGGAGCAATGGGGCAAAGGAGGGGGAGGCGCACGGCCAAGGGAGGAGGGAGGCGGCTAGGGCAAGGGCAAGTGGGGGGAAGGGCGCACAAGGGGCAGGGGTGAACGCCCAAGGGCTGGTGGGGAGCCCTTTTACCAGCCCCACACCCAATCCTAGTCCGTTACGGAGACCTACTCCATCCCACCAAAGCCCACTTAAGGCCCAAACTCCTGGGAAGGCCCAAAACCTAAACGGCCCTAAACGGCCTGGAAACGTTATTAACCTCCATACCTTATGGTTTTAACCTGCCATACCATATTTCATAAAGTTTTTGACCTTAACATGCACCATTTAAAAGGTTACGACACTCCGTGGTGACACATCACTTCAAACGGCCCAAAAACGCGAGTAAACCTCAAGCCGAAAGGTTTTATTCTCTAATTTCACATTCTATAATGTCACACCATACCGTAGTGTCACACTCAGATCCCGCACAAATCCCCTAGAATCACAAATCTCATTGCCGGCGAAACCGATCGTCGACAGTTGGCGCGTCAGGTAGGGGGTTGTGTCAAGATCTTCGTCAAGCTTGATGGCTACGACGAGCGAAGCCTCCACAGCCTTCTTCCCGGGCCAGGTTTTCCGTTTTGGAAGCCTGACCTTCATCTCCAATGACCTCAGAAGCCTTTCCCTCTCTAAGGGAACCGTGCTGCAGCGCGGTGAGGTTTCCGGCGAGCCATCGCTAAGACTTCCGCGCCGATCGGAGGGTCCGCCTGTCTCGTGCTCTAAAATGCCGAATGGGGAACCGAAGGCCCATTCCGGCCTAGGAGTCGGACTCGAAGACGCCGAGGTGCGAATGGTGGGGGTTCTCGCCGCCAAACCACTCTGCACCTCCGAGCGCGTGGAGTTATCTTCTTCAGGCTCACCCAGCTCTGCGGCCGAGTCAGAAGAAAGCCTAGAGAGCTGCTGGAATTTCCGTAGAGTCTGCGTAATCGAGGGCTCGCGGGCGGAATCGCAGCAGCGCCTCGACACCTCGGCCGCCGCCGACTTGGAAGGCGGCCAAGCAACTGAACCTGACGCGCGGACGCGTACTCTCCGGGACCGCGCCCGGGCTGTCAATGAAGACATTTTGCAAGCCAAGATGGGGGACCAGGATGTTTTTCGTACCCCACAGCAGAATATCATCGCCTCCAAGACACTCCTGGATACCCTGACCCTATCTTTGGGCAGGTGATCGATTGCCCGATCATGGCCCAAGTAAAGGCCATGGGGACGGCGGCGGCTATCCAAAGAGCCTGCACCGACCACCGGCAAAGGAGGCGCATCACGTGGTCGGTGAGGACCCGTGACGGCCAATGGCCAGGTCGGGAAGCCCGCCAGACACATCATGTTCTACCTCGCGAGACGACTTGCGACACAAAGATCAACCGCGACCTCCGTTCAGACCTCGACGCCAGCGCCGCGACCGAAAGGGAGGAACAACGCCGTCAAGCCGATTTAATATGAATGCTACGGCATCCTTCCGCGAGATCGCTGGCACGCTAAGCGCGATCCCTCCGCGTCGATCATCACCGGAGGGTGTCGCGGGTCATTGAAGGGGTTCGCGTTTACCCTCACCTACGCCGAGTGGTTTGGCCTCGATGGATTTAATCCTAAAGGCATCACTAGGTTCGACGGTGAGAGGGACCGGAGGCTTGGCTACAAGTATATGCTCTGCGATCGGGCGGCAAGAGGATCGAAAGTAATGGCAAACTACTTACAGGTTACCCTCTCGCCTGGCCCAAGCATGGCTCACGGACTCCCAAATGAACTCTATAGATTCCTGGGGAGATCTGTGTGAGCAGTTCATTTCAAATTTCCAAGGCACTTACGAGCGCCCAGGCACCCCTTGGGACCTATATCAGCTACACCAAAGGAGGAACGAACCCCTCCGGGAGTTCGTCAAGCGCTTCATGCACAGGAAAAGCACCGTTCGGGATGTCACAGATGCGATCGTGATAGCTGCCTTCCAGAAGGGAGTCAGCGACCCCGACCTCATCAAGAAGATGTCCAGGAAGCCACCGACGTCAGTCCGGGAGCTATTCGCCATAGCGGACCGTTACGCTTCAGCCTCCGAGGCTCTGGCGGAACGGCGTGACGAGGGGAAGGATCAGGCTGACCCCCCCCCCCCCCGGCGGAAAGAAAAGAAGCGCAAGGGTGAAGAGCTGGTGGCAGTCGCTGCGCCAACTCACCCTCGCGCCCTCAAAGAGGATGGATATGATAAGGTTATGAACTCCCTCTGCCCTTTCCATCCGAAGGGGAGGCATGCCGCCAAGGACTGCTTCACCCTAAAGAGGTTCGCCCGCGAGAGCAAGAAGCAGGCTGGACAAGGTCCGAGTGGGCACGGCGCCAACAAGCCACCTCCCCCCGAACCCGAGGAGGACTATCAGGAAGCCGATCTCGAGCTCAACTACATATTCGGGGGCTCAGCTGCATATGAGTCCAAGCGGAAGCAAAAGCTCACCGCCCGGGACATCTACGCGGTGCAGCTGAAAACGCCCCAATATGTACGCTGGTCCGAGGTCGCGATAACCTACGACCGCTCGGATCACCCGGATCACGTCCCATTCCCCGGCAGGTATCCTCTCGTCTTGGCGCCCGTCGTCCGCGGCATCAAGCTCAAGAGGGTATTGATTGACGGCAGGAGCGGGCTCAACGTCCTTTTTGTCAAAACCCTTGACGATATGGGGATTCCACGGTCGGAACTAAAGCGCGGATTGTCTCCTTTCCACGGTGTCATACCTGGAATTTCAGCGACACCACTCGGACAAATCACTCTGCCGGTCACTTTCGTCGCGAGGGAGAATTACCGGACAGAGAACCTTGGCTTCGAGGTGGCAGATTTCGCAACAGCATATCATGCCATCTTGGGGAGACCAGCGCTGGCCAAGTTCATGGCAGTACCCCACTACACGTACTTGACATTGAAGATGCCGGGCCCGAGTGGTATCATCGCTCTACGCGGTGACATGAAGCAGTCTTTTTCCTGTGACAGGGAAAGCTGCGAGATGGCCGAGTCCCTGGAGGCGCGAGCGGGTCGGGAGGGGATCCGGCGAGAAGTGGATTCCAAGAAGCCTAAGGTGGCGTCCCCACCCGCAAAGCGCGAAACCCCGGGATCGGCCCCGAAGAGGGTACCAAAAGAATCCTCCTCGACCCGTCCGACCCGTCGCGAACCGCCTTGATCGGGACAGGGCTCGGGGACAAATAGGAGGACGTGCTCGTCACTTTCCTGCGGGCGAATAAAGACGTCTTCGCCTGGAAGCCGTCGGACATGCCCGGAGTTCCCAGGGAGGTGATCGAGCACGCATTAAATGTAAACCAATCAGCCAGGCCAGTCAAGCAAAGGCTGCGGTGATTCGCCCAAGACCGCCGACAAGCCATCAGGGAGGAGATTACAAAGCTGCTAGCCGCAGGCTTCAACAAAGAAGTATATCACCCCGACTGGTTGGCAAACCCTGTCCTTGTCCAGAAGAAGAATAAAAGCTGGCGCATGTGTGTTGATTACACCGACCTCAACAAGGCTTGTCCGAAAGATCCCTTTGGTCTCCCCCGTATTGATCAGGTGGTGGACTCCACTGCCGGATCCCGACTACTTAGTTTTCTGGACGCCTACTCAGGCTATCATCAAATCCGGCTTCGAGAGGAGGATTGTGAGAAGACCTCGTTTATCACCCCGTTCGGAGCATATTGCTACATCACCATGCCGTTTGGGCTGAAGAATGCTGGCGCGACTTATCAGCGCGCGATACAGCGGTGTTTTCACCATCGGCTTGGACGCAATGTGGAAGCTTATGTGGATGATATAGTGGTCAAAACCGAGGCAGAAGACAGCCTCACCTCTGATCTAGCCGAGACGTTCACAAATCTGAGGGCGTTCCAGATGAGGCTAAACCCCGAGAAGTGTGTTTTCGGAGTTTCCTCCGGGAAGCTACTCGGGTTCATTGTCTCTCAGCGCGGGATCGAGCCGAACCCGGAGAAAATCGGGGCCATCATAAGGATGGCCCCGCCTGCCAGCCAAAAAGAGGTCCAAAAGCTCACTGGGTGCATGGTAGCGCTTGGCAGGTTTATCTCCCGGTTGGGAGTTCGGGGAATGCCTTTCTTCAAGCTCCTCAAGAAGCAGGACCGCTTTGAATGGACGGCGGAGGCGCAGCAAGCCTTTGAAGAGCTCAAGGTGTTCCTCTCCACCCCTCCAATTCTAGTCTCGCCAGTGCAAGATGAACCTCTCCTGCTCTACATAGCGGCGACAACTCATGTAGTCAGCGCCGTCATAGTTGTGGAGCGGGAAGAATCGGGACATCGCTACGGCGTGCAACGCCCGGTTTATTTTGTCAGCGAAGTGCTGGGCGAATCCAAGACTCGATACCCTCAAATCCAGAAGCTGCTGTACGCCATTTTGATCTCGTCACGGAAACTGAAGCATTATTTCCAAGGACATTCGATTTCAGTAGTGACTTCTTTCCCCGTGGGAGAGGTCCTCCATAATCGGGAAGCTACTGGAAGAATTTCAAAGTGGGCGGCCGAGCTTGGAGCTTTCGACATCTCGTTCAAGCCGCGCACTGCCGTCAAGTCCCAGGCTTTGGCCGACTTTACGGCCGAGTGGACCGAACCCCAGGCTCCCCGCACGGAAGAAGAGCCAGAATATTGGATCATGCACTTCGATGGATCTCTCATGCTTCGAGGAGCAGGGGCGGGAATTCTCCTTATCTCGCCCAAGGGCGACAAGTTGAAGTATGTCCTTCGGATTCACTTCCCGGCCTCAAACAATGCCGCAGAGTACGAGGCTCTCATCCATGGGCTCCGTATCGCCACATCACTCGGAATCCGATGGCTGGCGGTTCGGGGCGACTCCCAGTTGGTGGTGAACCAAGTACAGAAGGACTGGTCGTGCGTGGATCAGACCATGACGGCATACTGCCAGCAAGTCCGAGAATTGGAAGGCAAGTTTGACGGTCTGGAGCTGGTTCATGTCCTCCGCCGCAATAATGAGGCAGCTGACGAGTTGGCTAAAATGGGAGCCACTCGGGCAGATGTCCCGAGTGGTATCTTCGTACAGGATCTTCACGAGCCAACCATTACAAAACGGCAAGAGCCGAGTAAGGGTCCTGGGACCGGGGTCCTGCTCATCGATCCCGACTGGACTACCCCGTACCTTGATTATCTCCTGAAGGACAAACTCCCGGAAGCGACCACTCTGGCAGAGCGCGTCTCCCGACAAGCCAAGTCCTATGTGGTGGTGGGCGACGAGCTCTTCCGGAAGAGTGCCTCAGGTGTCCTCAGGCGGTGTATTTCGGGACAAGTGGGAAGAGAGCTGCTCCAAGAAATCCACTCGGGGATGTGTGGCCATCACGCGGCTTCGAGCGCCTTGGTGGGGAAAGCCTACCGACAGGGCTTCTTCTGGCCAACAGCTGTAACGGATGCCAAGGAGATTGTTCGAACCTGCGAGGGCTGCCAGTTCTACGCAAGGCGGACGCACTTGCCGGCGCAGGAGTTGCAAACTATCCCCATCTCTTGGCCCTTCGCAGTCTGGGGGCTCGATTTGGTGGGCCCGCTCAAGAAGGCTCAAGGTGGATTCACCTACCTCTTCATGGCCATTGACAAGTTCACCAAGTGGATCGAAGCCAAACCAGTCGCCACTATCACTGCAGTTAAGGCCAAGGAGTTCTTCCAGGATATTGTGGTCAGATTCGGAGTGCCCAACCGGATCATCACGGACAATGGCACCCAATTCAGGAGTGAAGAATTCCAAGAATGGTGCGAAGGCGTCGGGATCAAGATCTGCTTCGCCTCGGTGGCTCACCCACGAAGCAATGGGCAGGTTGAGCGAGCTAACGGTCTGGTCCTCCAAGGCCTCAAGGCCAGGATCTTCGACCGCCTCAAACCATACGCTGCCCGATGGGTGAAGGAGTTACCGTCGGTACTCTGGGGACTCAGAACCACTCCCAGCCGAGCGACTGGCCAAACCCCCTTTTTCCTGGTCTATGGCACAGAGGCGGTTCTGCCGACCGAGCTAGGGTTTGAATCCGCGAGGGTTCGGAATTACAACGAAGCCGAGTCCGAGGGGAGCCGAATGGTGGAGCTTGATCAACTCGAGGAGGCTCGGAACGTTGCAGCCATCCAGTCGGCTAAGTACCTCCAGGGACATCGGCGTTACCACTCTCGCAATGTCAGAAGCAGAACCTTTTCAGAAGGAGATCTGGTCCTGAGGAGGAACGAGAAAAGCGAGCACAAGCTCTCTCCAATTTGGGAAGGTCCGTACATTGTGCAGAAGACGGTCCGGCCGGGTGCTTATCGACTTAGACGTGAAGATGGCGAGATTTTGGCGAATACTTGGAACGCCGAACAGCTCCGTCGCTTCTACGCATAAGTTATGTACCCTACTCTCACATACTGAATAAAATGGTGATCCATTTTATTTTCTGAAGCCCTACTGTGTAATGATAGTCCCGAGTGGTTATTACCCGACTGGTGTAGCACCTAATCCTGGACGCGCTGGTACAAAACGCACGGAAATAAAAACCGCGATGAGCACAAAACTCCGGCGGTTTATACCAACGCGCATAACGGAATGGGTAGAAAGCACTAACCACTCGGGGACTACACCGCAGCGCCGAGAATCTAACCGAGATTTGCACGATCGAGAGTTTCTAGTCAAAAGCTCGTGCCCAGCGCCTGCGTTCTGTCGGGTAATCGAGCAACTGACTAGAATAGTTGATCAGGCGGAACCCTGAACTCGGAATAAATACGACGGCACAGATTGGGCAAGATTCCACTTTTTATTCCTTAATATTAGTAATTTACACTACTGACTTTCTTTTTCATTTTCTCGCGCTAAAAAAAAGGGGGGGGAGACGGCTCCCGCCCCCAATCCTGCTGGTGGTGCTGCTGCTGGTGCCGATCTTTGGTGCCGCGGAACGGGACGCAAGCGGCTAATCGCGACGCGATTGCCCCAGGGCTTCGCGGATCAAGTCCGCAACCACCCAGAGTGAAGGAACGAGACGACGAAGGGCCTCCACGGCGGCGGCGTCACGACGCTCCCGCCCAAGAACCTCCTTCAGCACGTCCTCCACCTCTGCAAGCGCCGGCACAACCTCGATGAGAGCGGCGACGGCGGCTGTGTCTTTCGCCGCTGCCCTCTCCTCCGCCAACTCCATCGTGGCGAAGTCGAGGTCCAGCCAGAGCTCCGCATTCTCGGAATCGCTATCCGACATTGGAAGCGGTACTGTAGAAATCTCGAAGAAGAAGAAGAAGAATAAGAAGAAGAAGTTTGACAAGGTGGCGATCGCTTTACTTGCGGTGACGCCCTATTTATAAGCCACCCCAGCCCCGGAAATCGAAGCGCCTCCAAAGGCAATCAAATGCGCCACCTCGCAATCAATGAAGCACAAAAAACAAAGCGGCAGTGCGAATACCCAAGAAGATCAGCACGTTGAACACAATTAAGGGACATTTCGCCAGACACGTGTCATGAGCAGTTCAAGTTCATTCGGCCTTCCTGCTTAATTCGCTCAAATTAAGCGAAAAGCCCGGGGGCTGGAGAGCTAGGAAATGACGCAAGCCTAGGGGCTAAACCACTCAGCCAGGTGGCCACAACGTAAGTCCCGACGCTCGAGAGCTGCACGCCAGCCTCTCGGAAAAGTGTGTCTGGGGCAAGAAAGCCACGGGCCAAGACCCTGGCGCCTAGGAGCCAAACCAGTCGGCTGAAACCCACCCAGAAAGGCGCAACGGGATCCAAAAGGCTGTAGGCCCATATTCTAGCAACTCACACAAAGGACAAGGAGTGAAAGAGGTCTGGAGACCACTCAGTAGAGGACAACACAGACAAATTATATTCAAGTAAGAAGACACAATATTTCAAACAAGGAGGGCGAGCACTCGGCATCAAGGTTCACATCGAAGTCAGAATTCTAGATTCTCTAACAAGGCTTGCGATGCACTGGAGACCTCTTCGAGGAGCGCGTTGGCTTTGTCTTCATCACAGGCAAAACCTTCTTTCACAGCTTCGAGGTCAACTCTCGGATAATGAGACTTGACCACCGCCAATGCCTGGTTCGCACTCATTGTCGCGGACTCCTTGGCGTAAGCTCTGATCCTGTCGGCTCCTCCAGAGAGAAGCGGAACAGCGTCGTCCTCCTGGCCCGGCTCAACTCCTTCAATACGCAGAAGGTGCAGAACTGGCTCGCAGGCGACGCGCAGCTCAGTCTGGCCCTGTTCGGCAGCGGCCATCTTCTCCTTGCTTTCTGCAACAAAGTCAAACTGCCATCAAAAAACACACCCGACGCCAAGTACGTTCAATCTAAGTCAAAGAAATTTACCCTTCAGCTCCCGCTGCATCCTCTCCAAGCCGACTCGAGCTTCGAGGCCAGAACTCTCTGAAGCCTCCAGTCGGGCTCTCACCAAAGAATGGTCGACCGCGCTCAAAACACAAAAGCGTCTTCATCCTTTCCAGATTGTCCAAAAAGATATCCAAACCGAGTCCAGGGAGGATCTCACCTTCGAGCACATGCTCAAGCTTCACTTTCTCCTCCCGGATCGTCATACACTCGTCCTGAAGCCCGTGGACCTCCTTCCATCTGTCGCTGCTGATCTCGCTGAGCTTGTCCTGATACTTCTGGTGCTCCTTGAGCTTCGGGAGCACCTTCCAGAAAAACTGCGACCTTTGCTCTGAGCGCTCCCCCATGTCCTAGGTAACAGGGTAGAATCTCAGGGAGAAGTCAGCAGGCAACAAATTGAAGACAAGAAACTCACCCTGACGAGCGTGCTACACCTGATGGTGAGCTCATAAAGCTCCATCCGAGCCGCTCTCTCCATCTCATCATCCTCTTCCATCCCTTTCCAATCGGAACCCCCTCCCACCATACGGTCCGATTCGGGGGCTTCGGCAGAGGACCGAGCGGCGGAGGCTCTCGAGGCACCTCCTCCACTCCGGGAGACGATGCCGGGTCAATCTCGTCAGCAGACGGACCGCCTGATGGTTCAACCGTCGGGCCGCCGGCACCCGGTGGCGACGCCCCGGCAGTCGGCGGCGAGGGTGACCTAGCCGACGTGGCGGGGGCTCCCCTTGGGGAAGCCTGCGCCTGGGGCTCCTTTTCAGGAGACCCCTCCACCGGGACGTCCATAGCAGGAGTCCTGAATCAGCAAAAAGGGAAGACGCCTCAGCACAGGCAATAACAAAAAGACAAGGATCACCCAAAAGAATACCTTTTGGATTTTTTGAATTTAATCCCAGGTCTCATCCGAGACCCAGCACCACTCGGAGGAAAGTCAGCGCCTGCAGCCGGGGCTGCCCCTGGGACAGAAGGCTGTGGCTCTGTGCTTCGTGATCCGGGTGCATCGGAGGTCGAAGGCCCGGCTGACGAAAGACCAGCGGCCTCCTCCGCCGATTCCCCGCGCAGCTCGTCGACCGAGGTGTCAGCCACTCGCTTCGCCTGAGCATTTTTCAGCCGAGAGAGGCCGACGACCGAAGCATCAGAGAGGAAGGACGCGCGTTCCTGAAAAAGGAACGATCGCACCCTGTTTGAGTCACACATCAGTCAAGAAATCATGGAATAGTTTTTCGAGAGAATAGTGCACTCACAGGAGGGGGAGGCCTTGCCGTCGAAAATTTATGAGGGCAGCCCCTGTTGGTGATCACTGTGTCAGGCACGAAGAGATCAACTACCCGTGCTGCGAGCGCCTCCATCGATAAGGACATATCCGTTTCCCGAGTGGGATCCTGAGGCCCGTTGTACTGGAACCCCAAATGGACTCTTTCCTTTAAGGGCTGCACCCGGCGCTTCACAAAGCTGATCGCGATCCCGGGGCCCGTCAGCCCTCGGTTCTTCAGATCGTCAATCAATGCCAGAAGCTCGGGGATTTGGTCCGAACCGCCTCCATCCGGGGCATCGCTCCAGCATCGGGAAGCTTTAGGGGCGCGGCCAGCGAAGGGGGCGAGGAAAGGGTCAACATTGACATAATAGAACCACTCCCGCCTCCAACCTTTGAGGGAGGTCTTGAGGGGAACGACAAAATACTACCTCTTCGAGCCCTCCCGCAGCTGGAGCTCGGCGCCCCCAACGACGCTGGGAGTGGCCCGATTCGGATGAGGCTTGAGCAAGAAGAAGGAGCGAAACAAGTCCAAATGAGGACGTATCCCAAGATATGCCTCGCAAAGCTGAACGAAGATAGCGATGTGAAGAATCGAGTTGGGATTCAAATTGATCAGCTCGATTTCGTAAAAATGAAGGAGCCCTCGGAAGAAGGCGCTCCCAGGAACGCTAAATCCTCGCCAGAAGAAGGACTCGAACACCACAATCTCATTCTCCAGAGGTGTGGGGTAAGGGTCACACAATGGCGGGGCGGCTGAGATCAACTCCAGCGGAGGAAGGACGCCGGCGGCGACCAGTCCCTCCAAGCGGGACGTCGTGGTGATGGAGGTCTCCCACCCCGCAGTCGCAGGGTCGGTGCTACCCCCCGACGCTGACGAGGATCCCGAAGAGGAAGACATCTCTGTGAAGGAGACCTGGAGGGAGGAACCGTCGGGGGCCTTGGGCGCGAAACGAGAAACCCTAAGTCGCCCAAATCGCCGAAAGAGGCCTAAAGGTTTCTCAACTGTGGTGGGGGAAGGGCAGAGGTACCTTCGCCTAGTAAGTTTTCCCTCATTTATAAGGAGCAAGCCTTAATTTTCGCCTTACGGCGGGGAAAGCAAGGGCCTCCGCTTTCGATTTTGGGCCAGATCTAGGGCACGCCCCATGTTGGGCCGATAGCTGGATTGCGCAAAACGCGACCAGGTGTCAAGTCTGGTTTGAAGTTCGGGATAAAGTGCGCCCCATGATGGGCCTGAACGCCAGCCGCCACGGAAGCTTGGGGCCGGGCACTTTCCGAACATCCTCGAGCGGTATGCCCCATAATTTGGGGTCAATTGCTGGTCACTGCTTCTTCTAGCGTGATTGGGTACCGTGGGAGGATTTTCACTAAATCGGTCTTGAGAATGCGCCCCATGAGGGTCTAAAGCGATCTTGGCAAAGCGGGCACAGGCATTACTCTGGATGACCAAGGTATGCCCCATGAGGGTCGGTTGGGTCTCACAAGCCGATCGCCGCACACCGCATAGCGGAGTGCGGAGTACCTTCGACCCCGAGCCAAAAAGACTACGGTATGCCCCATGAGGGCCAGCCGAGCGACAAGCCGGTTGCCGCGCACCGTAAACGGGCGCGGGTACCACTCGGCCACGAGCCAAAAGACCAAGGTATGCCCCATGAGGGCCAGCCGAGCGACAAGCCGGTTGCCGCGCACCGTAAACGGGCGCGGGTACCACTCGGCCACGAGCCAAAAGACCAAGGTATGCCCCATGAGGGCCGAAGCGACAAGCCGGTTGCCACAAGACCGTGAACGGCGCGGGTACCACTCGGCCACGAGCCAAAAGACCAAGGTATGCCCCATGAGGGCCAGCCGAGCGACAAGCCGGTTGCCGCGCACCGTAAACGGGCGCGGGTACCACTCGGCCACGAGCCAAAAGACCAAGGTATGCCCCATGAGGGCCAGCCGAGCGACAAGCCGGTTGTCACAAGACCGTGAACGGGGCGCGGTGCCACTCGACCACGAGCCAAAAGACCAAGGTATGCCCCATGAGGGCGGTAGAAGCGACAAGCCGGTTGTCAGCAAGACCGTAAACGGGCGCGGGTGCCACTCGGCCACGAGCCAAACGACCAAGGTATGCCCCATGAGGGCTAGAGCAACAAGCCGGTTGCGCAAGACCGTGAGCGGTAGCGGGTACCACTCGGCCACGAGCTAACCAACCACGGTGGCTTCACACTACAAGTTCTTTACGATCTTTTTTCCCCGTATAATCCTTATGACGGGATAAGAGGCGGAAATCCGATCCTAAAGCACTTGGGGCTGCTGTGGGATGTCAGAGACATGGGTCCCGCAGGAGGGGCCTACACCCGACTGGACTCGACGGGCGGAGTAGAAAGCCCAAAGTCCAGAAGCGCCACGATGGGCCCGGAGGAGGTTCTCGACTTGTTCCCCAAGGCAACTCCCGATCCTTCGGGGAAGCTTCGCGCCACGCCTGAACAACCCGCCAAGAACGAAGCATGCAGCCTGACATCGCGAGCACTGCGGATCTTTGGAACCTGATAGGGCGGCAGGCGTGGGTCGGGGAAAGCATAACCACCTCTCCAAGACGTAGTGCGCCAGAGCCAATGAGGACAAAGTACATGTCAGCGAGGCCACCATGTTCAGGGCCCGGTGGCGCCCATCTATCATGTATCCTTCCCCCAGTATATAAGGGGAGGAGGGAGAAACAAGAAAAAGAGGATCATATATCCAAGAACACAGGACTAGGGTATTATCTCCTCCGAGAGAGCCCGAACCTGTCTAAACACAGATCTCCCTTGTATCCTGTGTTTCCATCAAGCTCATATCCCGCACAAATCCCCTAGAATCACAAATCTCATTACCGGCGAAACCGATCGTCGACACTCAGATATTGAACTATACACGGTAGCACATGTGTCAGGAAGTTGATAATATCTTGGGCTCGGATCACACAAGATAAGCTATACGCGGAAAGGAGTATCCCCACGTTTGGGAAGGATTCGGTTATGTTCCCGTTACGAGGAAACCAATCCGAATACACCGAAAAGAACAGGAAGTCCTGATACACCACGAAGATCCTGGAGCCAAGTACTCCTCATCAGGTACAAACGGTATTCCAAGCCAACGACAACTCAACAGGAGGCTACCCTAATCATATAAATAAGGGGGTAGACGTCTAGGAGGAAGGCACAGAGCAAGAAGAGCGCAACGCAAGCAGACTAGCTGAGACTCGAGCTTACCCACACCCCAATCAGAAAAGGCAACAATAATCTTCCTAGGTTGGCAGCCGGGCTAGGGTTTAGCCACCTTGCAGAAACAATCTTCATTGTAAACGAGAGCTCGATCACCCCGCGCTGTAAAACCATTCTCGGCAACGCCATAATACATCCACATAGGAGTAAGGTATTACTCTATCCTGAGGCCCTAACCTATCTATATTGTGTGCCATTGATCTCTTAGTTGACCCTGCATCCTCGAAGGTACTTGAGTATAAGTGTATTGTTGATTCCTAACCTTCGATAGTTGGCGCGCCAGGTAGGGGCCTTCAGCTGTTTTTGCAGATCAACCATGTCTCCAATGGAAATCCACAGCGAATTCTCTGGCATCAACCACCACAACGATGTTAGCTCGAGGGCTCACATTGATGACATCCCCACGATCAGATCTGAGATCGCCTTCAGCACCATGCTCTTCTGTTGGAAGCCCGATGGAAGACTCGACCTCATTGGCTCCATTGAGCCCCACTATAGGAATGCATACCGAGAGGTGTCCTTCATCAACTTCGACCCAAAGGAGCCCAGTGTCCTCAACTGCATCGATAATGATAGCGACAGTGATAGTGCTAATGTCAGCAGTCGTGATAGTGGCACGGATCGCTACGTGTTCATGGCTGGGACCAACAACGGTACTATTGCCAAAAACTCTCAGGAAAGAGTTTCAGGAGTAGATACCACGGACAGCCGGGAGCACCAGACTTCTTTGGGTACACCTCGAGACTCAAAGACTATGCCAAACCAGGCACAAGCAGCCCTGGACGCAATTGTCCCCAATACTGTAGATCACCGGCGAGATCCAACAACCGTGGCGGCAACAGGGACCATGCCCAACTTGTCGAAGCGATTCGACCACAATAATCCAACAACACCCCACCCGAGGGTGACGGATTTCCATGGGCAACAAAACAAGCCCAGCCACGTTACAGAGACAATACCTTGGCAATAGCGCAACGGTGACATCTTCAGTACACCTAAAGCGAATGTCCAGTGCGCACATATGCTGCTAAGATGTGGGGGCTCCGATCATTGTGATAGTGATCAGGGTACTTACTGTTGCATCAGACTAGAATTAACGCAACCCATCAGTAGCCCGATTGCTATTCACAAGACCGTACTCGGATTGAGGCTAATTGATCGGCAAACACTGATCTCAAGTGCTCAAGTGCCAATCGATTGAATCCAATCTGAGCTTCCCGCATATGTGTGTCTAATGCTAGTTCCCTGGATCAGTAGCCTAGCATCCACACATTTACAATTGAGATGCATCACAACCACAATTACATAACTAATTAACTAATCACAATGTAGAGATATTACAGGTAATTATCTTTACACGCGATGGCCAACCAGCCAAAAACAAACCAAAAGGAGTTCAACAGCAGCGGAAATCCAATAGAAGCGACAAAAGAACTTCGCGGTGTGCCATCACCACCCATAGGCAACCGACTGGGGAAGGACCCAGTTAATCCTTGGCGGATCCATTGAACTCTGACGCGAACTGAGAATCGTCGATCGGATCTGCAATACCTTCTTCTAGCCAAAATTTGTGAGAGCAAACGGTGAGTACACGTGTGTACTCCCAACACTTTAGTGTATGGAAACATTAATATAAGATGCAAGGCTACAACAATGGATGCAGGTTTCTACACTAAGTTTGTTTGAGCACAAAGCAAGTTTTATTTGCAATAGAGTAATACTTTGAGAATCATTGCAGTTACAATAGAAATTTTAGAAAAAGCAACACCAGGTAATCATTTAACATACTTTCTTTGAACCTTAAACCACTCGACCAACCATTACCAAACCTCTGGACCATTTCCCAAACCAAATCGCCAAACCAAACCCATTTTCCAAGTTTTGATCCCAACCCAATTCCACTTTCCAAACTCCTCGGAACCAACCCATGTTCCGAACACTTTTCCTTAGAATCCAAACCAGAACTGAAACCGAAACCAGAATTAAAGTCTATACTTGATAGTACTTTTCGAGGTGCTCATGACCGTAAGCACAGCTAATCGATTAGGTTTATTTCTCTGCAGAGATTGTACACTTTACCCACATGACACATTCTAGCAATCATGTCAACCATGCCACGCGATACTCATCGTATCCATTTTGCTAGACTGTGACGTGTAACAACCCAAATTTCCTTAAGTTGGTAAGTGATGCATATCATGATCATGTCATCCATATTTTTAATGAGACCTTCACTTGATTAGAATTACACAAGTGATAGGCCATTTATCTTGCATGAAGATGAAAGTTATAAAATCTTAAAAATCATATTTCAACTACACCAACATTCTATTGCCCATAGTCCACTACTACAGATTCATACATCATAATCGGGTTTTTTTGTAATCATAGTCGGTTTTGGTGGCGATAGAAAGTCCAACGACAGTGATAAGGTAGATATATCACAGTCGGTTTTAACCCGACAGTAATAATCTCTCATCACTGTTGGTTCTTTGTTGGAACTGATTGTGATAATAATCTTATCACAATCGGTTCTCTCTTAGAACCGATTGAGAAAAGCATATTATCACAATCGGTTCTATTTTAGAACCGATTGAAATGATTACAGTATCACAATCGGTACCAATAAAAAACTGATTAGGATGAGGATATTATCACAATCGATTTTAACAAAGAACCGATTGTGATACTATACCTATCCCAATCGGTTCCAACAAGAACCAATTGTGACACTATACCTATCCCAATCGGTTCCAACAAGAACCAATTGTGATATTGTACCCATCCCAATCGGTTCCTACAAAGAACCGATTGTGATGATGTTACTATCCATCGTCCGAAATTAGCCTCGCATTCACAACATGACATTCATCACAATCCATAATATCACAGAACATATACATTCACAAAACCACACACATTAAATTCACATTAATATTGTTTACAATCTGTAACAGATCACATTCACATAAACATCCAAGCATAGCATTACACATCACATTCACATTAATTTTGTTTACATTTATGGAATAGTATTTGCTTGACTGGTCTCTATATCTACCATCCTCCATTATAACTTCTGTCCAGTACCACTGGCATATAAGGTCTCGTAATCTCTTGAGATCAATGTTGGTTAGGCTCTTCCGAAGGATATCAACATCCTGCAAAATAGATATATAGTAGTGCACTCCAAAATTTTGATTGTAAAAGACTGATAGTATTATGCTTGTAAACAAATATCACATTGATAGTAGTGCAAATAATCAGCTCTATACCTTAGGGAAATGATCTGCGCGACCAACCAAAATTAGCATGTGCTGCATCACGTAAAAGCCACACATATCATCGCACCCTTGTTGATGACACTGTGAACAAAGAAACTTAAATTAGGAGACGAATTAATAATAGGTGTCATAAAAAAACCTATGTTAGACACTTGTACTTTGAAGCGCTTCCACTTCAGTTTGGTGCCTTGTTTATCATTGTGTCGGCCACGCTCAGCAACGTAAGACAAGAAAGCCCTACATACATTGGAGAGATGCCATTAAGGTAAAAAAATATCTAACGCAGTTCAATATGTAAAGTGTTAGGTTAGAGGAATGAACTTACTTCTGCAAAACAGGCTCGATCGCGTAGTCCATCGGTCTATTTTCGAGTGAGTTCAACGTGTAGACTTTGTTTTGACTCAGAACAACCGCAAGTAGAACCCAATGATTGCTTATTAAACGATACATAGTGCAAGAAAATAAGTTCATATACGGTTGAAGTGTGTACATGTAATTGAATTGTATAGTAGTACGTACTCCTGGTGGTACAGGAAGAGAACGAAGTCCTTTTTCGCATCTTCATGCAATGACTGCTTGATGTATCCTGCAAGGAACTGCAATTGATACCTAGCCATGGTCGCAGACACCATCTCAGGGTCGACAAACCCGACAGGGTGTCTACCCGTCACGGCTCGCTGCCTCATGATCGTGCAATTCATGTCAATTGTTAAAAAATATAATACAAAATCTGTAAAGAGTCATAGGAATGAGTATGGTGCGATACTCATAGCGTCCAGGATTGTATGGTAGAAATATCGACAGCTTTCAAGCTGTACATTAAGTACAGATCCTCAAAACCGACTGGGAAGGTCCCATCCTCTTTGCGGTGGAATTGTCCCCCACGATACTTCACTATGAAATCGTGGCGAGGCTCAGCCTCATGTGACTTATCGATGTAACATCCATGTAGATGGCGAGTGAACAAGCCTAAAGAATTCAATTCATTGCTTGCGAGAAAGGGCTTTCCATGTATGTACCGCTTGTGATCATCAAGGTGCTCTGTGTCCTATGACAACTTTGCCTTCTTCACGGAGGGACTCTCTGAATTCTGCTTTGGATCGTTCGTTAGCGTGGTAGAAGTCCTTTTGCGCACCTCCTGTGCACCAGCATTTGTAGCTAAAGGCGTAGGTGCAGCCGCAGGCCTAGGTGTAGGTTGTGAAGCAGGGGCAGGAGTAGGTGCAGCAGCAGTAGCAGGAAGCGAGTAGCGGCGAGGAGCAGGAGCAGCGATGAGGCCAGGAGGAGGAGCGATAGCGGCAGGAAGCGGCAACAGCGGTGAGTAGCGATAACGAGAGAAGGTGCGACATCGTAGCAGCGAGGCGAGTGCAGCAGCAGTAGAAGCAGTAGCAATAGCAATAGTAGCAGCAGTAGTAGCAGTAGCAGGAGGAGGTGCTTTCACTATGACACCCGTCGCGGGCCACTTGATGAACGACATCCATGCTTGCCCGAGAGTGGTGATATCTTCGTTCGGGGGGAACTCTAGGGCATGAGACAGGAAAACATCGTGGACATAGTCCACCTGCACCCTCATGTAGCCCTTCCCCAAAGGTATACCATGCTCCGTGTCATCCTCGTTGCTTGGAAATGCAATCCCGCGCCCAGCCTCAATGTGTATTCCGTCGTCGATCAGGACTAGCTGGCACTTGGCTGGATCCTGCAAGAAGTGCGCATCTTCATCATAATCTTTGTTAAGCTTACTGATGTACCTTTTAGTCCGAAACAGTTATTACCTTGAGGTGTGGAATGCACAGTTCCTTATTGGAAGCGCGGCTGCTAGGGCGTAGCATAGGCGATGGTTCATGACTCTGATTCTGGGAGAACATCGCCATCATCTCAGCCTTTAGGCGCTCCTCACGTGCCAGCACCTCCACCATCACCTCCTGCCTCACCTCCTCCATCAACTCCTCCTTCACCTGCGCCCTAATCCACGCCACACGTTCTTCCCATGATCTTGCCCTGGCACTAGAGGTGCTCTCCTCTACAAAGAAGGACCTCTTCGTATGCCTCGCACCTGCGGCAAGCACCCGACCTTTATGATTGGGCTTCCCGATTGCCGAAGACAGGATTTCCCTTTACCCTTGGCTTTGAAATGCTCCTTGCTCTTTCTGCTGGCTTACCTCCTCCTGCAGGACGCAAATATAAATTATTGCTAAAATACAATGGGAAGGGTCAGCTGCAATGTACTATGTTAGATATCTTACGATAGTCGTGACGATCTCTGTGGTCGCGGGGTTTGGAACGACAATCTGACCGTCAGAGGTTTTCTTCGTCCTCGCTAATACCTAGTCGCGTGCCAGCTCCTCGCATATATGCGAGTAAGGCATCATTGTCCCAAAGGTTGCACACTCCTTGGCTAGTCGTGCCCATTCTGCCTTCTTCCCTACATACCCACCGGAACCGAGGTGGTGCGCATGTGTGTTACGCCTATGTATAGCGATATTCTTCTCTCTCAGCTCCTCCGCCTCGGGTGTATTCCTCATCCTTGTGAACTCCTCCCAAACCTCGGGAGTAACAAATGGATACCTTTGGAAGGGAGTACGGCTTTTCAATATGAACTCAGCATGCATGCTAACCCTGAAATGCCTCAAAGCCACACCCATTCTCTTCAAGGCGTACCGTCTCGCATTGATTTCATCTTCCTCTGGTATAATCCATTTCCCCTTAACTTTGTCCCAAAGTTGGTTTTTCTGCTCGTCGCTTGCTTCCTTCCTCAAGTCCTTAACTGTGATCGGCACTCTCTCCCTCACCAATTGGCCAAGAAAAGAGGAGTAGCGCCCCTTAAACTTGCTAGGACCCGTGGAAACCCCCGTGGCATTGAAGTGGAGCACTTGCGGCGTTCTCACTGTGGCCCCTTTATTCGGTCCTCTGCCCTTTCTGACCTTCCTCGATGGGGTAGCATGACCTTCTTCTCTCTCTGGCGTTGAGCCGGTGCTCTCTCTTTGCGACATTTTGAACTAAGTACGTATATGTCAAACCTAAACTTCATGACAGAAAGCAATTCAAATATCTGATGTGATTATATTTCACATAAGCGAAAGCATATTATAGAAAATTAACAAATTAAGCGAAAGCATATTATGATCTTCAAGAAATGTCTATCTGTAGACCAACTAAGTACAACGTACCAACGATGACTCCTAATCTCTAATTAGGTTAGGCCCTAATCCCATTCGAGGATATGTGGTTCAGGCAAGTTCCTTAGCTATTGTACATCACCAGAGAAAATTTCGGCAGCATCTCCTCGCTGTTCTCCAAATACACGTCTCGACAACAGGTCAAGAGGGTGTGTACTCGGAGAACACCAGTGAGATGCTGCCAAAACTTTCTCTAGAGTTTGTACAACAGCTTAAGAACTTGCCCGAACCACATATCCTCGAATTTTCCAAAAACGTGGACAATTCAAGACTGCTTGCTTATAAATATGTCATTTTAGCATACTTATAAACAAGCACCCTCGAACGGGAGACGCATAGGTTACGCAACTAAATTCGATAATAAAGTGCGATATTATAACAGTTTTTACAAGTTTCAAATTGCAATGAGAATATAATCTGCACATATTGCTATAGAAGGGTTGCTAAATTAATTAGCCGAGATTGTCAGCTAAGAGCAGTAGCAGAAGGAATAAGCACAACACTGCTCTAACCCTAGAACAATGCATTAAGAGCAAGTGCCACCAAATTGTCAGCTAAGAGCAGAAAGGAATAAGCACAGCACTGCTCTAACCCTAGAACAATGCATTAAGAGCAAGTGCCACCAAATTGTCAGCTAAGAGCAGTACTTATCTAGGTCTAGCAAGTTCCTTTAATGATCAGATTAATCAAGCCTCAATTTTAAGCAATCATCATCAAGCTATTTACAACCAATTAAAGCTCACAATCCGAGATCGTTCTTATAGTGCGCCGAACCAAGTTGACAATGGGGGAGGACCCCAAGGGGGCCGCCGATGGGGGAGGAGCCGGCCAGAGGGGGATGTGCCGATTGGGGGGAGGAGCCGGCCAGAGGGGGACACGTCGATGGGGGAGGAGCCGCCCGGAGGGGGAGGCAACGATGGGGGAGGCGACGACGGGGTACGCGCCGGGGGGAGGAGCCGGAGGGGGAGGCGCCGACGGGGTACGCGCCGATGGGGGAGGAGCCGGAGGGGGAGGCGCCGGTGGGGGAAGTGATCAAGCTAGGGTTGTGGAATGAGGATGAAACGAAATCAGTGAACACTAGGGAAAGGAATTGAGTGTTCACGCCAAAATGTATGTAGTGCCCGCCGAAACTAATTTCATATCTGTATCGGTTCACCCAGAAAACCGATCGCAATTTGAGCACTATCTGTGTTGGTTCTTTAACAAAACCGATCGCAATATTTGAGCACTATCTGTGTCGGTGTAACACCCCGGCACCTAGTATGCCTGAATGCTACCAAACATAGACTAAGCATCATGTAGATACCACAAATAAAAGTAAATTACAACAAAGGAGCAAATGCTAAAATCAAAAAATTCGGCAGCATCTCCTTTGTTTAACCATGATTTGAAGCAACAACAATAGCATAGCAAAATATGGCATAATATGAAACATTTTAAACAACAATAATAAGTGGCATGACAGAAATATAAGCCCAATCTAGGCATTCAAGCTCTTCATGCGCCAAACAAAACGATTAAGGCACTTAAAGCACACAACTAGACCATAAACCAAGTTGCATCACACTAAATTTATTATCAAGCCTCTATATGGATAGATTGTGGGATCATATGCGTGAGCTACGTGAAGAAGTGTGACTAGTTCCCTTCCCCGCATGCCGGTCTCATGGTACCTAAACATCAAGAAAGCACAAGCGTGAGTTCATCACTCAGCAAGTATATTGCAATGGAACAAAAGAACAAATACATTGCTACAACACTACATATCATGCTTATCACCATAATCATACTCACATCTCATTATTCACATATCATCATCATCATGAATGCAATGCAATGCACATGTCTCCTCAAAGCACATACCGGTATTGCCGAGTGCGCACCCGTCGGTGTGCACCCTCTTTCCCCTTCCATCCCGAAGATGGAGGGTGCCTACTCCTCGCTTCCATTCACCGCGGTGGATGGAATCACGATGTAGGTCTTACTCAATGGCGCTCCGGGCTAGTCATAACTTTCTCACCGACCTTACCGGACTAGTTATGACTTTCTCACCGACCCGGCCATGTCTCATGCCATGTATGCAATTATGCCAACATCATAAAATAACTTGCACATTAACTCATTGCATCACATCATAATAAACCGTTTTCATCATATCAGTGACAAACATTAAAGCATGGCATGTTATCACATCATATATTCAATTGCCACTAGTCAAAACTAGCAACCTACAACCCGCTACCCATTCCAATACACTTGCCTTAACCTCGGGCGACGGATTGGTGAAATGAAGAGGGCACTCCCGGGGTCACACCACCTGCACATAGAGACCACACACTCAAAACATGCCCCCAAAACAGTACGCAAAAGCCCGTCTACCCCGACTTCACAAACTACTTCCAAAACCGAAAAACAGAGAATCTGTCCCGCCTGGACAGCAGACTTCAAATTATCATAACTTTAATTATAGGACTCCGAATCGATTAAACGAGTACATCATCGCGAAGCTTAGGAAATTTACTATCTTTTTCTAAGTATTGGGAAAAGCTTATTCGGAATCTAAAGTTGTCTAATCTACAAAACACTACGTTCTGTCCCAGCTACGTCACAGATTTGAACACGTTCGGTAAATCGAGCATAACTTTCAAACGGCTGGGCGTAATTGGACATTCTTTATTTCCAATTAAAGGTATTGAATTTACCTACAACTTTCTCAATAGGCGGCCGACCAAATTCCGAATCTAAAGTAGCGAAAACTCAACCCCTAGGCCGACTGCACAATCTGCCCGAAGCAGAGAACGTGGCAAACTCTAGTTTTTCAACCAATCTACCCAATCATAGCACCCCCACTTAATCTAAAAGCATCCAAATACCCTCTAGCATAGTACCTAGACCAACCCCAAGGATTCCCCTAGCCATACCTCAGCCCGAAGAACGACGAACGCCGAGCTCCTTCCTCCCGGGCTCCCCGATCGCCTTCCTCGCGCCGGAACCGCCGGATCTCCTTGTCGCGGAGCTTTCCGAGGGGAAGATCAGCGGGATGGCGAGGTGGAGAGCTCCCCTAGGGCAGCAAGGAGGGTGGAGAGGGGGTGGCTAGGGGGAGGCGCAAGGGGGGTGGAGAGGTGGCGGCTAGGGTGGAGAGGTGGGGGTGGAGGCGCATGGGGAGGGTGGGGCGCATGGGGAAGCAGCCTTGCTGCCCTAATCCCCCTCCCACTTGGGCCAAAGGCCTCCCACCTCTGGCCCATGAGAATTCCCCAAGCCCACGAGGCTTCCCCAAGCCCAAAACTTGCCCCGAACGGCCCAATTTCCCTCCCGGAAGGCCCAAAACACGAATGAACCTCATACCGCAAAGTTTTAATCTCCAATTTCACATTTTATAATGTCACGATAATCCGTAGTGTCACAGTCGGTTCCCTAAAGGAACCGAATGTGATGAGTATGATCCAATTTCTTTCATTTTTTGAAACCATTGCACTAATTTTGTAGAAACATATTTTAGGATCCAATTTCCATCATTTTTTTGAAACAGAGACTTCATTCAAAAGAGTCGAAAAGTCAAATCTTTTTCAAATTTGCTATACTATATGATCCATTTGACATGGAGATCTTACAACTTTATTTACAAAATGCTACATTATCTAGCTACATGGAAATCTTACAACTTTATTTACAATACAACTCTTCTTGATGATCTACACGCATGTAATTTGTTCCATGTGTGCCGTCGTCACCGCTAAGACATGCCCCATCTGCAAACGGAGGTGTTTCATCATATTGGTTGTACTCTTCTTCATCTACGACATTTTCAACTCCAACAATCCTCCTCTTGCCATGATGTACAACGTGCAACCTCGGATTGGCCGGATCACACACGTAGAAAACTTGAGTTGCTTGCTTCGCGAGGATGAACGGTGCATCTCTGTAGGCCAGTCTATTCAGATCAACAAGAGTAAAACTGGTCTTGTCAAGCTTAACTCCGTGAGGAAGTCTCACCCACTTACATCGGAACAATGGAACTTGGTATATTCCGTAGTTGAGCTCCCATATTTCTTCGATAATCCCATAGTAACAGTTCATTGCAGTTGAGGATCCTCTTTTCGAGTGATCATCGGACAAAGCATCTATGCTCACACCATTGTTTTGCATTGTACTCTTTGCATCTTGACTTTCAGTATAAAATGTGTAGCCATTAATATCGTAACCTTGCCATGTCTGTACATTAAATCTTGGTCCGTCAGCCAATCATTTGACAACCTCAGTACTAACGGAGACCTTCATCTTTTCTTTGAACCATGTGAGGAATCGATCGTTGTGTTCTCGTGTGATGGAAAACTCATCCATATGTGGATTCTCTTCCCGTAATATCAACTTGTGCTGCTGGATGTATGGATGAACTTCTGCGCTGTGTTGCAAGACTGTAAAATGCGCTTTACAGTACATATCAAACTGTGGACTCATTAGATTTGACCCAATGGTTCCTTTGCCACCAAATCTGCCATCATGACGAGATATAGGAACACCAATCGGTTGTCTTTTACCTAGATAGTCCACGCAGAACTCAATAACCTCTTCAGTCCCATAACCTTCAATAATACTACCCTCATGCTTCGACCTGTTCCTCACGTATGACTTTAATATACCCATGTACCTCTCGAACGGATACATGTAACGCAGGAATGCGGGTCCACAAATCTTAATCTCTCTAACAAGGTGAACAACGAGATGGACCATGACGTCGAAAAACAACGGGGGTAAATGCATCTCAAGCTGACAAAGAGTTTGCACCACCTCACTCTGTAAGTTGTCCAGTATATCAGGATCAATAACCTTGCATGAAATCGCATTGAAGAAATAACATAGCTTCATGATTGCCAACCTGACGTCATCTAGTAGAATATTTCTGATTGCAACAGGGAGCATTTGGGTCATCAAGACATGACAGTCGTGGGACTTCATACCAAGCAACTTCAAATCATCCATAGACACAAGCTTCTTAATGTTTGCGGAGTAGCCCGATGGAACTTTAATATCGTGAAGACACTTGCAGAGGGCTTCTTTCTCCTTCTTGGATAAGGTGTAGCATGCAGCAGGGATGTACGACCCTTTTCCAGCCTCCTCCATCACTGCAAACTTGGGCCTGATTCACATGTAGGTCATATCGCGACGAGCATTCACACCATCCTTGGTCTTCCCAGGTATGTTCAGCAGGATGCCAACCAAATTATCACAAACATTTTTCTCAACGTGCATGACATCAATACATTGACGGACATCTAACTCCTTCCAATATGGTAAGTCCCAAAATATCGACCTCTTCTTCCAAATGGTCCTGGGACGAATAGATTTACGGCTCTTACCATACTGAACATCGATATCCTATACGCGTGAATATACTTGCCTTCCACTCATAGGCTGCGGGGCCGCACGAACTTCCCCATCTTACGATATCGATGACTTCGAGGTAGAAACCTACGGTGACCCATGTACATTGTTTTCTTCGAATTCGGCAGCCACAAGCTCTCAGTGTCCTTACAAATTGGACAAGCTTTGGCTCCCTTCGTGCTGTAGCCTGCCAAATTACCAAGGGCTGGGAAACCATATATGGTGCAAAATATCATTGCCCGTAGGGTGAAGTTCTCACTTTTGTATGCAACCCACACCTCGACCCCCTCATTCCACAATTTTACCAAATCCTTAATTAATGGTGATAGGTACACATCAATATCATTACCCGGCTGTTTGGGTCCTGAGATTAGCAACGATATCATCATATACTTCCGCTTCATGCATAACCAAGGAGCCAAATTGTAGATACACCACAAAACTGGCCACGTACTGTGTCGATTGCTCATATTACCAAACGAATTCATTCCATCTGTACTCAATCCAAATCTTATGTTCCTCATCTCGCCACCAAACTCATCATGTTGCCAATCAATGTTTCTCCATTAAGCCGAATCAGCGGGGTGTCTCAATTTGCCATCTTCCTTTCGAGATTCATAATGCCAACGCAGCAATTTTGCCTCTTTGGGATTTGCAAAGAACCGCTCTAAATGGGGAATGATGGGCAAATACCACAACACCTTGGCTGGTGCCCCTTTTTTCACATCTTCACTGTTGTCAGTTCGGCTCTTACGCTTCTTGTCATTACGCTTCTCATTTAGTTTGTACAGGGGTACACCACAAACTGGACAAATGCACAGTTCCTTATGGATGTTGCGGTATAGTATGCAATCATTTGAACATGCATGTATTCTTTCTATTTCCATTCCCATGGGACATAATAGCCCTAGGTGCATATGGTTTATGTGACACCACGGAGTGTCGTAACCTTATTTAATCTGCATAATGAGATTAAAAACATTATGAAATATGGCATTGGAGGTTAAAACCATATGGTATGAGGTTTAATTGCGTTTTCGGGCCGTTTCCGTGAGTTTGGGCCTTTCCGGGGGAGTTTGGGCCTAAAAGAAGGGGTTGTGGGCTTTGGTGGGATGGAGTATAAGTCCATTTAGGACTAGGATTCCTGTATGGGCTGGTTTAAGGGGTCCCCTGCCCCCTTGTTGCGCCCCCACCAGCCCTTGTGCGCCCCCACCTCCCCCTTGTTGCCCTAGCCGCACACCCCCTCCCCTCCCCCTTTGGCCGTGCGCCCCCTCCCCTTGCCCCCTTTGCTCCCCACCTCTCCACCACCTCTCCTCCACCCCCTTGCTGCCCTAGGGTAGCCTCCCCACCCCTGAACCTCGAAGATCCATCCGTTGGAGCGAGGAGCGAGGAGCGATTCGGGAGGAGATCTATTGGGTTTTCGTGCGTCGGGCGAAGGTATGGCCATGGGACTCCTTGGTGTTGGGCTAGGTACTGTTCTAAGGATCATTACCATATTTTTAGATCAATTGGTGGTGCTGGAATTGAGTAGATTGGATTAGATCTAGAAGTTGCCACGTTCTCTGTTTTGGACAGCATGAGCACTCTCGACCTAGGGTTCGGTTTTTCGCCAATTTAGAGTCCGAATTTGGACGTCCGCCTGTTGAAGAAGTTGTAGGTAATTTCAATATCTTTCCGTGGATATAAAGAACGTCTAATTCCGATCAGGTGTTTGAATGTTATGGCTGTTTTACCGAGCGTGTTAAAATCTGTGACGTGATTGGAACAGATCACGGTATTATGTAGATTAAACCACTTTAGAGTCCGAATCAGTCTTTCCATATACTTAGAAAAAGTTAGGAAATTTCCTAAGCTACGCGAGGATGTACTCGTTTAATTGATTCGGAGTCCCAGAACTCAAGTTATGCCTTTTGGAAGGCTGTTGTCCCGACGGGACAGAACCTCTATTTTTGGGTGTTGCGAGTAGTTGGCAATGTCGGGGTAGATGAGAGTTTGCGTACTGTTTTGTCGACATGATTGTGAGTATGTGGTACTTTTGTGCAGGTGGTGTGACCCCGGGAGTGCCTTCTACTTCCCGCCAATCCGTTGACCGTGGTTGAGGCAAGTGTATTGTAATGGATAGCGGTTTGTAGGTTGCTAGTTGAGACTAGATGAAATTGCTTATATGATATGATCACTTGCCATGCTTTAAGAATTGCCAATGATATGATGAGTATGCTTATTATGTTATGATGCCATGTGTTAATGTACAAGTTAATTATGATGTTGGCATATTTGCATACATGGCATGTTACATGGCCCGGGCAGTGAGAAAGTCATAACTAGTCCGGGGAAGGTCGGTGAGAAAGTTATGACTATTCTGGAGAGCCAAATGAGTAAGTCCTACATCGTGATTCCATTCACCGCGGTGAACGGAAGCGAGGAGTAAGCACCCTCCATCTTCGGGATGGAAGGGGGAGAGGGTGCACACCGATGGGTGTGTACTCAACCATACCGGTATGAGTTTCCAAGGAGACATGAGCATCGCATTGCATTGCATACATAATGATGATGATAATGATATGTGATCATGAATGAGATGGTTTACATGATGTGAGATATTATTGCCATGTAATTGTTATTGTTGTACCATTACAATATGCTTGCTGAGTTTTGAACTCACGCTTGTGTTTTCTTGTTGTTTTTAGGTACCATGAGACCGGCATGCGGGGAAGGGAAATAGTCACACTTCCACACGTAGCTTCACTCATTTGATTCCACAAGTCATTCAATTAGTTTTTGATAATAAACTGCGTGTGATGATTATTGCTTTAAGGTTTAGATTTGCTATATGAGAGTCTTATTGTTCGTTTGACACTTGGAGACATTAAATGCTTGAAACTAGACTTATATTGTTGTTAAGTCTTTAATTATTGTTGTTTTAGTTGTCTCTCATAATGCCTTATATTTCTATGCTATAGTTGCTCCTTCAAACCATGTTAAAACAAAGGAGATGCTGCCGAATTCTCGGGTTTTAGCATTTGCTCCTGTAACACCCCAGCTTTTACTAAGCCCAGAATGTCACCAAACATAGACCCTAACACATTTAATACCATAATTTAAGGTAAATTACAGCAAGTAATCATTTGGAATAATTGGAAATTTTGGCAGCATCTCCTTTGTTTTTGCATGAAACTTAACAGCATAGCATCATATCAATATGTAAGACAAACGAGATATCCATACGCAGCGATAAGGATAGCTAAACATCAACTAAAACATCAATAAGCATCGATAGCAAAATAATAAGCATCAATTTAAATCTAGGAAGTTAAAACAACTCCCTCCATAGCCCCACATGATACACATGAGGGAGACAACCAAACATACAGACCATACACTAAAGATTATTGTAATGCTTATTGTCATGTCTCCACAACGGGTGAATTTGCTAGATTATGATACTACGTGGAGTAGTGTAGCTAAAACCCTTTCCCGCGCGCCGATTTCATGGTACCTAAAGAAAACAAACAACGAAAATACAAGCGTGAGTTCATAACTCAGCGAAGTGTAATACAATTGAAAGCAGTGCAAGACAACAAACCATCAACTTCAATCTTCATAAGCATTACATATCACATCATTACCATTCTCACGTACACGACATGGCAAAAACATCATAATCATCTCTTGATCAATATGGTGTTCGTCTCATGAACTCATGAACAATTCAACAACATTCTCATTCATAGTTTCATTCATGCAATGCAATGCACATGTCTTCTGGAATACTCATACCGGTATGGTTGAGTGCACACCCGTCGGCATGCACCCTTTTTCCCCTTCCATCCCGAAGATGGAGGGTGCCTATCACTCGCTTCCAGTCACCTCGGTGATGGAATCACGAGGTAGGACTTACTCAAACGAATGGCCCCGGACTAGTCATAACGGTTCTCACCGCCCCTACCGGAATAGTTATGACTTAACTCACCGGCCAGCCATGAAAATATGCCATGCATGCAAAATGGACAGTAACGTATTCATAAATAGAATATTGCATATCAACATATGGCCTCTCAACATGTAAGACCGTGATCAACAATCAACGGTAACCTTTCAAAGACATGGCATGAATCCTTTATCAACGACAAGCATTTTAATCATAGCATGAGAACCCCATATCATCGACATTATTTCAATCATGGCCTAAGGACATCCTATCCATTATAACATGTAATCCATGGCATGGCAAGACAACATGTTAACTATTCCAAATACCATCAATCAATTCTAGCAGCACGTATAACATAAAAACCACGCAAAACACTTGCCTTCACCCACGAGTAACGGAGTGACGAGAGGTTGAGGGCACTCCGAGGCACACCACCTGCAAACACGTGCCACTCACTCAAATTGGGTCCACAATACAGTACACAAATAAATCCCACTACCCGACTTCGCATACAACTCCTAAAATCAGAAAACAGCAAATCTGTCCCTTCGGGACAGCGGACTTCCAATGGGCATATCTTCTGTTCTAGGACTCCAAATTGAATAAACAAGTACATCCCGCGTAGCTTAAGAAATTTCCCAACTTTTTCTAGTTATGGGGAAAGACTGATTCGGACTCTAATGTTGTTTAATCTATCGTTGAACACGAACTGTCCCAATCTCGTCACAGATTTGACAGCGCTCGGTAAAACGGCCATAACTTCTAAACGGCTGGGCGGAAATTCAATTTCTTTATATGCACGGAAATATAAAGAAATTATCTACAACTTCCTAAAAGTCCGTACGACCAGAATCCAACTCTAAATTGGCGAAAACGCCTGCCCTAGTTCGGGTTCCCAATCTGCCCGAACAGAACTCGACTACAACTCTAGTTTTCATTAGATCTAACCCATGGCAGCACCTCCCGTGATCCAAAAACATGGTAAAACACCTCTACACAGCATCTAATCAATCCCCCAAAGGTTTCTCCCATTACCTTCTTGACGATCCACGAATCAACCGCTTCTCTTCGCGCGATCTCCACCCGATCTCCTCCCACGCGACGTTGCCACCGGTTCTCCTCGTCGCGGATCCTCCCACCGGCGAGGACAGCACCATGGCGTGGCGTGGCAGCGAGGGGAACGCAGCAAGGGTGGGGGAGGAGGCGCAAGGGGGGAAGGGGTGGTGCGGCTTGGGCGTGGGGGGTGAGGAGGAGGAGATGGGGATGGAGGTGGGGGGTGGCGGCTCAAAAGTGGGAGGGGTGGGGGCGCATGGGGCAAGGGGCAGCAGGTGTGCTGCCCTAGCACGCCCCCCACATGGGCCCAAAACATCCCACCGATGGCCCAAAATGTTTCCTCCACGGCCCGATCACCCGGATACGGCCCAAAACGACCCCGGAGAGGCCCGAAAGCCCAGAAACACCCGGCAGCGCTAAAACGCCATGCCGAAGGGTTCTAATTGCAAATTTCACACTTTCTAAGGTTATGCCAACCCGTAGTATCACATTCTTCCCCCCTTCAACAGGATTCGACCTCGAATCCGAAGAACGCCAAAATCAACAACAAAGTCCCCCAAGGGACAGAAAGACTCCCTTGCAACATAAAACATTCACACAAAGTCTCAAACCGGAACAAATGACAAACCAAATCTCCAAATCCATCTATTAACAAGAGTGACATGACTTAGCTTAACTAAGCACCACTTGACATGATTCCTCATTTACTTCGATCTCTATCATGATTCATAAACTCATAATGACACAATCATCATGAAACAACACCCCATCCCTTCCAATTATTTGACCCCTTTTCGTAAGGAATCAAAATTTACTAATGTCATCTTCGCTCATAGCCTACATCAACCATATCCATACTTTCCTTTCGACTGCCAACCACATTACACTTTTCATTTTATCCTCTCCCAGGCATAACGCACACCCAGAGACGTCTAGCTAAGACAATGTCCACGGCAAAGCATTTTACATCACAATTTCTATAACATTTGCTTCCACCCAACGATACCTTCAACCAAATACAAACCACGACATCATCAACCTCCATCATCATCCACCCTCATACCACTAATGTCCAGCACCTAGCCCAAGCTAGGACCGTAACTCACTACCAAAACTCAATTAGCACTTTTCCCAAGAGGATGTCGCCCTCACAAACAATTCACACAAACAACGAAACCCACGAGTTTAGCTCTTAGATTATACTCAACAATAACTCGAGACCCTTCTTATTCTCACTCCTATCAATAGTGCAAAAGAAGTACGATTCTTTTGAATCCAAGTAGACCACATACAACAACTCGAACCTCAAAGCGCCACATAACACTTTGGGAAGAACCCGATAACATTGAAAGACCACCCTTTTGCTTTTCCTAAGTCAAGCCGCAAAGGAAAACTCAAATCTCCAATCAACGCGATACAATTCGCATCTGGGAGCTCTCAAACAAATAGAGACTCCACACAATTCTCTTGACATAAGTTCTCAACAACTAAAGACAACTCGACTCGCTTTCCCCACAGCCAAACTTTTCATTTTAACCAAAATCAACATCTTGGAAGAGAAGCGCCACAAAAACTCTCAAGAGAAAGGGAAACTCAAATCCCTTGCATAACAACCAAAAAAAACCAGATGTTATCCATTCATTCCTTTTCATGCTAGAGAGCAATGGAAATCTCGATTCATAACACGAATGCGAATTCTTCAAGAGCACTCCGGATTAGTCATATATCTCTATATGACTTCCTCACCGTCCTGGCTCAACAACTCTTTTATGCTTATAAAAACGATGTCATGAATTTTTTTCACCATTTATTAGTCATGAAACCACGATACCCATTAACCATTCACAAAGAGACTTCATTCTCTTTGTCACATGATTGACACCCAACAACATCGATGGTTGCTCAAATTCGCATAAACTACGACGGCGTTAACCGAAAAATACCATATTGCATTACAACCCAACAACCACTGCACGCAATGCGTGCAAAACATCGCATTTTAACCAAAGCCAATACCAGAAGATACCAACTCTCAAATCAACCATCTACGCCTAATAACCGCTACCAATTCTCTTAAAGTGAAAGGAAACACATTCCCAGCAGGGAACACCTTACCAACAAAATCACTTATGAAACAATCGTAAGATTTACCTTTTTGAAGCGCTCGCAAACACCCACACACGTTTCCCAAATAAATCCAACTCTAGTCACGAAAGAATTACAATTTAAGCGCTTAACTCCAGGGTTACCAAAGATAAATCAGTTGAACGCTAAAGAGAGAGTCCCACTCCAACGCTTTGGGTGTTAATCCATACTCATAGCATAGACTAAACAGATTAGCCCAAATCCAAACATTGGCATGGTTCAATACCACACCACATTTGGAACCCATAAGCCGGTTACATCAAATACTACTCTTTCATCCACATTTCCAATCATCGGAGTCAAGTTTGCAACTTGACAAAATGCCACTTAATCAGGGGAGATTTTATTGCACACTAATCAGGACGCCTAAACAAAGAGGCAGGCACTCCTAGAAAATTTATCCATTCAGTTGAATCCGTAAACCTTCAAAAGAAAGTTCGACTCAAATCCCACCATTACTCGCATTCCAATACTCTTAGCCAAAACGGACGTCATAATCACCCAAATCCCGAGAAGTCCAACCTTTGTTGCACACAAGCTACAGCATCTGCTCTTGATAAAATCACTTTTCACTGTTCATATAACCACAATTGATTATATCACCAACGAACCGTAGACCATATCTACCGTATGACAACCAACAAGGAGAACCACGTTCTCACAACTCCAGCACAATTAACTTATCAGTTAATCCAACATAAGACGCATATCAACAACTTCTTTTGGTCTACTAACCATGACGAACCATTATTCATGCAACTTATTATCCCAAGCGTAGCACACATCTCTTTACAATTATTAGGCGTAATCAACAATTACCCTGGGTATAATCCCTAAGTCACATATTCCATATCACCAGTTCATTCCACCAATAATTAATACTAACCACGCGACACGATCTCCACTAGACATTCCTCATAAATACGGATCCCAGACAGACATCTGTCAAGAATAATTCAACCTTTCCTACAATCATTCCATATATCCTCATTAATTGATTACACGTATTTTAAGTCATATTGTTGACCCACAATATTAACTGACCCACCAGCTACAATAGACAGAATTTCACACCATCTTCTTGCTATAACAAGTTCGTCAACCGAGACATTCTATGCTAACTTATCTCAAAACATCCATTAGATTCCATAACCCGCATCACTTTGCACACACCACTAATCAACTTTCACTTTGGATCACCTAACGTCTCGTTTAATTATCTCTTATCAACACAATATTTTAGTTTATCTTTAAACAAGCAACAAATTCACTTTAACCGAACCACTAGCTCATATCATCCGAAAACTCTAACTTCTCGTCATACACTTAACTTCTTAAACATCCGCGTGAATCACGCACCAACTCTTGAGGAAACCATAATTGCTCTAAAAGAACAACACCCAAAACACCTTTCCTTAGGAAAGCTCAACCATAAATCACAAGAGAGGTCAACTCTTAAAATCCCAAATGCCGACACGCAACTACTCCACAACTCTCGAGATCAACAACTTCCACGAAGGAAGATGGTTACAAGAGGGAAAACCAAGCGTTTAACCAAATTTTTTTTCTTCGAAACTTCAATAACTTCTTTTCAAATTGGAGAATGGTAACCCAAGAA
Organism: Rhipidocladum racemiflorum; assembly: GCA_036346355.1. Classification (NCBI taxonomy): domain Eukaryota; kingdom Viridiplantae; phylum Streptophyta; class Magnoliopsida; order Poales; family Poaceae; genus Rhipidocladum; species Rhipidocladum racemiflorum. Next base: position 44,442,375 of record CM070587.1, read on the forward strand.
TCAATCTATAAGTTTCTCTATAAGGCAAACAACAAATCGGGCGTCAAAGCTGACAAGGCGACCAAAAGAGGCGCAACCCTAAATTCTTCTTTGGTCTTCAACCAGAGAAGACAAAAACCAAAACACCAAAAGAACTATCGGTGAGCATCCAAAACCGAACACTTTTTCTTTTATTTCAACCAACCAAAACCGTTCGTCAAAACGACAAAGGAAATTCGGAGGGTCAATCCACAACTCTACTACTCGACTCCAACCAACTACCCAATCTACGACAGAAAGGATAAGCACTCTCCCAACAGGAGGTTAAAAGTCCTTCGGTGATGGCACTAACCGGCCACACCGTCAAACCCAACAATACTACAAACAACAGAAGGTGACCGAAACCCCTTTCGGCACCACAACCCACAAAATCTCAAATGTATCAACACAATCGATTCTTTCATAAACATAGCAACATATATTACCAAATGTAACATTCCACATAAAAGCTTAAATACAACATTTAAGCGTAAAGCAACGGTACCCATACCCATTCCTCTTGTGCAACAGTGTGTCAAGTTTTAAATTAGTTATTCCACTTACACAAGTTTTAATGTTGCTATCCTATGGCAAAATTTTAAGTAAAACCTAAGCCATGTTTCTAGGTTATACCACTTCATATTTTAGTTGAACCTATAGTATGACACTAAATACACATTCCAGGGACCTACGACCAGCTCGATACCAAGCTGTAACACCCAGCTTTTACTAAGCCCAGAATGTCACCAAACATAGACCCTAACACATTTAATACCATAATTTAAGGTAAATTACAGCAAGTAATCATTTGGAATAATTGGAAATTTTGGCAGCATCTCCTTTGTTTTTGCATGAAACTTAACAAAGATAGCATCATATCAATATGTAAGACAAACGAGATATCCATACGCAGCGATAATGATAGCTAAACATCAACTAAAACATCAATAAGCATCGATAGCAAAATAATAAGCATCAATTTAAATCTAGGAAGTTAAAACAACTCCCTCCATAGCCCCACATGATACACATGAGGGAGACAACCAAACATACTGAGACCATACACTAAAGATTATTGTAATGCTTATTGTCATGTCTCCACAACGGGTGAATTTGCTAGATTATGATACTACGTGGAGTAGTGTAGCTAAAACCCTTTCAGCGCCCGATTTCATGGTACCTAAAGAAAACAAACAACGAAAATACAAGCGTGAGTTCATAACTCAGCGAAGTGTAATACAATGGAAAGCAGAGTGCAAGACAACAAACCATCAACTTCAATCTTCATAAGCATTACATATCACATCATTACCATTCTCACGCATTACCACGACATGGCAAAAACATCATAATCATCTCTTGATCAATATGGTGTTCGTCTCATGAACTCATGAACAATTCAACAACATTCTCATTCATAGTTTCATTCATGCAATGCAATGCACATGTCTTACGGAATACTCATACCGGTATGGTTGAGTGCACACCCGTCGGCATGCACCCTTTTCCCCTTCCATCCCGAAGATGGAGGGTGCCTATCACTCGCTTCCAGTCACCTCGGTGATGGAATCACGAGGTAGGACTTACTCAAGCGAATGGCCCCGGACTAGTCATAACGGTTCTCACCGCCCCTACCGAATAGTTATGACTTAACTCACCGGCCAGCCATGAAAATATGCCATGCATGCAAAATGGACAGTAACGTATTCATAAATAGAATATTGCATATCAACATATGGCCTCTCAACATGTAAGACCGTGATCAACAATCAACGGTAACCTTTCAAAGACATGGCATGAATCCTTTATCAACGACAAGCATTTTAATCATAGCATGAGAACCCCATATCATCGACATTATTTCAATCATGGCCTAAGGACATCCTATCCATTATAACATGTAATCCATGGCATGGCAAGACAACATGTTAACTATTCCAAATACCATCAATCAATTCTAGCAGCACGTATAACATAAAAACCACGCAAAACACTTGCCTTCACCCACGAGTAACGGAGTGACGAGAGGTTGAGGGCACTCCCGGAGGCACACCACCTGCAAACACGTGCCACTCACTCAAATTGGGTCCACAATACAGTACACAAATAAATCCCACTACCCGACTTCGCATACAACTCCTAAAATCAGAAAACAGCAAATCTGTCCCTTCGGGACAGCGGACTTCCAATGGGCATATCTTCTGTTCTAGGACTCCAAATTGAATAAACAAGTACATCCCCGCGTAGCTTAAGAAATTTCCCAACTTTTTCTAGTTATGGGGAAAGACTGATTCGGACTCTAATGTTGTTTAATCTATCGTTGAACACGAACTGTCCCAATCTCGTCACAGATTTGACAGCGCTCGGTAAAACGGCCATAACTTCTAAACGGCTGGGCGGAAATTCAATTTCTTTATATGCACGGAAATATAAAGAAATTATCTACAACTTCCTAAAAGTCCGTACGACCAGAATCCAACTCTAAATTGGCGAAAACGCCTGCCCTAGTTCGGGTTCCCAATCTGCCCGAACAGAACTCGACTACAACTCTAGTTTTCATTAGATCTAACCCATGGCAGCACCTCCCGTGATCCAAAAACATGGTAAAACACCTCTACACAGCATCTAATCAATCCCCCAAAGGTTTCTCCCATTACCTTCTTGACGATCCACGAATCAACCGCTTCTCTTCGCGATCTCCACCCGATCTCCTCCCACGCGACGTTGCCACCGGTTCTCCTCGTCGCGGATCCTCCCACCGGCGAGGACAGCACCATGGCGTGGCGTGGCAGCGAGGGGAACGCAGCAAGGGTGGGGGAGGAGGCGCAAGGGGGGAAGGGGTGGTGCGGCTTGGGCGTGGGGGGTGAGGAGGAGGAGATGGGGATGGAGGTGGGGGGTGGCGGCTCAAAAGTGGGAGGGGTGGGGGCGCATGGGGCAAGGGGCAGCAGGTGTGCTGCCCTAGCACGCCCCCCACATGGGCCCAAAACATCCCACCGATGGCCCAAAATGTTTCCTCCACGGCCCGATCACCGGATCTGACCCAAAACGACCGGAGAGGCCCGAAAGCCAGAAACACCCGAAGCGCTAAACGCCATGCCGAAGGGTTCTAATTGCAAATTTCACACTTTCTAAGGTTATGCCAACCCGTAGTATCACATTCTTCCCCTTCAACAGGATTCGACCTCGAATCAGAAGACCGCCAAAATCAACAACAAAGTCCCCCAAGGGACAGAAAGACTCCCTTGCAACATAAAACATTCACACAAAGTCTCAAACCGGAACAAATGACAAACCAAATCTCCAAATCCATCTATTAACAAGAGTGACATGACTTAGCTTAACTAAGCACCACTTGACATGATTCCTCATTTACTTCGATCTCTATCATGATTCATAAACTCATAATGACACAATCATCATGAAACAACACCCCATCCCTTCCAATTATTTGACCCCTTTTCGTAAGGAATCAAAATTTACTAATGTCATCTTCGCTCATAGCCTACATCAACCATATCCATACTTTCCTTTCGACTGCCAACCACATTACACTTTTCATTTTATCCTCTCCCAGGCATAACGCACACCCAGAGACGTCTAGCTAAGACAATGTCCACGGCAAAGCATTTTACATCACAATTTCTATAACATTTGCTTCCACCCAACGATACCTTCAACCAAATACAAACCACGACATCATCAACCTCCATCATCATCCACCCTCATACCACTAATGTCCAGCACCTAGCCCAAGCTAGGACCGTAACTCACTACCAAAACTCAATTAGCACTTTTCCCAAGAGGATGTCGCCCTCACAAACAATTCACACAAACAACGAAACCCACGAGTTTAGCTCTTAGATTATACTCAACAATAACTCGAGACCCTTCTTATTCTCACTCCTATCAATAGTGCAAAAGAAGTACGATTCTTTTGAATCCAAGTAGACCACATACAACAACTCGAACCTCAAAGCGCCACATAACACTTTGGGAAGAACCCGATAACATTGAAAGACCACCCTTTTGCTTTTCCTAAGTCAAGCCGCAAAGGAAAACTCAAATCTCCAATCAACGCGATACAATTCGCATCGGGGAGCTCTCAAACAAATAGAGACTCCACACAATTCTCTTGACATAAGTTCTCAACAACTAAAGACAACTCGACTCGCTTTCACCACAGCCAAACTTTTCATTTTAACCAAAATCAACATCTTGGAAGAGAACTGCCACAAAAACTCTCGAAGAGAAAGGGAAACTCAAATCCCTTGCATAACAACCAAAAAAAAACCAGTATTTATCCATTCATTCCTTTTCATGCTAGAGAGCAATGGAAATCTCGATTCATAACACGAATGCGAATTCTTCAAGAGCACTCCGGATTAGTCATATATCTCTATATGACTTCCTCACCGTCCTGGCTCAACAACTCTTTTATGCTTATAAAAACGATGTCATGAATTTTTTTCACCATTTATTAGTCATGAAACCACGATACCCATTAACCATTCACAAAGAGACTTCATTCTCTTTGTCACATGATTGACACCCAACAACATCGATGGTTGCTCAAATTCGCATAAACTACGACGGCGTTAACCGAAAAATACCATATTGCATTACAACCCAACAACCACTGCACGCAATGCGTGCAAAACATCGCATTTTAACCAAAGCCAATACCAGAAGATACCAACTCTCAAATCAACCATCTACGCCTAATAACCGCTACCAATTCTCTTAAAGTGAAAGGAAACACATTCCCAGCAGGGAACACCTTACCAACAAAATCACTTATGAAACAATCGTAAGATTTACCTTTTTGAAGCGCTCGCAAACACCCACACACGTTTCCCAAATAAATCCAACTCTAGTCACGAAAGAATTACAATTTAAGCGCTTAACTCCAGGGTTACCAAAGATAAATCAGTTGAACGCTAAAGAGAGAGTCCCACTCCAACGCTTTGGGTGTTAATCCATACTCATAGCATAGACTAAACAGATTAGCCCAAATCCAAACATTGGCATGGTTCAATACCACACCACATTTGGAACCCATAAGCCGGTTACATCAAATACTACTCTTTCATCCACATTTCCAATCATCGGAGTCAAGTTTGCAACTTGACAAAATGCCACTTAATCAGGGGAGATTTTATTGCACACTAATCAGGACGCCTAAACAAAGAGGCAGGCACTCCTAGAAAATTTATCCATTCAGTTGAATCCGTAAACCTTCAAAAGAAAGTTCGACTCAAATCCCACCATTACTCGCATTCCAATACTCTTAGCCAAAACGGACGTCATAATCACCCAAATCCCGAGAAGTCCAACACTGTTGCACACAAGCTACAAAGATCTGCTCTTGATAAAATCACTTTTCACTGTTCATATAACCACAATTGATTATATCACCAACGAACCGTAGACCATATCTACCGTATGACAACCAACAAGGAGAACCACGTTCTCACAACTCCAGCACAATTAACTTATCAGTTAATCCAACATAAGACGCATATCAACAACTTCTTTTGGTCTACTAACCATGACGAACCATTATTCATGCAACTTATTATCCCAAGCGTAGCACACATCTCTTTACAATTATTCCGGCGTAATCAACAATTACCCTGGGTATAATCCCTAAGTCACATATTCCATATCACCAGTTCATTCCACCAATAATTAATACTAACCACGCGACACGGTCTCCGCTAGACATTCCTCATAAATACGGATCCCAGACAGACATCTGTCAAGAATAATTCAACCTTTCCTACAATCATTCCATATATCCTCATTAATTGATTACACGTATTTTAAGTCATATTGTTGACCCACAATATTAACTGACCCACCAGCTACAATAGACAGAATTTCACACCATCTTCTTGCTATAACAAGTTCGTCAACCGAGACATTCTATGCTAACTTATCTCAAAACATCCATTAGATTCCATAACCCGCATCACTTTGCACACACCACTAATCAACTTTCACTTTGGATCACCTAACGTCTCGTTTAATTATCTCTTATCAACACAATATTTTAGTTTATCTTTAAACAAGCAACAAATTCACTTTAACCGAACCACTAGCTCATATCATCCGAAAACTCTAACTTCTCGTCATACACTTAACTTCTTAAACATCCGCGTGAATCACGCACCCAACTCTTGAGGAAACCATAATTGCTCCAGAAAAGAACAACACCCAAAACACCTTTCCTTCCGGAAAGCTCAACCATAAATCACAAGAGAGGTCAACTCTTAAAATCCCAAATGCCGACACGCAACTACTCCACAACTCTCGAGATCAACAACTTCCACGAAGGAAGATGGTTACAAGAGGGAAAACCAAGCGTTTAACCAAATTTTTTTTCTTCGAAACTTCAATAACTTCTTTTCAAATTGGAGAATGGTAACCCAAGAATCAATCTATAAGTTTCTCTATAAGGCAAACAACAAATCGGGCGTCAAAGCTGACAAGGCGACCAAAAGAGGCGCAACCCTAAATTCTTCTTTGGTCTTCAACCAGAGAAGACAAAAACCAAAACACCAAAAGAACTATCGGTGAGCATCCAAAACCGAACACTTTTTCTTTTATTTCAACCAACCAAAACCGTTCGTCAAAACGACAAAGGAAATTCGGAGGGTCAATCCACAACTCTACTACTCGACTCCAACCAACTACCCAATCTACGACAGAAAGGATAAGCACTCTCCCAACAGGAGGTTAAAAGTCCTTCGGTGATGGCACTAACCTGCCACACCGTCAAACCCAACAATACTACAAACAACGAGAAGGTGACCGAAACCCTTTCGCACCACAACCCACAAAATCTCAAATGTATCAACACAATCGATTCTTTCATAAACATAGCAACATATATTACCAAATGTAACATTCCACATAAAAGCTTAAATACAACATTTAAGCGTAAAGCAACGGTACCCATACCCATTCCTACTGTGCAACAGAGTGTGTCAAGTTTTAAATTAGTTATTCCACTTACACAAGTTTTAATGTTGCTATCCTATGGCAAAATTTTAAGTAAAACCTAAGCCATGTTTCTAGGTTATACCACTTCATATTTTAGTTGAACCTATAGTATGACACTAAATACACATTCCAGGGACCTACAGCCCGCTCTGATACCAACTGTAACACCCGACTTTTACTAAGCCCGAATGTCACCAAACATAGACCCTAACACATTTAATACCATAATTTAAGGTAAATTACAGCAAGTAATCATTTGGAATAATTGGAAATTTTGGCAGCATCTCCTTTGTTTTTGCATGAAACTTATGACAAAGATAGCATCATATCAATATGTAAGACAAACGAGATATCCATACGCAGCGATAAGGATAGCTAAACATCAACTAAAACATCAATAAGCATCGATAGCAAAATAATAAGCATCAATTTAAATCTAGGAAGTTAAAACAACTCCCTCCATAGCCCCACATGATACACATGAGGGAGACAACCAAACATACAGACCATACACTAAAGATTATTGTAATGCTTATTGTCATGTCTCCACAACGGGTGAATTTGCTAGATTATGATACTACGTGGAGTAGTGTAGCTAAAACCCTTTCCCGCGCGCCGATTTCATGGTACCTAAAGAAAACAAACAACGAAAATACAAGCGTGAGTTCATAACTCAGCGAAGTGTAATACAATGGAAAACAGAGTGCAAGACAACAAACCATCAACTTCAATCTTCATAAGCATTACATATCACATCATTACCATTCTCACGTACACGACATGGCAAAAACATCATAATCATCTCTTGATCAATATGGTGTTCGTCTCATGAACTCATGAACAATTCAACAACATTCTCATTCATAGTTTCATTCATGCAATGCAATGCACATGTCTTCTGGAATACTCATACCGGTATGGTTGAGTGCACACCCGTCGGCATGCACCCTTTTCCCCTTCCATCCCGAAGATGGAGGGTGCCTATCACTGCTTCAGTCACCTCGGTGATGGAATCACGAGGTAGGACTTACTCAAACGAATGGCCCCGGACTAGTCATAACGGTTCTCACCGCCCCTACCGGAATAGTTATGACTTAACTCACCGCCAGCCATGAAAATATGCCATGCATGCAAAATGGACAGTAACGTATTCATAAATAGAATATTGCATATCAACATATGGCCTCTCAACATGTAAGACCGTGATCAACAATCAACGGTAACCTTTCAAAGACATGGCATGAATCCTTTATCAACGACAAGCATTTTAATCATAGCATGAGAACCCCATATCATCGACATTATTTCAATCATGGCCTAAGGACATCCTATCCATTATAACATGTAATCCATGGCATGGCAAGACAACATGTTAACTATTCCAAATACCATCAATCAATTCTAGCAGCACGTATAACATAAAAACCACGCAAAACACTTGCCTTCACCCACGAGTAACGGAGTGACGAGAGGTTGAGGGCACTCGAGGCACACCACCTGCAAACACGTGCCACTCACTCAAATTGGGTCCACAATACAGTACACAAATAAATCCCACTACCCGACTTCGCATACAACTCCTAAAATCAGAAAACAGCAAATCTGTCCCTTCGGGACAGCGGACTTCCAATGGGCATATCTTCTGTTCTAGGACTCCAAATTGAATAAACAAGTACATCCCCGCGTAGCTTAAGAAATTTCCCAACTTTTTCTAGTTATGGGGAAAGACTGATTCGGACTCTAATGTTGTTTAATCTATCGTTGAACACGAACTGTCCCAATCTCGTCACAGATTTGACAGCGCTCGGTAAAACGGCCATAACTTCTAAACGGCTGGGCGGAAATTCAATTTCTTTATATGCACGGAAAGATAAAGAAATTATCTACAACTTCCTAAAAGTCCGTACGACCAGAATCCAACTCTAAATTGGCGAAAACGCCTGCCCTAGTTCGGGTTCCCAATCTGCCCGAACAGAACTCGACTACAACTCTAGTTTTCATTAGATCTAACCCATGGCAGCACCTCCCGTGATCCAAAAACATGGTAAAACACCTCTACACAGCATCTAATCAATCCCCCAAAGGTTTCTCCCATTACCTTCTTGACGATCCACGAATCAACCGTTTCTCTTCGCGCGATCTCCACCCGATCTCCTCCCACGCGACGTTGCCACCGGTTCTCCTCGTCGCGGATCCTCCCACCGGCGAGGACAGCACCATGGCGTGGCGTGGCAGCGAGGGGAACGCAGCAAGGGTGGGGGAGGAGGCGCAAGGGGGGAAGGGGTGGTGCGGTGTGGGGACCCCCTCTTCCTATACCGTACTGTACGCCGTCTACTGTAGCGTATAGCACCGTATAGCAACAGGAAGCCTCGACACCGAAGATCTGAACCTAAAAATTCGATCGACGGGATCGAACCCTTAACCGGACTCGGTGCTGTGCATCGATCTGGATCCCTGGATCAGTAGCCCGATATCGCTGTACTCCACAACCCGAGTATCAATGCGAAAAAGATAAACTAAGGTAATTACATAACTGGGTGTAAACCTTGAACAAGAGTATTACAGAAACCAAAAGAAGTAAAGCGACAGCGGAAACAAAAGAAAGACAACCAGCGCAGCTGGCCTGACCACCCCACAGGCTACTGACTGGAGGGAGGGACTACGAAGCCGCAACACTCACAGAAAAGGGGCTCGCCATCATCCGGGACATCATCATTACCTTCCTCTGTGGAAAAAGGGTTAGCAGCAACGATGAGTACACGTATGTACTCGCAAGACTTTAGTGTATGGAAATATAAATAAATGCAGGCTGATTCATCGGGATAAAGCTTCTACACTGGGTTAATTGCAGAAAGCTGGATTTAAAACAGTTCATCGAAAAGTAATACATAATTTGAAAGACAGCAGTTTGAATAAAACATATTTACAGTGTATGTAACAACTGAGCTCCACAGCTGCCACCATCCATGGTCGCAACTGGGATACGAATCGACATCCATACATAATCCCATCGAGAATCATATACACATATCCACAATCCCATCAAGTACCATTCCACCACATACTTTATACCGACTCCGAAATAGATTTTCGTTTTCAAAACCAAACCAAATCTCTATACTTGATATGATTAGAGAAGATTGCTCATAACCGTGAGCACGGCTAATCGATTAGAATTATTTGATACTCTGCAGAGTTTGCGCACTTTACCCAAACACAACTCAGACTTGCATCCCTGTCATCCAGGGTACACGCGATACACGAGGTATCCGATATACAAGAATGATCTATTCTTTCCCATCGTTGAGGTTATAGCCACACCGGCACGGTGACGACAAATCCACTACTATGGCGATAAGAGGCCAACCACCACTCGGCGCCACGGAATACTCATCGTGACGACGGCCGAATTGTTGGCCGCGGCATTACCCCATAGCAAGGCGTACACCGTTGTATCAACAAACATGAATCGGAGCGATTCCTGCTGCAAAAGTACAAGCGCACACACGAAGGCGCATACGGCGGGTCGTGAGGACACACACACCGCGCTTTGATCAAGCCAACACAGGGAAAAGGTCCACTCTTCGACCTACCAACAGGCATGGCTATCCCTCACACTTCAAGTACTAGAATAGGCTGCCCCATCCCGGCATTGCGCGGTTGCACGGTGTTCAATTCAAAACCGTCACAAGTTCGGTCCTTATATTTTTGCCTAGTGACTCAAGCGGGGAACTCCACTTAACTCGCCAACCAATCACCACCATGTTTAACTAGCACATATTATACCTCCCGCCAAGTCTAATTACCAACTAGACACTTCACATTTTTATCAATATACCTTTACGATTCACATTTCCAAAACTTTTCCAAAACCAATTACATTTATCATAATTTTGAGCATTTGGTAAGGACTGACTTTGCTCACCTCTATTGCAGTGTCTAAGCGTATGCAATTACTAAATCGTTTATACCCAAGTGACATTTTATTAAATTGTCTAACCCTACTAAGGTTATCAATGATCTCAGGGAATTAAATTGAGGGAAACCACCAAATCAGGGTATATCTACCATTCCCACAAACTAGCAATTTCTTGAATATAAACAATGCATATGGTTTGAGAAATCAAAGTAGACATCGTGAAATATAGGTTTCAAGATGGTCAAAGGAGGTGCTTGCCTTGTTGTTGCACTTCGGTGATGTCCGGGATGATGCTCGGGTTGTTCGAGGCGAAGCCCGACTCGCTAGCCTCTAATCGGTCAAAGCAACAAAAGCAGCGAGAAGAAATACAACTTAGAAAAATAAAGTTTTAAATGCACCATGAAGTGCATGCAATACAAAAGAATTAAGTACAACCAAGAAACCCTGAATAAACGGCCTTTCGCACAACACAACACGGCCGGACGAAACGGCCTAACCCGGACAGTCGGGTTTTGCATCCGGACGATCCGGATAGGCGGACACTCGGACCGTTTCGTCCGGATACTCCGGTCCTAGGGCGTGTGGTCCAACTCGACGAGGAGACGGAGACCTTACCACTTCCTACAACTTCACCGCGACCCGATCTACGACTTTCGTACACCTAGCGAACCGGAAGGAGTTCCGAACTAGCCGATTCTACGAGAAAACGTCGCTAACCCGCCAAACCTCTAACTCACACCAACAACTTCTTAAATCGACATTACTACTACCCGATCTACCACTCTAGCATACCACATTCACTAATCCCAATCCCATTTTCAACCCTAGAACCACTACACCCAAAACCCTAGAATCCAAGTTCAACCCTAGCCTCCCAAATCCAAACCTAAGTCCTAATCCCACCATGAACGACTCTAGAACCCAAGAATCCCGCGAATCAAACCCTAAGAGAAAAGCTTACCTCCAAGGAAGATGGAGGAGGAGCAACGCCGGGTGGAGGATGGGGAATGACGGCTTGGGGAGGAGCACACCGAGATGGAGGAGTCACCGGGGAGGGTCACCGGCCGGTGGCTCGCTGGAGAGGAGCTCGGGGTGGTGGAGAGAACACCAAGGAAGTGGGGAAACCAAAGTAGAAGAAGAAAGAATGGAAGGAGCCACGAAATGGGACTTTTATACAAAACCCCACGCCAATACCGGACTCTCGGACTCAACCCGAGACTCCGGGTTGGGGTCTTCGGTAACACTAACCGGACACTCCGGACATTGGTCGGACACTCGGGTTGAGCGCTCGGCCAGCCCAATCCGGATACTCGGACTTTGTCGGACATTCGGGTTGGATCCGGATACTCGAGTGTGGATCCGGATACTCGGACATCCCGAACTTTTGAACTTGGGCCTTGACGGCTAAAGCTTCCAGGTTGATTACTAATTGTTCCAAAGTATTTGGAAGTTAATAGGTCACAAGCACTTGCCCAACCTAATTCGAATTTACTTATGAGCGAAATTACTTAAGTTGAAGGGTTCTTTCGATCCCAAGCAAGTATGTTCACTCAAGATACGGAAATACACAAGCACAGTGTATTATTGAACAGCGTTTGAGTACAAATGTACAGTGGCTTGAGTATAGAAATACTCGGGATATTACAGTCTACCCCCCTTACAAAAATCTCGTCCTCGAGATTGCTAATCCTCTCGAAGAAAGTCGGGGTATTCTGCTGAATATGGTCTTCACGCTCCCACGTGGCTTCATCTTACGAATGGTTGCTCCATCGACCTTGAGCATCTTGATAACCTCGATCGCGAGTGTGACGCCACTGTCTCGAGAATACGGACTGGATACTCTCGATACGAAAGATCAGGCTGCAAATCAAGATGGTCCAATTGGGTAACTTCCGATGGAACCCGAAGACTCTTCTTCAATTGGGACACGTGGAACACATCGTGAATGTCCGAAAGATGTGGCGATAGCTCAAGCCGATAAGCCACAACACCAACCTTCTCAAAAATCCGGAACGGACCGATGTATCGCGGGGCTAGCTTCCCGCGGACTTGAAATCTGCGAGTACCGCGGAGTGGTGAGACCTTGAGATAAACAAAGTCACCCACCTCAAAACTCAACTCGCTGGCGTCGGCGATCAGCATAGCTCTTCGACGAGGCGAGCTTCTCTCAGCCGGTCTCGAATCAAGCTAACTTGCCTTTCAGCCTCTTCAATCATGGCTGGCCCGAAGAATTGCCTCTCACCAACCTCGGACCAAAACAGTGGTGTTCTGCACTTCTTGCCATAAAGAGCCTCGAAAGGCGACATCTGAAGACTGACTTGATAACTGTTGTTGTAGGAGAACTCAGCAAATGGCAAGCATTTCTCCCACGACTTGTCAGAGCACAAAGACACAAGCCCTTAGCATGTCTTCAAGGATTTGGTTTGCCCTTTCCGTCATCAGTCAGTTTGGGGATGGTAAGCTGTACTGAAGGATAGCTTAGTGCCAAGAATGGACTGCAAACTCTCCCAAAATCTGGAGGTGAACTGCGAACCACGGTCAGAGATTATGACTTTTGGAACTCCATGGAGCCGAACAATATTCTGCAAATAGAGTTCCGCTAGCTTGGCTCCAGAATAGGTGGTATGAACTGGGATGAAATGAGCTACCTTGGTCAGACGGTCAATGATCACCCAAATAGAGTCGTGACCGGTGGAGGACCTCGGTAGACCGGTAATAAAATCCATCCCAATCTCTTCCCACTTCCACTCAGGGATCTGCAATGGCTGAAGTAATCCGGCTGGCCTTTGATGTTCAGCCTTGACACGCTGGCACACATCACAATGCGCCACATGAGCCGCGATCTCCTTCTTCATACCTGGCCACCAGAATTGCCTGCGAAGGTCCTGGTACATCTTGGTGCTGCCAGGATGGACAGAGAGAGGAGTATCATGAGCTTCTGACAGGATCAACCCCTTGATCTCAACATTATCAGGGACATACACCTGCTGCCCATGCAAGATCAGCCCATTGGACTTCACAGAAAAACCTGGAGATGCGCCATTTTCAGTCAACTGGCGTCTAATCTCAATCACAGCATCATCTTGTAGTTGAGCTGCCTGAATTTGAGACTCTAGAGTGGGTTGTACGGCTAAAGCAGAAACGTAACCATACTCAACCACTCCTAGATTGAGCTTCTGAAACTCTTCAACCGGTGAGGCGGCCAATGACACCCAAGGCATTCACTGTGTGCAGCTTGCGACTGAGGGCATCTGCAACCACATTCGCCTTGCCAGGATGGTAATGAATACCCAAATCATAGTCTTTGATCAGCTCTAGCCATCGACGCTGTCTCAAATTCAGATCTGGCTGCGAAAAGAAGTACTTTAAGCTTTTGTGGTCGGTGTAGATCTCACATCTGTTTCCTATGAGATAATGTCGCCACAGCTTGAGAGCATGAACAACAGCTGCAAGCGCCAAATCATGCGTCGGGTGATTGGCTTCATGAGGCTTTAGGCCGAGAAGCATAAGCAACCACTTTGCCCTCTGCATCAACACACATCCAAGTCCAAGACGGGATGCATCACAATAGACATCAAAGTTCTTGTGAATGTCGGGAAGGACCAAAACTGGTGCAGTGGTGAGTCTATCCTTCAGCTCTTGGAAACTGGACTCACAATCAGGCGACCACTCATATCTCTTCTCCTTCTTGAGTAGCGCTGTCATTGGTTTAGCAATTTTGGAGAAATTCTCGATAAACCGGCGATAGTATCCGGCAAGACCGAGAAAACTCCGAATCTCAGGGACATTGCGGGGCTGCTCCCAATTGAGTACGTCTTGTACCTTGCGTGGATCAACTGCTACCCCACCTTCTGACAGGACATGCCCCAGAAACTCCACTTGCTTGAGCGTAACTCGCACTTCATCGAACTTGGCATACAAGCGATGCTCATGAAGCTTGCTAAGCACCATATGCAAGTGAAGTGCGTGCTCATCGTCATCCTTAGAGTATATGAGGATGTCATCAATGAACACCACCACAAATCTATCAAGGAACTCCATGAAGACTTTGTTCATCGATTCATGAAGGTGGTGGTGCATTGGTGAGGCCAAACGAAACAACTGTGTACTCGCATGCAGGCCGTAGCGAGTGGTGAATGCGGTCTTCACGATATCCTCGGACGGATCTTGAGCTGAAAATAGCCGGATCTCAAGTCTATTTTGGAGAAAACTCGAGCTCGCCTAATTGGTCAAACAAATCATCGATCCGAGGGAGAGGATACTTGTTCTTGACGGTGACCTCATTCAACGACCGGTAATCAACGCACATGCGAAGAGTGCCGTCTTTCTTCTTCACAAACAGAATCGGCTCCCAGTGGAGAAGAATCGGGACGAATGAACCCCTTCTCTAATCGCTCCTTGAGCCGAGTCTTCAACTCAATCAGCTCATCGCCAGGCATCTGTCTGGACGCTTAGAAATTGGAGAAGTGCCAGGTAAGAGATCGATGATGAACTCCAAATCGCGATCAGGTGGCAAACCTGGCAGCTCATCGAGGAACACATCGGGTACTCACATATCACCGGCTTGATGGTCCTCGTAACGGAAAGAGCATCGAGCAAAGGCTCTTTGCCGCTTTGGAGCGGAAGAAAAGGTGACGACAATGCCATCGTGGTTGACTAATGAAATGGATCTCCTGGCACAATCAATATGCCCTTGATGCTTGGACAACGATCCATACCGAGAATCACATCAAGACCTGATGTCTCAATGTTGATAAGATCACCCGAAAATTTACCCGTTGATCTCAATTCTAACCCCTGGACTCACGAGCTCGGCGGTCAAAACAGATCCAGCGAGCGGATCAACAAGTACTTCTCGAGGTACGAAGAATGCAGACCTCATCCGAACAACAAGCGTGAAGAAATAAAGGAATGCGACGCGCTCGAGTCAAATAATACCAAGGCGGGTACGGAATGAGCAGACAACGTACCCAACACCACATCTGAGCTGCCGCCTCCTCTGCGGTGGCCACATTCAGCGGCCATGGCCCGAGCTGAAGCCGCTCGAACCGGGCGTCTGACGCCCACTCCCACGCCCACCAGGCCCGACTCGGGACGGGCTGGTGCACTCGAGCTGTCTGCACGCTGCTCGGACGAGCACTGGCGGGCCCCTTCTGGCCGCAGGCGAAGCAAGTGATATGGTCAAATGGGTTCTGGGACCCCAACTGCTGCACTGGGCGGCTTGGTGACTGCACCGAACTCTGGGCAGGGCGAGGAGGTAAGCCCTGAGACCTCTGAACTGGCGGCGCTGAAGGCTGGAAGCCAGACTGAGTGAAGGTGCGGGTCCTGGAAGGTCCGCCGCTGACTGGCCGCTGAGCTGCCCACTTGCGCTTGCGGCTCTCCATAAGCGCCTTGGCGCCATCCTCAATGCTAATGGCCTTGCCCACCAAGACCTGCAGGCTAGGAATGTCATGACCGGCGAGCTGGAAACGGATCTCCTCGGTGAGGTGCTCCTTGAACAATGTCACTCTCCTAGCCTCAGTGGTCACCTCATCAGCAACATAGCGTGACAAATGGTTGAAGCGGTGGAGGTAGTCCATCACTGCCATAGACCCCTGGCGAAGGTCGTAGAACTCCCGCTTCTTGATCTCGATCAAGCCCGCTGGAACATGGAAGGAGCGAAAGGCAGTCTTGAACTCTGCCCATGTGGTGACCTGATCTGCAGGGCGAACAGCCCTGAAGCTGCTCCACCACGAAGCTGCCGGTCCCTGGAGGTAGTAGGCGGTGTACTGAACCTTCTCCGCATCAGTGCAACCGACTAACTCCAACTTCCCCTCCATGTCGCTAAGCCAATCCTCTGCCTCCATCGGATCTGTAGCTGAAGAAAAGCTCGGCGGTCGAGTTCGCTGGAACTCCGACAACCGAGACTGCTGCGGCTGTTGCTGCCCCTGGACAGCCTGGACCATCAGCTCCATGAGCTGAGTCTGCCGCAACATGAGTGCAGCCATATCGGGAGCAGGAGGAGGTGGAGGGAGCTCCTCACTCTGGGCATGTAGCTGAGACTGAACCCCAGCTGACCCACCAGTAGGGACCCGCGACTGTTGGGCCCCGCTCCCATCAGCTTGCCACGCTCCCCGGCATCATCATTGCTGAAGCGCACGAAGCTATTCTCTTTCGGGAGGCATCTGAAATGCACAGTTGAGTCAACTAATCAGTGCAAATCAAGTGCGTAATGATTGATCCCAAAGGATGCACTCATAAACACAAACACACTACAAGCATTCATTCAAAGAAGCATAAGAACCAATTCAAAACCAACTCAGTGGAAACGACAAATAACCCCTAATTACAACCACAAACATCTATCCTTAACCCATTCTTAGCTAAAACCGCATTCCTCTTAATCCTTTTGAACAAGATAGAAGAAGGAAACAAATTTTTGAAATTTGGATTAAGATCAGATTCATTTTGAAGAGTAGATAAGCGAAAAGCTATAGAATGGACAAGAATAGCATTCTACACTTTGAAAATAGAGTTTTGTACTTCAAAATAAATTTTGAGAAGAAAAATCTGTCCCTAAGTCTAACGTCCAGGCTAACTAAGTCCTCCTGCGGTCAATGGCTCGATACCAACGCCGTGGGGACCCCTCTTCCTATACCGCATCAGACGCCGTCTCTTGTAGCGTATAGCACCGTATAACAACAGGAAGCCTCGACATCAAGATCTGAACCTAAAAATTGATCGACGGGATCGAACCCTTAACCGGACCGGTGCTCAGACGCATCTCGACATCTGGATCCCTGGATCAGTAGCCCAGTATCGCGTACCCACAACCCGAGTATCAATGCACGAAAAAGATAACTAAAGTAATTTACATAACTGGGTGTAAACCTGAACAAGAGTATTACAGAAACCAAAAGAAGTAAAGCGGCAATGAAACAAAAGAAAGACAACCAGCGGTGGCCCGACCACCCACCAGGCTACTAAGCGGAGGGAGGGACTACGAAGCCGCAACACTCACAGAAAAGGGGCTCGCCATCATCAGGACATCATCATTACCTTCCTCTGTGGAAAAAGGGTTAGCAGCAACGATGAGTACACGTATGTACTCGCAAGACTTTAGTGTATGGAAATATAAATAAATGCAGGCTGATTCATCGGGATAAAGCTTCTACACTGGGTTAATTGCAGAAAGCTGGATTTAAAACAGTTCATCGAAAAGTAATACATAATTTGAAAGACAGCAGTTTGATAAAACATATTTACAGTGTATGTAACAACTGAGCTCCACAGCTGCCACCATCCATGGTCGCAACTGGGATACGAATCGACATCCATACATAATCCCATCGAGAATCATATACACATATCCACAATCCCATCAAGTACCATTCCACCACATACTTTATACCGACTCCGAAATAGATTTTCGTTTTCAAAACCAAACCAAATCTCTATACTTGATATGATTAGAGAAGATTGCTCATAACCGTGAGCACGGCTAATCGATTAGAATTATTTGATACTCTGCAGAGTTTGCGCACTTTACCCAAACACAACTCAGACTTGCATCCCTGTCATCCAGGGTACACGCGATACACGAGGTATCCGATATACAAGAATGATCTATTCTTTCCCATCGTTGAGGTTATAGCCACACCCCAGCACGGTGACGACAAATCCACTACTATGGCGATAAGAGGCCAACCACCACTCAGCGACCACGGAATACTCATCGTGACGACGGCGAATTGTTGGCCGCGGCATTACCCCATAGCAAGGCGTACACCGTTGTATCAACAAACATGAATCGAGCGATTCCTCGCTGCAAAAGTACAAGCGCACACACGAAGGCGCATACGGCGGGTCGTGAGGACACACACACCGCGCTTTGATCGCTCAACACAGGAAAAGGTCCACTCTTCGCCTACCAACAGGCATGGCTATCCCCTCACACTTCAAGTACTAGAATAGGCTGCCCCATCCCAGCATTCTTGTGATTTGCACGGTGTTCAATTCAAAAACCGTCACAAGTTCGGTCCTTATATTTTTGCCTAGTGACTCAAGCGGGAACTCCACTTAACTCGCCAACCAATCACCACCATGTTTAACTAGCACATATTATACCTCCCGCCAAGTCTAATTACCAACTAGACACTTCACATTTTTATCAATATACCTTTACGATTCACATTTCCAAAACTTTTCCAAAACCAATTACATTTATCATAATTTTGAGCATTTGGTAAGGACTGACTTTGCTCACCTCTATTGCAGTGTCTAAGCGTATGCAATTACTAAATCGTTTATACCCAAGTGACATTTTATTAAATTGTCTAACCCTACTAAGGTTATCAATGATCTCAGGGAATTAAATTGAGGGAAACCACCAAATCAGGGTATATCTACCATTCCCACAAACTAGCAATTTCTTGAATATAAACAATGCATATGGTTTGAGAAATCAAAGTAGACATCGTGAAATATAGGTTTCAAGATGGTCAAAGGAGGTGCTTGCCTTGTTGTTGCACTTGGTGATGTCAGGGATGATGCTCGGGTTGTTCGAGGCGAAGCCCGACTCGCTAGCCTCTAATCGGTCAAAGCAACAAAAGCAGCGAAAAGAAATACAACTTAGCAAAAGAAAGTTTTAAATGCACCATGAAGTGCATGCAATACACAAGAATGAAGTACAACCAAGAAACCCTGAAGAAGCAGCCTTTTCGCACAACACAACACGGCCAGACGAAACGGCCTAACCGGACGATCGGGTTTTGCATCCGGACGGTCCGGATAGGCGGACACTCGGACCGTTTCGTCCGGATACTCGGTCCTAGGCGTGTGGTCCAACTCGACGAGGAGACGGAGACCTTACCACTTCCTACAACTTCACCGCGACCCGATCTACGACTTTCGTACACCTAGCGAACCGGAAGGAGTTCGAACTAGCCGATTCTACGAGAAAACGTCGCTAACCCGCCAAACCTCTAACTCACACCAACAACTTCTTAAATCGACATTACTACTACCCGATCTACCACTCTAGCATACCACATTCACTAATCCCAATCCCATTTTCAACCCTAGAACCACTACACCCAAAACCCTAGAATCCAAGTTCAACCCTAGCCTCCCAAATCCAAACCTAAGTCCTAATCCCACCATGAACGACTCTAGAACCCAAGAATCCCGCGAATCAAACCCTAAGAGAAAAGCTTACCTCCAAGGAAGATGGAGGAGGAGCAACGCCGGGTGGAGGATGGGGAATGACGGCTTGGGAGGAGCACACCGAGATGGAGGAGTCACCGGGGGAGGGTCACCGGCCGGTGGCTCATTGGAGAGGAGCTCGGGGTGGTGGAGAGAACACCAAGGAAGTGGGGAAACCAAAGTAGAAGAAGAAAGAATGGAAGGGAGCCACGAAATGGGACTTTTATACAAAACCCCACGCCAATACGGACTCTCGGACTCAACCCGGAGACTCGGGTTGGGGTCTTCGATAACACTAACCCGGACACTCCGGACATTGGTCGGACACTCCGGGTTGGAAGCGCTCGGCCAGCCCAATCCGGATACTCGGACTTTGTCGGACATTCCGGTTGGATCCGGATACTCCGAGTGTGGATCCGGATACTCCGGACATCCCAGAACTTTTGAACTTGGGCCTTGACGGCTAAAGCTTCCAGGGTTGATTACTAATTGTTCCAAAGTATTTGGAAGTTAATAGGGTCACAAGCACTTGCCCAACCTAATTCGAATTTACTTATGAGCGAAATTACTTAAGTTGAAGGGTTCTTTCTGATCCCAAGCAAGTATGTTCACTCAAGATACGGAAATACACAAGCACAGTGTATTATTGAACAGCGTTTGAGTACAAATGTACAGTGGCTTGAGTATAGAAATACTCGGGATATTACATGCGGCTTGGGCGTGGGGGGTGAGGAGGAGGAGATGGGGATGGAGGTGGGGGGTGGCGGCTCAAAAGTGGGAGGGGTGGGGGCGCATGGGGCAAGGGGCAGCAGGTGTGCTGCCCTAGCACGCCCCCCACATGGGCCCAAAACATCCCACCGATGGCCCAAAATGTTTCCTCCACGGCCCGATCACCCGGATACGGCCCAAAACGACCCCGGAGAGGCCCGAAAGCCCAGAAACACCCCGAAACGCGCTAAAACGCCATGCCGAAGGGTTCTAATTGCAAATTTCACACTTTCTAAGGTTATGCCAACCCGTAGTATCACAGCTCCTTTGCTGTAATTTACCTTAATTCTTGGTATTTAGATGTTGTTTAGCTTATGTTTGGTAGCATTCAGGCATATTAAATGCCGGGGTGTTACAGTTTAAACACCCCTAGTCATACATAAGTACTTGGTTAAGCCGACCCCATAAACGACGTGTGGTTCGCACGATAGTTACTCAAAGAGACGTCACTAGGATTCAATCCTTAAGGTCCTTAGCCAATCCTTCTACTCATTATCCACAATTCAAATCAACCTCATCGTAATCATTCTTGATCATTGCGACCGATGGAATAAGTCCATCTATCGCGTTTTCTAACGGTGCTCTAAGCATGGCTAAGCAATTCATACGAACCCATATATAATAATTAAACCAACCACCTAGGGCGACAATGGATCACAAAGGAAACATGGTAAAAGGGATATCACATCAACATGGAATTAGCTAGTCATTCTACCAAAAACATAGTTGTAGTTCAAAGTAAGCATGCAATTGATAAGATAGCTTCAAACATAGTTTGCAAATAATGGAATCAAGTATGCTCAAGGATTAAATAGTGCCTTGCTATTCGCTCTTGATGTCGTAGGCGTAGTCGTACTCGGGAGTGGCCTCCGAAGCGTCAACACCTAACGAGAAAATCCAATTCCAAAGGAACACCAATTAAGAACCAAACAATAAATAACACGAGAACATGCACAATCATGCATGAAATGCACCATGATCATACTCCCAATCTTAGCATGCATATGAGAAGCATTTTATCCATTTATGTCCGGAGTATCCGGGTTCTAACCCGGAGTATCCGGGTTGATCTTCTCGGTACCCTAGTGCTGACTAACCCGGAGTATTCGAGTTTAATATCCGGAGTATCCGGGTTATTCGGACTATCTGGGTTAAATACCTGGAGTATCCGGGTTGGCTGTTCTGTCCGAAAATGACTATTGCACAAGAGGCTCCTACACTCCAAAAAGATGGCCTAGGGTGGAAGCTTACCACTTCTAGGGTGTCCTAGCACTTGGTGGAAGGTTGGTTCGTCGAAAATATGAAGAATGGTGTCGAGGTTGTGATCTTCGTTGGTTCTTCCGGTATCAACTCCTTGTCCTAGCTTGAGGAAGTAATGCCTCCACTCCTTGTGCTTGTAGTAGCTTCTACTCCTCCCTTTCAAGCTCCAAACATGACATGCACATCCCGATTCTCGACTTGGAGATGATTTTCGTGGAGAGAAATGGAATGAGCTCAATGCTACCAAAATTTCAGAAAATGGATGGGAAAGAATGGACTAGAACTCGCCCAATATTGGTACCTCAAAAATCCAATTGGATGGATTTGAAGATTTTGACCTTGGCTTTGAGATGGTATAACATGACACAAGCTCAATCTATATTTTTGGATGGATTTTTGGGGGAGAAAAGAAAAGGGTTGGGAGTGTGTTCTTGCTCTCCCTCTCTCTTTCTTGCAAAAATTCTGGTTGGGGAGGAGCAAATGAGGTGGGTTGAAGGAGAAAAAGAGGTGGAAAACTCTTATATATGGTTACCACTTCATCCCTTACATGTGGGGCAAGGTCCCACATGTCATTTGGTGGGTGAAAGTCAGTAAAGTAAGAAAAGGCAAAGTTGGAATGAGCAATTTTCAGCATGGGGATGGTAGGAAATGAGAGCAAAGGGGAGGAGAAACCAATGTGGAGAAACCTTTATATATGTGACAACTTTCTCCCTTACAGGTGGGCCAAGGTTCCACATGTCATAGAGTGGGTGGGGGAGTTGGTAGAGGTGAATAAAGTGAGAAAAGTAAGTGGTTAGGTGCAGCCCACTCTCTCTCTCTCTCTCTCTCTCTCTCCCTCTCCCTCTCAAGCATGACCCACATGTCATTGACTATGGGTAAAGAAGTGTTGGTGTAATTGGAAGTAATTTTTAAAGTTTCATAAAATTAATCTCCCTTCAAATTAATGATTGATCACTTGTCAAATTTTAAACAAGTATAGGTTTTATTATAAATACGAATGACATGAATATGGTATGCATGATTTACCAACTCAAGAAATTTGAAATATTTAGGTCTACATTAAAATACTTTTTGGCCACTATTAATATTGAAATAAAAATCCAAGAGTTAATTTAACAACAGCTAGCAACCAATCACATAAAATTTATTTTTGAATTGCAAGAGTTTTAAAATCCATCGAAACTCTAGAAAAACTCATTTTATTTATTTAAATATAATTTTATCACCACTACCCTTTCTAGGCTGTTACAAAACCTACCCCCCTTAAAAGAATCTCGTCCTCGAGATTGGGATAACTAGGAACAGAAGAGGGTGTCAAATTCTAATTTCGATAATGATCTTCAATTTTGTCATTTGTCCTACTGCAATATCATATCCACCAAGTGTATATCGATTTCCACCATCATCAAATCGCACCAATGAACTCTGGTGAATTACCCTTCTTATCAATTAACCACTTGGCCACCAATAACTTCTCCAATCGATAAGTATATATGAACTCTGGTGAATTACTCTTCTTATCAGTTAACCACTTGGGCACCAATAACTTCTCCAATCGATAAGTATTTATGTCCACTGAAAGGTATTGAAGTTACCTACAACTTTCTCAACAGGCGGCCGACCAAATTCCGACTCTAAGGTCACGAAAACTCAAAATCCTAGGTCGACTACACAATCTGCCCGAAGTAGAGAACGTGGCAAACTCTAGTTTTCATCTAATCTACCCAATCATAGCACCACCACTTGATCTAAAAACATCATAGCAACCTCTAGAACAGCACCTAGACCAACCCCAGGGATCACCCAATCCATAACTCTTCCCAACGAACGACGAACGCCGAAAAACCTTCCTCCCGGGCTCCCCGATCGTCCTCCTCGCGCTAGAACCGCTGGATCTCCTCGTCGCAGAGCTTTCCGAGGGGAAGATCAGCGGGATGGCGAGATGAGGGGAGGCTCTAGGGCCGGCTAGGGGAGGAGGAGTGGGAGGGGATGGCGCAAAGGGGAGAGGAGGCGCCCAAGGTGGGGGTGGCGGCTTGGGTGGTGGGAGGAGGAGGTGGAGTGGCGGCTAGGGTTAGGGTTAGGGGGCGCAAGGGGCAGGATTTTGCTGCCCCACCTCCCCCACATGGGCCAAGTGATCCCCACCTATGGCCCAACTTGATCCCCTAAGGCCCAAACTGCTTCCCCCAAGGTCCAAACTCTCCCGGACAGGCCCAAACACCCGGAAACAGCCCAAAACTCGCTAAAACCTCATATTGTAAGGTTTTAAATCTCCAATTTCATGTTTTATAATGTCACACCATTCCGTAGTGTCACAGGAATTGCGGTTGACCCAAACAAAGTGCAATCAGTACTTGATTGGGGACATCCCAAGACCATCACAGAAGTCTGAAGTTTTCTCGGGCTCGCGGGTTATTACCGCCGATTCGTGGAGAACTTCTCTAAAATCGCCAAGCCACTGACCGAACTTTTGAAGAAGGAGAAGAAGTTCGTATGGTCAACGGTGTGTGAGGCGAGATTCCAATTGTTGAAGGTTCGCTTAACTACAGCGCCAGTTTTAGTACTGCAGGATATTCACAAAGGCTTTGACATATATTGCGATGCATCACGCCTTAGACTCGGTTGTGTACTTATGCATGGACACCGAGTGGTGGCATATGCATATGGGCAATTGAGGCCACATGTGATGAATTATCCCACTCATGATTTAGATCTAGCCACTGTGATACATGCTCTAAAAATTTGGTGACATTACCTCATGGGTAATCGTTGCGAGATCTACACCGATCACAAGAGCCTGAAGTACATCTTTACTCCAACCGACTTGAACTTGAGACAAATAAGATGGCTCGAAATTAATCAAAGACTATGACATGGGACTCCATTATCATCCCAGAAAAGCCAATGTGGTTGCCGACTCTTTGAGCCGAAAATCACAATGCTATTGCATTTCGGCAGAACCAGAATCAGAAGCCATTTGCGCTGAATTCCGAAAGCTCGGATTAGAATTGGTTAACAAGGGATTCCTTGCTATCCTTGAGGTCACATCTAATCTCTTGGACCAGATCAAGGAAGCTCAAAAGGCAGATAAGGGCATGGCACTTATCCGAGCCCGAATCAAGCAAGGCAAGGTCAACTACTTCACCGAAGACCCACAACGTGTCTTATGGTTCGACAAGTGATTAGAAGTGCCAACTTGTAAAGAATTGAAAGCATCAATTCTTAATGAGGCTCACAACTCCTCATTCTCTATTCATCCCGGGAGTACAAAGATGTACCAAGATCTTAAGCCAAGACTTTGGTGGACCCAGGTGAAGCATGAAATCGCCCAGTATGTCGCCGAGTGTGACGTATGACAAAAGGTGAAAGCTGACCATCTGCATTCAACGGGCACACTCCAACCACTACCCATTACATGTGGAAATGGGAGGAAATCAGCATGGATTTCATCACCGGATTGCCCAAGACGCAAAAAGGTTTCAACTCTATATGGGTAATCGTTGATCGGTTGACAAAGACTGCTCATTTTCTTCTTGTCAAGGTTACCGACACGGTGAGCAAGTTGGCAGAGCTGTATCTCTCTCGAATCATGTCTCTTCATGGTGTGACAATACATAACAACAAATAGTGAGATCCAAAATAAATGTGAGATCCAAAATAAATACATCAAAAATAAAGATCACGAATTAAATAAATTTAAAATTTTGAATGGGCCCAATCAGAGTTTGTATGAAGGAGAACAAACTCTCGAAAGATTTAACGAAATTAAATTTAAAAAAAAAGAATATTCCTATAATATTCCCTAACAAGCGGGATCACTTATTTTCTTTTTTGAATTTGAAAAATAACACAAATACAAATAGCTTTAAATAAATAGCAAACATCTTTGGAAAATTTCAGAAACAATCTGTAAAATATTTTGAAATATTTAAAATTCAAATAAAATAGTTTCAATAACAGTTCACTAATATTTTAGACATATTAAATGCCTTTTTGAATTAAACAATAAAATGTTGGAAAAATTCTGAAAAATTTAAAACAGCTAAATAATATCTAAACTAGTTACATGCCCGTGCGTTGCTACGAAAAACAATATTGATAACGAAAAATAAAGATTAAAAAATAAAAAAAAAATATTTCACAAGATCAAACATCTATCTTTCTCGATTACAAGTGCGTTAGAGTGTTTATGCTGTTTATGCAACTCAAACCAAGCGCGCCTTTGAGAGTGCAGTACCTCCATTTCAAAATATATGTTGTTTCAAAATGTGTGCAGTCGAATTTACATAAATGTGTATATATTTGTCATATGAAAATATTATTGGCTCCTTTTCATCAAAAGTATTCCCAAAGTATTTATTTTTTATAATCTGTATTTTTTATCAACATGTTACTATGAAAACTAATGGTTGGATGCTTATATTGGAGCCATATCGATGTCGAACTCTACGTATATACTCAAATGAATACAATCTTTCTCGATTACAAGTGCGTTAGATTCTCTCCGAATACAATCTTTGATGTTAGTAGTGAATAACAAAGCCGCAAGAGCACACAGAAAACGATCATAAATCTTCTCAATCTCATTGTCAGATAGATTCCAAGCATTGAACAATACCCACTGAATATCCGCATGCACAAGGGCACCTTCTATTTCTCCCGATTGCAAAAGTTTCTATGGTTTCTCCCGATTACAACATACTTAGAGATGATATTCTTGGTATACGTCTCGGAAGATCTTAAAATAAACAGTTACATTGTAACACGACTTGAATATGATTTCAATCAAAACCTTGTCTATGATGTGAGTACTTCTCTGTAGACAATGTTTTTTTGTGAGGTTTCCATTAGTATTTTTAGACTTTCGACCCTTATCCTTCTCCTTGTCAGCGACGGCAAGTATCTTGATATTGCTTCTAGCGGTGGCTCTAGATAGCGCAACATACAATTGCCCATGAGAGAAAACCGGTTCAGGGAGGTAGACACCGACATTCGGGATGGTCTGTCCTTGTGCCTTGTTGATTGTCATTGCGGCCCGAGCCTGATAGGGAACTGCTTCCTCTTGAATCTAAATGGGAACATCTCGTCATCAGAGGGACATAGAGGTATTCGAGGTAGAAACACCCTCTTCCCGGCGTGCTGGCCAAGCACAATCTCGGCATCTATAGTATTCTTTTGGAATGCCCGGACTACAAGTCTCGTCCCGTTGCATAGTCCATTTGCAGGGTCAATGTTCCGCAACAGTATCACGGGACAGTTAATCTTCAGCTTGAGTATATGCGGAGGTAGACCGTTAGGGGTCAGGGTGTTTAGGAATTCAGGAGGGTAGTAGCTATGGGGATCATCCTCTACAGAATCGAAGCTGTGGTACACCATCTCCTCACCACGAAACATGTCAATCATCTTCGTATTGATCCTATCAATGGACTCGTTTCGGGTCGACGCGATGGCTCGAGATGTGATATAGTTGGCATCCGATAGGTTGTCATTCAGCATAGGAAATACACTCTGTATGAGTTTATCGATGTCTGTGCCATTTCCTGTAAATGGAATACAGATCTGCTCGGGAAGCCGCACGCAGCCATCCTCATTAGTCTCCTCGATACCATTCCCGATCCGCAATAGGAACTCTGCGTACTCAGGATCACCCTGGGCCCTCATGTTACGTCTGAGCCTTAGGCTGCCAGATGCAATCCCATAGGTATGACCTATGCAACGTCGCGTCAATTATTTACGGCCTCGTCCCTTACGAACAACCGGTAGAACCTGCCGGAAGTCTCCACCAAACACGATCGTCTTCCCACCGAACGGCAGGTCACGTCGGCCCATGATGTCCCGCATGCTACTGTCCAGGGCCTCCATCGCCTGTCGCCTCGTCATGGAGGCTTCATCCCATATTATCAATGACGCCTGCTGAAGAAGCTTAGCGGTCCCACTTTGCTTTGTGAAGCTACATACCGCCCCATTTGTAACGTTGAGTGGGATCTTAAACCTCGAGTGCGCTGTCCTACCTCCAGGCATGATGGATGCGGCTACGCCCGACGTCGCGGTTGCCACTGCTATCTTGCCATCACCTCGGATCTTCGCGAGCAAAGCTTTATATAGGAATGTCTTTCCGGTGCCTCCCGGGCCATCTACGAAGAAGACTCCTCCATTGCCACTGTCAACCGCAGATAATATTTCAACGTACGCTGCCATTTGCTCAGGGTTGAGGGAGGACGATAGGGATATATGATCATCGTCGACCTGGATTGTGGATTCCTCGTATATCTCTCTGACATCTATATCGGCGTTGTCGTGAGACTCATCTATAACAGGAAGAGGAAATGATGTTATGTCCTTCCCCATCGATCGCAGCATATTTCTGATGTCCAATAGCACCATCTGCTCAACCGTCTGTTGGCATGCATAGGAACGGCGGTAGTCATCGACATTCCTCGAGATGCCTTTCCCATAGCCCACACACGTCGTTTGGCTCATGAGAACACCAGTATAGTTGCAAATAGCCTCCTGAGCGATGATGGCATCTGGAATAGCTCAGCCTCACTAAGGCACTCCTCTAGGGTGTTGTCAGCCTCGATTAGTCCCCTATTCTCAGCGGCTTCACGGAAGAATGGGTAGACTACACCATTCACCGTCCTAAGTTCTTCAAATGAGGTGGCACCAGGTACGTGGTTTAGGAGAACCCTTAGATAGTAACGCCCCCCCTCGTTCGGACGAGCCGATACGATTCTGCCAACTTGTGTTCGTTCTACCCTCTTCTTCCACTGCTTAAGTCCTGGCTGCCAAATAAATGCCGCTGGAAAATTCCTGTACAAGATCCCTCGAGCCTCCTCGCATGTTCGGTTCATGTTGAAATACTCTGTCAACATGGTCCTCTCGACGCCACTCTGGGCAATAACATCATGAAGATCTTGACCCGCGGCGAACGAGACCATGTGCATGTTCGGTAGATGTAGCTGCATTTGCAACACAGGTGGGGAGATCTTGCTAAGGTCGAAGCTGTAGATCCTCCATAGAGCTTCTGGTGGGGTAACCCACCTAGCGTCCCTAAACTGATTGATCTCGTCAATATTTCCGTTGCTATCGGGTTCATTGAGAGCTACAGAAGCACGGTCGTGGCCTTTGTAAATATACTTGAATAGGTATTTTACAGCTTTTATGCTTGAGCAAACCTCCACATTTATATGGCAGTTGTACTTCCTCAGAAGGTAAGGGTTGTATGGCACTACCCACCTATTGTCAAGCGTTCGCCCTCGAACCTTTGCATGGCGGCCATTATCCCTTCTCCTGTATAAGGGATACGAATCATTGCCTTGTGTTGTAGATGCATTGAAATGACGTGGGTAGTAGTTCTTGCATCTACCCTCCCGCATGCACACATTCTTCGGATTTAGGACTCGCATGGGCCATGCATCATATGCTTAATGACCATCTCGCATAACTCTGGATACTTGTTCTGCCTGGGAGCTCAGCGGAGATGAGACAATCAAACTGCTCTGGACAAGTGAGCTTGTACCCTCCCTTCATGATAAGAAGGAAGTGAACATGCGGAAGACCCCTCTTCTGGAACTCGATGACGTACACATAAGCAACTACTATGCCAAGGATATGCCTCTTGAATAGTTGTTCCTTGATGCTCTCAAGCTTGGCTCTGAATACCCGAACGATGAGATCAGGTCGATCCTGTGGGGTATGTCCAGGCTCTAGCTCTCGTATTATCTCTTCCCAGTTAGGGTTGCAAGTCATAGTTAAGAAGATGTCCGGCTTCCCGTAATTCTGCACCAAGGCCATAGCATCCAGGTACCTTCGTTGCATATCTCTACCACCCCAATGAATGAAGCCGAGCACGATCCTTTTGCCCACGGCTTGCGCACGACTCTCTCGGACTCTATGCTATCAACCAAGCCACGATCTGATCGGCTCGTATCTCCTTTTGGTGGTGCACGATGTAGTCCAGCCTTGTACCCTCCACCTTGATGTACATGTCAACCGCAGCGTCTTCGCCGCAATAGGCGCTTGCCGTATAACAAGGCGTTGAATATCCCACGACGCATCTGGAATTTTTAGCAGTAGTAGTCCCTTACAGTAACGCAAAGCCGGTTATTCGAATCTATGCAAAAGAGGGACATATAGTCAGATGATAATATGGACATCAATAATGATGAGATTCAAGGTTAATAGCAATACTCACCTTGATCCTCGTAGTGACTATTGTTATTGTTATTTTCTGATGCCCGGATTACAACTTCAACGGGCACACCATGCTTGGGGATCTGTGGATGCCATCCTAGTTCTCCTCTTGGGAAGAAGAGTGGATACGATAGGGGGTCGTAGCATCCATAGTGAGACTTTATACTGAACTTCTCATTGTTGTTGCCATATAGGATTACGCTGCGATTGAATTCTCTGCATCGCTCATTGCCCTCAACCCACACAGCGGCCACTTCGGCGTTCTTGGCCTGTTGTACACTCGTTGATCCATCTGTAAGTCGGTGTTAAGTGATACACGATATTCCTGGAGGTTTTCGGATTGGCCTAGGCTCCTAAAAGTTTGAGAGTAGGGGTTGTCTCGGAGGATGTTGACCAACCTCCTAACGACTTCCTGGTCGAGGCTAGGTGAGTAACGAAACCGGTGATTCAGACTGGGGTCGTCGTCATAGAAATAGAGTTCCAAATGATTTGGACCGGATTCGCTCGGGCCAAAGGAATGGACATTGTGGTAAATTTGTCCGTGGGCTCGAAATGTGTACACTCCAGATCTCATGTTAGTATAGTTCTCATCAAGACTCACGCCTAAGCTGGTGAAGGAGAAATGACCGTTGAAGAATCTTATGTTTTCGCGAAAATGCCTAGCATCAGCATCTGCACTCGACCAAAGCCTGAGGAGTTCCGGAATTGGCTCTGGATCTGATAGCCTGATTTTACCGTTGCGACAACAAAACCCATTCGTCTCATACTGAAACCTCTTTGCACCGCAATGCTTGCAGTCTGGCTCAGTCTTCAGCATATGTGTGCTATCAGGAATGTTGCTATACACATGATTGTAGGGATCTTGGACATCCGAGGCCGCTGGAGAGTCCCTATCCTCCATTTCGTCATCATCTGGATGGATTTAAGTTGAGGGGATTATGATAGTTGTTGAATTCCATATACAGAAGAGAGAAATGTCATCTAAACTACCTCCACCGGCGAACATGTAGTACTCCTCATCCATATCCTCCTCTACGATTGTTTCTATACCACCTGTCATTTTCCATGAGTACATGTTAATAACGGTTACATGGTTACAAAGGTAAATCTAGTTATAGATATTACCATTGTCTGTAATGAATGACTGCATTGAGGGACCTGCAATAGCGAAGCCATGCGATGATGGATTGGCCGCCAATGAAGCATCTGACTGTGAGCATTTCATTGCAATTGACTCAGAGCATGGGGTGTCTCTCCTACTCGCATAGATTGCATTACGTTCATGTAACAATGCTTGTCTATCATGTGGTGTAATTATTTGCCTGGCTGATCTTCTACGGGTGTTAATGTCATCCCTCTCCTCTCTTCTACACGCTCTTCGATGAGCATTTGACTCATGCCTTTCTTTAGGAGCCAAACTTTGCCTACGCGCTCTTCGACGGGCATTAATCTCTTCCCTTTGTTCAGGTGTTAAACTTTGACGACATGCTCTATGACGTTCTCGTCTCGCTAGCCTTTGCTCTGGTGTAAGAGCTGCATTCCACGCATTTTGTCGTTGACGCCTTGATTGTATTTGCTCCTCTCTGATGTTTGCATTTCTTACAAACTGTCCACTATAACTTGGTACACTTTGTTGAGGTGTAATGTGAGCCACTACTTGATCAAAATTCAGTTGTGTTTGGACCTCTGTCATGGCAGCGGAACTTTCAGCAACATCACGGTAATTCATCCTACCTGAAGTGTACAACGCATATAATATAATGAGCTACTTTGAGTAGGAATGTTTGTGATTAGAACACATCATAGGAAAAAAGCAACTTGTACCATTTGAGCAATCGTCTTGTAACGATACACCCATTGTGAGGGTACTTTGAGGTGTAATTGTGTATAGCATAGGTGTTTGATTGTGATCATCTTCTTCGTCCGAATACGAAAATATTTGACTTTGAATATTGTGTCCATCACGTATAAATAAGCTAGCAGATGCTTGCGGCAAAAGAGCAGTGCGAACTCTCTTTGGAGCATGATGTGCATCCATCACTGCCAAAATGATATTTCCAGAAATAATATCACATGATTCGCGATTAATACTATAAGCCAAAATTTAATAGGATGGCAATATAGCAACCTTCTTTCCCTTTCCGTGATGATTGGCTTGGATGATGCTACATAATTGTCAAAATCGTTTGTGATCTACAAAATGATTCAGAATTAATGTTAGTTGTTTGAAGTTTAGGCCACCTCCTGTAGGCGTGAGGTATGGCTAGATCTTGTCCATTCGGTGACATAAATGAATTGCAGTCAATCAATGATACTCAGGTTAACATTTGCAAATTGAGTTCCATTCCTCCTATTTAATAGTGCGAAAAATAATAAGCATCACAATGAAACAGTGCAAGATACGAGCTATTCAAAAGTATCACACATGTAGTTGGGCTAGTTTGATGTGAATCACAGAAGCCAATTCACGGATTTTGTCATCGTTCACAAGAATAAATAAAAGTTAAATTAATTTAGAGAAAAGAAAAGAGAAAAACAAGAAAATAAAATCTAGAATCATTTTCCACTTATTGCTCAGCCATTTTCGTTTTCTTTTATCTTGGACCAGGTTGATATATATATTGTTATTATAATTGTTTGTATATACATATATGTTTTTCTGTCCAAATGATTTTGGTAGTTAATGTTCCTCAAATTTACTATGGTTTGGATGCTTCTCAATTTTACTATGGGTTGGATACTATCAAATTTTACTATGGGTTGGATGTAGGAAATTTTACTATGGGTTGGATACTATCAAATTTACTATGGGTTGGATACTATCAAATTTTACTATGGGTTGGATGTAGGAAATTTTACTATGGCTTGGATACTATCAAATTTTACTATGGGTTGGATGTAGGAAATTTTACATACTTCTCAATTTTACTATGGTTTGGGTACTTCTCAATTTTACTATAGCTTAGATGCTTCTCAATTTCACAAATCAACTAACTTCTCAATTGTACTATGGGTTGAAGCATCCAAATCATAGTAAATTGAGAAGCATCCAACCCATAGTAAGAGCTCTTAAGGGGCTTCTGCAAATTGATTTGAGAAGCATCCAACCCATCCAAACCTTCTGCAACAAGCCCCTCAAGTGAAATTGAGAAGCAACAGGCCCCTCAAGTGAAATTGATAGTATCCAAACCATAGTAAAATTGATAGTATCCAACCCATAGTAAATTTGATATGATCCAACCCATAGTAAAATTGCAGTCAATCAATAATACTCGGGTTAACATGTATATTTCTAGTGACAAGGTGAAGGTTTTTTAGATTTATTTTATTAACATTTATTTTTCTAGTGACAAGGTGAAGGTCTTGCAGTCATTTTTTATCAACATTTTTCTTAATGTTCTACAAGCATTGACCCATTATTCTTTTGTCTTTTTTCTCTCCCTCCCATGCCCTTATTTGGCCCAGCCGCACTTCGGCCCACCGGCCCGACTCACTCCCCTCCTCTAACCCTAAGCCTTATCCTCCCGAGACCCGACATCTCCCTCTCTGCCGACACACCTCCATCTCACACGCCGCCGCCCTCTCCCTCATCTCTCTCTCTCACACGCCATGCCGCTCCCTCCCTGCTCTCCTGGCGCCGACGCCTCTCCTCTCCCGGCGCCTCCCCCTCCTGCTTCCCTTCCTCCCCCTCGCCATCGCCGCCGCCCAGATCGGCGGATCGGCGCCCGCCGCCGATTCCCTCCCCTCTCGCTTCCCTTCCTCCCCCTCGCCATCGCCGCCGCCCAGATCGGCCAGATCGGGCGCCGCCCCCCGATCTCCCCTCCCCTCATCAAGGCGCAAGGCCAAGGCCAGGGACACGACGGTCCCTACCGGCCCCGACGCCCCCCCTCCGAGCTAAGTACCTCTCCCCTCTCCATCTCTCTCTCTCTCTGTTTCTCCTTCCTCCTCTCTACTCATGCCCCCCCTTTTATTTTCCCTAGGGTTCCTCGACCCTTGATCCGGAAGCGAGGCCTGACCAGTGGATTTTGCACCGCTAGAGAAGGGTAAGAAGAGGCGGCGCTTCGGATCTGCACGAGAGCGGGGAGGGGTGGTGTTCGGGGCTCAAGGCCGCTCGGTGGAGGCTACGGCCTCCGGGCTCAAGTCTTTGCCTGGCAGAGAGGCCGCAGTGGAGAGACAGAGCCGGCATGAACGGCATTATCTGCTGCTAAGGTCAACCGAAAAGGTACGCTTAGTGCTTTAGTTGGATCTGGTCTTCTCACGACTGCGAGATCTGAACTTCTTTCCCCCTAAGCCTTGCATGAGGACGTGTCTTAGCTAGATCGATCCCTCAACTTAGCGTCTAGTCTGTGTGGTAATCTTGGTTGTGTTTAGGAAATAATCTGCTCCCCGATTTGGTGTATTTATTGATATTGCAGATATTGAATTTAGTGTACCGTAAAAAGGCTCTAAATAGAAAACCTGATAGAGCAATTACCTAGTGATGATTTATTTGGGTATTTATTGATGTTGCAGATGATCATACCTTAGGTGAAAAGCTTAATTAATTTTATTCAACTCATTTTTTCCAAGATTAATGTTTCGTTGGACCAAACTACTTGATTACTGTGCAAATTAGTTGGCATAAGTTAAGAGAGTTGTGCATGGTATTTCAGCATAGAAGAAACCCAGGTCATTGTGGAAGAAGATTGCACCTTATCTCTCATGTCAGGAACAAGCACATGGGTTGCTTGCTTATGAGAAAAACGTAGTGAATTTTACTCTGTTAAAGTCAATCACTCTGATGGTGTGCACGTTATAGGGCCGATGCTGCCATGCTGATTGATACAAGTTTGTGTGTAGTAGTGTACGTGAGAAGTTTATTACAATAGGATTTGCATATCATTGAAGGATATATTTTTTCTTTATGCAAGAACTTTCATAAAACAATGTCTAGTCATAAGGCCTGATGAATTTTAAAATTTATACCTGTTGTTAAAAGTTTGCACTTGTGAATGTATTTTTTGATTTGTGCAGCACTGACAAGGAGTTGCATAAGCGCCAAGACATGCTTTCCAATTTGAAATCTAAACCAAAGC
The DNA here is from genome assembly GCA_036346355.1 of Rhipidocladum racemiflorum. Lineage (NCBI taxonomy): Eukaryota > Viridiplantae > Streptophyta > Magnoliopsida > Poales > Poaceae > Rhipidocladum > Rhipidocladum racemiflorum. Next base: position 44,477,793 of record CM070587.1, read on the forward strand.
AGATGGCAACAAGTTTCAACATGTCAAATTTCGCCAATAGGTGTGTTCTTCATAATAGTAATGAATCCTAGTACGGCCTTATCCTGTATCAGTATTCAATGCTCAGCTTCTTTTTGGGTGAAAAAAAATCCTTAGTGCATTATTTATTTCAAGTTTATAATTGGAATCCTTTGTTTATAAATAATATATCAAATATATTTATCCATTTTAGGGAGGATTTGCTTGGTCAGAGTAAGAAGGCAGCTGACGATATGAGCAGAGTTGCTGGTTTGGATAACCAAGGGATTGTTGGCCTTCAGAGGCAAGTTATGAAAGGTACTAATGTTTGGCTTATTATTGTTCTTCCAGTAGTATTTGTTTTTGTTTATTTGTAAAAAAATGAACCTTGGTAACTATGGAATGTGAATAAAAATACACAAAGCACGCCTAATAGTCCATGTGGCCCTGTTTCTTCACACTACTTGCATTTTGTATTGCTAGGCACACATATATATAAATAATTGCAAACATCGTTGTTAGTTACAGTTGTCGTCTCTAAGCGAGTTAGTGCCAGTCTTGTTGGAGATCTGAGCAGGACTATGATGATCATTGTTGAGTTCTGATTGTGTCGTCTCTAAGCGAGTTTTGAACATTGATCTCGCGCAGTTGTAGATCGCGATAGATTATGATTGTTTATGAGGTATAAAATCGCTAAATTTAGTTCTCTTTCCAGTGTCACTTTTGATAAAATTGCATGAAATCTAATATAATATGAGGATGTATGTATTGTATTTTGAGGGGTTTCCGTAAGATTTATTGTGCTTGATCTGGTTTGTGGATCAGATTACCTGCAGGAGCATGCGAAAGGCAGCATGTTGTATGGATGATTTCTTGCAAGCGGCATGATGGCGCCTCACAGGCTATGCTCCTTGGCGTTGCTCAATGTCACTGGGGGTGGATTTGAATGCTTCCCAAAGGTACTGGGATGTTGGAATGTGCCTCTGATAAGAGGCGGTGGGTTTGAAATCTCAAATATTGCAAGTAAAAATAGTTTCGGCAATGAAGCTTGTCCACTTTTTGAGGTAGATGGCCAGATGCTCTCTCTTGCATTCCGTTTCTTAAGGGCGAGAACTCCAGAACAAAGAGCTCTTGTAGATTTGGAAACCCACTACACGAAGGTGAGGATGAATTCATTGTGATTTCTTAATTGATGGAAAAAAAATTAGTTTTTTTCTCTGGATTTGAGCTTTAATGTTTACATATACCATGTACCAATGCAGGAATACCTTGATGAGAAAGTTGGATCAGGGACAAGGAGAACAATCCTCTATCAAGTGAGTGATCTTACTGATGCTTGGTCGCAAATTATGTGTAGTTAATGCCTATGGTGTATCTGCTAGATTTGTATCTATTTCATGCTCACATGGAGTATCCAGTAGTCTTCTACTGCCATTTTATAATGTGCCTCCAAAATTGATTATGGATGAGATTTGTTGCTTGTTGTGTGTTATTACTCTTTTAGTGAGCTCCTCTGAGAATTCTGTAAAGAATTTCAGAACATGGGATCATAGCATTTTGAATAGGCCTTCTTTGATGGAAAAATTAGTATTATGCTTTTGCATGCCCTGTTCAGAATACAAGCATATTGAATAGGATATAAGCATACAGAAAATTTGGCTTTATGCTTTTGGATCTATTGGCTGATATAACAAAGCTTTATTCGTTTGAAGTTTCCTGTGGGAATAGTATTCATGGATCGGCAGGTGTTGTCACTTCATCAGAAAAGTAGTGTTTGTTGCTATGTTTGAAATCAACACTATTTGGGCCTCATTTTGTTAGAAAAATCTGTTGGCCTTTATGCTATGGAACTTTGGGAATTATCTAGGCACTGAACCTAGCTGCCTGTGATTTATACTAAGCATGACTAAAGGCCAAAAGTTTGTGCAGAAGAAAATTGAGGACCTTGAGAAGTCAATGAAGAGGAGCAATGACAAGCAACTTGCCATCGAGCATGAATTATGTCAGAGGGTGGGGCATCTGTTACAGCTAACTTTAATTTTGCTAAAATTCTACCAGCTTGTTAGCAATCTTACGTATGATTGCTAATTTCTTTACTTGTACATTGTTATTTTGTTGTTCTTACAGCTAACTTTAATTTTGCTAAGCTGTGTCTGTGTATGTTCATTGGTGCAGGCATTTAATGAAAATCTAGCCCTCTTTTTCTTGGCCGGCTCCTTCTTTTGCACCCACAAGCTAAGCTCTCTCCTCATGTTCCTCTTAATCGCTTGTTCTGTTACTATCTTGTGTCTTTTAGCCATGTTTTTTGATTATCACACATGCATGCTGAACATGTGCTGGTTAATTAAATTGGCGTGCATATTTTGAAAGAGGTATGCGTACATATATACGTATTATATACTAATTATTTAGCTACACGTACGCAGTAGGAATTATTTGTGAATGATGATGAGATGAGCACGCACTGTGGTAGATATTCTTATGAGTAGTGATAATGTCACCCTAACACTTTTGCTTGTACTGCCATTAATCTCCAGTTGTCCTTATCTATCTGTTTACTCCTTTGCTCTCTCCCTCCATCCCTCTCTCTCTCCCTCTCTCTCTCTCTGCCCTCCCTTTCTTGCAACACCTCCATAATATTCTTCAGATCTCGCTCCCTTATTCAATATAGCTTGCCTTTTCATATCTTGCTGTCTACACACCTCACCTTTCCCCTACTGCAGTTGTAGTAGGAGGAGAAGCTGATCTCTATATCTCTCTCCCACAGATCACTACCAGAGAGACAAGAGTTAGGCTGTCCTACTTGATCATATGCTACCTCCTCCTACAATTCTTTGATTCACTGCTAAAGAGACAAGAATTACTAATCTTGTTTGTTCTTCCATTTCTATTCGTTCTCCTGTCTTTTCCATTCTGCAGCTTGTTGCATAGCAGTGGATCTTGGAAGAAACAAGTAGCAACAAAGAGAGAGAAAAATCAACCCAAATATTTATTTATCCTTCTTCGTCAGATCATCAGATCTATCCTCCCTCTGATCCCCAAAGAGGTAAGGATGAGCAGTTTTTTAACAGCTCGCTAGATGCAACCGAGAGAAAAAATTGAGAAGAAAGTTTGCAGTCTAGTCCTCTTTTCTTGCTACTAATATATTTATTTTCCTTGGTTCTAATTGAGATTAATAATGCCTGGCATTACAAAGCAAAAGTTATAAACTGGCTGCGTGTGCTTTATAGTAAGCAAGACTAAAGGCAGCTAGTGAGTATATATATACACGTTGCTTTCAGAAAAGAGTATATATGTATACATACAAGATTAATATGCAGCTAGGGTACGCTGGTTAATTAAATTGGCGTGCATATTTTGAAGAGGTCTGCGTACATATATACGTATGTATATACTAATTATTTAGCTACACGTACGCAGTAGGAATTTGTCAAACACACATAAACGTGTCCGTAAAGATGGAGATATATTGATTGAGCTGATCCAAGAGGTAAATTTGTCAAACACATAAACTTGTCCATAGAGACAAATATACAGATGATCATAGTAATAAAACCTATCTAGCATCCAGTTACATCACCTATCATATTAGCCTAATCTCTAACGATCCAAATGGCGTCGATTGGTAGTCCAAGTAACCACACGAGCAAGATATGCCCACCTCCTTTCAATAAATTTTTTTAAGAATGTCAGATCAAATGCTCCTGCTACCAGAGGGTGCCGAAAGTCTACAATAATAATTTAAGACGTGTTAGAGAAAATAAGTTCAAAGTTTATTTTGTATATAGTTTGTTTCTTATCTAAACTAAATACACTTACTTTGAAGTTCTTGTGTTGTGGGAAGATCTGGGGCGAATGCTAGTTTTGTGTACCGTGTAGTCTCCACACATCCTGTTTTAAAGATCAACATACATATTAATACAAGTTTTTTTAAATCAACATTAACTATAGGTTAATGAATTAGTTACCATATCTGTTATCTTTTTTCAACATTGTTGCAAGAAGGACGTGGTGATTGGCCTTAGCCTCTGACCAACTGAGAACATGTTGGGTTAAATGCTCATCCCATACTTGAACAACTAATAAGTTAAACCTACAATTAAACTCATGATTTAGAATAGTAGAGATTGTGCACAAATTAGTTTGAGTTAATATGTACTTTGTGAAAATAATTATAGCTTTACCTTGTGTCTAGCAATATCACCTCTCTATGGACTATACGGCGTGGAAAGGTTTCGTAGTACTCAAGATCACCACAATGGACCACCACTCCAACTATATCTGGATGACATGTTGTATGTTTATTTTTTTAGCTTCAAAATCTCATTTAATATCAGATCTGCTAAAAAGAAATTTTGAACCATACCTACAAAAGTTTTGTTCGGACGTACATACACATCCTCAAATGACATAAAATGCTTTGGGTAGAGAGGAAAATCAACTAAGACCGCAGAAGGGTCGACAGTTGTGCGGTCAGTTAGCGTGCACTCATAAGAGTTTCGAATGTTCCGAAACTGGACTTCCTCATAGTTAGGCTGGAACTGGACACGATGAATGTTGTACTTACGGCCTTCATTGAGTGCTAAGTTACATCTATGAACATTTATGCTTACGACAATAGCTTCCATTTTTGATCCCTTTAAATTTGGAGTAAACCATGTTAGCTGGCAATAAAAATAATTTCATTAGGGGTTGAATTGAATTTTGTTTGGACTTACAGTCTCATCCACAAAGATAAATCGAAGCATATCACCATTATCTTGAACAGGAAATTTGACATCTACTAAAACACAGATGCTCCAAAACATATCCACATCCCCAAATTCAATATTGTCGAACAGCTTGAAACTAATAAAAAGAGCATATTTATTATTTTGGTATATGTGTAATTAGATGGATGAGACAGTGCAGTAAACTCACCTAGGCACCACGGGGCTTTCAGAAAATAGCGCGTACGTTCTCTTTCTTGTTGGATTAATTGGTGCCATAGAAATGTCCTTCAAGTACTTCATTACAGAAAATGACTTTATAGAAGGCATAAGCAATTGCTATTTGCACAACTATTGAAATATTAACGTCATACAATAGACGCAGCAAAATACTCAGCTGGAGAAAGCGAAGAAAAGAGAGGCTAATTTTATTGTAACCCATAAATTCAGATATCACTCATTGATGAGCACAAGGTGATTGCGAACCCATAAATTCATGATTTCATATCGTTCATTGCTGCTGAAACACAACTAAAAACTGTTGAAAATCAAGAAAAGAAAAGCAAACAATTATTCTTTTGGTGCATATCATTAATCTATAATACTTTCATGGGATTGTCTCATCAATCATCAGATATAGCAAATGAACACATAAGTAAGCATGTAGTGAAATAATGCAGTTTTATCAAAGTCACTTGTACCACCCACCCGAATATATATGCATATAACTATAACAGAATACAAGAACCAGAACTCTGATCGAGCATGTAAATTACAAATAACCATAAGCAGTGAGGAGTCAAGTAACTACCTGAGAACTCTGCAATGTCAGGACAGCGATTCTTTGCTTGAGAATTGAAGGTGGGTGGCAAAGTGAACCTGCAGCATCACATTGTGTTCCTTGTCACTGGTCAATCCACAAATATAAGACTATAGCATGGGTTAACAATTACCCTCAAGGTAGTACTGTTAGTACAAAATTGTTAGTACAAATGGGAAGTACTGTTAGTACAAATTTGTTTGAGCTAACAAACCAAAAGAGAAGCAGCAGCAAGCAAATCATCTGTATAGGGAGAAAAACAGACTACACACGACAACACCTACGACAGTAAACTTTGTGTAAAATGCAACAAAAAAGAGAATACTGTCATATATTGCCCCCTGGTATTGCCCCCTGAGCTCCTCTTTTTTTTATACCTTTATCGATTGTTGCTCAGAAACCAGGTGAAAATAATTGTTATCTTTGGCCTTATCCTGTGGCATAATGGTTTAATGTTTGCTTTGGAACTGAATTTTGTGCGTGCTGCATGGTATCCGAATTTAGTTCCATTTATCCATGATAATTAAGTTGATCTTCTTCTTAACTATTCCTGCCTTCAACTTCAGAAGTGAACTGTCAAGTGGGGCTGCATAGTGGGGTTAGAGACAGGAGATAGATTTTGTTTCTTCTAAAAATGCATAAAGGCTAGAATATGATCCACATAACTTGTGATGCCATATAATGTTGAGTAATACTAAATTTGAGCTATGAAAACTTCACTTGCAGGTGTTTACTCAGCATTAATGATATGCATAATTTTAGCTGTTTGCTTAATTGCAGACATATTTTTTTGTTTGTCTTGTTGTTTTAAATTGCACCAGTATGTTGGACCCATTTGATGAAAGATCTGTGTTTTTAACATATGCCTTGAGGACTTGTCTATTAGTTTTGAATTATTTTTGTCCTGATCTCGTTTTATTTCCCACTGGACGTTTTTTTCTCTTACTTGGATGGTAGTTTGAATCTTTATATCCAAAAACTGAAGCCAACCTTTAAATGGTTTGCCAATTTGTTGGCTCTTATCTCTTCATCATGCAATTTGTTGTAAGCTTATCTTTCATTGGAATAACTCAGGGAAAGTAATTTATTTAATTAAAGAAGATTTCTTGATCTGTGGGTTGTATCAGGTATCAGGAATGGCACTGGTGCTGGATGAGATCATCAATCATGTTCAATCTCTCCAAAGGAAAGTTGAGGTAACTGTCGTTTTCCCCTAAATACCCATTTCCTTTTCAACCAACTCATCTTGCAGTTCCTTTTTCATTGAGGCATGAATGATAAAAAGATTTTTCCTAATTTCATTGTTGTTTGGTAATTGTGTTTGGTCCAGTACTTGTCAATGAGGCTTGCAGCTGTAAACCCAAGGGTTGATTTTGGTGGGCTAGACAACTTTTTGACTACAGAGGTACCCTTACGAACATCCATTTTCTTTCATGAAGCTTTCCACAAGTTGGGTCTGAAATTCTGCATGGATTTATGGAAGGTTTTTTAGAAGAGAAATCTTTTTACATATTATCTTTTTACATATTTGGCCCATGCAGAACGCCAGGACCTCTTCCCTGCATTTAGCTCTTTCATTCTCACTATTTTCTTAGCTAGTGTGTCTGGTTTTGGGAAAATAAGTTGAGTGGTGCCGCCTTAAAGTTTGGTAGGTATACAAGTGAAATATGGTGAATCTTTGTGAGGCCTAAATAGTTCATGATGAACATTATTTTCCCTGCATCGCATAATGCTAAGAACTGAATGGTGAATGCTGAATGGAAAGATCATGACCTGTGTCTCCATTCATATATTTAAGCACCTGTTGGTCCCCTATTTGCATGCACCAGTACTTAAAATAGGTAATGTAATGTATGAAGCAAGGAAAAATAATGCAGATGGGAGTAAATATTGACAGCTTTGATAAAAACTCATGGACTGAAAATAAGGGAAAGGGATAACAGCTTTGACCTATGTGTTCTTGGTATTGACAGCTTTGATGCTCACCTGATGTTTTGGATGCACAAATCACACCTTAGTGGAAGGATGGCTGCACAAATCACACCTTGCTGCGGATGGAAGGCTGCCAGAATGGAATGGAAGACGCCAGGGAATGGAAATGCCAGAATAGAAGATGCCAGAATAGAAGATGCCAGGGAAGACGCCAGGGAATGGAAGATGCCAGTGACACTTCAATAGTGGAAGGATGGAAGCATTGTACCCAGCATGGTGGCAGTGGTGTAAAACTGTCGTTTCTTGCGTATGGTAGAGATTCTTGCGTATGGTAGAGATAGAGATAGAGATCCTGCTTTATATAGATAGTAGAGATAGAGATACGTATGACCCCTCGTTTCTTGCGTATGGCACTGTTGAATTTTTTTTCAAAATGTTCCCTGGCGGGAACTGGCTAATGTAATGTATTTCTTGCGTATTGCGTCTTGTGGCTGAACTGGCGATGGTTTTAATGTGAGCTGGCTAATTAAGCAGTTGCAATTTTCCAAGGCAATTAAGCTTCGTTTGTTGCGTCATTTACTACTGTGTTTGTTACGTTTCAAAATGGAAGCGTTCAAAATAGAAGCGGGAAGACAGCAGTAGAATGCACCACTGCCACCAACTCATGATTTAGAATAGTAGAGATACCAAAAAATTGAGATGTTATAGTGCAAACAAATAAGGCCTACGTAAACAGGGCATATAACAATTGCAGCTACACGATTAAATATTCGTTCCACGCTATGCAAAATACGAAGTGCTGGGTATTATGATATCTGATCTGGTTCACATACTTGCTCTACTGTTCGGTCGCCAAGCGCGTAGGGGCCCTCGCCAGTCCGCCTCCCCCATGTCCGGCGAGCCAGTAGCTACGACCAACGCCACACCTCACCGCCCACCAAAAACTGGGAGGCACCATCTCCCCTTAGAGAAGAAGCCTGGAGAGGGGATTGGGGCTCCCTGGAGAAGGGGGCTCGGAATAGAAGCCTCTCCCTGAATAAGAAGCGGCTTGGAGAGGGTATTGCAGCAGAAGCTGCAGGCCTGCAGCCATGTCTCCTACACTGAAGACACCACATTGGGAGAGGTGAGTTCCACTATTGTTTAATGGGGTATCCAACTTGTTTAATAGCAAGTTGCTACGGTGGAAGAATAAATTGACTTATTGTTGTTGATTTACGGAAACGACCAAAATCTGGATTAGGTGCTGCCTGGGGACTGCTAATCTGTGGCGTATGACGGTGGTTTAGGTTCTGCCTGGGGACTGCTAATCTGGGGCGTACGACGGTGGTTTAGATGCGCGGTGCACCTAGGTGTAGCCCAAGATTTTCCATCAACCATGAAGAGGCTTGCGAGCAAGATCTGGGAGGAGTCGAAGCTGCTCTGGCACGTCGCCTTCCCGGCGGTCCTCACCGAGGTATTCCAGTTCTCCATCGGTTTCATCACGGTCAGCTTCGTTGGGCACATCGGCGTGGTCGACCTCGCGGCGGCCACCGTTGTCGAGAATATCATGGAGGGCTTTGCCTGTGGAGTCCTGGTATGTATTTCGTATACACTCAGATTAAACGTACGGGTTAGAATTGTACGATCATGTGCGCGTGCGCGTGCAATGCAGTTTGGCATGGGCTGCGCACTGGACACGCTGTGTGGCCAAGCCGTGGGGGCAGGGCAGCTGGACACGCTGGGCGTCTACGTCCAGCAGTCGTGGGTCATCTGCGGCGCCACCGCTATGGCGCTCACGCCGGCGTACGTCTTCACCACGCCGATCCTGAAATCCCTCCTCCGCCAACCCGCCGACGTTGCGGACGCCGCCGGGCCGTATGCCCGGTGGGCGATCCCGCGGCTGTTCGCCCACGCCATGAACTTCCCTCTCCAAAAGTTCTTCCAGACCCAGAGCAAGGTCTGGGTCGTGACGGCCATCTCCGGCGTGGCCCTCGCCGTGCACGTTGCTCTCAGCTACGTCGCCGTGAGGTGCCTGGGGTATGGCCTGCGCGGGGCGGCCGTTGCAGCGAACATCTCCTACTGGCTCATCTATGCCGCGCAGTTCATCTACTTGGTCAGCGGCCGTTTCCCTGAAGCATGGAAGGGGTTCTCCGTTCTTGCGTTCAAGAACCTCGGTGCATTCGTCAAGCTGTCCCTCGTGTCTGCCGTCATGATTTGGTTGGAAATACTCCCTCAATTTCTAAATTAATGTTATTCCAAAATTTTGCACAACAATCAGAACACAATAATACTCCCTCCATGCTTTTTAAGTAACGTTTTTATATTTTGTGTGGTCTATGAGATGTGATTTGACCATTATTTTTTTTATAAATTAATCTTATTATATACTAATAAAATTAGAATATTATTTTTAAAGACAAATCTAATGATATAGTTTTCATGTAGTTAATCTAGATAGTTCCAAACTTTAGAAAGTTTGATGACATGAATTGTAGGGCATCACTTGAAATAGAACAGAGGGAGTACAAAAGAGCATATTACCCTTTTTTATCTGTTACTTATTGCTCTTGATGTCGTATGTTACTCTAGTCCACATTAATAAATAACTATAAAAATAGGAAAAAGCAGTGTATGTAGAGAAAAAAAATGGTAAAAAATTGCCTCAAAAATTTAGAATTACATATATGTAGGACTAAACTGTGGAAATTAGAATGAGATGTATTTAACAATGGGTGAGTAATTAATATATATTTGCTTTTCAGCGCTACATTAAAAATTTTCCAGTTAATAATACTCCACCAATGGTCTGATCCATAGTTATATATATGATATTTCATTCAGTTCCCATTTTTGTAATTCGTATGCATAGCTTGGAGTTTTGGTACTACGCTGCACTGCTCATTCTCGTGGGTCTCCTTAAGAATGCCAAACTCCAGCTTGACATCATGTCAGCTAGGTAAGTGTTTCTTACTTGTCACCTCTTGCAAACACCAATGGCTTATGCGTATTGCATATGATTAATCGTTTTTAATGTTTCAAATGTTTCTCCTATCGTATTTTACAGCATCAACTACGAGTTCTGGATCATGATGGTTGCACTGGGCTTCAGTGAAGCAGTCAGGTACAAGAAAAATCTGAAACATAAACCCTAGTCAACTAACTTCATCAGTTAGAACAGAGCTCACACACGTTTAATTTCTGTGTCCATATCTATGCTTCAGCGTGAGGGTGTCAAATGAGCTCGGGGCGAATAGGCCTAAGGATGCCAAGTTCTCAGTGGCCGTGGCGGTCTCGACATCCGCCTTCATGGGGGCCATCTTCATGGCCGTCTTCTTCATTTGGAGGACAAGCTTGCCAAGGCTGTTCAGCGACAACAAGGAAGTGGTGGAGGGAGCTGCAAGATTAGGGTATCTGCTTGCTGTGACCGTCTTTTTCAGCAGCGTCGGGCCTGTGCTCTCAGGTACCCCTCCAGACACAAATAATTATCATTTTAGATATAGATACACTCAAATTTTCGTAACTTTGACTGCCGATACTGTTTTAAATACTTAAGTTGGATACATGAAAATCATATGTGTAGATTTGTCTTGAAATGTACTTTCATAATATTATAGTTTTATTGGGTTTTATAAATATATCATAATAGAAATTAGTGGTCAAAGTTGTATTTTAGAGATCATATCGATGTCCAAACGATAACTATTTGTGATTGAAGGGAGTTATTAAAAAGAGACATTTTACCTTCTGAGGAGTTATCAAAATTTACGTTGAGGTAATACCAAGTATCAAAAGTTAGTACCTCCACCATATAAAGTTTTTGTATCTCTTAATATTAACTCAATGTAAATTTTGGTACTTTCAAGAATTATAAATAGTCTCAGTTAACAAAGCATTTAAGAAGTTTACTATCAAGTTGCTGCTCTTGCTCGTATGTTTATTCATGCATCCAACTTTTACGAAAAACTGAGCAACTTTTCAGGTGTGGCAGTAGGAGCAGGCTGGCAAGTGCTGGTTGCATTCATAAACATCGGTTGCTACTACTTGGTGGGTGTTCCATTTGGGGTCCTGTTTGGCTTCAAGCTAAAACTTGGTGCATTGGTAAGATCAGTCGACAATGAATACTTCTAGTCGTCTACATATACTCGGTTAGCTTACTGATCACCAATTCACCATGTCTGTTTGATGCAGAAGTAATGCTCTTATATATGTTCTTCAATGTTGCAGGGGATATGGATGGGCATGCTGACAGGCACGTTACTCCAGATGGCCATACTTCTTTTCATTGTCAATAGAACAAAGTGGGAGAGACAGGTACAACCGTACAAGTACTACTTAAAAAGATTTTTCCTGTATGAAATTAACAACGTACAAATTGGTGAAAGAAGATGAATTGTGAATATTACAGACCATGTTGGCAGCAGCGAGGATCGTGGAGATGGGTGGAGAAAATGAGGACCAACCATTGATGGCATCTACATGTATTGATGATGAGATGGATCCTGCAAATGCGGAAATTTATATGCACACAACCAAGACAAACATAGAATTAGTGTGTAAAGATCAAGCATAAAACTTCATTTATAATTGGGTAATTTTTTCCTTGTTTGCTCAGACGATCAGTGTCACCACGCATATGTTTCTGTTATGGGAAATTAACAGAGAGAGAGAGAGAGAGAGAGAGAGAGAGAGAGAGAGAGAGAGAGAGAGAGAGAGAGAGAGAGAGAGAGAGAGAGAGAGAGAGAGAGAGAGGGCAATCCAACTGGCTTGGTACCGTCCTCCTGGCTAATGGGTACAGTTCGAGTCCCATTAACTACATGGGTTATGTGGATTTTCCATAATTTGATGACTTCTATGCTTTGAAGATGACTATACAGTATATGATAACACAGGTTCCTGATCTTCATTATTTTTCACGGAAAACTAGCATTCATGCATTACTACATAGTTACACATAGACACATCCTGTAAAAATACGAAGGAGTTGCAAATTTGGTGAAATTCGGATGTAGAAGTTTCATAAAACTCTTACACAATTACCAAATTACCATAGATAGAGAAGGAATATCTATTACCAGGATTCATATTATCCTTGACGGGTGAAAACCGTCAGAGATTGCATCTCTGATTGGTTAGGGAAGATTAAGAATGATTGAAGGATCGTGTCAGTGAAAAGACATCCAGGTCATGGTAGTAGAAACCGAGTCCCAGGTATCTAGAGGGGATGAGCAAACTAGATCTGGAAGAAGAGGGGAGGGAACAGGTAGAGGTTGGAGCTTTTTCTTTCTTTTTGTCCGAGATAAGATAGGTACAGAGGTTGAGTTCGGTTTGTGTTGAGATGGATAAATGGAGGCCCATTTTGCTTGACAGTGCGCGCAAAACGTCAACAAAACCACCTTTTCTGACGGTTTTTTCCTGATCCACTGTGGTTCCCCTGTCGGTCATTCATTGCATGTCAAGGACTGGATTTTTTCTGATGGACTATGGTAGTGATCTATGCAAAAGTTCAATACCAAACTCAAATCTCGTTTGCAAGATAATAAATGGAAAATTTCTTAATCAACAGAGTAAATGCATTCCTCATTTCAACTTCCAACTTCCAATTCCAAGCTGGATGAACCGATTCCTTACTGTTGACAACATAATGTCCGCCGGTCTTGACGGTGCTCGCCTCTCACGTTCCTGAGGGATACAGGCATCTCTCCACACAACAATAGTATTTCCATTTCCTATTTTCCATATCAGCCCTTTCACGAGCAATTACCACCCAAAAATAATGGCTTGTGCACGAACACGAAGCATTTTTGGGCAACCACCGTTCCGGAATGAAGTGCTAGCGGTGATCCGACATGGAGAAGGACGTATCAACGATGGTGATGTGGTCCCCCTCGAGAGCACTAATTTCCTGAGGGCTTTGGTAGGGTACTGGGGAGGAGTTTACCAGTGCAAGCAATTGCAATGTGACGTGGTGGATGAGAAGATTGGTGGCTGCCGGAGTTGGAGAAGAAAATCTGGGCAGCAGCGGTGGAGCCGTGGAGGTGATTTGGGGTGGCAAGGTTGTGCGCGAAGGAAACAGGATTGAGAAGAAGGATGACAGGGACATTGACATGGATGCTCACGTGGCTACCCCATGTCAGAGAAACATATACAGGTAGACCGCACATCAGCCAAAGCATGGTGGTCTAGGGGAGGGAGGGAAGGTGTGTCGACTGGTTACGAGAGTTAGGCCTCGTTTGGTACGGTTCCAGATTTTAGTAGAAACAGAAACGGTTCTAGATTCTTGGTAGAAACGTTTCAGGTAGAATCAGAATCACTTTCTGCAAACCATTTGGTATGGTTTCAGATTCTAGTAGAAACTAGTGAAACGGGGTTAAGGGTGATTAAACCACGGTGTGGAAAAAGGAGAAACGTTCCGAGGAGAATCATTCCGAGTTTTAGCCCGTTTGGCTGGGTTTCTCCCAGATTATAGTAGAAACAGCTCGGTTCCAAGTTGCCAAACGGGGCCTTAGTAGCCAATGTAGTGTGTTATGTTGTGAAACGGATGTTCACTCACGTCAATCAACAGCACGACAAAGCAATCACACGAATAGAAGAAGGAGAAGCACACCATATAAAGAGAAAGCTCTCTCTTTATTAGATTGATTTTTCTGTACAAGACAATGTCCTATATATATAGTGGATGATACCTGGAGATTAATTCGAATTCGCCAACCAATGGATATAGTCCTTCCATACAGGGACACGGACTCTAACCATATCATAACACCCCCTCTTGGGCGAATACCGCGTAATGCACATGTCTCATTAAAAACTACTCCTAAAATCCAGTGGGAAAAAGGGATGGAGAAAAGAGTACATTGCACTCGCACTCCGTGTTACACTAGTTGCCTCATTAAAAACCTTCATGTGAGAAAACTTCAGAAAAACTCACGAAGGAAAAAATAGCACAACTTATAATCTTCAGGATATAAACTATGATCTTTAGGATAGAGAAAAAGGGGTTATGGTTCAGGATTTACTCCCCCTGAACTCTGCAAATCTCTAAGTCGCCTCATTCCAATGCCGTTGATGTACCTTTGGAAGGTAGACTTTGGCAAAAAAATTTGTAAATAAATCTGCTAGATTTTTACATAACTTAGTTTGCATTATTTTTATCTCACCATTCTTCTGGAGTTCGTGAGGATAGAAGAACTTAGGGCAATATGTTTCGTGATATTGCTCTTTACATAACCCATTTGCATTTGTGCAACACAAGCAACATTATCTTCATAGATAATAGTAGGGGTATCGACGGTATTCAGACCATATGACTTCTGGATATGGTTAATTACACGTCTTTAGCCAAACACATTCCCGTGAGGCTTCATACAGAGATATAATCTCTGAGTTGTTGGTAGAAGTGGCTACTAAAGTCTGTTTAAAAGATTGCCAAAAAATGGCTGTACCACTGCAGAGAAATACAAAAACCAGTCTTAAATTTGGCACTGTGAGGATCAGATAGATAGCCAACATCTATATTTTTCACCATAGTTAAGTCTTGATTCTTTAGGAAAAACAATCCAAGATCTAGAGTACCTTAGGGGTATATGAGTAAAGTCTTGATATTAGCCCAATATCTTCTGGTTGGAACTATGATGTTTCATGCTAGTAAATTTATTGCGAATGTAATATCAGGTCTTATGCAATTCGCAAGATATATAAGTGCACCAAAAGCACTCAAATATGGAATCTTCAGCCCCTAAGACTTCCTCATCTTCCATCCTTGGTCTAAATGGGTCTTTGTCCGCTTCAAGGGATCTTACTACCGTGGGGGTTTTCAAAAAATGAGATTTATCCATGTTAAACCTTTCCAATACCTTCTTGGTATAGGCAGACTGGTGTACTAAAATTCTTTATGGGAAATGCTCAAGCTGCATGCCTAAGCAGTATTTGGTTTTACCCAAATCCTTCACTCAAACTTCCTCGTGAGGTAAGCACATGCTTCCTTTATTTCCTCTGTGGCTCCAATAATATTCAGATCATCGACATATACTGAGATGACACAGAATCCATTCCGAGATTTCTTTATGAACACACAGGGACAATATTCCTTCTTCAGGAGGAACTCACTAAGTCGGTCGTACCACACTCTCCCCGACTGTTTAATCCGTATAGCAGTCTCTTCAGTTTGACGCTATACATATTGCGATTATTAGGATCCGGAACTTTAACTCCTTCAGGGATTTCCATATAAATATCTGTATCCAGTGACTCATATTAATATGCGGTCACCACATCCATCAACTGTATGGTTAAATTTAAGCTAGCTGTCATTGATATTAAATATCAGAACGTTATTCCACTCATCCAAGGAGAATATGTTTCATCGTAATTGATGCCAGGTTTCTACGTGAACCCTTGTGCTATAAGCCTCGCTTTATATCTCACCACCTGGTTGTTTTCATTTCTCTTCCAGATGAAAACCCATTTTGATCCTACAGGGAATACTTTAGGAAATGTTCAGTCAACGGGACCAAGAACTTTTCTCTTATTAAGCGAGCGCTGCCTCAATTGCTTTTTCATTTGACCCTATATAAGTGCTTCTGGCACTCCGCCATGGACTTTGGTTCTGGATCCAGATTTGAGCAATTTTGGAGGCAAAATATGTTGACAATTGTAGTCTCTCTTTATATACAATTCTCCTGCATCACTTCAGGGATATCTCTTTATTAATTTCTTCCAGCTCCTTGTGATTTCCCACAATGATGAAGTCTGGGTGTTCCGACTTCCCAGCGTTGGATTGTGCGCACAAATATACACTGGGGTTATCAACTTCAGGATGGATCATTTCAGCGATGTTACCATCTTCTAGATGGCTCACTTCAGGGATTTTCTCAACATCAGGTTGAGCTTCTTGCACTGTCATGGATAGTGTTCTCATTTGTTTGGTTCTCTATTTCTAGGGATGTCTCCGCGGAATTGAGTCCCTTGCACCTGGAGGCCTCCCCCTCATTTTATCACGAGGGTCAAGAGTGGGTTCAATATCCTTCTAGGATATTTCCACTCTTTCAAGTTCATATACTGCAGGTATATGAGATCATTCCACTCCCTTATGATCAGTTAAGTTATTTGGTAGATTATTAACTTATTTGTTGCAGATTTATTACTCTCTGAACTTCAAGTTCTGTCTCTTTAGTGCGTGGATCTAAGGACTAGGCATTCTTTAATGTGGTACTTATCTCCCCCTAATACTGAAAAAAGTCCTTAGTACAATCAGCGTACCGAGCCATGTACAGATTCCCTGTCATAGGCCCTAGGTGTTTAATAATTGACGGAGATTCATAACCTACATAGATCCCCAAATTCCAGTGAGGTCCCATGGTGGTACGCTATGGTGGAGAGATTGGCATGTATACAACACAGCCAAAATTTCACAGATGGGAAATACTTAATTATCTTCCACGCACTATATGCAATGGGGAAATTCCACAATATGCAGTTGATCTGAGTTGAGTTAATATCGCGCTGGCCCGAACAACTGGTGGGTAGCCTACTATTCTGCAAAAGTGGACGAGCAATAAATTTTATTCCTTCAATAATGACTCTACAAGGCCATTCTAATGTGTGGGCATGAGGTACTAAATATTTTGCATTAATTCCCAGAGTCATATAATAATCATTAAATGCTTTTGAAGTAAACTCGTTAGCATTGTCCATTTGAATAGACTTGATTCTTTCTTCTGGAAAGGAGGCTCTAAACATCAAAATTGGGGCAATTAATTTTGGCATAAACATGGTTCCTAGTAGATAAGAGACATATATAGGACCATCTAGTATAAACATCTATCAGTACCATAAAATATCTGAAAGGGCCCAACTGGGGCTAAAAGGTCCACAGATATCACTTCGAATTTTCTCCAGGAAATCCAGTGATTCTTCCCTAACTTTTAGGTAAGAAGATCTAACTGTAACTTTTCTTATAGCACAAACGGGGCATAAGAAACTTCAGGTCTAGGAAAGTCTTTATGCAATGGCCAACAGAATTACTAATTATTTTATCATAATTTGAACTCAAGATTACCTAGTCAATCCACTAGATCTTAAATATTTCTGGGTTTTTATCGCAACACAAACTTCAAATTTTATATGTGCATAGTATAACCCGGAGAGAAGGAAGAAAGTTTTTCAACCACACATTTATTACACCCAATAAACTTAGATATGGGTAGGCATTCTGTACCATCCTCTTACTCTACATATGGAAACCATTCAGACCAATGTCTTTAAAACATAAGTGAGTACGACTGTACTCAGGGTATAATATGACATTCTTCTGGTGCCAACTATAAGAGCATCGCTTCTGGCGATGGTCATAATATTTTTTAATTTACTTAGTGTGGTACAACTGTCTTCTAGACAGATTTCTTCCTCCGTCATTGGATTATACTTTGTTCTATATTAGAAGTATGATTTAACAATCAAACAATTTTTGCATCAGGAAAAATTGTAGAATATAGAACAAACATAGCACAATCCATCAAATATCTGGAAAATTGGTATTTATTTAATTTTAAAATGATAATGGCTCAATAGGAGCGTAGACCAATTGTTCATTCAGGAATTAGAGTTAAATTGATGAGAAGTCTTATAAGGAATATGTGACATCGAGTAGAGAAGTGAAGAAATACTTAGGAGACTAATCCAGGTCTCCATATAAGTTGTATGTGTCCTTCTGGGACTTCTCGAACTCAATAATTTTAAGAGCCATATCGTTATACTTTTCAGTGACTGTGTCAACAACAGGTCGTACGGTGAAGTATAACATAACATTATTTTCCAGTGGATTTTGTGTAAGGGTTTACTACATACTTCGGGATGCTATGGTTGCACGACCAATGGCCAATGCATTCATACCTAAAACAAGGTTATTCAGGGTTCGCAACCTTATTTAACTAAATCTTTCTTCTGAAAAAAACCCCCTGGCCCTTTAACTCTACTTATCCACTATAAATTTTCTCTTCCCCTAGTTGCTCTGCCATACTTCCATATCCCTTTTATTCCTTTGGCATTTTCTACGGCTATAGTTATTGCTAGCCTACTGAGCATTTGCATATGCTTCAGGCATTGAATAACTCCCATTAGGAAGTTCGTAATGATTCTCCATCAGGAGTTCACTACGCTTTTCTGCTTCTAGCAAAATGCATATAAGCTCGGAGTACTTCTGGTACTTGTTATGATGATACTATTATAGCAGTATCCTCATATTGGGAGCCATATAAGCTTGGAGTACTTCTGGTACTTGGTATGATGATACTATTATAGCAGTATCCTCATATTGGGGTGGAAGGTACAAAATATCTTGTCGATCATTTTAGCATTAATAACTTTCTGGTACATAATGTTAGTTTAGTGGCAAGCTTGTGCATGGCAAAGTTGTATGCTGCTATAGCCTTTAAATTCCTGAGAGTGCGGGAGGGTCCATTCGTGTTGTGCTTTTGGCAACATGATAGATCTTTGCTGGTTATATATTTTTCCTTTAAGGAATTTTAAAGTACCAGTTGATCCTCTTTCATCAAAATATACGACCTTTAGGTATGTATGAAAATGGAGTCTCAGGAAGTGTAAGGCCGTACATTTGGCGGCTTATGGAAGAGCAGGGGTACCAGCTTCAGGCCGGGATACAATAGCTCTTAAAGACCTAGCTATCATTTTAATCTTAGGACTCATTACCCGAGTAAGCTAATTGTTGCCATTATGGGCAAGCTAAATAATTTTCACTTTGCGACGTCTAACATATCATATTTCTATTTATGTAAAATGATTTTTACTACAGGTAAAGTCAATGTATTGCATGCTCACTGTTCAATTAGTAAAGCTTAGTCTATATCTATTCAGTAGATAATTATCTGAAATTTTCTAGAATTTTCCTAGCAATTTTCATGATTTTCTTCTAATTATTTAAGCAATTTTCAGAATTACTAAATAGCAGAAAAATAATTTTCAATGTGAAATTATGCTAGGACAATAAATCCAGAGACACAAAGCTCCCAATATTCTATGTCGAATTTTCCTAGCATTTTCATGAATTTATGTTGATTAACAAGCAATTTTTGGAAATACTTTGTCAGCGTATGAGCTAACAGACCCCTTCCAAAATGGGGCGTAAGAAGTTCGAACGGGTGGCTTTCGTGGAGATTGCTCGAGATACGGTGGAAAGAAAACAGACGAAGCTCACAAGAAGACACTCTGGTTTATCCAGGTTCGGGCCCTCCTCACGAGTAATAGCCCTAGTCCTGCTTGTGTTATTCTTGCTGGTGTTCTTGGAGAAATCGAAAGAACCAGGAACAAGGAACTCCCGGCCTCTAACCCCAAAGGAGGATGAACCAGTCTAAAAGATAGAACCCCATCTCCCATGCACCCCAGCTACCTTTTATACTCGGGCTGGCTGGGGCGCACGGGGCTTACAATAGTACAGCACACTGAGTACACTGCCCCATCGCATTTAATGCACCTATCACTGTTCTTGCAGCGCACTTAATGCCCTGGCACAACCGTCCTCTCTCCTGCCTCGGGCCCCGCTCCTGTCGGCTCCGCCCTCTCTGCCGGGGTGGGAAATTGCGTCGTGACGTCACTCGCAATTATGGCGCGCGTTGGGAACACACGCCGCCATACTGTGACCTTCACTACCCCCATTTAATGCGCACGATACGCATTAAATGCCTTTGACCTTCCGTGTGGTGGCACAAGTTACTAGGTGGCCTCGGGAGCTGGGCGCCAGCGGTGTGGCCTGGGCGTCGCGCGTCCGCCTGGCGACCACCTTACTAACCGCTACCGCCAGCGGCATGGCCTGGTCGCCACCTGTCCGCCGGGCGATCACTCTGCTGACCGCCAGCGGCATGGCCTGGTCACCAACTGCCCGCTGGGCGATCACTCTGCTGACTGCCAACGGCGTGGCTTGGACGTCACGTGTCTGCTAGGCGGCTCTTACTAAGGTGAAGTGGGCACCCTGGTGTAGAATACACCGACAGTAGCCCCCGGATCCACCCTGGAGCGTCTTCATGCCTTTTTTGAAAAAGCGTCTCAGTCTCCCGGGTGGGTCCATCATAAATGCCCACGTAGCGCTGCGGCTTTAAATGCCGCCGCTGTTTCCGGGCATCGAGGTGGAGCATGCAGCCGCCCCCGCCTCGTAACCGGCGCGGGCCTTTGGAACGTGCCCGCGCCTTTACTAATTTTTTGGGCTTCCCGCCATCGAACTGCCGCGCCCCTTCGGGTCTCCCGCCGAAGCATTCCTTCATGCGCCTATATATATACAAGTGGCCAATGGGGGAGTGGTTCGTTCTTTCCTTTCAGCCTCGCCCAACTACTAAGCCCTAGCCTTTGCTTCTTGCGAACTGCTCCTTTGCCGTGCATCGCCTCCCTCTTGCACCTTCGCTCCTTCGCTCACATGGCGCCGCCAGCACCTCTGCTCCCTCCATCGACCGTCGAGGATGTCGACACCGCGAGGTTTTCCCGGTACATCTCCTGCGGCACCGTCCGCACTCGCGCCGGGACCGCCGCGCCCGGCTGCCGCCCGGGAGAAGTAATCTTCTTCGGCTGGGCGATGCTAGCGGGTCTCCTCCTTTCGATCTCTGACTTCTACCTCGCCGTCCTCAACTTCTACTCCATCCACAACATTCACCTTCCTCCTAACTCTGTCATCCTTCTTGCTGTCTTTTCCCACTTCTGCGAGATGTTCGTGGGAGTGGCCCCCAACCTTCCTCTCTTCCGCTTCTTCTACTCCTTGTGCGCGGCCAAGGACACCTCCACCACGTCAGGCTGCTGCCACCTCCGCCTTCAGGACGGCGCGGCTTCACGCTACATTCCGCTGGACCTCCGTTCCAACTGGAGGACTTGGCGCAACGAGTGGCTCTACGTCGAGGACGACAGCGGCGTAGAGGTCCTGGAGTTGCCGACTGGGCCAGCGGTCAGCACCCCTACCTGGGGAGCTCACGTCGACGAGACGCCTGAGCTCCAGACTATGTTGGCCCACGTGGACCAGCTGCGAACAGCGGGCCTGACGGGTGGCATGGTTCTCTGGGACTACATCTCTTAGAGAATCAGCCCCCTGCGCCGCCGTGCTCGCCCTGCCTGGTAGTACACGGGCCCCGATGACATGACTAGCACAGCTCCCGGAGGTAGGTTACTTGTTTTTCTCTCTTTCTGGTGCTTTTTGCAACCGCCGCTGAACTAACGATGGCTTCACTCCTCTCTTTTTTTCTTCTTTCTTTTTTTTTCAGCCACAGGGGACTTGTCCCCCGCAAAGCTCGAATCCTGGATGGGCTTGCTGGGTGCCTCTAGCAACCTCCCACCTTTCCCGACGGGCGCGCTCCCACTCTTCCGAGTGGAGCCCCAGGAATGCGTGGCGATCACCCGTGCCATGCCCACCATGGACGCCATGGGACTGGTGAACACGCCCCGCCAAGGGGCATTGACGATCCGGGACCCTCCTCCAGCTGGCGACCAGAGGAGGGGCAAGCGCCCCACTGACGACGACGCCCCTGGTGCCAGCCCCAGGAGGGTTCGCGTACCGCTATGGGGCGCGGCGACCACGACCGGGGCGGGGAGCTCTACGGCAGCCACAGCTGCCACTTCAACTGCTCCCGTCGAGGTGATGTAGGGTCGAGGATGCGCCTAGAGGGGGGGGTGAATAGGCGTTTTAAAAATTCTTCTTACTAATCGAGGATCGCCTCTAATTACCCCTATGTCAAAACCTACACAAAGATTATGCGCAAGCGGAAGACTAAGGTTTAGACAATTAAAGCCTAAATCAACTAGGCTCACTAGTGCACTAACTAAATAAGTCTCTAACTAGAATTGCTAGGTTGATCAAGCAAGCTACACTAAGCAATTCTATTCACAATCAAGCAATTGATAATATTGCAATAATGTAAATGCTTGAAAGTAAAAGAGACAAGGGACACGTTACTTTTTACCGTGGTTCGGAGATAACCCTCCTACTCCACGTTGAGGAAGTCCAACTCACTTTGGACCGGCCCACTCACTTGAGCCTTCACCTCGAATCCACTAAGGTTGCTTTTTACCCCGCCGGGTAGGCTAAGCACCAACCTTCACAAACTTTCGCCGGGGCTTCTCACAAACCTCGAGAGCTCCCGTGCACGACGCACCTACGCCGTCTAGGAGGTCACCACCTCCAAGAGCAATAAGATGAGCACTCCTCTCAAGCTTCACCGAACGCACCTCCGCGTCTCCGGTGATCACCTAGTGCAACTCATGCAACTAGGGTCCTCTCAATCCCCCTCTAATTGCCACTCATGCAATTAGGATCACTCTTGAGCTCAAAACCAAATTGGAAGGGGCAAAACCATGCAAAACCCTCCCACAAACTCAAACCTAGCTCAAGAACACTTTAGAGTGTAGCAACAACCAGCTAATGCCCCCCAAGGGGGTCTTATATAGCCCCACACACGAAAACTAGCCGTTGGAGGCAAAACTGCCACTTTTCAGCCAAGTCCGGCACTACCGGCCTCATAGCCCCGGTAGTGCCGGCCTTGACCTCCAACGGTCGGCAACGGCTAGTTACCCGGCACTACCGCAGGCAAACTGCCGGTAGTGCCGCTCAGCAACGATCACGGCCCCTTTGGGCGATCTGCCGCCTCAGGGCAAACCACGGACACTGTTACGTAGAAACAACTACCGGGGTCCAACCCCCGGTACTGCCGCACCTCCGGCAGTACCGGCCCCACATGGGCGGTAGTGCCGGCCAACACCTCAGAGCACTCTGCTCTCTGGAAAACTGCTACCGACGTAATAGGGCTGGTAGTGCCGACTTGAGCGGCAGTACCGCTCCCATAAGCGATCGCCGGCCAGACGGTACTAGCCCTACTACCTTCGGTAGTGCCGGCCTCAGGAGAAAAACCAGTTTTTCCCAAAAACTTTTCTCCAAAACTCAATCCGACAATCCTTTGAACCAAGGGGTGATCAAACCATGATCACACTTAGTTGCAAAACACTTTTGCAACACCACTAAACCATGCTCAAAGAATTCAACCAAACTCCAAATCGTTTGCGACAAACACCCCTCGCAAACATCTCAAAGATTATATTTGCAAGAACGTATTAAGCAAATAAAACCCGGAGTCTATAAGGTTTATCCTCTTAGCCATGTGATGGTCAAACCATGACCAAACGGACTTGCAAAAACCACGGTGCAAGTATCACATGCTTTTAGGACCGGAACCCATAGACCTCCAGTTTATTCGCACAACGAACTTGCAAATAAACAGTCAAAACATTATATGCTTGAGCATTCTCTTTTTGCAACAAATGCAAAAAGCCTAGCCCCAAGCAAACTCCAAACACTTTGCGGAAAAACTTTTCGCAATCAACTCAAAGACGTATTTGCAAAAAAAATCATTAAGCAAATAACCAACGAGTCTATGAGTTTGATCCTCCTGGCCATGTGATGGTCAAATCATGACCAAACAGACTTGCTAACACAATGGTGCAAGTATCACATGAACTCAGGATCGAAACCCATAATCAAATTAAATCAAATCAGAGTGCATGAGCTCTCTAATTGCAACTCCTGCAATTCTCTAGCCCCATGCACTAAACCAAACACATACTTGAGCTCTCTCCGTTTGCAACCCGTGCAAATATAGCTCCAAGCAAAAACTCCAAATCAAATCGAATCGAATCAGAGTGCATGAGCTCTCTAATTGCAACTCCTGCAATTCTCTAGCACCATGCACTAAACACTTGCTTGAGCTTTCTCCGTTTGCAACCCATGCAAATATAGCTCCAAGCAATACCAAATAAACGCAATAAGATTTTTGTTTAGAAAACAAAAACAAAGCATGAAGCTTCATCTATTGCAACACATGCAAATAAATGAATTTCACGCAAAAGCCAACGCATTAGCTTATCCTATTTGCAACGAATGCAAATCAAAGCTCAATGCGAAAACTCCAAGCACAAGCTTGACCTATTTGCAACAAATGCCAAATAGAACTTATGCAAAATCCAAGCACGAGCTTCACCCATTCGCAACACATGCCAAATGGATAGCTCTATGCAAAAACCAAATCCAAATAAGATTTGAGCTCGAGTGACTACAGGATTGAGATCACCAACTTATGATAAAGCTTAAAGCAGGAACTCAACCCCTCTTAATAGTACGACGCTAATAACTAGACTCAAAGACTAGGAAGGTCCTTAGCCTAACTAGTTATACCTTAGCCGCATAAGCAATCCCCTTTTGGGGTCTTTATGATCTTTAATAGACTTGTACCCCCGGGATCATCACTCTGGCTGTCTCTTGAAGTCTTTAGATCTTCAATCATCTTATCTTCAAGATCGTCACCCAGCTCTATAATCTTGTTCATCTCTTCTTGATGAACCTTCTTCTTTTCAACCTTTGGAACTAACCTGGCTCAATCATCACTTATAGAAATGGTTAGTCCAAGATGCATGGTTGTCTCAATCATCTAAGTACTCCATTAACACATAATGGATACCACTTACATCAATTGAGCACAACCTAAATCAATCAAATGAACTTATATGTGTCTTGAGTACATGATGCAACTAATGCTTCATACTGCTCAAGAACTCTTCATTTGCCTTTAATCAATCACAAGAACACCATCAACACATGATGAAATGTTCTTTGATGATTAGAAGACAAATGAACTCAATTTAAACATTCATTTAAATTGATATGTTCCAATGTATTGATCCTTTTAAATATATGGAGTGAAGAATAGATCAATACATCGATACATCAAGTTCAAGTGTGAACTCCCCCTAAATATGTGCATCCATGTAATATATGGATTGGGAAACATAATGCACATTTTGTGATTAATGTCATGGAGAATTCAAACTTAAACTTGAATTCAAAGTATGCAATTTATACTAGAATGGATATGCATACATACCTTGGTTTTTCATTTTCCATCCAAATATGAGACTATTAAATGTAACTCAATAAACATGTTAGTCTCAATAAGATTAGATTTGTCATTAAACAAAGATTAATCATTAATCTAAACCAATCACCAAAACCAAATGGAGCTTGAACTTACAGGTGATTGAAGTTGGCACCGCTCCGACCATAGCTCCGCCGGCACCGGTCCTTCCTCCGTCGCCGCCGGCGCAGGTCGATCCTCCGCCGCCGCCGGCGCAGGTCGACCCGCCTCCGCCGCCGGCACCGGTCCTCCCTCCGCCGCCGCTGGCGCAGGTCGATCCGCCTCGGTTGCCACCGCCAGTACTCTGCCATGAAAGGATCAGAGCAGGAGAACTCCTTTCTCGCTTGGTTGACGACTAGCAGCGAGTCGCCCTTGACTTGTAGACGCCGAACTTTGATGGCCGCGTCGGCGCGAAGCCCCGCCAGCATGCCTTCGTACTCGGCAACGTTGTTGGTGGCCTTGAAGTCCAGGACGACCACGCACTTGAGGAGGTCCCCGGTTGGGGAAACCAGGAGGACCCCAGCCCCCGCGCCTTCGAGCCGGAAGGAACCGTCAAAGTAGTGTGCCCAGGGGGAGGGCGCAGGGGTTTCCTCAGTCTCAGACTCGGCAGGAGTCCACTCGACAACGAACTCTACCAGCCTTTGACTCTTGATCGCAGCACGGGGGGCGAATTTGAGGCCGAACTCCCCCAGCTCCACATACTACTTGGCAATGCGGCCTTTAGCTTCGCGGTTGTGAAGGATCTCGCGCAAGGGGTAGGCCGAAACCACTGTGATCTCCCTTTCTTGGAAATAATGCCACAACTTCCTGGATGCCACCAGCACGGCGTACACCATCTTCTTGGCTTGCGGATACCTTGTTTTCGCATCATGTAGCACCTTGCTGACGTTGTAAACTGGCCGCTGGACGCCTTCACGCTCCGCCACCAGTGCTGCGCTCACAACCGCAGGATTGGCCGCCACATATAACAGTAGCGGCTCGCCTAGCTCGGGAGCGACCAGCACCGGGGAGGAGGAGACGTACTTCTTTAATTCTTCGAGTGCTTGTTGCGCTTCTGTAGTACACTCGAAGGAGTTGGTCTTCTTCATCAGCTTGAAAAAGGGGAGACTCTTCTCTCCAAGCCAGGCTATGAACCGGCCAAGAGAGGCCAGGCGACCAGCCAAGCACTGGACTTGCTTGAGCCGTGTGGGTGGTTGCATGCGCTCGATGGCCGCGATCTTTTCCGGGTTGACCTCGATTTCACGATTAGAAATGAGGAACCCAAGCAGCTTTCCAAACGACACACCGAACACACACTTCTCAGGATTTAGCTTCAAACAATACCGCCGGAGGTGGGAGAAAGTCTCCTCTAGATATTCAACAAGCCTTGCAGTCTTTTTGGTCTTCACTACGAAGTCATCAACATATACTTCAAGATTTCTTCCAATTTGCGACCGAAATACAGTGTGCATAGCTCGCTGGTAGGTTGAACCAGCGTTCTTCAACCCAAATGGCATTCGGACATAATAGTACACACCTAGAGGGGTCACAAAAGCAGTCTTCTCCTTGTCTTCCCGCGCCATGCTGATCTGGTGGTAACCCGAGTAGGCGTCTAGGAAGCAGAAGACCTCGCACCCGGCTGTGGAATCGACGACAATGTCTATCCGCGGCAGGGGGTACGGGTCCTTGGGGCAGGCTTTGTTGAGGTCGGTGAAGTCGATGCACATCCGCCACTTCCTGTTTGACTTCTTGACGAGCACAGGGTTGGCCAACCACTCGGGGTAGGCGGCCTCCCGTACAATCCTCGCCTACAGCAGTTTCTCTACCTCATCCCGAATGGCATCTTGCCGCTCTGGTGCCTGCCTTCGGACTTTCTGCCAGACTGGGTGCACTCCAGGGAGCATTGCCAATCGGTGCTCAATCACCTCCCTAGGGACCCCGGTCATCTAAGATGGTTCACAGGCGAACACATCTAAGTTAGACCGGAGGAAGGTGACGAGCGCGTCTTCCTATTTGGTGCTGAGGCTGGCACCAATCTTCACGACCTTCCCAGAACCGTCCTCGCCCACAGGGACCGCCTTCACCTCACCCGAGGAACCAGGTGAGGCGCGGGCCTTGACCGGGGGGAGCTCTGGGCGGTCGTCCTCGCCTCGGGCCGAGCAGGTGGTGCCGGCCAGGTCTTGCACCTGCTTGCTGAGGCGCAGGGTGTAGGACCCTCACTTTTATGCTACAGTGCAAACATAAAAGCAAGGTTCTAATGTGCATACTGTACCATTCCCATGATCAGTGGCTGGCACGCACAAAACACAATTTGGAATCACAACCATACAAAAGTTTCATATTTTATTACAGCGGAAGTATTGATACAATATGACCGAGAAGGTCAACTTAACTATAGCAAAAGAATCAGATGTCTTGTAGTTTGCCACATAATCCACAGGCAACTGACAAGGTAAAGCCTTAGAAAGAACTGTCGTTAATAATCCCGTTTTCCTGCGTTGGAGTACTTGTCGAGATATCCTGTCTAAAAACAACAATGATAGCAAGGGTGAGTACGTTGCGTACTCAGCAAGACTTGTAGTGTTTGCAAAACCTGAATTATATGCAAGCTGAATAGAAAGTGGGTTTCTACGGTTGTTTTGCATAAAGCGAAAGTTTTGAATGAAGTAATACTGAATAGTAATGGAAAGCGTAAATAAAAATTTAAGACAGTTTGATAAGTAATTGAGATAACAAGTAATAAAAAGAATAATAACATTTTACTCACGTCCCTTTTGTGAGTGAAATAACGAAAAAGACCCTCCATGGTCTTATACGAACAAATATGACAATAAGTGACATTTAACAAATGTGAATCATTTTCCAAATCATTTGATCAAGAGTTTTTAGAAAATAGAAAACATTTAACTATGTGATGACTTTACCAAGTGCTCATGACCGTGAGCGCGGCTAATCGATTAGGTTTAGACTCTGCAGAGTTTGTACAGCTTTACCCACAAGATATGTTCTCCCTTTGTGGCAGTACATTAGCACACTTCCTTTGGTGTGCCGCCAGAGAGTTCATAACGAAACTGTTCGTTACTTGGACCTTAACTTTGCACTAGCCCAATGACGTTACTCCTGACTATGATGAAAGCAAACAAACAGTGAGGCAATAGTATTCAAGAGCCCGCGGCTCAAATGGTACAACAACAGCCCCAATTCATAGCCAGGCGTACACCGTTACAACGGCAGATGCCAACACCTCGGTGATGACACCTCCCTCGAGCAAACCTATATCCGGAATGCCCGTGCTACAACTGCCTACCAATGTGCAAAGCTAATTCCCAAATAATTTAATAAGTTAAGACTGTCCCATTTCAGTACTTGTGGATGTACGGTTATCTTGGCCTGAAAACAACACATTAGCTCGGTCCTTATTGTGACATGGGCGATACTCCACCCTATCTACGTACACGTTAAAACATGTACAACCGGCTATTGCCAATAATCACCCACGTCGAAACAGTAGTTTTATTTTCATTTTTAACAAACTACCAGTATCCTTTACTGCTTAAATAAACCATAAAAGATTTCATAAAGAAAAGTGTGTGGGTGTAAAATGTTTCCGACATTAATCTAAAGCAGTGCTGAGCGTATGCAGATTAATAAGCGATTATACCCATTTCAAAGAACTTAACCATTCCTATGGTTTTCATGGATCGTATGTCAACATGATTAAGGGAATCCATCAATTTGGGTTATAACTACCAAGTAACGCAAAATAAGGATTTATCGAAATATAAGCATGCAGGAAGATTCTTAATCACATTTTAGTTGATTATGAAATCTGGGTTCAAAATGCTCAAAGGGGGGTGCTTGCCTTGCTATCCATTGTTTTCAGTGACGAAGTCGAAGACGTGATCTTGAAGTCGTCGACGACGAAGTCCGAAACGTCGGGTTCTACACGTCGCATAACGGAAAAGAATAACAAATAGCAAATAACACTTTTATTAAGGGCAAAAGGAAATCAGATGAAGAATCAAATAACAAACACTATATTAAACAAGCACGAGTGTGGATTATGGCTTGTGAACGTATAAGTGTGTTACTTCTGTATTCTTTATCATTGATCAACAGTTTAAGGGTTGCATCGCATACGACACCTTATTCCTTATGATTTATTTTATTTTATTTTACGAATTCAGGAAGCTAAGATTGTAAGATTAAATACACTAAAATTCATTTTCAGGGTATGAAGCTGCTTGTACTAAAATTAATTAGTTCATAAAACAACAGGTGTGAAAGTAACTACGATTTATATGATTCAGCTTTTGCATATGCATCTGTATTACAAATCTCAGAATTCATTTCTCGCAGGGTCATGTTTTAATAGGATTCAGATGCAAAGCATATTATAATGAAAAGGTTTCTACAGATTAGGTGAGTCTTACATTAAGAAATGCCCTTGGATTTGTCTAATTGTGTTTGATTAATAGTAAGTGAAATGGTTTGGTTTAAATTAAATTAAATATTGTATAAACATATACATTTAAGATTAAGTAATGTGGATGTTGGCAACCTATCTTCAAAAAGGGTTTTTGAAGAATGGGTCTAATGAAGGAAATTTCAATCTATTGTTTCTCTGTCAGACTTTAATTGAATGGATTAGAGTTTATTGATTGACTAGGTTTTGATTTGAATCATTTAAAAGAACCATTCAAACTCAACCAGAGTAGTTC
Organism: Rhipidocladum racemiflorum; assembly: GCA_036346355.1. Lineage (NCBI taxonomy): Eukaryota > Viridiplantae > Streptophyta > Magnoliopsida > Poales > Poaceae > Rhipidocladum > Rhipidocladum racemiflorum. The sequence continues at coordinate 44,507,875 of CM070587.1, forward strand.
CTTTATTATTTTTATTATTATTATTTTCTTTCTCTATTCTTTTCTTTTCTCATTACCCTTTTCTTTGCCCTATTCTTTTCCTCCTCTCTCTCTCTCTGTCGACTGAACTTTCCTCCTTCAGTCCTTCTAGCGTCTTCCCCAATCTTCTGGTCTCTGCGACCTGGCCTCGTCGCCACCTTGGCGCCTCCGCCCGGTGGTCCCGAGGCCCCTAGCTCCGCCGGCCGTCGAGGGGCGCCGACGCTGGCCCACGCGCGCCCGACTTCCGCACTCGCCTTCTGGTTCCCGTCGAACTCGACCGCCTCCTCACGCGCGCGGGTGCGGTTCCGCCTCCAGGCTGCACCGCCCGACCGCCCCCGACGCCGGTTTTCCAATTCAGCTCCCCACCGACCGATTTTGGTTGCCATCATCTCGCGCACTTGCCGCTCAGGCTCCTCAGGTCTCTGCCGCCTGGGCTGCTCCTGCGCATCACCCCTGGTTTGGTCAGGGTTGGGTAACCCTAACTTTAATCCTCCTCCTTTTCCTTATCTCCCTACCTCTAACTCTTTACTAGGGATTGGTACTCTCTTATGTTACTTCTCCTCCTACCTGTGATTAAGGTTGCATACCTGTGATTAAGGTTGCATTGTGCTGATTGTGATCTGAGATTAGTGGGATTTATATCGAATGAGTTGAATGAGTTTAGCACTGAGATTACTTGTCTCTGATCCGTGATGTGCTTCAATGATTTATTTGGAAATAGATTATACTGAGATCACTCTCTAGTTTGTGATGCTTAAAGAATTATGTCGGGACCCCGAATTTGCAAATCCGGACCCTCTGTGTATTCAGCACTAGTCCAGGAACGCGCTAGTGCACACAGTCTTAACATCGGTATATATCACAATCATACCAAACGATACTTATCAAAGTACTTTATTTAAATAATCAAAGGGTTACTCGACCTTATGGCCGAGTTACAAATATATGCCTTGCAAGGCGAAACTTATTAAAAGAGAAATAACAGCAGCGGAAAATCAAATAAACAGTGGGCGCCATCCAAGTATACCACAGTAACCGATCGGGCTCGCATCCCTAAGTAGACGGGTCCTCTTGGAACTCCTCCTCCGAAGCTGGCGTAGTCTCCTCTTCAAGCGGTATTGTGTTGAGGCAAGGGTGAGTACTTGGTACTCGACAAGTCATGCACGTAATGCAAGCTAATATACTATATGCATGGCTTGGTACAAAGGAATAGCTCAAGGTATATTTGCGAAACAAGATTCGAAGAGTAATATAAGTAGATTCGAAAGCAAAGAGAAATCAAGAAAGCGTAAATAACTTTTCAAGAAGTTTTAATAAACATTTTCCCCATCCTAAACCACATTTTCATCATCTTCATTAGTAAACCAATCCAACTTTTCAAATCCAAGTTATTTTCGAAAGTCTAACCCTTGATTGTAATTCGAGCATTGTCGATCACCAGTGGACTCGGCTATTCAAATAGATTCTACACTCTGCAGAGGTTATGCACTTTACCCACAAGATACAGTCAAACACCACAAAGGCGAGTTCAGTAACAAAGCCTTTGGAAGCCTCAAACAACACAGGTGGTCCTCTCAGGTTCGTGCTCTACACCATCCCTTCCCTTAGCCAAGGCGAAGTATGGGACCAACACACCGTTAGATGGGTACTGGCCACAGCCACGATACGCCCCGCACAATCACACAAGCGGTGTAATCGACACCCTGAGGCTCCACAAGTGAGTCCTTAGCGACTTAGTCAACTAGGGCCGTCCCATTCCACCCATGTGGTTGCAAGTATGACCCAGTTCAAAGGCTTGCAAGGTTAAGTCCTTAGAGTGACCAGGGCAAGACTACCCGAAAACCAAATCAACACTCCCAATGCCACAATGGCCCACTGATTACTCTTGCCACATGCCCTGGCCGAAATCGTTTATCAAACCCATTGATTACCATGCACCACGTGCCGTCAACATCACATGATACTTTTCCAAAACAGGTTCAATATATCATTAAGTCCATATTAGCATTTGATTGTCCAAAATCATGTCATGAGCACGAAAGTGTGTCTAAGCAAAGATACTACAACGGTCTAAACCCTGTTGGCAATTTAATAATGTCCAACTAGTAAACCACAACTAGGGTGACAAAGGGTCATGGCACATACTTAAGTAATCAAGGTGTCATACAAAGAAATTGGTATTTATCTAACCCCATGTTTAAACCAAGTATTTTTCTAATTGAACTAGCATGCAATAGTTTAAATCAAAATAGGTTTCAAAATGGGATCAACATGGTCAAAGCACAACTTGCCTTCAAAAAGTACTTGCTCTTGGTCTTGAGTTGGATCCTGAGTTAATACTTCTCCTTTGAATCCCTCCGGCACTTCAACGTCTACTCGTAAAGCGTGCAAATAGCAAATACACAAATAAACAATAGGCAAAAAGTGTCCAAACACCCAAATAAAATCCAAAAACAGAGAGAACATAATTTTGTGGATTTTTAGAAACTGGAATCGTCAAATTCGGAGTTAAAACGCAAAAGTTATGATTATTTAAAGTTTAAATAATCATTTAAATAATTTTGCAGAGGAAAACTTTAGTCCAAAAATTAGATAAAATTCATATTTAGGTAGATCTCAATTTTATACAAATTTAGAAATTTGAATCACTCAAATCGGAGTTGAAACGCAAAAGTTATAAGCGTTTGAAGTTTGAATCTAAATTTGAATCAATATTTCGAATTAATAAATCATTTTCTTTTTCGGAAATTAATTATTGCGTCAGCATGGACACGTGGCAGCCTCTGATTGGCTGGCTGACGTCAGCCGGCCCATGGACTCGGTCCACGCTTGGCTCGGGTCTACGGTGGACTCGGTCCACGGCTCCACGTGAGACTGACATGTGGGCCTACAGATGACGTCATTGCTGACGTCAGCACACTGCTGGGACAGCTGCTGACAAGCGGGCCCCCACCGTGACGTCAGCGATGACGTCATGGTGCGGTTTCGCTGTCCCGCTGACGCGCGGGCCCGCCGTGTCAGCGTCTCACGCGCGGGTGCGCTGACCGCGGCGGTCAAGCTTCCCGACGCGTGGCGCAATCACGGCCGTCGATTTAAAATCCGACGGTATGGATTGGGTCTCGGTTTCACGTTTTGGATTAACGCGGATCTCGAGCCATTGGATCTTGATCCAGCGGTTGAAATTAACCCTAACTCAGATCGTTACCCACGTTACAAGCAGCGTGGCGATTATGGGCCGTTGGATCTTGATCCAACGGTCCCGATCTAATCTGGGATCTTAGGGTTGGGATAGAACGTGGCTCACCTCAACCGTCCGATTTGGATCGACGGTTCACCGAGCTTCGACGGCGATGGCCATGGCCAGCGGCTGGCTCACCGGCCGAGGATAGCGACCGCAGCGGCGGCGCCGGGCGTCTCGGCCAAGTGAGTGCACTCAACAGTGCGCTGGCCGGGTTCGGATCCGGTCTTGGTTGCGGGCGAAAGCGGCTTGCCGGCGGCGGAATCGTCAGGAACGCGGTGGAAGAGAGAGGCAACCACGGCGAGCTTTTGCGGCTAGACGGCGGCTAGGGCTCAAACTTCGAGGAAAAGGTGCGCACGATGCAGAGCTTCAACGGGCGGCCTTGGGGCTTTAAATAGTGCCTCGGCGTGCGCGCAACACACGAAACCCTAACGCACACGGCGCCCACGGCGGAGCGATCCGTCTCGGTCGGATCGGGAACGATGACGCCGTGCTGGATCTCGATCCAACGGCTCGCGTCTTGGCAGGCTCGGTCGAGCCGGCGGCGGCCGGTCCGGGTCGGACTCGAACTCGAGTCGACTCGGGCTCGATCGGATGAAACGATACTTGACCGAGTTTGATTTTCCAGCGATTTAATATTTAAAATAATTCCTAGTAATTTATTTAATTCATTAAAAATAGCAAATGACTTTAGAAAAATTCGAAAAAATTGGAAAATACTTTGGATCATTTTGGACTCAAATAAAATATTTCCAACAAAATTTTATTTGCAAAATTAAATTCTTTAATTATTTCAAAATGGAATAAATTCAAATAAATTCCAAATAAATCCAAATAAATTCGAGAAAATTCCAAAAATTCACCAAAGTGCCAAATCACACATGAATTTAGGAAAAGTAAAATTTTGGGGTGTTACAAACCTCCCCTTAATAGAATCTCGTCCCGAGATTCAGGGCTTACTAAAGGAATAGATTTGGAAATTCTTTCTTCAAATCCTCTTCGCTCCCAAGTCGCTTCGCTTTCTTCATGGTTGCTCCTTGAACTCTACAAAAGCGGGTTGACTTGTTTCTAGTTTCTCGATCCATTGTGTCTAGAATCCTCACGGGATACTCCTTATAAGTCAAATCCTCTTGCAACTCAATTGATTCTAACGATGTATGCATTTCCTCGGGAACTCGAAGACACTTCTTCAATCGGGACACATGGAATACATCATGTACTCCCGCTAACGATTGTGGCAACTCCGGTGATAAGCAACTTCGCCTCTGCGGCTCAAAATCTTAAATGGTCCAACATAACGGGTGCAAGTTTCCCTTTGGCATGGAACCTCTTAACTCCCTGAGAGGCGTAACTCGAGGTATACAAAGTCTTACGGTTCAAAACTCAAATCTCGGCGACGATTGTCAAGATAACTCTTCTGTCGAGATTGGGCTATCTTCAACCTTTCCCTAATCATAGCGACCGCTTCTTGACCTCTTGAAGAATATCAGGCCCAAAGACACGGCGCCGGTCTCATTCCAATTCAATGGCGTCCGACAGTGGTCGACCATATGATGCCTCAAAGGTGACATCGTAAACTAGCACGATAACTATTGTTGTAATCGAACTCGGCATACGGCAAACTCTTATCCCAAGAGGTAGCATAAGCCAATGCACAAGCTCTTAACATATCCTCGAATCTGGTTGACTCTTTCGGTCTGTCCATCCGTCTCGTGGATGATAAGGCATCTTGAAGTTTAAGCGGGTTCCCATGGCTTCATGCAACTTATTCCCGAACCTTGAGGTAAATTGGGTACCTCTCGTCCGATACAATCCTCTTTGGCACTCCGTGTAAACAAACAATCGATCATGTATAATTACGCTAATTTATCTCCGAGTAAGTAGTCTTCACGGGGATAAAATGGGCTACTTTAGTCAAGCGATCCACTATAACCCATATGGAGTCATAACCTCCTTGAGTCTTGACAAACCGGTAATGAAATCCATTCCGATTTCCTCCCACTTCCACTCGGTATCTTCAGCGGTTGTAGCAATCCTGCTGGTCTCGATGCATTGCCTTGACTCTCTGGCATACGTCGCACAATGCAACATGCTCGGCAACTTCTCGTTTCATACTCGGCCACCAGAATCTCTCCTTTAGATCCTGATACATCTTGGCGCTTCCAGGGTGAATTGAGTACTTGGAGTCATGGGCTTCTTCCAAAATCAGTTGCTTTAACTCCTTTTTGTTAGGCACACAAATACGATCCTTCATCCACAACGTGCCTTGCTCATCCAACTTGAAGTCCTCTGCCTTGCCTTCCTCCTTGACGGACTTAATCCTGCGGATCTTGTCATCATCCTTCTGTCCTTCTCGGATCTGATCCTCTAGGGTAGGCTTTACTTCTAATGCGGCCAAGAATCCGCTAGGTACTACCTCAATCTTCATTTTCTGAAAATCCTCACATAACTCATCCTGACTTGTGGCTAGCAACGTACTCACGGTATGGCTTTTCCGACTCAGAGCGTCGGCTACTACGTTGGCCTTCCCGGGATGGTAATGGATTCCAACATTGTAGTCCTTGATCAACTCTAACCATCTCCTCTGCCTCATATTCAGACCGATTGGGTGAATATGTACTTAAGGCTCTTATGATCCGTATACACTTCACATCTGTTTCCAATCGATAGTGACGCCATATCTTCAAGGCATGCACTACGGCAGCCTAACTCTAGGTCATGTGTCGGATAATTTTCCTCATGCGGCCTCAAGCGCCTTGATGCATAAGGCGACCTTTCCATTCTGCATCAAAGACACATCCAAGTCCTTGGCGCGATCGTCACAATAAATATCGAAGCTTTGAGCAACATCGGTAGAACTAACACCGGTCTTGATGTCAATCGCTTCTTGACTCTGAAATCCTTTCTCACATTCTCAAGCGTCCATGCAAACTTCTTTTCCTTCTTCAGCAATTGCGTAAGAGGTTTCGCAATTGTCGAGAAGCCTTCAATGAAACGGCGGTAGTATCCTGCCATTCCAAGGAAACTCCGAATCTGGGTCACAGTCTTCGGCTGCTCCCAATGTAACACGGCTTCTACTTTGCTTGGATCTACGGCGACTCCTTCTGCAGTCATTACATGTCCAAGAAACTCCACCTTGTCCTTCCAAAAATCACACTTGCTGAACTTGGCGAAAAGTTCTTTGTTCCTCGCCTTTTCCAAAACTCGCCTTAAGTGTTCGGCATGTTCATCCTCTGTCTTGGAGTAGATTAGGATATCGTCTATGAACACGACGACAAACTTGTCCAAATATTCCATGAACACCTTATTCATCATATTCATGAAATAAGCTGGCGCATTCGTCAGTCCAAAGGACATAATCAGAACTCGTAATGTCCATATCTTGACGAGAATGCGATCTTGAATATCCTCTCGATCGGATCTTCAATCGATGGTATCGATCTCGAGATCAATCTTGGAGAAAACTCCGGCCCCTCTTAATCGATCAAACAAATCATCAATCCTGGGTAGCGGATACTTATTCTTCACGGTGACTTCATTGAGTGCACGGTAGTCAATGCACATCCCGAAACTCCCGTCCTTCTTCTTGACAAACAAAACCGGTGCTCCCCACGGCGACGAACTCGGCTCGATAAATCCTTTCTCCATTAACTCTTCTATTTGTTTCTTCATTTCTACCAACTCCTCGGTAGACATCCGATAGGGTCTCTTTGCTATCGGTCTTTGTGCAGTACAAGCTCTATCACAAACTCTATGTCCCTGTCAGCGGCATACAGGTAGATCTTCGGGAAAAACATCGGGTACTCATTCACTCTTTGGGACATCCTCTATGCTGATTGCCTTGGTACTGTTAACCATCAACTGTCCATCTCTAACCGCAGTGGCTTGAAATTCCACTTTCTTCCCACACGGCTCTCAATCGAGATAGTCCTTCGTCCACAATCCAATACTGACCTTGTGCTTGGATAACCAATCCATTCCCAATATAACATCTAAGGTGCAGGGTCTCCAAAATTATAAGGTTTGCTAGGAACTCTATTCCATCTATTAGTATTCTCACCGGAACATCCTACTTCCGTTCGGAGTTCGGAACCGTGGGTTTGAACTAAAAGCATGCACTTAAGTCTTGCAATTCTCAAGTCATTCCTAGCAGCAAAGCCTTGCGAAACAAGCGAATGCGAAGCTCGAGTCAAACAAAATTGCAGGTGTATCGAGTTAACAAGTAACTTACCCGATCTGACGTCAGTAGCATTCTGCAGTGCATCTGCGGTGACATGGTTGACTCGGCCTCTCACCACGGTATGAGGTGTGGCTCCTGGTCTTTGGCGTCCTAGCTGGGTGGTTCCTAGGTTGAAGCGAATCGGGTCGCTCCTGCTGTCTTCTTCGGACAAGCTGTTGGCAAAGTGTCTGGCTCGTTCTGATTATATGGCGCCTCCTTTGTTCCTTCTTGTTGCACTGGAGTAGTGTTTCTAAGCGAAGTGGGGTTTGGTAGTTACGATTGGCGGTCTTGGTCTTTGGGGATGGTGTCCTTGTTGCATTCTCGTGGTTGGAATCAAGAATTGATTTGGTGCAACTCTCGGTATTTGTTGCGTTCCTGGCGTGATCCTTCTTTGTTGCATCCTGCGCTTCTGTTCTCATCCAGTTCCTTGCGCTTGTCCTCAAGAATAAGTGCCTTATTCACCAACTCTTGGAAATCTGGAAAGGTGTGGGTGATCAACCCTACTTGCAATCCCGAGTTAAGTCCCTTCATAAAACGAGGCTGCCTGGATTTATCTGTCGCTACATCCTCAGTGCGTAGCGTGCTAGTGAGTGAACTTGTTCAGGTAGTCGACCACCGGCTGATTACCTTGCTTCAGTGCTCTGAACTCCTCCTTCTTAAGGTCCATGATTCCTTCAGGCACGTGAATCTTTGTCGAATGCATTGTGAACTCTTCCCAAGTGATATCTTGAGGGTTCTCTGCGTAGCACGAAGTTCTCCCACCATTCTGGTAATTTGTTCCTTCCAAGCGATGAGAAGCGTAGAGTACCTTCTCATTCCCTATGCATTGAGCTATGTGTAGCTTCCTCTCAATTGATCTTAACCAATCATCGGCCTCCAATGGATTGGCATTCCCAGAGAAAGTGGGTGGGTGAGTCCTCATGAACTCGTGACCTTGTATTACAGCGTGGTCACTGATTAACCTGATTAGCGTGGCCTGGCAAAGGACGTGCTGCATTTGTTGCATCATAGCATGCATCAATCGAGTGCAGGCAGCAAGAAATGCTCCAAATTCTGCATATCGATGGCGGTCTTTGGTGCTCCATCATTGGGGTTTTCTGGGCGAGATCCACTCCCATTGCTTCCAAAGTTCCCACGGGTGTTCACCATCTGTCGATTTGCTCTAGGTTTAGAGATGAGAGGGAAACAAGAATAGACAAGTAATATGGAACTTATGCGGGCGAAAGGGGTAACTTTAGGGTCCAACTTTATTATTAATAACTTGGTATGGCTGCTTACAATGCCTAAGGGCCTTGCAACACATCTGCACACTCGACAAACAAAGCAAATCCAAATCGAACTAACTCGAGTCTAACGCCTAAAGGGTGACTCTTTCTTCTATGACGCGACTCGGCGAAGGAGTCTCACTATAGAACCTATGCTCACTCATCGAGAAAACCTCCACGGCACGGGTGCAGGTCTTTGTGGCATAGGCGTAAACGATCGCCATGTCCAAAGAATCGTGTCCTCTGTGGTAGTCGAAGAAGCAGTGTCCTCATCGAGATCCGACTCCTCACGGATCTCGCTCGTGTAGCTCAAGCATCGCTCCGGTCTGGTCCGTACAAAGTCATCTCGGCTCGTCAATCCTTCGCAGAAGATGTGCCACATACTCTTGAGCTTCCCGCCATCTGTTCTTCTCTGTCGTGATCTCCTTGCGGGCCTTACGTAGCTCCTTGCTTGTATTATCTAGTACATCCTCCTGGCGGCGACAAATCGTGCCAAGCGTGTAACCGTGGCATCCTCATCCTGAATCGCCGGGTCGAGAAGGTTATCGCTGCGCGGATGGTAACGGAACACCGTACTCTCCAACTCTCGGCGTAGATACGGGTAATGTGCCGCATTGCTCGTCGTGATACTTCTTGGATACCCATCGCATTGTGGATCTCCTGGCGGTCACGGTGTATCGAGCGATTGCACAGGCCCTTTTTCCTAGCGGTACCTCAATCCTCACGTCACAAGCCTTGATCAATCCCGCTTGTCCGATCACTTCCACTTGGTATTGGGGCTTCTCAAAATCTCCGAGAGTCTCAGAGCATATGCCAAAGTTCAGCGGGCGTGACCAACTCCCAGATCAACGTAGTTGAACTCTTCCTCCATCTGTCACAAGAGTGCTTTACATAAGAACCCGAATTTTTAAATTGTGACAAGGTAAGGGAAAATTTCAGCAAGAGACAAGAAAAGAGAGAAGGGATAAGTCAAGATGTCATTTCTTGTCTTCACAAATTTTTAGCTTTTAGAAAATAGGTTTTATCCTCACTACGACCATTCTAACTTAGGGTTGAGCCTACAGTCAAGTATGGCTGATACCACCTCTGTCGGGACCCGAATTAGCAAATCATGACCATATGTGTATTCAGCACTAGTCCAGGAACGCGCTAGTGCACACAGTCTTAACATCGGTATATATCACAATCATACCAAACGATACTTATCAAAGTACTTTATTTAAATAATCAAAGGGTTACTCGACCTTATGGCCGAGTTACAAATATATGCCTTGCAAGGCGAAACTTATTAAAAGAGAAATAACAGCAGCGGAAAATCAAATAAACTTCGTGGCGCCATCCAGTATACCACAGGCAACTGACTGGGCTCGCATCCCTAAGTAGACGGGTCCTCTTGGAACTCCTCCTCCGAAACTGGCGTAGTCTCCTCTTCAACTGGTATTGTGTTGAGGCAAGGGTGAGTACTTGGTACTCAGCAAGTCATGCACAGAATGCAAGCTAATATACTATATGCATGGCTTGGTACAAAGGAATAGCTCAAGGTATATTTGCAGTAAACAGCATTCGAAGAGTAATATAAGTAGATTCGAAAGCAGTAGAAATCAGTAAAGCGTAAATAACTTTTCAAGAAGTTTTAATAAACATTTTCCCCATCCTAAACCACATTTTCATCATCTTCATTAGTAAACCAATCCAACTTTTCAAATCCAAGTTATTTTCAGAAAGTCTAACCCTTGACTGTAATTCCCGAGCATTGTCCAGTACCGTGGACTCGGCTATTCAAATAGATTCTACACTCTGCAGAGGTTATGCACTTTACCCACAAGATACAGTCAAACACCACAAAGGAGAGTTCCCTTAAAAAAGCCTTTCTGAAGACTCAAACAACACAGGTGGTCCTCTCCGGTTCGTGCTCTACACCATCCCTTCCCTTAGCCAAGGCGAAGTATGGGACCAACACACCGTTAGATGGGTACTGGCCACACCACGATACGCTCCCCGCACAATCACACAAGCGGTGTAATCGACACCACGAGGCTCCACAAGTGAGTCCTTAGCGACTTAGTCAACTAGGGCCGTCCCATTCCAGCCATGTGGTTGCAAGTATGACCAGTTCAAAGGCTTGCAAGGTTAAGTCCTTAGAGTGACCAGGGCAAGACTACCGAAAAACCAAATCAACACTCCCAATGCCACAACTGGCCCACCTGATTACTCTTGCCACATGCCCCGGTCGAAAACTGTTTATCAAACCCCAGTTGATTACCATGCACCACGTGCCGTCAACATCACATGATACTTTTCCAAAACAGGTTCAATATATCATTAAGTCCATATTAGCATTTGATTGTCCAAAATCATGTCATGAGCACGTAGCAGGTCTAAGCAGTATACTACAACGGTCTAAACCCCTGTTGGCAATTTAATAATGTCCAACTAGTAAACCACAACTAGGGTGACAAAGGGTCATGGCACATACTTAAGTAATCAAGGTGTCATACAGCAAATTGGTATTTATCTAACCCCCATGTTTAAACCAAGTATTTTTCTAATTGAACTAGCATGCAATAGTTTAAATCAAAATAGGTTTCAAAATGGGATCAACATGGTCAAAGCACAACTTGCCTTCAAAAAGTACTTGCTCTTGGTCTTGAGTTGGATCCTGAGTTAATACTTCTCCTTCGAATCCCTCCGGCACTTCAACGTCTACTCGTAAAGCGTGCAAATAGCAAATACACAAATAAACAATAGGCAAAAAGTGTCCAAACACCCAAATAAAATCCAAAAACAGAGAGAACATAATTTTGTGGATTTTAGAAACTGGAATAAATCAAATTCGGAGTTAAAACGCATAAAAGTTATGATTATTTAAAGTTTAAATAATCATTTAAATAATTTTGCAGAGGAAAACTTTAGTCCAAAAATTAGATAAAATTCATATTTAGGTAGATCTCAATTTTATACAAATTTAGAAATTTGAATCACTCAAATCGGAGTTGAAACGCAAAAGTTATAAGCGTTTGAAGTTTGAATCTAAATTTGAATCAATATTTCGAATTAATAAATCATTTTCTTTTGGAAATTAATTATTGCGTCAGCAAGGACACGTGGCAGCCTCTCGATTGGCTGGCTGGCGTCGGCCGCCCATGGACTCGGTCCACGCTTGGCTCGGGTCTCACGGTGGACTCGGTCCCACGGCTCCACGTGAGGCCCGACATGTGGGCCTACGAGATAGCGTCATTCTTGGCGTCGACACTGCTTCTGGGACATTTGCCGACAAGCCCCACCGTGACGTCGGCGATGACGTCATGGTGCGGTTTTATTTGTCCTGGCCGACGGGCCCGCCGTGTCGGCGTCTTCAGTGCGTTGGCGCGGCGGTCAAGCTTCCCGACGCAGCGTGGCGCCAATCACGGCCGTCGATTTAAAATCCGGCGGTATGGATTGGGTCTCGGTTTCACGTTTTGGATTAACGGCGGATCGAGCCGTTGGATCTTGATCCAGCGGTTGAAATTAACCTAACGTAGACGTTACCCACGTTACAAGCAACGTGGCGATTATGGGCCGTTGGATCTTGATCCAACGGTCCCGATCTATCTGGGATCTTAGGGTTGGGATAGAACGTGGGCTCACCTCAACCGTCCGATTTGGATCGACGGTTCACCGAGCTTCGGGGCGATGGCCAGCGGCGGCGCTGGCTCACCGGCCGAGGATGGCGACCACGCAGCGGCGCCGGGCGTCTCCGGCCAAGTGAGTGCACTCAACAGTGCGCTGGCCGGGTTCGGATCCGGTCTTGGTTGCGGCGGAAACGGCTTGCCGTGGCGGAATCGTCGAGGAACGCGGTGGAAGAGAGAGGCAACTACGGCGAGCTTTGCGGCTAGACGGCGGGCTAGGGCTCAAACTTCGAGGAAAAGGTGCGCCGCGATGCAGCTTCAACGGGCGGCCTTGGGGCTTTAAATAGTGCCTCGGCGTCGCGCGCAACACACGAAACCCTAACGCACACGGCGCCCACGGCGAGCAGTCCGTCTCCGGTCGGATCGGGAACGATGACGCGGCCGTTGGATCTCGATCCAACGGCTCGCGAGACGAGCTCTCGGTCGAGCGGCCGACGCTGGCCGGTCCGGTCGGACTCGAACTCGAGTTTGACTCGGGCTCGGTCGGATGAACAGTACTTGACCCGAGTTTGATTTTCCAGCGATTTAATATTTAAAATAATTCCTAGTAATTTATTTAATTCATTAAAAATAGCAAATGACTCAGAAAAATTCCAGAAAAATTCTGGAAAATACTTTGGATCATTTTGGACTCAAATAAAATATTTCCAACAAAATTTTATTTGCAAAATTAAATTCTTTAATTATTTCAAAATGGAATAAATTCAAATAAATTCCAAATAAATCCAAATAAATTCCAGAAAATTCCAAAAATTCACCAAAGTGCCAAATCACACATGAATTTAGGAAAAGTAAAATTTTGGGGTGTTACAAATTAATTGGAGGTCCCTTGCACTGATTTGCTATATGCATGAATCCAGCAAATAATAAATAGATTGGTGCTAAATAGATTTGAGGGTATTTGAATATTCAGACACAACATGAGGACAATGGTTCCTTTAATGTTTTACTGGCATGATAGATAATAGCATGATACTATGCTACTGATTGCTTTTCTGAATACTTAATGGTTGGCAGTGGCTTAGAATAATCTGTTGCATGGTAAATGATAATGATTTGATACTAAGCAACACCAATATTCGGAATACTTAAGACCTAGTATATTACTAGTTGCTTTTACTGAGTTCTTTACATGGCAAATGATGAAATGATGCTATGCTATGGGGTTTGATTGCCTTTTCATGGTCTGTGATGATTTGCTATTTAGCAATTCCACTGGTTGGATGACGCTACGACGATGACCTTATCTCGCGATCTGCAGGGAGTATTTGCGAATTAGGGTAACGAGTAGCGTAACCCCGTGAGGGTTTCCTTCTCTTGAGACCATCTCCTTTAGCCTTCTCTGTCACTTTTGATTCTAGTTCATTTTCATGCTTTACTGGGTATGAAATGATAAGTTTTAATGGAATTGAGTTCGTAGGGACTTACTTTGTGTGAAGGGGTTTGATGGAGTTTCTTGACCTTCTAGCTCCTATCTTGACGTTGAACTCTTATGGTTTGCTCTGAAGTCATGTATTTCTGGGAGCTCTATTTTGGAGTCTTTGTTCTTGGCACATGGTTTGCTTGGCCTGCTTTTGGGTGGCTTACTGAAATTGGCTGGTTGGGCTTGAAGCTTATGTGACTTTGAATGAGCCTTGGTTGGTCTTTATAGCGTGGCTATGGCGGTGTGAGCAGGGTTTGAAAGAGGGCCCCGGTCCAATGGTCTTTGCGGCCGGGATGATTGCACATATTAATTTTCCTGGTCAGTGCATTCATCTAAGTTTTGTGACCCATGCTTGGCCGGCTGGTTAGGTTGGTCTAGAGCTTTCTTATGTGGTCTGGTGATTAGCTTTCGTGGCTTAACTAGCCGGCTAGCTGTTTACCTTGGACTTGACTGGAGATTGCCTTGGAGGGCTCGGCTGGGTTGTTTAAGAATTCTTGGTCATCATCCTCTCCTTGCCTCCATAGTTATCTTTTACTAAGTGGTTTACCTGGCCGGCTGGCTTTGCCCTGTTGCTTTGCTTATTCTAGTCATGGTTGAAATGAATGCACCTACTTGTGGTCAGCTTGCGGCACGAGTAGCGAGGTATACTCTAGTTGCTTTCGCCCCAAGTGGATAACTCTGGAGATTTCGGCTGGACTTGATGTTGTAGTCGGTTAGACAAGCTGTCTTTATTCTTGTGAGCCTTGTTGCTTGGCTTTATCCCAATTCACTGAGGTTTCACTATTTTACTGTGGTAAAATATTTCTATCTCGTGATATTTTCTAAATACTCGCATCTACGGCTTAACAGGTTTGTAAATTGCCGAATGATGCAAAACTTAATCGCGAGAGGAGCCAGATTGGCCCCCGGACAATCTAGGGTACCTCACTGAGTGATTCACTTAGCTGACGGCAATTCTTTCTCTTTTCTATTTATTGTATCTAATTTAATGCATTTATTTTATTCTTATACTTATACATGTGCAGTTGATAATGCAGGTCTAATAAATGCAGATCAAGACAGTACAGAGGCCGTAGTTTAGGATCTTGTAATTTATTTTCTTATAATGTAATTCATAATCGAACTTGTAATCGAGCAGTTGCATGTGATGTAATCTATATAGTTGTATGCCATCATAAAGATTGTTGTACTTCCTTTTTATTGTAAATGTGAACTACAATATATCAATAAAATTGAGTGTTATACTTTGTTCTCATGTAATGAATATTTTCTGATCATGAATGATTCTTGATTCACTTTATCTGTCAACGTACTATTTCCAGTATGTCTTGTTAAATAAATTTCTCATTTATAATTCTAATGTCCAATTATCTTTTAGCAAGAAGATCTCTATCTTCTACTTCTATTTCTTTACTTCCATCTTTTCCCCCAATTTTCTTTGAGTAAATCCTTTATCAACAAGGATTTGAAAGATGGTAATTCATAACATGATCTGTTAAACTTTTATTTTCTACTATCAAATTATTATTATTTTTTCCTAAAATCTATAATTTAAATATTCTTTTAAACAAAATATCTATCAAAGACTTCTAAAGTCCAGGAAAAACAATAATAAATCAAATTTATACTTTAATATTTTATTTTTACTGTTTAGTAAATTCAGGGATGTTACACAGGGCCTCCAGCCGGTCCACCTTCACAGTAATCGAGCCCCCAGGCCCAGGGATCTTCACCATCATGTAGGCATAATGCGTGCACTCCATGAACTTGACCAGAGCTGGGCGGCCAAGCAAAGCATTTTAGGGGAGGTCGAAGTCGGCGATCTCGAAGTTGATTCTCTCTGTCCGAAAGTTCTCCACACTTTCGAAGGTGACGGGTAGCCGGACTTGTCCCAGGGGCATCAAGCCGACCCCAGGGGCAACTCCGTAGAAGAGAGGGGCCGGGCGCAACTCCTCATAGGGAATTTGGAGTGCCTTAAACGCCCCGACAGACATAAGGTAGATGGAGCTTCCTCCATCGAGAAGCACTCGCCTGAGTCTCGCATTTCGGACCGTGGGGGAAACCACGATCGGAAGATGGCCTGGGCCTGAGGTGCTCTCCGGGTGGTCGGCTCGACTGAAAGTGATCGGCTCCTCCGACCATTTCAGTGGCCTTCTCGCCCCGGGGGTTGGTACGGTGGTGCACACTTCCCTCAACTCTCGCTTGTACTATGAGTTCGAAGAGTAGGTGGCAGAGCCACCATGAATGAACACCACCGTGTGCTCCGCTTGCTGAAAGGCTAGTGGAGTAGGGTCTTCTCCCGCGTCGTCGCGGTCGTCTTCGCGGCGTTCCTTAAGCTGCTGCTCCACCAGCTCGGACACGACCTGGCAATCCACCAGATCATGTCCGTTGGTCCTGTGGATGGGGCAGTAAGGTCTGCCCCCGTCGTCTTCTCAGCGGGGCGAACGGCGATCCCCGCGGTCGCCACGCGGGTTTCGGCGATCACCCCTCCTGTCCCGACTGTCGCGCTTCTGGGGCTTGGCCTCCGGATCGGCGACTAGGACCTCTCCGGCTCCGACCTCTTTGCGCTTTTTCTTCTTCTTGTGATCGGAAGCCTTTGAGGTTCCCGCCTCGCCATGGCTGGACGGCCCCGCCGCACGTTCCCGGGCCTCCGCCGCCCTGGCACACTTATGCGCCAGGGAGAATAGCTCGGAGGTGGTCGAAATGGCGCGGGTAGCCATCTTCTCCCACATCTTTTGATCTCGGACCCCCCTCCGAAAGGCGATAATCACCGATGGCTCAGAAATCCGGGGGATCGTGTTTCGGCAGTGGCTGAACCGCCGAATGAGTTCCCTCAGGGACTCCCCCTTCGTCTGTTCCCGGGCGTGGAGGTCGTCCTCCACACCCGGCTGAGTGTAGGAGCCCTGAAAGTTGGCGACAAAGAGGTCGCACAGCCCCTCCCACGAGTGCACGGAGCCTCGCGGGAGGTTCAACAGCCAGGAGCGGGCAGAGCCCGTCAGCAATGTCAGGAGGTAGTTGGCCATGATCTTTTCAGACCCTCCCGCGGCGCGCACCACCGTGGTATAGATCTGCAGGAACTCCTCCGGGTTGGTGGTGCCGTCGTACTTCTCGATGGACGAGGGGCGGAACCTCTCCGGCCACGCAGCTTGGCGTAGGCGGAAGGAAAACGCCTGGCATCCGACGTTGTAGGGGGAGCAGCGTCGCTCGCCAGCCCCTCGGCCCCGAGATGGGGATCGAGGAGTGCGAGTCTACGCTCTCCCTGGAGTTAGGGAGCGAGGACTCCCCCCGACCGCTAGACATCGGGTGGCCAACGCGACGCTGCACATGCGCACGACGCCCCTTAAGGACATCGCGCAAGTCACCATCGCGCTAGGACCTCCTTTCGTCTAGGCGAGCCCTCAGATCCCCGTGGCCCCCCGCCGGCCTGGGGGAACCATGAGAAGAAGTGGGAGCATGTGCACGTCCCCCTGTACCCGAGGGGGCTGCAATCTGTGCACCCTTTCCTTTGTCCCGGCCCTCGCGACCAGGAAAAGCTGTGGCCGGGCAGCTGGAGGCTTGCGCGTCGGTCGCGCGCATGTCCTGCCGCTCGACGCCGGAAGCCCCCGGCTGATTTGCCGCCTTCACCTGCTGCTGGGCGGCATCCACTAGGTGGGCGATGTCCCGCAGCCATGGAGCGACCGGGGTTTCGCCCCCTAGCGCAACCGGGGGGTGATCGAGGAGCAGCCGGGCCGCATGAAGATTCCGCGCTGGGGTGTCGTCTCCCATCAGGAGATGCCATCGGACGGGCTGTCCTCCTTGCGCAGAAGCACCACGCGTCCCTCCCTGAACGGAGGGACCCGGGAGGTCCGACGCCCTGTGCGAGCGCAGGGACCGACTGCGAGCGCTGCTCTCCTCGGGTAGGTTGTCGTGCTTGGAGCGTGAAACCACCATGCTGATGACCGTCACATAAAATCGCGCAGGGACCTGAACGTAATTCCGGAAAACCGGGAGGCTTTTGGCAAAAGGACCGGCGACAGGTGGCTGGGGCGGCTGGGCTCCGTTCCTAAGGCTCATATGGTGGGGTATATGTCAGTTAGGGATTTTTATCTGATACATTTGTTGTTTCTTTGCTTCCTTCTTTTCATGCTATTTTTTTTGTACGAAAACCGTTTGGATCCAATCTATCGAACAATTGTTTCATCAGTTGTGTAACATCCCAATTTGTTGCTTCTTGAACATCATTTATGTAGTCTAGCCCTCCAAAAATTCTCACCAAATTTATTGCAAATTAAAACTTAATTTGAGATTTTTATAAATTAAAAACATGCTAAAATGATTAAATCCAAAGTCAATAATTGTCAAAATTATTGCATTTGGATGTCTTATGCTTGAAAATATTTTCTAGATTTTTTTCAAAAATTTTCAAGTGTATTTTATATATTTTCTAAAATAGAAAAAACCAAATTAAAAAGTTGGAATCTTTGGGTCGAAATCATTTTGCTCAACCTGCTTTCCTCTCTCTCTCTCAGCTCAGCCCATGTCACCACTGTCCTCCCGCGCCCTTGCCCAATCGAGCATGTCATTCCGATGTGTCTGCGCCCAAGTTGCTGACTGATTGGCCCCAGTTGTCAGCTGAACATTTTCGTCGTCCCCACTAACTCCGTCTTCATGATGACGACGCTGCTGTATTTGACCCGGACTCTACCTCCACACCGCCTCACCAAGGCATAAAAGGAGAGCCCGAGCAAAGGAACCACATCATTAGGATCACCGCTACAAAATCCCTAACCCTGGAGCCCCAATCACGTTATCGTCGCCTCAGATATGAAGGTGAAAATCAGCTGCCAAGCCTAGGTCTTTGTCATTGCTTTTCATGGCCATCTGTAAGTCCGCCACCCATCAACCCTACCATCATCATCGCGCATTGAGATCTACCCCACCAGTCGCTTATCTTCGTCTTAACACCACTGGATCTATGCCATCTTCTCAAGCCTAACTGCACCGCTGCTTTGAGTTCGCTGTCGGTCATCTCTGGCGACCACATGAATCCATGCAGTGCCTATTGAGTTCGCTATCGTGTCCACTCTGCCAGAGTCACACTACAGGAAAACGACTTGTTTTCACGGCCACACTTATTTTCATCGGCTGAAAGCAAGCCAACGAAATAACATTTATTTTTTCGTTGGTACGCACATAGCTGATGAAAATAAAGTTATTTTCGTCGGCGAAGCCGACGTTACTACCCCGGGGAATTATTTTCGTCGGCTTAGCTAACGTCAATACCTGGGTCAGCTCCCCGCGCATTTTTTTGAAATTTCGGGTAACTATTATCGTCGACTAGGCCGAAGGAACTAGCGTCCTGGCTTATTTTCGTCGGCTAAGCCGACATTAATCGTTCCACATACTATTTTCGTCGGCCCAGCCGACATTAATAGAGGCCCTATCTATTCGGGTGTCCGCACAACACAATACCGCAGTTCCCTCGCGCGCGCTTAGCTCAGCTATCGTCTGCTGCCGCCATCGACCGCGTCAGCCCCCGCCCGACCACGCTGGCGCCCGGCCTCGCCGCCCCTGCCCCTGTCGCCCGCCACGCCGGCCGGCGGCGCGTCGCGCCTGTCGTCTGCAGCCGCCATCTGCGCCCAGCATAAAACTGGTTAGTAGTATCAACATGGTACATTTTGTTTAAATGAAATTCCTTATTATTACCTTAACTTATTAATATTGTAGGCACACTACGGAGAAACAATGGTCGAACGTCATAGGGAAAAGTACGATTGGCGGAGAGAAAATGTCGATCTTGTGGCCTTGTACACAAGTGGAGGTGGTAATAAACATGGCATGTTTGCCATGTTCAATGGGGTTGTGGATTCAAGTGAAGCCTTAGGAGATGCGAGGTCATCTCAATCATCTCAAAGCAGTGCACGGAGCTCACATGAGGCAAGACTAGTGGAGGAGTTTAGGCAACAATGGGAGGTGCTGAGGCAACAGCAGGATATGATGAGGCAGCAACACAAGAGTGCAATGCAAACCCAAGCGTATTTTATTCAATGGCAGGCACAAGAACAGCAATACTTTCAATTAAGTAAAGTTGTTTACGATTTGATGCCTACAATGAGTATATTTTTACTATTCGTGTAGACTTTATCATTTAGACTTAAATCACTTCATAATGTATGTGGAATGGAGAATTTTGATGATCCTCTGTGAAATCATGTACTGAAAAATTGGCTTAGAATTGAATTTGCAAAATGTGTTTGTGACAAATTTGACAAGAAACAGTAAGTTTCGCTTTGGCGCCGGACCAAACTTAAAGAAAACAGTAAGTTTTCCATCTACGACGGACAAACCTTTTTGGTCCTTTGTAAACATGCTTTTGACAACCTCATTCTCCCATGTACAACAGACCAACTTTTTTGGTCCTTTGTAAACATGTTTTTGGCAACCTCATTTTCCCATGTACGCCAGACCAAGTTTTTGGGTTTGTCGTGGACGTGCTTTTGAGCTCATGAGTCGAACTCAATTTTCCAAGAAACCAGTAAGTTTTGCATGTACGTCGGACCAATTTCTTTGGTCAGTTGTGAACGGCTTTTTGAGGATTGATTTCGCATGTACGACGGACTGATTTCTTTTAGTCTATCGTGAACGTGTTTTCGCCGGAATGATTTCTTCTTGAAACCGAGACTTTCACTTGTACACCGGACCGATTTTGTTGGTCCGTTGTCAATGGTTTTTTGAGTGACTTTTTCATGTGTACGCCGGACCATATTTTTTGGTCCGTCGTGAATGCGTTTTTGCTCGATTAGGGTTTTGAGCAAAATTGGAATTGTGTTTGATTTGTTTTTGAGATTATGAAATTTGTGAGAATTTCATGATGCTTGAAGTGGACTTTATGCAATGCTCGTGTGAGTATTTGCATGGATTGATGTGAGTCAAGTCGTGGACTTGTGCTCGGAATTGTTTTGTGGTTTGTTCATGTGTAGGTATTGCTCGAAGACGAACGTGGTCGATGACGGGACCGGAACTAGGTTCATGGAGGAGCTGAGGTTTGGGACTAGGTTCAGGAAGGAACTGAGGTCTTGGTGGTCAAGGATGTCATGCGCGACGTTCGGGCTAAGAGAATGGTGCACATGAAGAATGGTTAGTCACGTGAGAATGGCAGGAGGTCATTCGCATGCAAAGTGTTAGTCACGTGAGTATGGCAGGTGGCCATACGCGTGCAAAGTGTTAGTCACGTGAGTATGGTAGGGTTGCCATACGCGTGCAAGAGTTGTACTCGGCCAGGTTGGGCCAAGAGGAGTTGTGTTGAATACATACTCCTTCTAAGTTTAGGAGTGGGACTCCTACTAGGATTAGGAATTGTATTCAGAACTCCTTGTGTTTTGCTCCTTTAAATAGGAGGGGTGTCTCCTGTTGAAGGGCATCAATCGGAGCTGAGCGCATTGAGAGCCTCAAGCTCAGTTTTAGGGTTTGTACTCTTTTGATGAGAGTACTTTATACAAAAGAAATAAAGATCAATTCTTCCAAGATTCTTGCGTGCTACAGTAACCACGTTGCTACAGTATTTTCTGTTTTGGTTCTTGTTTGCATGCTTGCTCTAAATCTAGATTGGTTTTTGATCCTTGAGTTTCATCTTAATTTGATCCATCAAAAAAACCTTTCTAGGGTATTGATTTAGAGTTCCTCAAAGTCTAGTTGATTAATCTTTTGAAGATCTTGTTTAATCTTGAAGTTTTGATTAGATTGATTTTCGTCAAGTTCTGGAACAGCAAGCTTGCGAAACTCATAACTTTTGATCCGTAAGTCTGATCGAACTGATTCTTTTTGTGTTCGATTTGTATTGGAATCTAGTTTCTTGTGTCCAAATTTCAGATCGATCTAACAGCTGGATCTCCGGGCATTCGCCTTTTACCAAACCTCTGTCATTCTGTTTTTGTCGAATACGAGGCAATTATTTGGTTCTATTTTGGGGTGAACTTTTAGTAGATCAAGAATTTGGTTTTAGCTTCCGCACAATCATTCACCCCCCTTCTGATTGCTATATTGGTATACTTCGATCCTACAAGTGGTATCAGAGCAAGGTTTTTCTAATCTATCTTAACCGGTGATTAGATTAATGGATCGTTATTTGACAAAACCATGTGTGTTCGATGGTGTTGATTTTCTGTTTTGGAAGGCCAAGATGGAGGCGTTCATCGAAGCACAAGGCTTCACAATTTGGGAGAAGGTCTACAAGCCATATGAAGTCCCTGCAAACGACAACGTCAACGACACCAATCGCACACATGTTGAAGCAAACAGCAAGGCGCGCAACTTGATCATCCAAGGTTTGGGACGCAACGACTTTGACCGTGTGATCCATCTCAAATCCGCATATGAGGTATGGAAATCTCTTTGTGATTACCATGAGGGTTCTAACACTATTAAAGAGGTTCGTCAAGATCTTTACAAAAAAGAATACATGCGATTTGAGATGAAACCCGGTGAGTCGCTAGATGACTTCTTTGCACGTTTCAATAAAATTCTTAGTAATCTTCGTCTTTGTTGGAGTTAGCTTTGATGATGCTGCTAATGCTAGACAATTGCTTGGTGCTTTAGACATGTCTATTTGGGAGATGAAAGTTACATCCATTAGAGAATCTACTGTCATGAGTACACTTACATTAGATGTTTTGTATTCTAAGTTGAAAACTCATGAGTTGGATGTTTTTGCTAGAAAGAATGATCATAAATCAATTACTTTGACATCTCAATCTAGCATATCTAATAATGGTGCTGCTTCAAGTTTTGCTTTATCCTTTTTGTCTTCACTAACCGATGAACAGATTGAGCAATTCCCAGAAGAAGACTTATCACAACTCTCTTCTCGCTTTAACAAAGCTTTGCAAAATGTGAGAAAGAGAAAGAGAGGTGGTGGTGATCCTCCAAGATGCTATGAGTGTGGTGATCTCGACCATATTCATCCAAACTGTCCTAAACTTGCAGGTAAAATACCATGGGAGGAGAAGGACAACGACAGAAGAAAAGAGAAGAAGAAGTTCCCTTCAAACGATAGGAAAAAGAAGAGCTTCGTCAACCGCAAAGTGGTTCATCAAGTTCTTTCCGCTCTTGAACAAGTCAATTTGAGCGATGTGGACTCGGAGAGCAGCGAGGACGATGCAACTCCAAGAAAACATGACTTGACAGGGTTGTGTCTCATGGCAAGCAGCAAGGATAGCTTCACCGAGGACGATCAAGACAGCGACTTCAATGAGGTAGATCCTTCTTATGATGAATTAGCTATTGCTGTTGCTCGTCTTGGAAAATTGCTTGACAAACGTGATAGAAAAATTAAGAAACATGATATTCTTGTGGAGTCATTGAATGCTGAAATTGCTAGACTTAAAACCTTGATTCCTGATGATGATGCTTGCAAATCATGTGACTTAATTTACAATGCGCTTACTTTGCTTAGGAAAGAACATGTTACCTTGTTAGAGCAAATCAATGCTGAAAATGAGAAAAATGAGAAACTTGTTAAACATGCTAGTTGTTCTACCATTGATTTGCATGATACAACTCCATGTTCTAAATGCTCCATACTAGAATTGAAGTTGCATGATGCAAATGCTAGGGTTTCTCAAATGACAGAAGATTTTCTTACACATGAGGTTCTTTCATGCTCAACTTGTCGCAAGCAAAAAGGAAAAGTGGATGTTCCCTGCAATAATTGTTTAATTCTTGCTAATAAAGTTGATTACTTGCAAAACTCTTTGGAACGATTCACTAATGGCAAGAAAAAGTTGAACATGATTTTGGATAATCTAAGGTTAGCTCAAACAAGAAAGGTTTAGGTTTTGATCTTCATGCTTCATATGAAACTAAACCTCGCTCTGTTGTTTATGCTCCTTGCAATGACAAACTTGAGATTTCAAATGAGCCTAAGAAAATTGTCTTCAAATCTGCTGGCGTTTTATCTTCTATTATGATGAATGCAAATGTTGCTTCTACTTCCAAAGCTAAACATAATGTTAAGTACACTTGCACTCATTGTGGTAGAGATGGACATTTAGTAGACTTTTGCTTTAGACTAGCTAAACAACAAAAGAGAGAAAGGTTTAATGCTAGGTCTAATTTCAGAAAGGCACACTCTACTTCTCATTATGTGCCTAGGGTGAAACAAACACCTTTTGTTTCTAAAAACACGGAAAAAGGCAAATCTGTTTTTGTACATAAGAATACTCGTGTTGTGCCTACTGTTGTGCGTCGTGTGTCTCAGTACTGGATTCCTAAACATCTTATTTCTAACCCTAGTACCGAGGCCTCGATAATTTCTGCTTCTATGTAGGCTTCTCAAGCGAGGAAGGAGAACATGTGGCTAGTGAATTTCGGATGCTCACTTCATATGTTCAGTGATAAGTTTTGGTTCTTCTTCACTCGTGCATCTCATGTTGAAAGTGTTGCCTTTGAAGATACTTCTTCCACTTCTGTTTTCGCAAAAGGCACTAGTCCAAATGATGCCGGTACAGGTGCATATGTTCAGGGGGAGAGTGTCTTTGTTCATAAAGATAATGATGATGCTGTTGAGGATGAAATAATTGGAGGTTTACATGAGAGACTCTTCCCACGTGCTTCACATCAACAAACGGTCAAGTGAATTTTCAGGTATCTTCATGGTACTCAAGAACACCCTAAGAACAGTACCTAGATCAAACCCAAGGATCCCCATGATCATACCTTTGCCTGACGAATGAAAACTCCAATCGATCTCCTCGCTGATCGCTCCTCGCTCCACGCTCCTCGCTCCTCGCTCCTCGCTCCTCGCTCCAACGGATGGATCCACAAGGTGCAGAGGTGTGGAGACCACCCTAGGGCAGCAAGGGGGTGGAGGAGAGGTGGGGCAATGGAGGAGAGCAAGGGGGAGGCGCAAGGCTCAAAGGGAAGGGGCGGCTAGGGCTTGGCAAGTGGGGGGAGGTGAGGGGGGCGCACCAAGGCCTCAAGGGGCGCAAAGGCAGCAGGGTGGACGCCCCAAAAGGGCAGGGAAACCCCTTTTACCAGCCCCCACACCCAATTCTAGTCCGTTACGGAGACCTAATCCATCCCACCAAAGCCCACCAAGGCCCAAAACTCCCCCGGGAAGGCCCAAAACCCCGAAAACGGCCCGGAAACGGCCCGGAAAAGCTATTAACCTCCATACCTTATGGTTTTAACCTGCCATACCATATTTCATAAAGTTTTTGACCTTAACATGCACCATTTAAAAGGTTACGACACTCCGTGGTGACACATCACTTCAAACGGCCCAAAAACGCGAGTAAACCTCAAGCCGAAAGGTTTTATTCTCTAATTTCACATTCTATAATGTCACACCATACCGTAGTGTCACATTCTTCCCCCCTTCAACAGGATTCGACCTCGAATCCGAAGGACGCCATAATCAACAACAAAGTCCCCAAGGGACAAAAGGCTTCTCTGCAGCTCAAAACATTCACACAACGACTAAAACCGAACAAACAACAAACGAGTTCCCAAAACCAACACATAGAGAAAAAGTGTTGATCTAGCTCAACTAAGGGCAACCCCTCACAAATCGACCTTCACTTCAATTCCCCAACAGAATCTGCGTTTCAACCACAAAGGGCTCCATCAACCCAAAACGCTCGAATCCTCACGGCAAACACTTCATACTTCTATCACAACCACTACCATACTACATTAAACTCAACATGACATAATCAAAGGAAGTCACAATTCCTTTAACGACCTCTCTTCATTCGAAAGTTTCCATCGAGGGGAATAACTCATTAAGGCACACTAGCCCTTCCGATACACGATCATACTAACATTTTATTCCATCCTTTCCTGTGCAAGACTCAAACCCAAAAACAACTAGTGAAGACAAGCGCTCACGGCAGGCAATTATCACCGATCTACCGTCAACTTCACTTCCACCCATCGCTACTCTTAGTAAAGGTTAAACCCATACATCATCAACCTCCATCACAAACCACCCTTATACCACTAAGGTTCGACACCTAGCCCAAGCTAGGATCGAAAACCTTACCAAACCACAATTGGTTCCTTTCTTAAGAGGGTCTCGCCCTCACACAAAAACACTTAGCTATCAAGCCCAAGTGTACACACAACAACTCAAACCCAAAGCGTTAACAACCATTTTGGAAAGAATTCGGCAACATCCAAGCCAAATCAGAAAGGAAGCATAAATCCCCTACATCACAACCAACATACCAGAAATTGTTCATTGCTTCTTTTCATACTAGAAAGCAAGGGAAATCTCGTTTCATGACATAAATGCACACTTTTCAGGAGCACTCCGGATTAGTCATATCTCCATATATGACTTTCTCACCGACCTGGCTCAACCACTCCTTTATCATTTAACATGTAAAAACGATGTCATGTTTACTTTTCACCATTCATTCATCATGGAACAACGGTACCGAATAGTCATTCACCAAATAACTTCTTCCTCGGTATCAAATGATTGAAATACCCATAACACTGACGGTTGCGCTAAATCATATAGACTATGACGGCAACATAATTAACAGTAAGGCACCACATCAAATCAGAACCCACCAACGATAGATAGCTAAACTTTGCAAAACATCGCATTTTAACCAAGATCAACATTTTGGAAAAGAACATTGACTCCAAAGTTAGACATCTGCACAAACAACTGCCATAAATTTTATCAAAAGAGAGGAAACTCAATCCCGTAAGAAAACTCTTCTCTAACCAAATTCACTTATGAAACATTCATAAAAATCCAGACTTGTGAAACATCCGCACACCAGACACATTTTCCAAATGACTCCAACTCTAGCCAAACAGAGTTACACATCAAGGGCTTAACTCAAAAGTTTCCAACACAACCCTTTATGACCATCTGCTTCCATTTAAAATTAATTTCAAAGATAAATCAGTGCGAACACGAAAGGGCGCGATCCACTCAAAAACTTTTGGATGTAAACTCAAACTCACAACACGAACTAAACAAATTCGCCAAAATCAAAGGTTGACACCAACCACTACGAGTTTTGGGGAAACTCTGAAACTCAACATAAGGAACACCTCAACCGAAAGCATTCAACCGAGATGGCAAACAACCAAACCAGTTTCAAAGGTTTTTAGACAACAGCTCAGCATGAAAGGAACCATCTCTAGTACTCCACTACGCTTTCCATTAAAGACTTCAATAATCACTATTTACTATCTGAGGAGCCCCAACACAATTCAACCGAAAGTTTCACAACAAATTCTTCCTCTAGTTACCATTCCCAACATTTCTTAATAAGGGTTTATGATGCTTATCAAAAAGGCACCCAACCAAGACTATAATGACATGATCCCCACGGATCACCGAATCATAATACATCTTATTCTAAATTTGAAACATAGTACTTCCACAAATCTTTCAGCAAGATCAACATATAAATTTCATACCTCCTATCTATTCACGTCTCGACAACCGAACCTTATTCAGTTAAACAACGACGTCAACATGTAAATATTATCTCTACAAGACAAAGTTCATAGCTAGGATTCCAAGGCATACATTCATTAAGGATAAAACTCTACATCAGGTTAATTATCCATGGTTCACTCCATCACCACAGGTTACAATACCCTCCATTTAATCAATGGTTTCCATCAAGTATTCTACACAACTACCACCACTTACTAAGTCATCAATATCAAAAATTTGATTATCATCAATCAACACATTGCTTTTAGCTATCCTATACATAGGTGATAACCAAATTACCACCACACAACATACTCCAACTATTTAAAATAGATTGAATACTAGTATTGACACTGCCCTTAACAACATCATTAAGAATAAGTATTATGTCTTCTCAATTGATATTAATACTAGCATTGAAGGGACACAACTGCATACTTCCAAATATACTAATGGTTTGCGACAACATAAATAGAAACTCTAATCAATTTCCAAATTAAAGTCACTAGTCAACACGATTAAATCTCTCTATTAATCCATTAGATTAGAACATCTTTAGACAACCAAAGAAAGTTTCTTTAACAATATCGGCAGTCTACATCATCTTAATGTTTTAACTATGCATCCGGGTTTAAAACTTTTAAACATGATCGGGGTCATAAGTACTTTTATGACAAAGCAACAGATTCCAAGCATGTACATTAACGCATTCAATCAATCTCGCTAAGAGTAAACTACAACACTAGTAGTCTATTTATTCACAAGCTAGAGATATTAATCACATTGTTACCTACTACATAACATGCTTAAACATCAATTCTTACTAGGGACAAACGATTTCAGTCAAAAGACTACTTTCTTTGTTTGCAACATTTTAGTTTTAAAACTCACCCCAAATTCATAAGGAAACTTGACTCTCAAAATTGCAATGAGACAAACCCAAACTTGGTCATGCAAAGGAATTCTCCAAAACACTTTTCAATCTCCAAGACTCCCCTTTGGAGGGATCCAACCGATCAAATAAACCTTTGCAAATAAAACCTTAGCACCAAACCCCAATCTTTCATGAAACAAGAAGGGTTTTTTTTTTCAAATATGATTTATTAAACCAGTAAAATAACGTAATAAAACACCACGTACTACTACAAAGCCACAGAACTTCAGCCCCGACAATGTGTCGGGCACAACTCCACAATAACTCCTTTAACCTCGAGAGAAAGACAAACACAGGGATAAATTGAATGCTTGTTCCCCATAATGCAATCAACAGGCATCAAAACTGGAAAGGCGCCCAAAAGAAGCGCAACACTAGTCTCCTCTTCTTCGTCTTCAACCAAGGAAGACAAAACCACACACCGCATACGGAACGATCCGCGAAAACCCAACACTTTTCATTTGATTCAAATCTACTAAAGCCAAGAAAAGCAAAGAACACCGACCGTCAGAACGGCAAAGAACATACGAAGGAAACCACCATTAACTCTTCTATTTGACTCCAGTCAACTACCCGATCAACGACAGAAAGGATAAGCACTCTTCTCCTACAGGGGTCAATAGTTCTTCGGTGATGGCGCTAACCGACCACACCACAAACCTCACCCTTACTATGAAATAAGAGAGGTGGCGAAATCCTTCGGCACCAAAACCCCACTTTTACCACCACAACAGGAATAATTCAATCATTTATCTCATAGACATAGCAACGTACTATATCAAATATAGCATTTAGCAACAAGGCTTAAATACAACATTTAAGCGTAAACAACGATACCCATACCCTTCCTACTGTGCATCCATGTGTGTCAAATTTTAGATTAGTTATACCACTTTTGCAAGTTTTAATGTTGCTATCCTATGACAAAATTTTAGTAAAAACCTAAGCCATGTTTCTAAGTTATTCCACATCACATTTTAGTTGTACCCTATAGCATGACACTAAAAATACACATTCCAAGGACCTACAGCCCGCTCTGATACCAACTGTAACACCCCGGCATTTAATATGCCCGAATGCTACCAAACATAAGCTAAACAACATCCAAATATCATATTTAACATAAAATTCCAGCAAAGGCGCATAGGCTAAAAAACCGAGATTTCGGCAGCACCTCCTTTGTTTTAACATGAATTTAAGGAGCAACAACGATATAACATTATATGGCAATAAGGGAAACATCTAAAACAGCAATAAATAGAGTCTTAACGACAATATAAGACTAACATCAAGCACTTAATGTCTCCAAGTGTCAAAAGAACAAATAAGCTCTCAAATAGTAAAGCTAAACACTAAAGCAATGATCATCACACGCAATTTATTATCAAACTAATAGAATGACTTGTGGAATCATTAAGGTGAAGCTACGTGTGAGCGTGTGACTATTTCCCTTCCCCGCATGCCGATCTCAAAGTACCTAAAAAAAAACAACATAAAACATAAGCGTGAGTTCGAAACTCAGCAAGTATATTGTAATGGACAACAAGAACAATATCATGGCAATAACATCACCCATCATGTATATCATCTCATTCATGAACACTTAACAGTATCATCATCATTATGTATGCAATGTAATGCAATGCTCATGTCTCCTTGGAAACTCATACCGGTATGGTTGAGTACACACCGTCAGTGTGCACCCTCTCCCCCTTCCATCCCGAAGATGGAGGGTGCCTACTCCTCGCCTGCTCACCACGGTGAATGAAATCACGATGTAGGACTTACTCATTGGCTTTCCGGATTAGTCATAACTTTCTCACCGACCTTCCCGGACTAGTTATGACTTTCTCACCGCCCGAGCCATGTAACATGTCATGTATGCAAATATGCCATCATCATCATAAACTTGTATATTTAACACATGGCATCATAGCATACTCATCATATCATAGGAAAACATTAAAGTGGCAATTGATCATATCATGAAATCCATCTTTCATCTAGTCTCAACAAGCAACATAACATTCGTTATTCATTACAACACACTTGCCTCAACCACGGACAATGGAAAGGCGGGAAGTAGAAGGCACTCCCGGGGTCGCACCACCTGCACATAGGTATCACACACTCACAATCATGCCCACAAAACAGTACGCAAACCCCCATCTAACCCGACATTGCCCACTACTCGCAAAACCTAAAAACAGAGGTTCTGTCCCGACGGGACAGCAGCCTTGCAAAAAGCATAACTTGAGTTCTGGGACTCCGAATCAATTAAACGAGTACATCCTCGCGTAGCTTAGGAAATTTCCCAACTTTCTCAAGGTATATGGAAAGACTGATTCGGACTCTAAAGTCGTCTAATCTACTGATTACCGTGATCTGTTCCAATTACGTCGCAGATTTTAACACGCTCGGTAAAACAGACATAACTTTCAAACGGCTGATCGTATTTTAACGTGCTTTATGTCCACGGAAGGATAATTAAATTATCTACAACTTCTTTTAAGTCCGTACGGACAGATTCGGATTCTAAATCGACGAAAACTCGAACCCTAGCCCGACTGCTCAATCTGCCCGAAAACAAAAACGGCAGATCACTCCCACATGGGCCCAAAAACCCTCCCACTAAAGCCCACGACTCAAATCCTAGGGCCCAAACTCCCCAGGAGAGGCCCAAACTCCCGAAATCGGCCCGGAAACGCGATTAAACTGCATAATGTAAAGTTTTAACCTCCGATTTCACCCTTTATAATGTTTGACATCCCGTAGTGTCACATTCCCCCCGTTCAATAGGATTCGACCTCGAATCCTAGACACACCACAACTCAACCCAGCAAAACAAAAGATAGCCAGGCTTCACATTCCAAACCTGATGGGAATAACTCTGGATATTTCTCGCACACGCGAGACTTCATTATCCCAGGTCACTGCTCTCTCTAACTAAAACCACGGGAACTACACTGATCAAGACTCGATGACCAGACTCTTAGATTTGAAGACCAAGGCATTAATGATGACTCACATTCAAGACTTGCAAGAACTTTACTCAACATTGAAACTCAAGCACTCACATAAGGCTTCAGCACGACTCAAGCGATAGGATAAATTCCCAAACAGACCATGAAAGAAAACGGTCTCACACTCCTCAAACTAACCATTCCTTGGCACTAAAGTGACCGATCCCTTAAACCAACACTACTCCCCAGAATAACACGGTACCAACCCCTTTTTAGCTCCCACGCACAAAAGTGTTTTCACACCTCAACCTCTCTACTGTGGTTCGTCGTATTCAAGACGAAGCGAACCAAGTGAGACGAACACTCCAAGACCACCAAATATTTGAACAAACGAGGTTAAAACCTTGCAAAAGATTGATCTTTTACAAAAGACCAATACCCACCACTACCACCAAGGGAAGAATCTACTTTATAACCAGGGTCCTTAAAACCCGCAGAAACATTATCAACCGAGCAATCCACATCGGTCGACACAACTTGCTCAGAGATCGGCGACAAAAGATCCAATACACTTCCAAAAGGAAAAGCAATTACTAGCAACCACCAAGTGGTCCACTAATAATTTAATCAACCCTACCGTGGAACACATCAAAGACCCAAATCTCGAAGAAGATTTGCATTGGGACATAGACAACCTTCCTTTACTCTTCACTTCTACACCATTTACGATCAACTACTAGCCACACCAGATTTCTCTTACTAAGAAAGCCTCGCTCTCACATCCTTCCACTTAAAGGACCAGGACAAAGAGTATCATTATTGAGTAAGCTCAACCATAAAACATGAACCCAATTGGTCCACATACAACAACTCAAACCCCAAAGCGTTAAAAAAAACCACTTTGGAAAGGATCTGGCAACATCCAAAGAGCACACATTTTATTTTTCTAAGCCAAATCACAAAGAAAACTCAAATCTCTAACACCACAGCCAAAAATACCATAATTCATTCATTCTTTCTTTTCATACTAGGAAGAAATGGAAATCTCGATACATGACAAGAATGCACACTTTTCAAGAGCACTCCGGATTAGTCATATATCCATATATGACTTTCTCACCGACCTGGCTCACCGACTCATTTATCATTGAACATTTATAAACGATGCCATGCTTCATTTTCACCATTCGCTCATCATGTAACAACAATACCGAAAAGTCATTCACCAAAAGACTTTTTCCTCGGTATCACATGATTGAGACACACATAACATTAACGGTTGCGCTAAATCATATAGACTATGACTGCAACACCGTTAGCAGGAACACACCACGTCATGTCAGAACCACCATTTCTCGAAAGCTAAACTTGCACAACCTCGCATTTTAACCAAAATCAGCATTTTGG
Organism: Rhipidocladum racemiflorum; assembly: GCA_036346355.1. Lineage (NCBI taxonomy): Eukaryota > Viridiplantae > Streptophyta > Magnoliopsida > Poales > Poaceae > Rhipidocladum > Rhipidocladum racemiflorum. The sequence goes on from CM070587.1 coordinate 44,540,454, forward strand.
AAAAGAAAATCGACTCCAAAGTCAAACATCTGCACACACAACCGCCACAAATTTTCTCAACGAGAAAGGGAAACTCATTTCCAAAAAGGGAACACTTCACTAACAAAATCACTGATGAAACATTCATAAAATCCACCTTTTAAAGCACTTGCAAACACCACACACATTTTCCAAATAACTCCAACTCTAGCCAAAAAAAGTTACAAATTAAATCTCAAGAGTTTCCAACACAACCCACTATGTCCATATGCTTCCTTTAAAATTAATTCCAAAGATAATTCAGTGCGAACGCGAAGGGGCGTGATCCACTCAAAAACTTTTGGGGTGTAAATCCATACTCATAGAACCAACTAAACAAATTAGCCAAAACCAAATATTTGCACCAATTTCTACGAGTTTTAGGGAAACTTTGAAACACAGCATATGGAACACCTTGACCGAAAACCCCTCAACCAAAATGGCAAACAACCAAACCAGTCCGAAAGGTTTTAGACACAAGCTCAGCATGAAACCCTATACTTACCTTTTAAACATTCAATATTCACTATTTACTCATCGAGAAGCCTAATTATAATTCAACCAAAAGCTACATAACCAATTCTTTCTCTAGTTACCTTTCCCAACATTTATAAATACAGTTTATGATGATTAACAAAGCGTCTTCCATTCTATACTACCTCATCATGATCCCCACAGACCAACACATCATGTGACAATGTATTCTATATTTCAAACATAGTACTTCAACAGATACTTAAGCATGATCAGCATATCAATTTTATACCATCCATACATCAACATCTTGACAATTAAAACTTGTTCAATCAATAAAATGACTTCAACAAATAAGTATTATCTCTACAAGATAAAATTCGTAAATAGGATTTTAAGATATGCATTAATTAAGGTTAAAATCTTACATCATGATTGTTATCCATTGTTCATCCCATCACAACATGTACTCGACATAATTCCACAGTTTTACACTTTTCTCTATTGGATCAATGGTTTCCAACAATCAACAACACTACCAAGTCATCAATATCTTATTTGCATAATTTTTAAAAAACTGCAACATTACTTTTAGTTACCCTATCCAAAGGCTATAGTAAATTGTCACTACTCAACATGCTCCAACTATTTAAAACAAATTGAATGAGTTGGACCATCACAAGGCACTTACCACAACCACTAAACCTATGTCTTCCCAACTGACATCGGTACTAGCATCATAGGAACACATATGCAAGCTTCCAAATATACTAACAGTTCACAACATCATAAATAACAACTCTAATCAACTTCCAAGTTAAGGTCACCAACACGATTAAATCTCTCTATTAACATGTAAAATTAGAACATCTTTAACAACCAGCAAAGTTTCTTTAACAATATCAGCAGTCTACATCATCTTAATGTTCTAACTATGCTTCAGGGTTTAATACTTTAAACATTATCAGGGGTCATAAGCACTTTTAAAGTAAACAATAGAATCTAAGCATGTACATTAATACATTTAATCATTCTCACTATAGAGTACTCTATAACACTAGTAGCCTATTTAATCTCAAGCTAAGGATAACAACAGCATTGAATTGTTTCAACTCACAATTTTAACTTAACAATACGTCATTCCATAAACTACATTGGTACACACTACATAACATGCTAAACAACAATTCTCACTATTGACAAACAATTTCAGTCAAAAGACTACTTACTTTGTTTGCAGCATTTTATTTTTGAAACTCAACCCAAATTCACAAGGAAACTTGACTCTCAAAATTGCAATGAGACAAACCCAAACTTGGTCATGCAAAAGGAATTCTCCAAAACACTTTTCAATCTCAAGGACTCCCATAGAGGAAAATGGTTGAAAGACAATTTACTTAAAAGGGAACCAAGCGATCAAGTAATCCTTTTCAAATAAAACCATAACACCAAACCCCAACTTTCACGAAACAAGAGAGGTTTTCAAAGATGATTTCTCAAACCAGTAAAATGACAAAATCAAACACCACTTACTCTTACAAAGCCACAGAACTTCAGCCCTGACAACCAGGTATGGCTTAACGCCGCAATAACTCCTTTGACATCGGAGAAAGACAGACACAAGAATAAATTGAATGCTTCTCCCCATAAAGCAATCAACAAAGTAAGCATCAAAGCTGGAAAGGCGACCAAAAGAAGTGCAACACTAGACTCTTCTTCTTCGTCTTCAACCAAGGAAGACAAAACCACACACCGCATACGGAACAATCCGCGAAAATCCAATACCAAACACTTTTCTTTTGGTTTCAATCAATTAAAACCAAGAAAACCAACCAAGACCGACCGTCAGAACGATAAAGAACATCCAAAGGAATCTACCACCAATCTCTTCTATTTGACTCTAGTCAACTACCCGATCTACGATAGAAAGGGTAAGCACTCCTCCTATAGGGGTTAATAATTCTTCGGTGATGGCGTTAACCAGCCACACCGTCAAACCACACCCTTACTATGAACAAAAAGAGGTGACCGAAACCCTTCGGCACCACAACCCCACTTTATCACAAATAACAAGAACAATCCAATCAATTCTATCAATAACATAGCAACATACATTCTTACATATAGCATTCAACATCAAGGCTTAAATACAACATTTAAGCGTAAAGCAACGATACCCATACCCTTTCCTACTGTGCATCCATGTGTGTCAAGTTTTAAATTAGTTATTCCACTAACACAAGTTTTATTGTTGCTATCCTATGAAAAATTTTTAAGTATAACCTAAGCCATGTTTCTAGGTTACTCCACATCAAAATTTTAGTTAACCCTATGGTATTCCACTAAGTTCATACACCACGAACATGAAGCCCGCTCTGATACCAACTGTAACACCCCGGCATTTAGTATGCCTGAATGCTACCAAACATAGACTAAGCAACTTCTAAATACCACAATTACAAGTAAATTACAGCAAAGGAGCAAATGCTAATACCGAAAATTTCGGCAGCATCTCCTTTGTTTTTCCAAGAATTGAAGCAATAACAATAGCATAGCAATATATGGCAATATACGAGACATCTAAAATAGCAATAAATAATGGCATGACAGCAATATAAGTCAAATTTCAAGCATTCAAAGTCTTCATGTGCCAAACGAACAATAAGGCTCTCATAACACGAAAATAAACCATAAACCAATATGCATCACACTAAATTTATTATCAAGACTCCAAATGAATAACTGTGGGAACAAATGTGTGAAGCTACGTGTAGGAGTGTGACTAGTTCCCTTCCCTGCATGCCGATCTCATGGTACCTAAAACAACAAGAAAGGACAAGCGTGGGTTCAACACTCAGAAAGTATATTGCAATGGTACAAAAGAACAATTGCATGGCCACAACACCTCACATCATGCCTATCATCTTATTCATGCCCACATATCGTTATTCTCATATCATCATCATCATGTATGCAATGCGATGCGATGCACATGTCTCCTGGAAACTCATACAGGTATGGTTGAGTGCACACCCGTCGGTGTGCACCCTCTCTTCTCTTCCATCCCGAAGATGGAGGGTGCCTACTCCTCGCTTCCATTCACCGCATTGGATGGAATCACGATGTAGGACTTACTCAATGGCGCCCTGGACTAGTCATAACTTTCTCACCGACCTTACCGGACTAGTTATGACTTTCTCACCGACCCGGCCATGTATCATGCCATGTATGCAAACATGCCAACATCATAAATAACTTGTACATTAACATATGGCATCACAACATAATAAACCGTATTCATCATATCAATGGCAAACATTAAAGCATGGCATGTGAACACATCATATATTCAATTTCAACTCATCAAAGCTAGCAACCTACAACCCGCTATCCATTCCAATACACTTGCCTCAACCACGGGCGACGGATTGGCGAGAAGTACAGGGCACTCCCGGGGTCACACCACCTGCACATAGGTACCACATACTCAAAATCATGCCCACAAAACAATACTAAAACACTCTTCTACCCCCGACTTCGCAAACTACTCACAAAACCCAAAAACAGAGGTTCTGTCCCGTCGGGATAGCAGACTTCCAACAAGCAAACTTGCGTTCTAAGACTCCGAATTGATTAAACGAGTACATCCCCGCGTAGCTTAGGAAATTTCCTAACTTTGTATAAGTATACAGAAAAACTTATTCGGACTCCAAAGTGGTTTAATCTACAGAATACCGTGATCTGTTCCAATCTCGTCACAGGTTTGAACATGTTCGGTGAAACGAGCATAACTTTCAAACGGCTGATCGGAATTAAGCATTCTTTACGTCCAATTAAAGGTATTTCAATTACCTACAACTTCTTCAACAGGAGGACGACCAAATTCCAATTCTAAATTAGCGAAAACTCAAACCCTAAGTCGACTGCACAATTTGCCCGAAACAGAGAACGTGGAAACCTCTAGATTTCATCTAATCTACCCAATTACAGCACCACCAATTGATCTAAAAACATGAAATCCACTTCTAGAACACCACCTAGATCAACCCCAAGGATCACCCATGCCTTACCTCTTCCCGACGAATGATGAACGCCGATATCCTTCCTCCCGAGCTCCCCGATCGTCCTCCTCGCGCCGGAATCGCCGGATCTCCTCGTCGCGGGGCATCCCATTGGAGGGGACAATGAGGTTACGTGGTGGAGGAGCTCCTCTAAGCAGCAAGGGAGGTGGAGAGGGGAGGGGAGGGTGGTGGCGCAATGGGGGGAGGAGATGGGGGTGGCGGCTAGGAGGTGGGAAGGGTGGAGAGGAGGGGAAAAGTGGGGGCTAGGGTTTTCGGGGGGGGGGGGGTGGGGCGCACCAAGGGCAGGGGAGGCGCCCCAACCTAGCCTCCCACTCCCACATGGGCCCAAAAACCCTCCCACTAAAGCCCACGACGCAAATCCTAGGGCCCAAACTCCCCTGGAGAGGCCCAAACTCCCGAAATCGGCCCGAAAACGCGATTATACTGCATAACGTAAAGTTTTAACCTCCGATTTCACCCTTTATAATGTTTGACATCCCGTAGTGTCACAAACTTAGCAATACATCAATCCATAAACCAAATTGGCACATACTACATGGCACGGACACAAAACTTCCTAAACACCTTCATGGATCACCTACTCTTGACAAATAGGATGCAACCAAATTTAAAGATATCCACAGCTCAAGAACATGAATGAACACCGATAAACAATTTCTCCTTTCCAGGCAAGGAAGAAAAACAAAACTCAAACAGAAATGCAGGAGAGCTCAACTCTCAAATTTCCAACTTTGATAGCCTAAAACTCTTTAAGAAATCTCAAGATCTATACTTACAAGAAGGAAGAAGGATGCACCCGGGAAAACCAAATGTTCAGCTAAATCTTTTCCGACAAAGATTCAAACTTAGCTCCACCCAACTTAGGGTCTACACAAGGACAAACTCCAACACTTTTCTTAAATAGGGAGAATAACAACCACACAAGTTTCCTCCTCAAGACAATCCAAAATAACCAACAAAAACCGGGTGTCAAAGCAAAAGACTGCGATCAAAAGACGCGCAACAAAAAACTGCTCTTCTTAATCTTAACCCAAAGAAGACAAAAACCACAAACCGCCAAATGAACAATCAGCGAGTACTCAAAACCAAACACCTTTCCTTGGTTCCTAACCAACAAAACACGAAGAAAACCAGCCAAAACCGATCGTTAGAACGGTAAAGAACATCCGAAGGAATCCACCACCAAACTCTTCTATTTGACTCCAGTCACTACCCGATCTACGACAGAAAAGTGGTAAACACTCTTTCCCCATAGGGGTTTAATAGTTATTCGGTGATGGCTCTACCCGGCCACACCGTCAAACCACAGCCTTACTACGAATGAAAAGGTGACCGAAACTGTAACACCCTAGTTTTCGCTTTCTGGAGAAAAACCTAATTTAAATAAAGTAAATTTAAAAGTTGAAGTTTGTTTGGTGTTTATATTAAGCCTGGCAACCGTTCCCCTCCAAAATCGGGAATCAATTCCCCTCCGGTCGAAAAATCGGATTTTCCAGTTCCCGCCGGTACCCGAAATTTCACCCGAGTCCAAAAAGGTTCCAAAAATCCCCAAACCATTTCTAAAATGTTCCAAATATTCCAAAATGATTTTAGAAAGCATTCCCCGGATTTTTTGACCTCCATTCCTATTTTATCTCGCACGGCTTTTGTTTAATGCCTGCGATCCGCGTCCGAATATTCAATTCCACAAAAATCATCCAAATTCAACCAAACCAATTTTATTAGGTCCCAAATATTCTAAAATGGTTCTAGGAATTTTTCCGGAATTTTTAGACCATTTTTCCTTATTTCTCTCTAAGGCGAATTGGTTGCGTAAAGGAGGACCAATGAAAATGCGCCACATGTCACGTGAACAGTGCACCTTCTTCAACCTCCAGCCAACTCCAAGAACAGAGAGCTCCAACTAGGCAACAATGGCTAGGGTTGCATTCAAACGCCCATAACTCCTTCATTTCAACTCCAAATCGCGAAGCGCCGGTTCCGTTGAATCCGTAGCGTCGCCCTCTTGCCATTCCCCACCTTCACTCGCCGTCAATCTCACCGGAAACGGCCCCATTCAAGAGAAACCGAAATCCACTAAAATGGCTTTAGCTCGGCCGTTTCACCTCGAAACGCCGCACCACCACCTCCATCCTCTTCGTATAAGTATCCCCTTTCCGGGAGTGTGCTCCCCTTTCCCTCTACTCCACCCTTGCGCCCGTGAGATCAAGAAAACCGACGTTGTGTTGAACTTTTTCGGTGTTCTTCGTGTTCATGCTTGTAGCTCCTTCTCCGGTGAGCCATTCTTCGTGCCACTTGGTTCCTCGTGACCGTGGATGAGTCTAGCTTCTAACCCAATCATCCATTTTAGGATTTCTCAACCGTGGGCGACGAATTTGGAGCTTTTGTGCATTCGGCCGAACCTCCGTTCTTCGTCGATTTCTCCGATTTCGGTGAGTTTTGGTTCAATCCCTTCCTCCTAGATGTCCCTAAGGATGTTATCTAGAGAATCCATGATTTTATTTGGTCCAAATCCATGCGAAAATGGGGCAAAAATCCGTTTTTTTGGGAAGAAAAGGGGGCTCTGAAGTTTTGGTTCAGTTCTGGAACCAAATTCTCGCGAGGTACTGTAGCAAATAGTACCTTTTCCTATTTTCTTGATTTTTCAGCAATTTCCAACTTCGAACGCTTATAACTTTTGCATCCGAACTCCGATTGACTCCGTTCAAGTTTATAAATTCATCTAAAATCAAGATCTACTTGCCAGTACTAATTTTATAATTTTTGGATTTTATTTATTTTATTTTATTTATTTATTGCCTCGTTTTGCGCGTAGTCGACGCTTCAGCCGAGTCCGCCGACCCCGCCGCCGGACTTCAAAGAGTTCAACCTTCTCGCTGTGACCGAGGCAAGTCTCCTTGACGCATGTTGATCCCATTGTTTATAAATATTTGCCACTGTTTTACAAATTGCATTGCTATTTATATTAAATGGATGATGTTAACGTTAGCTTATTAGTTATACCTGTTGTTCCTACCTCCTTGACATTGTTATCCCTGACCCTTTGTCGCCCTAATATAAGTACTCCACCAATGTAAATGTTTTGGAAAAATATTCTTTAAAAAGGGGAAAAGACTATTTGGAAGGCACGATCGGTGGAACAAATAGTATGAAATGCAAATTGGAGATTTCCTGAATATTGATGAGGTGAGGGTAGTAGTTATGAAATTGATTTATGAATGGTAACCCATATAATTTGTGAGGATTGGGAGAATATCAGAAGATGTATGATGTCAAGAATAATAGTCGGTAAAAGTAAAGAAATGATATCGAGAGGCATACTTGTGGATTAAATAACATACGTGGTGACTTATATTTCGGTGGATGTTAACAAGCACACTATATGATAATCATTTATGGAGAATTGTGAATAATCCAGAATGTTTGGTGGTTTAGTAAATGATATTATTACGTATTCTTAGTGGATGATAAGATTGATCGCTGTATTCTTGGTGGATTAAAGTAGATGATTTAGAGGTGATGATGTGAAGGGTTAAATATATGCTATTATGAAGTATTATCGTTGGATTATATTCTAGCTGATTAAAGATGATGTTGTGAAGTATTCTCGGTGGTTTAGTGAATGATTTTGTGAAATATGGTCTTGCGATACCCATTTATGTGGATTTATGAATAATGTGGATTAGGTGTGATTTGTTTAGTCAACTTGGTGTCATTGTTTAGGGAAACTTGACTATAGGCAATGAATCAATGAAATCTTGGATTTGTAGAATCTTTCATGAAATATGCTCGGGGATGAGATTATGAATTATTCTCGGTGGATCAAGTAGATTAAAAGATTAATCGATGTGTGGATGATGGGTGATCAATAAAGAAGACTTATATTTTGAGGAGATTGTTTCATATACAATGATGTCAGTAGCTTAGCAAGATTTTGGAGTTATGATGGCACATGGTATAGATTTTACTTGTTGGAGTACTAAATTGGATTGGATTATATAGTGCCATGATAATAATGGGGGAATCTTGGTGGTCTCATGAATTTTGGAGATGATAGAACTGATTATCATAATTTTTATCAAACACTGAGATTTGTATTTTATAAAATAAACTATTGGTGGAATAGAATAGTACGGTAGAAATGCTTAGCCTCGCTGTCGGTCAATATTCACCTATGGGTGGGACTTTCAATTATCTCTTGAAAACTTGTATTGGAAGTTATAGGCAAGGAGTATTGCCAATGGTTTACAAAATAAAAATAAAATGAAAAATGATTTCGACTTGGGCGGCATGGAATGTCGGGTGGAAGCGGACCAAGCCTTGGTTCTTTTGTGCAAGTACCGCCCCAAGTCAATTAAGGACCGACGCTTATGACTGTCTCCATTCTAAGCATTACCGTACAACCATATGTCAAAGTGGGCACGACTTGGCTGAATAATTTGTAGAAACCTAACTTAGACTCACCACTCGATGGTTGTGTGAGAGCCGGAAAGAGGCATTGTTGTTGTTGTTGTTGTTTTCCTCACACGGCGCAAGAGGGGGCTTCTGTACTGGGTGGAAAGAACCCTAACAGCGGTGAAACCTCAGCGGGTGGGTCGGGTTAGGCGTATATATTGTAAAGGCCTTGTCATGATATCCCTGCCGGCACACCCAAGGAAGTGTGCTAATTGCATGGCATCAAGGGAATATCATGTCTTGTGGGTAAAGTTGTACACCTCTGCAGAGTTAAAACTATTCGAATAGCCGTGCCTACGGTCAAAGGCAAAGCTTGCTGAATGCTTTCATACTGGTAGACTTTGGTTTTTTTTGGTTTCAAACTAAACAATGTTTCGTTTTGGGATCCGGGAGCGGTTAGAACTCTCGGGTGTGCTTCTGGCGGCTAAAGCCAGGTAGGTGGAAGGAACCTGATTTTGTGAACCGTGGCAGACAGAGCCATGTGATTGGATTAAACCCTGATCTTTTTGGATTGTGGCGGATAGAGCCTGTATATTAGTGAGTGGTGGTTAGAACCTTCACTACAATATTACATAATTCAATTAGTAAAAAGAATTGCTCAAATATGCTTTGTGAAAATTATTAATAAGTATTTGATAAAACTTGGCTTTATGCAAAAGAACCATATTATGCCATTCTTGGATAGCCTACATTATGCATAATTTCCCAGACTTGCTGAGTACTTTATGTACTCACGTGCTACATTCTAATCCTATCTCAGAAGTGAAAGAAGCTGTCAAGGAATTCCAACGACTAGGGTGCGTTCTCCACTCGATTGCCTATGGGCATTTGGATGGGTCGCATTGGCGTTTTCGTCTTCCACTGCAGTTGTTCAAGTTGTTCAGCCTGTTCAGGCCGTAATGGTAAACCTTGACCATAAGGTCTTTGTTTTCATTTGGTATTATTCTTATTTAGTTATTTGTACTCGTGATATGGTTGTTGATTCATCACTTTTGACTGTGTGTACTAGCTACTGATCTGGGACTAGTACAGAAATACACAGAGGACTCCGGATAGCCGATCCGGGGGCCTACAGAAACCCTTCGGCACCACAACCCCACTTTATCACAATAATAAGAATCAATTATTTCATAAGCATAACAACAAACATTACCTAATGTAGCATTCAACATCAGATCTTAAATACAACATTTAAGCGTAAACAACGATACCCATACCCTTTCCTATTGTGCATCCATGTGTGTCAAATTTTAAATTAGTTATTCCACTCACACAAGTTTTAATGTTGCTATCCTATGACAAAATTTTAAGTATAACCTAAGCCATGTTTCTATGTTATCCCACATCAAAATCTTAGTTGAAACTATGGTAATTCAATAAGTTCATGCACCACGGACCTGAAGCCCGCTCTGATACCAACTGTAACACCCCGGGCATCTAATATGCCCTGGATGTCACCAAACATGATAGAAGAAGTATCTAAAAACCATAAATAAAGATAAATTACAGCAAGGGTGCAAATGCTAAAAACAAAAAATTCGGCAGCATCCCCTTTGTTTTTCCATGGTATGGAGCAATAACAAGAATATCTCAAGATATATCGTAATGGAAAGCATCTAAAATAGCAATAACGGGTGACATAGCATCAATTTAAGTCTAGCATAATGAATTTAACCACTCCATGAGCTAAAACGAAGTAAATAATATGACCGAAGACACAAATAAGGCATACTCCAAGTTCTCAACGCATTAACTTATAATCACAACTACGAATGGAAAAATTGTGTATGTCTAAATGAGTGAAACTTTGTGAAGATGTGCCACTAAGCCCCTTTCCCGCATGCTGATTTCATGGTACCAAAAAAAGAACATCATAAACACAAGCGTTAGTTCATCACTCAGCAAGTATATTGAAATGGAACAAGGAACAAGTTTCAATACCAACATCATTGCATCTCATCATTAGCATCATAAGCATTTCATATTCCCATGGCGTACATCTCATAAACATCATAAGCATCCCATATTCCCATGTGTACATCTCATAAACATCATCATATATGCAATGCAATGCATATGTCTCCTTGAAGCACATACCGGTATTGACGAGTGCACACCCGTCGGTGTGCACCCTCTTTCCCCTTCCATCCCGTAGATGGAGGGTGCCTACTCCTCGCATCCATTCACAACTGTGGATAGAATCATGAGGTAGGTCTTACTCAATGGTGCTCCGGATTAGTCATAAGTTTCTCAACGACCTTACCAGACTAGTTATGACTTTCTCACCGACCTGGCCAGTTCTCATGCCATGTATGCAAATATGTATAAACATAAACAACTTGGACATAAACTCAACTAATTATTGCATAGTCTCATAATAAACCATTCTCATCATGTGGCAAGCAAGAGTCAATCATGGCATCATATCATAAAACATGTGTAAACCATCTCATTATCAAACATTACGGCTCCCTAAGCTGCAACCACTACAATACACTTGCCTTCAACCGTGGGTGACGGATTGGCGATGGGTTGAGGGCACTCCCAGGGTCACACCACCTGCACATGGGTACCACACACTCAAAACGTGCCCACAAAATAGTACACAAACACTCATCTACCCAGAATTCGCAAACTATTCCCAAAACCCAAAAACAGAGAATCTGTCCCGTTGGGACAGCAGGCTTCCAACTTGCATAACTTGAGTTCTAAGACTCCAAATCAAGTAAATGAGTATATTTTCTCGAATCTTAGGAAATTTCTTAGCTTTTTCGAAGTATTGGGAAAAACTGATTCGGTCGCTAAAATTGTCTAATCTATAGATCACCACAATCTGTCCCAATCACGTCACAGTTTTGAACATGTTCGGTAAAATAGCCATAACTTTCAAACGGCTGATCATAAATTCGCGTTCTTGGTGTCCACTGAAAGGTATTAAAATTATCTACAACTTTTTCAACATGTGATGATGCCATGTGTTAATGTACAAGTTAAATATGATGTTGGCATAAATGCATACATGGCATGTTACATGGCCCGGGCGGTGAGAAAGTCATAACTAGTCCGGGAAGGTCGGTGAGAAAGTTATGACTAATCCGGAGAGCCAATGAGTAAGTCCTACATCGTGATTCTATTCACCGCGGTGAACGGAAGCGAGGAGTAGGCACCCTCCATCTTCGGGATGGAAGGGGGGAGAGGGTGCACACCGATGGGTGTGTACTCTACCATACCGGTATGAGTTTCCAAGAGATATGTGCATCGCATATCATTACATTGCATTGCATTATATGAGGATGTTATATGAGGATGATTTATGATGATGTCAATGATATGCTTACACTATGAATATGAGATGTGTATGATGTTATGTGTGAAAAGTGGTGATGAAGGTATTGGAATGTGTTTTCTTGTTCCATTGCAATATACTTGCTGAGGGATGAACTCACGCTTGTGTTTATGTTGTTTTTCTTAGGTACCATGAAACCAGCATGCGGGAAAAAGGGGTTAGCTACACATCTACTCGTAGCTCCACACAAATTAGACAGTGTTACCACTTGGAGTCATGATAATGAAAGTATTGCCATGAAACTTGGAGAATTGCTTAACTGTGTGCTCGGTCTTACTATTTGATTCGTTTAGCTTATGAAGTGGTTGAAGGCTTTATCCTGGACTTATATTGTTGCTATGTCACATGTTATTGCTGTTTTAGATGCTTTCCATTATGATATAACTTGTGATGTTTTGTTGTTGCTCCGAATCATGGAAAAACAAAGGAGATGCTGCCAAAATTTTTGGTATTAGCATTTGTTCCTTTGCTGTAAATTAGCTTAATTCATGGTATTTAGGTGTTGTTTAGCCTATGTTTGGTAGCATTCGGGCATATTAAATGCCGGGGTGTTACAGTTGGTATCAGAGCGGGCTGTAGGTCCTTGGAATGTGTATTTTTAGTGTCATGCTAGAGGGTACAACTAAAAGTGTGATGTGGAATAACTTAGAAACATGGCCTAGGTTTTAACTAAAATTTTGTTATAGGATAGCAACATTAAAATTTGCAAAAGTGGTATAACTAATCTAAAATTTGACACACAATGAATGCACAGTAGGAAAAGGATATGGGTATCGTTTCCTTACGCTTAAATGTTGTATTTAAGCTTTGATATTGAATGCTTCATTTGATAATGCATGTTGCTATGTCTATGAGATAAATGATTGAATTGTGCTTGTTGTGGTGATAAAGTGGGGTTGTGGTGCCGAAGGGTTTCGGTCACCTCTTTTGGTTCATATTAAGGGTTAGGTTTGACGGTGTGGCTGGTTAGCGCCATCACCGAAGAACTATTAACCCCTGTAGGATAAGAGTGCTTACCCTTTCTGTCGTAGATCAGGTAGTTGACTGGAGTCAAATAAAAGAGTTTGGTGGTGGATTCCTTCGGAGGTTCTTTACCGTTCTGTGGTCGGTCTTGGTTGGTTTTCTTGGTTTTAGTTGATGGAAACCTAAAGCAAAGTGTTTGGTATTAGTTTTTCGCGGATCGTTCCATATGCGGTGTGTGGTTTGTCTTCCTTGGTTGAAGACGAAGAAGAGGAGTCTAGTGTTGCGCTTCTTTTGGGCGCCTTTCCAGTTTTGATGCCTAGTTTGTTGATTGCTTTATGGGGAAGAAGCATTCAATTTATCCATGTGTTTGTCTTTCTCCGAGGTTAAAGGAGTTATTGCGGAGTTGTGCCAGACCCGACTGTCAGGGCTGAAGTTCGGTGGCTTTGTAGGAGTAAGTGGTGTTTGATTCGATTATTTTACTGGTTTAAGAAATCAACGTTGAAAAACCCTTCTTGTGTTGTGAAAGTTTGCGGTTTGGTGTTAAGGTTTTAGTTGCAAAGGTTTATTTGATCGGTTGGTTCCCTCCTGTGGGAGTCTTTGAGATTGAAAAATGTTTTGGAGAATTCCTTTGCATGACCAAGTTTGGGTTTGTCTCATTGCAATTTTGAGAGTCAAGTTTCCTTATGAATTTGGGATGAGTTTTAAAACTAAAATGCTACAAACAAAGTAAGTAGTCTTTTGACTGAAATCGTTTGTCCCTAGTAAGAATTGATGTTTAGCATGTTATGTAGTAGGTAACAATGTGGTTTATGGAATGACGTGTTGCTAAGTCAAATTTTGAGTTGAATCAATTCAATGTGATTATCATCTCTTGCTTGAGAATAAATAGACTACTAGTGTTGTAGTTTACTCTTAGCGAGAATGATGGAATGTGCTAAAGTACATGCTTAGAATCTGTTGCTTTGTTATAAAAGTGCTTATGACCCCCGATAATGTTTAAAAGTTTTAAACCCTGATGCATAGTTAAAACATTAAGATGATGTAGACTGCTGTTACCGTTAAAGAAACTTTGCTGGTTGTTTAAAGATGTTCTAATATAATGGAGTAATAGAGGAATTTAATCGTGTTGCCTAGTGACTTTAATTTGGAAGTTGATTAGAGTTGCTATTTACGTTGTTGCAAACTACTAGTATATTTGGAAGTATGCAGTTGTGTCCCTTCAATGCTGAGTATTGATATCAATTGAGAAGACATAAGACTTATTGTTAATGATGTTGTTAAGGGCAGTGTTAATGCTAGTATTCAATTTATTTTAAATAGTTGGAGTATGTTGTGTGGTGGTAATTTGGTTATCACCTATGTATAGGGTAGCTAAAAGTAATGTTGTTGGTTAATGATTATGCCCGTTTGTTGTTATTGATGACTAAGTAGTGGTGGTAATTATTTAGATTACTTGTTTAAAACCAAGGTTAAAATAGAGGAAAATTTTAACATGTTGCGATGGAGTGAGCTTTGGATAATTAACATGATGTACAATTTCATCCTTAATGAATGTATGTCGTAGAATCATATTTACGAACTTTGTCTTGTGGAGATAATATTTACATGTTGAAGTCGCTTGTTAACTGAATAAGTTTCGATTGTCGAGACGTTTACATATAGGTGGTATGAAAGTCATTGGTTGGTCACGTTGAAAGTTTTGTTGGAGCACTTGTTTCAAATCTAGAATATGATGTTATTTGTTATGTTGGTCAATGGGGATCTTGTTGACTTAGTCTTCGTGGGATGTCTTTTCGTAAGCATCATAAACTTTATTTATAAGTATTGGGGAAGATAATAAGAGAAAGAATTTGTTGTGAAGCTTTTGGTTGTATTGTGTTGGGGCTCCTCAAGGAGTAAAAAGTGATTATTAAAGTCTTTTAATGGAAAGCGTAGTGGAGTTCTAGAGATGGTTCTTTTTATGCTGAGCTTGTGTTTAAAAGCTTTTGGACTGGTTTGGTTGTTTGCCATTTTGGTTGAAGGGTTTTCGGTCAAGGTGTTCCATATGCTGTGTTTCAGAGTTTCCCCAAAACTCGTAGTGTTTGGTGTCAACCTTTGGTTTTGGCGAATTTGTTTAGTTCGTGTTGTGAGTTTGGATTTACATCCAAAAGTTTTTGAGTCGATCGCGCCCTTTCGCGTTCGCACTGAATTATCTTTGGAATTAATTTTAAAAGGAAGAAGATGGTCATAAAGGGTTGTGTTGGAAACTTTTGAGTTAAGCCCTTGATGTGTAACTCTATTTGGCTAGAGTTGGAGTCATTTGGAAAATGTGTCTGGTGTGCGGGTGTTTCACAAGTCTGGATTTTTATGAATGTTTCATAAGTGAATTTGGTTAGAGAAGAGTTTTCTTTTGGGATTGAGTTTCCCTCTCTTTTGATAAAATTTATGGCAGTTGTTTGTGCAGATGTCTAACTTTGGAGTCAATGTTCTTTTCCAAAACATTGAATTTGGATGAAATGCAATGTTGTGCAAGTTCAGTTCTCAATTGATGTGGGTTCTTTTACGACGTGGTGTTTTACTGTCAACTATGCTGCCGTCATAGTCTATATGAATTTCCGCAACCTTCGATGTTAATTGTGTTTCCATCATTTGATACCGAGGAAGAAGTCATTTGGTGAATGACTATTCGGTGCCGTTGTTACATGATGAATGAAGGGTGAAAAAGGAAAATGAGACATTGTTTATGCATAATTAATCATAAAGGAGTCGGCGAGCCAGGTCGGTGAGAAAGTCATATAAGGATATATGACTAATCCGGAGTGCTCTTGAAAAGTGTGCATGCATGTCAAGAATCGAGATGTCCATTTCTTTCTAGTATGAAAAGAAAGAATGAAGAAATTATGGTATTTTGGTGGTGGTGTAGGGGATTTATGCTTCCTTTGTGATTTGGCTTGGATGTTGCCGAATTCTTTCCAAAATGGTTGTTAACGCTTTGAGTTTGAGTTGTCGTGTGTACACTTGGGCTTGATAGCTAAGTGTTTTTGTGTGAGGGCGAGACCCTCTTAAGAAAGGAACCAATTGTGGTTTGGTAAGGTTTTTCGATCCTAGCTTGGGGCTAGGTGTCGAACCTTAGTGGATACGGGTGGTTTGTGATGGAGGTTGATGATGTATGGGTTTAACCATTATTAAGAGTAGCGATTGGTGGAAGTGAAGTTGACGGTAGTTCGGTGATATTTGTCCTGCCGTGAGCAATTGTCGTCACTAGTTGTTCTTGGATTTGAGTCTTGTCTGGGAAAGGATGGAATAAAATGTTAGTATGATCGTGTATCGGAAGGGCAAGTTTGCCTTAATGAGTTTTCCCCTCGATGGAAATTTTCGGGAATGTAGAAAGGTCGTTAAAGGAATTGTGATTTCCTTTGATTATGTCATGTTGAGTTTAATGGAGTATGGTTGTCAGGTTGGTTGTGATAGAAGTATGAAGTGTTTGCTGTGAGGATTCGAGCGTTTTGGGTTGATGGAGCCCTTTGTGGTTGAAACGCAGATTCTGTTTGGGAATGGAAGTGAAGGTCGACCTGTGAGAGGTTGCCCTTAGTTGAGCTAGATCATTACTTTTCTCGCCAAGTGTTGGTTTTGAGAACTCGCTTGTCGTTTGTTCCGGTTTGAGGTTTCGTGCGGTTGTTTTGTGCTGCAGAGAAGTCTTTTGTCCCTTGGGGATTTTGTTGTTGTTTTTTTTTGGCGTCCTTCGGATTCGAGGTCGAATCCTGTTGAAGGGGGGAAGAATGTGACACTACGGTATGGTGTGATATTATAGAATGTGAAATTAGAGAATAAAACCTTTCGGTTTGAGGTTTACTCGCGTTTTTGGGCCTTTTGAAGTGTTGTGTCACCACGGAGTGTCGGAACGTTATAAAAAGTGAATAATGAGGTTAAAAACATTATGAAATATGATATTGGAGGTTTTTAGCGCTTCCGGGCCGTTTCCGGGGTTTTTGGCCTTCCCGGGGGAGTTTGGGCCTTAAAGGGGGGTTGTGGGCTTTGGTAGGATGGAGTGGGAATCCATTTAGGATTAGGAAAGGGGCTTAGGGCTGATAAAAGGGGGGTTTCCCTGCCCCTTGGTCCGCCCACCCCCTTGCTACCCTGCCTTGCGCCCCACCACCTCTCCTCCTCCCTTGCCTAGCCGCCCCACCCTCTCCCTTGGCCGTGCGCCTCCCCTCCCCTTGTCCCCTTGCCTCCCCACCTCTCCACCACCTCTCCTCCACCCCCTTGCTGCCCTAGGGTGGCCTCCCCACCCCTGCACCTCGTGGATCCATCCATTGGAGCGAGGAGCAAGGAGCGAGGAGCGAGGAGCGTGGAGCGAGGAGCGATCCGGGAGAAGTTTCGTTGGGATTTCGGTCGTCGGGCGAAGGTATGGCCATGGGATTCCTTGGGCTTGGGATAGGTACTGTTCTAATGGTGTTTATCATGATTTTAGATCAATTGGTGGTGCTGGACTTGAGTAGATTGGATTAGATCTAGATGTTGCCACGTTTCTGTTTTGGGACAGCATGAGCAGTCGGCCTAGGGTTCAGTTTTTTGCCAATTTAGATTCCGAATTTGGTCATACGGACGTTGAAGAAGTTGTAGATAATTTCATTATCTTTCCGTGGATATAAAGAACGTTAAATTATGCCTAGCCGTTTGAAAGTTATGGCTGTTTTACCGAGCGTGTTAAAATCTGTGACGTGATTGGAACAGATCACGGTAATCTGTAGATTAAAGAACTTTAGAGTCCGAATCAGTCTTTCCATATACCTAGAAAAAGTTGGGAAATTTCCTAAGGTACACGAGGATGTACTCGTTTAATTGATTTGGAGTCCCAGAGCTCAAGTTATGCCTTTTGGAAGGCTGCTGTCCCGTCGGGACAGAACCTCTGTTTTTGGTTATTGCGAGTAGTTGGCAATGTCGGGGTAGATGAGGGTTTGCGTACTGTTTTGTGGGCTTGATTGTGAGTGTGTGGTACCTATGTGCAGGTGATGTGTCACCGGGGGTGCCTTCTACTTCCCGCCAATCCGTCGCCCGTGGTTGAGGCAAGTGTATTGTAATGGATAGCGATTGTAGGTTGTTTGATTGATTGAGATTGAAGTTTGAATATATGATATGTTCACATGCCATGCCTTAATGTTTGCCATTGATATGATGAGTATGTTTATTATGTGATGATGCCATGTGTTAATGTACAAGTTATCCACGATGATGCCATGTGTTAATGTACAAGTTAAATATGATGTTGGCATAAATGCATACATGGCATGTTACATGGCCCGGGCGGTGAGAAAGTCATAACTAGTCCGGGAAGGTCGGTGAGAAAGTTATGACTAATCCGGAGAGCCAATGAGTAAGTCCTACATCGTGATTCCATTCACCGCGGTGAACGGAAGCGAGGAGTAGGCACCCTCCATCTTCGGGATGGAAGGGGGGAGAGGGTGCACACCGACGGGTGTGTACTCAACCATACCGGTATGAGTTTCCAAGAGATATGTGCATCGCATTGCATTACATTGCATTGCATTATATGAGGATGTTATATGAGGATGATCTATGATGATGTCAATGATATGCTTACACTATGAATATGAGATGTGTATGATGTTGTGTGTGAAAAGTGGTGATGAAGGTATTGGAATGTGTTTTCTTGTTCCCTTGCAATATACTTGCTGAGTGATGAACTCACGCTTGTGTTTATGTTGTTTTTCTTAGGTACCATGAAACCGTCATGCGGGAAAAAGGGGTTAGCTACACATCTACACGTAGCTCCACACAAATTAGACAGTGTTACCACTTGGAGTCATGATAATGAAAGTATTGCCATGAAACTTGGAGAATTGCTTAACTATGTGCTCGGTCTTACTATTTGATTCGTTTAGCTTATGAAGTGGTTGAAGGCTTTATCCTGGACTTATATTGTTGCTATGTCACATGTTATTGCTGTTTTAGATGCTTTCCATTATGATATAACTTGTGATGTTTTGTTGTTGCTCCGAATCATGGAAAAACAAAGGAGATGCTGCCGAAATTTTCGGTATTAGCATTTGTTCCTTTGCTGTAAATTACCTTAATTCATGGTATTTAGGTGTTGTTTAGCCTATGTTTGGTAGCATTCGGGCATATTAAATGCCAGGGTGTTACATTCATCTTTTGATCACTTTTGTGCTAAAAAAGGAATTGATCATCAATTTTCATCACCTAGAGTGCCTCAACAAAATGGTGTAGTTGAGAGGAAAAATAGAACTTCGGTTGAGATGGCTAGAACTATGCTAGATGAACATCACACTCCTAGGAAATTTTTGGCTGAAGCGATTTCATCTGCTTGTTATGTTTCAAACCATGTGTTTTTTTGATTAAAATTGGGTAAAACTCCATATGAACTCTGGTTTGGACATAAACATACTGTTTCTCACTTTAGAGTTTTTGGATGCAAATTCTTTGTCTTGAAATTTAGAAATTTTGATAAATTTGAAGCTAGATCAATTGATGGCATTTTTCTTAGATATCCTGCTCATACTCGTGGCTATCGAGTGCTTGTTTTGGAGACTAATAAAATTGTAGAAACCTGTGAAGTTACCTTTGATGAGGCTAGTCCAGGCACTAGTGCATCTATTCAGGGGGAGAACATAATTATTCATGAGATCAATGATGATGATGTTGACAATGAGATGTTGACTCCTATTAATGCACAACGAGCTGTAGCACCTTTGGCACCTACTGCTACATCACCTACAGCCGAGCATCCTCAAGCTACAACATCATCTATACATGCTGAAAATGAAGGAGGAGAATTTTCAGAACTTACAGCTCCCTTGCACATTCAGAAAAGTCATCCACCTGAACAGATGATTGGAGATTTAAATGAGAGAGTCACCCGATCCAGGTTTATTAATTCTGACACTCATGCTCATTCTTCTTTAGTTGCTTCTTTTGAACCCAAAGATATATCTCATGCATTATTTAACGAATCTTGGATCAATGCCATGCATGAAGAATTTGAGAATTTTGAACGAAATAAAGTCTAGAAGCTAGTTTCACCACCTCCTAATTTTAATATTATTGGAACTAGATGGGTTTTCAAAAATAAATAAAGTGATGATGGTGTTGTTGTTAGAAACAAAGCTAGACTGATTACTCAAGGTTTTTCACAAGTTGAAGGCTTAGATTTTAATCAAACCTTTGCTCCTGTTGCTAGAATTGAAGCCATTAGAATTCTTTTAGCATTTGCTGCGTCCGAAGGTTTTAAATTGTACCAAATGGATGTAAAAAGTGATTTTCTTAATGGCTACATAAACGATGAGGTGTATGTCAAGCAACCACCTAGTTTTGAAAATCCCAAGTTTCCAGATCATGTGTACAAATTGTCAAAAGCTTTGTATGGTTTGAAACAAGCCCCTAGAGCATGGTAAGATAGGCTAAAAACCTTTTTAATTGAGAAGGGGTTTACAATGGGAAAGGTTGACAAAACTATCTTTTTACTCAAGCAAGGCAATGATCAACTGTTTGTTCAGATTTATGTTGATGATATTATCTTTGGTGGTTCCTCTCATGTTTTAGTGTCTAAGTTTTCAGAAACCATGAGAAAGGAATTTGAGATGAGTATGATGGGTGAGTTAACATACTTCTTGGGACTACAGTCAAGCAAACAAAGGATGGTACTTTTGTGCATCAAAGCAAATACACGAAGGACTTGCTGCATCGTTTTGGGATGGAAAACAGCAAGCCAATCATGACACCCATGGAAAGCACTTGCACACTTGATCCAGATGAAGATGGTGAGCCGGTTGATCAAAAGGAATATAGAAGCATGATAGGTTCACTTTTGTTCCTCACTGCATCAAGACCGGATATACAATTTGTTGTGTTCTTGTGTGCTCGTTTTCAAGCTTCATCGCGTGCCTCACATCGACAAACCGTCAAGCAAATTTTCAGGTATTGTGGTGGACCAGCCAGGCTCAGCCCTCCCCTCGGCCAACTAAGCGAAAACACCACGTGTCTAGTGACCCATATGAATGGTTTTATGAACGCCAACCTCTCCCTTCGACAAAGCCATGAGTCCATACACTAGGGGGTCAACCCCCGGTAAGAGGAGGAGATGGATAAGGATCACCCCCTCTCCCCCCGCAATGAGGGGAAGTACCCTTCCGTGGCGAAGGAGGAAACCGGAGGGAATCACTCCCAGTCGTGCCTTCCTTCGACGTGAACCTAATGCTAAATCACCAATGTCTGACACCCTCCAACAACTCCTCCCAAATACATGGTGACGTGTCCAGGCAATCTGAGACCCCTGCACAAGTGAAATTCCCGTCGAACCCCTATAAAAGGTGTACGAACATAGGGTAAAAAACCCAACGTATTAGAGACGTGAGTCAATAAAAAAATTCAGATTAGCCCCTGGCAAGAAATAATAAAGGAAAAGAAAGCCAATCAATACGGGCATATCCAAGCCCGCCCTATAAAGCGGAAAAGAGGACAGAGTAGAAGCGAGGTTCCCGAAAAACAAGAAGCAGTCTGACGAGTAAGAAGAGAGAGAGACCCGGTGGTTCCACACAACCACACTGAGAGAGAGACCCGGTGGTTCCACACAACCACACTGGCGCCGTCCGTGGGGAACCCAACCGCAAGGTGAAACCACCACCTGCCGATCAAGCCCAAGGGTAAGTTTCCTGCAACCATGCCACCAAAGAAAGGAAAGGAGGCAGTATCCAAGGGGGCGGCAACGACGGCAGGAACAGAAGAACCAAGGCGGTGTACGAGAAGCCAATCTGGAGATCCCCCTCGACTTCTGCATGACGAGACGCGGATGCCAGCCGCAACAGAAGCCCGAAACATGGCGGGAACTTTACATCCACAGACTCCGGTGGCCGTGCGCAAGCGAGCCCCAAACGGCGGCCTCCGACAGCGGGGCGAACGGTTTCGACACCAGGAGGAGATGTGGCGGAAGCGTCGACACATCCGACTCATCGCCGAGACCCACGGAAATGAAGAAACCCACGGAGGAGGAACCGGAGCTCGGGAGGAGATTGACCCCAACGTGCGGGCGCTGATGGAAGCCAACGAGCAACTCATGGCAGAGTTGAGGCGTCTACAAGGACAATCTGACGGGGGTCAATACGAATCACAAGATGAAAGCCCGAGCCGCGAGGTGCTATCTCCAGCTGATTGCGATGGCGCCTGAGGAAGATCACGATCCAAACCCCCTCAGCACCCGTCTACGGGCCAAAAAATGGCCCTCCCCGGGAAGCTTCAAATTCCCCACTGTTAAGCCATATGACGGTCGGACGGACCCAAGGGAGTTCCTCCGCGTTTATGATACGGCGATTGAAGCAGCGGGAGGAGATGATGACATCAAGGCGAAGGGGCTCCTTCTAGCCCTTGAAGGCATAGCCCTGTCCTGGTACTCTTGTGGAGCCCCGATCGATCACTGTTGGCCGCAACTCCGCTCCAAGCTTGAAGGCAACTTTCAGGGTAACTTCGACGGAATGAAAGAGGAAAGTGACCTATTTGCAGTCAGACAACGCGAAGGGGAAACCCTTAAAAGTTACTTCCAGCGTTTCTCCCGGATTAAGTGCAGTGCGAGGAGTAAGCGACACTACTATCATCAATGCGACGCGTTGCGGCTGCGTAGGGGACCGTTGGCGGAAAGGCTCGCTCGTAAAGAGGTGCGCCGCGGTGGAAGAACTCTTTGCGAAGATGAGGGAGTACGCGGGCGGAGGAAGACAACTTCCGAAGGGAAGACGGGCCCCAACAGGAGAAGCAAGAATTCGCTCCACGCAAGAGAGGCGAGGAAGGACCTCCGCCCAACCCAAAAATGAGGAGCGATACCCAGAGCCAGGAAGAAGAGACGAGAGGAGGAGAATCCACCACATTGAAAAGCCAAGAGATCGGCAAGCCACGGCGGCGAGGCGCAAGTGAGCAAAGAGCGAGGACCACCCGGGCCGAGGAAAACAAGACGAGGGAAGCCGAGTTAACAAGAATGAAGGGACAGAGCCGGCGATACTTCCGTGAATATCACGGGAAAATATCACTCACGACACCATCCAATGCAAAGTGATCAACGGATATAGGCGGTTCGAGGCGAAACAAAGGGAAGTCAAGATGCATCCTGCGCCGCCGGAAGCGCCTCCTGTTGGACGACAACACCCCCCTCGTGTAGGAATGAATCATCTTCGTCGCATTATCAACGTCATTGCGGGGGGCTCCTCATCACATCTCTCGTCAAAAAGACAGAGGAAGGCGTACGCCCGGCAAATTAACCACGTTGCAATTACTCCCACCACCCTTCCTCCGGTAAAATGCGAACCAATCACATTCACACAGGAGGATGCCACGGGGGTACACTTCCCGCACCAAGATTCCTTGGTAGTAACCGCCATTATCGCCGACTGCGAAGTACGTCGAATATTGGTAGATGGAGGGAGCGCCGCGGACATACTATCCATGGAGGCTTTCCGACAAATGATGATTCCACAAGATCGGTTGAAAAAATCGGAGGTGCCGCTGATGGGTTTTGGAGGAAGCACGGTCAGCACCCTGGGGCAATTGGAGCTTGAAGTCACATTCGCGACGCCTCAAACCAGCGTCACAAGTCGCGTCACATTCGATGTGGTAGACATGCCATTCCAATACAATGCGATCCTAGGCAGGGGCTCGTTGACAACCATGGGGGCCATAATTCATCACGGTTTCCTATGCATGAAAATCCCTACCGCAGATGGTGTCATCACGGTGCGAGGAGACCAAGCCTTGGCAAGGAAGATAGATATGGAGAACCCACCTCAAGTCAAACACGTCCGCGCTACTGAGCTAGATCGTCGTACTGCGAATCGCAGCCGGTGGCTCCTAAACCACAACCCCAGGAGAAACCCAGCGGATACCGCTCGGGCCAGAAGCGGCAAGGCGGTAAGTATCGGCGCCATGTTGTCTCGGAGGAGGAAAAACACTTACCGCCGCTCCTCCAGGAATATGAAACCGTGTTCGCTTGGGGGCCTGAAGACCTTCTGGCGTCGAGAGAAACTATTGAACATGCTCTCATTGTTAATCCAAGCGTGAAGCCTAGGAAGCAAAAATTGAGAAAACTTGCAGCGAGAAAGACAAGAAGGCTGCGAAGGTGGAAGTGGCTAAAGCTGCTCCAGGCGGGAATCATCCGCGAAACTTCGATACCGGATTGGTGGCCAACATCGTCTTAGTCAAGAAGGCTAGCGGGGCATGGAGGATGTGCATCGACTTCAGCGATTTAAACAAAGCATGCCCGAAAGATGACTTCCTCGCCCGCATCGACCGGTGGTTGATTCAACCTCCGGTCGAGAAAGGATGAGCTTCCTTGATCGTACTCTGGTTATCACCAAATCTATATGCAAGAAGGAGCGAAGACAAGACGGCATTCGTTACTCCCTTCGGTACCTATTGCTTAAATACGGATGCCTTTCGGGCTCAAAAGCGCAGTGCTACCTTCGCTCGACTCATCACGAAGATCTTCGCCCGATCAGTTGGGAAGAAATGTGGAAGCCTACGTTGGCGATATCATTGTCAAAAGTGAGAAGAAAGAAGATCACATCGGGGACCTCCGGAAACTTTCGAGAAATTTGATAAAAGGAAAGGTGAAGCTTAACCCGTCAAAATGCGTTTTGGCGTGGGCGGGGAAAGCTGCTAGGCTTCTGGTCTCCCAACGGGGCATAGAAGCGAATCCAGAAAAGATAAGAGCTGTCCAAGACATGGCCCCACCAAGAAACCTGAAAGAAGTACAACGGTTAGCAGGGCGGATAGCAGCGCTCAGTCGGTTCCTGCCAAAATCCGCGGAGCGAAGTCTGCCGGTCTTTAAAGCCTTGCGCACAAACGATAGTTTAAATGCAGACAGGGAATGCCAACGTGCCTTCGATAACTTGAAGCAGAGCCTCATGGAAATCCCTGTCCTACAAAGCCCGAAGCAAGGTGAGGAGCTTCTGTTATATCTAGCAGCTAGCCCCTCGGCCGTAAGCGCCGTGTTAGTGCGGCCTCAAGGCGCCAAACAACAGCCGGTCTACTTTGTCTCTGAAGCCCTCCAAGGAGCGAAGCTACGATACTCGGAAATGGAAAAACTGGCATATGCTCTGTTAATGGCATCTCGAAAGCTCCGGCATTATTTTCAAGCCAACCGCATCAAGGTGCCAACTACATATCCCCTAGGGTCTATGCTCTTCAGGAAAGCAGGCGCATCGGCCAAGTGGGCTGTCCGAGCTAGCTCCCTTTGAATTAACCATAATTCCTCGCCACGGCAATCAAAAGCCAAGCCCTCGTCGATTTCATGGTAGAATGGACCTCCCCAGCCCCGGAGAACAACCAAACTCCAACAATGTGGTCCATCCACTCTGACGGGTCTTGGGGGGCGAGTGGGGCGGGAATAGCGGCGGTGATACACACACCCAGCGGAGAAAAAGTGGAGTTTGCAGCAAGGCTGGAATTTCCTTCAACTAACAATATAGCTGAGTATGAAGCGCTATTATTGGGTATCAGAAAAGCAAAGATCATGGGAGCAAGAAAGGCGATAATATACACCGACTCGAAACTCATTCAGGGGCACATCACCAAAGAATATCAAGTGAGGGATGAGCAGCTCGGAAATGCGTCGATATGATCAGGACAATGGAGAAGGGCTTCACCGGGTTCACCGTTAATGCAATTCCCAGGTCTCAAAGCGAGCGTCTTTGACGAGCTAGCCAAGATCGCAGCCACCGGAGGAAGCCTACCTTCGACAATCTTCTTCGAGATACTTCGCACCCCCTCCATTCCTTCCCAGATAAACCTCATCGTTCGGGCAGCCGGCGAAGACTGGAGGGATGAGATATACAACTACCTCCTGGAAGGAGTTTTGCCAGACGAGGATACACGGGCGAGGCGCGTCGAAAGACGAGCAAAGAAGTACGCCATCATCAACGGCCTCTTGTTCCGTAGCGGCCTCTGCGCTCCGTGGCTACGCTGCATCTCGCGAGAAGAAGGAGTTCAAGCCTTACTTGAAGCACACGAGGGAGATTGCGGAGCGCACCAGGCCCCTAGGAATCTCGTGAGAAAGCTATTCCGGATGGGGCTCTACTGGCCTTCAGCGTTGCAAGATGCGGAGCACATGGTCCGACACTGTCATGCGTGCCAATGGATGACCAAGCAAACGAGGGCCCCGCCCAACGAATCGCATGCGGTACCCCGGTGCGGCCCTTCGCCAAGTGGGGAATAGACATTGTTGGGGCGCTTCCTAAAGCTCGAGCAAACCTTGATTTTTAATCGCCGCCATCGATTACTTCTCCGCTGGATCGAGGCGAGCGATTCGCGAAGATAACCGCAGAGGCCGCCGTCAAATTCCTATGGAAAACAATTATCTGCCGATACGGGGTCCCTTACCAGATCGTAACCGACAATGGGACTCAATTCGACTCCTGGAAATTCCGCGATTACTGTGATAATCTCGGGATAAAGATCTGCTTCGCCTCAGTGGGTCATCCTCGATCGAGCAGGCGGTGGAGCAGGCGAACGGGTTACTTCTTGACGGCATAAAAAAAAGGCTTTACGGCTCTAAGAAGGGGCTTTGGCCCGACGAGCTGGATCACGTCTTATGGGCAACACGCACTTCGGCCTCAAGAGCGACCGGGTTCTCCCCCTTCCGTCTCCTTTTCGGGGAAGAAGCCGTTTCTCCTGCTGATATCTGTGCAAAATCCTTACGAGTAATCAAAACCCCGACCCATGAGGCAATTGACGTCACGTGTGATCTAAAGGAAGAACACAAGCTTCAAGCCTTAAAGACCATGAAAGCCTACGCGAGGCGTCCACCAAGCTTCAACAAGAAGGTGAAGAAGCGTGAACTACACCCTGGAGACATGGTGCTCAGCGGGCCGCTCCGGCCTTTGGCCGAAACGACACAGGAAGGACCATACATCATCCAAGAGTCAACAGCGAAGGGTGCCCACAAGCTCATTACCCCCTGCGGAGAAGAGATACCACGGACCTGGAACACCGACGCGCTCAAAAAATTTTTTCCGTAGGTGGTCGAATCCGAAGGAAAGAAATGTACCGATCCTTATCAATAAAAAAATGGAAAGACATCGCGAGTTTGAGCCATCTTCATGTTCTCCAAGATTCAAATCAAGAAACCTATTAGGATTTCGCGGATGCTTGGTCGGGCATAAGTCCCACCCATCCCTCGCTCCGGAGACCCGTTGCCTCATGCCGGGTAGGATTTCGCGGATGCTTGGTCGGGCATAAGTCCCACCCATCCCTCGCTCCGGAGACCCGTTGCCTCGTGCCGGGTAGGATTTCGCGGATGCTTGGTCGGGCATAAGTCCCACCCATCCCTCGCTCCGGAGACCCGTTGCCTCGTTCCGGGTAGGATTTCGCGGATGCTTGGTCGGGCATAAGTCCCACCCATCCCTCGCTCCGGAGACCCGTTGCCTCGTGCCGGGTAGGATTTCGCGGATGCTTGGTCGGGCATAAGTCCCACCCATCCCTCGCTCAGGAGACCCGTTGCCTCGTGCCGGGTAGGATTTCATGGATGCTTGGTCGGGCATAAGTCCCACCCATCCTCGCTCAGGAGACCCGTTGCCTCGTCTGGGTAGGATTTCGCGGATGCTTGGTCGGGCATAAGTCCCACCCATCCTCGCTCAGGAGACCCGTTGCCTCGTGCCGGGTAGGATTTCGCGGATGCTTGGTCGGGCATAAGTCCCACCCATCCTCGCTCAGGAGACCCGTTGCCTCGTCTTGGGTAGGATTTCGCGGATGCTTGGTCGGGCATAAGTCCCACCCATCCTCGCTCAGGAGACCCGTTGCCTCGTCCTTGGGTAGGATTTCGCGGATGCTTGGTCGGGCATAAGTCCCACCCATCCTCGCTCAGGAGACCCGTTGCCTCGTCGGGTAGGATTTCGCGGATGCTTGGTGGGCGTAAGTCCCACCCATCCTCGCTCTGAGTCCCGTTGCCTCGCGGGTAAGAGTCGTGGGTAGTTAGTCGCACCGACACTACAATTCGTTCATTGTCCCGTTCATCTATTCACGAAATAACCGTCAGGGTTAAGGTACCAACCTCACCTTCGCTCCGAAGGACCGGAGAACACGTCGTACTACCCTCGCCAAGTCATTGAGAAAATACACCCAAGCCGGTATCCCGTCTTTCTCTCGGCCAGGAGGGAGGGGGTGCTTACGCATTATGCGACCATATGAGACCATTTCACGACTACTACTCAAGGCACGATAGGAAGCTAAGAATGTAAGATCAGAAGGAATTCAAACAGAGAAGACAAAGAACAGATATAAGTACCAATCCTCGATCGGGAATTACATAACATCGTCCCAAGCATACATAGAAACGATAATCCAACAAAAGCTTTTATACGAAACGAAGCGGACTTAGATGCGATTAGCACGCGCCCACGGCTCGCGAGGCGTCCTTGGCTTCTAGCCGCGGCACCATCCCGATCAAAATGTCGAGGTTGGCGAGGTCTCGGCGAGGGCCTCCTCTGCGGCCATTATCATGTCGAAATCTGCCCATAGACCTTCAATGAAGGCCTCGAAATCGTCGTGGTGGAAGACCCCCGGGAGCGAGAGCGTCACCCAGAGGATCAGGAACCATGATAGGGGCTCCCTCCTCCTCCAGCAGTGGCGGGATCTCTGCCACAGGCGGCCCCTCATCCAGGTTGGCAAAAATGGGGTCTTCTTCCAGAATTTCCCAGGAGGTCAGCCATTGAAAAATCAAAGGAAGGCAGGGAAGAGAGCGATCGTCTACTCGATACTAACAAGGTGGGCGAGGAAGGTGAAAAGGGCGAGTTAAATAATAACGCGAGAAGCCCAAGCGTCTACACGTCCCCGAGAAGTTCGCGGACCATTAAGTCCCGCTAATACTAAATCAGCGTTTGGTCTCCATTGGGAGAAGCTAAACGCTTTTTCGGACGAAGGGACCCGTAGAGCGAACGAACATACATGGTCATTTGATAAAATAAGTGATTTAACCCAAGTGTCTACAAAAATCCCTCACACGAAGATACACCAACTAAGAAGGAGGCGGCTTCTCTTTGCCTTTCCCCGAGTCACGCATCACAGCCACGAGCTCGGCAATCGACTCCCTTGCGGTGGGCTCCGTCTTTGCTTCAAATCGACATAAAACTTGACGATAATCTATATGCTGCGGAGGAAGGCTTCACCGACGAAGGGATATCTCGAACCCGTAGCAGCGAGCTGCAGAAGAAAAACCGAAATGCTCGCGTATATGAGTACATCCTTTTGCCTCCAATAGCTGAGCCGTTTTCACGGAGCCCAATCTCGCGCAGTAATCGCCGAAGGTCAGTGCTGAATCCCCAAAAATCTTAGTAGATTTCTCAAGGAAGGAGACAGCTTCCAGGCTGGAGGAAGGAATACGACTCGAGCCGCATCAATACCGAACCGAGGGAGCTGCTGAAGGAAGGCCTCTGTAGCCCCGTGAATCCCCGAGACAACGGATTCCAATTCCGTCTGAACCATGTCGTGACGCTCCTCCGCTCGTTGAGCGTTACGAAGATGCATTTGAACTTCGCTCCGCGCCGTTGCGAGTTGAGAGGGGAATTCCTCCACTTGCTTCTTCAACATGTTCTTGCCTTCTTCAAAGAACCACCAATAGGTTTTTCAACTCCTCTATTCGATCATCCTTCTTCTTTTCGTTTCGCTCCGCCGCCATGCGGGCTCGCTCCTCCTC
Organism: Rhipidocladum racemiflorum; assembly: GCA_036346355.1. NCBI lineage: Eukaryota > Viridiplantae > Streptophyta > Magnoliopsida > Poales > Poaceae > Rhipidocladum > Rhipidocladum racemiflorum. Next base: position 44,570,476 of record CM070587.1, read on the forward strand.
GGCGAGACGGTCCCTCATCAGAGAAATTACCCCCTCCAGTTCCGCATTTTTCGCAGCTAAGTCCCGACTCTGGGACGCTTCAGCCTGCACCTTGGCCAACGAGTCCTCAGAGTCCTGAAGTGCCCTTGAAAGATTAGCCTTCTCCGCCTCTAGTTCCGCTACTCGTTCCTTCGCGGCCTCACAATCTCGGGCCCCCTTGTTGAACCGACCCAAAATACGTCCGAAATCGACGTGATATCTCTGAAGCGAGTCTGACCCCTAAAAATGGAGAAGATATGAAGCGAGGATATTGAAAGACATTGATACCGATAGGATAAGCTCAAAAGGAAGGATACCTTTAGATGATGGTCCATCGAGATCTCGCAGAGAAAGGTCATTGACTTCCTCAAATAAAGCCACAGATTTATTGTAAGGTGAAAAGGCAGCGCATCTTTCTTAAGGACGGAGAAACAGCCGCCCCCCTTTCAAAATCTGAGGCTGAAAAATCCGACAAATCAAAGCGGACAAAGGAAGAGCCCACACCACCCGCAGGGGCTGGCGGGCCCGAAGGTAAAATCCCCTCATCCGGGGGGGGACGCCTTGAGCACTTGGAATCGGAGGTTCTCGACCCTCCTCCTCCGCGACAGGCAAAGAGGCGCAAGCGCCCCGATTTGGACTGTTTCAACGGTGTAAAATCCTCCGCCTCCTCCGCATTATTACCTCCTGCATTAACCTCATCAAGACCTGAAAGAATATCGCACCCTAACGAGCTGGCGGGAAAAGTATCAGGAGTAAGACCTTCTCCCAGTGGGTGTCGAGTGGAAATGTTCAACCGCAAACCCCGAGTCTCCCCGTCGCGCGGCGATCCCATCTTCAAGTTGCCCTTGTGCGCACTCCGCAGCCGGAGAATCACCATCATCCTCGTCATATATGTCGATAGTCTCCACTCCGGGAATCCCCAGAAATGAATACCCGGGGGACTGACTCCCGTCAACAGGCACATTAACAGAAGGGTCAAGTGGGAGGGCCGAGGGAACCTCCCCCACAGCAGTCGGACTTGATGTTGCCTCAGGAAAGCTCGTATCTGGGGCAGATGGCACATGCGAGGGTTCGCCCACAACAGCCGAGGGAATCATTTCGGAGGGACCCCCCGCACCCACAGAATCCGGAGGGGGCGGAGGCAGGAGAGACGTAGCCGCCACAGAACCGGAGGAATCACCCTCGTCATTTGGATTCCTCCGAATCCCAATCCGCCTCCTTGTCGTCATCATCCCCCGAATCCTCGCTCCCACCCGAAGTAGCAGCGGCTTGGGGCAGCGCAACACGAGCTAACCTTGCTCGTTTAGCAGGGCGGGGAGAGCCAACTGACCCTCGGGGATGAGGGGGCGCGCGGCGTCCCCAGTCAGTAAAACGAGAACATCGGGTGGCCCCACGGCGCCCATAGCAGCCTCATACTCCGTTGCTGGCAAGGGCCCGAAGCTGCGAGCCAATCTCTCGGCCGCCCCACGCCCGGTCTTGTACCCTTCAGATTTAATCACGGACACCGTACCTCCCGACCGCTCCAGAGTAACGGGGAACTCCTGGCCAAAGGGTCGATACGACATAGGCGGTATTCTTCCACCAAATCTCGCATTGTACTCGGGCACGAAGGGCCTTGAGATAGTCAAGATGTCTAATTTCTTCCGCGGTCGCTCAATTAGGGGATCGAATCGCGCGGACTGGACCCATTGAAGTATGAAGAGGATAGTCCGTGCCCACGAGAATTTGATAATACCACCGGGACATCCATCCTGAGTCCCATTTCCCCTTGGCGGCCGCCATCGGGATTTCCTTTATAAGAGATCTCTTCGCCTGGAAATTCAGAGAACCGAAACATGACTTACGGCCTTCGTTCCCTGCTTTCTGTTGCTTCGGTTGCCAAAACGCGTCTTCTATGAGAGAAAACAAGCGCCCTGTCAGGTGGATTCCAGCCGGGCGGAAAGCCCATTCCAACACCGCCAATCGCACGATGGCATTAGGGGTAGCCGTGACAGACTCGCATGGAAAACCCGAGTACCGATGATAGTAGAGGCGGGCGGAAGCGAAGTCTGCCTCGAGAAATGCCGCGAACACCACTGCTTCATTTGCCTGAGGCTGAGGGGTTTCTTCACCACCCGGGAGGCGCATGGAAGGGCGTATTACCCCAAAATCAGCCGCTAGTGCATCGAGGTCGGCAGAGCTCAACGCCGACCGCCCCAAAATGGGGGATAATCCCGCGGCATCCTCTTCGCTCAGAACTGGTTTTATCTTAGGGGGGCGCCTAGGACCCATGGAGATCTAGGTGGATAGGAGATCAGGGAGACAGGCACCAGAGGAGAATGCGAACGAGAAAAGAAAACGGACGAAATGCGGAGCCAAAGAAGATGAACTTCGCCACCATCGGAAAACCCTATCTCTATAAAAAAAAAAAAAAAACTCCCGGACGTTTAATGTTGCATCCCAGCGAGCAGAACGACTTCTACCCGCTGACATGAGGGGCTAGTGTGGTGGACCAGCCAGGCTCAGCCCTCCCCTCGGCCAACTAAGCGAAAACACCACGCGTCTAGTGACCCATATGAATGGTTTTATGAACGCCAACCTCTCCCTTCGACAAAGCCATGAGTCCATACACTAGGGGGTCAACCCCCGGTAAGAGGAGGAGATGGATAAGGATCACCCCCTCTCCCCCCGCAATGAGGGGAAGTACCCTTCCGTGGCGAAGGAGGAAACCGGAGGGAATCACTCCCAGTCGTGCCTTCCTTCGACGTGAACCTAATGCTAAATCACCAATGTCTGACACCCTCCAACAACTCCTCCCAAATACATGGTGACGTGTCCAGGCAATCTGAGACCCCTACACAAGTGAAATTCCCGTCGAACCCCTATAAAAGGTGTACGAACATAGGGTAAAAAACCCAACGTATTAGAGACGTGAGTCAATAAAAAAAATTCAGATTAGCCCCTGGCAAGAAATAATAAAGAAAAAGAAAGCCAATCAATACGGGCATATCCAAGCCCGCCCTATAAAGCGGAAAAGAGGACAGAGTAGAAGCAGGTTCCCCGAAAAACAAGAAGCAGTCTGACGAGTAAGAAGAGAGAGAGACCCGGTGGTTCCACACAACCACACTGAGAGAGAGACCCGGTGGTTCCACACAACCACAGGTATCTCCATGGTACTCAAGATTTTGGCATTTGGATTTCTGCTTCCTCATGCATTAGTTTAAGAGCCTTTTCTGATGCTGCTTTTGGAGGATGTAGAATTGATAGAAAAAGTACAGCTGGCTCATGTCACTTCTTCGGTAATTCTCTTATTGCATGGTCATATAGAAAACAATCTTGCGTTGCACAATCAACTGCTGAATCTGAATGTGTGGCTTCTGCTAGTTGTTGTTCTCAAATTCTTTGGATAGTTGCTACACTTAAAGATTTTGTGGTTAATTTGGATAGTGTTCCTCTCCTTTGTGATAACACTAGTGCAATATGCATTGCTAATAACCATGTACAACATTCTAGAACAAAACACATTGATATCAGATTTCACTTTCTTAGAGATCATGTAGAAAAGGAAAATATTATGCTTCATGATGTGGATACTGAACATCAATTGGAAGATATTTTCACAAAACCTTTGTCTTCTTTTCGATTTGCTTTTATCTGGGGAGAACTTGGGATTGGGGGAGTTTTGTGAAAACTTTGTGATTTTTAGTTTACACTTTGGTTTTCTTTTGTGTTTCTTAAAAACAAAAAAAATCAAAAAAATGATAAAAAACGGTATTGAGCATAATATTTGATACACATATATTATTTGAAGCCATGTTTTTGTTACAAGGTCATTGCAACTTTATCGCTATGCATATGTGGTGTAGTTTATGGCATGATTGTTAAATGGAATGAAAACTTGAATTAAATCTTGTCATGGTTGAACTTTCTTAGCTATCTTGATCCTGCTCAAAAAGTGCTCAATGTGAAAATTTTCAAAGTTAAAGAGCTAAAAGCTCAAAAAGTGATATTTTATATTTGCAAGATCAAGGTTATGCACTGTCGCACTTCCTCTTTACGAGAATGCTTATCATTGCACTTTGATATGAACTTGGAAGGGGTTGTGTATGACCGAAACCATGAAACCTTAAGCTCATTGATTGGAATGGTTGAAAAGTAAGGCTGATGGTGCATATAATTCCTTGCATTTTTGTACTCTGTTGAAATAAAAAAATCAGCTTTTCAAGCATTAAAGAAGTGCACAAAAATTCAATGTTTTCAGGTTTCGAGATTGTTGAGCAAGGTTGATCATGCCATGCAAAAATCATTAATAGTACTTGATTACTAGTTGTGTCTACTTGTTGGCTCCTAAACTTGGCCGACCGAGACGGGTTCGGTCGTGGCACGAGCCAGGAAGATGGCGCAAGTCGGATTGGCAATGAGCGATGGGACAAGGGTCATATCGAAAAAGGGCATGATCGTACAAGGGACAGACGTGAAGAAACCGAAGCCGATACAACCTGGATTTGATACGGTTGTGATCTACAAGGAAAGACAAAATCAAGGCCGATATGATTGAAGAGTCCGTGATGATCACGATCAAGGCTACACCGGCTATAAAACGCGACGTGCTGCATAGAAAACGGGGACATCCAAGACCAACCAATCAATCTACCAATTACTTTTATTTCCCTACACTAGGAGTAGTTCTCGTAGCTTTGTAATCTTTCCTCTGTAATTCACGTTGATCAATACAAGTTGCATATCGCCAGTTATTGATCTCTGCTGTGTTACACTCTACCAAGCTCTCGTTTCTTCCGATCTTGTTGCGCACCGCCTTTTTCGAAGAAGCAAGTTTTTACCCTATATTATCGGCTCGTGAGAGCAGATTAGATCTGTTTACCCAGTTCGCGCTGGTTCGTACCGAGTTAGCAAGGGCTGTATTGATACCAAGACTCAGATCGTTCTCCATAGAACGATCGTATTCAGGTACACATCTCTTGCTGATTACGTGATCAAATCGGCTGGCTCGCTCGCAACCCTTGAACCCGGCGTTCTCGTGTGTTGGCGGCGATCGACTCGATGCTGCGTATTTGTCGGGACCTGAATTTGCAAATCCAGACCCTCTGTGTATTCAACACTAGTCCAGGATCACGCTAGTGCACACAGTCTCAACATTGGTAAATATCACAATCATACACATCGATAGTAGTAAAGTACTTTAATTAAAATAACCAAACTGGTTGCTCGACCTTATGGTCAAGTTACAAGGGTACACCACACAAGGCGAAAACTTATTGAAGGAAATAAATTGCAGCGGAATAAAAGCATCAGCGTGGCGCCATCCAGTATACCACAAGCAACTGAATGGGCTCGCTCCCTAGGTAGACTGTTCCTCCTGAAGTTCTTCCTCTAAAGCTGGCGTCACTTCTCCTTCAACTGGTGTTGTATTGTTGCAAGGGGTGAGTACTTGGTACTCAGGAAGTCATGCACAGAATGCAAATTAATACTCTACATGCATGGCTTGGTACAAGGAATGTTTCATGGTTCAGTTGCAGTAAAACAGCAAATAACAAGTAGCGTAAGTAGATTCGAAAGCAGTAAAAGTGAAGATAATATCAATAACTTTTCCAGGAGTTAAGTAAACACTTTCCCTTTCCTAGTCCACATTTCCATCAACGTCATCACTAAACCCAACCAAACTTTTCACGTCCAAGTTGTTTTCATGAAAGTCTAACCCTTGATTGTAACCCCCGAGCAGTGTCCAGTGCCGTGGACTCGGCTATTCAAATAGGTTGTACACTCTGCATAGGTTATGCACTTTACCCACAAGATACAGTCAAACACCACAAAGGTGAGTGATCGTAACAAAGCATTTCAGAGACCGCAAACTATACAAGTGAACATTTCCAGTTTTTGCCATACACCATCCCTTCCCTTAACTAAGGCGAAGTATGTGACCAACATACCGTTTGACGTGTACCATTCCATATCCATGGTACGCTCCCCTTTCAAGCTACACAAAAGGTGTAGTTGGCACCCCGAGGTACCACTTGCAAGTTATTGGTAACTTACTCAACTAGGTCCGTCCCATTACAGACATGTGGTTGCACGTTTGACTCGGTTCAAAGGCTTGCAAGGTTAAGTCCTTAGTGTGACCTGGGCAAGAGTACCTGAAGAACCAAACGACATCCCCGGTGCCACTCATGGCCCACCATATCAGTCTTGCCACTTGCCTCTGTCTAAATCTATTTACCAAACCCAGTTGATTACCACGCACCATGTACCATCATCATCATCATCACAACACATGATACTTCTCCAAAACAGGTTCAATATCTCATTAAGTTAATATTAACATTTGATTGTTCAAAATCATGTCATGTGCACGTAGCAGGTCTAAGCAATATACTACAACGGTCTAAATACCCAATGTTGGAAATTTAATAATGTTCAACTAAATATTCCGCAACTAGGGTGACAAGGGTTCATGGCACATAATTTAATTAATCAAGGTGTCATACTGCAATTTGGCATTTATCTAATTCCCAAAAATAATTAAAGCAATTGCTAATTAAACTATCATACAATAATTTAAATCAAACTAATTTTCAAGAATAGGAGCAATATGGTCAAAGCATAACTTGCCTTCAAAAAGTACTTGTTCTTGGTCTTGAGTTTGCTCCTGGGTCAAAATCTCACCTTTGTAGCCTTCGGGCACTTCAACGTCTACTCTAGCGCGTGCAAATAGCAATAACATAAATAAATAGTAGGCAAAAAGTATCCAAAAATTCAAATAGAATTCGTAAACAAAGAGAGCACATTTTTATAAATTTTTAGAAATTTGAAACGTCCAAATCGGAGTTAAAACGCAAAAGTTATACCTGTTTAAAGTTTGGAGAATTAACTAAATAAATATAATCAGAGAAAACTTATGTTCAAAAATTAAATAAAATTCACCATCAAGTATATCTCAATTTTATAAAAATTTAGAAACTGGAATCACCCAAATCGGAGTTAAAATGCAAAAGTTATAAGCGTTTGAAGTTTGAAAAAATCAATTAAAAGAATAAAACGAATTAATTCATTTATTTTTCTATTGAAAAATCCATTTATGACGTCAGCATTGCGTCAGCGGCAATTTTGAATTTCCATTAAATTATTTTTATAAAGAAAAATCAAATTATGACGTCATGCTTGTGTTAGCCGGTCAATGGACTCGGTCCACGGCTCAGGTCCGGTCCAACGTGGACCTGGTCCATGAGTACACGTGTCACTGACACGTGGGACCCACTCGGATGACATCATTGTTGAGGTCATCGCGCTCGGCCCCACGGTACTGATACGCGTGCCCCACCGTGATGTCATCATGACGTCACAGATGACGTCATGGAGCGGTCGATGCAGTCGCTGACATGCGGGCCCATGCTGACGTCACCGCTGACGTCAACGACGACCGGGCGCGCCTGCGTGGACCACGACGGTTCGGCTACGTGTGACGTGGCTCGATCTGGGCCGTAGGTTTGAAATCCAACGGTCCCGATCAGATCTAACCTCACGCGTTTGGGATGTACGCGGTCGATCCGGACCGTTCGATTCGGATCGGGCGGTTGGGATTGGATCTAGCTTTTCTGCAGTGAAGGGGCTACATGGATAGTCCCGGGCGGCGACGCATGGCCAGATCTAAGCTGTTCGATCTTTGAGAGTTGAACCAAGAGTTGGGATTGGAGCTGAGATACTGATCCTTCTAGAGGAATATTACTGTTCATCATCCGAAAAAATAACCCTTACACAATTTAACAATACACACAGAACATTCACAAAATCACATAACATTCGATACATCACTGTCTGTTCTTCAGAGGACCGACATAGATAATAATATTATCTGTGTCGGTTAGACATAAAAACCGATTGTGAGGAGTGTATCATTATCACAGTCGGTTTTTATCCCTAACCGACATAAATAATATTGTATTACCTATGTCGGTTCTACAAATAAACCGATAGTGATTAGTGTGCTACATATCACAGTCAGTTCTAGTTAGAACCGACTGTGATGAGTGTTTTCATCACAATTGTTTCTTATATGGAACCGATTGTGATAACTCTGTCACACAAATTTGTGACATATCACAATCGGTGTTTTCGCAAAAGTTAGGAAGCGATAATGATGTCATGTTCAGTAGTAGTGAGAAGAATCTGATATAAGATTTTGGGGATCGAGGATGCGTTAGACTTTCCGTGCATTGGCCGAGTACCGTTTGTTGAGGACAACACAAGGAAATTGATGAGCTACCACGTGATGAGATGCAAGAACGACTGAGCTGGGCATCAGCTGTGCAGCGGCTAGCTGTAGGTGCGTGCATTCCTACGTGAGAAATGAAGAAATTCACGAAAGAAAAGGGCGCGCCGATTGCCATGAAGTGTACAACAAGCAAACACAACGTGGTGGTTGTTCCGTTCATGCCATTGAAAGATCTCTTGACCAGCGGTCATTCATTAATGTGCCATGCAGTACTAATCTCTGAGCTAGCCGCGTGATGGAGTAAGTGCGCGGATCAGAGATCTCAAACAAAATAAATGCAGATAAGTTCACACAGGTGGGTGTGGTTGATTTATAAATGCATCGATATATAGCATTCACAACTGGCAACGCTGCTAGTACTAGCATGTTTTAACAACTGTTGTTGCGCATGCGTGGGACAAGGCAATATCTCCCAGCACTCCAGCAGTGATACATAGTTGCTCCATCACGCAACACGATTTAAATTAGTACAACAACTTTTCAAATAACTGATTTACTAAATCTCAGGCAACTGAAATTTTTTATAAGTCGGCCACTTTTCTAACCATTGAACCCGCATCGAGATTTGTGCTCAGGAGGATTGTTGGCTTCTTATCCGGCCACCACCTGTTAGTGGTGATCTCAGGCAAGTAACTGCCATCTGAAAATTTCGGATCTAATAACAACTAATTGCGTTTTGATCGGGAATGCACCAACACCTTTTGGTATCGGTCCCGTCAGCCATCGCTATATAGAAAAGAGGAGAGGCCGGAACTTGTGCGCTTTAATAGACTCAAGTTCTTCTACTCCTAACAATCCCATAAGATCCGGGGCAACAGCGTAGAGGCTGACGAAGACGATCGCCTCACCGTGAAGGTCACGGTGTTCTTCTACCTCGTCGTCAGTACTGGGAAGAGCTCGGTCCTCACTGACGTTCCTCACCGACCTCTTTAACGACGATCTACTTCTACCAAAGAACCCTAATGGCATCATCATCTCCGGGTTAGTCCTAATGGCTCTCAGTTTCCGCATTGATTAGTGATCATGACCTAGGCTAGATAAAAGATCAGACTTAGCCTTAGATATTCTATCTAACATTTGGTATCAGAGCGGATCCAGCTTAAGCATGTTCCATTTAGTTCCTTCTTAGCCCGCTTTAGATCGATTCTTGTATGTTTAGCACTTGATGTTTGTCGGTTTGAGGCTAATTTGGATCGGTTTAATCTTGTCTTGGTTCGTATTGGGCTAATCGACCTTGATTCAGCACTTAGAAGGAGGGGATAAGAACGATTCAACCCTAATTTCGTCAAATCCCCAAAATCCCGAACCCTAAAACCCAAAATCTCCAAATCTGCCTTCGGTTTGCCCCTCAAAATTCCCAAATCAAACCTAAAGATCCAAAGAGGGGTTTTTGGGGCATACCTTTACTGGCTCGCATCGCCTTTTCGTGCACATCGCCGAGCACTGCCTCGACCGGATCTATCCACCGTTCCGGTGCGCCGCGCATGTGCTCCTCGCCTCATGCGTGCGCGCGTCGTCATGGCTCCACGCCGCCGCGTCTGAGCCACCGCCGCACCTTGGCTATCACCGCACATCGGCTCCGCGTGTGTGCCGTCACCCGCGTCTGCGTGTGCGTGTTCTTCGGGCGAGGAAGCCGAGTGGTCTAGGGTTAAGGTCTGTGTTGCGCGTCGTTTTGCTCAGTCGCGATGATTTCTTGGGCGTTCATCTTGATCAACGGCTGAGGCTATGAGGGCTCCGTTCCTAGGCCAGCGACGCGACTGGGCTGCGCTCACATTTTGGGCCGATATTGCCCTTCTGGGCCGTAGTGATCGCTAGGCCAGTTTTTCCTTTTGGGCCACAAGTCTAATTACTGTCTACTGTTGTTTCTTTGTTTGTTGCATTATGCTTACTAACTTAGCAACAATTAATTGTTTAATGTTTATTTCCTGGGCATTGACTTTATTAATTCTATGAATAATTTTATTGAGCAAATTTAATTAATGTGACAATTAATTATTTATGATGATTATTTCTGTATATTGTCTCCGATTAATATGGAACCAACGGGAAATATTTATTGGAGATTTAATAATGTTTAAGATTATTTTGTGATCATAGTTATATTCTGACGAAAGTTGATTATAACTATGTATCATACCTATTCAATAAGAAAAAACTGGGACTATGTTATGACCATGATCATATTCTGCCAACGTTGTTTATGACCATGTTTTACCCATAAGTTAATTTAGTTCTTTTTCCTGTCATTAGGATATAATTAATCAGACCAACGTAGGGTTAATTACATGCACGACACTATTTAAATATTGTTTTACTGATGGTATTTTCTTTTCAGTTATGAGCACGTCCAATGTTGCTAGTGCCCTCAACGGCATAGAGCAACTTAACGGGACGAACTTCCCCTCTTGGAAGGAAAAGGTCCAGGTCGTCCTAGGAGTGATGGACCTTGATTATGCCTTACGAGAGGCTGCTCCCATTTCTCCAGCACCTGATGCGTAGGATTTTACTGAAAAGAAAAAGAATTAAGATGCTTTGGCTGAAAAATGGGAACGATCCAACCGTATGTCGCTCATGATTATGAAGAGCACAATTTCGGTTGGAATTAGGGGAGCAATTCCCGAATCTGATGATGCCAAAATGTACTTGGCCTTAGTCGAGGAACAATTTAAAGGTTCCTCAAAAGTACACGCCAGTACACTGATTATGAAAATGCTTACCTCTAAGTATGATGGGACAAGCGGCGTAAGAGAACATATCATGATTATGACCGATATGGCCGCTAAGCTCAAAAGCATGGACATGGCCATTTCTGAGGGTTTTCTTGTCCATTTCTTTATGACCTCTTTGCCTTCTGAGTTTGGACCTTTTAAAATGTAACACCCTACAAATCTAAACTGTCGTACAAGAAAATTTCAACAGCATCTCTCCTAAAATTAGGACAAAACGGAAGCGACAACAAGATTCATAATAACCATTATAAACAGGAATAACATAAAAGCATCAATACTAGAGATAACAAGTCTAAATCAACCAGAAAACAAACATAAACGTAAAACAGCTCCAAAGAGGACATCAACAGGTCTATGATTAATAAAATTTCAGCAAGCTAATGAATTATTAAATGCACTTGTCCATGTGATTCGTGATGACCCCGGAGGGTTGATTGTGCTACTAAGCCCACCCTTCAAGCTTACGACTCGCGAGAACTACCTGAAAACAACAAAATAACAAGGGGTGAGATTGGGTAATCTCAGCAAGCGGAACAACTTCTAACGAATAACACAGCCACAGTAAAACTAGCATACCAAATTCCTCATGTCCAATACCACATTATAGAGTCCACACAACCTCAGTAAAATGCATATGATTGTGCACATGCTTATGCCATGATCCTCCTCACCGTGCCTTTTCTCAGGAACACACGGTGTTGTACCGGTACGGTCGCGCACGCTGGCGTCAACAAACTTCCAATGCATGATTATGCAGTTAATGCTTCATGCATAAATACATTCATAACTTCCCACTCTGAATTCACATGCTTGCATACCATCAAATAACATGGATAGAATGCGAACATCATTGAGATAGAATATCTCCACAATTCATCTTGCAAACAACATCTTTCTTCATTCTTACTCATGATTCAAAAGCCAAACAACCACATCACAATGCAGGATAGGATATTGTAATCTCATAAACAAGTAGTTAAACCATGTAGGTGTGCTGCAATTAAGCTTTATATTGAAGACGAAACAAATAGCGAGTTATAGTTTAGCAAGACCGCTACTTCCACTTGCCTTTGCCAACGTGGATGACGAACCTAGTTGCGTCCAGAAGGGGCACCACCTGTACAAGTATTATTTCAGTACATAGCGACATCACAAATGATCATACAACTCGAACACACGCTTCCTAATCCCCGTTCCCTTCTTAAGCGCCAAAAACCCCAATCTGTCCGGGTCAAACAGCATCACCCTCTCTTCACAATTTCGTATCTTTTTTTATACAGATCATAAAAATACAAAAAAATTACAGTAGCTAGATATTGACGAGATCTACAACTTTCGTGAAGATCACAAATTTCAATTCCACTGTTAAATATGCGTAAACAAACGTCCAACACAGTGGACAAAATCTGTTTCCAGATTCTGTCCGTCATCTTGCAACAGCGATAACTCTCAGACCCACGACCCAAAAATTCTGAAAAAATTACAGAAGCTAGATCTCGACGTTATCTACAACTTTCTAGTTATAGGTTTTTGCAGGAAAAATCGTATATGCCACGTAAAAGGCGAAACAATCCGCGCTGCACAATCTCCCTTCCAAAAACAGCACCACGTGAACATCTACCCTTCTCCCCCATCAAGATCCATCTAAATCACTCACCACCAGATCTAATACACTCCTAATCCCTAGGTAGAATAGGGGTAAAAGATTGGGAATTTTACCTTGAGTTCTCCCTTGAGAACCCACGAAAAACGCGCGACGATTCCCGAAACGGAAATCTGCTCGTCCTCCACGCCTCCACGGATCCTCTTCTCGCTTGCTCCTTCGCGTTTCGCGGTGGATCTTGAGCCACCACGCAAGGGGAGGAAGAGGAGGGGTGGTGTGGCTGCTAGGGGAGGAAGGGGGTGCCCTAGGGCTTTGGGGGGGTGACACTCCTTTTATATGGTGGGCCGGCCCACTAGGGGAAAAGAGAGAGAGAGGTGGGGAGGGGATTCGCAGCCCAGGCCCAGGTTTTCCTCGGCCCACTGTTTCTAGCCCGACAACTCCAAATTTAATATTAATACGCCGGATAAACTTCAATTATTTCATCCCCGACAAATCCTTCATTCCTCTCCGAAACAAAACCAGGAAAAGGAACCCTAGAATCGCTCGACGCCTAAGGCATCACATTCTCCTCCTTAAAAGGATTCGTCCCCGAATCTACTCCTCTTTGCTACGGAACCTTAAAAAAAAGGAAGGCAAAATGGTAATCAACACTTTACCTTCAGCATCCTCAAAGAGTGTAGGATACTTCTTCCGCATCTGGTCCTCAAGTTCCCAAGTTGCATCCCGCTCATACTAATTGGTCCACAAATCTTTCATTGGACACTAACACGAACTATTCCCCTATTAAATAAAGGACACCTATTAGGTGAATCTGGTATCGATCTGGAATCTCAACTCCCACTTCTCTCTTCAACCCGATCGCGAAACTCTGCATTCCAATCTCAACTCCTCTACCACAGTTCGTCGCATTCTGGACGACGCGAACCATGTGAGACACAACGCTCTAGGTAAGTCTCTACATCAACCCAAACACAAACTCCTATCTCCTACAAGTGATTGATCTTTTATAAAAAGAACCAATATCCACCCTTACCAACGACAGAGATAGCCTACTTTACAACCAGGGTCCGTAAATCCGCAGAAACAATAACAACCGAACACAATCACTACGGTTGACACAAACTCACTCGAACCCAGCGACAAAAGTTCCAAAAAATTAATGTAATTACCTGCAACTTCCAAGTTGTCCACTACTAAATTAAGCAACCCCACCGAGGAACACATCAATGAAAACAATTCTCCAAAAAAAGTTTGAATTGAGTCATACACAACCTTCCTTTACTCTTCACTTTTAAACTACTTACGATCAGCGACCCACACTAGTTTTCCCTTGTAAGAAGGTTTCGCTTTCACATTCTTCCACCAAGGACCAGGGCAAGGAGTACAATCCTTGAATAAACTCAACCATAACATAAACATTCATTTTCTTACCCCCAAGCTTGAACGTAAAAGAAATCTTAATTCTCACTAACACAACGAACGACAATCACCACCTTTAAACCAAAGGGCTGAAATTCACATACACGGAACTCAACTTGGAAGAGGAACTCCATAGAACCAAAACCACCAAAAAAATTTTCTTCGGGGAGAAGCTCTATTCAAAAGAGAAACACCGCGAAAGTCTTTTGCAAATGCATTTCACTTTTACCAAAACAAATCATCTCACTTTTATCCAAGGCCGAGCCATTCAGAAAAAAGAAACCGATCAAGGAATTAAATGCTTCCACACAACCACCATCTCTTTTTTTCTTAAAAAGGAACCAAACTCACTTCCCAATGAAAAAATTGTTTCAACCACGAATATCATTCATGTCACAACCAGAAGAATCGTCTCTTAAACAAAAACTGTCAAACACCTCACACCACAACACAACTCTAGCCCAAAATAGAAATACAAATATTTCCAGATCATGAAGTTCCAAATCTTACATTGGATTAGCTACTTCTTTTGATCAACAATGCAACCGATAACTCGACCTTGAAAACTACGGACACAGTCAAAGCATACATCCTTGAGCATAAATGTCGCATTCATAACTTAAGCTAGTTTTCTTATCAAAGATGAATGAATGACGATATTTAATAGAATAACATTCCAAAATCTCCACAAATTACTTCAAGGTTAATTATTCTTTTATCCTTGTTTTAAGCCTCAAATTAACCCACATTTGGCGTAATCATTCTAAGTTTAGGGAAACTCTGAAACACAAAGACACAAAGAATACTTTGACCGAAAGTATTCAACCCAAATATCAAACAAACAAACCAATCCATATGAATTTTTAAACATAAGTTCAGCATAACTCCCGCCATCTATAGCATTCCACTACCCTTACCATTTAGATTTCAATATTCCCTATTTACTCATTGAGAAGGCCCATCAGGATTTAACAACAACTACACAACAAATTCTTACTCTTATTACCTTTTCCACAATTATAAATAAAGTTCACAGTGCTTATCAAAAACACATCCAACCAACACTACCTCATCAAGATCCCCACAGAGCAGCCTAACCTATATCATCATATTCTAAATTTGAAAGGCAGTGCTTCAATAAGTCTTTCAAAGATGATGAACCTATAAATTCCATACCACATACGCGTCAACATCTCGACAATGGAAATTTATTCACCTAAAAGATGACTCAACAAGTAAATATTATCTCAACAAGGCACCAATCATAAATAGAAGTTTAAAACATACATTTATTAAGGACAAAATCACGCGTCATGCTAACTATCCTGGTTCACTCCATCACAACATGTTACAATTTCCACCATTTTAACAAAGGTTTTCAACAATTAATCTAATCGATTACCACCACTACTAAGTCATCAATATCAATAATTGGCATAATTGTAAAACAACAACATTGCTTTTAGTTACCCTATCCATAGGCTATGACAAACTGTCACTACACAACATACTCCAACTATGTAAAATAGATTGAATAATTTAAGCCATCCAAAGCTCTTATAACAACAACGCTAAATTAAATTTAAATTTATTTTTTTTTAATTTTTTTTAGCTACCCTATACACGGGTTATAGCAAAATTGCCACTCCAAGACATACTCGACCTTTTTTAAACTGAACTGAATAGGTGAAATCATCACAAAGCTGTTACGGCAATGGCAAAAACTTATGTCTTCCCAATTGATATCGATACTAGCATTATTGGAACGCAATTGCATACTTCCGAATCTACTAATAGTTTGCAACGTCATAAATATCAACTCTAATCAATTTCCAAGTTAAAGTCACTAGCCAACACGATTAAATTAGAACATCTTTAAACAACCAGCATGGTTTCTTTAACAATATCGGTAGTCCACCATTACAATTAAATTGTTCTACCGACCTTATATTAAAATGTCTCTAAATAACCCACTAATTTTCTATTACCTTCACAGTAGTTTACATCATCGTAATGTTCTAACTACGCATCAAGATTTAAAGCTTTAAACATTGTCCATGGTCAAGGACACATTAAAATAATGCAATAAATCCTAAGCATGCACATTAACACATTCAATCATTATCGCTATAGAGCAATCTACAATACTAGAAGTTTATTTAATCTCAAGCTAAAGATAACAATTACATTTTAATTGATTCAACTCACAAATTAACTTAGAAGTACATCATTCCATAAACCACATTGTTACATACTACGTAACACAGACATAAAATTTCTAAACACCGTCATGGGTCACCTACCCTTGACAAATAGGAGGCAATCCAAAACATTAAAAAAACAAACACAGTTCTAGATCAAGAACAAACACCGAAAAAAAAAATTCTTCTTTTCAAGCAAGGAAGAAAAGCAAAATCCAAACATAAATGCAAGAGAGCTCGACCCTCAAATGTCCAATCATAGTAGCCAAAACTCTTCAAGAAATCCAAAACCTACACTTTCCACAAAGGAAGACAGATGCAAAAGGAAGACCAAATGTCCAACTAAAATTTTCCGATAAAGATTCAAACTTAGCTCCATCCAGCTTGATCTGCAACAGAGAAACTCCAACCCCTTCTTTTTTAAAAAAAAAAATCGGAAACAACAACCACGTAAATTTCCTCCCAACGACAGTCCATCACAATAAATCAGGTGCCAAAGAAAAATTGTGACCAAAAGACGTTAACGTAGAACTCTTCTTACGTGTCTTCACTCAAAGGAGACAAAACCACAAACCGCCACAAGCACAAATCAGCGAGTGCTCAAAACTAAGCATTTTCCTCGGTTTCGAACCAACCACATACCCAGAAAACCAACCAAAACCGACCGTCAGAACGGTAAAGAACATCCGAAGGAATCCATCACCAACCTCTTCTATTTGACTCCAGTCACTACCCGATCTACGACAGACACGGATAAGTACTCTTTCCCTACAGGGGTATAATAGTTCTTCGGTGGTGACTCTACCCGGCCACACCCCCAACCCACAGCCTCACTACAAACAAAAGGTGACCGAAACCCTTCGGCACCACAACCACACTTTATCACAAATGAAGCAACTCAATCAAATCTATCATAAATATAGCATTATACATCATCAAAAGTAGCATTCAACAACAAAGCTTAAATTCAACCTTTAAGCATAAGGCAACGATACCCATACCCTTTCCTACTGTGCATCCATGTGTGTCAAATTTTAAATTAGTGATTCCACTTACACAAGTTTTAATGTTGCTATCCTATGACAAAATTTTAGTTAAAACCTAGGCCATGTTTCTAAGTTATTCCACATCACATTTTAGTTGTATCCTTTAGTATGACACTAAAAATAGACATTCCAAGGACCCACAGCCCGCTCTGATACCAACTGTAACACCCTACAAATCTAAACTGTCGTACAAGAAAATTTCGACAGCATCTCTCCTAAAATTAGGACAAAACGGAAGCGACAACAAGATTCATAATAACCATTATAAACAGGAATAACATAAAAGCATCAATACTAGAGATAACAAGTCTAAATCAACCAGAAAACAAACATAAACGTAAAACAGCTCCAAAGAGGACATCAACAGGTCTATGATTAATAAAATTTCAGCAAGCTAATGAATTATTAAATGCACTAGTCCATGTGATTCGTGATGACCCCGGAGGGTTGATTGTGCTACTAAGCCCACCCTTCAAGCTTACGACTCATGAGAACTACCCGAAAACAACAAAATAACAAAGGGTGAGATTGGGTAATCTCGAAGCGGAACAACTTCTAACGAATAACACAGCCACAAAGAAACTAGCGTACCAAATTCCTCATGTCCAATACCACATTATAGAGTCCACACAACCTCAGTAAAATGCATATGATTGTGCACATGCTTATGCCATGATCCTCCTCACCGTGCCCTTTCTCAGAACACACGGTGTTGTACTGACGTCTTGATCGCGCCGCCAAGGCGTCGACAAACTTCCAATGCATGATTATGCAGTTAATGCTTCATGCATAAATACATTCATAACTTCCCACTCTGAATTCACATGCTTGCATACCATCAAATAACATGGATAGAATGCGAACATCATTGAGATAGAATATCTCCACAATTCATTTTGCAAACAACATCTTTCTTCATTCTTACTCATGATTCAAAAGCCAAACAACCACATCACAATGCAGGATAGGATATTGTAATCTCATAAACAAGTAGTTAAACCATGTAGGTGTGCTGCAATTAAGGTTTATATTGAAGACGAAACAAATAGCGAGTTATAGTTTAGCAAGACCGCTACTTCCACTTGCCTTTACCAACGTGGATGACGAACCTAGTTGCGTCCAGAAGGGGCACCACCTGTACAAGTATTATTTCAGTACATAGCGACATCACAAATGATCATACAACTCGAACACACGCTTCCTAATCCCTGTTCCCTTCTTAAGCGCCAAAAACCCCAATCTGTCCGGGTCAAACAGCATCACCCTCTCTTCACAATTTCGTATCTTTTTTTATACAGATCATAAAAATACAAAAAAATTACAGTAGCTAGATATTGACGAGATCTACAACTTTAGTGAAGATCACAAATTTCAATTCCACTGTTAAATATGCCTAAACAAACGTCCAACACAGTGGACAAAATCTGTTTCCAGATTCTGTCCGTCATCTTGCAACAGCGATAACTCTCAGACCCACGCCCCAAAAATTCTGAAAAAATTACAGAAGCTAGATCTCGACGTTATCTACAACTTTCTAGTTATAGGTTTTTGCAGGAAAAATCGTATATGCCACGTAAAAGGCGAAACAATCCGCGCTGCACAATCTCCCCTTCCAAAAACAGCACCACGTGAACATCTACCCTTCTCCCCCATAAAGATCCATCTAAATCACTCACCACCAGATCTAATACACTCCTAATCCCTAGGTAGAACAGGGGTAAAAGATTAGGAATTTTACCTTGAGTTCTCCCTTGAGAACCCACGAAAAACGCGCGACGATTCCCGAAACGGAAATCTGCTCGTCCTCCAAGCCTCCACGGATCCTCTTCTCGCTTGCTCCTTCGCGTTTCGCGTTGGATCTTGAGCCACCACGCAAGGGGAGGAAGAGGAGGGGTGGTGTGGCTGCTAGGGGAGGAAGGGGGGGTGCCCTAGGGCTTTTGGGGGGGGTGACACCCCTTTTATATGGTGGGCCGGCCCACTAGGGGAAAAGAGAGAGAGGTGGGGAGGGGATTCGCAGCCCAGGCCCAGGTTTTCCTCGGCCCACTGTTTCTAGCCCGACAACTCCAAATTTAATATTAATACGTCGGATAAACTTCAATTATTTCATCCCCCGACAAATCCTTCATTCCTCTCCCGAAACAAAACCAGGAAAAGGAACCCTAGAATCGCTCTGACGCTCTAAGGCATCACATAAAATTAATTACAACACTCAGAAGGAGAAGTGGACAATGAGCGAACTAATTGCCATGTGCGTGCAAGAGGAAGAAAGACTTAAGGCCGAAAGAAAGGATTATGTAAACCTTGTCGGTCAAAATATAAAGAAATTTCAAGGGGATTTCAAATCCAAGAACAGGCTGCACTTTTCTCCTAAGCATGAAAAAGCAAGGGAGTGCAAAAGAGCCCTAAGGCCACTGATGATTCCTCTTAGGGAAACACCATGAAGTGTCGTTTTTGTAAGAAGGATGGACATGTTCAGAAAGACTATGCAGGCTTTATGAAATGGCTTGCTAAAAAGGGTAACGTTGAAATTTCCTTTATTGATGAATCACTTTATGCTAATGATTTTCCTAATACCTGGTGGATTAACTCAGGTGCCACCGTGCATGTTTCCAATTCATTGTAGGGATTCCTTACCGTGAAGATGGTAAGAAAGGGGGAGCGAAGCCTTAGAGTTGCTGATGGAAAGGAGGCTGAAGTTGAAGCCGTTGTCACACTATCATTACTATTAGATAGTGGCTTCACCCTTCTTTTGAATAATGTCGTTTATGTTCCGAGTGTGTGGAGAAAACTCATTTCAATTTCTTTGTTAGATGATGATGGATACATTTGTATCTTTGGAAACAATAAATGCATTGTAAAATTTAATTCTAATAATGTTGGTCTCGCAACTCGACGAGATAGACTCTATATGCTTCATCTCTCTGAATCTCCTGTATCGATGAATGTGTGTGATGCACTAATAAGTGAAAGAGAAGTCTAGGTGATGAGAGTTCATCGAAATTGTGGCACTGTCGTTTAGGCCACATTTTAAAGGGGAGAATGGAACGTCTCATTAAACAAGAGATACTCCAACCTCTAGACTTCTCTGACTCAGATCATTGTATAGATTGCATTAAAGGGAAATATGTAAAACAAATTAAGAAAGGAGCCACACGAAGCACATGAATTTTAGAATTAATCCACACTGACATATGTGGACCTTTTCCTGTGACTTTAGTTGATGGGTATAACTCCTTTATCACGTTCACTGATGATTTCTCCCGTTATAGTTATATTTTCCCCATCCGTGATCGATCTGAATCACTCGATAAATTCAAAATCTTTAAGGCTGAAGTATAAAATCAGCATAACTTAAAGATTAAAGTAGTGAGATCAGATCGGGGAGAAGAATATTATGGGAGACATGCTCCTCATGGAAAAATTCCTAGTCCATTCGCTAAGTTTCTTACAGAAAATGGTACAGTAGCCCAATATTCTACACCTGGTGAACCTCAGCAAAATGGAGTAGCTGAAAAGCGCAATCGCACCCTTATGGATATGGTGCGTAGCATGATGAGTTACTCCAGTTTACTAGTTAGTCTGTGGATGGAAGCATTTGTAGGATTGAAGTATACGAATATAGCAATCAGAGGGGGGTGAATGATTGTGCGGATGCGAAACCAAATTTTCAATCTACTAAAAGTTCACCCCAAAACAGAACCAAATAATTGCCTTGTAAAAAACAGAATGACAAAGGTTCAGTAAAATGCAAATTCCTGGAGATCCAAACATTAGATCGATATGAAACTCGTACACAAGAAACTAGATTCCAATACGAATCGAACCAAAAAAGAATCAGCTCGATCAGACTTACGGATCAAACGTTATGAGTTTCGCAAGCTTGCTGTTCTTGAACTTGACGAAAATCAATCTAATCAAAACTTGTAGATTAATCAAGAACAACAAAAGATTAATCAACAAAACTTTGAGGAACACTAGATCAATACCCTAGAAAGGTATTGATGGATCAAATCAAGATGAAACTCAAAGAACAAAAACCAATCTAGAACCAGAACAAGCATGCAAACAAGAACCAAAACAGGAAACACTGTAGCAACGTGGTTACTGTAGACGCAAGGATCTGGAAGAATTGATCTTTATTTCTTTTGTCTAAAGTACTCTCATCAAAAGAGTACAAACCCTAAAACTGAGCTCAAAGCTCTCAATGCGCTCAGCTCTATTTGATGCCATTCAACAGGAGACAACCCCTCCTATTTAAAGGAGCAAAACACAAGGAGTCCTGAATACAATTCCTATTCCTAGAAGGAGTCCCACTCCCAATCCTAGAAAGAGTATGTATTCAACACAACTTTGCTTGGCCCAACCTGGACGAGTACAACTCTTGCACGTGTATGGCAACCCTACCATACTCACGTGACTAACACTTTTCACGCGCATGGCCACCTGCCATTCTCACGTGACTAACCATTCTTCATGTGCACCATTCTCTAGCCCGAATGTGCCGCATGACATCCTTGACCACCAAGACCTCGGTTCCTCCAGAACCTAGTCCCGAACCTCAGTTCCTCCATGAACCTAGTTCCGGTCCTGTCATCGACCACATTCGCCCTCGAGCAACACCTGCACATGAACAAATCACCAAACGATTCCGAGCACAAGTCTGCGACTTGACTCAACATTAGTCCATGCAAATACTCACACGAGCATTGCATAAAGTCCACTTCAAAACAAGCATCAGAAATTCTCACGAATTTCATAATATCGAATTCAAACCAAAATTCAATTCCAAAATTGCTCACAACCCTAATCGAGCAAAAAACCATTCATGCTGGACCAAAAATCCGGTCCGACGCAAACGTGAAAACAGCCATCAAAAAATCCAGTTCAAGACGGACCAAAAGAAAATTGGTCCGGCGCAAACGTGCCACGCTTGGTTTCAAAAGCAACTTGGTCCGACACGAAACCCTACAAACATGCGTTCACGCTGAACTAAAAAATCAGTCCAGCGCAAACCTCCATCTCTCGGTCTCTTCAGCAAATCAGTCCGGTGAAAACACTCAAGTCATGTTCACCACGGACCAAAGCAACCTTGGTCCGGCGCCAATGGAAAAACACGTTCCAATGGTCCGGTGCAATATGCGTTCACTGTGAACCAAAGATTTGGTCCGGCGCAATAGCGAAACTTACTGTTTTGGAATTTGATCCAGCGCATGCACAAGCACAAACACATTTGCAAATTCAACTCTAAGCCAATTTTTCAGCACATGATTTCACAGCATTAAAGACAGCCGCACACATACTTAATCGGGTTCCTAGTAAGTTAGTCCCTAAAACCCCTTATGAATTATGGACTGGGAGGAAACCGAGTTTAAAGTATTTACGTGTGTGGGGTTGTCCCGCTGAAGCTAAAGTCTTTAATCCACATCTTGGAAAATTGGATGCTAAGAAAATAAGTTGTTATTTTATTGGATATCCTGAAAGGTCTAAGGGATATCGATTTTATTGTCCAAATCATATCAATAAGTTTGTAGAAACCCGCCACGCTGTATTCTTAGAGAGTGATGAAATTAGTGGGAGCTTAGAGGCTAGGAAAATAGATCTTGAGGACGTTCGGACTTATGTACCATTGCCGATAATCCAAGAGACTATCGTTCCTTTACCTCATAGAATTATACCTCTAGCTGAGAATCCTGGAGTTGAGCCCCCATATGAGAATTTAGGTTTCAACAGTACAGCACCTAATGATGAGCCTCAACAGCCCCCTGTGACAACTAATGAACCATTAAGGAGATCACAGCGGGAAAGAAGATCAGCCATCCCTAATGATTATATTGTATACATGAATGAAGATGTATGTGACATAGGGAAGGTAGATGATCCTACATCATTTAATGAGGCTATGATGACTAAGGATTCATCCAAGTGGCATCAGGCCATGCATGATGAAATAAAATCTATGAGCATTAATGATGTCTGGGATCTAGTAGAAATTCCTGATGGAGTCAAAACAGTAGGCTGTAGATGGGTCTACAAAACTAAGCATGACTTTAAGGGAAATGTCGAAAGATTCAAGGCAAGGCTTGTAGCAAAAGGGTTTACACAAAGAGAAGGGATAGATTATATTGATACTTTCTCTCCTGTCTCAAAGAAAGATTCACTAAGAATTGTCATAGCGCTTGTTGCTCATTATGATTTAGAGCTACATCAGATGGATGTTAAACTGCATTCCTTATTAGTGACTTGCATGAGGATGTTTACATGGCTCAACCGAAAGGTTTTGTTGTGGAAGGCAAGGAACATATGGGATGCAGACTTAAGAAATCCATCTCTCGACTAAAGCAGGCATCTAACAGTGGTACCTTAAGTTCGATGAGACCATAAGAAATTTCGGTTTTAAAGAAAATGAGGTGGAAAATTGCATATACATTAAGATTAAGGGGAGCAAATTCACTATCTTAGTACTTTATGTGAATGATATCTTGTTGGCTAGCAGCGATTAGGATATGCTGTATGAGACCAAAAGATTTCTTTCCGCTAATTTTGACATGAAGGATCTCGGTGATGCCTCTTAACTTTTGGGCATTGAAATTCACCGAGATAGGTCCAAAGGAATATTAGGCCTATCCCAAAAGGCATACATTGACAAAATGCTTAAGAGATATAATATGCATAATTGCTCTGTAACGCCTGCTCCTATCGATAAGGGCGATAAATTTGAAACATTCCAATGTCCAAGGAATCAATTAGAATCTGATCTGATGAAGGGGATTCCTTACGCTTCAGCTATCAGAAGCATTATGTATGCTCAAGTTTGTACTCGCCCTGATTTAGCATTTGTAACCGGGATGCTTGACAGATATCAATCAAATCCAGGGTTGGATCACTAGAAAGCTGTTAAGAAAGTATTGCGTTATTTGCAAGTCACTAAGCACTACATGCTCACATATAAGGAGTCTGATGACCTTGAGGTTGTGGGTTATTCAAACGCCGACTTTGCAGGTTATGTAGATACTAAGAAATCCACATTAGGCTATATCTTCACACTTGCGGGAGGAGCCATTTCGTGGAAAAGCTCCAAACAATCCCTTACTGCATCATCAACGATGCAGGCTGAGTTTGTGGCATGTTATGAGGCTACTGTGGAGGCGGAATGGCTTAAGAATTTTATTACCGGACTAAGAGTGGTTGACAGTATATCTAAACCACTAATAATCTACTTCAACCAAAGAACCCTAATGGCATCATCATCTCCGGGTTAGTCCTAATGGCTCTCAGTTTCCGCATTGATTAGTGATCATGACCTAGGCTAGATAAAAGATCATGCTTAGCCTTGGATATTCTATCTAACACCACCGGCTTCCTGTTCATTAGTAGCAGCGAGTTAGGGACTTAGGGTTAGGATTCATCTGCGTTAGAGTTTAGAGGGAAGAACGAGTGGCGGCAGATCGGCGGCAGTGTGGTGAGGTGGCGGTGGCATCTGTTTGGCCATGGGATGTAGGAACGACTAACGAGGTGGGCAATGGTGGCCGGTAGGTCAGTGTTGAACTTGGTACGAGAAAGGACTATAGAAGAAGAGGAAGAATGCGGTGATGATAGGTGTCGGCGTATGAGCCAACAGACACCTCCGGATCGGGTGTATATGAAGTTCGAACAGGGGGCTTTTCTGGAGATCGCTCGAAGGATGGAGAGAAGGAATCAATGGCGAAGCTTGCAAGGGGACACTGGGGTTTATCCAGGTTTGGGCCCTCCTAATGAGTAATAGCGCTAGTCCTGTTGTTGCTTGTGCTCTTGGGGGGAACTGGGACGATCCTAACAGATAGAACGGCTCTTCAGAGGTTGAAGACCCAAACCGAATGTCTTGAACCTAATCAATCGAACCCCTTCTCCCATGCAACCCAGTTCCCCTTTATACTTGGGCTGGCTGGGGCGCATGGGAGCTTACATCAGCATACCACACTCATTACACTGCCATACAGCATTTAATACACCTGTCACTATTCTTCAGCCGCACTTAATTCTCTGACATATCCGACTTCATCCCGGCCTCGGGCCCCGCGTGCCTGCCGGCTCCACCCGTCTCGCCAGGGGGAGATTTCACCGTGATGTCACCCGTAATAAATGCGCATATTGGGAACATGCGCCGTCACACCTGTGGCCTTCATTACCCCCATTTAATGCGCACGATACAATTAAATGCATTTGATCCTTTGTGTGATGGCACAGACCACTAGGTGGCCTCGGGAGCTAAGTGCTTAGCGGTGTAGCCTAGACGCCACCTGTCCGTTGGGCGACCATCTTGCTGACCGCCAGCGGCGTGGCCTGGACGCCACCTGTCCGCTGGGCGACCACCTTGCTGACCGCCAGCGTCGTGGCCTGGACGCCACCTCTCCGCTGGGCGACCATCTTGCTGACCGCCAACAGCGTGGCCTGGACACCACCTGTCCGCTGGGCGACCACCTTGCTGACCACCAGTGGCGTGGCCTGGATGCCACCGGTCCGCTGGGCGACCATCTTGCTGACCGCCAGCGGCGTGGCCTGGACGCCACCTGTCCGCTGGGCGACCACCTTGCTGACCGCCAGCGGTGTGGCCTGGATGCCACCTGTCCGCTGGGCGGTCACCCTGCACCCTTACTGCGGTGAAGTGGGCACCCTGGTGTAGAATACACCGATTGTAGGACCGAATATAGCAATCAGAGGGGGGGTGAATGATTGTGCGGAAGCTAAAACCAAATTCTTGACCTACTAAAAGTTCACCCCAAAACAGAACCAAATAGTTGCCTCGTATTCGACAAAAACAAAATGACAGAGATTGGGTAAAATGTGAATTCCCGGAGATCCAACCGTCGGAACGATCTGAAATTTGGACACAAGAAACTAGATTCCAATACGAATCGAACCCAAAAAGAATCACCTCGATCGGACTTATAGATCAAAAGTTATGATCTTCGCAAGCTTGCTATTTCAGAAGATAGCGAGAATAAATTTAACTAGAATTGTAGCTCGCCGAAAGATTTGATGAACTTGATCTTTATTTCTCCTTTCTTTTGTCTAAAATACTCCAAACAAAAGAGTACAACCCTAAAGCTTGCTCAAAGCTTGATGCCTAGGTTAATGCTCTAAACAGGAGACAACCCCTCCTATTTAAAGGACCAACCCACAAGACCAAGACCTCAGTTCCTCCATGAACCTAGTTCCGGTCCCGTCATCGACCACATTCGCCCTCGAGCAATGCCTGCACATGAACAAACCACAAAACGATTCCGAGCACAAGTCCACGACTTGACTCAATGTCAATCCATGCAACTACTCACATGAGCATTGCATAAAGTCCACTTCAAGCATCATGAAATTCTTACCAATTTCATTATCTCAAGGTCAAACCAAAAACTCAATTTCAAGTTTGCTCAAAACCCTAATCGAGCAAAAATGCATTCACGACGGACCAAAAAATTTGGTCCGGTGTACAAGTAAAACTTACTGTTTTTAAGAACTTGGTCCCGCACAAAAATATCAAAATCACGTTTATGACGGACCAAAAAATTTGGTCCGTCATATATGGGGAAAACGAGGTCGCCAAAATCATGTGTATGACAGACCAAATGTTTTGGTCTGTCATACATGGGAAAAACAAAATCGCCAAAAGCATGTGTATGATAGACCAAAGTTTTTGGTCTGTCATACATGGAAAAAACAAGTTCGCCAAAAACTTGTGTATGACAGACCAAAAACTTTGGTCTGTCATACATGGGAAAAACAAGTTTCGCCAAAAACTTGTGTATGACAGACCAAAGACTTTGGTCTGTCATACATGGGAAAAACAATGATTTCTGACCAAAACGATTTCTGATCTTTTCAAATCTTCAAACCAGATTCAAATCTTTTCGAATAATCAAATACTCATCATCAAAAACACATGGATCAAAAAACAATGATCCTTCAATCTCCCCCTTGATGAGTAATTTGACAAAACACAATATAAGATTTGACAAAAGGTATAGAAAAATACTAAATGAGAGTTTGAGAGAGTTTGAGACCAAAAAGATTCCAAGACCAAGTAAATCCAAATTCTCAAACAGTTTGAATTTCTCCTTTCTTTTTATTTTTCTTCTTCTTGACTTGCTCTCCCCCTTTTTGACAAAATATTCATCAAGATCTCAAAACTCCCCCTTAATGAATGCAATATCTCAAGCTTTTGAAGTATATTCAAGGTATATAATCAAAGTAAAGCATTTGGAGAGTTTTTGCGAGAGTTTTCACATTTTGTATCAATTTATCCAATGAGAAAGCAAATTGTGAGAATATGGAGGCTCTAACACATAGAATAGTTGTTGCATAAGCAAATTAGAGCAAACAAGTAAAATGTCATAAACTGATTTTGCCAAAGCTAAAAAGAAATCTATCATGAGCAAAGAGAGACTTTCAAATTCACTAATGTTTGTCTCAAGCCTTTTCAAAAATGTGAATTTCCTTTTTCTCTTTTAGCAAGTTTGACAATTTTGCTTTGTGATCAACAGGGATGACAAGTAACTGCACACTAGCCCATACTTGTGTATGAGTAGGTAGTTCTTTCTTGTATCTTTCTCAGTTTAAATTGGCAAGTGGCTTCACATTGTTCTGAACTTTTGTTTAGACAAGTAGCCTTTTCTTGCATCTTTTGCATTTAAATCCCTGGCAAGGAAGCTGCACATTGTACTAAACTTGTGTTTAGTCAAGTAGCTTTTGCTTGCATCTTTTTCAACTTGCTTTTATCATTAAAACACTAATTTTGCTTGAGACTCATAATGATCATTTGAAGTCCAACAAAAAGCTCACACATAGTTTCTAATCAGTTCTAGCCTTTCAACAGATGACAAGAAACTTTTAAGCCTATTTCACAAATGCAATACTATAATGAACAAGAGCCAAAATATTCTCGAAAAGCATCTCAAATTGAGTTCTTTTAGTCTTTTAGTCTTTTAGTGAGAAGTGAAGCAATGTAGCATTAATTTGACTATATACACAAGAATAGTCAACAAAGCTTTGTACTACGTGATGCAATGAAAACAGGGGAGTTTTCTTTAAGTGTAACGTCAAAATAGCTCATTGTAGTAACCAAAGTCAAGTAACACACATGAAAGAGTTAAAATCAAGACTCCCCCTCAAATCAACCCATGGGGATGAATGATCCCAAGTTCGCCGTGTAAGAAAGCAAAGCGAGAAGAATCAAGTGGTTTAGTGAAAATATCAGCAAGTTGAGTACCCGAATCAACAAATTTCAGTTCAATAGCTCCTTTTTCAACATGATCTCTAAGAAAGTGAAATCTGATGTCAATGTGTCCAAGAAAGAGAATTACTCAAGAAGTGGCATGAACCAGATGTACTTTTTCTATCAATTCTACATCCTCCAAATTCAGCATAAGAGAAAGCTCTTAAACTAATGCACGAGGAACCAGAAAGCCAAATGCCAAAATCTTGAGTACCACGAAGATACCTTTAAATCCTCTTGATAGCTTGTCGATGTGAAGCACGCGGGGAAGCTTGAAAACGAGCATACAAACACACAGCAAACTCCAATTATCTCACCCTCAACAGCATCATCATCATCTTCATCAACAAAGATACTCTCTCCCTGAACATATGCACCTGTACCTGCACTATTTGGACTAGTGCCTTTTGCGAAAACAGAGGTGGAAGAAGCATCTTGAAAAATATCACTTTTAGCACGAGATGCACGAGTGAAGGAGGAGAACCAATTCTTATCATCGAACATGTGGCGTGAGCATCCGGAATCCACTAGCCATATGTTCTCCTTCCTTGCGTGAGAAGCCTACATAGAAGCAGAAAGTGTCGATGTCTCGGTACTGGGGTTAGAAATAAGATGTTTAGGAATCCAAGATCTTGAGACACACGACGCACAACAGTTGGCACAACACGAGCATTCTTATGCATAAAAGCAGATTTGTCTTTTCTCGTGTTCTTAGCAACAAGAGGTGTTTGCATCACCCTAGGCACATAATGAGAAATGAAACGTGCCTGTCTGAAATTAGACTTGGCCTTTGAATTTTCCTTTCTCTGTTGTTTGGCTAGTCTAAAACAGAAATTCACCAAATGACCATCTTTCCCACAATGAGTGCAAGTGTACTTAACATGATGTTTTGCTTTAACAGTAGAAGCACATTTTGCATTCATCATAGTAGAAGATAAAAGACCAGCAGATTTAAAGACAGTTTTCTTAGGCTCATTGACAATTTCAAATTTTCCACTTTCAAGTGTTTTGACAACAGTGGGAGCATGTGATTTATGATGAGCATAAGAATCAAAACCTAAACCTTTGTTCTGAGTGCTGACTTTTGATTGATCCAAAATCATGTTTAGGTTTTTCTTGCCATCAATGAAACGTTCCAAAGAATTTTGCAAGTAATCAACTTTCTTAGCAAGAGTTAAACAATTATCACAAGGAGTGTCAATTTTAGCTTTCTGTTTCTGGCAATTTGAACACGAGTTAATTTCATGAGTGAACATGTCATTTGTTAATTGGGTAACTCTACAATTTGCATCTTTTAATTTCAACTCAAGAATTGAACATTTAGAGCAAGCAATTTGATCATGTAAACTATCAGTAGAGCAACCAATATTTTTCACAAGTTTTTCATTTTTCAATTGTTCGGCATAAACTTGTTCTAGTTTAATCACATGTTCCTCTTTTAGAGATTTAATTTCAAAGTTGAGATCTAACCAAAAATTGCTTGTATTTAATTCAGTGCATTGGTCCATTGTACACAGTAGCCTCATACTCTCTGTTAATCAGTTACTCTATACTATTTCTATTTGTAGATATGCACGCAAACAAAAGCCAGATATACAGCCACACATCCATCCAACATGTTCTCCATCGTGTTCATACCATCCATAATGTAGAGAAACGCAGTATGCTACACTAGCACAAATTAAAATTTCTACCGTATACCCAGAAAAGCTACTCGCAAGAAGGTGATCATAGATCAATTACCACCAGACGTGCAGTTGCGGAATCCTTCGCGCGTTTATATAGTGGATCGTTCTCGGAGTTGATCGTCCTCACCGCGGAGCGTCTTCGCCGGGGATCATCCTCACCGCAGATCATCCTCGCTACTGATCGTCTTCTCCACGCCGCAGTAGCAGCAGCGTCACCACAACGGTCCACACGTCCGGGGATGGAATGCCGTGCGTCGGCGTGCAAGCACCGTGTCGCTCGTCAGGGGCAACGAGAGGTGGAGGCTAGGGTTCCAGATGAAAAAGATATATGACGCCTACCCTTCTCCTCTCCTTATATAGCCACGCAACGAAACCCTAAGCCAGGGCCCATCAGCACGTTAAGCCCATGAGGTCCATTAATTACGGATCCAATCCGAATTAATGCGTCCTAGCCCGTTAAGTGTATGACCCTGTAGGTTCATGCACATTTGGAAATAGATTCGGAAAACCCTTTTCTAATCTAATAGTTGGTAGCGGCTCCTTGCAGAGCATGCCAACTTCCAAACGCATATAATCAAAGTACTGATGTAATAATCCCTTTATCAAACTATATGAAGATCGAACTCAAGGCGAGAAGCATGTCATCCTTTGACAGTTCAATCCATCTCTCGTATCCGTGATATATTAATAAGTTGTGATTGACTTCTCAATCACGGAATGGCCATGCACTTCGTTAATCATATCACACGAGTGGCCTAGACATATATCTCCGTTACATTGGAGTGGCAAATTCCATCTTGACTGCTCACTTCCCTCTGCATGTTTCATAGTAAACATGAAAGCTACCTTTATAACTATCTGGTTAGGAAATAGTGTTTGTTAACCCTAATGTAAACTTTTACATATGTAGGGAATGTGACAATCTCAGGTCTAAAGATCATACATCTTGTGAAATCATGTGCTGAAAAATTGGCTTAGAATTGAATTTGCAGGATGTGTTTTGTGCATGTGCATGTGGTTCTTATAGCACCGGCCTGAATTTCACAAAAACAGTAAATTTCGCAATGGTGTCGGACTAAAGTTCCAGAAAATAGTAAGTTCCCATTTTACGCCGGACCGCTTGCGCCGGACCAAACTTTTGGTCCGTTGTGAACGGCATCTGCACCGGACCAAAATTTGCTCTTAAGCGTCAAACCAAGTTTTCTCAGTTGGCGCCGGACCATGTTTTCGCATATACGCCGAACCAAAGTTTTGGTCCGTCATGAACAGCGATTTGAAACTTTTTTTTCCATGTGTACGCCGGACTGATTTTTGTTTAGTCCGTCATGAACATGTTTTGTGCCGGACCAAGTTTTACAAAAATAGTAGGCTTCTATGTTACGCCGGACCATACACGCCAGACCAAATTCTTGGTCCATCGTGAACGCATTTTTTAGCATTGTTTTAGCATGTACGCTGGACCAAAAATTTGGTCCGTCGTGAACGTGCTTTTGAACATGTTTTCCTTGAATTGAACCGAGACTTTCGCATGTACGCGGGACCAAATATTTGGTCTGTCGTGACCTGCGCTGGACCGATGTTTGTTCCATCGTGAATGGATTTTTTCTAGGATTTTGACTCCTTTGTGCGTCGTATCATTGTTTGGTCTGTCGTCAATGGTTTTTTGCTCGAGGTTGATTTTTGTGATTTTGAAAATTATTTGGTGATTGACAATGTAACACCTCAATTTTTGCTTTTCATGAATTTAAATTAAATTTTTGCACTTTTGATAATTTTTGGAATTTTTTGGGATTTATTTGGATTTAATTTGAATTTATTCCCTTCTGAGATAATTAAATAATTAAAAATTTTGAATAAAATTTTGTTGGAAATAATTTATTTGAGTCCAAAATATCTCAAATTATTTTGCAGAATTTTTCTAGAATTTTTCTGATTATTTTCCTATCTTTCTTGAATTATTTGAATTTCTAGACATTATTTTGATTTTTAAATCGCTGGAAAATCCAATCGGTTTTACTGTTCATCCGACCGAGTCGAACCCGAGTCAAACTCAAGCCTGACACGAACCGGACTGAAGCCTGACTCGAACCGAACCAAACCCTAACCCACGAGACCGTTGGACCGAGATCCAATGGCCAGCGTTGCGCCACGTCACCCGAGCCCAAGCCGGATTGGACCCGCTCGCGCCCGGAGCGATCCCAATCGTTGGACGTTAGCGTGGGGCCCGCGTGTCAGCGGGTCAGCCAACCGCACCATGACGTCATCTGTGACATCAGTAGTGATGCCACGGTGGGGCCCACGTGTCAGTACGATGTGGCCGAGCGCGATGACGTCAGCAATGATGTCATCCGAGTGGGTCCCACGTGTCAGTGACACGTGCGCCCATGGACCGGGTCCACGGTGGGCCGAACCCGAGCCGTGGACCGGGTCTGTGGATCGGTTGACGCAAAGCATGACGTCATAACTCGATTTTTCTTTAGAAAAATAATTCGGTGGAAATTCAAAATTGCCTCTGACGCAATGCTGACGTCATAAATGGATTTTTCAATAGAAAAATAAGTGAATTAATTCAGTTTATTCTTTTATTTGATTTTTTCAAACTTCAAACGCTTTTAACTTTTGCATTTTAACTCCAATTTGGGTGATTCCAATTTCTAAATTTTTATAAAATTGAGATCTACTTAATGATGAATTGTATTTAAATTTTGGACATAAGGCTTCTCTGTTTATATTTATTTAATTAATTTTCCAAACCATAAACGGGAAGAACTTTTGCGTTTTAACTCCGATTTGGACGTTCAAATTTCTAAAAATTTATAAAATGTGCTCTCTCTGTTTATGAAGTTTATTTGAATTTTTGGACACTTTTTGCCTACTATTTATTTATGTTATTGCTTTTTACACGCGTTACGAGTAGACGTTGAAGTGCCCGAAGGCTTCAAAGGCGAAGTTTTGACCCAGGAGCCAACTCAAGACCAAGAACAAATACTTTTTGAAGGCAAGTTATGCTTTGACCATTTTGATCCCACTTTTCGAATTAATTTGATTTAAATTATTGCCTGCTAATTTAATTAGAAATTGTTTAAATTATTTCTGCGAATTAGATAAATGCCAAATTGCAGTATAACACCCTTGATTAATTAAATTATGTGCCATGAACCCTTGTCATCCTAGTGGCGGATATTTAGTTGGACACTATTAAATTGCCAAAATTGGGTTTTTAGACCGTTGTAGTATATTGCTTAGACCTGCTACGTGCACATGACATGATTTTGGACAATCAAATGTTAATATTGACTTACTGAGATATTGAACCTGTTTTGGAGAAGTATCATGTGTTGTGATGGTGATGATGGCACATGGTGCATGGTAATCAACAGGGTTTGACAAATAGATTTAGACCGCAGCAAGTGGCAAGAATGATATGGTGGGCCATGAGTGGCACCGGGGATGTAGTTTTGGTTCTTCAGGTAGTCTTGCCCTGGATATCCTAAGGACTTAACCTTGCAAGCCTTTCATCTGAGTCAAACGTGCAACCACATGTCTGTAATGGGACGGACCTAGTTCAGTAAGTTACTAATAACTTGCATGTGGTACCTCGGGGTGTCAACTACACCTTTTGTGTAGCTTGAAATGGGAGCGTACTAGGGCTATGGCATGGTACCCGTCCAACGGTATGTCCGTCCCATACTTCGCCTCTATTAAGGGAAGGGATGGTGTATGACAAAAACTAGAGAGGTTCACTTGTATAGTTTGCGGTCTCTGAAATGCTTTGTTACGATCACACGCTTTTGTGGTGTTTGACTGTATCTTGTGGGTAAAGTGCATAACCTCTACAGAGTGTACAACCTATTCGAATAGCCGAGTCCATGGCTCTGGACACTGCTCAGGGATTACAGTCAAGGGTTAGACTTTCATGAAAACAACTTGGACTTGAAAAGTTTGGTTGGGTTTAATGATGACGTTGATGGAGATGTGGATTAGAAAAGGGAAAGTGTTTACTTAACTCCTGGAAAAGTTATTGATAATATCTTTACTCTTACTGCTTTCGAATCTACTTATGCTACTTGTTAAATGTTGTTTTATTGCAAATGTACCTGTAGCCTATCCTTTGAACTAAGCCATGCATGTAGAATATTAGTTTGCATTCTGTGCATGACTTGCTGAGTACTAAGTACTCACCCCTTGCAACAATACAACACCAGTTGAGGAAGACGCGACGCCAGCTTTGGAAGAAGAACTTTAGGAGGAACCGTCTATATAGGGAACGACCCCAGTTAGTTGCTTGTGGTATACTGGATAGCGCCACGTTGATGCTTTTCTTCTGCTGCAATTTATTTCCTTTAATAAGTTTTCGCCCTGTGTGGCGTACTCTTCTAACTTGACCATAAGGTCGAGCAACCAGTTTGGTTATTTTAATTAAAGTACGTTTTTATTTCGATGAGTATGATTGTGATATTTACCGATGTTGAGACTGTGTGCACTAGCGTGATCCTGGACTAGTGCTGAATACACAGAACGTTCGGATTTGCAAATTCGGGTCCCGACAGAGGTGGTATCAGAGCCATACTTACTGTAGGACTACCCTTAGTTAGAATGGTCGTAGTAAGGATAAAACCTATTTTCTAAAGTTAAAATTTGACAAGATGATGAATGAAATCTTGCCTTATCCCCTTCTCTCTTTTCATACCCATTTGCTGAATTTTTCTTGTTCTCACCTGGTTTTAAAATTGTTGCGTTCTCATGTGTGTCTTTGGCAAATGAAGATGC
Source organism: Rhipidocladum racemiflorum (assembly GCA_036346355.1). Lineage (NCBI taxonomy): Eukaryota > Viridiplantae > Streptophyta > Magnoliopsida > Poales > Poaceae > Rhipidocladum > Rhipidocladum racemiflorum. Next base: position 44,605,461 of record CM070587.1, read on the forward strand.
TCAACAAATACGCAGAGCGTGAGGGAGGCTACGCCGCTGAGTTGTGGCGTATGTTACAAGTGCTTGGAGGTTTCGAGAGGCCACTCTACCAGCGGACTACCGTAGTGCAGGCTGGATTGGTCAAGGCATGGGACGTCAAGATCACAGTGTATGCTCGAGAGAAGACGAAGTTCAGTCGTCCATGCTACTTCACGGCCAGGAGGTCTACATTTCAGATGGGAATCCAGGAGGTGTTGTGCCGAGCTATGAGGCACATCGCTCGCACCTACTCCAGAGAGCTGGAGGGGACAGTGTTCCATCAGCACCCACGCCGAGACAATATGATTGAGAGGGAGCCGATAGAAGACGAGGATGCCACTATCACGCAACTAGCGAGGTTTGTCGTTGCTCAGGAAGATGTTCTTGATGACACAGTTCAGGAATTGCAGAAGACTCACGAGGAGGTCAAGGAAGGGAAGAAACACCAGGAGAATGCTCGCGAGTATGTCGCCTACGCTACACAGAGGATCACAGAGCTGGAGACAAAGCATCAGACGGGGCAGGCCTGGAGCGGTGTTGGAGTTGGAGGCCCTGCACTGCAGGAGCCAGCACCTGAGAAGGAGCAGGAGCCCGCACCACAGCCACAGCCCGCGCCTGAGCCGCAGCCAGAGCCATAGGAGGACGTCGCGTCATCGACCACAACTGTTGTTGGTCACAGAGACTGCTTCACGCCGATGCTGCCGCACCTGCCACGTGGAGGTCGTGGAGGTTGGGTTGAGGAGTGAGTGTTCAGATTAGTGGTTGAGACTCCTTCGCCGAGTCGCGTCTAAGAATAAAGAGTCACCCTTAGAAGCGTTAGACTCCAGTGTTAGTTTAATTTGAATTTTCATTGATTGTTGAGTGTGTAGTATGTGTTGCAAGGCCCTTAGGCATTGTGAGCAACCATACCAATTTATTACTAAATAATAAAGTTGGATTTTGAGTTATACCTTCCACCCCGCATAAGTTTCTTTACTACTTGCCCATTCTTGTTTCCCCCTCATCTCTAAACCTTGGAGTGTTCGATAGATGGTGAACACCCGTGGAAACCTTGGAGGCAATGGAAGTGGTTCTCGCCCTGCAGCGAACCCCGCTGAAGCAGGACAGGCACCCCAGCCAGCACCGCTAGTTGACATGCAGAACTTTGGAGCTTTCCTTGATGCACAGACCCAGCTGATGCATGCCATGATGCAACAGATGTAGCAAGTCAGTGCTCAGGCCGTTGCCAATCAAGTCAATCAGGGATAGCGTCAAAACTTGAGGTTGTCAGAGTTCATGAGGGCCCATCCGCCCACCTTTTCCGGAAACGCCAATCCATTGGAGGCATATGACTGGTTGAGGTCAATAGAAAGAAAGCTACACATTACCCAATGTGTGGGAAATGAGAGGGTGCTCTACGCCTCTCATCAGCTAGAAGGGACTACAGCAGAATGGTGGGAGAATTACTGCTCTACGCAGGAGAACCCACAAGAGATCACCTGGGAGGAGTTTGCAACTGCATTTCGCCAGTATCACGTACCAGAGGGAATAATGGACCTCAAGAAGGAAGAGTTCAAAGCTTTAAAGCAAGGCAGCCAGTCAGTGGTTGAATATCTCAATAAGTTCACTCAGTTAGCCCACTACGCACCTGAAGACGTAGCAACAGATAAGGCCAGACAGTCTCGCTTCTTAAAGGCACTGAATTCTGGACTACAGGTGGGACTGATCACTCACACCTTTCTTGATTTCCAAGAGCTTGTGAACAAGGCGCTCATCCTGGAGGACAAGCGCAAGGAATTAGATGACAACTGAAAGCACAGGATGGCACAGCAGGGAGCACGCCAGGGAGGGGGAATGCCTGAGAGTTGCACCCAATCAATTCTTTAGATTCCAGCCGCAGAATGCTGCAAGAACGTCATCAACAACACCAAGACTTACCAACCAGAACTACCAGACTCCAGCTCCAGCCAGGAACGCCGCTGTGAGCAGCCAGTAGGGCACAGTGAGGCATTGTTATACATGCAATGAGCCAGGGCACTTCTCCAATAACTACCCCCAGAAAACAGAAGGAGTGACCCCTGTTCGCTTCAATCTGGGATCCACGCCAGCAAGAACACCTGCACCCGGAGCAAACCACGGGACAGCACAGCCAGGAGCCGCGCCCCAGACCGTGGTGAGAGGTTGTGTCAATCACGTGACGCAGATGCACTTCAGAATGCCACGGACATCGTACTGGGTAAGTTACTTGTCAACTCAGTACCTGCAATAGTTTTGTTTCACTCTGGAGCTTCGCATTCGTTTATTTCTCGAGATTTTATTTCTAAGAATGATTTGGAGATTGTGGATCTTAAATGCATGCTTATAGTTCAAACCCCTGGGTCAGAACTCTGATCTCAAGTAGGATGTTCTGGGGTGAGAGTACTAATAGATGGGGTAGAGTTCCTAGCGAACCTTATTATGTTGGGAACCCAGACCTTAGATGTCATTTTGGGAATGGAATGGTTATCTAAGTACAAGGCTGTGCTTGATTGTGGAAGAAGGATCATCTTTGTTGAGAGCCCATGTGGAAGAAAAGTGGAATTTCAAGCGACCGCCGTTCGAGATGGACAGTTAATGGTCAACAGTACAAAGGCAATCAGCTTAGAGGATGTCTCAGTGGTGAATGAGTATCCTGATATTTTTCCTGAAGATTTACCTGGTATACTGCCCGACAGAGACATAGAATTTGTGAATGAGTTAGTACCTAGAACAGCACCGATAGCGAAGATGCCCTATCGGATGTCAACCGAAGAGTTGGTAGAGATGAAGAAACAGCTTGAAGAGTTGATGGAGAAAGGATTCATCAGACCTAGTTCATCACCATGGGGAGCACCAATTCTATTCATCAAGAAGAAGGATGGGAGTTTCAGGATGTGTATAGATTACCGTGCACTCAATGGAGTCACCGTGAAGAACAAGTACCCGCTACCCAGGATCGATGAACTGTTTGACTAGCTGAGGGGAGCCAGAGTTTTCTCCAAGATTGATCTGAGATCAGTATATCACCAGTTGAAGATCCGATCAGAAGATATCCCGAAGACCGCATTCTCATCAAGATATGGACACTACGAGTTCACCGTTATGTCCTTTGGCCTAGCGAATGCACCCGCATATTTCATGAATATGATGAATAAGGTTTTCATGGAATATTTGGACAAGTTTGTTGTCGTATTCATAGATGACATCCTAGTCTACTCCAAGACAAGGGAAGAACTTGCAGAATACCTGAAGCTAGTGTTGGAGAAGCTAAGGGAACAACAGCTCTTCGCCAAATTCAGCAAGTGTGACTTCTGGAAGGACAAGGTAGAATTCCTTGGACATGTGATGACCGTAGAAGGAGTTGCAGTAGACCCAAGCAAGGTGGAAGCCGTGTTACATTGTGAACATCCGAAGACAGTGACTCAAATTCGGAGTTTCCTTGGGATGGCTAGTTACTACCGCCGCTTCATTGAAAGCTTTTCAACAATTGCGAGACCTCTTACGCAATTGTTGAAAAAGGAGAAGAAGTTTAACTTGACGTCGGAATGTGAGAAAGGTTTCCAAGAGCTGAAGAAGCGATTGACATCAGCGCCGGTGTTAGTCCTGCCGGATGTTAATCAAAGCTTTGATATCTATTGTGATGCATCGCGCCAGGGAGTTGGATGCATGTTGATGCAAAACTGGAAGGTTGTTGCATATGCATCAAGGCAGCTGAGGCCGCATGAAGAGAATTACCCGACGCATGACCTGGAACTAGCAGCCATAGTGCATGCCTTGAAGTTGTGGCGTCACTATCTGATTGGGAACAGATGTGAAGTGTACACGGAACATAAGAGCCTTAAGTACATTTTCACCCAATCGGATCTGAACATGAGGCAAAGGAGATGGTTGGAGTTGATCAATGATTACATTGTCGGAATTCATTACCATCCTGGAAAGGCCAATGTGGCGGGCGATGCCTTGAGTCGGAAGAGCCATACTGTGAATATGATGATAGAAGGAAGTCAGGGCGAGCTATCCAAGGAGTTTTAGAAACTGAAGCTAGAAGTAGTACAAGAAGGATTCCTAGCCACTTTGGAAGTAAAGCCTACCCTAGAGGACCAAATCCGAGAGGAACGGAAGGATGATGCCAAGATCCAGAGGATCAAGTCCAAAATGGAAGAAGGCAAGGCTAAGGACTTCAAGTTGGACGAGCAGGGTACATTGTGGATTAAAGACCGCATCTGTGTATCGAACAAGAAAGAGCTGAACAGTTGATTCTAGAAGAAGCCCATGACTCCAAGTATTCCATTCATCCAGGAAGTGCCAAGATGTATCAAGAGCTGAAGGAGAGATTCTGGTGGCCAAGCATGAAATGTGAAGTTGCTGAGTATGTTGCATTGTGTGATGTATGCCAAAGGGTTAAAGCAATGCACCAAAGGCCAGCAGGGTTGCTACAGCCGTTGAAGATTCCTGAGTGGAAGTGGGAGGAAATCGAAATGGACTTCATTACCAGTTTGCCGAAGACTCAGGGAGGATATGACTCCATATGGGTTATAGTGGATTGCTTGACTAAAGTCGCCCATTTCATTCCTGTAAAAACCACTTACTCGGGAGATAAATAAGCAGAACTATATATGACCAGGATTGTCTATTTGCACGGAGCGCCAAAGAAAATTGTATCGGACAGAGGTACCTAATTTACCTCAAGATTCTGGAATAAGCTGCACGAAGCCATGGGGACCAGTTTGAACTTCAGTACTGCATATCATTTGCAGACGGATGGACAGACAGAAAGAGTTGATCAGATTCTAGAGGATATGCTAAGAGCTTGCGCATTGGCTTATGCTACCGCTTGGGATAAGAGTCTGCCATATGCTGAGTTCAGCTACAATAACAGTTATCAGGCCAGCCTACAGATGTCATCTTTTGAGGCACTGTATGGTCAACCGTGTCGAACACCGTTCAACTGGAATGAGACAGGTGAACGCCATGTCTTTGGGCCAGACATTCTTCAAGGAGCCGAGAAGTAGATCGCCATGATCCGGGAATGACTGAAGATAGCTCAGTCGAAAAAAAAGAGTTATGCCGATAACCGTCGCTGAGACTTGAGTTTTGAATCAAAAGATTTTGTATACCTCAGAGTTACACCACTCTAGGGAGTTAAGAGATTCCACGCAAAAGGGAAGCTTGCACCAAGATATGTTGGTCCGTTCAAGATCCTGAGTCGCCGAGGAGAGGTTGCTTACCAATTGGAGTTGCCGCAGTCATTGGCGGGAGTGCATGATGTGTTCCATGTGTCCCAACTGAAGAAGTTTCTTCGAGTGCCAGATGAACAGATACCGCTAGAGTCAATAGAGTTGCAGGAAGACCTGACTTACAGGGAGCACCCCGTAAAGATTCTGGACACCATAGATCAAGAGACCCGAAACAAGTCGACCCGGTTCTGCAGAGTCCAGTGGAGCAACCACGCAGAAAGTGAAGCAACTTGGGAGCGTGAGGAGGATTTGAAGAAGGAATTTCCGAACCTATTCCTTAGTCAGCCCTGAATCTCGGGGTCGAGATTATGTTAAGGAGGGGAGGTTTGTAACACCCCAATTTTTGCTTTTCATGAATTTAAATGAAATTTTACACCTTTGAGAATTTTTGGAATGTTCTGGAATTTTTTTGGATTTAATTTGAATTTATTCCCTTTTGAGATAATTAAAGAATTAAAAGTTTCAAATAAAATTTTATTGGAAATATTTTATTTGTGTCCAAAATGTCTCAAAGTATTTTCTAGAATTTTTCTGATTATTTTTCTATCTTTCTTGAATTATTTGAATTTTTAGAAATTATTTTGATTTTTAAATCGCTCGAAAATCCAATCGGTTTTACTGTTCATCCGACCGAGTCGAACCCGAGTCAGACTCGAGCTGGACCCAAGCCTGACTTGAACTGAACAAAACCCTAACCCACACGACCGTTGGATCGAGATCCAACGGCCAGCGTTGCGCCACGTCACCCGAGCCCGAGCCGGATCGGACCTGCTCGCGCCCGGAGCGATCCCAACCGTTGGCCAGGATGCATCCACGTCACCCCCTCCGAGCCACCGCCAGATTCCGCCGTCGCGCGCGTGTGGGCCTCGGTTTCCGTGATTTTCACGAACGCCGAGGGTGCTATTTAATGTGCCGCCACCGTGTCGTGATCGCCGTTTTCGTGCGCACGTTTTGCCCAAGGTCTTGGAGCTCGAGTCGCCGTAGCCATGCAGCAATCGCTCGCTGAAGTCGCGCTAGGGTTCCGCCGTGGTTTTTGCCATTTTCCACCGCCATCGAGCCGTCTCCGCCGTGTTGGTGCCTAGATCCGAGACCGTCGTGTCGAGACGCACCCGTGCGTACCACTCACTTTGCTGGAACTGCCTTAAAGCGCCGTTAGCCACATCGTCGTCCTTAGCTCCGGCCAGCCAGCTCCGCCATGGACATTGCCGGAACCGCGAGCTTCCTCCGTCGTTGGATCTTCATCGAACAGCCCAGATTCATCCACATCACCCGTAAGTGTTTTCCACGTTTCGGTTTTAGATCTATTTTCAACCGTTGGATCTAGATCCAACGCTTTAGATTGAGCCACGTAGTCGTAGACTGCACCATGTTAGATCTAATCTCAGCCGTTAGATCTAAATCGTACGGTTAGGGTTAACCCGCGTTGTAGCGTTAGATGCATTCTCAACCGTTTGATCGAAATCGAACGACGTAGATTGAGCCACGCGTCGCACGCTGGGACATGCCACGTCGCCCCCATGATGCGGTGAAACCCGATCCAATCTTAGCCGTCCGATTAGAATCGTGCGGTCCAGATCAAGCCACGTTACCCCAAACGTGCGAGATCCAGATCCAATCCCGACCGTTAATTTTGAAATCCACGGCCGAGATCGTGCCACGTGGCCGGTAGCCGGCCGGCGCGGCCAGCGCGGCGCTTCGATCATCGCCGACGCCACGCTGCGTGACGTCGGCGTGGGCCCGTGTGTCGTGGTCACCTAACCGCACCATGACGTCATCCGTGACGCCGCCAGCGACGCCACCGCGGCGATCGAGCGATGATGTCAGCAATGACGTCATCCGAGTGGGACCCACGAGTCAGTGACTCGTGCGCCCGTGGACCAGGTCCACAGTGGGCCGAACCCGAGCCGTTGACCGGGTCTATGGACCGGCTGGCTCATGCATGACGTCATAATTTTATTTTTCTTTATAACAATAATTCGGTGGAAATTCAAAATTTCCGCTGACGCAATGCTAACGTCATAAATGGATTTTTCGATAGAAAAATAAATGAATTAATTCGGTTTATTCTTGTATTTGATTTTTTTCAAATTTCAAACGCTTATAACTTTTGCGTTTTAACTCTGATTTGGGTGATTCCAATTTCTAAATTTTTATAAAATTGAGATCTACTTAATGATGAATTTTATTTAATTTTTGGACATAAATTTTCTCTATTTATATTTATTTAATTTATTTTCCAAACTTTAAACGGGTATAGCTTTTGCGTTTTAACTCCGATTTGGGCGTTTCAAATTTCTAAAAATTTATAAAAATGTGCTCTCTCTATTTATGAAGTTTATTTGAATTTTTGGACACTTTTTACCTACTGTTTGTTTATGTTATTGCTTTTTGCATGCGTTACGAGTAGACGTTGAAGTGCCCGAAGGCTACGAAGGTGAAGTTTTGACCTAGGAGCTAGCTCAAGACCAAGAACAAGTACTTTTTGAAGGCAAATTATGCTTTGCCATTTTTATCCCACTTTTGGAATTAATTTGGTTTAAATTATCTCATGCTAATTTAATTAGAAATTGTTTAAATTATTTCTGGGAATTAGATAAATGCCAAATTGCAGTATGACACCTTGATTAATTAAATTATTTGCCATGAACCCTTGTCATCCTAGTGGCGGATATTTAGTTGGACACTATTAAATTGCCAAAATTGGGTATTTTGACCGTTGTAGTATATTGCTTAGACCTGCTACGTGCACATGATATGATTTTGGACAATGAAATGTTAATATTGACTTAATGAGATATTGAACCTGTTTTGGAGAAGTATCATTTGTTGTGATGGTGATGATGGCACGTGGTGCATGGTAATCAACTGGGTTTGATAAATAGATTTAGACCAGGGCAAGTTGCAAGAATGACATGGTGGGCCATGTGTGGCACTTGGGATGTTGTTTTGGTTCTTCGGGTAGTCTTGTCCTGGTCATCCTAAGGAGTTAACCTTTCAAGCCTTTGATCTGAGTCAAACGTGCAACCACATGTCTGTAATGGGATGGACCTAGTTGAGTAAGTTACTAATAACTTGCATGTGGTACCTCGGGGTGTCAACTACACCTTTTGTATAGCTTGAAAGGGGACGTACTAGGGATATGGCATGGTACCCGACCAACGGTATGTCGGTCCCATACTTCGCCTCTATTAAGGGAAGGATGGTGTATGACAAAAACCAGAGAGGTTCACATGTATAGTTTGCAGTCTCTGAAATGCTTTGCTACGATCACTTGCCTTTGTGGTGTTTGGCTGTATCTTGTGGGTAAAGTGCATAACCTCTGCAAAGTGTACAGCCTATTCGAATAGCCGAGTACACGGCTCTAAACACTGCTCGGGGATTACAGTCAAGGGTTAGATGTAACACCCCGGCATTTAATTTGCTACCAAACATAGACTAAACAACATCTAAATACCACAATTAAACATAAATTACAGCAAAGGCGCACATGCTAAAATTGAAATTTCGGCAGCATCATTATCATCATCATTATGTATGCGATGCGATGCTCATATCTCCTTGGAAACTCATACCGGTATGGTTGAGTACACACCCGTCGGTGTGCACCCTCTCCCCCCTTCCATCCCGAAGATGGAGGGTGCCTACTCCTCGCTTCCGTTCACCGCGGTGAATGGAATCACGATGTAGGACTTACTCATTGGCTCTCCGGAATAGTCATAACTTTCTCACCGACCTTCCCCGTACTAGTTATGACTTTCTCACCGCCCGGGCCATGTATCATGCCATGTGTGCAAATATGCCAACATCATGAATAACTTGTACATTAACATATGGCATCATCATGGATAACTTGTACATTAACACATGGCATCATCACATAATAAACATATTCATCATATCAATGGCAAACATTAAAGCATGGCATGTGAACATATCATATATTCAAATTTCAATCTCAATCAATCAAACAACCCACAATCCGCTACCCATTTCAATACACTTGCCACAACCATGGGCGATGGATTGGCGAGAAGTAGAAGGCACTCCCGGGGTCGCACCACCTGCACATAGGTACCACACACTCACAATCATGTCCACAAAACAGTACGCAAACCCTCATCTACCCCGACATTGCCAACTACTCGCAAAACCTAAAAACAGAGGTTCTGTCCCGTCGGGATAGCAGCATTCCAAAAGGCATAACTCGGGTTCTAAAACTCCGAATCAATTAAACGAGTACATCGTCGCGTAGCTTAGGAAATTTTCTAACTTTTTCTAAGTATATGGAAAAGCTGATTCGGACTCTAAAGTTGTTTAATCTACAAAATACCGTGATCTGTTCCAATCACGTCACAGTTTTTAACACGTTTGGTAAAATGAACATAACTTTCAAACGGCTAGGCGGAATTGGACGTTCTTTGTACCCACTGAAAGGTATTGAAATTACCTACAACTTCTTCAACAGGCGGACGACCAAATTCCGAATCTAAAATGGCAAAAACCCAAACCCCTAGGTCGACTGCACAATCTGCCCGAAACAGAGAACGTGACAACTCTAGTTTTCTCCCAAATCTACCCATGGACAGCACCTCCACTTGATCTAAAAACATGAAATCGACCTCTAGAACAGCACCTAGACCCAACCCGTAGATCACCCATGCCATACCTTCGCCCGACGAACGAAAACCCAACGGATCTCCTCCCGATTCGTGTGATCTCCTTCCTTGCTTCCAAATCCACCGGATCTCTTCATTGCGGAGGGCTCCAATGGACGGATCTGTGGGGTGGTGAGGGGGAGAACTCCCCTAGGGGCAGCAAGGGAGGTGGAGAGGGGAGGAGAGTGGTGGTGGCGCCATGGGGGAAGATGGAGAGGAAGGGGAAGGGTGGAGGCGCATGGGGGGGCTAGGGGGTGGCGGCTAGGGTTGGGAGGTGGAGTGGGCGCGCACCAAGGGGTGGGGGCCAGATTTGGCTGCCCAAAAGTCCCCCCTGGGCCTAAACCCTTCCACTAGAGGCCCAACTCAACCCCCAAGGCCAAAAGTCCCCCCGGAGAGGCCCAAACACCCGAAAACGGCCCAAAAACACACTATAAACGGCATAACGTAAAGTTTTAACCTCCATTTTCACATTTTATAAAGTTTTTGACCTCAACATTCACATTTTGTAAGATACGACACTCCGTGGTGTCACATTAGACATTCATGAAAACAACTTGGACCTGAAAAGTTTGGTTGGGTTTAATGATGATGTTAATGGAAATGTGAATTAGGAAAGGGAAAGTGTTTACTTAACTCATGGAAAAGTTATTGATAATATCTTTACTCATACTGCTTTCGAATCTACTTATGCTACTTGTTAAATGCTGTTTTACGGCAAATGTACCTGTAGCCTATCCTTTGAACTAAGCCCTGCATGTAGAATATTAGTTTGCATTCTGTGCATGACTTGCTGAGTACTAAGTACTCACCCCTTGCAACAATACAACACTAGTTGAGGAAGACGCGATGCGAGCTTTGGAAGAAGAACTTCAGGAGGAACCGTCTATCTAGGGAGCGAGCCCAGTCAGTTACTTGTGGTATACTGGATGGCGCCATGTTGTTACTTTTATTCCGCTGCAATTTATTTCCTTTAATAAGTTTTCGCCCTTGTGGCGTACTCTTGTAACTAGACCATAAGGTCGATCAACCAGTTTGGTTATTTTAATTAAAGTACTTTATTATTTCGATGAGTATGATTGTGATATTTACCTATGTTGAGACTGTGTGCACTAGCGTGATCCTGGACTAGTGCTGAATACACAAAGGGTCCGGATTTGCAAATTCGGGTCCTAACAGACCTGTGGTTATGAAATCTGTTTGAATTTCATAATACATGTTTTGAACTTATGCAATACTTGTGTGAGTAGTTGCATGGACTAATGTTGAGTCATGTCGCGGACTTGTACTCGGAGAATTTTGTGTTTTGTTCATGTGCAGGTATTGCTTGAAGGCGAACGTGGTCGATGACGGGACCAGAACTAGGTTCATGGATGAACAAAGGTTTGGGACTAGGTTTTGGGACGAACTAAGGTCTTGGTGGTCAAGGATGTCATGCGGGACGTTCGGGCTAAGAGAATGGTGCACATGAAGAATAGTTAGTCACGTGAGTATGGCGTGGTGGCCATACGCGCGCAAGAGTTGTTAGTCACGTGAGTATGGCTGGGTTGCCATACGCGTGCAAGAGTTGTACTCGGCCAGGTTGGGCCAAGTAGAGTTGTGTTGAATACATACTCTTTCTAGGATTAGGAGTGGGACTCCTTCTAGGATTAGGAGTAGGAATTGTATTCATGACTCCTTGTGTTTTGCTCCTTTAAATAGGAGGGGTGTCTCCTGTTGAAGGGCATCAGTTAGAGTTTTAGGGTTTGTACTCTTTTGATTGGAGTACTTTAGAAAAAAATAAATAAAGATCAATTCTTCTAGATGCTATGCGTGCTACAGTAATCGCGAAGATACAGTGCACGCGTTGTTACAGTGTTTCCAGTTTTGGTTCTTGTTTGCATGCTTGTTTTAATTCTAGATTGGTTTTTGTTCTTTGAGTTTTTTCTTGATTTGATCCATCAAAAACCTTTATAGGGTATTGATTTAGAGTTTCTCAAAGTTTAGTTGATTAATCTTTTGTCGTTCTTGGTTAATCTACAAGTTTTGATTAGATCAATTTTCGTCATCTTCTGTCAAAGCAAGCTTGCGAGGTTGATAACTTTTGATCTGTAAGTCTAATCGAGCTGATTCTTTCTGGGTTCGATTCGTATTGGAATCTAGTTTCTTGTGTACAAATTTAAGATTGAACCGACGGTTGGATCTCCATGAATTAGCTTTTTACCGAACATTTGTCAATCTGTTTTTGTCGAATACGAGGCAATTATTTGGTTCCGTTTTGGGGTAAACTTTTAGTAGATCAAGAATTTGGTTTTAGCTTCCTCACAATCATTCACCCCACCTTTGATTGCTATATTCGTAAACTTCGATCCTACAAGTGGTATCAGAGCTCGGTTTTTCTAATCTATCAAAACTGGTGATTAGACTAATGAATCGCTTTTCAACAAAACCGTGTGTGTTCGATGGTGTTGATTTTCAGTTTTGGAAGGCCAATATGGAGGTGTTCATCCAAGCATAGGGCTTCACGATTTGGGAGAAGGTCTACAAGCCATACGAAGTTCCCGAGAATGACAATGTTGACGACACCAATCGTGCACATGTTGAAGCAAATAGCAAGGCGCGAAACTTAATCATCCAAGGCTTGGGACGCAGCGACTTTGATCGTGTGGTTCATATTTGATCCGCATATGAGGTATGGAAATCTCTTTGTGATTACCATGAGGGTTCTAACACTATCAAAGAGGTTCATCAAGATCTTTACAAAAAGGAATACATGAGATTTGAGATGAAGCCCGGTGAGTCGTTAGATGATTTCTTTGCACGCTTTAATAAAATTCTTTGCACGCTTTAATAAAATTCTTTGCAATTTGCGTGCTGTTGGAGTTAGCTTTGATGCTGCTACTAATGCTAGACAATTGCTTGGAGTATTAGACATGTCTATTTGGGAGCTGAAAGTTACATCCATTACAGAATTTACTGTCATGAGTACACTTACATTAGATGTTCTTTATTCTAAGTTGAAAACTCATGAGTTGGATGTTATTGCTAGGAAGAATGATCAGAAATCAATTTCTCTATCATCTCAATCTAGCACGTCTCTTAACAATACTTCTTCAAGCTGTGCTTTTTCTTCCTTGTCTTCACTAACCGATGAACAGATTGAAGAATTTCCCGAAGAAGAATTGACACTACTCTCTTCTCGCTTTAACAAAGCTTTGCAGAATGTGAAAATGAGAAAGAGAGGTGGTCCTCCAAGATGCTATGAGTGTGGTGATCCCAAGCACATGCGATCAAATTGTGCCAAGCTTGTGGGTAAAGCATCAAGGGAGGAAAAGGACAATAGAAAGGAGATGAGAAGTTTGCTTCAAGTGATAAAAAGAAGAAAAGATTCATCAACCACAAGGTGGTCCACCGAGTTCTTTCCGCTCTTGAACAAGTCAATTTGAGCGATGTGGATTTGGAGAGCAACGATGATGATGCAACTCCAAGCAAGCATGATTTGATGGGGTTGTGTCTCATGGTAAGCAGCAAGGATAGCTTCACTGAGGAAGACCACGACAGCGACTTCAATGAGGTAGATCCTTCATATTATGAATTTGCTATTGTTGTTGCTCGTCTTGGAAAATTGCTTGATAAACGTGATAAGAAAATTAAGAAACATGATTTTCTTGTTGAATCATTGAATGCGAAAATTGCTAGACTTAAAACTTTGATTCCTAATGATGATGCTTGAAAATCATGTGACTTAATTTACAATGAGCTCACCTTGCTTAGGAAAGAACATGCTCTTTTGTTACATCAAAATGAAGAAAATAAGAAACATGTCAAACATGCTAGCTGTTCTACTATTGATTTGCATGATACAACTCCATGTTCCAAATGCTCCATACTGGAATTGAAGTTGAATGATGCAAATGCTAGGATTTCTCAAATGACAGATGCTTTGCTTACACATGAGGTTCTTTCATGCTCAACTTGTCGCAAGCAAAAAGGAAAAATGGATATTCCATGCAATAATTGTTTAACCTTGCTAAGAAATTTGATTACTTGCAAAACTCTTTGGAACGTTTCACTAATGGCAAGAAAAAGTTGAACATGATTTTGGATCAATCTAAGGTTAGCACAAACAAGAGAGGTTTAGGTTTTGATCCTTATGCCACAAATGAAACTAAACCTTGCACTGTTGTTCAAGCTCCTTGCAAAATTGAGATTCTTAATGAGCCTAAGAAAATTGCTTTTCAATCTGCTGCTTTTTTTATCTTCTACTATGATAAATGCAAAATGTGCTTCTACTGTTAAAGCTAAACATCATGTCAAGTACACTTGCACTCATTGTGGTAGAGATGGATACTTAGTAGATTTTTGCTTTAGACTGGCCAAACAGCAAAAGAAAGAAAGAGCTAAGGCTAGGTCTAATTTCAGACAGGCACGCTTTGATTCTCATTATGTGCCTAGGGTGATGCAAACACCTTTTGTTGCTAAGAACACGGGAAAAAACAAATCTGTTTTTGTGCATAAGAATGCTCGTGTTGTGCCTACTATTGTGCGTCGTGTGTCTAAGTACTGGATTCCTAAACATCTTATTTCTAACCCCAGTACCGAGACCTCAACATTTTCTACTTCTATGTAGGCTTGTCACACAAGGAAGGAGAACATATGGCTAGTGAATTTCGGATGCTCACGCCACATGTTCGGTGATAAGTTTTGGTTCCCCTTCACTCATTGAAGGATCGTTATTTTTGATCCATTTGATTTTGATGATGAGTATTTGAAAAATTTTGAAACCAGTTTGATATTTCGACAAGATTTATATTTTGGTTTCTTTATTTGAAAAGATCTGAAATCAGTTTGATTATTTGAAAAGCTTCTTGATTTTTGCAAAGGTTTTGGTTCGTGTTTTGAAATCGTGTTCTTAGAATATTTAATGCAATGCATTTGTAACATCCTCGTTTTGGCTTTCTGGAGAAAAACCTAATTTCAATAAAGTAAATTCAAAATTGGAGTTTCTTTGGTGTTTATATTAACCTGGCATCCATTCCCCTTCGAAATCGGGAATTCATTCCCTCCCGGGCGAAAAATCGGATTTTCCAGTACCGCCGGTACCCGAAAATTCACCCGAGTCCAAAAGTGCTCCAAAAATCTCCAAACCACTTCTAAAATGTTCCAAATATTCCAAAATGATTTTAGGAATCATTTCCCGGATTTTTGGACACCCGTTCCTATTTTATCTCGCGCGGCTTTTGTTTAATGCCTGCGATCCGCGCCCGAATATCCAATTCCACAAAAATCATCCAAATTCAACCAAACCACTTCCATTGAGTTCCCAATAATCTAAAATGGCTCTAGGAATTTTTCCGGAATTTTTAGGCCATTTTTCCTAATTTTTCTTTAGGGCGAATCAATTGCGTAAAGGAGGACCAATAGGATGCTGCCACGTGGCAAGTGAATAGTGTCATCTTCAACCTCTTGCCATGCATGAACAAAGAAGCTTCAAGCAAGCAAAAATGGTGGGAGCTCTCTTTAAATCCTTCTAGCTCCTCCAATACAACTCCAAATCGCGAATCACGGATCCGTTGGGATCACAACGGCCTCCTCTTTCTATCCATGGGGTTGTTGCACCCGAAATCTCGTTGGATTTTGAACGGTTGCGAGGAAACCAAAATCTACTCTTATGGGGATTGCGCGGCCGTTTCTAATCCGTTTCGCGTGATTCCGCCCCTCATCTCTCCGTATAAGAACCCTCTTTCCGGTGGTGTAGCCCTCCTTTAGCCTCTCAAACCCAATCGGCCGCAAGATCAAGAAAACCGACGAACTCTTGTGTTCTTCGCGTTCTTCGTGTTCTTGCTCGTATCTTCCACTCCGGTGGATCTTTCTTCCTCCCGATCGTTTCTTTGTGTTAGCATGGATGTCTAGTCTCTAATCCATCCATCAATTTCAGGGTTCATCAAGTTTCCTCGACGAATTTCGCGTTTTGGAGCTTTCGGCCGAACCGCCGTTCGTCGTCGATTTCTCCAATTCCGGTGAGTTTAGGTTCAATTCCTTCATCCTAGATGATGCTAAGGAGGTCCTCTAGAGGTTCTAGCTTTTTGTTTGGATTGATTCCATGCAAAAATGAGAGAAAAATCAAGTTTTTGGAAGAACTTGTGCTCTTTTTATTTTTTTAGCCTTCTCTGTTTTCCTTGGGTGGAGCTTGGGCTCATGGCCATGGCCACCGGCCGGCCCGCCGCGTGCCGCCGCCGCCGCGGCCCTCGCGCGCTGGCCGCCAGCCGCCGCGCTTCGCTGCCAAGGCCATGCGCCGCGCTGTCGCCGCTTGGCGCCGCCGCCGCCGGCCATCCAGCAGCGTCTTGGCGTCTGCCACCGGCGCCCGCGCCGCCCCCCTCACCGCCAGCCGCCCCCTCCCCATCCCACTCACTCCCACAAAATCTCTCTCTCCTCCATTGCCATGGCATGGCTAGCTTCATGAGGAAGCTTCCTCCCCCTCCATGACAAGTGGGCCCCATTGCCATAGCCTCAAAGACCAAGTCAAACCAGTCAAAGGCAGTCAAAGCCCCTGTTGACCCGGTCAAACCCGAGAGGAATATTCTGGGAATATTCCCGGTTTTCGATTTATTCGAAATTCAAACTTCGGAAGCTCATAACTTTCTCATCCGAACTCCGTTTGACCTCATTCAAATTTCTAAATTTATCTAAAATCAAGACCTTCCTGCTAGTACTAATTTTATAATTTTTAGATTTTATTTATTTTCTGTTATTTATTTGTTGCCTCGTTTTGCGTGTAGTCGACGATCCCGCCGCGACCGCCGATTTCGCCGTCGAGCCTTCCGAGTTCGACGCCGCCGCCGCAACTGAAGGCAAGTCTCCTTGATGCACTTTGCTCCTATGTTTGCGAAACGATTTAAAACTGTTTATAAAGTTGCATGGCTATGTTTAATTAAATATGTCAAATATAAGTGATAGTTAATCCGAATTTGTTAATTCCACCTTGACATTGTTAATCATACCCATTGTAACCCTAGAACTTTGTTTATACCATGCCTATGCTTATATGGTATCCGTTGCTATGTAGTACGGTAGAATTGCTTAGGACCTTTTCCGATAAAACAACCCAGGGGTGGGATTATTCAAAAAGAATGTTATCAAATGTGATTTGAAAGTTATTATTATGGTTTTGGTCCTGTTTTCTAAAATAAAAAGAAAAGGGAAAAATGATTTCGACTTGGGCGGCATGGAATGTTGGGTGGGAGCGGATCATGCATTGATCCTTTTGTGCTAGTACCGCCCCAAGTCATATAAGGACCGACGCTTATGATTGCCATTTTAAGCATAACCGTACTACCACATGTCTATAATGGTACGACCTGGCTCACTAATTTGTAGAAGCCTAGTTTAGACTCGCCACTCGGTTGTTGTGTGAGAGCCGGACGGAGGCATTGTTGTGGATGTTGTTTTGCTCACACGGCGCAAGAGGGAGCTTCTGTACTGGGTGGAGGGAACCCTAACAGCGGTGAAACCTCAGCGGGTGGGTCTAGCTAGGTAGATACATTGTAACGGCCTTGTCAAGATATCCCTGCCGGCACACCTAAGGAAGTGTGTTAATTGCATGGCAACAAGGGTCTATCTTGTCTTGTGGGTAAAGTTGTACACCTCTGCAGAGTATAAAACTATTCGAATAGCCGTGCCTACGGTCAAAGGCAAAGCAAGAAATGCTTTCATATTGGTAGACTTTGATTTTGTTTTTAAAAACCAAAAAGTGTTTTGTTTTGGGGTTCGGGAGTGGTTAGAACTCTCAATGTTGTTTGGCAGAAAGAGCCAACCCAGGTGGTTAGAACCTGTTTTGCATTTGACGGATGGAGTCACATGATTAACCTTGATCTTTGAACAGTTGGCGGATAGAGCCTTATGTTAGTGATGGTGGATAGAACCTCACTACAATAATAAATAATTCAATTATTAAAAAGAGTTGTAAAATATGCTTTGTGAAATTTATTACTTAAGTATGATTTAACCAAATGTGGCTTTATGCAAATAAACCCTATTAAGCTTCCTTTGGAAAGCCCCTCATGATCATAATTTCCCGACTTGCTGAGTACTTTTGTACTCACGAGCTACACCAACATTGTAATCATCAGAGATTTATCAAGATGCCGAGGAAGAAGAGGAGTTCTTCGAGGAGGATTGCCAGGAGGACTAGTTGCGTTCCTAGTCATCGCCTGTGGCGTTGTGGCGTTCGCTCGTTGCTTTCTTTTTGCTTCCGCTGTTTTGTGTGTCCGGTCGTTGGACCGAGTATTGTAATAAGTGGCCATGTGGCCCATACTTGAATATTTACATTACAAGTTTCGTTATGTTTGGCAATGATGTATCATCATGGATCGTGTGTACTAGCTACTGATCTGGGACTAGTACGGAAATACACAGGAGATTCTGGATAGCTGATCCGGGGTCTCACAGCGGTGGTATCAGAGCCTGGACGACTGTAGGACGTGACCTAGTTAGCATGGCAAAACCTTAAGGACTTATATTTTATAAAAATGTATTTGCAAAAGTTTAAGTTTCTTTGCTTCTATCTCTTCTATCTTAGTATCTTGTGCTCATCCTCTCTTTTATTTAAATTTTGGTTACTAATTCTGTCATCTTTCAAAATTTGTAGATGTCGGTTTACACCACCTTCGCCGGCGAGGCTGGAGGCTTTTGTGAGGAGCTGTCACTGATGCTCCAGGAGCTGGGATTTCCCCATCGCCCGGAGTATCGCTACCAGTCGATGCCTGGTCTTGTCCAAGACATGTGGCAGGTCCGCTTGCTAGTCTTCGCGAGGAGCCGCCTTCGCGTCGAGGACCGGCCGTTTTACTTCACGGCCGAGAGACCAATTCTGGCGTACGCGCTGCAGGACGCGGCCAGAAAGGCTATCCTCATGTTGGGGCAGAGCTACCGCGAGATGCTGGAGAACTCTCGCATCGGGCCGCTTTCCCCGCCTGTGTTGGGCGGGTGTACAGCCAGTTTAGGAGTTTGGCCCAGGAGAGGGACCCGACCGTGGTGCACTTGGGGTCACTCGTCCAGGCGCAGGATGAGGCCTATGTCCGGATGTCTGATGAGCTGCTGGGTCTGCATCGGGACTTGACGGCAGCGAGAGAGACGATATCTCGGTTTGAGGAGGAGAGGAGGAGCATCCTATCGCCTCCACCACCAGCGCCTGTGTAGGAGGCACAGCCCGTGGCGCCGCCACCACCAGCCCCGGTTCGGGAGGAACCGCCAGCCCGTGACATCCCAGAGGACGCGCCGCCAGCCAAGCGTCATCAAGGTCTGAGGCTTCGGACGACTGCGCGCAAGTCCGTTCGTCTCCCTTCGCCGCCAGGGTTTTCTCTGATTGCTTTGGCTGCCCCTGAAGGAGCAGGATCTTCGGCAGCAGCTTCACCTTCCCGCAGCAGGAGCGAGGAGGAGGAAGAGGAGGAGGACCCGTCACCGCGCGTCTTCGGCAGCGACGCGAGTTCTTAGATAGTTTTAGTCTGCAGGATCTTAATTTTGTCGCGTTAGAGCGTTGAATAAGTGATTGCTGGATTGTATCGTGCCCTTAGGCATTTGTGATACAGCCACCTCCAAAACTATTTGATTTTAATTGAAGTTCAGTTGGTTTTTCCTTCGATTGTGTGCTCTTTTGGTTGTGCCCTTGTGTTGAGGATGTGGTTTAGTTCCCCGTTGCTTACCTATGCTTCTCCCCCTTTCCTTGTGCTTGACCGCCTTGTGCAGATGGAGAACGTTGGTCGTGGTCGTGGTCGTGGAAGGCCCGCAGGCCGTGGTAGAGGCCGTGGACGAGCCCGTGGACCGGTGCACTTTCAAGAGGAAGCAGAGTATGTGGAACCGCCGCAACTGCAAGGACAAGAGCAAGTGCAACACCCTGCCGCTCAGCATGATCCGCCGCCGCCCCCACCACCAGCTCAGCCGCCAAACATGGAGCAAATGATGGCGATGCAGCTTCAGATTCTTCAGGCGTTAGCTCGTAACGCCCCGAACCAACCTCAAGCCGCGGCAAAGACCACCAAGCTCAACCGCCCCAATCCAAGTTTGGGGAGTTCATGAGGACTCGACCCCCAACCTTTGCTGGATCCGCAGATCCGCTGGATGCGGATGACTGGCTCAAGGAAGTTGAGCGCAAACTGCACTTGGCTCAGTGCGATGACATAGAGAGTGTGCAGTACGCATCTCACCAGCTCAAAGGAACTGCAGCCAACTGGTGGGAGAACTACTGTGCCGCACATGCTGACCCGCAGAACATTCCGTGGAATGAGTTCGTGGAAGCCTTCAGGGCTACTCATATCCCAAGGGGGATTATGGAAATGAAGCGTCGTGAGTTTCACAAGCTTCAACAAGGAAACTTGTCAGTATCGGAGTACCTTAACCGCTTCACACAGCTGTCCCGGTACGCGACCGCAGATGTCGCCACTGACGAGGCCAAGATTTGGCGATTTATGGAGGGCCTTGACCCCAACTTGAAGGTACAGCTGGTTTCAAGCGACTACCCGTCGTTCCAGCACATGATTAACAAGGCGCTGATTCAAGAGGATGCCCAGCGTCAGCTTTTTGAGTCGCGCAAGAGAAAAATGATGTTTCAGACTCATGTGCCGCAGCCAGTGCCTCAGACTTTTTCAAGAAAGAAGCAGCCCAAAGAGGCCAAGAGCAAAGGGGCCCTTAGGACTTAATGTCTACCCCGCGCCCCACTAGACAAGCCCCTGCGAGCAGTGCAGGAGCTCAAGCTCCGAAGAGTGGGACAGCGATGGCAGGAGTGCAGTGCTTCAACTGCAGGGAGATGGGGCATTACGCCAACAACTGCCCCAAGAAGCGTCAGCCCGTCACCCCGGTGAGGTTTAACTTGGGATCAACGCCAGCCCGCGCCCCTGCGCCGGCTCAAGGAAGAGGAACCCCTCAGACTCCGCGCACGCCAAGGACTGCAGGAAGAGGGCGTGTGAACCATATCACCGCGGAAGAGGCTCAGGATGCGCCAGACGTGGTCTATGGTAAGTTCCATGTGAACTCAGTACCTGCTTCAGTTCTGTTTGATTCTGGTGCAACCCATTCTTTCATATCAGAGTACTTGGTTAAAAAGCATAACTGGAACACCATACAGTTAAGAAACCCTTTGCTAGTGCAATCCCCTGGAAAAGAACTAAGAACAACTTCTGTCTGTCCGAAAATGGATATAGTAATAAAAGGGGTAAAGTTCCTAGCGAACTTAATACTGTTGGATACTAAGGGTATAGAAGTAATCCTTGGAATGGACTGGCTAACCAAGTATAAGGGTCAGATAGACTGTGCTAGTAGAGCTATCTCTCTTACCACTCGAGGGGATTAGAGTGGAGTTCTTATCTAATCTTGCCTCTAAGGGGGTAGCACCTAAACTGCTTGGAAAGGTACTTCGTTGGAGAAGATACCGATAATCAATGAGTACCCGGATGTGTTCCCGGATGAGTTGCCTGGTATGCCACCAGATCGCGATGTGGAATTTGTGATTGAGCTAGTACCTGGTACCGCTCCAATCTCGAAGAGACCCTACCGTTTGCCTTCTAACGAGTTAGTCGAGATGAAGAAGCAGATTGAAGAATTGCAAGAGAAAGGATTCATCAGACCCAGTTCGTCGCCTTGGGGATCGCCTGTGATCTTTGTCACCAAGAAAGACGGTAGTCTGAGGATGTGCATAGACTACAGGTCGTTGAATGAGGTCACGATCAAGAACAAGTATCCGTTGCCTCGGATAGATGATCTGTTTGACCAGCTGAAGGGAGCTCAAGTCTTCTCCAAGATAGATTTGAGATCAGGATATCATCAGTTGAAGATAAGAAAGGAAGATATTCCGAAAACAGCCTTCACCACCCGATATGGACTGTACGAGTTCACAGTCATGTCTTTTGGGTTAACCAATGCTCCTTCTTATTTCATGAATCTGATGAATAAGGTGTTTATGGAGTATTTAGACAAGTTCGTCGTAGTCTTCATCGACGACATTCTTGTCTATTCCAAGAGCAGAAAAGAGCATGAAGACCATCTGCGAATAGTCTTGGAAACACTAAGGGAGCATCAGCTGTATGCCAAGTTTAGTAAGTGTGACTTCTGGTTGAAGGAAGTGTCTTTCCTGGGTCATATCATTTCTGCTGCAGGAGTAGCAGTAGATCCAGCGAAAGTGAGAGATGTTTTGGATTGGACACAACCCAAGTCAGTCCCGGAGATCCGAAGTTTTCTTGGATTGGCTGGTTATTATCGGAGATTCATTGAAGGTTTCTCGAAGATAGCGGACCTCTTACTCACTTCAAAAGGAAAAGAAGTTTGAATGGACTAAAGCCTGTGAGCAAAGTTTTCAGGAGTTGAAGAAGAAATTAACCTCAGCCCCAGTGCTTACTTTGCCAGACATCCATAAGGACTTTGAAGTGTATTGTGATGCTTCGAAGCAAGGACTTGGATGTGTTATGATGCAAGAAGGAAAGGTAATCGCCTATGCTTCAAGACAACTGCGACCTCATGAAGAAAACTATCCTATTCATGACTTGGAGTTAGCCGCAGTTGTGCACGCACTCAAGATATGGAGGCATTACTTGATCGGCAATAGATGTGAAATCTATACGGATCATAAAAGTCTGAAGTATATCTTCACTCAGCCTGATCTTAACCTGAGGCAGAGAAGATGGTTGGAGTTGGTGAAAGATTATAATCTGGGAATTCATTATCACCCTGGAAAAGCGAACGTTGTTGCGGATGCTTTGAGCAGGAAAGCTCACTGCAACAATATGAGAGGGCAACCAAGCCAACCGGCGCTTCACGATGAATTTCGGCGCCTTAACCTGGAATTAGTAAATGAAGGATGCATTTATTCTTTGGAGGTCAAATCAACCCTTGAGGATCAGATCCGAGAAGCTCAGAAGGACGATAAAGGTATTGCCAACCTGAAGGAAGGTCTAAAGAAAGGAAAACACCCCGGATTTTCAGAAGATGACCAGGGAACTGTTTGGTTCGGGAAAAGAATAGTGGTCCCTAACCAAGAAGAAATCAAGAATGTGATCTTGAAGGAAGCTCACGATTCGGTTTATTCTATTCACCCAGGAGGCACCAAAATGTATACAGATTTGAAAGACAAGTATTGGTGGTCCAATATGAAGAAAGAAGTCGCAGACTTCGTGGCACGTTGTGATGTGTGCCAGTTGGTTAAAGCCGAGCATCAAAAACCAGCCGGTCTATTGCAGCCGTTGCAAGTGCCCATATGGAAATGGGAAGAAATTGGAATGGATTTTATAACTGGCTTACCCAAAACCAAGTCCGGTTATGATTCCATCTGGGTTATTGTGGATCGATTGACCAAAGTGGCCCACTTTATCCCGGTAAGGACAATCTATTCTGGAGATAAGCTTGCCGAGTTGTATATGGCCAGGATTGTGTGTTTACACGGCGTACCAAAGAAGATTGTGTCTGATCGAGGTTCCCAGTTCACCTGAGATTTTGGCAACAATTGCATGAAGTGTTGGGCACGAATCTTAATTTCAGTACTGCATATCATCCCCAGACGGATGGCCAGACCGAAAGGGTCAATCAAATCTTAGAAGATATGTTGAGAGCCTGTGCTCTAACATATAAAGGCTCCTGGGATCAGAATTTGCCCTATGCGGAGTTTTCGTACAACAACAGTTATCAAGCCAGTTTGAAGATGGCACCTTTTGAAGCTTTGTATGGAAGAAAGTGCAGGACACCACTGTATTGGAAAGAGACCGAAGGAGGACCAACCATTGGACCCGATGTTCTGAAAGAAGCCGAAGAGCAAGTCAGACAGATCCGTGCAAATCTGAAAACAGCTCAGTCCAGACAGAAAAGTTATGCGGACAATCGTCGACGGGACTTAAGCTTTGTACCAGGAGATCATGTGTACTTAAAGGTATCCCCGATGAAAGGAATGAAACAATTCCGCGTCGGTGGAAAATTAGCACCCCGCTATATCGGACCATTCAAGGTGATTGCCCGAAAAGGCGAAGTTGCTTATAAGTTGGAATTGCCGCCACAGTTGTCTGGAGTGCATGATGTCTTTCATGTGTCTCAATTAAAGAAGTGTCTCCGAGTGCCGGAACATCAATTGCCGTTGGAAGACATGGAACTCAAAGAAGACTTGTCTTACCCGGAGTATCCCATCAAGGTTTTGGATGAAGCCGAGCGTCGGACGCGAAGCCGAGTGATCAAGTTTTGTAAAGTCCAGTGGAGCAATCATTCTGAGAAGGAGGCCACTTGGGAGCGTGAAGAAGATCTTCGAGCAGAGTTCCCAGACCTTTTTCTTTCTCCGTCTGAATCTCGGGGACGAGATTCTCTCTAAGGGGGGTAGGTTTGTAACATCCTCGTTTTGGCTTTCTGGAGAAAAACCTAATTTCAATAAAGTAAATTCAAAATTGGAGTTTCTTTGGTGTTTATATTAACCTGGCATCCATTCCTTCAAATCGGAATTCATTCCCTCCTGGCGAAAATCGGATTTTCGATCTGATGGTGCAAAATTCACCCGAGTCCAAAAGTGCTCCAAAAATCTCCAAACCACTTCTAAAATGTTCCAAATATTCCGAAATGATTTTAGGAATCATTTCCCGGATTTTTGGACACCTGCTCCTATTTTATCTCGCGGCTTTTGTTTAATGCCCGCGATCCGCGCTCGAATATCCAATTCCACAAAAATCATCCAAATTCAACCAAACCACTTCCATTGAGTTCCCAATAATCTAAAAATGGCTCTAGGAATTTTTCCGAATTTTTAGGCCATTTTTCCTAATTTTTCTCTAGGGCGAATAAATTGCGTAAAGGAGGACCAATAGGATGCTGCCACGTGGCAAGTGAATAGTGTCATCTTCAACCTCTTGCCATGCATGAACAAAGAAGCTTCAAGCAAGCAAAAATGGTGGGAGCTCTCTTTAAATCCTTCTAGCTCCTCCAATACAACTCCAAATCGCGAATCACGGATCCGCTGGGATCACAACGGCCTCCTCTTTCTATCCATGGGGTTGTTGCACCAAATCTCGTTGGATTTTGAACGGTTGCGAGGAAACCAAAATCTACTCTTATGGGGATTGGCCGTAGTTTCTAATCCGTTTCGCGTGATTCCGCCTCATCTCTCCGTATAAGAACCCTCTTTCCGGTGGTGTAGCCCTCCTTTAGCCTCTCAAACCCAATCGGCCGCAAGATCAAGAAAACCGACGAACTCTTGTGTTCTTCGCGTTCTTCGTGTTCTTGCTCGTATCTTCCACTCCGGTGGATCTTTCTTCCTCCCGATCGTTTCTTTGTGTTAGCATGGATGTCTAGTCTCTAATCCATCCTTCAATTTCAGGGTTCATCAAGTTTCCTCGACGAATTTCGCGTTTTGGAGCTTTCGGCCGAACCGCCGTTCGTCGTCGATTTCTCCAATTCCGGTGAGTTTAGGTTCAATTCCTTCATCCTAGATGATGCTAAGGAGGTCCTCTAGAGGTTCTAGCTTTTTGTTTGGATTGATTCCATGCAAAAATGAGAGAAAAATCAAGTTTTTGGAAGAACTTGTGCTCTTTTTATTTTTTTAGCCTTCTCTGTTTTCCTTGGGTGGAGCTTGGGCTCATGGCCATGGCCACCGGCCGCCACAGCCGCCGCCGTGAAGCCGCCGCCGCGGCCGCGCCGCCAAGGCCATTGTCGCCGCCCGGCTGTCCACAGGCGTCTGGCAGGCACGCCGCCGCCGCCGCCTCACCGCCACCGCCTCCCTTCCTCTCTCTCCTCAATCTCTCTCTCTCCATTGCCATGGCATGGCTAGCTTCATGAGGAAGCTTCCTCCCCCTCCATGACAAGTGGGCCCCATTGCCATAGCCTCAAAGACCAAGTCAAACCAGTCAAAGGCAGTCAAAGCCCCTGTTGACCCGGTCAAACCCGAGAGGAATATTCTCGGGAATATTAGGTTTCGATTTATTCGAAATTCAAACTTCTAAGCTCATAACTTTCTCATCCGAACTCCGTTTGACCTCATTCAAATTTCTAAATTTATCTAAAATCAAGACCTTCCTGCTAGTACTAATTTTATAATTTTTAGATTTTATTTATTTTCTGTTATTTATTTGTTGCCTCGTTTTATGTGTAGTCGACGATCCCGCCACATCACGATTTCGCTGCCGAGCCTTCCGAGTTCGACGCCGCCAAGAACTGAAGGCAAGTCTCCTTGATGCACTTTGCTCCTATGTTTATAAACGATTTAAAACTGTTTATAAAGTTGCATGGCTATGTTTAATTAAATATGTCAAATATAAGTGATAGTTAATCCGAATTTGTTAATTCCACCTTGACATTGTTAATCATACCCATTGTAACCCTAGAACTTTGTTTATACCATGCCTATGCTTATATGGTATCCGTTGCTATGTAGTACGGTAGAATTGCTTAGGACCTTTTCCGATAAAACAACCCAGGGGTGGGATTATTCAAAAAGAATGTTATCAAATGTGATTTGAAAGTTATTATTATGGTTTTGGTCCTGTTTTCTAAAATAAAAAGAAAAGGGAAAAATGATTTCGACTTGGGCGGCATGGAATGTTGGGTGGGAGCGGATCATGCATTGATCCTTTTGTGCTAGTACCGCCCCAAGTCATATAAGGACCGACGCTTATGATTGCCATTTTAAGCATAACCGTACTACCACATGTCTATAATGGTACGACCTGGCTCACTAATTTGTAGAAGCCTAGTTTAGACTCGCCACTCGGTTGTTGTGTGAGAGCCGGACGGAGGCATTGTTGTGGATGTTGTTTTGCTCACACGGCGCAAGAGGGGGCTTCTGTACTGGGTGGAGGGAACCCTAACAAATGGTGAAACCTCGGTGGTGGGTCTAGCTAGGTAGATACATTGTAACGGCCTTGTCAAGATATCCTGCCGGCACACCTAAGGAAGTGTGTTAATTGCATGGCAACAAGGGTCTATCTTGTCTTGTGGGTAAAGTTGTACACCTCTCAGAGTATAAAACTATTCGAATAGCCGTGCCTACTGGCCAAAGGCAAAGCAAGAAATGCTTTCATATTGGTAGACTTTGATTTTGTTTTTAAAAACCAAAAGTGTTTTGTTTTGGGGTTCGGGAGTGGTTAGAACTCTCAATGTTGTTTGGCAGAAAGAGCCAACCCAGGTGGTTAGAACCTGTTTTGCATTTGACGGATGGAGTCACATGATTAACCTTGATCTTTGAACAGTTGGCGGATAGAGCCTTATGTTAGTGATGGTGGATAGAACCTCACTACAATAATAAATAATTCAATTATTAAAAAGAGTTGTAAAATATGCTTTGTGAAATTTATTACTTAAGTATGATTTAACCAAATGTGGCTTTATGCAAATAAACCCTATTAAGCTTCCTTTGGAAAGCCCCTCATGATCATAATTTTCCGACTTGCTGAGTACTTTTGTACTCACGTGCTACACCAACATTGTAATCATCAGAGATTTATCAAGATGCCGAGGAAGAAGAGGAGTTCTTCGAGGAGGATTGCCAGGAGGACTAGTTGCGTTCCTAATTAAATGCTTTGTGGCGTTGTGGCGTTCGCTCGTTGCTTTCTTTTTGCTTCCGCTGTTTTGTGTGTCCGGTCGTTGGACCGAGTATTGTAATAAGTGGCCATGTGGCCCATACTTGAATATTTACATTACAAGTTTCGTTATGTTCGGCAATGATGTATCACTGTGACTGTGTGTACTAGCTACTGATCTGGGACTAGTACGGAAATACACAGGAGATTCTGGATAGCTGATCCGGGGTCTCACAGCATTCCTGTGAGTGGTTGCATGGTTTAATGTGAGTCAAGTCGTGTATTTGTGCTCGGAATCATTTTGTGGTTTGTTCATGTGCAGGTATTGCTCGAGGGCGAATGTGGTCGATGACGGGACCGGAACTAGGTTCCTGGAGGAACTGAGGTTCGAGACTAGGTTCAGGGGGAACTAAGGTCTTGGTGGTCAAGGATGTCATGCGAGACGTTCGGGCTAAGAGAATGGTGCACATGAAGAATGGTTAGTCACGTGAGAATGGCAGGAGGTCATTCGCGTGCAAAGTGTTAGGCACGTGAGTATGGTAGGGTTGCCATACGCGTGCAAGAGTTGTACTCGGCCAGGTTGGGCCAAGAGGAGTTGTGTTGAATACATACTCTTTCTAGGATTAGGAGTGGGACTCCTTCTAGGATTAGGAGTAGGAATTGTATTCATGACTCCTTGTGTTTTGCTCCTTTAAATAGGAGGGGTTGTTTCCTGTTGAAGGGCATCAAGCTTTGAGCAAGCTTTAGGGTTGTAATCTTTTGTTTGGAGTACTTTAGACAAAAGAAAGGAGAAATAAAGATCAAGTTCTTCAAATCTTTCGGCGAGCTACAATTCTAGTTAGATCTATTCTCGTAATCTTCTGTCATAGCAAGCTTGTGAAGGTCATAACTTTTGATCCGTAAGTCCGATCGAGCTGATTCTTTTTGGGTTCGATTCGTATTGGAATCTAGTTTTTTGTTTCCAAATTTCAGATCAATCGGACAGTTGGATCTTCAGGAATTCGCATTTTACCGAACCTCTGTCATTCTGTTTTTATCGAATACGAGGCAATTATTTGGTTCTATTTTGGGGTGAACTTTCATTAGATCAAAGATTTGGTTTTAGCTTCCGCACAATCATTCACCCCCCCTCTAATTGCTATATTCGTGTCTTTCGATCCTACAAGTGGTATCTGAGCTTGGCTCTACTAATCCATCTTAACAGGTGATTAGTAAATGGTAAGTTATGGCAACAGAGAAATACTCGAACAAGCCGCCAATCTTCAATGGCACAGACTTTCCCCACTGGCGGATTCGGATGACTGCATACCTTCAAGCTCAAGCTAACGCTATTTGGCGCAAGGTAAAGATTCCATACATGCTTCCTTCAAATGATGATATTGATAAAATCGAGTTTGAAAAAGATGTTGAAAACAATAATACAACTAGAAACATATTGCTTCAAAGACTTGCTAGAAAAGAATTCGATAGAGTCTGTCATTTACTCACTGCTCATGAAATTTGGAAATCTCTTCAAGATTATCATGGGGCAATCGACTGTAAAAGAAGCTAGGCAAGATCAATTTAAAAAGGAATACACTAGATTTGAAATGAACTCTGGAGAATCTCTAGATGATTGTTTTGCTCGCTTTAACAAAATCTTAAACACTCTTAGAGCTG
This sequence comes from Rhipidocladum racemiflorum, assembly GCA_036346355.1. NCBI lineage: Eukaryota > Viridiplantae > Streptophyta > Magnoliopsida > Poales > Poaceae > Rhipidocladum > Rhipidocladum racemiflorum. Next base: position 44,634,528 of record CM070587.1, read on the forward strand.
TAGATGTAAAGTACATCGACTAAATCAAGCGCTAGACATTTCCTATCATCTCTTGATCTTAAAATCTGGCAAATGAAAGTGACTGCTTTTAGGGAAGCTCACAAGATGAGTGAAATGACTTTGGATAAACTATATTCTAGTCTCAAGACTTTTGAGATAGACATTGTTTCAAGAACATCCAATGATAACTCTGGCTATTAATGCTAATTCCTCTTCATATGATAATGCTACTAGTTCTTCATCATCATATTCCATTACTGCTTTGAGTGCTCTTAGTGATGAACAGCTAGATCAAATACCAGAAGATACACTTGCTCTTCTTTCCAAGCGTGTCAATGCAGCTTACATGAGATCAAGGGAGAGAAGAGGAGCCTCCATCCACTGCTACAACTGCGCCAAGGCAGGGCACATTCGTGCTAACTGTTTCAAGAACAAAGATAGAGAGGAGAAGGAGCAAAGCAACTCATCCAAGTCCTTCCGGCCAAGAGAGAGCAAGGATAAAAATAAGCAACGGACGAAGAAGATGCTCAACAAAGTCTTCGCGTCAATTGGTCGCTTAGACTAAAGTGACATTGATGACTCAACTGAAGATGAGAAGGAAGCGAAGCAAATGAAGCTGAATGAGAAGGATTTCACCAGACTGTGCTTCATGGCAAAAGGGAACACTAGTGATTCTAGTGACAACGACAGCACGTCCAGCGACGGTGATGAGGTAATGCCTTCGTATGATGAGCTTTGTGAAGTTTTAGTCATATTGAGAAAATCTTTAAGAAAATCTTCACTCAAAAATAAAAACTTAGAAAAAGATCTATCCATGCTAAAATCTGAAAACTTTGATCCTAGAAATTCAAATTCTGAAAATATTTGTGATACTTGCTTAGATCTCAAATTTGAAATTAAGTCTCTAAAAGAGGAACATGTGATTAAACTAGAACAAGTTTATGCCGAACAATTGAAAAATGAAAAACTTGTGAAAAATATTGGTTGCTCTACTGATAGTTTACATGATCAAATTGCTTGCTCTAAATGTTCAATTCTTGAGTTGAAATTAAAAGATGCAAATTGTAGAGTTACCCAATTAACAAATGACATGTTCACTCATGAAATTAACTCGTGTTCAAATTGCCAGAAACAGAAAGCTAAAATTGACACTCCTTGTGATAATTGTTTAAATCTTGCTAAAAAGGTTGACTACTTGCAAGATTCTCTTTCTAGGTTCACTAAAGGGAAGAAAAATTTGAACATGATTTTAGATCAATCTAAAGTGAGCTCCAACAAACAGGGTTTAGGTTTTTAACTCTTATGCTTCTACTATCATTAAACCTATTGAGATCAAAAATGTGAAATTTGATAATGAGCCTAAAAGAACTTTGTCTAAATCTGCCAGCACTCTATCTCCCACTATTTCAAGTGCAAAAGTTACTTCTAATGCCAAACCATACGTTAAGTACAATTGCACTCATTGTGGGAAAGATGGTCATTTGGTGAATTTCTGTTTTAGACTAGCCAAACAACAGAGAAAGGAAAATTCAAAGGCTAAGTCTAACTTTAGACAAACACGTATCTGTGACACTACAGAAGGTCGTACTCTTATAAAATATGAAGTTTGAGGGAAAAACATTATAAGATGTGAATATGGGGGTTGAAAACTTTACGTCTTGCTGTTTTAACGCATTTCCGGGCCGTTTTCGGGAGTTTGGGCCTTTCCGGGGGAGTTTGGGCCTAAGGGGGGATGAGCCGTGGGCTTTAGTGGAAGGAGTATGGCCCATGGGGGGGGAAACCTGGCCAAGGGGGGGCTTGGCGCACCCCTCCCTACCCTAGCCGCCCCCCACACGCCTCTCCTCCCCTTGTGCGCCTCCCCTACCTCCTCCCTAGCCGCCACCCCTAGCCGCCCCCTCCCATTGCGCCACCACCCCTCCACCACCTCTCCGCCTCCCTTGCTGCCTCTAGGGGAGTTCTCCACCTCACCAACCCAAAGATCCATCCATTGGAGCGCTCCGCGACGACGAGATCCAGTGGATTTGGAGCGAGGAAGGAGATCGCGCGAACCGGATGGAGATCCATTGGGTTTTCGTGCGTTGGGCGAAGATATGGCCATGGGAATCCTTGGGGTTGGTCTAGGTACTGTTCTAAGGGTGATTATCAAGTTTTTAGATCAATTGGTAGTGCTGGAATTGAGTAGATTGGATTAGATCTAGAAGTTGCCACGCTCTCTGTTTCGGGCAGCATGAGCAGTCGACCTAGGGTTTGAGTTTTTGTCAATTTAGAGTCAGAATTTGGTCGGCCACCTGTTGAAGAAGTTGTAGGTAATTTCAATACCTTTCAGTGGGTATAACAACGTGAAATTCCGATCAACCGTTTGAAAGTTATGGCTGTTTTACCGAGCGTGTTAAAATCTGTGACGTGATTGGAACAGATCACGTTATTTTGTAGATTAAACAACCTTAGAGTCCGAATAAGCTTTCCCATATACTTATAAAAATTTGGGAAATTTCCTAAGCTACGCGAGGATGTACTCGTTTAATTAATTCGGAGTCTTAGATCCCGAGTTATGCCTTTTGGAAGGCTGCTGTCTCGACGGGACAGAACCTCTGTTTTTGGGTTTTGCGAGTAGTTGGTGATGTCAGGGTAGAAGAGGGTTTGCGTACTGTTTTGTGGACATGATTGTGAGTGTGTGGTCCCTATGTGCAGGTGGTGCGACCCCGAGAGTGCCTTCTACTTCTCGCCAATCCGTCGCCCGTGGTGGAGGCAAGTGCATTGGAATGGGTAGCGGGTTGTAGTTTGTTTGATTGATTGAGATTGAAATTTGAATATATGATATGTTCACATGCCATGCTTTAATGTTTGCCATTGATATGATGAATATGTTTATTTTGTGATGATGCCATGTGTTAATGTACAAGTTATCCATGATGATGCCATGTGTTAATGTACAAGTTATTCATGATGTTGGCATATTTGCATACATGGCAAGATACATGGCCCGAGCGGTGAGAAAGTCATAACTAGTCCGGGGAAGGTCGGTGAGAAAGTTGTGACTATTCTGGAGAGCCAATGAGTAAGTCCAACATCGTGATTCCATCCACCACCGTGTGGGGAAGCGAGGAGTAGGTACCCTACATCTTCGGGATGGAAGGGGGGAGAGGGTGCACACCGACAGGTGTGTACTCAACCATACCGGTATGAGTTTCCAAGGAGATATGAGCATCGCATCGCATTGCATACATAATGATGATGATAATGATTTTGTGAACATGAATGAGATGATATACATGATGTGAGTTGTTGTAGCCATGTAATTGTTTTTGTTTGTACCATTGCAATATACTTGCTGAGTGATGAACTCACGCTTGTGTTTATGTTGTTTTTTTAGGTACCATGACACCGGCATGTGGGAAAGGGCAGTAGCTACACATCTTCACGTCGTTCCAGTCACATTTACCAACCTTGAGTCATGATCATAATAATAGTGCCCTGAACTAGGTGTATGGATTAATTTTAATGTGCTGTTGATCCTCTTTGCTTAGCTATAGATGTTTGTGTGGTTGGTTTTGGTTTAATTATTTATGATGATGTTTTATCCATTATATATTGCTGCTTTAGATGTCTTATGTTATGAAATATTTTGCTATGATATTGCTATTGTTCAAATCATGATAAAACAAAGGAGATGTTACCAAAATTTCGGTGTTTAGCATTTGTGCCTTTGCTGAAATTTGTCTTCATGTATGGTATTTAGTTGATGTTTAGTCTATGTTTGGTAGCATTCAGGCATACTAGATGCCGGGGTGTTACAGTTGGTATCAGAGCGGGCTGTAGGTCCTTGCAATGTGTATTTTTAGTGTCATACCTTAGGTTACAACTAAAATGTGATGTGGGATAACCTAGAAACATGGCTCAAGTTTCAACTAAAACTTTGTCATAGGATAGCAACATTAAAACTTGCAAATTGGTATAACTAATCTAAAATTTGACACACATGGCTGCAAAGTAGGAAAGGGTATGGGTATCGTTCCTTTACGCTTAAATGTTGTATGTAAGCTTTGATGTTGAATGCTTCATTTGATAATGAGATAAATGATTGAATTGTTCTTGTTATTATGATAAAGTGGGGTTTTGGTGCCGAAGGGTTTCGGCCACCTCTCTTATTTCATAGTAAGGGTGAGGTTTGACGGTGTGGCCGGTTAGCGCCATCACCGAAGAACTATTAACCCCTGTAGGAGAAGAGTGCTTATCCTTTCTGTCTTAGATCGGGTAGTTTACTGGAGTTAAATAGAAGAGTTTGGTGGTGGATTCCTTCGTATGATCTTTACCGTTCTGACGGTCGGTTTTGGGTGTTTTTCTTGATTTTAGTAATTGAAATCAAAAGAAAAGTGTTTGGAATTGGATGTTTCGCGGAGAGTCCCTTCGGTGTTTCTTGGTTTTGTCTTCCTTGGGTGAAGACGAAGAAGAGGAATTTAGCATTGCGCCTTTTTAGTCGCCTTTTGCTTTGACACCCGGTTTTGCTGGTTATTGTGGATTGTCTTAGGGAGGAAACATATGTGGTTGTTGTCCTCCCTATCTAAGAAAAGAGTTGAAGTTCTCCTAGTGCCAACCTTAGGTTGGGTGGAGCTAAGTTTTGAATCTTTATCGGAAAAGGTTTGGTCGAACATTTGGTTTTCCCTAGTGCATCCTTCTTCCTTCTTGGAAGTATAGATCTTGAGATTTCTTGAAGAGTTTTGTGGGCAAATTTGGGAACTTGAGAGTTGAGATCTCCTGCATTTCTGTTGGAGTTTTGTTTTCTTCATTGCCTGGAAAAGGAGAAATTGTCTATCAGTGTTCGTTTTGGTTCTTGAGTTGTGGTTATCTTTAAAAGTGGAGTTGTATCCTGTTTGTCAAAAGTGAAAATGGTTGTTTAGCATGTCATGTAGTAGGTAACAATGTGGTTTATGGAAATGATTTGTTCTTAAGTTAATTGTTGAGTTGAATTAGTTAAATGTAATATTTGTGTTTAGCTTAAGATTAAATGAACTTCTAGTGTTGTAGATTACTCTATAGCGAGAATGATTAAATGTGTTAATGTACATGCTTAGAATCTGTTGCCTTGCTTTGAAAGTGCTTATGACCCTCGATAATGTTTAAAGTTGTAAACCCTGATGCATAGTTAGAACATTAAGGTGATGTAAACTACTAAGATTGTTAAAGAAACCTTGCTGGTTGTTTAAAGATGTTCTAATTTAATGTGTTAATAGAGAAATTTAATCATGCTGGCTTGTGACCTTAACTTGGTAGTTAATTAGAGTTGCTTTCTATGTTGTTGCAAACCATTAGTATATTTGGAAGTATGCATATGTGTTCCTATAAAGCTAGTACCGATGTCAATTGGGAAAGTATAGGTTTTGTTGTTGTTTTAAGAACATTGTGTTGGTCTAACTTATTAAATGTATTCTAATAGTTGGAGTATGTTATGTAGTGACAATTGGTTATGATATATGAATAGAGTAATTAAAAACATTGCAGTCGTCCTTATGATTTTGCTCATTTAATGATATTGACGACTTAGTAGTGGTGGTAATTGTTTAGATTAACTGTTGAAAATCCTTGTTAAAAATGGAGGTTATTGTAACATGCTGTGATGGAGTGGACCATGGATAATTAGCATGATGTAGGATTTTATGCTTGATGAATGTATATCCTAGAATCATACGCACAAATTTTATCTTGTAGAGATAATACTTATTTGTTGAAATCATTTTATTGATTGAACAAGTTTTAATTGTCAAGATGTTGAAGTATGGATGAAATAAAATTGATAGGTTGACCATGCTCAAGTAGCTGTTGAAGTACTATGTTGGAAATATAGAATACGTTGTTATATGATTTGGTGATCCGTGGGGATCATGTCAATGTAGTCTTGGTTGGGTGCCTTTGTGATAAGCATCTTAAACCTTAACTAAAAGTGTTGGGAATGATAAGTAGAGAAAGAATTTGTTATGTAAATTTTGTTAAAACCAGTTGGACTTTCTCAATGAGTAAGTAGTGAATTTTGAAGTCTTTAATGGAAATCGTAGTAGAACACTAGAGATGATTGTATTTATGCTAAGCTGGTGTTTAAAACCTTTTGGACTGGTTTGGTTGTTTGCTATCTTGGTTGAATGCTTTTGGTCAAAAGTGTTCCTTATGTTGAATTTCAGAGATTCCCTAAAACTCGTAGAAATTTGTGCCAATCTTTGGTTTTGGCGAATTTGTTAGTTTGTGTTGTGAGTATGAGTTGACACCCAAAAGTTGTTGAGTGGATCGCACTTCTTCGCGTTCTCACTGAATTATCTTTGGAATAAATTTTTACGGAAGCAGATGGACATACTGGGTTGTGTTGGAAACTCTTGAGATTTAATTTGTAACTCTTTTTGACTGGAGTTGGATTTATTTGCATACCATGTGTGGTGTTTGCAAGTGCTCCAAAAGGTGGTTTTTATGGATGTTTCATCGGTGATGTTGTTAGCAAAGTGTTCTCTTTTGGGATATGAGTTTCCCTTTCTTTGGAGAAAAATATGTGGCGGTTGTGTGTACAGATGTTTGACTTTGGAGTCGATGTTCTTTTCCAAAATGTTGATTTTGGTTAAAATGCGATGTTTTGCAAGTTTAGCTATCTATCGTTGGTGGGTTCTGATATGATGTGGTGCCTTACTGTTAACTATGCTGTCGTCATAGTTTATATGACTTAGCGCAATCCTCGATGTTATTCGAGTTTTAGTCATGTGATACAGAGGAAGAAGTCTTTTGGTGAATGACTTTTCGGTATTGTGGTTACATGATGAATGAATGGTAAAAAGGAAAACGTGATATTGTTTATGCATAACTAATCATAAAGGAGTCGTTGAGCCAGGTCAGTGAGAAAGTCATAGATGGATATATGACTAATCCAGAGTGCTCTTGAAAAGGTTGCATTCATGTCATGGATCGAGATGTCCATTTCTTTCTAGTATGAAAGAATGAAGAATTTCTGGTATGTTGGCTGTGGTGTAGGAGATTTGTGTTTCCTTTGCGTCTTGGCTCAGGAAGTTAAAATGAATGCTCTTTGGTTATTGCCGAATTCTTTCCAAAATGGGTGTTAACGCTTTGGGTTTGAGTTGTCGTGTGTGGTCCACATGGGTTCAAAAGAATTGTACTTCTCTTGCTCTATAGGTGGGAGTGAGGATATAAATGTTCTTGGTTTATGGTTGAATATGCGAAATATGTGTACACTTGGGCTTGATAACTAAGTGCTTTTGTGTGAGGGCGAGACCCTCTTAAGAAAGGAACCAATTGTGGTTTGGTAAGGTTTTACGATCCTAGCTTGGGGCTAGGTGTCGAACCTTAGTGGTATAAGGGTGGTTTGTGATGGAGGTTGATGATGTATGGGTTTAACCTTTATTAAGAGTAGCGATGGTGGAAGTGAAGTTGACGGTAATTCGGTGATAATTGTCCTGCCGTGAGCAATTGTCTTAACTAGTTTTTTTTGGGTTTGAGTCTTGCCTGGGAGAGGATGGAATGAAATGTTAGCATGATCGTGTATCGGAAGAGCAAGTGTGACTTAATGAGTTATTCCCCTCGATGGAAATTTTCGAGAATGTAGAGAGGTCGTTAAAGGAATTGTGACTCGCTTTGATTGTGTCATGTTGAGTTTAATGAAGTGTGGTAGTCAGGTTGGTTATGATAGTAGTGTGAAGTGTTTGTCGTGAGGTTTTGGGCGTTTTGGGTTGATGGAGCCCTTTGTGGTTGAAACGCAGTTTCTATTTGGGAATTGAAGTGAAGTTGGAACCGTGAGAGGTTGCACTTTGTTGAGCTAAATTAATATTTTTCGCTAGAGTTGGTTTTGAGAACTCGCTGGTCCTTTGTTCCGGTTTTAGTCTCTGTGTGAATGTTTTGTGTTGCAAAGAAGTCTTTTGTCCCTTGGGGAACTTCTTGGGAACTTCTTGTTGATTTTGGCGATCTTCGGATTCGAGGTCGAATCCTGTTTAAGGGGGGGAGAATGTGACACTACAGAAGGTCGTAATCTTATAAAATATGAAGTTTGAGGGCAAAACATTGTATGATGTGAATATGGGGGTTGAAAACTTTACGTCTTGCTGTTTTAACGCATTTTCGGGCCGTTTTCGGGAGTTTGGGCCTTTCCGGGGGAGTTTGGGCCTAAGGGGGGTTGAGCCGTGGGCTTTAGTGGAAGGAGTATGGCCCATGGGGGGGAAACCTGGCCAAGGGGGGGCTTGGTGTGCCCCTCCCTGCCCTAGCCGCCCCACACACGCCTCTCCTCCCCTTGTGCGCCTCCCCCACCTCCTCCCTAGCCGCCACCCCTAGCCGCCCCCTCCCATTGCGCCACCACCCCTCCACCACCTCTCCACCTCCCTTTCTGCCCCTAGGGGAGTTCTCCACCTCAACAACCCGAAGATCCATCCATTGGAGCGCTCCGCGACGACGAGATCCGGTGGATTTGGAGCGAGGAAGGAGATCGCGCGAACCGGAAGGAGATCCATTGGGTTTTCGTGCGTTGGGCGAAGATATGTCCATGGGAATCCTTGGGGTTGGTCTAGTTACTGTTCTAAGGGTGATTATCAAGTTTTTAGATCAATTGGTGGTGCTGGAATTGAGTAGATTGGATTAGATCTAGAAGTTGCCACGTTCTCTGTTTCGAGCAGCATGAGCAGTCGACCAAGGGTTTGAGTTTTCGTCAATTTAGATTCAAAATTTGGTCGGCCGCCTGTTGAAGAAGTCGTAGGTAATTTCAATACCTTTCAGTGGTATAAAGAACGTGAAATTCCGATCAGCCGTTTGAATGTTATGGCTGTTTTACCGAGCGTGTTAAAATATGTGACGTGATTGGAACAGATAACGGTATTTTGTAGATTAAACAACTTTAGATTCCGAATCAGCTTTTCCATATACTTATAAAAAGTTGAGAAATTTCCTAAGCTACACAAGGATGTACTCGTTTAATTGATTCGGAGTCTTAGATCCCGAGTTATGCCTTTTGGAAGGCTGCTGTCCCGACAGGACAGAACCTCTGTTTTTGGGTTTTGCGAGTAGTTGGTGATGTCGGGGTAGAAAAGAGTTTGTGTACTGTTTTGTGGACATGATTGTTAGTGTTTGGTCCCTATGTACAGGTGGTGCGACCCCAGGAGTGCCTTCTACTTCTCGCCAATCCGTCGCCCGTGGTGGAGGCAAGTGTATTGGAATTGGTAGAGGGTTGTAGTTTGTTTGATTGATTGAGATTGAAATTTGAATATATGATATGTTCACATGCCATGCTTTAGTGTTTGCTATTGATATGATGAATATGTTTATTATGTGATGATGCCATGTGTTAATGTACAAGTTATCCATGATGATGCCATGTGTTAATGTACAAGTTATTCATGATATTGGCATATTTGCATACATGGCAAGATACATGGCCCGGGAGGTGAGAAAGTCATAACTAGTCCGGGGAAGGTCGGTGAGAAAGTTATGACTATTCCGGAGAGCTAATGAGTAACTCCTACATCGTGATTCCATCCATCGCGGTGTGGGGAAGCGAGGAGTAGGCACCCTCCATCTTCGGGATGGAAGGGGGGAGAGGGTGCACACCGACGGGTGTGTACTCAACCATACCGGTATGAGTTTCCAAGGAGATATGAGCATCGCATCGCATTGCATACATAATGATGATGATAATGATTTGTGAACATGAATGAGATGATATACATGATGTGAGTTGTTGTAGCCATGTAATTGTTTTTGTTTGTACCATTGCAATATACTTGCTAAGTGATGAACTCACGCTTGTGTTTATGTTGTTTTTTTTAGGTACCATGACACCGGCATGTGGGAAAGCGCAGTAGCTACACATCTTCACGTAGTTCCAGTCACATTTACCAACCTTGAGTCATGATCATAATAATAGTGCCCTGAACTAGGTGTATGGATTAATTTTAATGTGATGTTGATCCTCTTTGCTTAGCTATAGATGTTTGTGTGGTTGGTTTTGGTTTAATTGTTTATGATGATGTTTTATCCATTATATATTGCTGCTTTAGATGTCTTATGTTATGAAATATTTTGCTATGATATTGCTATTGTTCAAATCATGATAAAACAAAGGAGATGCTGCCGAAATTTCGGTGTTTAGCATTTGTGCCTTTGCTGAAATTTGTCTTCATGTATGGTATTTAGTTGATGTTTAGTCTATGTTTGGTAGCATTCGGGCATACTAGATGCCGGGGTGTCACAGTATCATTTCTCAACATGTTCCCCTAGTGAAAGCAAACAAAATTCCTCGTAATTCATCTCCTTTGCATTCACAAGCTTTTGTTCGATCACCTCCTCGTCGAGTGATTCAGTGCTGGATACCTAAAGCATATTTCTCTAACCCAAGCGCTGAATCCTCGGCATCTTCTGTTCATGACATGTAGGTGGTACGAGAAGGGAAGGAGAACATCTGGGTTGTTGATTCAGGATGCTGCCAACACATGACAGGCAACGACCACGAAGGGCCCGCATGACTGCCAACACACAGAAGGGCCCGCATCGCTCCAGGGGGAGTAGCGACCACGACCGGAGCAGGCAGCTCCACGACGGCCACCGCTTCCACTTCGGCTAGTGGCGCCCCGGTAACAACTCTGCCGGTTCCGGTTCTGGTTCTGCCGCCACTACCGGCGTAGGCCGATCCATCCCTGCTACCGCCACCAGCGCAGGGTGATCCGCCCCCGCCGCCGCCGCCGGCACCGATCGTTCTGCCCCCGCCACCGCCGGTGCAGGTCGATCCGCCCCTGCTACCGCCACCAGCGCAGGGTGATCCTCCTCCGCCGCAGGCACCGGTTCTCCCTCCGCCGCCTCCAGCGCTGATTGCTCCGCCAGTACTGGCGCCACGCGGGGGAATAACACTTGCCCCGGCTATGCCCCATTTCAAGAGGCCTTCTGTTGGGTATGCTCATAGACACGCAGCAAACTGTCATGTTCTTTTTAATCTTGAGAGACTTACCCCTTTTTTCATCTTCACGGTGTCCACTTCAAGGGCTCCCGCCGGGGTCGACCAGGACGCCGCTACAGCCGCAGCTGTGCCGGCTGCCGCGGTCGAACACCCAGGCGGCCCCGGCGACCACCCGGTGGCCGCTGCAGGGGCGGCTGTCTTACCGCCAGGCGGCGGGATGGGCTTGCCAGCCACCCCTGAGGTCCCCAGCACCCCAATCCCTTCGGCGTACGCAGACGCTCTGCTGGCCGCCCTTGGAGAGCTGCACTCTCGCGTGAGCGGCCGCCTTGCGACAAGCAGGGAGAGGCTGAGGGAGGCCATTGCGGAGAACACCCGCCTCCGCGCAGAGGTGCAGGACTGGCGTGGCCGGGCGGAGAGGGTGGAGCGGGGCCTGCAGTAGGAGAGGGAGCAAGGAGCCCTCTGCGTCGAGGCGATCACTACAGAGCGCGATGAGGAGAAGGGCGAGCGCCTCCGCGCAGAGGTCGAGGCCACCTCCATACTGTGCCCTGCCTTTGACCAGATGGTGGCCAGCTTGGCACCACTGGGGTTGGAGTAGCCAGGCCCTGTCGAGCAGACAGCCCGGCACTACGCTTTCTGCACGAGCCAGATCTCCGACTTCCTCACCTTCCTGCCCAGCGCCTTAGCCACCCGGTCCAGCCAAGAAGGGTGGGCAGTCGTGACGGCCACGGTGTCGTACGTGCTCGCCTGCTGCGCCAGCCGGTACTCTAACTTCGACCCCCTGGTCGCCATCCAGGGAGTGGAAGGAGACTGGGCCCGCACCGAGGCGCAAGTCACCAGCGCCACCGAGCGAGTTGCCGATCAGCTCGAGATGGCCAACCCGGCACTGGAAGCAATGGCCGAGGATGTGGCACTCGAGCTGGACGTTGCCCCAGTGGAGGATCAGGAGGCCACAGAAGCCGTAGCAGTTGAGGATTGAGGACGCCTATCTTGTTGTTGTTTTGTTGTCCCTTGTAACGGACCTCTGCAAGTTAGGGTCTTATCTATAAATGCATATGTTTCCCTTTGTGCATCTTATGTTTGGGTTCCTGTTCGCGCCTCCACTATGCTGGTTCTGAGCGAACAAAAAGACAACAGCGCGCATTAAGTGTTAGTTGGAGTGCAGGGCCCGTGTCCCTCATGCCGAAAAGTCGCTATCTCAGGACTTTAGGGCCCTGTGAAATTAACTATTCTCGCGGTCTCTTGGGGCCGAACACTTGGTGAGGTTTGGCAGGGTAGTAGGCTTTCGGTGATGGGGTTTGAGTCGCCGGTTCTCACGGGGACACCCTGAGCGTCATGACCGTGTTGAAAACCGCGCCAAACCAGCCATCCGACCACCCATCCCTGTACGCCACGCTCACCCAGTGGGCCGATTTTTACCGTCGAGAACTCAGAAAACCTTAATGCACTGAGGGCGATTATGCTGACACGGCCCATCGAGGCGCACACCAGAAAAAGAGAACAGAGATGGCAACTGCTTTGAATAGAAAGTAGACATTGGGTCAAACAAAGACTTCCTCCGACCAGCTTTGGAGAGGAGGGCTCAGCTCGGCTGGTCAAGGCGCGCAACTCTGTACTTACAACCTTGTTAAGGATAGAACTTGCGAAGAAGCTCTATGTTTTGCGAATTCGCCAACTCCTCCCCGTCATCAGTGGCCAACCTGACCGCCCCGGGGCGAGAGACTGAGACCACCTTAAAGGGGCCCTCCCACTGGGGAGACAGTTTGTGCAACCCGGCATGTGTCTGGATTCTGCGCAAGAGTGAATAGACGCCGAATAAAAATTCAACCGTCTTTTGCAAATTAAACAATTCAAAACCTCTTTGCAGCGGAAAGTCCTTCTACTAGTTCAATATGACTTTAATCACCTAGTAGAAGCACCAAAAAGAACCTACACAAAGCCTTAATCAAGGAACCAAAGTTTTTCTGAAAATTTCAGTCTCGGGCGGCACTACCGCGCTCTGGGGGCGGTACTACCGCAGGTCACGTGAACAGTAAAAATCAGCACGATTTCAAAAGCGAAAAACATGCGTAACTTTTGATCCGTTGATCCAATTGATCCCAAATTTTGAACGTAGTTTCCTTAGACTATCTAGGATCTATCCCAATCAAAGATTAAAGAAATTTGATGCAAAAAGATCACGAATTTCAGTTTGATCTACTAAGAGGTAAGAACCGAGCAAAACCCTCAAAACTGAAAATTCGATCAAACGAACCAATAGAAAGGATCCAAATCAATCATGTGATGATCCTTGATGTTCTAGCAATCTAATTCAGGAATCACTTGGGCTAGAACAACTCAAATCACAAGATTGAAAGAAACATCCAAAAGCAAGAAAGAAAATCAAGAGCAAACATGAATTGACATCGGAGATTTCCCAAAGTTTGATCCTTTACTCCTTTTGATGGATTACACAACCCTTCCTAGAAGGAAGACAGCACCAAACCCTAACTTCTCAAAAGTTAGAACCCAAAAAACTTTCTCTCTTGTCAAAACCCTAAAAAAAACTCTTAGGTTCTAAACCCTAGAACCTCTTTATATAAGAGTGGCATACCCCACCAGCCTTGACCACATTACAAGGCCAACACACATCCGACTCGAGTTCGACTCGAGTCCAACACACACCCGACTCAACCGTCCAAGTCTTTACGCATCCGAACTCCTGTCGGACCACCTAGCTTGCGACCCGCATTGAATCGTCTCAAGTCCATTCATTGATCATGCACCTTGATCCTCTTCAATGCATCCTCACGACATCATCACCGTCACGGACCTCACCTCCTCCCTGAGCCTAGTCACGGTCGCCGACCTACATCGAACCTGATCCTGCACATCAATAAACGAAAAAACTTTTCCGAGCACAAGTCTTTCTCACTTGACTCACATCATCTCAAAAACATCATGATGCATCACATATGTTCATACCCTAACATTATGCATGCATCAAATAATCAAAACCAACAAATTCATCAAAACTCGACAAAACCGGCACTACCGCTTTTACACTTGCAGATCGCCGCCCACCGCAGATCTTGCCACCTCATAGCATCGCATTTTAGCCATAGGTACTGCCGGCCACCTGACACTTAGCCAAAATTCCAGACATCAAATTTTTGCACCTCTCTGGAAAAAAGCATCCGCTCTCACTAGCGGTACTACCGCTCATCCGGCACTACCGGACTCTAACCTCCGGTACTGCCGCTCCTCCGGCACTACCGGGATTTCAACTCCGGTACTGCCGCTCAACTGGGACTTAGCCAAAATTCCAAACATCATGTTTTTGCTGCTCTCTGGGAAAAAGCAGCCGCTCTCACACACGGTACTACCGCTCCTCCGGCACTACCGGAGTTCAACGCCGGTACTACCGTCTTCACATTTTCAGCAACCAAAACTTATAAACTCAGTTTCAAATCAACATTTACTCAACACAAAACTTTCCTTTGTCAATAACTTATCATAAACCATTGGGAGCACCACACATGGTAACTCAATCTCCCCCTTGATGAGTATATTGACAATCGTCGCACAAATTATAAGTTTTGTCGAAAAGTGAAAGCAAAAACAGTAATAGCCAAAAAAGAAAGAGCAATTGTTCAACAAGGGCTATTACACAATACAAAAATTTTGAGCTAAAGGCTTGCCAAAGCAAAACAGACAAAAGCATCAAAATCAACACTCTTTTCCCTTTTCAAACTTTCTCCCCCTGTCAGTATTTCTCCCCCTTTGGCAAAATAATCATCAAGGCTCCCTTTGAATGTATGCAAAAATATGAATGCAAAGCTAGCAAGCTTTAAAGATTATCTAAGATGTATAATCTAATTAACACATTATCGCGCATTGATTCACCTCACATATCATGCTTCATAGCCAATTAAAGGAACTGGTTTTGAATACAAAGACTCTAATCAAACAATAGTTTAGACACAAGCAAATTAGAATAGAAAAGTAGAGTGTCATAAACTTATCTTGGCCAAATTTTTTTTTATAAAGAGCACTTAGAGAACCCAAACTCACTAATATTTATCCAAAGCATTTGAACTTGTATATATTTTTTTAACTCCCCTTGTTGAATCATAACCAACTAGCTTCACAATTCCATAAAAATTTCAAAGAATAGCATTATGACCACTTGTAGTTTCTTCTTTTGCATAAAAACAAGGGATGACAAGTAACTGCACACTAGCCCATACTTGTGCATGGGTAGGTAGTTCTTTCTTGTATCTTATCAAATTAAATCCCTGACAAGTGACTTCACATTGTACTAAACTTGTGTTTAGACAAGTAGCCTTCTCTTGCATCTTGTCATATGATTCTACATGAAACTTAACAAGTTATGCAAAGGACTCATAATGATCATTTGAGTTACTGCAAAGGCTCACAGAAGCTTCAAAATAAAACACTAGCCGTTAAGTAGATGACACAAGACTTGTAAATCTAGTTTCACAGGTGTAAAAACCATAATAGATTAGTGACAAAGTATTCTTTACTAGCATCCCAAAATGAACTATTTCAGCTTTTCAGTGTGGGGTTTGAGTCTGAGAATATCATTAGCATTAGCTTGACTATATAAACAAAGATAATCAGCAAAGCTTGAGCTACATGATGCAATTATGATACAAAGACAAGTTATGGCAAAACTCCCCCTCAAACCAACCCATAGGGAAAAATGACCCCTAGTTCACCGCGCAAAAATGCAAATCGTGAAGAATCAAGCGGTTTAGTGAAAATATCAGCAAGTTGATGATTGGTATCCACAAATTGAAGTTCAATAGCACCTTTTTCAACATGATCTCGAAGAAAATGATAACGAATGTCAATGTGTTTAGTCCTTGAATGTTGAACCGGATTTTTAGCAATATTGATTGCACTAGTATTGTCACAAAAAAGTGGAACACTATCAAAATTAATGCCATAATCTTTAAGTGTAGAAGTGATCCAAAGAATCTGTGAGCAACAACTAGCAAAGACAACATATTCTCGCTTCAAAGAAGTGGATCGAGCAACAGAGGATCAAGCTTTCCTTGAAGACCATGAGACAAGCGAAGTGCCAAGAAAATGACATGTGCCAGAAGTACTTTTTCTATCAACTCTACACCCCGCAAAATCAGCATCAGAATACCCTTGGAGTGTAAGCAAAGATGAACATGAATACCAAATACCAAATTCAAGAGTGGAACGCAAGTACCTGAAAATTCTTTTAATCGCTTGCCGATGTGATTCTCGAGGAGAAGCTTGAAAGCGAGCACACAAGCACACAGCAAAATGAATGTCTGGTCTTGAAGCAGTCAAGTATAAAAGCGATCCAATCATGCTTCTGTACTCTTTTTGATCTACTTCAGCACCATTTTCATCGGGATCCAAAATTGTTGTGGTGCTCATAGGCATAGACACTGATTTTCCTTCTCCCATGTC
The DNA here is from genome assembly GCA_036346355.1 of Rhipidocladum racemiflorum. NCBI lineage: Eukaryota > Viridiplantae > Streptophyta > Magnoliopsida > Poales > Poaceae > Rhipidocladum > Rhipidocladum racemiflorum. The sequence continues at coordinate 44,650,897 of CM070587.1, forward strand.
AAATTTTTTCAGTAGCTCCTTTGTGTATTTTGATTGGTGCAAAAATGTTCCTTCTTTCATTTGCTTGATTTGAAATCCAAGAAAGTATATCAATTCTCCCATCATGCTCATCTCGAATTCCCTGGACATCAACTCAGAAAAATGCGAAACAAGGGAGTGGGACGAACCTCCAAAGATTATATCGTCCACATAAATTTGCACCAATAAGAATTGATCATTGGAATGCTGAACAAACAATGTTTTATCCACTTTTCCCGTTTCAAAATTATGTTGAAGCAAAAACCCTTTTAACCTATAATACCATGCACGTGGAGCTTGTTTTAGACCATAAAGAGCTTTTGAGAGATAATACACATGATTAGGAAATTTAGCATTTTCAAATCCAGGGGGTTGTTTTACATAAACATCTTCTTCAATGAAACCATTCAGAAAGGCACTTTTCACATCCATTTGATAAAGTTTAAAACCTTTTGATGTAGCAAATGCCAAAAGAATGCGAATAGCTTCTAAACGAGCAACAGGAGCAAAAGTTTCATCGAAATCAATACCTTCATGTTGTGAGAACCCCTGAGCTACAAGTCTAGCCTTGTTTCTAACAATTGTTCCATCCTCATTTAATTTGTTCTTGAAAACCCATCTAGTTCCAATTACATTTTGATCTTTAGGAAGTTCAACTAAAGACCAAACTTTATTACGTTCAAAATTTTCTAACTCTTCATGCATTGCATTAACCCAAGAACTATCAGATAAAGCATGGGATATATTCTTAGGTTCAAAATTTGCAACAAAGGCAGAATGTAAGCATAAGAGAGTTTGAGAAGAACTAGAGCGAGTAACCCGTTCATGAAGATCTCCAATCATTAGCTCTGGGGGATGATTTTTCACAATCTGTTGGGAAGGTCCTGAGGATGCTCCAATAGTGACCTCTATCTCAGGAGAAACTAAGACAGGACCAGAGTCACCTGAAGCAGGAGAATCATCTGTTGGAGTGAATGTAGGAACCATGTCATCATTATCTTCATCAACTTCCTCAAATCTTTTGTCCAAAAAGATTGATTCTGAGTCCTCCTGTGAGCCTGAAATGTCAGGTCTAGCACCAGGGCTAGCCTCATCAAAAGTAACATCGCATGTCTCTACCATTTTGTTAGTTGATAAATCAAGCACACGATATCCACGGGAGTGTAAAGGGTATCCAAGAAATATGCCATCTGTACTACGAGCTTCAAATTTATCAAGATTTCCATGTTTAAGAATAAAACATTTGCAACCAAATACTCGTAGATGTGAAACAGTTGGCTTACGTCCAAACCTCAATTCATATGAAGTTTTACCAATTAACGATCTGAGATACACCCTATTTGAAATATAGCAAGCAGAAGAGATTGCCTCAGCCCAAAATTTCCTTGGTGTGCTATATTCATCTAGCATTGTTCTAGCCATTTGAATCAATGTTCTATTCTTTCTCTCTACAATACCATTCTGTGATGGAACATAAGGTGAAGAAAACTGATGTTCAATTCCATTAGTTTCACAAAAGGATTCAAAGCGAGAATTCTTAAATTCAGTTCCATTATCAGTCCTTATGGCTTTCAATTGATTGGGTAAATCATTTTGCAATCGTTTGATGAAAACATGAAAGAGTCCAAATATCTCATCTTTGGTTGAAAGAAAATACACCCATGAGTATCTAGAATAATCATCAACAATTACCAGAATATACCATTTACCTCCAGCTGATTGAACTCTTGAAGGCCCTACTGTATCCATATGAATCAATTGACCAGGGGTGGTTGTCATAATAATGGTAACAGGAGCATGAGAAGCTCCAACCATCTTGCCATGACGATAGGGAGCACACACTATGTCATTGCATGATTTAAGTTTAGGCAACCCACGAATCAAATCTAGACCACTCAATCTAGACAAAAGATCAAAACCCATATGGCCTAGTCGACGATGCCAGAAATAAAGATCTCTAGACTCAGAAGCAACAAAACAATGCATACCAGTTGAGTTACTAAAGTTTGCCTTGAAAATTTTACCAAGTCTAGTCATCTCAAAGATTAAATTTCCATTGGCATCAAGAACTCTACAAGCATTTGGTTTAAAGCTTACTTCCAAATTCTCATCAAGCATTTGTGATATAGAAAGCAAATTGAATTTTAATCTTGTGACCAATGAAACATCTTTAAGAGTAAAGTGGTCATTTACCTTTACTGTACCTTTTGCAATCACACGTCCATTGATAGCATCTCCAAAAGTAATCTCTTCATTTCTAGATGCCCTTGTAAGCGAGGAGAACCAATTTGAGTTTCCAGTCATGTGTTGACAACATCCAGAGTCTACAATCCACATGTTCTCCTTTCTTGCATGCACCACCTACATACCACAAGTAGAAAACATCGAGGACTCGATCTTGGGGTTAGTCAAATGAGATTTAGGTATCCAGCACTGAATCACTTTCGATGAGTAGGTGATCGAACAAAGAACTTTGTGAATGCAAGGAAGTAGTATTCTGAAAAATCCTATTTGCTCTCACAAATCTTGTCTTAAAATTGTTTCTAAAGCCAGTTGAATCAAAACAATCATCATATCTATGATAGGGAGTGAAAGACACTCTCTCATTATATCCCAAGCCTGCTCTCTTTTTGTCATATGATCTCAAATCCCCATTGCCAAATCTATGGTTCTCCAACTTGGATTTTTTAACAAACTTAATTTCACTAATCATTTTTGATTCTCTCATTCTTTTATTTCTCTCATCCTTAGCCTTTCTATAGCAAAATCTCACTAGATGACCATCCTTATGACAAAAGGAATAATTATATTTAATTCGAGAGGTACTGGCACCTAATGTTTGAGTGGTTGAGATTTTTCCAGAAAAATCAATATAACCAGCAGATTTAAACTTTGATTCAATTGGTTTAGGAGGAAGAACTTCAATTTTACCAACGCCAAGTGTTTTCACAACCACAGGTGGATTATTCTTCAAATCATTGACATGATCAAATCCAATTCCACTATTTTTTACACTCACTTTAGATTGATCAAGAATCATATTCAACTTCTTTTTACCACCTGCAAATCTCTCCAACATTGATTTCAAATAACCATTCTCTTTAGATAAAACTTGGCAATTCTGACATGAATCAATTGAAGGAATAATAGCTTTTCCTTTGGCTTGAATGGCTCTATCTCTAGCTAAAATAGCTCTCTTAGAATTATTCTTCTCAAAAGCAACATCTTTTTTCAGAATTTCACACTTCATGCATTTACTAGAAGCAAAAGTAGAATGAGTCTTTCTAGCAGGAAGTGTAACATGCATCTTTTCCAAATTTTCCCTAGTGACAAACAGTTCTTGTAAAACAAATGAATGCATTATAGAAACAAAAGCTAGAGTTTGCTTGAAATCATCAATCTTATCTTTTAGCACAATTAGCTCTTTTATTTTACAAGAATGAGTGACTCTAAGTGATTCTAATTCGCATTTAAATCCTAAACAATCATCACATGCATCATTGTTGGAACTTAAATTTCTAAGCTTAGAATTTTCAGTTTTCAGCATAGACAAATCATTCTCTAAATCTTTATTCTTATGCTTAGATTTCTTCAATGACTTTATCATGATGACTAAAACTTCACAAAGTTCATTATAGGAAGGCATTACCTCATCAGAATCACTCACCGAGTCGTTATCGCCTGAATCATCACTAGAGTTGCCTTTGGCCATGAAACACAATCCACTGAAGTCCTTTCCATCTGACTTTCCTTGATGTTTGTGCTCATTGTCATCATCAGTTGAGTCATCAGTGTCACTTAGGTCTAAGTGATCAATTGCAGCAAAGACTTTATTTAGCATCTTCTTTGTTCTTTGTCTAGTCTTGTCTTTGCCTTCCTTTGAGCGGAAAATCTTGGAAGTGGCATTCAGCTCCTTTTGCTCCTTATCCTTGTTCTTGAAACAATTTGCACGAATGTGACCAGTCTTACCACAATTGTAACAAGTGACAGGAGCTCCTCTCCTTTCCCTTGATCTCATATAAGCTGCATTTATACGCTTTGAAAGGAGGGCAAGAGTATCTTCTGGAATTTGATCTAGCTGTTCATCACTCAAGGCACTCAAAGAAGCAAAAGAATATGATGATGATGAACCAGTTGCATTATCAATAGCAGAAGAGTTAGCATTTAAAGCCATAGAGCCACCATTGGACATTTTTGAGACAACATCAATTTCAAAAGTTTTAAGACTAGAATAAAGCTTGTCCAATGTCATCTCGCTCATCTTATGTGCCTCACGAACAGCAGTAACTTTCATTTGCCAAACACTGAGATCAAGTGAAGATAAAAAGTGTCTAGCATTTTCAGAATCAGAATACTTAATATCCACTGCTCTAAGGTTGTTCAAGATTCTATTAAAGCGAGCAAAACTATCATCTAGAGATTCACCAGAACGCATCTCAAATTTGGTGTATTCTTTCTTAAATTGATCCTGGCGAGCCTCTTTAACAGAATCAGTACCCTCATGATAATCTTGCAAAGACTTCCAAATGCTATGAGTAGTAAGTAGATGAAAAACACGATCAAACTCTTTCCTAGCAAGTCCTTGAAGCAAAATATTCCTAGCTCTGTTGTTATTCTCAACATCTTTTTCAAACTCAGGATTATCAATAACATCATTACCAGGAAGATCATAAGGATTTCTTACCTTTCGCCAAATTGCATTACCTTGTGCCTGTAGATAAGCAGTCATCCGAATATTCCAATGAGAGAAGTCCATACCGTAAAAGATGGGAGGCTTTGTTGAGAACTTTTCCGTCGCCATGGTTTACCAACCTCGCTCTGATACCACTTGTAGGAACGGATATGGCGATTAGAGGGGGGGTGAATAGACGCCGAATAAAAATTCAACCGTCTTTTGCAAATTAACCAATTCAAAACCTCTTCGCAGTGGAAAGTCCTTCTACTAGTTCAATATGACTTTAATCACCTAGTAGAAGCACCAAAAAGAACCTACACAAAGCCTTAATCAAGGAACCAAAGTTTTTCTGAAAATTTCAGTCTCGGGCGGCACTACCGTGCTCTGGGGGCGGTACTACCCCAAGTCACGTGAACAGTAAAAATCAGCACGATTTCAAAAACGAAAAACATGCGTAACTTTTTATCCGTTGATCCAATTGATCCCAAATTTTGAACGTAGTTTCCTTAGACTATCTAGGATCTATCCCAATCAAAGATTAAAGAAATTTGATGCAAAAAGATCACGAATTTCAGTTTGATCTACTAAGAGGTAAGAACCGAGCAAAACCCTCAAAACTGAAAATTCGATCAAACGAACCAATAGAAAGGATCCAAATCAATCACGTGATGATCCTTGATGTTCTAGCAATCTAATTCAGGAATCACTTGGGCTAGAACAACTCAAATCACAAGATTGAAAGAAACATCTAAAAGCAAGAAAGAAAATCAAGAGCAAACATGAATTGACATCGGAGATTTCCCAAAGTTTGATCCTTTACTCCTTTTGATGGATTACACAACCCTTCCTAGAAGGAGGACAGCACCAAACCCTAACTTCTCAAAAGTTAGAACCCTAAAAACTTTCTCTCTTGTCAAAACCCTAAAAAAAACTCTTAGGTTCTAAACCCCTAGAACCTCTTTATATAAGAGTGGCATACCCCACCAGCCTTGACCACATTACAAGGCCAACACACATCCGACTCGAGTTCGACTCGAGTCCAACACACACCCGACTCAACCGTCCAAGTCTTTACGCATCCGAACTCCTGTCGGACCACCTAGCTTGCGACCCGAATTGAATCGTCTCAACTCCATTCATTGATCATGCACCTTGATCCTCTTCAATGCATCCTCACGACATCATCACCGTCACGGACCTCACCTCCTCCCTGAGCCTAGTCACGGTCGTCGCCGACCTACATCGAACCTGATCCTGCACATCAATAAACGAAAAAACTTTTCCGAGCACAAGTCTTTCTCACTTGACTCACATCATCTCAAAAACATCATGATGCATCACATATGTTCATACCCTAACATTATGCATGCATCAAATAATCAAAACCAACAAATTCATCAAAACTCGACAAAACCGGCACTACCGCTTTTACACTTGCTTGCCGTTACCACCCAGATCGCCGCTCACTAGCAGTACCGCATTTTAGCCGTCGGTACTGCCGGCCACCTGACACTTAGCCAAAATTCCAAACATCAAAATTTTGCACCTCTCTGGAAAAAAGCATCCGCTCTCACTAGCGGTACTACCGCTCATCCCGCACTACCGGACTCTAACCTCCGGTACTGCCGCTCCTCCGGCACTACCGCGATTTCAACTCCGGTACTACCGCTCAACTGGGACTTAGCCAAAATTCCAAACATCATGTTTTTGCTGCTCTCTGGGAAAAAGCAGCCGCTCTCACACACGGTACTACCGCTCCTCCGGCACTACCGGAGTTCAACGCCGGTACTACCATCTTCACATTTTCAGCAACCAAAACTTATAAACTCAGTTTCAAATCAACATTTACTCAACACAAAACTTTCCTTTGTCAATAACTTATCATAAACCATTAGGAGCACCACACATGGTCACTCAGAGCGCGATGAGGAGAAGGGCGAGCACCTCTGCGCAGAGGTCGAGGCCACCTCCATACTGTGCCCTGCCTTTGACCGGATGGTGGCCAGCTTGGCACCACTGGGGTTGGAGCAGCCGGGCCCTATCGAGCAGACGGCCCGGCACTACGCTTTCTACACGAGCCGAATCTCCGACTTCCTCACCTTCCTGCCCAGCGCCTTAGCCACCCGGTCCAGCCAAGAAGGGTGGTGTCGGGACCCCGAATTTGCAAATCCGGACCCTCTGTGTATTCAGCACTAGTCCAGGAACGCGCTAGTGCACACAGTCTTAACATCGGTAAATATCACAATCATACCACTCGATACTAATAAAGTACTTTAATTAAATAGTCAAACTGGTTACTCGACCTTATGGTCAAGTTACAAATATATGCCTCGCAGGGCGAAACTTATTCAGAGAGAAATAATAGCAGCGCAAAATCAAATAACTTCGTGGCGCCATCCAGTATACCACAGGCAACTGACTGGGCTCGCTTCCCTAAGTAGACGGTTCCTCTTGGAGTTCCTCTTCCAAAGCTGGTGTAGTCTCCTCTTCAACTGGTGTTTTATTGTGGCAAGGGTGAGTACTTGGTACTCAGCAAGTCATGCACAGAATGCAGGCTAATATACTATATGCATAGCTTGGTACAAAGGAGTAGCTCAAGGTATATTTGCAGTAAAACAGCATTTGACAAATATCATAAGTAGATTCGAAAGCAGTAGAAACAAGTAAAGCATAAATAACTTTTCAAGGAGTTTAATAAACATCTTTCCCATCCTAATCCACATTTCCGTCAACATCATTATTAATCCAACCCAACCTTTCAAATCCAAGTTATTTTTGAGAAAATCTAACCCTTGACTGTAATTTTAGCGATGTCCAATACCGCGGACACGGCTATTCGAATAGATTCTACACTCTGCAGAGGTTATGCACTTTACCCACAAGATGTGATCAAACACCACAAAGGCGAGTTCCCGTAACAAAGTCTTTCAGAAACCTCTAACAATACAAGTGGTCCTCCCCGGTTATTGCGCACTAACCCTTCCCTTAGCTAAGGCGAAGTCTAGGCCAATCAACCGTTAGATGGGTACCTGGCCTCAGCCCAGACGCGCTCCCCGTACAACTTACACAAAGGGTGTAGTTGACCTCCTGAGGTCCCACAGGTACGTTATTTGCAACTTAGTCAACTAGGTCCGTCCCATTACAGACATGTGGTTGCACGTTAGACCCAGATCAAAGGCTTGCAAGGATAAGTCCTTAGGGTGACCAGGGCAAGACTACCCAAAGAACCAAATCAATATCCCCAATGCCACAACTGGCCCACCTGATTATTCTTGCCACATGCCCCGTTCGAAAAACTATTTATCAAACCCCAGTTGATTACCATGCACCACGTGCCATCAACATCACATGATACCTTTCCAAAACAGGTTCAATATATCATTAAGTCAATGTTAACATTTGATTGTCCAAAATCATGTCATGAGCACGTAGCAGGTCTAAGCAGTATACTACAACGGTCTAAAACCCATGTTGGCAAGTTAATAATGTCCAACTAGTAAACCACAACTAGGGTGACAAGGGGTCATGGCACATATTTAAATAATCAAGGTGTCATACAGCAATTTGGTACTTATCTAATTCCCCAAATTTAAATAAAGTATTTTCTAATTGAACTAGCATGCAATAGGTTAAATCAAAATAGATTTCGAAATAGGATAAACATGGTCAAAACACAACTTGCCTTCAAAAAGTACTTGTTCTTGGTCTTGAGTTGGATCATGAGTCAATACTTCTCCTTCGAATCCTTCCGGCACTTCAACGTCTACTCGTAAAGCGTGCAAATAGCAAATACACGAATAAACAATAGGCAAAAAGTGTCCAAACATCCAAATAAAATCCATAAACAGAGAGAACATAATTTTATGAATTTTTAGAAACTGGAATCATCAAATTTGGAGTTAAAATGCAAAAGTTATGATTATTTAAAGTTTAAATAATCAATTAAATAATTTTACAGAGAAAAACTTTAGTCCAAAAATTAAATAAAATTCATATTTAGGTAGGTCTCAATTTTATACAAATTTAGAAATTTGAATCACTCAAATCGGAGTTGAAACGCAAAAAGTTATAAGCGTTTGAAGTTTGAAACAAAATCAAATCATTATTTCGAATTAATAAATCATTTTCTTTTCGGAAATTAAATATTGCGTCGGCTGGACACGTGTCAGCCTCGATTGGTTGGTCGACGTCACCGATCCATGGACTTGGTCCACGCTTGGCTCGGTCTCACCGTGGACTCGGTCCACGGCTTCTTGTGTCAGCGGCGGTGGGTCCCCTCGGGTAGCGTCATTCTTGGCGTCGGCCAGGACTCGACCACAATGGCGACAGGTGGGACCCAGCTGGCGTCATTGTTGGCGTCGGCGCTCGGCTGGGACAACGGCCCGACATGCGGGCCGCCATGGCGTCGGCGTGGCGTCATGGTGCGATTTGGCCGGGCGTGACATGCGGCCCCGCGTGTCGGCGTCACACGCGCGCAGGCGTGGGCGGCCGATCGCGACGGTCGGCCTCCAGGCGGCGTGGCGCAATCTCGATCGTTGGTTTGAAAATCAACGGTCTAGATTGGATCTGGATCTCACGCGTTTGGGTTAACGCGTTTGATCTGGACCGTTGGATCTAGATCTAACGGCTGAGACTGGATCTAGGATTTTCAACGTGGAAACTCACCGGGGTGACGTGGCGTGATCTGGACCGTTGGATGGCGATCAGACGGCTGGTGGAGCTGGTGGCTTACCGGAGTCGAGGACGGCGACCACGGCAACGGCGTTGCGGGGCCCCTCCGGCGAAGTGAGAGGTAGCTCCGGGTGCGCCTCGACGCGAGGAGTCCGGATCTGGGCACAACGGCGGCGGAGGACGACGGAGATGGCCGCAATCGGCAAAGAACCACGGCGGAGGGAAGAGGCAACTCCGGCGAGCGATTGCGGCTCAACGGCGGCGGCTCAGGCGACGTTGTCTAGGGCTACGGGTGCGCAATGAAGCGGCGATCCCGACACGGGTGGCGGCGCAATAAATAGGGCCCTCGGCGTCCGTGAAACGCGCGGAATCCGAGGTCCTCTCCGTTGCGGCGGCGGAGTCCGGCGGCGACACGGTTAGGGCGACGTGGCACGCGCACAGCCGTTGGATCGAGATCCAACGGTGCGCGAGTTTGGGTCCGGGTCGGACTCGGGCGAGCTGGCTGGCTCGGTCGGGCTCGGGCTCGGTGACGTGGCTCAATCGTGGCCGTTGGATCAAGATCCAACGGTCACGCGGTTAGGGTTCCAGCGAGCGGGTTCGGCTTGACCACGGGCGCGGTCGGGCTCGGGTCGGACTCGAACTCGAGTCTGACTCGGGCTCGGTCGGATGAACAGTACTTGACCCGACTCGAATTTCCAGCGATTTAATATTTAAAATAATTTCCAGTAATTCATTTAATTCATTAAAAATAGCAAAATACTCAGAAAAATTCCAGAAAAATTCTGGAAAATATTTTAGGGTATTTGGGACTCAAATAAAATATTTCCAACAAAATTTTATTTGCAAAATTAAATTCTTTAATTATTTCAAAATGGAATAAATTCAAATAAATTCTAAATAAATCCAAATAAATTCCAGAAAATTCCAAAAATTCACCAAAGTGCCAAATCACACATGAATCTAAGAAAAGCAAAATTTTGGGGTGTTACAGGTGGGCAGTCGCGATGGCCACGGCGTCGTACGTGCTCGCCTGCTGCGCCAGCCGGTACTCCAACTTCGACCCCCTGGTCGCCATCCAGGGAGTGGAAGGAGACTGGGCCCGCGCCGAGGTGCAAGTCAGCAGCGCCACCGAGCGAGTTGCCGATCAGCTCGAGATGGCCAACCCGGCACTGGAAGTAATGGCCGAGGATGTGGCACTCGAGCTGGACGTTGCCCCAGTGGAGGATCAGGAGGCCACAGAAGCCGTAGCAGTTGAGGATTGAGGACGCCTATCTTGTTGTTGTTTTGTCGTCCCTTGTAACGGACCTCTACAAGTTAGGGTCTTATCTATAAATGCATATGTTTCCCTTTGCGCATCTTATGTTTGGGTTCCTGTTCGCGCCTCCACTATGCTGGTTCTAAGCGAACAAAAAGACAATAGCGCGCATTAAGTGTTAGTTGGAGTGCAGGGCCCGTGTCCCTCATGCCGGAAAGTCGCTATCTCAAGACTTTAGGGCCCTGTGAAATTAATTATTCTCGCGGTCTCTTGGGGCCGAACACTTGGTGAGGTGTGGCAGGTTAGTAGGCTTTCGGTGATGGGGTTTGAGTCGCCGGTTCTCATGGGGACACCCTGAGCGTCATGACCGTGTTGAAAACCGTGCCAAACCAGCCATCCGACCACCCATCCCTGTACGCCACGCTCACCCAGTGGGCCGATTTTTACCGTCGAGAACTCAGAAAGCCTTAATGCACTGAGGGCGATTATGCTGACACGGCCCATCGAGGCGCACACCAGAAAAAGAGAACAGAGATGGCAACTGCTTTGAATAGAAAGTAGACATTGGGTCAAACAAAGACTTCCTCCGACCAGCTTTGGAGAGGAGGGCTCAGCTCGGCTGGTCAAGGCGCGCAACTCTGTACTTACAACCTTGTTAAGGATAGAACTTGCGAAGAAGCTCTATGTTTTGCGAATTCGCCAACTCCTCCCCATCCTTAGTGGCCAACCTGACCGCCCCGGGGCGAGAGACTGAGACCACCTTAAAGGGGCCCTCCCACTGGGGAGACAGTTTGTGCAACCCGGCATGTGTCTGGATTCTGCGCAAGACCAGGTCGCCAACTGCCAGTGTACTGCCTGAGGCTCTGCTGGTACCGAGCAACCGCAAGGCCGCGCGATCCCGTACTTCTTCCAGGAGGTTGACGTCCTCTCGACGCAGATCTTCCTGGGCTTCCTCGGTGAACGCCGCCACGCGTGGTGACCCCAAGGCCAGCTCCGAGGGTAGGACCGCCTCCGCGCCGTAGACCAAGAAAAAGGGAGTTTCCCCGGTGGCCCGGCTGGGGGTGGTACGAAGCGACCACATCACCGCCGGGAGCTCTTCAGTCCACAGGGCTCTGCGCCTGTGGAGTCGTTCAAACGCCCTGGTCTTGAGGCCCTTCAGCACCAGCGCATTGGCCCGCTCAACTTGACCATTACTCCTTGGGTGGGCTACCGAGGCAAAACAGACCTTGGTGCCCATTTCTTCACAGAAACCCAAGAAAGCAGCGCTGGTGAACTGTGTGCCGTTGTCGGTGATGATGCAGTTGGCGACCTCGAAGCGGGCGAAGATTCCTTGCATGAATTTGATCGCAGCGGCGGCTGTGATTGTCCTTACTGCTTCAGCTTCCACCCATTTGGTAAACTTGTCAATGGCGACGAACATATGGGTGTAGCCCCCTGTTGCCCGCGGGAACGGGCCCAGGATATCCAGCCCCCAGACCGCGAAGGGCCAGGAGAGCGGGATGGTTTGCAGAGCTTGGGCTGGTCGGTGGATCTGCTTGGCATGGAACTGGCACGCCTCGCACTTCCTCACTAGCTCTCAAGCATCCTGGAGGGCGGTTGGCCAATAGAACCCTTGGCGGAAAGCCTTTCCCACCATCGTTCGACTGGACATGTGGCTCCCGCACACGCCTCCATGGATATCAGAGAGCAGACTGCTCCCCTCTTCCCGAGTGATGCACTTCAGAAGAACTTCGTTTCTACCCCGGTGGTAAAGGTCCCTGCCCACCAGGGTATAGCACTTGGCCTTTCGTGCTATCTTCTCTGCTGATGCATTATCGTCGGGGCACACTTGATCCTGCAGGTAGGCCAGGATCGGATCCATCCATGTGCCTTCCCGGTCAAGTGTGGCAACCACAGGGTGATCACCCGGGTACTCTGCCTAGCCTGGCGTTTCCGTCGGTACTGCTTTCCCTTTCGGAACGAGGGCTGAAGCAGCGTCACCATCGCCCCCACCAGAAACGGGGGCTGCGATGGACGGTCGCGGAAGCCTTTCTTCAAAGACTCCGACCGGAACAGAAGATCTTGTCGAGGCGAGCTGCGCGAGCTCGTTCGCCAAGTAATTGTCACGCCGGGGGTTATGGGTATACCCCAGCCCGTCGAAATGTCACTCCATCTTTCTGACTTCTGCCAAGTACTCCGCCATGACGGGATCAGAGCTGGAGAACTCCTTTCTCTCCTGGTTGACAACTAGCGACGAGTCGCCCTTGACTTGTAGACACCGAACACCGATGGCCGCGGCGGCGCGAAGCCCCGCCAGCAAACCTTCGTACTCGGCGATGTTGTTGGTGTACTTGAAGTCCAGGACAACCACGTACTTGAGGAGGTCCCCGGTTGGGGAAACCAGGAGGACCCTAACCCCGCGCCCTCGAGCCTGAAGGAGCCGTCAAAGTATAGTGTCCAGGGGGAGGGCACAGGGGTTTCCTCAGTCTCGGACTCGGCAGGAGTCCACTCAACAACGAACTCCACCAGCCTTTGACTCTTGATTGCCGTGCGGGGGACAAACTTGAGACCGAACTCTCCCAGCTCCACAGACCACTTGGCAATGCGGCCTTCAGCTTCGCGGTTGTGGAGAATCTCGCGTAAAGGATAGGCGGACACCACCGTGATCTTCTGAGCCTGCGGGTACCTTGTTTCTGCATCATGTAGCACCTTGCTGACGTAGTAAACTGGCCGGTGGACCCCTTCACGCTCCGCCACCAGTGCTGCGCTCACAATTGCTGGACTGGCCACCACGTACAACAGCAGCGGCTCGCCCGGCTCGGGGGCGACCAGCACCGGAGGGGAGGAGAGGTATTGCTTCAATTCTTCAAGTGCTTGCTACGCTTCAGTAGTCCACTCGAAGGAGTTGGTCTTCTTTAGCAGCTTGAAGAAGGGGAGGTTCTTTTCCCCCAGTCGGGCTATAAAGCAGCCGAGAGAGGCCAGGCGACCAGCTAAACACTGAACTTGTTTGAGCCTTGTGGGTGGCTGCATGCGCTCGATGGCCGTGATTTTTTCCGGGTTGACCTCGATCCCACGGTTGGAAACGAGGAACCCAAGCAGCTTCCCAGACGACACACCGAACGCACACTTCTCAGGATTCAGCTTCAAACAATACTGCCGGAGGTGGGAGAAAGTTTCCTCTAAATCTTCAACAAGCCCATTAGTCTTTTTGGTCTTTACTACCAAGTCATCAACATATACTTCAAGATTTCTTCCAATTTGCGACCGAAATATAGTGTGCATAGCGCACTGGTAGGTGGAGCCAGCGTTCTTCAACCCAAAAGGCATTCGGATGTAGCAGTACACGCCTAGAGGGGTCACAAAAGCAATCTTCTCTTCGTCTTCCTGCGCCATGCTAATCTGGTGGTAGCCGGAGTAGGCGTCTAGGAAGCATAGGACCTCGCACCCCGCTGTGGAATCGACGACGATATCTATCCGTGGCAGGGGTACGGGTCCTTGGGGCAAGCTTTGTTGAGGTTGGTGAAGTCCATGCACATCTGCCATGTTCCGTTTGACTTTTTGACAACTACAGGGTTGGCCAGCCACTCGGGATATGCTGCCTCCCGTACAATCTTCGCTTGCAGCAAATTTTCCACCTCGTCCCGAATTGCATCCTGCCGCTCTGGTGCCTTCCTCCGGACCTTCTGCCGGACTGGGTGCACTCCGGGAAGCGTCGCCAATCGGTACTCGATCACCTCCCTAGGGACCCCGGTCACTTCAGATGGTTCCCAGGCGAACACATCTAGGTTAGACCAGAGGAAGGTGACGAGCGCGTCTTCCTATTTGGTGCCGAGGCTGGCACCGATCTTCACAACCCTCCCAGAGCCGTCCTCGCCCATGGAGACCACCTTAACCTCACCCGATGGACCAGGTGAGGCGCGGGCCCTGACCGGAGGGAGCTCTGGGCAATCGTCCTCCTCTCGAGCTGAGAAGGTTGTGCCAGCCAGGTCCTGCACCTGCTTGCTGAGGCGTAGGGCTTCCAGCCGATCCACCTTCACGGTAATTGGGCCTCCGGGCCCGGGGATCTTCATTATCATGTAGGCGTAGTGCGTGGCCGCCATGAACTTGACCAGAGCTGGCCGGCCAAGCAACGCATTGTAGGGAAGGTCGAAGTCCGCAATATCAAAGTTAATTGTCTCTGTCCAGAAGTTTTCCACACTTCCAAACGTGACATGCAACCGGACCTGCCCCAGGGGTGTCAAGCCCACTCCAGGGGCGACTCCGTAGAAGAGGGGGGCCGGACGCAACTCCTCATAAGGAATTTGGAGTGCCTTGAACGCCCCCACAGACATGAGGTTGATAGAGCTTCCTCCATCCACCAGCACCCGCCCGAGTCTCGCGTTCTGGACCGTGGGGGAAACCACGATCGGGAGATGGCCCGGGCCTGCGATGCTCTCCGAGTGGTCGACCTGACTGAAGGTGATCGGCTCCTCCGACCACTTCAATAGCCTGCTCGCCCCGAGAGTTGGTACGGTAGCGCACACCTCTCTCACCTCTCGCTTGTACTGCGAGTTTGAGGAGTAGGTGGGGGAGCCACCATGGATGAACGCCACCGTGTGCTCTACTTGCTGGAAAGCCAGTGGAGCAGGGTCTTCATCTGCGTCGTCGCGGTCGTCTTCATGGCGCTCCTTAAGCCGCTGCTCCACCAACTTGGACACGACCTGGCAATCCGCCAAGTCATGTCCATTGGTCCTGTGGATGGGGCAGTAAGGTCTGCCCCCATCGTCTTCTCGGCGGGGGGACCGGGGATCCCCGCGGTCACCTCGCTGGCCTCGGCGATCACCCCTCTTGTCCCGACGGTCACGCTTCTGGGGCTTGTCCACCGGCTCAGTGACTAGGACATCTCCCGCGCCGATCTCCTTGCGCTTCTTATTCTTCTTCTTGTGCTCGGAAGCCTTTGAGGTTCCCGCCTCACTGTGGCCAGACGTCCCTGCCATGCGCTCTCCGGCCTCCGCTGCCCTGGCGCACTTGTGGGCCAGGGAAAACAGCTTGGGGGTGGTCGAAACAGTGCGGGTAGCCATCTTCTCCCGCATCTTCTGATCTCGGACCCCCATCCGAAAGGCGATAATCACCGATTGCTCGGAGATTCGGGGGATCGTGTTTCAGCAGTGGCTGAACCGTCGAATGAACTCCCTTAGGGACTCCCCCTTCGTCTGCTCCAGGGCATGAAGGTCGTCCTCCACGCCCGGCTGAGTGTAGGAGCCCTGAAAGTTGGTGACGAAGATGTCGGATAATTCCTCCCACGAGTGCACGGAGCCTCGAGGGAGGTTCAACAGCCAGGAGCGGGCGGAGCCCGTCAACGACATCGGGAGATAGTTGGCCATGATCTTCTCAGACCCTCCTGCGGCACGCACCACCGTGGTATAGATCTGCAGGAACTCCTCCGGGTTGGTGGTGCCATCGTACTTCTCAATGGACGCGAGGCGGAACCTCTCCGGCCACGCCGCTTGGCGTAGGCGGAGGGAAAATGCCTGGCATCCCACGTTGTACGGGGAGCAGCGCCGCCCGCCCGCCCCTCGGCCTCGGGACGGAGTTGAGGGGTGCGAGTCTACGCTCTCCCTGGAGCCAGGTAGCGAGGTCTCCCCTCGTCCGCTTGACATCGGGTAGCCCTCATGGTGCTGCTCCAGCGCACAACGCCCCCTAAGGACGTACCGCAAATCAGCACCGCGCTGGGACCTTCTTTCGTCCAAGCGGGCCGTCAGATCCCCACGGCTCCCCGCCGGCTCGGGGGGACCATGGGAAGAAGTGGGAGCATGTGCACGTCCCCCTGTACCCGAGGGGGCTGCAACCTGTGCACCCTTTCCTTTGTCTCGGCACTCTCGACAGGGAAAAGTTGTGACCGTGCAGCTAGAGGCTTGCGCGTCGGTCGCGCGCGTGCCCTGCCGCCCGACGCCGGAAGCCCCCGGCCGATTCACCGCCTCCACCTGCTGTTGGGCGGCATCCACTAGGCGGGCGATGTCCCATGGGGCGGCTGGGGTTTCACCCCCTAGTGCAACCGGGGGGTGATCGAGGAGCAGCCAGGCCGCATGGAGATTCCGCACTGGGGTGTCGTGTCCCATCAGGAGACGCCGCCGGACAGGCTGGCCTCCTTGCGCAGAAGCACCACGCGTCCCTCCCCGGACGGAACGACCCGGGGGGTCCGACGCCCTAGGCGAGTGCCGGGACCGGCCGCGAGCGCTGCTCTCCTCATGTAGACCATCTTGCTTGGAGCGAGAGGCTGCCATGCTGATGATCGTCGAAGCTTCTTGCAAGCTTCGCAAGAAGATGGAAGAAGGAAGAACAACCCGCCATTGAGCCCCCTACCTAGCACGCCACTGTCAGCGTATAAGCTAACAGATCCCTTCCCAGACGGGGTGTAAGAAGTCCGAATGAGGGGCTTTCGTGGAGATTGCTCCAGACGCAGCGGAAAGAGAACGAACGAAGTTCACAAGAAGAAGACACCCGTGCTTATCCAGGTTCGGGCCCTCCGCACGAGTAAAAGCCCTAGTCCTGCTGGGGTTGCTATGGATTATGCTATTGGGGAAATCACTCAAACAACCTCCCTGGGACCAGCCAGTTTCCAAAGATGAACTAGCTGAGAAGAGGAAGAAGAATTAACCGAACCCCCTCTCCCATGCACCCCAGCTCCCTTTTATATCTGGGTTGGCTGGGGCGCATGGGGTTTACAAAAAGGCAGTCTCTTGAATACACTGGGCAGGCTGCAATTAATGCGCCTGTCACTGTTCTGGCAGCACACTTAATGCCTTCGCACAACCGTCCTCTTCTCCGCTTCGGGCCCCGCGCCTACCGGCGTCGCCCGCTCTACCGGAGTGGGAAATTGCACCCTGACGTCACTTGTCATTATGGCGTGCGTTGGGAACACACGCCGCCATACTGTGGCCTGCATTACCCCCATTTAATGCGCACGATACGCATTAAATGCCTTTGACCTCCCGCGCGGCCGCACAGGCCGCTAAGTGGCCTCGGGAACTGAGCGCCAGCGGCGTGGCCTGGTCGCCACCTGCCAGCTGGCGACCACACAGCTGACCGCCAGCGGCGTGGCCTGGTTGCCACCTGTCCGCTGGGCGATCACACAGCCGACCGCCAGCGGTGTGGCTTGGTCGCCACCTGTCCACTGGGCGATCACACAGCTGACCGCCAGCGGCGTGGCCTGGTAGCCACCTGTCTGCTGGGCGATCACACAGTTGACCGCCAGCGGCGTGGCCTGGTCGCCACCTGTCCGCTAGGCGATCACACAGCTGACCGCCAGCGGCGTGGCCTGGACGCCACGTGTCCACTAGCGGCTCTTACTAAAGTGTAGTGGGCACCCTGGTGTAGAATACACCGATAAGGCTGGATATACAAATTGATGTGTGCTTGTGTGCTCATTTTCAAGCTTCCCATGTGCTTCATATCAACAAACCGTCAAGCGAATTTTTAGGTATTTCCATAGTAGTCAAGATTTGGCATTTGGCTTTCTACTTCCTCATGCATTAGTTTCAGAGCTTTCTCTGATGCTGATTTTGGAGGATGTAGAATTGATAGAAAAAGTACATCTTGTTCATGCCACTTCTTGTGTAATTCTCTTTCTTGGACATATTGTTATTAGATTTCACTTTCTCAGAGATCATGTAGAAAAAGGAAATATTGTGCTTCACCATATGGATACTGAACATCAATTGGCAGACATTTTCACAAAACCTTTGTCTTCTTCTCGTTTTGCTTTTATTCGAGGAGAACTTGGGATTGTTCATCCAATGGGTTTATTTTGAGGGGGAGTTTTCCTTGCCAACTTTTTACTTGATGAGCTTACTTTATAATATTTCATTATATATTATGTAATTAAGCTGATATATGATAATCTAAATTGTCTCACTTGAACTAAAAATGACATTGCGGAATTTCTTGATCTGACTGCTAAATACTCTGCGATATCTTATGCTTCTAGGCTTGATATTGAATCTTCTTGACAAATTTGGGCTATGGAACAAGTGTGTTTTCAGCTTTACTCTTTCATAAGACATTTTAATCACTTTTGCATGTTTACAATCAAAGAAAAGATAAAGAAAAGGGAATCAACAAAAAAAAAGGTTGTTAAAAGCAAATGCCTCAAGTTATATGCTTTAGGCATGTTTTTCCTAAAAAGATAAGATGTATGCTTCAAGCATGCCATTCCCTCAAAGATAAGATGTATGCTTCAAGCATGCCACTCCAAGGAAATAAAAGAAGTATGCTTCAAGCATGCCACATGCAGTTTATTATTTAAAGATTAAATTGGTTTACTAGATTGGAGTTGAAACTACTTGCTCGCCCTAAGTTGTTAGTTGCTTCAATTTTGAGCCTTGCTTTTCTGCTGAGATCATGCTTAGTACTTGGCTATAGTTGACTGAATTGAGGTTGAGATGCATGTCATTCCCTAACTTGTTAAAATCACATTAAGTTCATGTATTTTACATATTATGTGATATATAAGGTTTTATGATTGAATGAGCTCATCTTTTCCTATCTTGGCACTCCTTTGTTTCTCCTTGTGAAATAATTGCTACAGGGAATATTTTGAACATGTTGCTACAGGGAATGAGATGCATGTCAAAGGGGGAGAAGTTTTTGGTATTTCGAGAATTTTGGGAGAAATTTGGAGAATTTTAGAAATTTTGGGCACATTGCACATTCACACACATTTTTCTTCTTAGGGGGAGATTTTTCATATTTTCACCTAGGAGTTTGTTACTTTGCATATTGGTCAAAGGGGGAGTTTCTGTGTTTTCTCACTTTGGTTTCTTGTGTTAGCCCTTTGGATCTCAAAATCTTTTGTAAAGAGAATGCTAATGTACAATTCTAAGTGGTGTTGCCAATGTTTTCATCAAGGGGGAGATTGTGAAATCATGTTCTAAAAAATTGGCTTAGAATTGAATTTGCAGGATATGTTTTGTACATATGCATGTTGTTCTTTTAGCGCCGGACTGAATTTCACAAAAACAGTAAATTTTGCATTAGCACCGGACCAAAGTTTCAAAAAACAGTAAGTTCCCATTTTACGCCGGACCGCTTGCGCTGGACCAAACTTTTGGTCTGTGGTGAACGGCATCTACGCCGGACCAAAATTTGCTCTTAAGCGCCAGACCAAGTTTTCTCAGTTGGCGCCGGACCATGTTTTCGCATCTACGCTGGACCAAAGTTTTGGTCCGTCGTGAACGGCGATTTGAAAGTTTTTTTTCATGTGTTCGCCGGACTAATTTTTGTTTAGTCCGTCGTGAACATGTTTTGTGCCGGACCAAGTTTTACAAAAACAGTAAGCTTCTATGTTATGCCAGACCATGCACGTTGGACCAAATTCTTCGTCTGTCATGAACGCATTTTGAGCATTGTTTTTGCATGCACGCCAGACCAAAAATTTGGTCCGTCGTGAACGTGTTTTTGAACATGTTTTCTTTGAATTGAACCGAGACTTCCGCATGTACGCCGGACCAAATATTTTGTCCATCATGAGCTGTGCTGGACCGATGTTTGGTCCGTCGTGGATGGATTTTTTCAAGGGTTTTGACTCCTTTGTGTGCCGGATCATTGTTTGGTCCGTCGTGAATGGTTTTTTGCTCGAGGTTGATTTTTGTGATTTTGAAAATTGTTTGGTGATTGACCAGTGGTTATGAAATCTGTTTGAATTTCATAATGCATGTTTTGAACTTATTCAATGCTCGTGTGAGTAGTTGCATGGACTAATATTGAGTCAAGTCGCGGAGTTGTGCTCGAAGAATTTTGTGTTTTGTTCATGTGCAGGTATTGCTCGAAGGCGAACGTGGTCGATGACGGGACCGGAACTAGGTTCAAGGAGGAACTGAGGTTCGGGACTAGGTTCAGGGAGGAACTAAGGTCTTGGTGGTCAAGGATGTCATGCGGGACGTTCGGGCTAAGAGAATGATGCACACGAAGAATGGTTAGTCACGTGAGTATGGCATGGTGGCCATACGCGTGCAAGAGTTGTTAGTCACGTGAGTATGGCTGGGTTGCCATACGCGTGCAAGAGTTGTACTCGGCCAGGTTGGGCCAAGTAGAGTTGTGTTGAATACATACTCTTTCTAGGATTAGGAGTGGGACTCCTTTTAGGATTAGGATTAGGAGTAGGAATTGTATTCAGGGCTCCTTGTGTTTTGCTCCTTTAAATAGGAGGGGTTGTCTCCTGTTGAAGGGCATCAGTTAGAGCTTTAGGGTTTGTACTCTTTTGATTGGAGTACTTTAGACAAAAATAAATAAAGATCAATTCTTCTAGATCCTTTGCATGATACAGTAATCGCGAAGCTACAGTGCACACGTTGCTACAGTGTTTCCTGTTTTGGTCCTTGTTTGCATGCTTGTTCTAATTCTACATTTGTTTTTGTTCTTTGAGTTTCTTCTTGATTTGATCCATCAAAAACCTTTATAGGGTATTTATTTAGAGTTCCTTGAAGTTTAGTTGATTAATCTTTTGTCGTTCTTGATTAATCTACAAGTTTTGATTAGATCAGTTTTCGTCATCTTCTGTCGTAGCAAGCTTGCGAGGTTCATAACTTTTGATCCGTAAGTCTGATCGAGCTAATTCTTTTTGGGTTCAATTCGTATTGGAATCTATTTTCTAGTATCCAAATTTAAGATTGATTCGACGGTTCAATCTTTGGGAACTCACATTTTACCGAACATCTTTCAATCTGTTTTTGTCGAATACGAGGCAATTATTTGGTTCCGTTTTGGGGTGAACTTTTTGTAGATCAAGAATTTGATTTTAGCTTCCGCACAATCGTTCACCCCACTCTAATTGCTATATTCATATACTTCGATCCTACACATCTACTATGTATGAGATGCACTGATGACACACAAGAATGTAACATTCTCACAGTGTTTCATTGTGTGTCTATCTACCCCATGTTCTTCAACATGTGCTGACAATGTATTGATGATATCTCCATATCCCATGATCTATGAAACATGATCATCGATCAATACATGTGTTGATGTATTCATCGTTGTCCACTACGATGATATCCGATCAGAGATACTTACATAATTATATCAATGAGTAGAGAGTTTTATAAGCAAGTCACATACCTACTGATCAATATACTGATATACACTCATTAGACCAATAATCATATTATTATTCATAAACATAGTCATGTTACAATCATCTATATGACTGCCTCAAGGGCATAACACTAACACGTAACACATTCGCTTACAAGTTGCAACCTTATTATATTACCATCTCCATGGTGACCTTCACATCCATGTCGGAGCGAGCCCGAGCTATTGTCGCTGGCACGGTCGACACCGCATGAGACCAAGGCCCTCTCCGACCTCGACAACCAGCGGATGCTCCGGTACTACAAGAGACGGTCACCGGGTTCTACCGCAGCAACAACAACAAGCCGGATAACTCGGCCAAGGCCATCAAAGTGGCCGCCGAGGAGGCGTTGGTGTACTACAATCCCATCGCCGGCCGGCTCAAGGAGGCCGCCGGAGGGAAGCTCGTGGTGGACTGCACGGCGGAAGGTTTTGTGGAGGCCCGTGCGGACGTGAGGCTGGAGGAGTTCGGTCCACCGCTGTTACCGCCGTACCCGTCACTACTATACAATCCCTCATCACACACGGTTCGTAAATCACATGACAGACGGTTTTCCGACAGTCTGATACAGACTGTATCAGACTGTCAGCGATGACTTTATAGTCATCATAGACGGTTTTCCCACCGTCTGTGAACAATATCATCACAGACAGTTCCAAATCACAACCGTCTGTAATAATCAATTTATCACAGACGGTTCCAACAAGGAACCGTCTGTGATGATGGATATATCATAGACTGTTGTGGTTTGGAACCATCTGTGATGATTCATATATCATAGACGGTTCTGGTTTGGAACCGTCTGTTAAGATGATATATCACAGACTGTTCTGGTTTGGAACCGTCTGTGATGATCCATATATAACAGACTATTGAAAACTAATAACCGTCTGTGATAAATGGTTTATCACAAACTGTTCTAGTTTGGAACCGTTTGTGATGTTGATTTTAGATTTTCTACAATTTCACTTAATTGGCTAGCCTCAGCAAATGCTAGCCAACTACAGTGTAGCATCACCAATATATATATTATGACATACATTTCAGAAATGAACTCGATCGGGGCACGCAATACAACATACAACGCATCCATTTTAGAAATAAACTTTGATCGCACATTACAATGTACACCTCATCTATTTCAAAAATAAACTCACATATTCGCCAATTGAATTCGGAACTACAACCGACAAATTCACACCACAAGGTTCACAAATTAATCCAAATGGAAGTCTTGCAAATTCACAACTCATCAAGCTTGGTTTGCGTGGAATTCGCTAGTTGGATTAATGACATCACGATTCAAAAAGGCACAGAGTTGTCCTCCAATACTTAGCAGGTCAGCCTGTTCCAATGCAAGTTCAGCGCATTGCCACCTCTGCCAATGGGAAGAGTAAAGTCTTTGCGTGTATAAAAAATAAATAAGTGGAAAAAAATGGTTCAAGATTGAGAAACCTCTAAGTCATTGGTCTTCTTTGTACCAATGAGGAGTTGCATGTTGTGGCAAACGTAGAACCCACATAGGTTTTTCCTACTGGCTACTGGTGGCACTGCTAAAATATAAATAGATTAATTAGTTCGAAGGTTCCATTATGGATTGTGTGAAGGATTAAATATTGCATACTAGCGGATACCGGAAAGTTATGAATATGCTTCAGCCTTGCTGTGTCCGGCTTGCATGCCCCTCTGTGAGGTTTGTAGATATTGAATGACATGTCGATTAAATTTTTAATAGGCACCAAGTTGTGGGTGCCGCCCTTTCTGGAATCAAGGTAAATTACCTTGTTCTTTCTTGCTATAATTACAAGTATAACCCTTTCTGGAATTTTTCTAAGCATTTTGCTATTTTTCTTAATTTATTTGAATTTGTAGAAATTATTTTAAATATTTAATCGCAGGAAAACCCTATCAGGTTTCACTATTCCTCCACCCGAGCCAAACTCGACTCTGTCTCGAGTCTGACCTGAGCAGGACCGACCGAGCCAAACCCTATTCGCGTGCGACCGTTGGATTGATATCCAACGGTTAGGATTGAGCCACGTTTGCACGTGCCTTGCACCGTTGGATCGAGATCCAACGGCTGTGTCCGTGTCCGCGTGTGTCCGAGCGTGTGGCCTTCGGATTGAGCTACGTGGATGGCTGAGATTGCGCCACGTCGCCTCTCCGTGTCCGAGCCAGACTCCGCCGCCCTGTACCGGCCTTGCCGCGGAATCCGTGTGTATCTCAATGTGGCGGTATTTAATGCGCGGGTGCGTTCCCGAGGATCGCCTTCATCTTGCGCAACTTCTGCCCTAGCCGCCACCGCTCGTAGAGCTCCATCATGCCCACGATTGCTCGCCGTAGTTAATTAGGGTTAGTTTTCGATTTTGGTAAGTTCCCGCCGCCGTCCGCCATGTTGGTGCCCAGATCCGAGACTGTCGCGATGAGCCGCGCTTGGGAGTACTATTCATCTCGCCAGATTCGCGCCCAAACGCCATTGTCCGTGTCGTCGTCCCCAGCTCCGCCACGACATCGCCGCAACCCGTGAGCTCTATCAGCCGTCCCATCAAGATCCAAGGGACCAGGTTCGTCCACATCACCCCGTACGACATCCACATTACGATTTTTAGATCTAATATCAACCGTTGGATCTAGCTCCAACATCTCAGATTAAGCCACGTAACCTCTTTGACCGCACCGTGCTAGATTAGATCTCAGTCGTTAGATCTAGATCGTACGGTTAGAAGTGAACCGCATTGTAGCATTAGATGCGATCCCAGCTGTTCGATCGAGATCGAACAGTGTAGATTGAGCCACGTGTCGACCACCGGGACATGCCATGTCGCCTCTCGATGATGCGTAAACCCGATCAAATCTCGACCGTCCGATCCAAATCGCACGGTCCAGGTTGAGCCATGTAGTTCCAACCAACGGCCCAGATCGTGCCACGTGGTCGGGAGCCAAAGTGCCGCGGTCTGCACCGGCGACGCTCGGTTGTCGCTGACGTTAGTGATGACATCAGCACGGGCCCGCGTGTCAGCGTCTGGCCCAACCGTATTATGATGTCATCCGTGACGTCATGATGACGTCACAGTGGGGCCCAACTGTTAGAGCCGTTCGACCGAGCGCGATGACGTCATTCGAGTGGGTCCCACTTGTTTGTGACACGTGTAACTGTGGATCGGGTCCATAGTGGACCGAGCCTGAGACGTGGACCGGGGCTGTAGACCGGATGATGAAAGCATGACGTCATAATTCGATTTCTCTTTAGATAAATAATTTGGTGGAAATTCAAAATCCCCGCTGATGCAATGCTGATGTCATAATCGGATTTTACAATAGAATAATAAATGAATCAATTCGGTTTATTCTTTTATTTGATTTTTCAAACTTCTAATAGCTATAACTTTTTGCGTTTTAACTCCGATTTGGGCGATTCAAATTTCTAAAAATTTGTAAAATTATGCTCTTCCTGTTTATGAATTTTATTTGAATTTTTGGACACTTTTTGTCTGCTGTTTAATTATATATTTCTATTTGCGTACGTTACGGATAGACGTTGAAATGCCCGAAGGCTTTGAAGGTGAAGTTTTGACCAAGGAGCTAGCTCAAAACCCTAAACAAGTGCCTTTTGAAGGCAATTTATGCTTTGATCATATTGTTCCCACTTTTGAAAATTAATTTGATTCAAATTATTGCATGATAATTTAATTAGGAAATGCTTTAGTTAATTCTAGAAATTAGTTAAATGCCCAATTGTTGTATACCACCTTGACATAAATAATTGTATGCTATGGCCCCTTGTCACCCTAGTTGTGGAATATTTAGTTGGACATTATTAAATTGCCAACAAGGGTATTTAGACCATTGTAGTGAAATGCTTAGCCCCGCTACGTAGTCATGACATGATATTGGATAATTACATGTTAACATTGACTTAATGAGATATGGAACCTGTTTTGGAGAAGTGTCATGTGTTATTAATGATGATGTTGATGGCACGTGGTGCATGGTAATCAATTGGGAGTTTGATAAATGCTTTATACAGGGGCAAGTGGCAAGAATGATTTGATGGGCCATGAGTGGCACCGGGAAAGTCATTTTGGCTGTTCGGCAGTCTTGCCTTGGTCACCCTAAGGACTTAACCTTGCAAGCCTTTGAACCGAGTCAAACGTGCAACCACATGTCCGGAATGGGACGGACCTAGTTGATTAAGTTGCTAATAACTTGCTTGTGGAACCTCGGGGTGTCAACTATACCTTTTATGTAGTTGTACAGGGGAGTGTACCGGGGCGATGGCTAGGTACCCATCTAACAGTTAGTTGGCCTAGACTTCGCCTTTGTTAAGGGAAGGGCTAATGTGCAACAACCGGGGAGGTCCACTTGAGTAGTTAGAGGCTTCCGAAAGACTTTGTTACGGACACTCGCCTTTGTGGTGTTTGGCTGTATAACGTCTACAGAGTGTACAACCTATTTGAATAGCCGAGTCCACGGTATTGGACACTGCTCGGGGATTACAGTCAAGGGTTAGACTTTCATGAAAACAACTTAGTTTCTTTGGGAAATGCTTGGGTTTGAAATGGTGAATTGGACCTAGGATTGGAAAATGTTTTACTTGAGCTTCATTGTGAAAGTACTCTATTTATTACTGTTTTACTGCTTTGCAATCTATTACTGTATTTGCACCTGCTGCTTTACTACAAATGAACATGTTAGCCTATCCTTTCTAATAAGCTATGCATGTAGAATATTAGCTTGCATTCTGTGCATGACTTGCTGAATACCTAGTACTCACCCTTGCCACAATACAATATCAGTTGAAGAAGAGTCGACGCTAGCTTTCGACGAGGAATTCCAGGAGGAGCCGACGAACTAGGGGCAAGCCTAGTTAGTTGCCTATGGCATATTGGTTGGTGCCATGTGTTTTCTTTATATTCCGCTGCAATAGATTATTTTAATAAGTTTTTCGCCTTGCGAGGCGTACTTTTGTAACTTGCCATAAGGTCAAGCAACTAGTTTGGCCTAATTAATTAAAGTACTTTACTATTTCATTGAGTATGATTGTGATATATACCGATGTTGAGACTGTGTGCACTAGCGTGATCCTAGACTAGTGCTGAATACACAGAGGGTCCAGGTTTGCAAATTTGGGTCCCGACAGAGGTGGTATTAGAGCCATATTGACTGTAGGCCTACCCATAGTTAGAATGGTCATAGTGAGGATAAAATTATTGTCGGGACCCCGAATTTGCAAATCCGGACCCTCTGTGTATTCAGCACTAGTCCAGGAACGCGCTAGTGCACACAGTCTTAACATCGGTAAATATCACAATCATACCACTCGATACTAATAAAGTACTTAATTAAATAGTCAAACTGGTTACTCGACCTTATGGTCAAGTTACAAATATATGATTCGCAGGCTAAACTTATTCAGAGAGAAATAATAGCAGCGGAAAATCAAATAACTTCGTGGCGCCATCCAGTATACCACAGGCAACTGACTGGGCTCGCTTCCTAAGTAGACGGTTCCTCGTGGAGCTCCTCCTCCAAAGCTGGTGTAATCTCCTATTCAACTGGTGTTGTAGGGTGGCAAGGGTGAGTACTTGGTACTCAGCAAGTCATGCACAAAATGCAGCTAATATACTACATGCATGGCTTAATACAAAGGAGTGGCTCAAGGTATTTTTGCAGTAAACAGCATTTGACAAGTAATATAAGTAGATTCGAAAGCAGTAGAAACAAGTAAAGCATAGATAACTTTTCAAGAAGTTTAACAACCATCTTTCCCATCCTAATCCACATTTCTATCAACATCATTATTAATCCAACCCAACCTTTCAAACCCAAGTTATTTTTGAGAAAATCTAACCCTTGACTGTAATTCCCGAGCGATGTCCAATACCGCGGACACGGCTATTCGAATAGATTCTACACTCAGCAGAGGTTATGCACTTTACCCACAAGATACAGTCAAACACCACAAAGGCGAGTTCCCGTAACAAAGTCTTTCGGAAACCTCTAACAATACAAGTGGTCCTCCCCGGTTATTGCGCACTAACCCTTCCCTTAGCTAAGGCGAAGTCTAGGCCAATCAACCGTTAGATGGGTACCTGGCCTCAGCCCCGGTACGCTCCCCCGTACAACTTACACAAAGGGTGTAGTTGACCTCCAGAGGTCCCACAGGTACGTTATTAGCAACTTAGTCAACTAGGTCCGTCCCATTACAGACATGTGGTTGCACGTAAGACCCAGTTCAAAGGCTTGCAAGGTTAAGTCCTTAGGGTGACCAGGGCAAGACTACCCGAAGAACCAAACCAACATTCCCAATGCCACAACTGGCCCACCTTATTATTCTTGCCACATGCCCCGGTCGAAAAACTATTTATCAAACCCCAGTTGATTACCATGCACCACGTGCCATCAACATCACATGATACCTTTCCAAAACAGGTTCAATATATCATTAAGTCAATATTAACATTTGTTTGTCCAAAATCATGTCAGGAGCACGAGTGTGTCTAAGCAAAGATACTACAACGGTCTAAAACCCATGTTAGCAAGTTAATAATGTCCAACTAGTAAACCAAAACTAGGGTGACAAGGGTCATGGCACATATTTAAATAATCAAGGTGTCATACAAAGAATTTGGTACTTATCTAATTCCCAAATTTAAATAAAGTATTTTCTAATTGAACTAGCATGCAATAGGTTAAATCAAAATAGATTTCGAAATAGGATCAACATGGTCAAAGCACAACTTGCCTTCAAAAAGTACTTGTTCTTGGTCTTGAGTTGGATCCTGAGTCAATACTTCTCCTTCGAATCCTTCCGGCACTTCAACGTCTACTCGTAAAGCGTGCAAATAGCAAATACACAAATAAACAATAGGCAAAAGTGTTCAAACATCCAAATAAAATCCATAAACAGAGAGAACATAATTTTATGAATTTTTAGAAACTGGAATCGTCAAATTTGGAGTTAAAACGCAAAAGTTATGATTATTTAAAGTTTAAATAATCAATTAAATAATTTTACAGAGAAAAACTTTAGTCCAAAAATTAAATAAAATTCATATTTAGGTAGGTCTCAATTTTATACAAATTTAGAAATTTGAATCACTCAAATCGGAGTTGAAACGCAAAAGTTATAAGCGTTTGAAGTTTTGAAATTCAAATCAATTATTAAACCGAATTATTAAATCATTTTCTTTTTCGGAAAATCATTTATTGCGTCAGCCTGGACACGTGGCAACACGGGATTGGTCTGCTGACGTCAGCCGGTTCATGGACTCGGTCCACGCTTGGTTTGGGTCTACCGTGGACTCGGTCCACGACTCTATGTGTCGCTGACAGGTGGGTCCCCTCGGGTGACGTCATCGCTGACGTCAGCGGGGCTCAGCCCACGGTGCTGACAGGTGGGTCCCATGGGTGATGTCATTCTTGGCGTCGGCCGCACGGTGGGGACATTTGGCCGACATGCCCGCCATGACGTCGGCGTGACGTCATGGTGCGCTTGACCAGCCGCCGACACGGGCGGCCGGTCGTGTCACACACGCACGCTGCGGACGGCACTGACCGCGACGGTCAGCCTCCCCGGACGCGTGGCACAATCTCGGCCGTTGATTTGAAATTCAACGGCCCAGATTAGATCTGGCTCTCACGCGTTTGGGTTAACGCGTTTGATCTGGACCGTTGGATCTAGATCTAACGGCTGAGATTGGATCTAGGATTTTCAACGTGGAAACTCACCGGGGTGACGTGGCGTGATCTGGACCGTTGGATGGCGATCGGACGGCTGGTGGAGCTCGAACGACGGCGATGGCGTGCGGCGGCGCTGGCTTACCGGAGTCGAGGACGGCGACCACGGCAACGGCGTTGCGGGGCCCCTCCGGCGAAGTGAGAGGTAGCTCTGGGTGCGCCTTGACGCGAGGAGTCCGGATCTGGGCACAACGGCGGCGGAGGACGACGGAGATGACCGCAATCGGCAAAGAACCACGGCGGAGGGAAGAGGCAACTCCGGCGAGCGATTGCGGCTCAACGACGGCGGCTCAGACGACGTTGTCTAGGGCTACGGGTGCGCAATGAAGCGGCGATCCCGACACGGGTGGCGGCGCAATAAATAGGACCCTCGGCGTCCGTGAAACGCGCGGAATCCGAGGTCCTCTCCGTTGCGACGGCGGAGTCCGGCGGCGACACGGTTAGGGCGACGTGGCACGCGCACAGCCGTTGGATCGAGATCAGCGGTCGCGAGTTTGGGTCCGGTCGGACTTCGGCGGCTGGTGGCTCGGTCGGGCTCGGGCTCGGTGGCGTGGCTCAATCGTGGCCGTTGGATCAAGATCCAACGGCCACACTGTTAGGTTCCAAATGAGCGGGTTCGGCTTGACCACGGGCGCGGTCGGGCTCGGGTCGGACTCGAACTCGAGTCTGACTCGGGCTCGGTCGGATGAACAGTACTTGACCCGACTCGAATTTCCAGCGATTTAATATTTAAAATAATTTCTTGTAATTCATTTAATTCATTAAAAATAGCAAAATACTCAGAAAAATTTCAGAAAAATTCTGGAAAATATTTTAGGGTATTTGGGACTCAAATAAAATATTTCCAACAAAATTTTATTTGCAAAATTAAATTCTTTAATTATTTCAAAATGGAATAAATTCAAATATATTCCAAATAAATCCAAATAAATTCCAGAAAATTCCAAAAATTCACCAAAGTGCCAAATCACACATGAATCTAAGAAAAGCAAAATTTTGGGGTGTTACAAACCTCCCCCCCTTAATAAAATCTCGTCCCCGAGATTCAGGGCTTACTAAAGGAATAGGTTTGGAAACTCTTTCCTCAAATCCTCTTCGCGCTCCCAAGTCGCTTCGCTCTCTGCATGATTGCTCCACTGAACTCTACAGAAACGGGTTGACTTATTTCTGGTCTCTCGATCCATTGTGTCTAGAATCTTTACGGGATGCTCCTTGTAAGTCAAATCTTCTTGCAACTCAATTGACTCTAGCGGTGTCTGTTCCTCAGGAACTCGGAGACACTTCTTCAACTGAGACACATGGAATACGTCATGTACTCCTGCTAACGACTGTGGCAACTCCAGCTGATAAGCAACTTCGCCTCTGCGACTCAAAATCTTAAATGGTCCAACATAACGGGGTGTCAGTTTCCCTTTGGCATGGAACCTCTTAACTCCTCTGAGCGGCGTAACTCTGAGGTATACAAAATCTTCTGGTTCAAAACTCAAGTCTCGGCGACGGTTGTCAGCATAACTCTTCTGTCGTGATTGGGCTATCTTTAATCTCTCCCTGATCATGGCAATCTGCTCCTCAGCCTCCTGAAGAATATCTGGCCCAAAGACACGGCGTTCACCTGTCTCATTCCAGTTCAATGGCGTCCGACAGGGTCGACCATACAGTGCCTCAAAAGGTGACATCTGTAAACTAGCTTGGTAACTATTGTTGTAACTAAACTCGGCATATGGCAAACTCTTATCCCAAGAGGTGGCATAAGCCAATGCACAAGCTCTTAACATATCCTCCAGAATCTGGTTGACTCTTTCGGTCTGTCCATCCGTCTGTGGATGATAAGTCATCTTGAAGTTTAAACGGGTTCCCATGGCTTCATGCAACTTATTCCAAAACCTTGAGGTAAATTGGGTACCTCTGTCCGATACAATCCTCTTTGGCACTCCGTGCAAACAGACGATCCTGATCATGTACAACTCTGCTAATTTATCTCCCGAGTAGGTGGTCTTCACGGGGATAAAATGGGCTACTTTGGTCAAACGATCCACTATAACCCATATGGAGTCATAACCTCCTTGAGTCTTAGGCAAACCGGTAATGAAATCCATTCCGATTTCCTCCCACATCCACTCAGGTATTTTCAGCGGCTGTAGTAATCCTGCTGGTCTCTGGTGCATTGCTTTGACTCTCTGGCATACATCGCACAATGCAACATGCTCGGCAACTTCACGCTTCATGCTTGGCCACCAGAATCTTTCCTTCAAATCCTGATACATCTTGGCGCTTCCAGGATGAATTGAATACTTGGAGTCATGGGCTTCTTCCAAAATCAGTTGCCTTAGCTCCTTTTTGTTCGGCACACAAATGCGATCCTTCATCCATAACGTGCCTTGCTCATCCAACTTGAAGTCCTCTGCCTTGCCTTCCTCCTTGATGGACTTAATCCTACGGATCTTGTCATCATCCTTCTGTCCTTCTCGGATCTGGTCCTCTAGAGTAGGCTTTACTTCCAATGCGGCCAAGAATCCGCTAGGTACCACCTCAATCTTCATTCTCTGGAAATCCTCACATAGCTCATCCTGACTTGTGGCTAGCAACATGCTCATAGTATGGCTTTTCCGACTCAAGGCATCGGCAACTACGTTGGCCTTCCCGGGATGGTAATGGATTCCAACATTGTAGTCCTTGATCAACTCTAACCATCTCCTTTGCCTCATATTCAGATCCGACTGGGTGAATATGTACTTAAGGCTCTTATGGTCCGTGTAAACTTCACATCTGTTTCCAATCAGATAGTGACGCCATATCTTCAAGGCATGCACTACTAGCCTAACTCTAGGTCATGCGTCGGATAATTCTCCTCATGCGGCCTCAATCGCCTTGATGCATAAGCGGCGACCTTTCCATTCTCAGACGACACATCCAAGTCCTTGGCGTGATGCGTCACAATAAATATCAAAGCTTTGAGCAACATCCGGTAGAACTAACACCGGTGCTGATGTCAATCGCTTTTTCAGCTCCTGAAATCCTTTCTCACATTCTAACGTCCATGCAAACTTCTTCTCCTTTTTCAGCAATTGCGTAAGAGGTTTCGCAATTGTCGAAAAGCCTTCAATGAAACGGCGGTAGTATCCTGCCATTCCAAGGAAACTCCGGATCTGGGTCACAGTCTTCGGCTGCTCCCAATGTAACACAGCTTCTACCTTGCTTGTATCTACGACGACTCCTTCTGCGGTCATCACATGTCCGAGGAATTCTACCTTGTCCTTCCAAAAATCACACTTACTAAACTTGGCGAAGAGTTGCTGTTCCCTCAGCTTTTCCAAAACTCGCCTCAAGTGTTCGGCATGTTCATCCTCTGTCTTGGAGTAGATTAGGATGTCATCTATGAACACGACGACAAACTTGTCCAAATATTCCATGAACACCTTATTCATCATATTCATGAAATATGCTGGCGCATTCGTCAGTCCAAAGGACATAACTGTAAACTCGTAATGTCCATATCTTGACGAGAATGCAGTTTTCGGAATATCTTCTGATCGGATCTTCAGTTGATGGTATCCCGATCTCAGATCAATCTTGGAGAAAACTCCGGCTCCTCTCAGCTGATCAAACAAATCATCAATCCTTGGTAACGGGTACTTATTCTTCACGGTGACTTCATTGAGTGCACGATAATCGATGCACATCCTGAAACTCCCGTCCTTCTTCTTGACAAACAAAACTGGTGCTCCCCACGGCGACGAGCTCGGTCTGATAAATCCTTTCTCCATTAACTCTTCCAGCTGTTTCTTCATCTCTACCAACTCCTCGGTGGACATCCGATAGGGTCTCTTTGCTATTGGTGCTGTACCAGGTACAAGCTCTATCACAAACTCTATGTCCCCTCGCGGCATACTGTAGATCTTCAGAAAGATATCTGGGTACTCATTCACTCTTCGAGACATCCTCTATGCTGATTGCCTTGGTATTGTTAACCATCAACTGTCCTTCTCTAACGGGCAAGAGCTTGAAATTCCACTTTCTTTCCACACGGGCTCTCAATCGAGATAGTCCTTCATCCACAATCCAATACGGCCTTGTGCTTGGATAACCAGTCTATTCCCAAAATAACGTCTAAGGTCTGGGTCTCCAAAATTATAAGGTTCGCTAGGAACTCTATTCCATCTATTAATATTCTCACCCCGGAAAAACCTACTTTCGCTCGAGTTCGGAACTGTGGGTTTGAACTAAAAGCATGCACTTAAGTCTTGAAATCCCCAAATCATTTCTAGCAGCAAAGCCTTGCGAAACAAACGAATCTGAAGCTCCAGAGTCAAACAAAATCATGCAGGTGTATCGAGTTAACAAGTAACTTACCCAAGACGACGTCCGTAGCATTCGCAGTGCATCTGCGGTGACATGGTTGACTCGGCCTCTCACCACGGCCTGCAGGATGTGGTTCTGGCCGGGCGTCCCTAGCGGGGTGGTTCCTAGATTGAAGCGAATCGGGTCACTCTCGCTGTCTTCTTGGACAAGCTGTTGGCAAAGTGTCCTGGCTCGTTGCGATTGTAGCAGCGTCTCACTGTTTCCTTGCCGATCGCTCGGAGCAGCGTTTCTAGCGGGGCCGGGTGCCGTAGTTCTGATTGACGGGTCTTGGTGCTGGTGACGGTGTCCTTGTTGCATTTTGTGGCTGGAATCTGAAGAATTGATTTGGTGCAACTCTTAGGCGCTGTTGCGTTCCCTGGCGTGATCCTTGCTGTTGCATCCTGCGCTTCCTGTTCTCATCCAGTTCCTTGCGCTTGTCCTCAAGAATAAGCGCCTTATTCACCAATTCTTGGAAATGCAGGAAGGTGTGGGTGATCAATCCTACTTGCAATCCTGAGTTAAGTCCCTTCATGAAGCGAGACTGTCTGCTTTATCTGTCGCTACATCCTCAAAGCGTAGCGTGCTAGCTGTGTGAACTTGTTCAGGTAGTCGGCCACCGGCTGATTACCTTGCTTGATGCTCTGAACTCCTCCTTCTTAAGATCCATGATTCCTTCCGGCACGTGATACCGACGGAATGCGGTGTGAACTCTTCCCAAGTGATATCTTGAGGGTTCTCTTGCGTGGCACGAAGTTCTCCCACCATTCGGGTCGTTCCTTCCAACTGATGAGAAGCGTAGAGTACCTTCTCATTTCCTATGCATTGAGCTATGTGTAGCTTCCTCTCAATTGACCTTAACCAATCATCGGCCTCTAATGGATTGGCATTCCCGGAGAAAGTGGGTGGGTGAGTCCTCATGAACTCTGATAGTCTTGTATTCTGGCGTTGTCCCTGATTGACTTGATTAGCTGTGGCCTGAGCAGTGACGTGTTGCATTTGTTGCATCATAGCATGCATCAACTGAGTCTGAGCAGCAAGAAATGCTCCAAAATTCTGCATATCAACTGGCGGTGCTTGTGCTCCATCATTGGGGTTTTCTGCTGGGCGAGAACCACTTCCATTGCTTCCAAAGTTTCCGCGGGTGTTCACCATCTGTCGATTTGCACTAAGTTTTAGAGATGAGGGGGAATCAAGAATAGACAAGTAATATGGAACTTATGCGGGGCAAAAGGTGTAACTTTAAGGTCCAACTTTATTAACTAATGATATCAATAACTTGGTATGGTTGCTTACAACGCCTAAGGGCCATGCAACACATACTGCACACTCAGCAAGCAATGAAAATCCAAATCGAACTAACATTGGAGTCTAACGCCTAAAGGGTGACTCTTTATTCTATGACGCGACTCGGCGAAGGAGTCTCACTATAGAACCTATGCTCACTCATCGAGAAAACCTCCACGGCCTGGGTACGGATGCTGCGGCATAGGCACGAAACGATCGCCATGTCCAAAGAATCGTGTCATCTGTGGTAGTCGAAGAAGCGGTGTCCTCTTCGAGATCCGACTCCTCCGGATCTGGCTCGTGTAGCTCGAAATCGGCTGCAGTTCCGGGTCCGTACAAAGCCATCTCCAACTCGTCAATCCTTCGCAGAAGGTGTGACACATACTCTTGAGCTTCCCGCCATCTCGTTCTTCTCTCGCCGTGATCTCCTTGCGGGCCTTCTGTAGCTCCTTGCTTGTATCATCGAGTACATCCTCCTGGGCGACAACAAGTCGTGCCAACTGTGTAACCATGGCATCCTCATCCTGAATCGCCTTCGGGTCAAGAAGGTTATTGCTGCGCGGGTGATAACGGAACACCGTGCTCTCCAACTCTCTGGCGTAGATACGGGTAATGTGTCGCATTGCTCGTCGTGACACCTCTTGGATACCCATCTGCATTGTAGACCTCCTGGCAGTGCAGTGTATCGGGCGGTTGCCTGGGCCCTTCTTCCTAGCAGGCACCACAATCTTCACGTCACAAGCCTTGATCAATCCTGCTTGTCTGATCACTTCCACTTGGTATTGCGGCTTCTCAAAGTCTCCGAGAGTCTGTAGCATACGCCAAAGTTCCGCGGCGTGACCAACCTCCAGATCGACGTAGTTGAACTCTCCCTCCATCTGTCACAAGAGTGCTCACGTAAGAATTCGAAATTTTTAAATCATGACAAGGTAAGGAAAAATTCAGCAAGAGGCAAGAAAAGAGAGAAGGGGATAAGTCGAGATAACATTTCTTATCTTGACAACCTTTTAGCTTTTAGAAAATAGGTTTTAACCTCTCTACGACCATTCTAGCTAGGGTTGAGCCTACGGTCAGTATGGCTCTGATACCACCTCTGTCGGGACCCCGAATTTGCAAATCCGGACCCTCTGTGTATTCAGCACTAGTCCAGGAACGCGCTAGTGCACACAGTCTTAACATCGGTAAATATCACAATCATACCACTCGATACTAATAAAGTACTTAATTAAATAGTCAAACTGGTTACTCGACCTTATGGTCAAGTTACAAATATATGCCTCGCAGGGCGAAACTTATTCAGAGAGAAATAATAGCAGCGAAAAATCAAATAACTTCGTGGCGCCGTCCAGTATACCACAGGCAACTGACTGGGCTCGCTTCCTAAGTAGACGGTTCCTCGTGGAGCTCCTCCTCCAAAGCTGGTGAAGGATCATTGTTTTTGATCTAATTGTTTTTGATGATGAGTATTTGAAAAGAGTTGAAATTGATTTGATTATTTGATAAGATTTGAAAGTGGTTTGATTATTTAGTGGTTGTATGGATTAATGTGAGTCAAGTCGCGGACTTGGGCTCGGAAATTGTTTTTGTGTTTTTTTGTTCACGTGCAGGTGTTGCTTGAGGTCGAACGTGGTCGGTGACTGGTCCGAGACTAGGTTCAGGGAGTAACTGAAGTCGTGAGGGTCGAAGGTGTCATGCGAAACGTTCGGACTAGAGAACAGTGCACGTGAGGTCGAGATCGTTGCAGCATAGCGGCAGGCGAGCCGTACGCGTGATTACGAAATTTTTAAATGCATGTGTAGATATAGTATTTATGCATGTGTGCGTGTGTGTCATGAATATGTGTGTGCGTGTGTTGCACATGTGTGTGTGTGAGTTGTGTCGTGAGAGCAAGTGAGTGTGCATTGTGTGTTATGTGTGTGTGCGTGAGTGCATCTTTGTGTTGCATGCATGTGGGTGTGTGCTGTGTGTGAGTATGCATGCGTGTGCATTAAATGTGTGTGGGTGCATGCTGCTTGTGTCATGTGCATGCAGGATACGGGAGATCAGCCGGCTGTGCAAGATGTCGGCAGGGGCAGCAGATCAATCCGTGTCGCGCGTGTGTGTTTGAGCCGGCAAGGAGGTTTGGCTGGCGTGCTGAGAAGGCTGACCGAATCAATTTCTTCACCGTGTCCGAAGTGGTCAGCAAACCGAGTCTACGTGAAGGCAGCGGGAAAAATAGAAAAAAAGGATTCATAAGTCTAAACAGATTTGTGACAGATTTTTGGGTGACTCTTGTCCTTTAAATAGAGGGTTCTAGGGGCTTAGAACTCATCCAATGCAAAGGGCAAGAAGCAAAAGGTGCCTACAACAAAGAAAAGCTTTTGTGCTCTCTTTAGTTTGTTTAGGGTTTTCTAATCTTGTGAGATTAGAGATTTTGTTTAGGGTTTTCTAATCATCGAAGATTAGAAGATTTTTTTTTTTGGTGTCATCTTGTTGAAGATGGCTTTGGAATAAAAAAAATAAGTTTATGCAATATTCTCTTATTTTTTTTGCTTTGATTCTTGATTAGAAGGTTTGTTCGATTTTTGATAGAACTAGTTTTGATTTTTTTTTTCGTCTTGTCTCGTTAATTAATCTAGGGTTTTGATCTCTTCATTATTAGATATTCTTCCGCTATTTAGGGGTCTTTTATTTTCAGAAAGAAATAGTTGAATTTTATTCGGCATCTATTCACCCCCCCTCTAGTTGCCTACTCGGTCCTACAAGTGGTATCAGAGCCAGGTTCTACTAATCCATCTTAACAGGTGATTAGTAAACGGTAAGTTATGGCAACAGAGAAATACTCAAACAAGCCGCCAATCTTCGATGGCAATGCATTTCCCATCGGGCGGATCCGGATGATTGCATATCTTCAAGCTCAAGGTAACGCGATTTGGCGCAAGGTAAAAATTTAAATCTGAGCTTCCTTCTAATGATGATATTGATAAAATCGAGTTTGAGAAAGATGTTGAAAACAATAATAGAGCTAGAAACATATTGCTTCAAGGACTTGCTAGAAAAGAATTCGATAGAGTGTCATTTACTCATCGCTTATGAAATTTGGAAATCTCTTCAAGATTATCATGAGGGCACCGACTCTGTAAAAGAAGCTAGGCAAGATCAATTTAAAAAGGAATACACTAGATTTGAAATGAACTCGAGAATCTCTAGATGATTGTTTTGCTCGCTTAATGAGAATCTTAAACAATCTTAGAGCTGTAGATGTAAAGTACACTGACTCAGAAAATGCTAGACATTTCCTATCATCTCTTGATCTTAAAATCGGCAAATGAAAGTGATCGCTTTTAGGGAAGCTCATAAGATGAGTGAAATGACTTTGGATAAACTATATTCTAGTCTCAAGACTTTTGAGATAGACATCGTTTCAAGAACTTCCAATGATAACTCTATGGCTCTTAATGCTAATTCTTCATATGATAATGCTACTAGTTCTTCATCATCATATTCCATTCTTGCTTTGAGTGCTCTTAGTGATGAACAGCTAGATCAAATACTGGAAGATACACTTGCTCTTCTTTCCAAGCGTGTCAATGCAGCTTACATGAGATCAAGGGAGAGAAGAGGAGCCTCCATCCACTTTGCTACAAGCTGCGGCAAGGCCGGGCACATCCGTGCTAATCGCTTCAAGAACAAAGATAAAGACGAGAAGGAGCAAAGCAACTCCTCCAAGTCCTTAGGCCAAAAGAGAGCAAGGACAAAAATAAGCAACGGACAAAGAAGATGCTCAACAAAGTCTTCGCGGCAATTGGTCGCTTAGACTTAGCGACATTGATGATTCAACTGACGATGAGAAGGAAGCAAAGCAAACGGGTGAACGAGAAAGATTTCACCGGATGTGCTTCATGGCGAAAGGGAACACTAGTGATTCTTGTGACAACGACAAAGACCTTCCAATGATGATGAGGTAATACCTTCGTATGATGAGCTTTGTGAAGTTTTAGTCATATTGAGAAAATCTTTAAGAAAATCTTCACTCAAAAATAAAAACTTAGAGAAAGATCTATCCATGCTGAAAACTGAAAACTTTGATCTTAGAAATTCAAAGTATGAAAAGACATGTGATTATTTCTTAGTTCTCTAATTTTAAATTAAATCTCTAAAAAAGGAACATTTGATTTAACTAGTACAATTTTATGCCAAACTAATGAAAAATTAAAAACTTGTGAAAAATGTTGGTTGCTCTCTTGATGGTTTACATGGTCAAACTTCTTGTTCTAAATGTCCCATACTAGAATTGAAGTTGCATGATGCAGATGCTAAGATTACTCAATTGTTTAATGATTTGCTTACACATGAAGTTCTTTCATGCTCAACTTGTCGCAAGCAAAAGAAAAAGTAGATGTTTCTGTAATAATTGTTTAACACTCTCTCGAAAAATTGATTACTTGGAAAAGTCTTTAGAACGTTTTACTAAAGGAAAGAAAAATCTAAATATGATTTTGGATCAATCAAGAGTCAGCACTCATCACAAAGGTTTAGGTTTTGATCCTTATGCTCATCACAAATCATATGCTCCTACTATTGTTAAAACTCTTGAAAGTGGAAAGTTTGAAATTGTCAAAGAACACGAGAAAACTGTCTTCAAATCTGCTGAATTTTATCTTCTACTATGATGAATGCAAATGTTGCTTCTGCTTCTAAAGACAAACCATTTGTTAAGTACAATTGCACTCATTGTGAAAAAGATGGTCATTTGATGAATTTTTGTTTTAGACTAGCCAAACAACAGAGAAAGGAAAATTCAAAGGCTAAGTCTAACTTTAGACAAACACGTATCATTTCTCCACATGTTCCGCTAGTGAAAGCAAACAAAATACACGGAAATTCATTTACTTTGCATTCACAAGCTTTTGTACGATCACCTCCTCGTCGAGTGATTGATCTTTGGATACCTAAATCATATTTCTCTAACCCAATGAATCCTCAACATCTTCTGTTTATAACATGTAGGTGGTACGAGAAGGGAAGGAGAACATCCGGGTTGTTGATTCAGGATGTCAACACATGACAGCAACCCAAGTTGGTTCTCCTCCCTAACAAAAGCATCTGGGAACGAAACGATCACTTTTGGAGATGCTACCATCGGACGCTGGCCATTGCAAAAGGTACTGTGAAGGTGAATGATCACTTTACTTTAAAGAATGTCTCTTTGGTGTCTAAACTGAAATTCAACCTTCTATCTCAGTATCTCAATTGTTGGATGAAAACTTTGAAGTGAGTTTTAAACCAAATGCATGTAGAGTACTCGATGCTTCGGAAACTTGACGCTTGAGATATCTAGACTTGGAAAAATTTTTATAGCAAATTTTAGCAATGCTTCAAGTTCACATTGTTTTGTTGCTTCAGAATCTAGAAATCTCAATTTTGGCATCGTCGGTTAGGTCACATGGGCTTTGATACATTATCTAGATTAAGTGGTCTAGACTTAATTCGTGGCTTGCCAAAATTAAAATCTTGCAAAGACATTGTTTGTGCTTCCTGTCGACATGGTAAGATGGTTGGAGCCCCTCATGCTCCTGTCTCTCTTGTAATGACCACTGGCCCCTGGCCAACTTCTTCACATGGATCTGAGGGACCATCTCAAGTACAATCTAGGAGGTAAGTGGTACTTTCTAGTAATAGTTGATGATTATTCGAGATACTCTTGGGTGCTTTTTCTGTCTTCAAAAGATGAGATTTTTAGACTCTTTCATGTCTTCATTAAGAGATTGATAAATGAATTGCCTAACTCATTGAAAGCCATAAGAGCAGGATAATGGTACAGAATTCAAAAATGCCTTGTTTAAATCTTTTTGTGAAACTAATGGGATTGAACATCAATTTTCTTCGCCATATTCTCCCTCACAGAATGGTGTTGTAGAAAGGAAAAATAGAACTTTGATTCAAATGGCTAGAACTATGCTAGATGAATACAACACTTCAAGAAAATTTTGGGTGAGGCAATTTCTTCCGCTTGCTATATATCAAATAGGGTCTATCTCGAGCTTTACTTGGTAAAACATCTTATGAACTGAGATTTGATCGTAAACCATCTGTTTCTCACTTACGAGTGTTTGGTTGCAAATGCTTTATTCTTAAACATGGAAATCTTGATAAATTCAAGCTCGTAGTACAGATGGTATTTTCCTTGGCTATTCGTTGCACTCTCGTGGATATCGTGTACTTGATTTATCGACTAACAAATTGTTGGAGACATGCGATGTTACTTTTGATGAGGCTAGCCTCGAGCTAGACCCGACATTTCAGGTTCACGAGAAGATTTAGAGCCAATCTTTTTGGATAAAAGATTCAAGAAAATGATGAAGATAATGATGATGATGAGCTCATACTTACAGAACGGGAAGATGTTCTGAACAAATTGATGTGACTACTACTTGATTCTCCTACACCTCCCACGACCAGTGAAACAACTGGACCTCCCTTACTGTTTTGAAGAACCATCCTCTGAACAAATTATTGGAAGTCTTCATGAAAGGGTGACACGTTCTAATTCATCTCAAACTCTTTTATGCATGCATTCTGCTTTTGTTGCAAATTTTGAACCTAAGAACATTACTCATGCTTTAACCGATAGTTCTTGGGTAGATGCGATGCATGAAGAGTTAGAAAACTTTGAAAGGAATAAAGTTTGGTCTTTAGTGGAACCTCCTAAAAATCAAAACATTATTGGAACAAAATGGGTTTTTAAGAACAAGTTAAATGAAGATGGAATAATTGTTAGAAACAAAGCTAGACTTGTAGCTCAAGGTTATTCTCAACTTGAAGGAATTGATTTTGATGAAACATTTGCTCCTGTTGCTCGTTTAGAAGCTATTCGCATCCTCTTGGCTTTTGCAGCTTCAAAAGGTTTTAAGTTATTTCAAATGGATGTGAAAAGTGCTTTTCTAAACGGTTTTATAGAAGAAGAAGTTTTTGTGAAACAACCCCCTGGTTTTGAAAATGAAAAATTTCCTAATCATGTGTATCGTTTATCAAAAGCTCTTTATGGATTAAAACAAGCTCCTCGTGCATGGTATGATAGATTAAAAGGCTTCTTGCTTCAACATAATTTTGAGATGGGAAAAGTTGATAAAACTCTGTTTACTCAAAATTCAAATGATCAATTCCTTGTGGTGCAAATTTATGTGGATGATATTATCTTTGGAGGATCCTCCCACTCTCTTGTGTTGCAGTTTTCCGAGTGATGTCCAGGGAATTCGAGATGAGTATGATGGGAGAGTTGACATACTTCCTTGGATTTCAAATCAAGCAAGCAAAAGAAGGGATCTTCTTGCACCAATCCAAGTATACAAAGGAGCTACTAAAGAAATTCGACATGGGAGAAGGAAAGTCGATATCTACTCCAATGAGCACAACAACAATTTTGGATCTTGACGAGAATGGTGTCGAGATGGACCAAAAGAATACTGAAGCATGATTGGATCACTACGTACTTGATCGCCGAGGCACGACATACATTTTGCGGTATGTTTGTGCGCTCGATTTCAAGTCTCTCCTCGAGAATCACATCGACAAGCAATTAAAAGAATTTTCAGGTATCTTCGCTCCACTTACGAATTTGGCATTTGGTATTCTTGTTCTTCTTCGCTTACACTCCTAGGATATTCGATGCTGATTTTGCGGGGTGTAGATTAGATAGAAAGAGTACTTCGGCACATGTCATTTTCTTGGCACTTCACTTGTTTCTTGGTCTTCTAAGAAACAGTCCTCGATTGCTCAATCTCTGCTTTGAAATTTGAATCACGTTGCGGCCGCTAGTTGTTGTTCACAAATTCTTTGGATCACTTCGACTCTTAAAGATTACGGCATTAACTTTAATAGTGTTCCACTTCTTTGTGATAATACTAGTGCAATTCACATCGCTAAAAATCCTGTTCAACATTCAAGGACTAAACACATTGATGTTCGATATCATTTTCTTAGAGATCATGTTGAAAAAGGAGCTATTGAACTGAAATTTGTTGATTCGGATGCTCAAATTGCTGATATTTTCACTAAGCCGCTTGATTCTTCTCGCTTTGCTTTCTTACGCGGTGAACTTGGGATCATTCATCCCCATGGGTTGATTTGAGGGGGAGTCTTGATTTTAACTCTTTCATTTGTATTTCTTGACTTTGGTTACTACAAGGAGTTATTTTGACGTTACACTTAAAGAAAACTCCCCTGTTTTCATTGCATCATGTAGTACAAAGCTTTGTTGACTATTCTTGTGTATATAGTCAAATTAATGCTACATTGCTTCACTTCTCACTAAAAGACTAAAAGACTAAAATAATTCAATTTGAGATGCTTTTCGAGAATATTTTGGCTCTTGTTCATTATGGTATTGCATTTGTGAAATAGGCTTAAAAGTTTCTTGTCATCTGTTGAAAGGCTAGAGCTGATTAGAAACTATGTGTGAGCTTTTTGTTGGACTTCAAATGATCATTATGAGTCTCAAGCAAAATCAGTGTTTTAAATGATAAAAGCAAGTTGAAAAAGATGCAAGCAAAAGCTACTTGGCTAAACACAAGTTTAGTACAATGTGCAGCTTCCTTGCCAGGGATTTAAATTCAAAAGATGCAAGAAAAGGCTACTTGTCTAAACAAAAGTTCAGAACAATGTGAAGCCACTTGCCAATTTAAACTGAGAAAGATACAAGAAAGAACTACCTACTCATACACAAGTATGGGCTAGTGTGCGATTACTTGTCATCCTGTTGATCACAAAGCAAAATTGTCAAACTTGCTAAAAGAGAAAAAGGAAATTCAAATTTTTGAAAAGGCTTGAGACAAACATTAGTGAATTTGAAAGTCTTTCTTTGCTCATGATAGATTTCTTTTTAGCTTTGGCAAAATCAGTTTATGACATTTTACTTGTTTGCTCTAATTTGCTTATGCAACAACTATTCTATGTGTTAGAGCCTCCATATTCTCACAATTTGCTTTCTCATTGGATAAATTGATACAAAATGTGAAAACTCTCATAAAAACTCTCCAAATGCTTTACTTTGATTATATACCTTGAATATACTTCAAAGCTTGAGATTCTGCATTCATTAAGGGGAGTTTTGAGATCTTGATGACTATTTTGTCAAAAAAAGGGGGAGAGCAAAAGTCAAGAAGAAGAAAAATAAAAAGAGAGGAGAATTTCAAACTATTTGAGAATTTGGATTTACTTGGTCTTTACTTGGTCTTGGAATCTTTTGGGTCTCAAATTTTTTTTTCTATACTCTTGTCAAATCTTATTGTGTTTTGTCAAATTACTCATCAAGGGGGAGATTGAAGGATCATTGTTTTTGATCTAATTGTTTTTGATGATGAGTATTTGAAAAGAGTTGAAATTGATTTGATTATTTGATAAGATTTGAAAGTGGTTTGATTATTTAGTGGTTGTATGGATTAATGTGAGTCAAGTCGCGGACTTGGGCTCGGAAATTGTTTTTGTGTTTTTTTGTTCACGTGCAGGTGTTGCTTGAGGTCGAACGTGGTCGGTGACTGGTCCGAGACTAGGTTCAGGGAGTAACTGAGGTCGTGAGGGTCGAAGGTGTCATGCGAAACGTTCGGACTAGAGAACAGTGCACGTGAGGTCGAGATCGTTGCAGCATAGCGGCAGGCGAGCCGTACGCGTGATTACGAAATTTTTAAATGCATGTGTAGATATAGTATTTATGCATGTGTGCGTGTGTGTCATGAATATGTGTGTGCGTGTGTTGCACATGTGTGTGTGTGAGTTGTGTCGTGAGAGCAAGTGAGTGTGCATTGTGTGTTATGTGTGTGTGCGTGAGTGCATCTTTGT
The DNA here is from genome assembly GCA_036346355.1 of Rhipidocladum racemiflorum. Lineage (NCBI taxonomy): Eukaryota > Viridiplantae > Streptophyta > Magnoliopsida > Poales > Poaceae > Rhipidocladum > Rhipidocladum racemiflorum. The sequence goes on from CM070587.1 coordinate 44,695,789, forward strand.
GTTGCATGCATGTGGGTGTGTGCTGTGTGTGAGTATGCATGCGTGTGCATTAAATGTGTGTGGGTGCATGCTGCTTGTGTCATGTGCATGCAGGATACGGGAGATCGGTACTGTGCAAGATGTCGGCAGGGCAACAGATCAATCCGTGTCGCGCGTGTGTGTTTGAGCCGGCAAGGAGGTTTGGCTGGCGTGCTGAGAAGGCTGACCGAATCAATTTCTTCACCGTGTCCGAAGTGGTCAGCAAACCGAGTCTACGTGAAGGCAGCGGGAAAAATAGAAAAAAAGGATTCATAAGTCTAAACAGATTTGTGACAGATTTTTGGGTGACTCTTGTCCTTTAAATAGAGGGTTCTAGGGGCTTAGAACTCATCCAATGCAAAGGGCAAGAAGCAAAAGGTGCCTACAACAAAGAAAAGCTTTTGTGCTCTCTTTAGTTTGTTTAGGGTTTTCTAATCTTGTGAGATTAGATATTTTGTTTAGGGTTTTCTAATCATCGAAGATTAGAAAATTTTTTTTTTGGTGTCATCTTGTTGAAGATGGCTTTGGAATAAAAAAAATAAGTTTATGCAATATTCTCTTATTTTTTTTGCTTTGATTCTTGATTAGAAGGTTTGTTCGATTTTTGATAGAACTAGTTTTGATTTTTTTTTTCGTCTTGTCTCGTTAATTAATCTAGGGTTTTGATCTCTTCATTATTAGATATTCTTCCGCTATTTAGGGGTCTTTTATTTTCAGAAAGAAATAGTTGAATTTTATTCGGCATCTATTCACCCCCCCTCTAGTTGCCTACTCGGTCCTACAGCTGGTGTAATCTCCTCTTCAACTGGTGTTGTATGGTGGCAAGGGTGAGTACTTGGTACTCAGCAAGTTATGCACAGAATGCAGCTAATATACTATATGCATGGCTTAATACAAAGGAGTGGCTCAAGGTATTTTTGCAGTAAACAGCATTTGACAAGTAATATAAGTAGATTCGAAAGCAGTAGAAACAAGTAAAGCATAGATAACTTTTCAAGAAGTTTAACAACCATCTTTCCCATCCTAATCCACATTTCTATCAACATCATTATTAATCCAACCCAACCTTTCAAACCCAAGTTATTTTTGAGAAAATCTAACCCTTGACTGTAATTCCCGAGCGATGTCCAATACCGCGGACACGGCTATTCGAATAGATTCTACACTCTGCAGAGGTTATGCACTTTACCCACAAGATACAGTCAAACACCACAAAGGCGAGTTCCCGTAACAAAGTCTTTCGGAAACCTCTAACAATACAAGTGGTCCTCCCCGGTTATTGCGCACTAACCCTTCCCTTAGCTAAGGCGAAGTCTAGGCCAATCAACCGTTAGATGGGTACCTGGCCTCACCCAGACGCTCCCCCGTACAACTTACACAAAGGGTGTAGTTGACCTCCTGAGGTCCCACAGGTACGTTATTAGCAACTTAGTCAACTAGGTCCGTCCCATTACAGACATGTGGTTGCACGTTAGACCCAGTTCAAAGGCTTGCAAGGTTAAGTCCTTAGGGTGACCAAGGCAAGACTACCCGAAGAACCAAACCAACATTCCCAATGCCACAACTGGCCCACCTGATTATTCTTGCCACATGCCCCGGTCGAAAAACTATTTATCAAACCCCAGTTGATTACCATGCACCACGTGCCATCAACATCACATGATACCTTTCCAAAACAGGTTCAATATATCATTAAGTCAATATTAACATTTGTTTGTCCAAAATCATGTCATGAGCACGTAGCAGGTCTAAGCAGTATACTACAACGGTCTAAAACCCATGTTGGCAAGTTAATAATGTCCAACTAGTAAACCACAACTAGGGTGACAAGGGGTCATGGCACATATTTAAATAATCAAGGTGTCATACAGCAATTTGGTACTTATCTAATTCCCCAAATTTAAATAAAGTATTTTCTAATTGAACTAGCATGCAATAGGTTAAATCAAAATAGATTTCGAAATAGGATCAACATGGTCAAAGCACAACTTGCCTTCAAAAAGTACTTGTTCTTGGTCTTGAGTTGGATCCTGAGTCAATACTTCTCCTTCGAATCCTTCCGGCACTTCAACGTCTACTCGTAAAGCGTGCAAATAGCAAATACACAAATAAACAATAGGCAAAAAGTGTCCAAACATTCAAATAAAATCCATAAACAGAGAGAACATAATTTTATGAATTTTTAGAAACTGGAATCGTCAAATTTGGAGTTAAAACGCAAAAGTTATGATTATTTAAAGTTTAAATAATCAATTAAATAATTTTACAGAGAAAAACTTTAGTCCAAAAATTAAATAAAATTCATATTTAGGTAGGTCTCAATTTTATACAAATTTAGAAATTTGAATCACTCAAATCGGAGTTGAAACGCAAAAGTTATAAGCGTTTGAAGTTTTGAAATTCAAATCAATTATTAAACCGAATTATTAAATCATTTTCTTTTTCGGAAAATCATTTATTGCGTCAGCCTGGACACGTGGCAACACGGGATTGGTCTGCTGACGTCAGCCGGTTCATGGACTCGGTCCACGCTCGGTTTGGGTCTACCGTGGACTCGGTCCACGACTCTATGTGTCGGCGGTGGGTCCCCTCGGGTAGCGTCATCGGCCGACGTCGTGAGGCTCGGCCCGCAGTCGGCAGTGGGTCCCATGGGTGACGTCATTCTTGGCGTCGGCGCCGCACACCGGGGCATTTGGCGACATGCGGGCCCGCCATGACGTCAGCGTGCCGTCATGGTGCAGTTTGACCAAGCCGCTGACACGCGGGCCCGGCGTGTCAGCGTCACACGACGCTGCTGCTGGCGTGGGCGGATCGACCGCGACGGTCGGCCTCCGACGTGGCGCAATCTCGGCCATTGATTTGAAATTCAACGGCCCAGATTAGATCTGGCTCTCACGCGTTTGGGTTAACACGTTTGATCTGGACCATTGGATCTAGATCTAACGGCTGAGATTGGATCTAGGATTTTCAACGTGGAAACTCACCGGGGTGACGTGGCGTGATCTGGACCGTTGGATGGCGATCGGACGGCTGGTGGAGCTCGAACGACGGCGATGGCTTGCGGTGGCGCTGGCTTACCGGAGTCGAGGACGGCGACCACGGCAACGGCGTTGCGGGGCCCCTCCGGCGAAGTGAGAGGTAGCTCCGGGTGCGCCTCGACGCGAGGAGTCCGGATCTGGGCACAACGGCGGCGGAGGACGACGGAGATGACCGCAATCGGCAAAGAACCACGGCAGAGGGAAGAGGCAACTCCGGCGAGCGATTGCGGCTCAACGGCGGCGGCTCAGACGACGTTGTCTAGGGCTACGGGTGCGCAATGAAGCGGCGATCCCGACACGGGTGGCGGCGCAATAAATAGGGCCTCGGCGTCCGTGAAACGCGCGAATCCGAGGTCCTCTGGCATGGAGTCCGGCGGCGACGCAGTTAGGCGACGTGGCAGCGCCGCGACCGTTGGATCGAGATCCAACGGTCGCGCGAGTTTGGGTCCGTCGGACTCGGCGAGCCATTTGGCTCGGTCGGGCTCGGGCTCGATGGCGTGGCTCAATCGTGGCCATTGGATCAAGATCCAACGGCCACGCGTTAGGTTCCAGCGGGTTCGGCTTGACCACGGGCGCGGTCGGGCTCGGGTCGGACTCGAACTCGAGTCTGACTCGGGCTCGGTCGGATGAACAGTACTTGACCCGAATCGAATTTCCAGCGATTTAATATTTAAAATAATTTCCAGTAATTCATTTAATTCATGAAAAATAGCAAAATACTCAGAAAAATTCCAGAAAAATTCTGGAAAATATTTTAGGGTATTTGGGACTCAAATAAAATATTTCCAACAAAATTTTATTTGCAAAATTAAATTCTTTAATTATTTCAAAATGGAATAAATTCAAATAAATTCCAAATAATTCCAAATAAATTCCAGAAAATTCCAAAAATTCACCAAAGTGCCAAATCACACATGAATCTAAGAAAAGCAAAATTTTGGGGTGTTACAATTATTTTCTAAGAAGTTGAAATTTGTCAAGATGATGAACAAAATCTCGCCTGATCCCCTTCTCTCTTTTCATAACCCTTTGCTGAATTTCTCTTGTTCTCACTTGGTTTTAAAATTGTTGAGTTCTCACGTGAGTGTCTTTGGTAGATGAAGATGAGCAACAACTACGCCGAGCGTGAGGCTGGTTACGCCGCTGAGTTGTGGCATATGCTGCAGGTACTTGGAGGCTTTGAGAGACCGCTCTACCGAGGAACCACCATCATAAAGACAAGAATGGTCATAGGAAGTGTAACACTCCAATTTTTGATTTTCATGAATTAAAATGTTATTTTGCACTTTTGTGAATTTTTGGAATTTTCTGGAATTTATTTGGATTTATTTGAATTTACCCCCTTTTGAAATAATTAAAGAATTAAAATTTTTAAAAAAAATTTTGTTGGTAATATTTTATTTGAGCCCCAAATGCCCTAAAATATTTTCTAGAATTTTTCTAGGATTTTTCTAAGTATTTTATTATTTTTCATAAATTAAATGAATTTCTGTGACACCACGGAGTGTCGTAAATTTATTTAACGTGCTTGATATGGTCAAAAACAGTATGAGATGTGGAAATAAGGTTAAAACCATAAGGTTTGGAGGTTTTTAACGTTTCCGGGCCGTTTCCGGAGTTTTGGGCCTTTCCGGGGGTTTTTGGGCCTTAAAGTGGGGTTGTGGGCTTTGGTGGGAAGGATTAGGGAACCTACTCGGACACGGATTCCGTGTTGTGGGCTGGTGGGGGGCTCCCCCTGCGCTTAAGTGCGCCCCAAGCCTCCCCCTTGCGCCCCATACCCCACCCCCCTAACCCTAGCCGCCCCATGCCCCCTCCCCTAGCCGTGCGCCTCTCCCTCCCCAAGCCGTGCGCCCCCATTGCCTCTCCACCTCCTGTAACACCCCAAAATTTTGCTTTTATTGAATTCATGTGTGATTTGGCACTTTGGTGAATTTTTGGAATTTGCTGGAATTTATTTGGATTTATTTGGAATTTATTTGAATTTATTCCATTTTGAAATAATTAAAGAATTTAATTTTTCAAATAAAATTTTGTTGGAAATATTTTATTTGAGTCCAAAATGATCCAAAATATTTTCCAGAATTTTTCTGGAATTTTTCTGAGTCATTTGCTATTTTTAATGAATTAAATGAATTACTGGGAATTATTTTAAATATTAAATCGCTGGAAATTCAACTCGGTCGAGTATCGTTCATCCGACCGAAGTCGAACCCGAGTCGGACTCGAGTCCGACCCGAGCCAGTTGACACGATCAAACCAGCTCAAAACCGTCGTCAATCCCATCCGTGGGAGCAAGTTCCAACGGCTGAGAGCCGCCTGCACGGTTCGAGCCGTATCCGCCCGGATCCGATCGCGCTGCGCGATCGTGGGCCGCTGATCGTGCCACGTGGACGGCCGAGCGTCATCGTCTCCGCCGAGTCCGAGCCGGACTCCGCCGCGCCCGCCGCCGTGTAGAACTAGGTTTCCGTCTCGGGCACGAACGCCGAGGCTATTTAAAGCGTGAGACGTCCCCCGAGGTTGCCCTCATCTTTGCGCACCCGTTTCCCCGAGCCATCTCGCCTGAGCCATCGCCGTTTGCCCGTACGTGCTCGCCGGAGTTGGAGCCCTGTGCGCAGCGGTTGAACGCCGATTCCGCCGCCGTCCGTCGTCTTCCGCCGAGAAGGAGCCCAGATCCGGAACCACCGTGGCGAGACGCAACCGAAGGAAGGATTCATCTCGCCGGAGCAACCCCGAAATGCCGTCGGGCTCGTCGTCGTTCTCATCTCCGGTGCCCAAGCCTCGCCGCGCCATCGCCGGACTTCGCGAGCTCGGTGAACCGTCAGATCCAGATCGGACGGTTGAGGTGAGTTCACGTGTCCCCAACCCGATTGGATCTGGACCGTTGGATTAAGATCCAACGGTTCACAATTGCCACGTGCCGTAGTAATGTTATTATAGGATTAGATCTGGACCGTCCGATCTAGATCGAACGGCCCACGATCATCGAGTAGATTCAACACGTTAACCCTGGATCTAATCGCGGCCGTTGAATTTCAAATCAACGGTCGAGATTGCGCCACGTGTCGGGAAGTTGGACCGACGCGGTCAGCGCCCACGTCCAGCGCGAAGGCAGGACGCCGACACACGGGCCCGCGCGTGTCGAGGGCCCGCATGTCGGGCCGCCGACCAATAAGCGCTGACGTCAGCGATGACGTCACCCGAGTGGACCCACATGTCAGTCTCACGTAGAGTCGTGGACCGAGTCCACGGTAGACCCGAGCCGAGCGTGGACCAAGTCCATGGACCGGCTGACGTCAGCAGGCCAATCAGAGGCTGCCACGTGTCCATGCTGACGCAATAATTAATTTCCGAAAAAGAAAATGATTTATTAATTCAAATAATGATTTCAGATTTTGTTCCAAATTTCAAACGTTTATAACTTTTGCGTTTCAACTCCGATTTGAGTGGTTCAAATTTCTAAATTTGTATAAAATTCAGATCTACTCAAATATGAATTTTATTTAATTTTTGGACTAAAGTTTTTCTCTGTAATATTATTTAATTGATTATTTAAACTTTAAATAATCATAACTTTTGCGTCTTAACTCCGATTTGGACGATTCCAGTTCCTAAAAATCCAGAAAATTATGTTCTCTCTGTTTATGGATTTTATTTGGAGTTTTGGGATGTTTTTGCCTATTGTTTATTTGTGTATTGCTATTTGCACGCTTTACGAGTAGACGTTGAAGTGCCGGAAGGATTCGAAGGAGAAGTATTGACTCAGGATCCAACTCAAGACCAAGAGCAAGTACTTTTTGAAGGCAAGTTGTGCTTTGACCATGTTGATCCTATTTCAAAATCTATTTTGATTTAAACTATTGCATGCTAGTTCAATTAGAAAAATACTTGGTTTAAACATGGGGGTTAGATAAGTACCAATTTGCCGTATGACACCTTGATTATTTAAGTATGTGCCATGATCCCTTGTCACCCTAGTTGTGGATTACTAGTTGGACATTATTAGATTGCCAACATGGGTTTTAGACCGTTGTAGTATACTGCTTAGACCTGCTACGTGCTCATGACATGGTTTTGGACAATCAAATGTTAATATTGACTTAATGATATATTGAACCTGTTTTGGAAAGGTATCATGTGATGTTGATAGCACGTGGTGCTTGGTAATCAACTGGGGTTTTGATAAATAGTTTTCGACCGGGGCATGTGGCAAGAGTAATCAGGTGGGCCAGTATGGCACTGGGGATGTTGATTTGGTTCTTCGGGTAGTCTTGCCCTGGTCACTCTAAGGACTTAACCTTACAAGCCTTTGAACTGGGTCATACTTGCAACCACATGGCTGGAATGGGACGGCCCTAGTTGACTAAGTCGCTAAGGACTCACTTGTGGAGCCTCAGGGTGTCAATTACACCGTTTGTGTGATTGTACGGGGGAGCGTATCGTGGCTGTGGCCAGATACCCATCTAACGGTGTGTTGGTCCCATACTTCGCCTTGGCTAAGGGAAGGGATGGTGTAGAGCACGAACCGGAGAGGACCACCTGTGTTGTTTAAGGCTTCCGAAAGGCTTTGTTACGGGAACTCGCCTTTGTGGTGTTTGACTGTATCTTGTGGGTAAAGTGCATAACCTCTGCAGAGTGTAGAATCTATTTAAATAGCCGAGTCCACTGTGATCGACAATGCTCGGGATTACAAATCAAGGGTTAGACTTTCTGAAAATAACTTGGATTTGAAAGGTTAGTTTGGTTTAATAATGAAGATGATGGAAATGTGGTTTAGGATGGGGAAAATGTTTATTAAACTTCTTGAAAAGTTATTTATGTTTTACTTATTTCTACTGCTTTCGAATCTACTTATATTACTTGTCAAAAGTCACATCGCAAATATACCTTAAGCTATTCCTTTGTACCAAGCCATGCATATAGTATATTAGCTTGCATTCTGTGCATGACTTGCTGAGTACCAAGTACTCACCCTTGCCTCGACACAATACCAGTTGAAGAGGAGACTACGCCAGCTTCGGAGGAGGAATTCCAAGAGGATCCGTCTACTTAGGGATGCGAGCCCAGTCAGTTGCCTGTGGTATACTGGATGGCGCCACGATGTTACCTTATTTCATTTTCCGCTGCTATTATTTCTCTCTTAATAAGTTTCGCCTTGCAAGGCATACCTTTGTAACTTGGCCATAAGGTCGAGTAACCACCTTGGTTATTTAAATAAAGTACCTTGTTAATATCGATTGGTATGATTGTGATATTTACCGATGTTAAGACTGTGTGCACTAGCGCGTTCCTGGACTAGTGCTGAATACACAGAGGGTCCGGATTTGCAAATTCGGGGTCCCGACACCTCCCCACCTCTCCTCCATCCCCTTGCTGCCCTAGGGTGGTCTCCCCACCCATGCAACCTCGTGGATCCACCCGAGGAGCGAGGAGCGTGGAGCGAGGAGCGAGGAGATCGTGTGGAGTTCTCGTGCGTCCAACGAAGGTATGATCATGGGGCTCCTCGGGGATGTGCTAGGTACTGTGATTAGAGAGTTTATCACGTTTTTAGATCAAGGGAGGTGCTGCCTTGGGGTAGATTTGATGGAAACTAGAGGTATATCCACGTTTCTGGTTCGGGCAGATTGGGGACCCGAGCTAGGGCAGGCGTTTTCGCCAATTTAGAATTTGAATCTGGTCGTACGGACTTCTAGGAAGTTGTAGATAATTTCATTATCTTTCAGTGCATATAAAGAAATTGAAATTCCGGCCAGCCGTTTGGAAGTTATGGCTGTTTTACCGAGCGCTGTCAAATCTATGACGAGATTGAGACAGTTCGTGTTCAACGTTAGATTAAACAACATTAGAGTCCGAATCAGTCTTTCTCTATAACTAGAAAAAGTTGGGAAATTTCCTAATCTTCGCGACGGTCTACTCGTTTATTCGATTTGGAGTCCCAGAACTCAAGTTATGGCCTTTGCAAGGCTGCTGTCCCGCCGGGACAGAACCTCTGTTTTTAGGTTTTGCGAGTAGTGGGCAATGTCGGGTGAGATGGGGATTTGTGTACTGTTTTGTGGGCATTATTGAGAGTGTGTGATGCTGTTGTGCAGGTGGTGTGACACCGGTAGTGCCCTCTACTTCCCACAATTCCGTCGCCCACGGTTGAGGCAAGTGTGTTGTAATGAATAACGGATCGTAGATTGCTTGTGAGATTAGATGAAAGTCTGAATACATGCTATGATTACTTGCCATGCATACTGTTTTCCAATGATATATTGAGTATGATTATCATGATTCGATGCCATGTGTTAATATTTGTCATGATGAGATGCCATATGTTTATGTACATGTGAAATATGATAATTGGCATAGTTGCATGCATGACATGAGATGGGGCGAGGGAGGTGAGAAAGTCATTAACTAATCCGGGAAAGGCCGGTGAGAAAGCTATGACTAGTCCGGAACGCCATTGAGTAAGACCTACATCGTGATTCCATTCACGTGGTGAATGGAAGCGAGGAGTAGGCACGGAGGAAGGGGGGAGAGGGTGCATACCGACGGGTGTGTACTCAACCATACCGGTATGAGTTTCCAAGGAGATGTGAGCATTGCATTGCATTCATGCATAGTGATGATGATGGTATTATGTGTTCAAAGATTGAGATGCTATATGAGTTGTAGCGTAATATTGTCTTGTCATTGCTCTTATTATTCATTGCAATATGCTTGCTGAGTTTCGAACTCACGCTTGTGTTTTCTTGTTGTTTTAGGTACCATGAGAACGGCATGCGGGAAAGGGGATTAGTTACACGCCCACACGTAGCTTCACCATATTGTTTCCCCAAGTTATTCTAATAGTTTGATAATAAATTGCGTGTGATGATCATTGATTTAAGTCTTAGCTTGTTTATGAGAGATTTATTGTTCGTTTGACACTTGGAGACTTTGAGTGCTTGATGTTAGTCTTATATTGTCGTTAAGACTCTATTTATTGCTGTTTTAGATGTCTCTCATATTGCTTTATAATGCTATACTATTGTTGCTCCTTAAATTCATGTAAAAACAAAGGAGGTGCTGCCGAAATCTCGGTTTTTAGCCTATGCGCCTTTGCTGGAATTTTATGTTAAATGTGATATTTGGATGTTGTTTAGCTTATGTTTGGTAGCATTCGGGCATATTAAATGCCGAGGTGTTACAATTTCTAGGAATTAATTGGATTATTTAATCGCTGGAAAATCGAATCGGTTTTACTGTTCCTCCGACCAAGTCCGAGTCCGAGTAAGACTCGAGCCCGACCTGAACCACGGTCGAACCAGACCCAAGTCCAACCTAACCCTAACCGCGTGACCGTTGGATCGAGATCCAACGGCCACGATTGCGCCACGTCACCTGAACCCGAGTCCGACCAAGCCAGCCAAGTCACCCGAGCCCAAACCCCCGCGACCGTTGGATCTTGATCCAACGGCCGACGTTGCGCCACCGTCCTCTCCGACTCGGGGACGGACTGCGCTGCCGTGTGGGCCTAGGTTTCCGATTTGTGCACGCACGCCGAGGGTATTTAATGCGTGAGTTGTCGCCCGAGGGTCGCCCTGCCCTTGCGCATCTTTTGCCCCAAGTTTCCGAGCCCTAGCTGCCGCCGCGTAGCCGCAATCGCTGGCCGTAGTTTGTGGAGTGGCCGCCACGGTTTTCCTTCGTTTTCGGCGCCGTTCTTCGTCCTTTGCCACGCTCAAGCCCGGATCCGGAACCCTTGCGTCAAGGCGCACCTGTAGGGTGCACGCACTTCGCCGGAATAGCCCCAGAGCGCTGCCGCGTTGGTCGTCTTCCCCAGCCTCGGTGAGCCAGCCCCGCCGCATCGTCATTGTCGCCCTCGAGCTCGGACAACCGTAGAAACCAGATTAGATCTGGACTGTTGGATAGAGATCCAATGGCCCACGTTTGTCCACGTCACCGTGCGAATTCCATGTTGCGGTGATTAGATCTATTTTCAGCCGTTGGATTTAGATCCAACGCTCACGATTGAGCCACGTAGCCATGAATCGCACGGTGCTTGGGTTAGATCTCAGCCATTAGATCTAGATCGTGCGGTCCAGATTCACCGCGCTGCTCACAACGTGTGAGATCCAGATCCAATCCACGCCGTTGATTTTCAAACCCATGGCCGGGATTGAGCCACGTGTGTCCCAGCCGCACCGTGCGGCACGCGCGTGCGTGCGTGCGTGTCACTAACACGCCGGGCCCGCGTGTCAGCGACCGGACCAAACCGCACCATGACGTCACGGTGGGGCCCGCATGTTAGCCCGTTCGGCCGAGCGCAATGACGTCACCGCTGACGTCATCCGAGTGGTCCCACATGTCAGTGCGTGCTCGATTCGGTGGACCAGATCCATCGTGGACCGAGCAGCACCCGTGGACCAGGCCCATAGACCGCGCTGACGTGGCCGCTCCAAAGGGCGCCACGTGGCATGATGACGTCATGCTGACGTCATCGGGGGGTGGTTCGGGCGGTGCTGACGTTAGCAGACCGACGTGGACCAATGGGGTGCTGACACGTGTCACCCATGACGCAATAATTACTTACTGAAAAAAAGAAAAAAGAAAATGACCTATTAATTCGGATTATTGATTTTAAAAATAGATTCAAACTTCAAATGTTTATAACTTTTGCGTTTTAACTACGATTTGAACGATTCCAGTTTCTAAATTTTTATAAAATTGATATCTACTTAGATAAGAATTTTAATTAATTTTTTATTATGAATTTTTCTCTGTTTTTATTTAATTAATAGTTTCTTTAAACTTTAAACGATTATAACTTTTACATTTTAACTCCGATTTGGACATTTCAAGTTTCAAAAAATTTATAATGATGTGCTCTCTCTGTTTATGAACTTTATTTAAATTTTTGGATACTTTTTGCCTAATGTTTATTTATTTATTGCTATTTGCACACGTTACAAGTAGACGTTGATATGCCCGAAGGCTTCGAAGTTGAAGTGTTGACCCAGGAGCCAGCCTAGGACCAAGAGCACGTACTTTTTGACAGCAAGTTATGCTTTGACCATATTGATCCCACTTTTGAAATTAATTTAATTTAAATTATTGCATGCTAATTTAATTAGAAATTGTCTAAAGATATTTCTGGGAATTAGATAAATGCCAAATTGCAGTATGACACCTTCACTATTTAATTATGTGCCATGAACCCTTGCCACCCTAGTTGTGGTATATATAGTTGGACATTATTAAATTGCCAACATTGGGTATTTATATCGTGGTAGTATATTGCTTAGACCTGCTACGTGCACATGACATGATTTTAGACAAGCAAATGTTAATATTGACGTAATGATATATTGAACTTGTTTTGAGAAGTATCATGTGTTGTGATGGTGGATGGCACATGGTGCATGGTAATCAACTGGGTTCGATAAATAGATTTCTACTGGGGCAAGTGGCAACAATGTTATGGTGGGCCAGTTGTGGCACCGGGGACGTTGATTTGGTTCTTTGGGTAGTCTTGCCCTGGTTACCCTAAGGACTTAACCTTGAAAGCCTTTGACCTGAGTCAAACGTGCAACCACATGACCAGAGTGGGACGGTCCTAGTTGAGTAAGTTACTAATAACTTGCATGTGATACCTCGGGTGTCAACTACACCTTTTGTGTAGCTTGAATGGGGAGCGTACCAAGGCTACGGCATGGTACCCGTCCAACGGTATGTCGGTCCCATACTTCGCCTCTGTTAAGGGAAGGGATGGTGTATGGCAAAAACCGAAAAGGTTCACTTGTGTAGTTAGCAGTTGCCGAAAGGCTTTGTTACAATCACTCGCCTTTGTGGTGTTTGGCTGTATCTTGTGGGTAAAGTGCATAACCTCTGCAGAGTGTAAAATCTATTCGAATAGCTGTGTCCGCGGCATTGGACATTGCTTGGGGATTACAGTCAAGGGTTAGACTTTCATGAAAACAACTTGGATTTGGAAAGTTTGCTTGGGTTTAATGATGGCGTTGATGGAAATGTGGATTAGGAAAGGGAAAGTGTTTATTTAACTCCTGGAAAAGTTATTGATAATATATTGTTTCTACTACTTTCGAATCTACTTATGTTACTTGTTAGATTGTTGTTGTAACACCCCCAAAATTTTGCTTTTCTTAAATTCATGTGTGATTTGGCACTTTGGTGAAATTTTGGAATTTTCTGGAATTTGTTTGGATTTATTTGGAATTTATTTGAATTTATTCCATTTTGAAATAATTAAAGAATTTAACTTTGCAAATAAAATTTTGTTGGAAATATTTTATTTGAGTCCAAAATGTCCTAAAATATTTTCCAGAATTTTTCTGAGCCTTTTGCTATTTTTAATGAATTAAATGAATTTTTGAGAATTTATTTGATTATTTAATCGCTGGAATTTTGAACCGGGTCGGTTACTATTCACCCGACCGAGCCCAAGTTGGACTCGAGTCCGAGTCCGACCCGAACCCGACCGCGCCACACGGTCGAGCCAAACCCAGTCGACCGAAACCCTAACCCGTGGACCATTAGATCAAGATCCAACGGCCCACGAGGCGCCACGTCACGCACGCGGGGACGGATTGGACTTGTTCGAGCTGATCCAATCCGGGTCGCTGATCTGGACACGTGGACGGCCCTCGTGTCGTCTTCCCCGTCCAAATCCGAGCCGGAGAGCTCCGCCGCGCCGCTTTCAAGTTCGTTAGGGTTCCGCGTTTATCACCGATGTCGATGCCCTATTTAAGGAAGCGACCCCACCCCCGTGATCCTCTTTCCATTGCGCACCGTTTGCCTTAATCCGTTTCGCTCGAGCCGCCGCCACGCTCGCGCAATTGCTCGCCGGAATTGGATCTAGGGTTTGCTTCGATCTTGCCTCGCTCCGTCGTTGTCCGCCGCTCCCCGTTGCATTGGAGGCCATATCCGAGACCCCTGGAGCGAGACGCACCCGCGGAACGTTCTCTCCTCGCCGGAAACCCATGGGAGCGCCGCGCTACGTGTCGTCTTCCCCGACTCCGGTTTGCTCGTGCCGCGCCTTGCCGCCATCGACGCCCCCGAAGCTCTCCACCGTCCGATCGCCATCCGACGCTCACGGTGAGTCCACGTGTGCCTTAGCCCGGTAGAACTCGAATGCAATTTCGGCCGTTAGATCTAGGATGGACGGATAGGATTAGATCGTGTAGTGCCGTGTAGATCTGTTAGCTGTCGTTGGATCAAGATCCAACGATCCACGTGCGTCCACGTCACCGCAACGAAACCCACGTTGCGGTGGATTGGATCCAATCTCGACCGTTGGATTTGGATCCAACGCACGAGATTGAGCCACGTTGCACCGTGTCACACCGAAACCGGATAGATCTCAACCGTCCGATCCAGATCGTACGGTCTAGATCCACCGCGTCAATTCAACGCGAGAAATCCGAGATCTAATCCGCGCCGTCGATTTTCAAATCAACAGTCGCGATGGTGCCACGTGTGCCCCAGCCGCGCCCACGCGTGTGGGTGAGTGTCGCTGACACGCGGGGCCCGCGTGTCAGTGGGCCCATTGTGTTAGGGGCGCCCGTGCGGGCGTGAGCCCGAGTCGCTGACGGGGCGAGCCCGCATGTCGCTGGCACTCGCCTGCGGCCGTGGTCCACGGTGAACCCGAGCCGGCGTGGACCGAGTCCGTGAACCGGTGATGTCACGGACCAATCGAGAGACCGACACGTGTCCTTGCTGACGCAATAATTAATTTCCGAAAAAGAAAATGATTTATTAATTCGAAATAATGATTTCAGATTTTGATTCAAACTTCAAACGCTTATAACTTTTGCGTTTCAACTCCGATTTGGGTGATTGAAATTTCTAAATTTGTATAAAATTGAGATCTACCTAATGATGAATTTTATTTAATTTTTGGACTAAAGTTTTCCTCTGTATTATTATTTAATTGATTATTTAAACTTCAAAATGCTATAACTTTTGCATTTAAACTCCGAATTTGACGATTCCAGTTTCTAAAAATTCATAAAATTATGTTCTCTCTGTTTATGAACTTTATTTGGATGTATGGGCACTTTTGTCTACTGTTTTATTCATTTGTTGCTATTTGCACGCGTTATGAGTAGACGTTGAAGTGCCGGAAGGATTCGAAGGAGAAGTATTGACCCAGGAGCCAGCTCAGGACCAAGAGCAACTACGTTTTGAAGGCAAGTTATGCTTTGACCATGTTGATCCCATTTTGAAATTAATTTGATTTAAATGAATGCATGCTAGTTTAAATTAGAAAATGCTTTACTTAATTATGGGTAAATAGATAAATGCCAAATTGCTGTATGACACCTTGGTTAATTATATATATGTGCCATGACCCTTGTCACCCTAGTTGTGGTTTACTAGTTGGACATTATTAAATTGCCAACATGGGTTTTTAGACCGTTGTAGCATATTGCTTAGACCTGCTACGTGCTCATGACATGATTTTGGACAATCAAATGTTAATATTGACTTAATGATATATTGAACCAGTTTTGGAAAAGTATCATGTGATGTTGATGGCACGTGGTGCTTGGTAATCAACTGGGGTTTGATAAATAGATTTGACCGGGGCATGTGGCAAGAATCATCGAGTGGGCCAGTTGTGGCACCGGGAATGTTGGTTTGGTTCTTCGGGTAGTCTTGCCCTGGTCACCCTAAGGACTTCACCTTGCAAGCCTTTGAACTGGGTCAAACGTGCAACCACATGTCTGTAATGGGACGGACCTAGTTGAATAAGTTGCTAATAACGTACCTGTGGGACCTCAGGATGTCAACTACACCCTTTGTGTAAGTTGTACGGGGGAGCGTACCGGGGCTACGGCCAGGTACCCATCTAACGGTTGGTTGGCCTAAACTTCGCCTCAGCTAAGGGAAGGGTTAGTGTGTAACAACCAGGGAGGACCACTTGTATTGTTAGAAGTTTTCGAAAGACTTTGTTACGGGAACTCGCCTTTGTGGTGTTTGACTGTATCTTGTGGGTAAAGTGCATAACCTCTGCAGAGTGTAAAATCTATTCGAATAGCCGTGTCCGCGGTATTGGACATCGCTCGGGAATTACAGTCAAGGGTTAGATTTTCTTGAAAATAACTTGGACTTGAAAGGTGGGGTTTGGTTAAACAATGATGTCGACGGAAATGTGGATTAGGAATGGGAAAGATGTTGATTAAACTCCTGGAAAAGTTATTGATCTTATACTTGCTTCTATTGCTTTCGAATCTACTTATGCTACTTGTCAAATGCTGTTTTACTGCAAATATACCCAGAGCTATTCCTTTGTATTAAGCCATGCATGTAGTATATTAGCTTGCATTCTGTGCATGACTTGCTGAGTACCATGTACTCACCATTGCAACAATACAACATCAGTTGAAGAGGAGTCTACACCAGCTTTGGAGGAGGAGCTCCAAGAGGAACCGTCTACATAGGGAGCGAGCCCAGTCAGTTGCCTGTGGTATACTGGATGGCGCCACGAAGTTATTTCATTTTCCGCTGCTATTAGTTCTCTCTTAATAAGTTTCGCCCTGCATGGCGTCTATTTGTAACTTGACCATAAGGTCGAGCAACCAGTTTGACTATTTAATTAAAGTACTTTGTTAGTATCGAGTGGTATGATTGTGATATTTACCGATGTTAAGACTGTGTGCACTAGCGCGTTCCTGGACTAGTGCTGAATACACAGAGGGTCTGGATTTGCAAATTCGGGTCCCGACAGTTGTTTACTGCAAATGAACCATGAAACATTCCTTGTACTAAGCCATGCATGTAGAATATTAGTTTGTATTCCGTGCATGACTTGCTGAGTACCAAGTACTCACCCTTGCCACAAAACAACATCAGTTGAAGGAGAGGCGACACCAGCTTTGGAGGAGGAGTATCAGGAGGAGCCGTCTAACTAGGGAGCGAGCCCAGTCAGTTGCCTGTGGTATACTGGATGGCGCCACGAAATCTATTTTATTCCGCTGCAGTTATTTCTCTTTTAGTAACTCTTCGCCCTGCGAGGCGTATCTTTGTAAATTGAGCATGAGGTCGAGCAACCAGTTTGATTATTATAATTAATGTACTTACTATTTCGATGAGTATGATTATGATATTTACCGATGTTGAGACTGTGTGCACTAGCGTGATCCTGGACTAGTGCTGAATATATAGAGGGTCAGGATTTGCAAATTCGGGTCGCGACAGAGGTGGTATCAGAGCCATGCTGATTGTAGGCTCACTCATAGTTAGAATGGTCGTAGTGAGGATAAAACCTATTTTCTAAAGTTAAAATTTGACAAGACAATGAATGAAATCTCGACTCATCCCCTTCTCTCTTTTCATACCCCTTCTGCTGAATTTTTCTTGCTACCCTTGGTTTTACAAACCTTTTGAGTTCTTACAATAGTGTTTTTGGCAGATGATGATGAAGAACAACTACGCCGAGCGTGAGGGAGGCTATGCTGCCGAGTTGTGGCGTATGCTGTAGTTTCATGGAGGTTTTGAGAGACCGCTCTACTGAGGGACCACCATCGTGCAGGCAGGACTGGTCCTAGGATGGGACGTCAAGATCACGGTGTATGCTTGAGAGAAGATGAAGTTCAGTCGTCCATTCCACTTCACCGCTAGGAGGTCAACATTTGAGATGGGAATCCAGGAGGTGTCTCGTCGAGCGATGCAGCATATTGCTCGCACCAACTCCAGGGAGCTGGAAGGCATAGTATTCCGTCACCACCCACGTCGAGACAACAGAACTTAGTGGAAGCCGATAGAAGATGAGGATGCTACCGTCACACACCTGGCCAGATTCGTCGTCGCCCAGGAGGAGCTTATCGACGACACAGTCCAGGAGTTTATGAAGGCTCACGAGGAGGTCGAGGAAGGGAAAAAGCACCTAGAGAATGCTCGTGAGTACGTCGCCTATGCTACAGATAGGATTGCCAAGCTGGAGACCGCACTGTACGGGCAGGGCCCAGAGCCAATGCTGGAGTTGGACGCCCAGACACAGAGGAACCAACACCTAAGCAGGAGCACCAGCCAGCACCACAGCCGGAGCCTGAACCTGAGGATGATGCCGCTTCTTCGACTACCGCCGCTGTGGGCATTGCGATCGCTTTGTGCCTATGCCGCCGCACCCACCGCAGGGAGGCAGTGGACGTTTTCTCGATGAGTGAGCGTAGGTTCTGCAGTTGAGACTCCTTCGTCGAGTCGCGTTTCAGAATAAGAGTCACCCCTAGAGGCGTTAGACTCCAGTGTGTTAGTTGATTTGGATTTTCATTGCTTGTTGAGTGTGCAGTATGTGTTGCAAGGCCCTTAGGCATTGTGAGCGACCATACCAAGTTATTATTAATTAAATAATAAAAATCGGATTTTGAGTTACACCTTTTGCCCCTCATAGTCCTCTACTACTTGTCTATTCTTGTTTCCCTCTCATCTCTAAACCTTGGAGCAATCGACAGATGGTGAATACCCGCGGAAACCT
This sequence comes from Rhipidocladum racemiflorum, assembly GCA_036346355.1. Lineage (NCBI taxonomy): Eukaryota > Viridiplantae > Streptophyta > Magnoliopsida > Poales > Poaceae > Rhipidocladum > Rhipidocladum racemiflorum. Next base: position 44,714,302 of record CM070587.1, read on the forward strand.
CAGAGGCAATGGAAGTGGTTCTCGCCCAGCTGGGAACCCTAACGATGGAGCACCTGCACCCCAACCAGCACCGCCAGTTGACATGCAGAACTTCAGAGCTTTCCTTGCCGCACAGACCCAGTTGATGCATGCTATGATGCAGCAGATGCAGCAGGTCACTGCTCAGGCCGCCGCTAACCAAACAAATCAGGTACAACGATATGGAGCAAAGTTGTCAGAGTTTATGAGGACTCATCCACCCACATTCTCTGGGAATGCCAATCAACTAGAGGCAGACAATTGGCTAAGGTCAATAGAAAGGAAGCTACACATTGCCCAATGCATGGGAAATGAGAAAGTGCTCTACGCCTCTCATCAGTTAAAAGGGACCGCCGCAGAATGGTGGGAGAACTTCTACGCCACGCGGGAGAACCCACAGGACATCACATGGGAGGAGTTTACAGCCGCATTTCGTCACTATCACATGCCTGAAGGAATAATGGACTTAAAGAAGGAAGAATTTAGGGCACTGAAGCAAGGTAATCAATCGGTGTCAAAATATCTGAATAAGTTCACACAGCTTGCACGCTACGCACCTGAAGAAGTAGCGACAGATAAGGCCAGACAATCTTGTTTCATGAAGGTACTTAACTCAGAACTGCAGGTGGGACTGATCACCCACACCTTTCCAGATTTCCAGGAGCTTGTGAACAAGGCACTTATTCTTGAGGACAAGCGCAAGGAACTGGATGAGAACCGAAAGTGCAGATTGCAACAACAAGGATCACGCCAGGGAGTGCAGCTTTGTCTGCGGGTTGCGCCAAATCAGTTTTTCATATTCTAGAATACAGCAAGTTTTTCATATTCCAGAATACAGCAAGAACACCATCACCAGCACCGAGACCCGTCAATCAGAACTACCAGACCCCAGCTCCAACCAGAAATGCCGCTTCAAGCAGTCAACAGGGAGCAGTGAGACGCTGTTACACATGCAACGAGCCAGGGAACTTCTCCAACAACTGCCCCAAGAAGACAATAGGAGTGACCCTAGTTCGCTTTAACTTGGGATCCACACCAGCCAGGACACCTGCACCAGGAGCAAACCATGGGATAGCACAGCCAGGAGCCACACCCCAGACCGTGGTGAGAGGCCGAGTTAATCACGTGACCGCAGATGCACTCCAGAATGCCACGGACATCATACTGGGTAAGATACTTGTCAACTCAGTACCTGCAACAGTTTCGTTTGAATCTGGAGCTTCGCATTCGTTTGTTTCCCGAGATTTTGTTTCTAAGCATGATTTGGAGATTGTGAATCTTAAATGCATACTTCTAGTTCAAACTCCTGGGTCAGAACTCCGATCTCAAGTAGGATGTTCTAGGGTGAGAATACTAATAGATGGGGTAGAGTTCTTAGCAAACCTTATTATATTGGGAACCCAGACCCTAGATGTTATCTTGGGAATGGATTGGTTATCCAAGCATAAGACCGTGTTGGACTGTGGACGAAGGGTCATATCAATTGAGAGCCCATGTGGAAGAAAAGTGGAATTTCAAGCGACCGCCGTTCGATATGGACAGATGATGGTCAACAGTGTAAAGACAGTCAGCATAGAAGATGTTCCAGTGGTAAATGAGTATCCTGATGTTTTTCCTAAGATCTGCCGGGTATGCCGCCAAACAGAGACATAGAATTTGTGATTGAGTTAGTACCCGGAACAGCACCGATAGCAAAGAGACCTTGCCGGATGTCCACCGAAGAATTGGTAGAAATGAAGAAACAGCTTGAGGAGCTGATGGAGAAAAGATTTATCAGACCAAGTTCGTCGCCATGGGGAGCACTAGTTTTGTTCGTCAAGAAGAAGGACGGGAGTTTCCGAATGTGCATTGACTACCGTGCACTCAATGAAGTCACCGTGAAGAATAAGTACCCGCTACCCAAGATCGATGACCTGTTTGACCAGTTGAGAGGAGCCGGAGTTTTCTCCAAGATTGATCTGAGATCGGGATACCACCAGTTGAAGATTCGGTCAAAAGATATCCCAAAGACCGCATTTTCGTCAAGATACGGACATTACGAGTTTACAGTTATGTCCTTTGGTCTGACAAATGCGCCAGCTTATTTCATGAATATGATGAATAAGGTATTCATGGAGTATTTGGACAAGTTCGTTGTTGTGTTCATAGATGATATCTTAGTCTACTCCAAGACGAGGGATGAACATGCAGAACACTTGAGGCTAGTTTTGGAGAAGCTGAGGGAACAGCAACTCTTCGCCAAGTTTAGTAAGTGTAATTTTTGGAAAGACAAAGTGGAATTTCTCGGACATGTAATGATCGCAGAAGGAGTCGCCGTTGATCCAAGCAAAGTAGAAGCTATGTTACATTGGGAACAGCCGAAGACGGTGACCGAAATTCGGAGTTTCCTTGGAATGGCAGGCTACTACTGCCGTTTCATTGAAGGCTTCTCGACGATTGCTAGACCCCTTACGCAATTGTTGAAAAAGGAGAAGAAGTTTAATTGGACGCCGGAATGTGAGAGGTGTTTCCAAGAGCTAAAGAAGCGATTGACATCAGCACCGATGTTAGTTCTACCGGACGTCAATCAAAGCTTTGATATATATTGTGATGCATCGCGCCAAGGTCTAGGATGTGTGCTGACGCAGAACAGGAAGGTCGTCGCATATTCATCAAGGTAGCAAGGCTGCATGAAGAGAATTATCCGACGCATGACCTGGAGTTAGCTGTCGTAGTGCATGCTTTGAAGTTATGGCGTCATTATTTGATTGGGAACAGATGTGAAGTGTACACGGATCATAAGAGTCTTAAATACATCTTCACCCAATCAGATCTGAACATGAGGCAAAGAAGATGGTTAGAGTTGATCAAGGATTACAATGTCGGAATCCATTACCATCCTGGAAAGGCCAACGTGGTGGCCGATGCTCTGAGTCGGAAAAGCCACACCGTGAACATGTTGATAGCCCCGAGTCAGGACGAGCTATGCAAGGATTTTCAGAGAATGCAGATTGAAGTGGTACCAGAAGGATTCTTGGCCGCACTGGAGATAATGCCTACCCTGGAAGATCATATCAGAGAAGGATAGAAGGATGACGACAAAATCCGTAGGATTAAGTCCAAGATGGATGAAGGCAAGGCAAAAGACTTCAAGCTGGACGAGCAAGGCACGCTATGGATGAAGGATCGAATTTGTGTGCCAAACAAGAAGGAGCTGAACCAGTTGATCCTAGAAGAAGCCCATGACTCCAAGTATTCAATTCATCCAGGAAGTGCGAAGATGTATCAGGACCTGAAGGAAAGATTCTGATGGCCGGGTATGAAATGAGAAGTTGCCGAGCATGTCGCATTGTGCGATATATGCCAGAGAGTCAAGGCAATGCATCAGAGGCCCGCATGATTGCTACAGCCACTAAAGATACCTGAGTGTAAGTGGGAGGAAATCAGAATGGATTTCATTACCGGTTTAACAAAGACTCAAGGAGGATATGACTCCATATGGGTCATAGTGGATCGCTTGACTAAGGTAGCTCATTTTATCCCTGTAAAGACCATTTGCTCGGGAGATAAATTAGCAGAGTTCTATATGACTAGGATCGTCTGTTTCCATGGAGTGCCGAAGAAGATTGTATCGGACAGAGGTACCCAGTTTACCTCGAGATTCTGGAATAAGCTACATGAAGCCATGGGGACCCGTTTGAACTTCAGTACAGTATATCATCCGCAGACGGACGGACAGACTGAAAGAGTTAATCTGATACTGGAATATATGTTAAGAGCGTGTGCATTGGCTTATGCTACCTCTTGGGATAAGAGTCTACCGTATGCCGAGTTTAGCTATAATAATAGTTATCAAGCAAGTTTACAGATGTCACCTTTTGAGGCACTGTATGGTCGACCATGTCGTACGCCATTGAACTGGAATGAGACAGGTGAACGCCGTGTCTTTGGGCCGGACATTCTTGAAGAAGCTGAAGAGCAGATTGCCATGATCATAGAAAGATTGAAGATTGCCAAATCGACACAAAAGAGCTACGCCGACAATCGTCGCCGGGATCTGAAATTTGAACCAGAAGATCTTGTATACCTCAGGGTTACACCTCTCAAGGGAGTCAAGAGATTCCATGCCAAAGGAAAACTCGTGCCGCGATATGTTGGACCATTCAAGGTTCTCAGCCGTAGAGGTGAAGTTGCTTACCAGCTGCAGTTACCGCAGTCGTTGGCAGGAGTACATGACGTGTTCCACGTGTCCCAGCTAAAGAAATGTCTTCGAGTAACGAATGAGCAAACATCGCTGGAGTCAATTGAGCTACAAGAGGATCTGACTTATAAGGAGCGCCCCGTGAGGATTCTGGACACCATGGATCGAGTGACAAGGAATAAGTCAACCCGTTTCTGCAGAGTCCAGTGGAGTTGCATGCAGAGAGTGAAGCAACTTGGGAACGCGAGGAGGATTTGAAGAAAGAGTTTTCGAACCTGTTCCTTAGTCAGCCCTGAATCTCGGGGACGAGATTCTGTTAAGGGGGGAGGTTTATAACACCCCAATTTTTGCTTTTCATGAATTTAAATGTTATTTTGCACTTTTGTGAATTTTTGGAATTTTCTGGAATTTATTTGGATTTATTTGGATTTATTTGAATTTATCCCCTTTTGAAATAATTAAAGAATTAAAAGTTTCAAATAAATTTTTGTTCGTAATATTTTATTTGAGCCCCAAATGGCCTAAAATATTTTCTAGAATTTTTCTGGGATTTTTCTGAGTATTTTGTTATTTTTCATGAATTAAATGAATTTCTAGGAATTAATTGGATTATTTAATCGCTAGAAAATTGAATCGGTTTTACTGTTCCTTCGACCGAGTCAGACTCGAGCCCGACCCGAACCACGGTCGAATCAGACCCGAGTCCAACCTAACCCTAACCGCGTGACCGTTGGATCGAAATCCAACGGCCACGATTGCGCCACGTCACCCAAACCCGTGTCCGACTGAGCCAGCCAAGTCACCCGAGCCCAAACCCCCACGACTGTTGGATCTTGATCCAATGGCCCACATTGCGCCATGTCGCGCCACCGTCGTCTCCGACTCGGGACGGACTGCGCCGCCGTGTGGGCCTAGGTTTCCGATTTGTGCGCGCACGCCGAGGGTATTTAATGTGTGAGTCATCGCCCGTGGGTCGCCTTGCCCTTGCGCATATTTTGCCCCAAGTTTCCGAGCACTAGCCACCGCCGCGTAGCCCCAATCGCTCGCCGTAGTTCGTGGAGTGGCCGCCGCGGTTTTCCTTCATTTTCGGCGCCGTTCGTCGTCCTCCGCCGCGTTCAAGCCCGGATCTGGAACACTTGCGTCAAGGCGCACCTGTAGGGTGCACGCACTTCGCCAGAACAGCCCCAGAGCACCGTCGCGTTGGTCGTCTTCCACAGCCTCGGTGAGCTAGCCCCGCCACATCGCCATCGTCGCCCTCGAGCTCGGACAACCATTCGATCCAGATGGAACCGCTATGGTGAGTCCATGTTTCCCAGGAACCAGTAGAAACCAGATTAGATCTGGACCGTTGGATCAAGATCCAACGGCCCACGTTCGTCCACGTCACCATGCGAATTCCACGTTGCGGTGATTAGATCTATTTTCAGCCGTTGGATTTAGATCCAATGCTCACGATTGAGCCATGTAGCCGTGAACCGCACCGTGCTAGGGTTAGATCTCAGTCGTTAGATCTAGATCGTGCGGTCCAGATTCACCGCGCTGCTCACAACGTGTGAGATCCAGATCCAATCCACGCCGTTGATTTTCAAACCAACGGCCGGGATTGAGCCACGTGTGTCCCAGCCGCACCGTGTGGCACGCGCGAGCGTGCGTGCGTGTCACTGACACGCCGGGCCCGCGTGTTAGCGACCGGACCAAACCACACCATGACGTCACGGTTGACGTCACGGTGGGGCCCGCGTGTCATCCCGTTCGGCCGAGCGCGATGACATCACCGCTGACATCATCCGAGTGGTCCCACATGTCAGTGCCTGCCCGATTTGGTGGATCAGATCCACCGTGGACCGAGCAGCACCCGTGGACCAGGCGCATGGACCGCGCTGACGTGGCCGCTCCAGAGGGCGCCACGTGGCATGATGACGTCGTGCTGACGTCATCGGGGGGTTCGGCCGGTGTTGACGTCAACAGACCGACGTGGACCAATGGGGTGCTAACACGTGTCTCCCATGACGCAATAATTACTTTTCAAAAAAAAAAAGAAAATAGAAAATGACCTATTAATTCGGATTATTGATTTTAAAAATAGGTTCAAACTTCAAATGTTTATAACTTTTGCATTTTAACTCCGATTTGAACGATTCTAGTTTCTAAATTTTTATAAAATTGATATCTATTTAGATAAGAATTTTAATTAATTTTTGATTATGAATTTTTCTATGTTTTTATTTAATTAATAGTTTTGTAAACTTTAAACGATTATAACTTTTGCATTTTAACTTTGATGTGGACGTTTCAAATTTACAAAAATGTGCTCTCTCTATTTTTGATCTTTATTTAAATTTTTGGATACTTTTTTCCTACTGTTTATTTATTTATTGCTATTTGCACGCGTTACGGGTAGACGTTGAAGTGCCCGAAGGCTTCGAAGGTGAAGTGTTGACCCAGGAGCCAGCCTAGGACCAAGAGCACGTACTTTTTGAAGGCAAGTTATGATTTGACCATATTGATCCCACTTTTGAAATTAATTTAATTTAAATTATTGCATGCTAATTTAATTAGAAATTGTCTAAAGATATTTCTGGGAATTCGATAAATACCAAATTGCAGGATGACACCTTGACTATTTAATTACGTGCCATGAACCCTTGCCACCCTAATTGTGGTATATATAGTTGGACATTATTAAATTGCCAACATTGGGTATTTAGATCGTGGTAGTATGTTGCTTAGACCTGCTACGTGCACATGACATGATTTTAGACAAGCAAATGTTAATATTGACATAATGATATATTGAACTTGTTTTGGTAAACTATCATGTGTTGTGATGGTGGATGGAACATGGTGCATGGTAATCAACTGGTTTCATAAATAGATTTGGACCGGGGCAAGTGGCAAGAATGTTATGGTGGGCCAGTTGTGGCACCCAGGACGTTGATTTGGTTCTTCGGGTAGTCTTGCCCTGGTCACCCTAAGGACTTAACCTTGCAAGCCTTTGACCTGAGTCAAACGTGCAACCACATGACCGGAGTGGGATGGTCCTAGTTGAGTAAGTTACTAATAACTTGCATGTGATACCTCGGGTGTCAACTACACCTTTTGTGTAGCTTGAATGGGGAGCATACCAAGGCTATGGCATGGTTCCCGTCCAACGGTATGTCGGTCCCATACTTCGCCTCTGATAAGGGAAGGGATGGTGTATGGCAAAAACCGAAAAGGTTCACTTGTGTAGTTAGAAGTTGCCGAAAGGCTTTGTTACAATCACTTGCATTTGTGGTGTTTGGCTGTATCTTGTGGGTAAAGTGCATAACCTCTGCAGAGTGTAAAATCTATTCGAATAGCTGTGTCCGCGGCATTAGACATTGCTTGGGGATTACAGTCAAGGGTTAGACTTTCATGAAAACAACTTGGATTTGGAAAGTTTGCTTGGGTTTAATGATGACGTTGATGGAAATGTGGATTAGGAAAGGGAAAGTGTTTATTTAACTCCTGGAAAAGTTATTGATAATATATTGTTTCTATCGCTTTCGAATCTACTTATGTTACTTGTTAGATTGCTGTTTACTGCAAATGAACCATGAAACATTCCTTGTACTAAGCCATGCATGTAGAATATTAGTTTGCTTTTCGTGCATGACTTGCCGAGTACCAAGTACTCACCCTTGCCACAAAACAACATCAGTTGAAGAAGAGACGACGCCAGCTTTGGAGGAGGAGTATCAGGAGGAGCCGTCTAACTAGGGAGTGAACCCAGTCAGTTGCCTGTGGTACACTGGATGGCACCACGAAATCCATTTTATTCCGCTGCAGTTATTTCTCTTTTAATAACTCTTCGCCCTGCGAGGCGTATCTTTGTTTTGTAACTTGACCATGAGGTCGAGCAACCAGTTTGATTATTATAATTAAAGTACTTACTATTTCGATGAGTATGATTGTGATATTTACCGATGTTGAGATTGTGTGCACTAGCGTTATCCTGGACTAGTGCTGAATACACAGAGGGTCCGGATTTGCAAATTCGGGTCCCGACAGGAAGGGACGTTAAGATCACGGTGTATTCTCGAGAGAAGACGAAGTTCAGTCATTCTTTTCACTTCACCGCCAGAAGGTCTACATTCCAGATTGGGATCCAGGAAGTGTCACGTCGAGCGATGCGACATATCGCTCGCACGTACTCCGTAGAGCTAGAGGGCACATTATTCCGTCACCATCCACGTAGAGATAACCACATTAACCGGGAGCTGATAGAAGACGAGGATGCCACGATCACCTAACTGACAAGGTTTGTCGTCGCTCAGGAGGATGTGATCGAATATACCGTTCAGGAGTTACAGAAGGCTCGTGATGAATTCAAGGATGTCAAGAAGCAACTGCAAGAAGCTCGAGAGTACCTAGCTCACTCTATTTAGAGGGTTCGTGAGCTAGAGATGGCGCTGTATGGACCTGAACCAGAGCCAGTGTTGGAGCTGCACGACCCATACCCTAAGGAGGATCCAAAGGAGGTGCCACCTGTACCGCAGCCACAGCCAAAGCCGGAGCCAGAGGAGGACGTTGCGTCATCGACCACAGCTGTCATTGGTCATGGAGATTGCTTTGCACCAATGCCGTCTGACCCACCAGTGTACCCGCTGGGGAGTTCCCGAGGAGGTTGGCTCGAGGAGTGAGCATTCAGGATTAGAAGTGAGTCTCCTTCGTTGAGTCGCATCTAAGAATAAAGAGTCACCCTATAAGCGTTAGACTCAAGTATGTTAGTTCGATTTGGATTTTCATTGCTTGCTACGTGTGCAGTATGTGTTGCAAGGCCCTTAGGCATTGTAAGAAACCATACCAAGTTATTATTGAATAAATAATAAAGTTGGGTTTGGAGTTACACCCTTCACCCCGCCTAAGTTCTCTATTACTTGTCTATTCTTGTTTCCCTCTCGGCCCTAAACCTTGGAACAATCAACAGACAATGAACACTCATGGAAACCTTGGAGGCAACAGAAGTGGTTCTCACCCATCTGGAAACCATAATGATGGAGCACCTGCACCCCGCCCAGCACCGCCAGTTGACATGTAGAACTTTGGAGCTTTCCTTGCTGCACAGACCTAACTGATGCATGCGATGATGCAGCAAATGCAGCAAGTCACTGCTCAGGCCGCTGCCAATCAAGCTAATCAGGGGCAACGATAGAATTCCAGGCTTTCAGAATTCATGACGACTCATCCACCCACATTCTCTGGAAAAGCCAATCCACTGGAGGTAGATGGTTGGCTGAGATCGATCGAGAGAAAGCTGCACATTAACCAGTGTGTGGGGAATGAGAGATTGCTATACGCATCCCATCAGTTAGAAGGGACATCAGCTGAATGGTAGAACATTTTTGCTGCACATGAGAATCCACAGGACATTACCTGGGAAGAATTCACTGCTACGTTTCGCCAATACCATGTGCTGGAAGGGATCATGGACCTCAAAAAGGAGGAATTCAGAGCTTTGAAGCAGGGCAGCCAGTCAGTGGATGACTATTTAAATAAGTTTACCCAGTTAGCTCGCTACACACCTGAAGATGTAGCGACAGACAAGGCTAGACAGTCTCGTTTCATGAAGGGACTGAACTCAGGACTATAGGTTGGGCTAATTACGCACACATTTCCTGACTTCCAGGAGTTGGTGAACAAGGCGCTCATCTTGGAAGACAAGCGCAAGGAACTTGAAGACAACCAGAAGCGCAGAATGGCACAGCAGGGAGCAAGTCAGGGAGCACAGCGTTTGAGGGTTGCATCGAACCAGTTCTTCAGATTCCAGCCGAAGAACATTGCAAGAGCACCATCCCCGGCACTAAGGCCTGCAAATCAGAATTTTCAGACCCCAGCGCCAACAGTGCATGCAGTGGCAGGAAATCAGCTGAGCACCGTGAAGCGTTGCTTCCACTGCCACGAGCCAGGGCACTTTGCCAACTATTGCCCCAAGAAGGCAGTAGGAGTGATGCCAGTTCATTTCAAACTGGGATCCACGCCAGCAAGAACACCTGCACCAAGAGCGAACCATGGAACTGTACCGCTAGGAGCTGCAACTCAGACTGTGGTGAGAGGCAGAGTCAACCACATCACTGCAGATGCACTTCAGAATGCTTTAGACGTTGTACTGGGTAAGTTACTTGTCAACTCAGTCCCTGCAACAGTTTTGTTTGATTCTGGAGCTTCGCATTCATTCGTTTATCAAGGTTTTGCTGCTGAAAATGATTTGGAAACTGTGGATTTAAAATGCATGCTTCTAGGTCAAACCCCCGGTTCGGAACTCCGAACTAAAGTAGGATGTTCCGGGGTAAGAATATTAGTGGATGGGGTAGAATTCCTAGCGAACCTCATAATATTGGAAACCCATACCTTAGATGTTATCTTGTGAATGGATTGGTTATCCAAGCACAAGGTTGTGTTGGACTATGGACGAAGAGTCATATAGGTTGAGAGCCCTTGTGGGAGAAAAATGGAAATCCAGGCGACCGCCGTTTGTGATGGGCAATTGATGGTCAACAGTGCGAAGACAGTCAGGATAGAGAATGTCCCAGTGGTGAACGAGTACTCGGATGTTTTTCCTGAGGATTTACCGGGTATGCCGCCAGACAAAGACATAGAGTTTGTGATTGAGTTAGTACCTGGTACAGCACCGATAGCAAAGAGGCCTTATTGGATGTCAACCAAGGAGTTGGTGGATATGAAGAAGCAGCTTGAGGATCTAATGGAAAACAGATTCATCAGACCTAGTTCGTCGCCATGGGGAGCGCCAGTTCTGTTCATTAAGAAGAAGGACAGGAGTTTCAGGATGTGCATTGATTACCGTGCACTCAATGAAGTCACCGTGAAGAATAAGTATCCGCTACCTAGGATCGATGATCTGTTTGACCAGTTGAGAGGAGCTGGAGTTTTCTCCATGATTAACTTGAGGTCAGGATATCATCAGCTGAAGATCCGGTCAGAAGATATTCCGAAGACCGCATTCTCATCGAGATATGGACATTACGAGTTCACTGTTATGTCCTTTGGTCTGACGAATGCGCCAGCTTATTTTATGAATATGATGAATAAGGTCTTAATGGAGTATTTGGACAAGTTTGTCGTCGTGTTTATAGATGACATCTTAGTCTACTCCAAGACAAGAGAAGAGCATGCAGAACACTTGAGGCTAGTTTTGGAGAAGCTGAGGGAACAACAACTCTTCGCCAAGTTTAGCAAGTGCGACTTTTGGAAGGACAAGGTGGAGTTCCTTGGACATGTGATGACCGCAGAAGGAGTGGCAGTTGACCCGAGCAAGGTGGAAGCCGTGTTACATTGGGAACAACCGAAGATAGTGACCCAAATCCGTAGTTTTCTGGGGATGGCACGATATTACCACCATTTTTTTGAGGGATTTTTCGACGATTGCGAGACCTCTCACGCAATTATTGAAAAAGGAGAAGAAGTTTACTTGGACGTCGGAATACGAGAAGGGTTTCCAAGAGCTGAAGAAATGTTTGACATCAGCACCAGTATTGGTTCTACCGGATGTTAACCAAAGCTTCGATATATACTGTGATGCATCGCGCCATGGACTTGGATGCGTGCTGATGCAGGACAGAAAGGTCATTGCATATGCATCAAGGCAGTTGAGGCCGCATGAAGAGAATTACCCGACGCATGATCTGGAGTTAGCTGTCGTAGTGCATGCTTTGAAGTTGTGGCGTCACTATCTGATTGGGAATAGATGCGAAGTGTACACGGACCATAAGAGTCTTAAGTACATATTCACCCAATCGGATCGAACATGAGGCAGAGGAGATGGCTAGAGTTGATCAAGGATTACAATGTTAGAATCTATTACCATCCCGGAAAGACCAATGTGGTGGCCGATTCTCTGAGTTGGAAAAGCCATACCGTGAATATGTTGATAGCAGAGGATCAGGGCGATCTATGCAAGGAATTTTAGAAGATGAAGCTGGAGGTTATACCGGAAGGATTTTTAGCTGCATTAGAAATAAAGCCTACTCGGGAAGATCAGATCCGAGAAGGACAGAAGGATGATTGCAAGGTTCAGAGAATCAAGTCCAAGATGGAGGAAGGCAATGCAAGGGACTTCAGACTGGATGAGCAAGGCACATTGTGGATTAAGGATCGCATCTGTATGCCAAACAAGGAGCTGAAAAAGTTGATTCTGGAAGAAGCCCATGACTCCAAGTATTTCATTCATTCAGGAAGTGCCAAGATGTATCAAGACCTGAAGGAAAGATTCTGCTGGCCAAGCATTAAATGTGAGGTTGCCGAACATGTTGCTTTGTGTGACATATGTAAGAGAATCAAGGCAATGCATTAGAGGCTAGCAGGATTGCTGCAGCCGCTAAAAATACCTGAGTGGAAGTGGGAGGAAATTAGAATGGATTTCATTACCGGTTTACCTAAAACTCAAGGAGGATATGACTCCATATGGGTTATAGTAGATCGCTTGACTAAGTTCGCTCATTTTATCCCTGTAAAGACCACTTACACGGGAGATAAATTAGCAGAATTGTATATGACCAGAATCGTCTGTTTGCACGGAGTGCCGAAGAAGATTGTATCGGACAGAGGTACCCAATTTACCTCAAGATTCTGGAATAAGTTGCATGAAGCCATGGGGACCCGTTTGAACTTCAGTACAACATATCATCCGCAGACGGATGGACAGACTGCGAGAGTTAATCAGATTCTAGAGGATATGCTAAGAGCTTGTGCATTGGCTTATGCTACCTCTTGGGACAAGAGTCTGCCGTATGCTAAGTTCAGTTACAACAACAGTTATCAGGCCAGTCTATAGATGTCACCTTTTGAGGCACTGTATGGTCGACCATGTTGAACGCTGTTGAACTGGAATGAGACGAGTGAACGACATGTCTTTGGACCAGATATTCTTCAAGAAGCCCAAGAGCAGATTGCCATGGTCCGGGAAAGACAGAAGATAGCTCAGTCGATACAGAAGAGTTACGCTAATAACCATCGCCGAGACCTGAGTTTTGAATCGGAAGATTTCGTATACCTCAGAGTTACACTTCTCAAGGGAGTTAAAAGGTTCCGTGCCAAAGGGAAATTCGCGCCGCGTTATGTTGGACCATTTCAGATTTTGAGCCGCAGAGGTGAAGTTGCTTACTAGTTGGAGTTGCCGCACTCGTTGGCGGGAGTGCATGATGTGTTCCATGTATCCCAACTGAAGAAGTGTCTCCGAGTGCCAGACGAGCAAACTCCTTTGGAATCGATCGAGCTGCAGGAAGATCTAACATACAAGGAGCACCCCGTGAAGATTCTGGACACCATGGATCGAGAGACAAGAAAAAATTCAACCCGTTTCTGCAGAGTCTAATGGAGCAACCACTCCGAGTGTGAAGCGACTTGGGAGCGCAAAGAGGATTTGAGGAAGGAGTTTCCGAACCTATTCCTTAGTTAGCCTTGAATCTCGTGGTCGACATTCTGTTAGGGGGGATTGTAACACCCCAATTTTTTCTTTTCATGAATTTAAATGATATTTTGCACTTTTGAGAATTTTTAGAATTTTCTGGGATTTATTTGGATTTAATTTGAATTTATTCCCTTTTGAGATAATTAAATAATTAAAAGTTGTAAATAAAATTTTGTTGGAAATATTTTATTTAAGTCCAAAATGTCTCAAAGTATTTTCTAGAATTTTCCTGGAATTTTTTTGAGCATTTTGCTATTTTCTCAATTTATTTGAATTTTTAGAAGTTATTTTAAATATTTAATAGCTAGAAAACCCTACCGGGTTTCACTATTCCTCCGACTCGAGCCAGACTCGAGTCCAACCCGAGCCAGACCGACCGAGTCAAACCCTATTCGCGTGCGACCGTTGGATCGATATCCAATGGTTAGGATTGAGCCACGTTTGCACATGCCTTGCACCATTGGATCAGGATCCAACGGTTGTGTCCGTGTCCGCGTGTGTCTGGGCGTGTGGCCATCGGATCGAGCTGCGTGCATGGCTAAGATTGCACCACGTTGCCTCTCCGTGTCCGAGCCGGACTCCGCCGCCCCGTACCGGCCTCGCAGCGGAATCTGCGCGTATCTCAATGTCCGAGCCGGTATTTAATGCGCGGGAGCGTGCCCGAGGACCGCCTTCACCTTGTGCAGCTTTTGCCCTAACCGCCATCGCTCGTAGAGCTCCATCGCGCCCACAATTGCTCGCCGTAGTTAATTAGGGTTAGCTTTCGGTTTTGGTAAGTTTCAGCCGCCGTTTGACGTCCTCTGCTGTGTTGGTGCCCAGATCCGAGACCGTCACGACGAGGTGCGCCTGGGGTACCATTCATCTCGCCGGATTTGTGCCCAAACGCCGTTGGCCGTGTCATCGTCCCCAGCTCTGGTGACCTAGCTCTGCCGCGACATCGCCATAACCCGCGAGCTCTATCAGCCATCCGATCAAGATCCAAGGGCCCACGTTTGTCCACATCACCCCGTACGAAATCCACGTTACGGTTTTTAGATCTAATATCAACCGTTGGATCTAGATCCAACGTCTCATATTAAGCCACATAACCTCTTTGACCGCACTGTGCTAGATTAGATCTCAGCTGTTAGATCTAGATCGTACGGTCAGAACTGAACCGCGTTCTAGCGTTAGATGCGATCCCAACCGTTCGATCGAGAAAGAACGGTGTAGATTGAGCCATGTGTCGAGCACCAGGACATGCCACGTCGCATCTCGGTGATGCGTAAACCCTATCCAATCTCGATCATCTGATCCAAATCGCACAGTCCAGGTTGAGCCACGTAGTTCCACGGTAGCGAGATTAGATCTAATCTGGACCATTGGATTTCAAACCAACGGCGCAGATCATGCCACGTGGCCAGGATCCGAAGCACCGCGGTCCACGCGGGCAATGCCCGGTCATCGCTGACGTCAGTGATTACGTCTGGACGGGTCCGCGTGTCAGCG
Organism: Rhipidocladum racemiflorum; assembly: GCA_036346355.1. Taxonomy (NCBI): domain Eukaryota; kingdom Viridiplantae; phylum Streptophyta; class Magnoliopsida; order Poales; family Poaceae; genus Rhipidocladum; species Rhipidocladum racemiflorum. Next base: position 44,729,436 of record CM070587.1, read on the forward strand.
TCTGGCCCAACCGCATTATGATGTCATCCAAGACGTCATAGTGACGTCACGGTGGGGCCCAGCTGTTAAAGCCATTCGGCCGAGCGCAATGATGTCAACGATGACGTCATCCAAGTGGGTCCCACGAGTCAGTGACACGTGTACACGTGGACCGGGTCCACGGTGGACCGGGCGCAAGTCGTGGACCAGATCTGTAGACTGGATGACGCAAGCATGACGTCATAATTCGATTTCTCTTTAGAAAAATAATTTGGTGGAAATTCAAAATACCCGCTGACGCAATGCCGACATCATAATTGAATTTTTCAATAGAAAAATAAATGAATTAATTTGGTTTATTCTTTTATTTGTTTTTTCAATCTTCAAACGGCTATAACTTTTGCGTTTTAACTCCGATTTGGGCGATTCAAATTTATAAAAATTTGTAAACTTGTGGTCTTCCTGTTTATGGATTTTATTTGAATTTTTGGACACTTTTTATCTACTGTTTAATTATTTATTACTATTTGCGTAAGTTACGGATAAACGTTGAACTGCCCGAAGGCTTCGAAGGTGAAGTTTTGACCCTAGAGCCAGCTCAAGACCCTGAATAAGTACTTGTTGAAGGCAAGTTATGCTTTGATCATATTGTTCCCACTTTTGAAAATTAATTTGATTCAAATTATTGCATGATAATTTAATTAGGAAATGCATTAGTTAATTTTGGAAATTAGTTAAATGCCCAATTGTTGTATACCACCTTGACATAAATAATTGTACGCCATGACCCCTTTTCACCCTAGTTGTGGAATATTTAGTTGGACATTATTAAATTGCCAACATGGGTATTTAGACCGTTGTAGTGAAATGCTTAGCCCCGCTACGTATTCATGACATGATTTTGGATAATTACATGTTAACATTGACTTAATGAGATATGGAACCTGTGTTGGAGAAGTGTCATGTGTTATTAATGATTATGTTGATGGCACGTGGTGCATGATAATCAACTAGGAGTTTGATAAATGCTTTAGACCGGGGCAAGTGGCAAGAATGATCTGGTGGGCCATGAGTGTCACCGGGAAAGTCGTTTTGGTTCTTTGACAGTCTTGCCTTGGTCACCCTAAAGACTTAACCTTGCAAGCCTTTGAACTGAGTCAAATGTCCAACCACATGTCCGGAATGGGACGGACCTAGTTGATTAAGTTACTAATAACTTGCTTGTGGAACCTAGGGGTGTCAACTATACCTTTTGTGTAGTTGTTAGGGGGAGCGTACCGGGGCGATGGCTAGGTACCCATCTAACGGTTGGTTGGCCTAGACTTCGCCTTTACTAAGGGAAGGGCTAGCATGCAACAAACTGGGAGGTCCACTTGTGTAGTTAGAGGCTTTCGAAAGACTTTGTTATGGACACTCGCCTTTGTGGTGTTGACTGTATCGTGTTGGTAAAGTGCATAACCTCTATAGAGTGTACAACCTAATCGAATAGCCGAGTCCACGGTATTGGACACTGCTTGGGGATTACAGTCAAGGGTTAGACTTTCATGAAAACAACTTAGTTTCTTTGGGACATGCTTGGGTTTAAAATGGTGAATTGGACCTAGAATTGGAAAATGTTTTACTTGAGCTTTATTGTGAAAGTACTCTATTTATTACTGTTTTACTTCTTTGCAATCTATTACTTTATTTGCACCTTTTGCTTTACTGCAAATGAACCTGTTAGCCTATCCTTTGTAATAAGCCATACATGTAGAATATTAGCTTGCATTCTGTGCATGACTTGCTGAGTACCAAGTACTCACCCTTGCCACAATACAACATCAATTGAAGAAGAGTCGACACCAGCTTTCGAGGAGGAATTCCAGGAGGAGGCGACGAACTAGGGGCAAGCCCAGTCAGTTGCCTATGGCATATTGGTTGGCGCCACGCATTTTGTTTACATTCCGCTGCAATTGATTATTTTAATATGTTTTTCGCCCTACGAGGCATACTTTTGTAACTTGACCATAAGGTCAAACAACCAGTTTGGCTTAATTAATTAAAGTACTTTACTATTTCGTTGAGTATGATTGTGATATATACCGATGTTGAGACTGTGTGCACTAGCGTGATCCTGGACTAGTGCTGAATACACAGAGGGTCCGGATTTACAAATTTGGGTCCCAACAACCACCTTAGCAGGAGGTAATTTCTTCACCACGATACACTCGTTGTCATTATCTGATCTATCTTTACGCTTGTACCGGGATGCGTTGCATACCGGACATACATGCAAGTTTGCATACTCTTTGCGGTAGAGGATACAATCGTTCGGACAGGCAACTATTCTTTCTATTTCCAATCCTAAGGGACAAAGAACCTTCTTAGCTTTGTAGGTGGTCATCGGCAACTCGTTTCCCTCCAAAGCATGTCCGCTAAAAGGCCTAATAGCACCGTAAAACTCTTGTCGGACCAACCATTGCTTGCCTTTAATTTCAGCAATTCCAGCACAGATGACAACCTTGTATATTTGGACTTGCAGCCTAGAAACAAAGGTCTCTCTGAGTCATCCATCAAATCCCAGAATTTTACATACTCCTGCCCATCACGGTTCCCTTCTGCATCCCGTAGCATCTGATCCAGATTGTCATCAAGAGAAATATCCTTATCGAAAGTATAATCGATATCATCCAGTGTATTATTGACTTCGTCGACGATGCATTGACTAATTGATGCCTGCATAATCTGCTCTTCACCGTGACTAGTCCAACATGAATACCCCTTTTGAAACCCCGTAGAATCTAGTGTGCTTCGATTTGCGCTGGGTTTCGAAACATCCTCATATTCTCACAGTCAATGCATGGACAAGACATAAATTCCACCCCCTTGTTCAACATATCTTCCTTTGCAGCTCTTCTAAAAACGGAGACGCCATTAATGTACTCGGCGCTTGCACGATTCTCAGTGTACATCCAACTTTGGTCCATCTACGCTGCGTATATAACAATATGTGTTAGATAATGAATCAAGAACACTTAAATAATGACAAAGACTCCTTACATAGCTAGCTACATATATATAACCTACAGTACAAAGAGAACAAATATTATTTAATGAAGTACACTTAAATCAAAACCATCTTCTCCCTCTTTACACCAATGAGAACAAATATTAATTAATGGATGTACACCAACATAGATCTAAAAAAACTATCTTCATTTCCAGATTTACCGAGCTAAATCTTAAATAGATTGCAAATTTGAACCAATTACGAACCTTGGATAACTTAGAACGTAAGTATCTACAATCACAACTCCAAATCTAGGGTCGCGTTCCACCAGATCGCCTCTCAATATCGCAGCCACCTCAAAAATTGCTCGGAAACCCTAAAAATACAGAGGAGGTCGATCGGGCCATGGGCCTCTTATTAAGAATCATCACAGACGGTTATTAATAAACAACCGTCTATGATAGGGAAACATTTACAGATGGTTTTTAACCACCAGCCGTCTGTGATGACATAATTTACAGACGGTTTTAACTAAAAACCCATCTGTGATGACGCAATAACAAACTGTTTGTGATGATATAATTTGCAGACGGTTTTAAATATAAATCTGTCTGTGATGAAGCCTGCACAGATTAAAAGGTGTCTCAGGATTTCCCACGCGCGCGCCTTTCCAATGATCAGAAACTCTTCGTCTTTATCACAATTAACTTCATCTTCATCTTCTCGGCCTGCCACGGCCTATATATTCAACTTCGGCCGGGTGGCAGTACGTACTCGATCTCTCCACACATACATATATCGATCACTTCATCCATGGCAGCTCTGCCTTCTTCCTCCGGGAGCTCTGCCTCATCCTCCGCCGCTCCATCACCCCCTCCGCCGCCATTCATATGCCAATGCAATGCTCCCCCCTTTTCCCCAGGCAATGCCCAATATGCCACCTCTTTTCCCCCAAGGAGAAGGAGGCAGAGGAGGAGGATGAGGACGGGGACGAGCACGAGGAGGATGAGGACGAGGACGAGGATGAGGAGGAGGAGAGCTACCTCATCCGCTAGGGCCGCGGGAGCAGGACCTCCTCCTCCTCCGATGACGACGATGACGACGAGGACTATAGTTGGCCGGTGGACGAGGAGGAGGAGGAGGACGAAGACGAGTGGTGGTGGTGATCACCGCCACCACTATATATATATAGTTGTATTGTAATTAATTAAGTACTATATAATATAATATAATGTATTTTATTATTAATTATGTAATGTACTGAATTAATTATGCTTTTGTTAATTATAATGCCATATATAGCTTCGATCAGTTTGCCTATTCGTTTGTTTGTTTGCCTCTGTCATGCATTTTGCCAAGAGATCGATCTAGATATATATATATACTCCACATATAGAAGGACTTAATTAAGGTTGTGCATGCATGGTGCTATGTATGGAGTAGCGCTTGTTAGCGACCTACGTACGTAGCGTGCTACGAACATATGCAATGATAATTATAACAACAGTAAGTTCACAAACAAGCTTAATAGTATATATATCACATCATAGACGGTCTTATATACACATCGTCTATGATGAGTCCCAGGCACATCACAGACGGTTTGATCTACGAACAGTCTGTGATAATTTTCTTATCATATACGGGTTGAAACATGAACAGTCTGTGATAAGGGTCCCCCACATCACAGACGGTTTTAGGTACAAACCGTCTGTGATGTCGGTCCTTATTATAGACGGTTCATACATAAAACCGTCTGTGATGAGGTGGACCCTTATCACAGACTATTCGTGTTTCAAACCGTCTGTAATAAGGAAATCATCACAGACTGTTCATAGATAAAACCGTCTGTGATGTGTCTTGGACTTATCATAGATGGTGTGTATATAAAATCATCTGTAATGAGATGTCTAATATGAACCCTCTTATAGTAGTGCGTGTGTGTGTGGAGGAGCTGCTCTGCGATGTGGGCGACACGAGAGCCGTTGTTGCCAAGCCATTGGCCATTGCTCGTCATGCAGGTACTACGTACGTGGGCTTTTAGTGGCATGTGTAACGGAGTTTTCGTTTCTTTTTAGAGTAGGCATCCATGACATATACATACATTGCTTTTGTTAAGTAATGCAGTTCGTCTGTCATAATCGGCCACTACTTCAGCAGTGGACATAGATAGATGATGGCGAACTGGCGGTGCTGTGTGGCATCTAGTGTGTTCTTTGCCGACGTCACTGCAGGCACGCTGCAGTACCACACTACCACAGAACGGATACTTCCCGACGGTAAAAAACACTCTGAAAAATAGCAAAAAACTGTCAAGTTTAATTTTCCTGACGAGTAATATATCGTCCGACAAATCCACTCAAGTCTAGCTGGTTGGGAAAATTAAATTCGTGGTTAACCGTCAAGAAAATTATTCGTAATGGTTTTTACTATTTTTCTGACTTTCTTGTCTATCCATAAAAAGAATTTGACTGACGAGTATTCACCGCAATAAAAATGAACCTGACGGTCAACAAAAATTAAATTAAACAACCAAAAATACTAAACCAACTACAAGAAACAACAACAAAAACAAAATTGACAATTATTCCTTTTCCATTGGAGAGAGCTTGTAGGCTGGATCAAGAGAGAGATTGATATAACCAGAGAAATGTTTGGGAAAATCTCCCCATAATATCAATTTAAGATAAATGTGGAAAGCCTAGCATAGTGGAGCTTTGTAGAATGTTTTTTTCCCGTGTTTGACTAAATATTCATCTGTAGCAAAACCACACTTCAATTCTTCTGTAGTAAAAACTAAATGATTCATACGCTTAGGATTAGCAGGATGGTTATATATATATGTCTTTTCCCCCGTGTCCGGCGAAACACATCTAGGACAGAGAGAAAATGGAGCAGAGAAAGCTATAGAAAGTAGTAACAACTCATCTATTTTTCTCAAATCTTACTGAAACAGTGAATACAGCTGCTATCAGTTTTTGTTTGTTGATGGATAAACATATATATGCCCAATTACCACAGCAGTGTCCAATGTGAATTACTTTCTCCACCAAAAAAAGTGGAACAAAAATAGACAGCGTTTACTACAACTACATTAGAAATAACCAACAAGCAGAAGAAGAGAGCAGAAAGTAAAACGGAATTAAGGGGAGTAGCTAGACACATTCCCATCAGAAGGGTTAGCTAAATGCCTGCATATTAATTAACCAGCCATACGGCCAGAAAAGCACGAACGGCATAAGGAGATACAAAAAAATAGAGAAAATAGTAAAGCATCAAGCAAGGAATTAAACTACTTCTTGGCAACACTCAGATTAGCACGGGTAAAATCTTCTTAAACTACTTGTCAAAATTCAATTAGCACAGGAACAAGGTGGATATGAGCAACTAACATAGGTACACCCAGATTAATTAATAGCCGAAACAAAAAATGCAGAGAGGGAGAAGCTGGGGGAGGATTTGTGGGAGTGCTTAACGGGTGGAGAACAGCTAACTTGAGCCCGTGACAGATCTGGGAGAAGGAGATGGGCTGAGGCAGGCTTTGGTGGATGGTGGTCGCTGGGGAGGCTACGTATGCCATGGATCTTGCTTGATCTGTCGACGGCGGTAAATACAGCTCGACGTTGCAGAAGTTGAGTGGAGCAGGGAGCGGTTTTGGATGGACCGTGCATGGAGATGGGATTGGAGCGGCAGGAAGGCTGCAAATGGCGTGGATGAAGGGAGCAGCTAGGGATTTGGGAGGAGAGGCTTCCGGTCATATAAGAGTAAGTATAATAGTAAAGTCTACTATTTTATCTCTTATCTATATCATCTAGAGTGAATAAAAAATCAGCTTGTATAATACATGTTTATAGGTTATCTTTAAATGCTATACAATAATTATCTCTTTTCTCTACATAATGATCTACCAATGCTCCATACAAAGCTGACTTTTAACCAAGTGCTAGCTTTCTTTTCTCTCATCTTTTTTCACTCTTCCATATAAAATAAAACTGGTATATACAAATTAAAAATAACTTGAGATAGTCTTATTATACTTCCTCTAAGAGAAGAATAAGTGTGTGGGTTCATTCCCTTTTACTAAACCCCCAAATTATTCTGACGGCATCATTCTAGACATCATCACAAATAGTACCTTTCACAACGGCGCACAGCATGTTGGCGCGGCACAGTGGATATTGGTGCAACAACGCGGTTGTTTTGGGCTCGGTCGTGAGACCTTCGCTTTTATGATATTGTATATCATAAAAGAATAATTCTAAATATATTTTCTGTGTTAGTTCCGTGATTAATACTCCTTCCGTTGGAATTTAGAGGGCGTATTAGGTTTCGTTAGGACAAGGCTTTAACCAACAATTACTCTATTAGCATATAATTTTTATGACACAAAATTGATATTAGTAGATTTGTATTCAAAAGTACTTATATATAATTATAATTTTGTATTGCATAAATGATATATTAATGAAGTAATCGTTGGTCAAAGTCTTGTCCTAACGAAACCTAATACGCCCTCTAAATTCCAACGGAGGGAGTAGGCACGTATATACATAAATTGTAATCACAACCATACATCTCATTTTATTATATTTGTCATCGGAAGCAATTCTTATATATAATTATTACAAGCCAAAAGATAACTTTATCTTACCGTATACCTAACTACTCATTTTCCACAGATAATTGACAAGGTAAAACTCTAGATAAAAGCATAGTTATTATTCCTCGCAATCTGCATCAACATAAGTATCTTTGGAATATTCTATCTCTTCACATAAACAATGAATATAGAAAAGTTGAGTACATTGCGTACTCAGCAAGACATGAAGTGTTTGCAAATCCTAATTACATACAAGCTGATACACAAAAGTTTTTTACAGTTATTTACATAAAGCTGAATGTAAATTCTCTCTACTAATATAAAAGGGGAGTTTCTCTATCGTCCTTCCCTTCCATGAGCATTTAACACCTATCATCTTAAAAAAACCGACTCATACCAAAAAAAACCTAATCTCAGTTAAACAAAAAAACTAAACTGCTCTTTCCACATCCGTGGTCTCCGCTCGCACCTCTCGTATGTTCCCCTCCCAAACTCTCTCCCTCACCTCTGGCATGAAACAACTCCTCCCACCCTTCCCATGCCCACACCGCCCATCGGCCTCCCCACGCCTGCGGCGCACCTCCGCCGTTCCCTCCCCTGCATCCCGCACCTATCGCCCCCACGATCCCCACGACCGCCCCCGTCTTTCCTCACCCCTCACGTCCTTCGCCCCGGCCCGCGCTCCCATCGCCCACCTGTCGGGACCCCGAATTTGCAAATCCGGACCCTCTGTGTATTCAACACTAGTCCAGGAACGCGCTAGTGCACACAGTCTTAACATCGGTAAATATCACAATCATACCATTCGATACTAATAAAGTACTTTTATTTAATTAAGCAAACTGGTTACTTGACCTTATGGCCAAGTCACAAATATATGCCTCGCAGGGCGAAACTTATTCAGAGAGAAATAATAGCAGCGGAAAATCAAATATCTTCGTGGCGCCATCCAGTATACCACAGGCAACTGACTGGGCTCGCTCCCTAAGTAGACGGATCCTCTTGGAGCTCCTCCTCCAAAGCTTGTGCAGTCTCCTCTTCAACTGGTGTTGTATTGTGGCAAGGGTGAGTACTTGGTACTCAGCAAGTCATGCACAGAATGCAAGCTAATATACTATATGCATGGCTTGGTACAAAGGAATAGCTCAAGGTATATTTGCGATAAAGACATTTGACAAGTAGCATAAGTAGATTCAAAGCGAGAAGCAAGTATAGCATAGATAACTTTTCAAGGAATTTAATAAACATCTTTCCCATCCTAATCCATATTCCCATCAACATCATTATTAATCCAACCCAACCTTTCAAAACCAAGTTATTTTTGAGAAAATCTAACCCTTGACTGTAATTCCCGAGCGATGTCCAATACCGCGGACACGGCTATCCGAATAGATTCTACACTCTGCAGAGGTTATGCACTTTACCCACAAGATCTGATCAAACACCACAAAGGCGAGTTCCTCAGTAACAAAGTCTTTCGGAAACTTCTAACAATACAAGTGGTCCTCCCGGTTATTGCACACTAACCCTTCCCTTAGCTAAGGCGAAGTTTAGGCCAATCAACCGTTAGATGGGTACTGGCCTCAGCCCAGACGCCCCCCGCACAACTTACACAAAGGGTGTAGTTGACCTCCGAGGTCCCACAGTGCACGTTATTAGCAACTTAGTCAACTAGGTCCGTCCCATTACAGACATGTGGTTGCACGTTAGACCCAGTTCAAAGGCTTGCAAGGTTAAGTCCTTAGGGTGACCAGGGCAAGACTACCTGAAGAACCAAATCAACATCCCCAATGCCACAACTGGCCCACCCGATTATTCTTGCCACATGCCCCTGGCCGAAATCGTTTATCAAACCCCGCTTGATTACCATGCACCACGTGCCATCAACATCACATGATACCTTTCCAAAACAGGTTCAATATATCATTAAGTCAATATTAACATTTGTTTGTCCAAAATCATGTCGAGAGCACGAGCGTGTCTAAGCAGTTTACTACAACGGTCTAAAACCCATGTTGGCAAGTTAATAATGTCCAACTAGTAAACCACAACTAGGGTGACAAGGGGTCATGGCTCATATTTAAGTAATCAAGGTGTCATACAACAAATTGGTATTTATCTAACTCCCCAAATTTAAATAAAGTATTTTCTAACTGAACTAACATGCAATAGGTTAAATCAAAATAGATTTCGAAATAGGATCAACATGGTCAAAGCACAACTTGCCTTCAAAAAGTACTTGCTCTTGGTCTTGAGTTGGATCCTGAGTCAATACTTCTCCTTCGAATCCTTCCGGCACTTCAACGTCTACTCGTAAAGCGTGCAAATAGCAAATACACAAATAAACAATAGGCAAAAAGTGTCCAAACATCCAAATAAAACCCTTAAACAGAGAGAACATAATTTTATGAATTTTTAGAAACTGGAATCGTCAAATTTGGAGTTAAAACGCAAAAGTTATGATTATTTAAAGTTTAAATAATCAATTAAATAATTTTACAGAGAAAAACTTTAGTCCAAAAATTAAATAAAATTCATATTTAGGTAGGTCTCAATTTTATACAAATTTAGAAATTTGAATCACTCAAATCGGAGTTGAAACGCAAAAGTTATAAGCGTTTGAAGTTTTGAAATTCAAATCAATTATTAAACCGAATTATTAAATCATTTTCTTTTTCGGAAAATCATTTATTGCGCCACCGACACGTGGCAGTCTCGATTGGTTGGCTGACGTCACCGGTCCATGGACTCGGTCCCACGCTTGGTTTGGGTCTACCGTGGACCGGTCCCACGGCCACGTGAGATCGACAGTGGGTCCCCTCGGGTGACGTCATCGGCCGACATCACGGGCTCACCACAGTCGGCAGTGGGACCCGCTGTAGCGTCATTCTTGGCGTCGGCACTCATGGGCCGGCCCGACATCTTGAGCCGCCATGGCGTCGGCGTGGCGTCATGGTGCGCTTTTGGGCCGTTGACATGCGGGCCCCGCGTGTCAGAGACACGTGCTCACGCGCGCGTGGCGGCGCTGACCGCGGCGGTCAGTCTCCCGCACACGTGGCTAGATCTTGACCGTTGATTTGAAAATCAACGGTCCAGATTGATCCGATTCACGCGTTTGGGGTGAACTCGCTGATCTCGACCGTTGGATCTAGATCCAACGGCCGAGATTGGATCTGAGATTCTTGGACGGGATCTCACCGTCGGGTGACGTGGCGCGATCTTGGACCGCGGCGATGGAGATCCAACGGCTCGCTGGCGCTCGCGGATGACGATGGCGACACTGCCGGAGCAGGCCACCGGAGATGAAAACGACGACGAGCCCGACGGCGCTGGTCGCCCGCTGAGTGAGAGGTACTCACGGTGTGCCTTTGGCTTGGGGTCTCTGAATCGGGCTCAACGGCGGAAGACGGCGAACGGCGCGAATGAAGCAGCAATCGCGCGGGAGAGAGAACTCCGGCGAGCAATTGCGAGGTGACGGCGGATAAGGCTCGGAAGTTGGGGAAGACGATGCGACGGGTCGGCGATCCTCGGGCAACGATCCACGCCTTAAATACCGGCGCGAACGTCGAGATTCGCTCGGTTTCCGCGGCGGAGCCGGTACGGGCGGCGGAGTCCGTTCCGAACTCGGTGAGGTGACGCGGACGCACGATGGCCATCCACGTGGCGTGATCAGTGGCCGAGATTGGCTCGGGTGCGGTCGTGACTGGCGCGGATTGATCCTGACCGTTGGATCTCGATCCAACGGTTCGGACCGATCCGAGTTGAGCTCGGTTCGGCCGAGTCACCGGCTCAGTCGGGTTCGGGTCGGACTCGAACTCGAGTCTGACTCGGGCTCGGTCGGATGAATAGTACAAACCCACTCGCATTTTCCAGCGATTTAATAATTAAAATAATTCCCAGTAATTCATTTAATTCATTAAAAATAGCAAAAGACTCAGAAAAATTCCAGAAAAATTCTGGAAAATACTTTAGGGTATTTGGGACTCAAATAAAATATTTCCAATAAAATTTTATTTGCAAAGTTTAATTCTTTAATTATTTCAAAATGGAATAAATTCAAATAAATTCCAAATAAATCCAAATAAATTCCAGAAAATTCCCAAAATTTCACCAAAGTGCCAAATCACACATGAATTTATGAAAAGCAAAATTTTGGGGTGTTACACCACCTCTGCCTCCCTGACGCCGACAACTGCCCCTCCGCCTCCCCAATGCCCACAAGTGCCCCGGCCTGCTCACTCGTCGCCCACCTCCGCCTCCCCGATGCCCACATCACTCACCGACACCCACAACCGCCCCTCCGCCTCTCCGACGCCCAAATCGCCCTCTCCTCTCTCTCTACAGATAACATAAGAGGGTGTGCCAGCAAGGGTGGCGGCGGTGGCGGGAAGCAGTCTAGAGGTCGACCGTGACATCGATCACTCGAGATCGCCCAACCCCTTCCTCTGCCGATTTGGCGGGAAGCACGAGACCCGACCTCGCTGGGAGCTTTTGAGAGGGCTCGCAACTCTCTAGTGCGGGCACATCGAGGGTGCTAATGGGTCGTGGTCATTGGTGAAGTACCTCTCATAAGAGCCTTTCCTCGTCGGCGACCACAAGCAATCGCGCACTGCGAAACTGTGGTGGGTGCTTTGTTATTAATCCTGGCGTTTTCAGTTCTTGCACATCATGGCCTTTATGGTCAGTTACTTGTGGCTTAGTGGCTGCAGTTTCTAGTAGTTAGTGGCTGCACATCATGTTTCAGTTTCTTGTTCACGTTAGTTACTTGTATTGGTTTGCTATTTAAGTTGAATGGACTCACGAAGAAAGATTAAGCCGCACCAAAAAAAAAATTCTTCCATCAGTTGAGTTTGTACAAAATCAGCTGATCTTTCAAACAATGCATGATCGGCTGTTTTTTTGTACAATCGGCTGATTGAGATATCGGCTAAGTTCCAACATTTCTTAGCCGTCTCCGTGCTCGCAATGGTGCCCACCATCGCCGGCGACATGGGTCCGCAGATGTCACCATGGATGAGCTCAAGTCGTTGCGTGGCCCGGTACTTCGCCTTGCTTAGAAATGCCAAACTCCGCTGCTTCTCGGCGAGGCAGCTGTCACAGACTGGATCAACGTGATCAATCTGCGGTAGTCCTCGCACCATCTCCTTCTGCGCCAGCTCATGAAGGCCGCGGAAGTTGATGTGGCCGAACCGTGCGTGCCACCGCTATGCCGCGCTGGTTCCCTTCGCCGCTAGGCACACCGGCTGGGTGATATCCACCTTGAGCACATAGAGGCGATTGGGCGATCAGTGCACCTTCGCCAGTAGACGACGACGTTCATCCCGAATCTAAAGCACGCCGCCGCCAATCTGGATGTTGAAGCCGTCCTCGTCGAGCTGTCCCAAGCTGACGATGTTCGCAGTGAGGCGCAAGATGTGGTACACCCCGGTGAGAGCTTGGTGCTCCCCATTCTTGCACGTGAAGAGCACGGTGCTGCACCCTTCGAAGCCGACCACTGACCCGTCGCTGAACTTGACGGTGCTGCGCACGCCGGTGTCGATGTAACACCCCGGCATCCAGTATGCCCGAATGCTACAAAACATAGACTAAACATCACCTAAATACCATAAATAAAGATAAATTACAGCAAAGGCACAAATGCTAAAAACCGAAATTTCGGCAGCATCTCCTTTGTTTTAACATGAATTGAAACAATAGCAATAACATGGCAAGATATATCATAACATATGACATCTAAAGCAGCAATATAAATGGATAAAGCATCAACATAAACCAATAAAACCGAATCCAACCACTCCATAATCTATAGCTAAGCAAATAAGGATCACAAGCACACTAAAACTATTCCATACACCAAATTCATGGCACTTATTATGATTATGACTCAAATTGGTAAATGTGACTGGAGCTACGTGAAGATGTGTAGCTATTGCCCCTTCCCACATGCCGGTGTCATGGTACCTAAAACAACATAAAGCACAAGCGTGAGTTCATCACTCAGCAAGTATATTGCAATGGGTCATACAGAACAATTCAATGTCATCATCACTACATAACAAACTTAACATCATGATTAAGTCAGACTTCATATGCAACATCATATTCATATCTCAACCTCATTGAAATCATTTCATCATCATCATCATGTATGCAATGCACATGTCTCCTCGACGCAAATACCGGTATTACCGAGTGCACACCCGTCGGCGTGCACCCACGTCCCCCTTCCATCCCGTAGATGGAGGGTGCCTACTCCTCGCTTCCACTCACCGCATGGGTGGAATCACGAGGTAGGTTTTACATCCATGGCGCTCCAGATTAGTCATAACTTTCTCACCGACCTTACTGGAATAGTTATGACGTTCTCACCGATCGGGTCAAGTTTCAAGCCATGTATGCAACATATGCCATAATCATTAACAATAAACCATTGCATAGCATCTTAACATACCATTTTTCATCATATCATGGAAAATATTAAGCATGGCAAGATAGCATAACATGGAAACAATTGCATCTAGTCAAGACAATGAAATAAACCACAAGCTACCCATCCCAATACACTTGCCTTAGCCTCGGGCGACGGATTGGCGGGATGAGGAGGGCACTCCTGGGGTCACACATCCTGCACATAGATGCCACACAATCACAACGTGCCCACAAAATAGTACGCCATCGCCCATCTACCCCGATATCACAAACTACTCCCGAAAACGAAAAACAGAGAATTTGTCCCTCCCGGACAGCAGACTTCAAACTATCATAACTTTAGTTCTAGGACTCCGAATCGATTAAACGAGTACATCATCGCGAAGCTTAAGAAATTTCCTATCTTTTTCTAACTATTGGGAAAAGCTGATTCGGCCTCTAAAATTGCGTAATCTATAGAACAACGTAATCTGTTCCAATCTCGTCATAGTTTTGAACATATTCGGTAAAACGACCATAACTTTCAAACGGCTAGGTGGAATTGGACGTTCTTTTTGTCCACTGAAAGGTATTGAAGTTACCTACAACTTTCTCAACAGGCGGACGACCAAATTCTGATTCTAAGGTCGTGAAAACACAAACCCTAGGTCGCCTGCACAATCTGCCCGAAGTAGAGAACGTGGCAAACTCTAGTTTTCATCTAATCTACCCAATCACAACACCACCACTTGATCTAAAAGCATCCAAATACCCTATATCACAGCACCTAGACCAACCTCAAGGATTTCCCTAGCCATACCTTCGCCCGACGAATCTCCTCCCGGTTCACGCGATCTCCTTCCTCGCTCCAAATCCACCGGATCTCCTCGTCGCGGAGCGCTCCAATGGTGAAAACAGCGGGTTGGCGAGGTGAGGGGCTCCCCTAGGGCAGCAAGGAAGGTGGAGAGGGGAGGGGAGAGGTGGAGGCGCCATGGGGGAAGATGGAGAGGAAGGGGAAGGGTGGAGGCGCATGGGGGTGCTAGGGGGTGGTGGCTAGGGTTGGGAAATGGAGTGGGGGGCGCACCAAGGGGTGGGGGCCAGATTTGGCTGCCCAAAAGTCCCCCCCTTGGGCCTAAACCCTTCCGCCGGAGGCCCAACTCAACCCCCAAGGCCCAAAGTCCCCCGGAGAGGCCTAAACACCCGAAAACGGTCCAAAAACACGCTATAAAGTCGAACCAAAATGCCGAATTCTAAAAAGTCATATTCTGGGGGTGTCACATTCTCTCTCCCTTCACAGGATTCGACCCCGAATCTGAGACACACCACTTCGCAACCAACCAAATCGAAGGGAGCTAAGGTTCACTTCTCAGAACCCGCTCAGAAACCCCTACGATTTGAACTAGCCCGGACTCAAAAGCATGGAGCTAAAGCTTGAAGATTGATGGCTCTAACGATAACTCACAATAAAAACTTGCCAGAATCTGTCGGGACCCGAATTTGCAAATCCGGACCCTCTTTGTATTCAGCACTAGTCCAGGAACGCGCTAGTGCACACAGTCTTAACATCGGTAAATATCACAATCATACCACTCGATACTAACAAAGTACTTTAATTAAATATTCAAACTGGTTGCTCGACCTTATGGTCAAGTTACAAATATACGCCACACAGGGCGAAACTTATTAAGAGATAAATAATAGCAGCAGAAAATAAAATAACTTTGTGGCGCCATCCAGTATACCACAGGCAACTGACTGGGCTCGCTCCCTAAGTAGACGGTTCCTCTTGGAGCTCCTCCTCCAAAGCTGGTGTAGACTCCTCTTCAACTGGTGTTGTATTGTGGTAAGGGTGAGTACTTGGTACTCAGCAAGTCATACACAGAATGCAAGCTAATATACTACATGAATGGCTTGATACAAAGGAATAGCTCAAGGTATATTTGCAGTAAACAGCATTTAACAAATAATATAAGTAGATTCGAAAGCAGTAGAAACAAGTATATCATTAACAACTTTTTCAGGAGTTAAATAAACATCTTTCCCAATCCTAATCCACATTTCCATCAACATCATTATTGAACCAAACCCAACCTTTCAAGTCCAAGTTATTTTCAAGAAAGTCTAACCCTTGACTGTAATTCCCGAGCGATGTCCAATACCGCGGACACGGCTATTCGAATAGATTTTTCACTCTGCAGAGGTTATGCACTTTACCCACAAGATACAGTCAAACACCACAAAGGCGAGTTCCCGTAACAAAGTCTTTCGGAAACTTTTAACAATACAAGTGGTCCTCCCCGGTGTTGCACACTAACCCTTCCCTTAGCTAAGGCGAAGTTTAGGCCAAACAACCGTTAGATGGGTACCCGGCCGCAGCCCCGGTACGCTCCCCCGTACAACTTACACAAAGGGTGTAGTTGACTTCCTGAGGTCCCACAGGTATGTTATTAGCAACTTAATCAACTAGGTCTGTCCCATTACAGACACGTGGTTGCACGTTTGACCCAGTTCAAAGGCTTGCAAGGTTAAGTCCTTAGGGTGACCAGGGCAAGACTACCCGAAGAACCAAACCAACATTCCCGGTGCCACAACTGGCCCACCTGATCATTCTTGCCACATGCCCCGGTCAAAAGCTATTTATCAACACCCAGTTGATTACCATGCACCACGTGCCATCAGCATCACATGATACTTTTCCGAAACAGGTTCCATATATCATTAAGTCAATATTAACATTTGATTGTCCAAAAACATGTCACGTGGCAAGGCTAAGCATACTACATCGGTCTAACTACCCATGTTGGCAAATTAATAATGTCCAACTAGTAATCCACACTAGGGTGACAAGGGGTCATGGCACATACTTAATTAATCAAGGTGTCATAAAGCAATTTGGCATTTATCTAACTTCCCATAATTAAGTAAAGCATTTACTATTTGAACTAGCATGCAATACATTAAATCAAAATAGGTTTCAAAATGGGACCAACATGGTCAAAGCATAACTTGCCTTCAAAAAGTACTTGCTCTTGGTCCTGAGCTGGCTCCTGGGTCAATACTTCTCCTTCGAATCCTTCCGGCACTTCAACGTCTACTCGTAACGCGTGCAAATAGCAACAAATGAATAAACCAGTAGACCAAAAGTGTCCAAACATCCAAATAAAGTTCATAAACAGAGAGAACATAATTTTATGAATTTTTAGGAACTGGAATCGCTCAAATCGGAGTTAAAACACAAAAGTTATGATTATTTAAAGTTTAAATAATCAATTAAATAATATTACAGAGAAAAACTTTAGTCCAAAAATTAAATAAAATTCATCATTAGGTAGATCTCAATTTTATACAAATTTAGAAATTTGAATCACTCAATTCGGAGTTAAAACGCAAAAGTTATAAGCGTTTGAAGTTTGAATCAAAATCTGAAATCATTATTTCGAATTAATAAATCATTTTCTTTTTCGGAAATTAATTTATTACGTCAGCAGTGACACGTGGCAGCCTCTGATTGGTCTGCTGACGTCAGCCGGTTCATGGACGTGGTCCATGGTTTGGCTTGGGTCTACCGTGGACCCGGTCCACGGCTCCCCGTGAGATCGGCGGTGGGACCCTACGGTGGCGTCATTGTCGACGTCGGCGGGACTCACCGCTATACCGACAGTGGGACCCACTGGTGACGTCATCGCTGACATCACCGCATGGCTGGGGTGGCCGCTGACATGCTGGCCCGTGCTGACGTCACGGTGCGGATGTGGCTGAGCCGCTGACATGCGGGCCCGGCGTGTCAGTGACACGCACGTGGGTGCGTTGGCCGCGCTGACCGCAGCGGTCAGCCTTCCTGGACGCGTGGCACGATCTCGGCCGTTGATTTGAAAATCAACGGCCCAGATCAGATCTGGCTTCCACGCGTTTGGGTTAACGCGTTTGATTCGGACCGTTGGATCTAGATCCAACGGTCGAGATTGGATCTGGAGTTTTGGATCGGAATCTCACCGGCGGGTGACGTGGCGCGATCTGGACCGTGCGATCTTGATCGGACGGCTGAGAAGCTTCGAGGCCCGGTGATGGCGTGCGGCGGCGCTGGCTGGCCGGAGCTGGGGACGGCGACCAACGGCGCGGCGCTGCGGGGCTTCTCCGGCGAGGTGAGTTCTCCCTTCGGGTGCGTCTCGTCGCGGGGAACTCGGATCTGGGGCCAACGGCGGCGGAGAACGGCGGACGGCGGCGGGATTCGACAAAAACCGCGGCGGAACCCCTAAGCAACTACGGCGAGCGATTGCGGCTAGGGCTCAACGGGCTAGGGTTTCGGGTGCGCACAGCAAAGGGCAACCTCGGGCAATGTCCCACGCATTAAATAGCCCCGGGATGCGCGCACAAATCGGAACCCTAACGGAACACGGCGGCGGACGCGGCGGCGCAATCCGTATCGGACTCGGCGGAGACGAAGCAATCTCGACCGTCCACGTGTTCCATCCAACGGCTGGGATTCATCCGACACGGGCGGGTCCGATTCGGCCTGGGCTCAGGTGACGTGGTCCAACGCGGACCGTTGGATTTTGATCCGACGGTCACGCGGCTAGGGTCTCGCCGAGCGGGTTCGGCTTGACCGCATGGCGCGGGTCGGACTCGAGTCCGACTCGGGTTCGACTCGGTCGGATGAACAGTACTCGACCCGATTCGATTTTCCAGCGATTTAATATTCAAAATAATTTCCAGAAATTTATTTAATTCATTAAAAATAGCAAAACACTCAGAAAAATACCAGAAAAATTCTGGAAACTATTTTGGATCATTTTGTACTCAAATAAAATATTTCCACCAAAATTTTATTTGCAAAATTAAATTCTTTAATTATCTCAAAATGGAATAAATTCAAATAAATTCCAAATAAATCCAAATAAATTCCAGAAAATTCCAAAAATTCACCAAAGTGCCTAATCACTCATGATTTTAAGAAGAGCAAAATTTTGGGGTGTTAAAGAATCTTACTCAACATTGAAACACAAAGCACTCACATACGGCCTCAGCACGACCCAAGCGGTAGGATAAATCCTCAAACAGACCACAAAAGAAAACGATCTCACACTCCTCATTTCATGCATTCTTTGGCACTAAAGTGCCCGATCCCTTTAACCAAAGCCACTCTCTAGAAGGACATGGTACCAACTTCTAGATCCATCTTTCGCTCCCACGCACAAAAGTGATTCATGTCTCAACCTCTCAACTGTGGTTCGTCATATTCGAGACGACGCAAACCAAGTGAGACACAACACTCTAAGACTACCAATTGCTTGAACAAATGGGGTTAAAACCTTGCAAAAAAAATTGATCTTTTACAACTAGGCCAACACCCACTATTACCATCGAAGGAAAAGCCTACTTTATAACCAGGGTCTTGAAACCCGCAAAAACAATACAACCGAGCAATCCAGTTTGGTTGACACAACTCGCTTTAAAGATCGGCGACAAAAAGATCCAACACACTTCGAAAAGGAAAGGCAATTACTAGCAACCACCAAATGGTCCGCTAATAATTTAATCAACCCTACCAAGGAACACATCAACGACACAATTCTCCCAGAAGGTTTGAATTGGGTCATACACAACCTTCCTTTACTCTTCACTTTTAAACCATTTACGATCAACTACTAGCCACACCAGATTTCTCTTACTAAGAAAGTCTCGCCCTCACATCCTTCCACTCAAAGGACCAAGATAAAGAGTACCACCATTGGGTAAGCTCAACCACCAACCATCAACCCAATTGATCCCCATGCGTAACTTTGAGTCCAATGCACTACAATCACTTTGAAAAGGATTCGACAACAACCAAAGAGTATTAATTTTAATTTCCTAAATCAAGACGCAAAGGAAACACAAATCTCCGACACCACAACCAACATACCAGAAATTCTTCATTGTTTCTTTTCATACCAGAAATAAATAGAAATCTCAATTTGTGACATGGATGCACACTTTTCAAGAGCACTATGAATTAGTCATATATCTATATATGACTTTCTCACCGACCTGGCTCATCGACTCTTTCATCATTAAATATCTATAAACAATGTCATGCTTCCTTTTCACCATTCATTCTTCATGTAACAACAATACCTAGTAGTCATTCACAAAAAGACTTCTTCCTCGGTACACATCATTGAAACACAATTAACATCGATGGCTGCGAAATTCATATAAACTATGACGGCAACACCATTAACAGGAAAACACCACATCGTAAAAGAATCCACGTTAATTGAAAAACTAAACTTGCAAAACCTCGCATTTTAACCACAATCAACATTTGGAAAAGAACATCGGCTCCAAAGTTAAACATCTGCACATACAACCGCCATAAATTTTTCCAAAGAGAAAGGGAAACTCATTCCCAAAAGAGAACACTTCACTAACAGCATCACCGATGAAACATCCATAAAAACCACCTGTTGAAGCACTTGCAAACACCACACAGATTTTCCAAATAACTCCAACTCTAGCCAAAAAGGATTACAAATTAAACCTCGTGAGTTTTCCAACACAACCCTCTATGTCCATCTGTTTCATTTCAATTTATTCCAAGGATAACTCAGTGTGAACGCGAAGGAGCGCGATCCACTCAAAAAAATTTTGGGTGTAAATCTATACTCACAACACAAACTAAACAAATTAGCCAAAACCAAAGGATTGGCACCAATTTCTACGAGTTTTAGGGAAATTCTGAAACGCAACATAAGGAACACCTTGACCAAAACCCTTCAACCAAAATAGCAAACAACCAAACCAGTCTGAAAGGTTTAGACACAAGCTCAGCATGAAACCCACCATGTCTAGTATTCCACTATACTTACCATTTAAGCGTTCAATATTCACTATTTACTCATCGAGAAGCCCATCATAATTCAACCAAGAGCTACATAACCAATTCTTTCTCTAGTTACCTTTCCCAACACTTATAAATAAAGTTTATGATGATTATCAAAAGACATCCAACCAATACTACTTCATCATGATCCCCACAGACCAACACATCATATAACAACATATTCTATATTTCAAACATAGTACTTCCACGGATACTTAAACGTGATCAACCGATCAATTTTATTCCATCCATACGCCAACATCTTGACAATTGAAACTTGTTCAATCAATAAATGACTTCAACAAGTAAATATTATCTCTACAAGACAAAGCTCATAACTATGATTCTAAGATATACATTCATTAAGGATAAAATTCTACATCATGTTAATTATCCATGGTTCACTGCATCACAACATGTTACAATAACCTCCATTTTTAACAATGGTTTCCAACAAGTAATCTACAACATTACCACCACTACTAAGTCATCACTATCAATAAATGGGCATAATCATAAAACGACTGCATTGTTTTTTTAGTTACTCTATCCATATATCTTAACAAATTGTCACTACACCACATACTCCAATTATTATATTAAATTTAATAAGTTAAACCAGCACAATGTTCTTAAAACAACAACAAACCTATATTTTCCCAATTGACATTGATACTAGCATTATAGGAACACAACTGCATACTTCCAAATGTACTAATGGTTTGCAACAACATAGATAGCAACTCTAATCAACTTCCAAGTTAAAGTCACAAGCCAGCATGATTAAATTTCTCTACTAACGTGTCTAAGTTAGAACATCTTTAGGCAACCAACAAGGTTTCTGTAACAATATCAATAGTTTAAATCATCTTAATATTCTAACTATGCATCAGGGTTTAAAACTTTAAACATTATCGAGGGTCATAAGCACTTTTAAAGAAAAGCAACATATTCTAAGCATGTACATTACCCACTTAATCATTCTCGCTACAGAGTAAACTACAACACTAGTAGTCTATTTATTCTCAAGCTAGAGATAATAATCACATTGAATTGATTCAACTCATAATTTAACTTAGCAACACGTCATTCCATAAACCACAGCTCAAGAACAAGAATGATCACCGATAAACAATTTCTCCTTTCCAGGCAAGGAAGAAAAACAAAACTCCAACAAAAATGCAGGAGAGCACAACTCTCAAATTTCCAACTCTGATAGCCAAAACTCTTTAAGAAATCGCAAGACCTACAACTTCCAAGAAGGAAGAAGGATGCACCAGGGAAAATCAAATGTTCACCAAATCTTTTCCGATAGAGATTCAAACTTAACTCCACCCAACTCGAGGTCTGCACAAGGGGAAACTCCAACACTTTTCTTAGTTAGGGAGAACAACCACCACATAAGTTTCCTCCCCAAGATCATAATAACCAACAAAACCGGATGTCAAAGCAAAAATTGCGACCAAAAGACGCGCAACATAAAACTCCTCTTCTTAATCTTCACCCAAAGAAGACAAAAACCACAAACCGCCAAATGAACAATCAGCGAGAATCAAATACCAAACACTTTTCTTTTGATTTCAATTGACTAGAACCAAGGAAACCAACCAAAACCGACCGTCAGAATGGTAAAGAACATCCGAAGAAATTCACCACCAACTCTTCTATTTGTCTCCAGTCAACTACCCGATCTACGGCAAAATGGAGAAGCACTCTCCACCATGAGAGGTTATTAGTCCTTCGGTGATGGCTCTAACCGGCCACACCATCAGACCCCAACCTTACTATGAACAAAAGGCGACCGAAACCCTTCGACACCACAACCTCCCTTAATCATTATCACAGGAACAACTCAATCAATTATCGATAAACATAGCAGCTTACATTATCAAATATAGCATTCAACAACAAGGCTTAAATACAACATTTAAGCGTAAGTAACGATACCCATTCCCCTTTCCTACTGTGCATCAGAGTGTGTCAAGTTTTAAATTAGTTAACCAAACTATTTCAGATTTTAAGGTTATTGCCCTAAGGTCAAATTTTAACAAGTAATCCTATGCCATGTTTCTACTTTTCCAAGTCAATATTTTAGTTTACTCTAGAGTAAATTACTACATTCACATTCCACGGACCTGAACCTCGCTCTGATACCAACTGTAACACCCCGGCATCTAGTATGCCAGAATGCTACCAAACATAAACTAAACATCACGTAAATACCATAAATAAAGATAAATTACAGCAAAGGCACAAATGCTAAAAACTGAAATTTCGGCAGCATCTCCTTTGTTTTAACATGAATTGAAACAATAGCAATAACATGGCAAGATATATCATAACATATGACATCTAAAGGAACAATATAAATGGATAAAGCATCAACATAAACCAATAAAACCGAATCCATCCACTCCATAATCTATAGCTAAGCAAATAAGGATCACAAGCACACTAAAACTATTCCATACACCAAGTTCATGGCGCTTAATATGATCATGACTCAAATTGGTAAATGTGACTGGAACTACGTGAAGATGTGTAGTTATTGCCCCTTCCCACATGCCGGTGTCATGGTACCTAAAACAACATAAAGCACAAGCGTGAGTTCATCACTCAGCAAGTATATTGCAATGGGTGATACAGAACAATTCAATGTCATCATCACTACATAACAAACTTAACATCATGATTAAGTCATACTTCATATGCAACATCATATTCATATCTCAACCTCATTGAAATCATTTCATCATCATCATCATGTATGCAATGCAATGCACATGTCTCCTCGACGCAAATACCGGTATTGCCGAGTGCACACCCGTCGGCGTGCACCCACGTCCCCCTTCCATCCCGTAGATGGAGGGTGCCTACTCCTCGCTTTCACTCACCGCGTGGGTGGAATCACGAGGTAGGTCTTACATCCATGGCGCTCCGGATTAGTCATAACTTTCTCACCGACCTTACCGGAATAGTTATGACATTCTCACCGACCGGGCCAAGTTTCATGACAAGTATGCAACATATGCCATAATCATTAACCATAAATCATTGCATAGCATCTTAACATACCCGTTTTCATCATATCATGGCAAATACTAAGCATGGCAAGATAGCATAACATGGAAACAATTGCATCTAGTCAAGACAATCAAATAAACCACATGCTACCCATTCCAATACAGTTGCCTTAACCTCGGGCGACGAATTGGCGGGATGAGGAGGGCACTCCCGGGGTCACACCACTAGCACATAGATGCCACACAATCACAACGTGCCCACAAAACAGTACGCCATCGCCCATCTACCCCGATATCACAAACTACTCCCGAAAATGAAAAACAGAGAATCTGTCCCTCCCGCACAGTAGACTTCAAACTATCGTAACTTTAGATCTAGGACTCCGAATCGATTAAACGAGTACATCATCGCGAAGCTTAGGAAATTTCCTAGCTTTTTCTAAGTATTGGGAAAAGCTTATTCGGCTTCTAAAATTATTTAATCTACAGAACAACGTAATCTATTCCAATCTCATCACAGTTTTGAACACGTTCGGTAAAACGACCATAACTTTCAAACGGCTCAGCGGAATTGGACGTTCTTTATGTCCACTGAAAAGTATTGAAGTTACCTACAACTTTCTCAATAGGCCGCCGACCAAATTCCGAATCTAAGGTCGCGAAAACTCAAACCCTAGGTCGACTGCACAATCTGCCCGAAGCAGAGAACGTGACAAACGCTAGTTTTCATCTAATCTACCCAATCACAGAACCACCACTTGATCTAAAAGCATCCAAATACCCTCTAGCACAGCACATAGACCAACCCCAAGGATTTCCCTAGCCATACCTTCGCCCGACGAATGATGAACCGATGAATCTCCTCCCGGTTCACGCGATCTCCTTCCTCGCTCCAAATCCACCGGATCTCCTCATCGCGGAGCGCTCCAATGTTGGAAACAGCAGGTTGGCGAGGTGAGGGGCTCCCCTAGGTCAGCAAGGAAGGTTGAGAGGGGAGGGGAGAGGTGGAGGCGCCATGGGGGAAGATGGAGAGGAAGGGGAAGGGTAGAGGCGCATGGGGGGGCTAGGGGGTGGCGGCTAGGGTTGGGAAAGGGAGTGGGGGGCGCACCAAGGGGTGGGGGCCAGATTTGGCTGCCCAAACCCTTCCACTGAAGGCCCAACTGAACCCTCAAGGCCCAAAGTCCTAAGCTTCGCAGTCCGTGTCAAAATGCCGAATTCTAAAATGTCATATTCTGGGGTGTCACAGTCGAGCTCAGAGAAAGCAGACTTGGCGCCAGTCATGTGGTTGGTGGCGCCCGTGTCGAGGACCCATCTGGTGCAGTCACCATCGCCCTTCACCCCCGGCTGGACGAAGAGACGATCCTCCTTGAGCTCCACCGATTCCTTCATTGCAGTGGCCATCAACAAAGTAGGCTCTGGATCCTCTTTTGCATCGGCCACGTGCGCCTGCTCGTCGCTCTTCTTCTTGCGACACTCACGGGCTGAATGGCCCATTTTGCCGTAGTATCAGCACTAGTCCTCCTTCCTCCACCTAGGGCACCTGCTCCTGCACCCTCCCTACAGACTATGATGGCTCGGCCTCCTGTTGTTGCTCCCCGGCCCCCACAGCCACAACCGGGAGTGAGAGTGGGGGCGAATTCAGGTCCAGGCCCATGCTACAATTGTGGGCACGTAAGACACTTCATCAGGGATTGCCCTTTTCCAAGGCGGGGCAATAACTCTAATGCTCCAAAGCCTCAAGGCGCTACCGCACCGCCTCCACGTCCCAACGGGAAGGCACCTCAAGTGCCGAAGCATGGCTGAGTCAACTACACCAACGCCGAGGAGATTCCGGAGGGTGACCATGTGTTGACAGGTATGTTATGCATTGATGGGCATGCTTCTAGGGTTTTATTTGACTCAGGAGCTTCTCATTCTTTTATTTGGAAGGATTTTGCTATGCATCATCAAATGAGAGTGAGTTGCAGCAACACCTCTTTCCTCATTAAAGCACCGGGTTCAAAATTTTTTGCTAATCAAGTAGTCCAAGAAGCATCTGTGCTAATCCAAGGGGTTCCATTCCTTGTCAACTTGCTGCTCCTCGATCTTCTTGGGATGGATGTTATCTTGGGCATGAATTGGCTAACACAGCAGCAGGCCATTTTATATTGTTCTCGTCGCTCCATCTGGCTCAAGGGACCGAAGGGCGGCCGGTTAACTCTAATTCTCGATGATGGCAAGGCTACTCTTTGCTCCTTGAATGGTGCTGAAATTGGGGAGTCAGAGTCCATTCCCGTGGTTTCTGAATACCCGGATGTGTTCCCAGCGGAATTGCCGGAGATGCCACCCGATCGGGATATTTAGTTCGTAGTTGAGCTTCAGCCCGGGGCTGCTCTAGTTTCCAAGCAGCCATATCGAATGCCGTCAAATGAATTGGCCGAATTAAAGAAGCAATTAAAGGAACTAATGGACAAGGGATTCATTCGCCCGAGCTCCTCACCTTGGGGCTGCTCGGCTCTCTTCATCTGTGTGTTGATTATCATACCTTGAACGCAGTCACCATAAAGAACAAGTACCCTCTTCCTCGAATCGACATCCTCTTTGATCAGCTTGTTGGTGCAAGAGTGTTCTCCAAGATTGATTTGATGCTCGGGTATCATCAGATCAAGATTCAAGCAGAAGAAATCCCGAAGACAACATTCTTCACTTGTATGGCTTATATGAGTATACCGTCATGTCGTTCAGATTGACGAATGCATCGGCATACTTCATGTACCTTATGAATTCCATCTTCATGGAGGAACTTGACTCCTTTGTGGTCATCTTTATTAACGACATCCTTATTTACTCAGAAAATGAAGAAGAGCATGCAAAGCATCTTCACATCATTCTCGGGAGGTTTCGGGAACATCGCCTTTATGCAAAATTCACCAAGTGCGAGTTTTGGCTGAAGGAGGTATCTTTCTTGGGACATGACCTCTCCGAGCAAGGTGTTGCTGTCGATCCAAGTAAAGTACAAGATGTTCTCAAGTGCGAACAGCCCAAAACTGTCACAGAGATCCGTAGTTTTCTTGGGCTTGCAGGCTATTATCGCCGATTCATTCAAGATTTCTCAAAGATTACCAAGCCCATGACCGAGCTACTGAAGAAGAGTGCTGAATTCAAATGGTTTGCGGGCTGTGAGCAAGCATTTCAGACCTTGAAACAGCGCCTTACTACAGCTCCTGTCCTCACACAACATGATATTCATGAGACATTCGATGTTTATTGCGATGCATCAGGTATCGGCCTTGGTTGTGTGGTTATGCAAGAAAGCCGGGTTGTCGCCTATCCATCTCGGCAATTGAAATGCCATGAAGAACACTACCCAACTCATGATTTAGAGCTTGCTGCGGTGGTCCATGCTTTGAAAATTTGGCGCCACTATCTTCTTGGGAACAAGTGCAACATCTATACCGATCACAAGAGTCTCAAGTACATCTTCACTCAGGCAGATTTGAACATGAGGCAAAGAAGGTGGCTTGAACTGATCAAAGACTACAATTTGGAAGTGCATTACCATCCGGGAAAAGCCAATGTGGTGGCTGACGCATTGAGTCGCAAGGTCCGATGCAATTGCCTCAATCTTCAACCCCGAAGTGCCACTATCTATGCAGAATTACAGAAACTGAACATAGAGATGGTTGAAGAAGGTTCCTTGGCTAATCTAGAGTTGAATTCCACACCACTGGACCAGATTAGAGAGGCTCAAAAGAGGGACAAGGGCGTTGCCCGAATTTGTAGCAAACTGAATTCTGGCCAAGCTACTAGCTTAAATCTTGATGACTGTGGATTTTATGGTTCGGCGGGCGCCTAGTCGTCCCTAAAGACCAAGAATTGAGAAGAAAGATTCTCGATGAAGCCCACAACTCTTTACTCACCATCCATCCGGGCGGCAACAAAATGTATCAAGACTTGAAGCCACGGTTTTGGTGGACTCGCATGATTTGTGAAATTGCTCGTTATGTGTCCGAATGTGATGTTTGCAAAAGGGTGAAGGCCGAACACCTCAAGCCGACTGGCACTCTTAAGCCGCTGCCCATTCCGAGTTGGAAGTGGGAAGAGGTTGGCATGGATTTCATCACCAGCCTGCCAACGACTTCCTCGGGTTACGACTCGATATGGGTTATAGTCGACCGGTTGACAAAGTCCACACATTTTCTAGCCGTTCGCACCACCTATCAAGCCAAGAGGTATGCGGAGTTGTACATCTCTCGGATTGTATGTCTTCATGGAGTGCCAAGGCGGATAGTTTCAGATCGAGGCTCTCAGTTTGTCACCTGATTCTGGAGAAGTTTGCATGAGGCATTGGGCACCAAGCTACTTCACAGCTCAGGATATCATCCACAAACCGGCAGCCAAACCGAGAGGGTCAATTAAATCCTTGAGGATATGTTGAGGACGTGTGTCCTGTCTTATGGGAAGAAATGGGACGAATGCCTTCCATATGCTGAATTTGCCTACAACATGTAACACCCCAAATTTTTTCTTTTCACGAATTTAATCAAGATTTGGCACTTTGGTGAATTTTTGGAATTTATTTGGATTTATTTGGAATTTATTTGAATTTATCCCCTTTTGAAATAATTAAATAATTTGGTTTTACAAATAAAATTTTGTTGGAAATATTTTTTTGAGTCCAAAATGCTCCAAAATATTTTCTAGAATTTTTTTGGAATTTTTCTGAGTGTTTTGCTATTTTTAATGAATTAAATGAATTTCTGGGAATTAATTGGATTATTTAATCGCTGGAAAAATCGAGTTGGTTTGTACTGTTCATCCGACTGGACCCGAGTCCAAGTCAGACTCGAGTCCGACCCGAGCCAGCCGATCCGGTTGAACCCAGTAGCCTAACCCTAACCCTCTCGACCGTCCGATCAAGATCGAACGGCCGAGATTGAGCCACGTCGCCCGAACCCAAGCCCGACCCAAGCCAGCCAAGTCGCCCGAGCCAGACCCTAGCCCAAACCCTCGCAGCGTTGGATCTTGATCCAACGCCTCACGTTGAGCCACGTCACCCAATCTGAATCCAATTCGGATTCCACCGCCGCAACTGTGTGGGCCTCGGTTTCCGCGAGTTTCATGGACGCTGAGGGCCCTATTTAGTGCGCCACCGCCGCCACCGGGTAGCCGACTTTCGTGCGCACCCGTAGCCCTAGTACACGTCGCCTGAGCCGCCGCCGTTTGCCCGCGCGAGCTCGCCGTAGTTAGTCTTGCACTCTGCCGCGGTTAATCGCCGATTCCGCCGCCGTCTGCCGTCCTCCGCTGCCGTTGAGCTCAGATCCGGAACCGCAAGGTCAAGCCGCGCCAGAGGGGACCTTTCACTTCGCTAGAATCGCGCCCAAACGCCGTCGGGCGTGTCGCCGTCCTCGTCTCCGGTGAGCCAGCTCCGCCGCACGCCATCGCCGTCGATCGAGCTCCCTCAGCCGTACGATCCAGATCCAAGGGCCCAGAATCGTCCACGTCACCCCCGGTGAGATCCCACGTTCTAATCCTCTAGATCTATTTCCAACCGTTGGATCTAGATCCAACGGCTTAGGTTGAGCCACGTAGCTAGAACCGCACCGTACTGGATCAAATCTCAGCCGTTAGATCTAGATCGAACGGCTAGGGTTAGCCGAGTTGTATTCATTAGATTGTATCTTGACACTCCGATCAAGATCGAACGGTCCAGATCAGCCGAGTAGTTTTCTATTGCGTTAAGCTAGATCTAATCTGGGCCGTTGATTTTCAAATCAACGGCCGAGATCACGCCACGTGGCGAGGAGACTAACCGTCGCGGTCAGCGCGGCCACGCCGGTTGCCGTGACGTCACGCGGGGCCCGCGTGTCAGCGACCGAGCCAAACCGCACGCTGACGTCATGGTGGGGCCCGCCTGTCAGCCCACTCGGCTGAGCCGTGTGCTGACATCACCGGTAGGGCCCACTTGTCAAAGACACGAGCCGTGGACCGAGTCCACGGTGGAAAGCCAGAAATACCCAATATCTTGCTAGACCGAGCCAAACCGTGCGCCAGGTCCATGGACCCGAGGCGACGTGGCAGCTCCCGATTGGTCCACGTGTCATGCTGACCTGCTACGTGCTCATGACATGATTTTGGACAATCAAATGTTAATATTGACTTAATGACATATTAAACCTGTTTTGGAAAGGTATCATGTGTTGCGATGTTGATGGCACGTGGTGCATGGTAATCAACTGGGGTTTGATAAATAGCTTTCGACCGAGGCATGTGGCAAGAATGATCGGGTGGGCCAGTTGTGGCACCGGGAATGTTGTTTTGGTTCTTCGGGTAGTCAAACGTGCAACCACATGTCTGTAATGGGACGGACCTAGTTGAACAAGTTGCTAATAATGTACCTGTGGGACCTCAGGATGTCAACTACACCCTTTGTGTAGTTGTACGGGGGAGCGTACCGGGGCTGCTGCCAGGTACCCATCTAACGATTGATTGGCCTAAACTTCGCCTTCGCTAAGGGAAGGGTTAGTGTGCAATAACCGGGGAGGCCCACTAGTGCTGTTAGAAGTTTCCGAAAGACTCTGTTACGGACACTCGCCTTTGTGGTGTTTGACTGTATCTTGTGGGTAAAGTGCATAACCTCTGCAGAGTGTAAAATCTATTCGAATAGCCGTGTCCGCGGTATTGGACATCGCTCGGGAATTACAGTCAAGGGTTAGACTTTCTTGAAAATAACTTGGACTTGAAAGGTTGGGTTTGGTTTATTAATGATGTTGATGGAAATGTGGATTAGGAATGGAAAAGATGTTTATTTAATTCCTGGGAAAGTTATTGATGTTATACTTATTTCTGCTGCTTTCGAATCTACTTATGATACTTGTCAAATGCTATTTACTGCAAATATACCCTGAGCTATTCCTTTGTATTAAGCCATGCATGTAGTATGTTAGCTGCATTCTGTGCATAACTTGCTGACTACCAAGTACTCACCCTTGCCGCAATACAACACCAGTTGAAGAAGAGTCTACACCAGCTTTGGAGGAGGAGCTCCAAGAGGAACCGTCCAACTAGGGAGCGAGCCCAGTCAGTTGCCTGTGGTATACTGGATGGCGCCACGAAGTTATCTTGTTTTTCCGCTACCGTTATTTCTCTTTTATTAAGTTTCGCCCTGCGAGGCGTATATTTGTAACTTGACCTTAAGGTCAAGCAACCAGTTTGATTATCTAATTAAAGTACTTTATTAGTATCGAGTGGTATGATTGTGATATTTACCAATGTTGAAACTGTGTGCACTAGCACGTTCCTGGACTAGTGCTGAATACACAGAGGGTCCGGATTTGCAAATTCGGGTCCCAACAGAGGTGGTATCAGAGCCATACTGATTGTAGGCTCACCCATAGTTAGATTGGTCGTAGTGAGGTTAAAACTTATTTTCTAAAGATAAAATTTGTCAAGATAATGAATGAATTCTTAACTTACCCCTTTCTTCCTTGTTCATACCCTTGCTGAGTTCTTCTCGTCTTCCACATTGATTTTAAAATGTTGCGTTCTTACGCGAGCGTCTTTTGACAGATGATGATGAAGAACAACTACGCCGAGTGTGAGGGAGGCTATGCCGCCGAGTTGTGGCGTATGCTTTAGTTTCTTGGAGGTTTCGAGAGGCCGCTCTACCGAGGGACTACACTCGTGCAAGCGGGAGTGGTCATAGGATGGGACGTCCGGATCACGGTGTATGCCCGAGAGAAGACAAAGTTCAGCTGCCCATTCCACTTCACCGCCAGGAGGTCTACCTTTGAGATGGGAATCCAAGAGGTGTCGCATCGAGCAATGCAGCAAATCGCTTGCACCTACTCCAGGGAGCTGGAAGGCACAGTGTTCCGTCACCACCCACGCCGAGACAGCAGAGCTCAACGGAAGCCGATAGAAGATGAGGATGCTACCGTCACTCACTTAGCCAGATTCGTCGCCGCCTAGGAAGAGCTGATTGACAACACAGTTCAGGAGTTCAAGAAGGCTCGCGAGCAGGTTGAGGAGGAGAAGAAGCACTTGGAGAATGCCCGTGAGTACGTCGCTTATGCTGCGGAAAGGATCACAGAGCTGGAGACCGCACTGTATGGACAGGGCCCTGATCCAGTGTTGGAGTTGGAAGCCCCAGAGCCAGAGGAGGACCCAGTAGAGGCCCCACCTGCACCCGTGCCATAGCCACAGCACCAGCCAGATCCTGAGCCAGAGGAGGACGCCGCGTCGTCAACCACAGCTGCAGTTGTGGGGCAAGGCTATTGTTTCGCGCCTATGCCGTCGCACCCGCCGTGAGGAGGCAGTGGAGGTTTTCTCGATGAGTGAGCGTAGGTGTTGAGGTTGAGACTCCTTCGTCGAGTCGCGTTATAGAATAAGAGTCACCCTTTAGAGTAGATTTGGATTTTCATTATTTGCTGAGTGTGCAGTATGTGTTGCAAGGCCTTTAGGCATTGTAAGCGACCATACCAAGTTATTATTATTAATAATAAAGTTGGATTTTGAGTTACACTTTTCCCCCGCATAAGTTTCTCTACTACTTGTCTATTCTTGTTCCCTCACATCTCTGAAACCTTGGAGCAATCGACAGATGGTGAACACCCGCGGAAACCTTGGAGGCAATGGAAGTGGTTCTCGCCCAGCTGGGAACCCCAATGATGGAGCACCTGCACCCCACCTCACACCGCCAGTTGACATGTAGAATTTTAGAGCTTTTCTTGCTACTCAGATTCAGTTGATGCATGCTATGATGCAACAGATGCAACACGTCACTGCTCTGGCCACCACTAATCAAGTCAATCAGGGACAACGCCAGAATTCAAGACTGTCAGAGTTCATGAGGACTCATCCGCCCACTTTCTCCAGGAATGCCAATCCGTTGGAGGCCGATGATTGATTAAGGTCAATTGAGAGGAAGCTACACATTGCTCAATGCATGGGAAATGAGAATGTACTCTACGCTTCTCATCAGTTGGAAGGTACCACCGCAGAATGGTGGGAGAACTTCTGGGCAACGCGGGAGAACCCTCAGGAGTTCACTTGGGAGGAGTTTACCGCCGCGTTTCGTCAGTATCACGTACCTGAACAAGTTCACACAGCTTGCACGCTACGCACCTGAGGATGTAGCGACAGATAAAGCCAGACAGTCTCGCTTTATGAAGGGACTTAACTCAGGACTGCAGGTGGGACTGATCACCTACACCTTTCCAGATTTCCAAGAGCTTGTGAACAAGGCGCTTATTCTTGAGGACAAGCTCAAGGAACTGGACGACAACAGGAAGCGAAGGATGCAACAGCAGGGATCGCGTCAGGGAGCGCAGCAACACTTGAGGGTTGCGCCAAATCAGTCTTTTAGATTCCAGCCAAGAATGCAACGAGGACACCGTCACCAGCACCAAGACCCGTCAATCAGAACTACCAGACCCCAGCTCCAGCTAGAAACACCGCTTCAGGCAGTCAATAGGGGACAGTGAGACGCTGCTACAACTGCAATGAGCCAGAGCACTTTTCCAACAGTTTCCCTAAGAAGACAGTTGGAGTGACCCCAGTCCGCTTCAATCTGGGATCAACACCAGCCAGGACGCATGCACCAGGAGCCAACCGAGGGACAGCACAGCCAGGAGCAGCACCCCAGACTGTGGTGAGAGGCCGAGTCAACCATGTCACCGCAGATGCACTTCAGAATGCCACGGACGTCGTACTGGGTAAGTTACTTGTTAACTCAGTACCTGCAACAGTTTTGTTTGACTCTGGAGCTTCGAATTCATTTGTTTCTCAAGGCTTTGCTGCTAAAAATGATTTGGAGATTGCAAGACTTAAATGCATGCTTTTAATTCAAACCCTGGTTCCGAACTCCGAACTAAAGTAGGATGTTCTGGGGTGAGAATATTAATAGATGGGGTAGAGTTCCTAGCGAACCTTATTATATTGGAAACCCAGACCTTGGATGTTATCTTCGGAATGGATTGGTTATCCACGCACAAGGCCGTATTGGATTGTGGACGAAGGATTATTTCAGTTGAAAGCCCGTGTGGAAGGAAAGTGGAATTTCAAGCTACCGCCGTTAGAGACGGACAGTTGATGGTTAACAGCGCCAAGGCAATCAGCATAGAAGATGTCTCGGTAGTGAATGAGTACCCAGATGTTTTTCCTGAAGATCTACCTGGTATGCCGCCAGACAGAGACATAGAGTTTGTGATAGAGCTTGTACCTGGTACAGCGCCGATAGCGAAGAGACCTTATCGGATGTCCACCGAAGAATTGATAGAGATGAAGAAGCAGCTGGAAGAGTTGATGGAGAAAGGATTCATCAGACCGAGTTCGTCGCCGTGGGGAGCGCCAGTTCTGTTCGTCAAGAAGAAGGACGGGAGTTTCAGGATGTGCATTGACTACCGTGCACTCAATGTAGTCACCGTGAAGAATAAGTACCCGCTACCCAGGATCGATGATTTGTTTGATCAGCTGACAGGAGCCGGAGTTTTCTCCAAGATTGATCTGAGATTGGGATACCACTAGCTGAAGATCCGATCGGAAGATATTCCGAAGACCGCATTCTCGTCAAGATATGGACATTACGAGTTTACAGTTATGTCCTTTGGTTTGACGAATGCGCCAGCATATTTCATGAATATGGTGAACAAGGTGTTCATGGAATATTTGGACAAGTTTGTCGTTGTGTTTATAGATGATATCTTAATCTACTCGACAGAGGATGAACATGCTGAGCATTTGAGGCGAGTGTTGGAGAAGCTGAGGGAGCAGCAACTCTTCGCCAAGTTCAGCAAGTGTGACTTTTGGAACGACAAGGTGGAGTTCCTCGGACATGTAATGACCGCAGAGGGAGTCGCCGTCGACCCGAGCAAGGTAGAAGCTGTGTTACATTGGGAGCAGCCGAAGACCGTGACCCAGATCCGGAGTTTCCTTGGAATGGCAGGTTACTACCGCCGCTTCATTGAAGGCTTTTCGACAATTGCGAAACTTCTCACGCAATTGTTGAAAAAGGAGAAGAAGTTTGCATGGACGCCAGAATGCGAAAAAGGTTTTCGAGAGTTGAAGGAGCGATTGACATCAGCATCGGTGTTAGTTCTACCGGATGTTAATCAGAGCTTCGATATTTATTGTGACGCATCGCGCCAAGGACTTGGATATGTGCTGATGCAGAATGGAAAGGTCGTCGCTTATGCATCAAGACAGTTGAGGCCGCATGAGGAGAATTACCCGACGCATGACCTAGAGTTAGCTGCAGTAGTGCATGCTTCGAAGTTGTGGCGTCACTATTTGATCGGGAACAGATGTGAAGTATACACGGATCATAAGAGTCCTAAGTACATCTTCACCCAATCAGACCTGAACATGAGGCAGAGGAGATGGCTAGAGTTGATCAAGGATTATAACGTTGGAATCCATTACCATCACGGAAAGGCCAACGTGGTGGCCGATGCTTTGAGTCGGAAAAGCCATACTGTGAACACGTTGATAGCCACGAGTCAGGATGAGCTGTGTGAGTATTTCCATAGGATGAAGATTGAAGTCGTACCAGAAGGATTCTCGGCCGCATTAGAAGTGAAGCCTACCCTAGAGGATCAGATCCGAGAAGGACAGAAGGATGATGACAAGACCCGCAGTATTAAGTCCAAGATGGACGAGGGCAAGGCAAAAGACTTCAGACTGGACGAGCAAGGCACGTTATGGATGCAGGATCGAATCTGTGTGCCAAACCAGAAGGAGCTAAAGCAATTGATTTTAGAAGAAGCACATGACTCCAAGTATTCAATTCATCCGGGAAGTGCCAAGATGTATCAGGATTTGAAAGAAAGATTCTGGTGGTCGAACATGAAGCGTGAAGTTGCCGAGCATGTTGCGCTGTGCGACATATGTTAGAGAGTCAAGGCAATGCACCAGAGACCCACAGGATTGCTGCAGCCATTGAAGATACCTGAGTGGAAGTGGGAAGAAATCGGAATGGACTTCATGACCGGTTTGCCGAAAACTTAGGGTGGATATGTGTGAAATCATGTGTTGAAAAATTGGCTTAAAATTGAATTTGCAAAATGTGTTTGTTCATGTGTTTTATCAATTTGACAAAAAACAGTAAGTTTCGCTTTTGCGCCGGACCAAGCTCTCAAGAAACAGTAAGTTTCCCATCTACGACGGACAAACTTTGTTGGTCTGTCGAAAACATGCTTTGGCAACCTCACTTTCCCATGTACGACGGACCGATTTTGTTTGTCTGTCGTGAACATGATTTTGTGCGCCTGAGCCAAACTCTTTCTTTCCAAGAAACCAGTAAGTTCCACATCTCTACCGGACAAGATTTTTGGTCCGCCATGAACATGAATTTGAAAGCATTTTTGAACCGAGACTTTTGCATGTACGACGGACCGATTTTGGTTGTCCGTCGTAAACATGTTTTCGTCGGGATGTTTTCTTTTGGAACCGAGAGTTTCCCTTGTACAACGGACAGACTTTGTTGGTCCTTCGTGAACTGTTTTCTAGGGTTTCTCTTGGCATTTGCACCAGACTGGTTTTGTTGTCCGTCGTGAATGGGATTTGCTCAATTAGGGTTTTGAGCGATTTTGAGATTGAATTTTGAATTTGATTTTGAGATTATGAAATTTATGATAATTTCATGATGCTTGTTTTTGAAGTGGACTTTATGCAATGCTCGTGTGAGTATTTGCATGGACTAATGTTGAGTCAAGTCGCGGACTTGTGCTCGAAATTGTTTTGTGGTTTGTTCATGTGCAGGTATTGCTCGAGGGCGAATGTGGTCAATGACGGGACCGGAACTAGGTTCATGGAGGAACTGAGGTTCGGGACTAGGTTCAGGGAGGAACTGAGGTCTTGGTGGTCAAGGATGTCATGCGGGACGTTCGAGCTAAGAGAATGGTGCACATGAAGAATGGTTAGTCACGTGAGAATGGCAGGAGGTCATTCGCGTGCAAAGTGTTAGTCACGTGAGTATGGCAGGTGGCCATACGCGTGCAAAGTGTTAGTCACGTGAGTATGGTAGGGTTGCCATACGCGTGCAAGAGTTGTACTCGGCCAGGTTGGGCCAAGTAGAGTTGTGTTGGATCTGATTCCTTCTAGGAATAGGAATCGTATTCGTAACTCCTTGTGGGTTGGTGCTTTAAATAGGAGGGGTTGTCTCCTGTTGAAGAGCATCGAATTGAGGAGAGCTAGGCGCATAGAGCCTTGGGCTCAAAGTTTAGGGTTTGTACTCTTTTGATGGGAGTACTTTAGACAAAAGAAATAAAGATCAATTCTTCTAGTTCCCGCATTGCTTCAACGTTCTCTTTTTGGTTCTTGTTTGCATGCTTGTTCTAGTTCTAGATTGGTTTTTGTTCTTTAAGTTTTATCTTGATTTGATCCATCAAAAACCTCTCTAGGGTATTGATCTAGTGTTTCTCAAAGTCTAGTTGATCAATCTTTTGTCGTTCTTGTTTAATCTTGAAGTTTTGATTAGATTGATTCTCGTCAAGTTCTGGATCAGCAAGCTTGCGAAGCTCATAACTTTTTATCCGTAAGTCCGATCGAGCTGATTCTTTTTGGGTTAGATTCGTATTGGAATCTAGTTTCTCGTGTCCAAATTTCAGATCAATCTAACGGTTAGATCTCTAGGAATTCTCGTTTTACTAAACCTCTATCATTCTGTTTTTGTCGAAAACGAGGCAATTATTTGGTTCTGTTTTGGGGTGAACTTTTAGTAGATCAAGAATTTGGTTTTAGCTTCCGCACAATCATTCACCCCCCCTCTGATTGCTATATTCGTATACTTCGATCCTACAAGTGGTATCAGAGCAAGGTTTTTCTAATCTATCTTAATCGGTGATTAGATCAATGGATCATTATTCGACAAAACCTTGTGTGTTCGATGGTGTTGATTTTCAGTTTTGGAAAGCCAAGATGGAGGCGTTCATCCAAGCACAGGGCTTCGCAATATGGGAGAAGGTTTACAAGCCATATCAAGTCCCTGAAAACGACAACGTCAATGATGCAAATCGTGCACATGTTGAAGCAAATAGCAAGGCGCGAAACTTGATCATCCAAGGCTTGGGACGCAGCGACTTTGATCGTGTGGTTCATCTTCGATCTGCATATGAGGTATGGAAATCTCTTTGTGATTATCATGAGGGTTCTAACACTGTCAAAGAGGTTCGCCAAGATATTTACAAAAAGGAATACATGCGTTTTGAGATGAAACCTAGTGAATCTGTAGATGACTTCTTTGCACGTTTCAATAAAATTCTTAGCAATCTACGTGCTGTTGGAGTTAGCTACACTGATGCTGCAAATGCTCGACAATTACTTAGTGCTTTGGACATGTCGGTGTGGGAGATGAAAGTAACATCTATACAGGAATCTACTGTCATGAGCACACTTACATTAGATGTTCTTTATTCTAAATTGAAAACTCATGAATTAGATGTTCTTGCCAGGAAAGGGAATATTAAATCAATTGCTTTGATCTCTAACCCTAACATATCAAATGCAAATTCTTCTTCTAGCTTTGCCTTGTCTTCCATGACTTCTTTAACAGATGAGCAACTTGAAGAGTTTCCTGAAGAAGATCTGGCACTACTCTCTTCTCGCTTTAACAAAGCCTTGCAGAACGTGAGAATGAGAAAGAGAGGTGGTCCTCCAAGATGCTATGAGTGTGGTGACCTCAACCATATTCGCACAAGTTGTCCTAAGCTTGCAGGAAAAACATCAAAGGAGGAGAAGGACAACGACAGAAGGAATGAGAAGAA
Source organism: Rhipidocladum racemiflorum (assembly GCA_036346355.1). Lineage (NCBI taxonomy): Eukaryota > Viridiplantae > Streptophyta > Magnoliopsida > Poales > Poaceae > Rhipidocladum > Rhipidocladum racemiflorum. The sequence continues at coordinate 44,768,038 of CM070587.1, forward strand.
AAGGTTCTCGTCAAATGATAGGAAGAAGAAGAGCTTAATCAACCGCAAGGTGGTTCACCGAGTTCTTTCCGCTCTTGAACAAGTCAATTTGAGCGATGTGGACTCGGAGAGCAGCGAAGATGATGCAACTCCAAGCAAGCATGATTTGATGGGATTGTGTCTCATGGCAAGCAGCAAGGATAGCTTCACCGAGGACGGCAATGACATCGACTTCAATGAGGTAGATCCTTCTTATGATGAATTAGCCAATGCTGTTGCCTGTCTTGGAAAATTGCTTGACAAACGTGATAGAAAAATTAAGAAACATGATATTCTTGTGGAGTCATTGAATGCTGAAATTACTAGACTTAAGACTTTGATTCCTGATGATGATACTTGCAAATCATGTGACTTAATTTACAATGAGCTCACCTTGCTTAGGAAAGAACACGCTCTTCTATTACATCTAAATGAGAAAAATGAGAAACATGTTAAACATGCTAGCTGTTCTACCATTGATTTGCATGATACAACTCCATGTTCTAAATGCTCCATACTAGAATTGAAGTTGCATGATGCAAATGCTAGGGTTTCTCAAATGACAGAAGATTTTCTTACACATGAGGTTCTTTCATGCTCAACTTGTCGCAAGCAAAAGGAAAAGTGGATGATCCTCGCAATAATTGTTTAATTCTTGCTAATAAAGTTGATTACTTGCAAAACTCTTTGGAACGATTCACTAATGGCAAGAAAAAGTTGAACATGATTTTGGATCAATCTAAGGTTAGCTCAAACAAGAAAGGTTTAGGTTTTGATCTTCATGCTTCATATGAAACTAAACCTCGCTCTGTTGTTTATGCTCCTTGCAATGACAAACTTGAGATTTCAAATGAGCCTAAGAAAATTGTCTTCAAATCATTGGCATTTTATCTTCTACTATGATGAATGCAAATGTTGCTTCTACTTCCAAAGCTAAACATAATGTTAAGTACACTTGCACTCATTGTGGTAGAGATGGACATTTAGTAGACTTTTGCTTTAGACTAGCTAAACAACAAAAGAGAAAAAGGTTTAATGCTAGGTCTAATTTCAGAAAGGCACACTCCACTTCTCATTATGTGCCTAGGGTGAAACAAACACCTTTTGATGCTAAAAACACGGGAAAAGGCAAATATGATTTTGTGCATAAGAATACTCGTGTTGTGCCCTCTTGTTGTCGTCGGTGTCTCAAGATCGATTCCTAAACATCTTATTTCTAACCCGATCGAGACCTCGACACTTTCGCTTCTATGTAGGCTTCTCACACGAGGAGGGAGAACATGTGGCTAGTGAATTTCGGATGCTCACTTCATATGTTTAGTGATAAGATTTGGTTCTCCTTTACTCATGCATCTCGTGCTAAAAGTGTTATCTTTTGAAGATGCTTCTTCCACCTCTGTTTTAAAAGGCACTAGTCCAAATGATGCAGTGCAGTGCATATGTTCAAGGGGAGCGTGTCTTTGTTCATAAAGATGATGATGCTGTTGAGGATGAGATAATTGGAGGTTTACATGGGAGACTCTTCCCACGTGCTTCACATCAACAAACGGTCAAGTGAATTTTCAGGTATCTCCATGGTACTCAAGATTTTGGCATTTGGCTTTTTGCTTCCTTATGCATTAGTTTAAGAGCTTATTCTGATGTTGACTTTGGAAGATGTTGAATTGATTTGGTTCATGCCACCTCTTGAGTAATCCTCTTTCTTGAGCATTTGATATTGGATTTCACTTTCTTAGAGATCATGTTGAAAAAGAAAATATTGTGCTTCACCATGTGGATACTGAACATCAATTGGCAGACATTTTCAAAACCCTTGTCTTCTTCTCGTTTTGCTTTTATTCGGGGAGAACTTGGGATTGTTCATCCAATGGGTTTGTTTTGAGGGGGAGTTTCCTTGCCAAGTTCTTTCACTTGATAAGCTCACTTTATCATATTTCTTTATATGTTATGTAATTGAGCTAATATATGATAATATAATTGTCTCACTTGAACTAAAAATGACATTGTGGAATTCCATGGACTGATTGCCTATAGCTAAATACTCTGTGATATCTCACTCTTCTAGGCTTGATATTGAATCCTCTTGACAAATTTGGGCTATGAAGCAAGTGTGGTTTCAACTTTACTCTTTCATAAGACCTTTTAATCACTTTTGCATGTTTATAATCAAAGAAAAATGAAAAGAAAAGGGAATCAATAAAAAAAGGGTTGTTAAAAGTAAAAGCCTCAAGTTATGAGCTTCAGGATGCTTTCCCTAAAAGATAAGATGTATGCTTCAAGCATGCCATTCCCTCAAAAGACAAGATGTATGCTTCAAGCATGCCACTCCAAGGAAATAAAAGAAGTATGCTTCAAGCAAGCCACATGCAGTTTACTGTTTAAAGATTAAATTGGTCCACTAGATTGGAGTTGAAACTACTTACTCGCCCTGATTTGTTATTTGCTTCAACTTTGAGCCTTTGTTCTTCTACTAAAGGTTTTGCTTAGTACTTGGCTATAGTTGACTAAATTGAGGTTGAGATGCATGTCATTCCATAACTTGTTAAAATCACATTAAGATCATGTATTTTGCATATTATGTGATATATAAGGTTATATGATCGAATGAGCTCATCTTTTCCTATCTTGGCACTCCCTTGTTTCTCCTTGTGAAATCTTTGCTACAGGAAAAATTTTGAACCTGTTCTCTCTCTTGTACTCTTGATGAATCCATTGTCAAAGGGGGAGAAATTTGGGAATCAATCATTAAAAGTTTAAGGAAAAAGGGGGAGTTGTTTTTGGAAATTTGAGAATTTTGGGAGAAGTTTGGAGATTTTTGGAATTTTTGGGCACATTGCACATTCACACACATTTTCCTTCTCAGGGGGAGATTTTGTTTTGCATTTTGGTCAAAGGGGGAATTCTGTGTTTTCTCTTTTTGGTCCTTGATCCTTTGTGTTTTCTCTTTTTGGTCCTTGATCCTTTGGATTTCAAAATCTTTTGTAAAGTGAATGCCAAATGTTCAATTCTAAAGTGGTGTTGCCAATGTTTTCATCAAGGGGGAGATTGTGAAATCATGTGTTGAAAAATTGGCTTAAAATTGAATTTGCAAAATGTGTTTGTTCATGTGTTTTATCAATTTGACAAAAAACAGTAAGTTTCGCTTTTGCGCCGGACCAAGCTCTCAAGAAACAGTAAGTTTCCCATCTACGACGGACAAACTTTGTTGGTCTGTCGAAAACATGCTTTGGCAACCTCACTTTCCCATGTACGACGGACCGATTTTGTTTGTCTGTCGTGAACATGATTTTGTGCGCCTGAGCCAAACTCTTTCTTTCCAAGAAACCAGTAAGTTCCACATCTATACCGGACAAGATTTTTGGTCCGCCATGAACATGAATTTGAAAGCGTTTTTGAACCGAGACTTTTGCATGTACGACGGACCGATTTTGGTTGTCCGTCGTAAACATGTTTTCGTCGGGATGTTTTCTTTTGGAACCGAGAGTTTCCCTTGTACAACGGACAGACTTTGTTGGTCCTTCGTGAACTGTTTTCTAGGGTTTCTCTTGGCATTTGCGCCAGACTGGTTTTGTTGTCCGTCGTGAATGGGATTTGCTCAATTAGGGTTTTGAGCGATTTTGAGATTGAATTTTGAATTTGATTTTGAGATTATGAAATTTGTGATAATTTCATGATGCTTGTTTTTGAAGTGGACTTTATGCAATGCTCGTGTGAGTATTTGCATGGACTAATGTTGAGTCAAGTCGCGGACTTGTGCTCAAAATTGTTTTGTGGTTTGTTCATGTGCAGGTATTGCTCGAGGGCGAATGTGGTCGATGACGGGACCGGAACTAGGTTCATGGAGGAACTGAGGTTCGAGACTAGGTTCAGGGAGGAACTGAGGTCTTGGTGGTCAAGGATGTCATGCGGGACGTTCGAGCTAAGAGAATGGTGCACATGAAGAATGGTTAGTCACGTGAGAATGGCAGGAGGTCATTCGCGTGCAAAGTGTTAGTCACGTGAGTATGGCAGGTGGCCATACGCGTGCAAAGTGTTAGTCACGTGAGTATGGTAGGGTTGCCATACGCGTGCAAGAGTTGTACTCGGCCAGGTTGGGCCAAGTAGAGTTGTGTTGAATCTGATTCCTTCTAGGGAATAGGAATCGTATTCAGAACTCCTTGTGGGTTGGTGCTTTAAATAGGAGGGGTTGTCTCCTGTTGAAGAGCATCGAATTGAGGAGAGCTAGGTGCATAGAGCCTTGGGCTTAAAGTTTAGGGTTTGTACTCTTTTGATGGGAGTACTTTAGACAAAAGAAATAAAGATCAATTCTTCTAGTTCCCGCATTGCTTCAACGTTCTCTTTTTGGTTCTTGTTTGCATGCTTGTTCTAGTTCTAGATTGGTTTTTGTTCTTTAAGTTTTATCTTGATTTGATCCATCAAAAACCTCTCTAGGGTATTGATCTAGTGTTTCTCAAAGTCTAGTTGATCAATCTTTTGTCGTTCTTGTTTAATCTTGAAGTTTTGATTAGATTGATTCTCGTCAAGTTCTGGATCAGCAAGCTTGCGAAGCTCATAACTTTTGATCCGTAAGTCCGATCGAGCTGATTCTTTTTGGGTTAGATTCGTATTGGAATCTAGTTTCTCGTGTCCAAATTTCAGATCAATCTAACGGTTAGATCTTTAGGAATTCTCGTTTTACTGAACCTCTATCATTCTGTTTTTGTCGAAAACGAGGCAATTATTTGGTTCTGTTTTGGGGTGAACTTTTAGTAGATCAAGAATTTGGTTTTAGCTTCCGCACAATCATTCGCCCTCCCTCTGATTGCTATATTCGTATACTTCGATCCTACAATATGACTCCATATGGGTTATAGTGGATCGCTTGACTAAAGTCGCCCATTTTATCCCGGTAAAGACCACTTACTCGGGAGATAAGTTAGCAGAATTATACATGACCAGGATCGTCTGTTTGCATGGAGTGCCGAAGAAGATTGTATCAGACAGAGGTACCCAGTTTACCTCGAGGTTCTGGAATAAGCTGCATGAAGCCATGGAAACCCGTTTGAACTTCAGTACAGCTTATCATCCGCAGACGGATGGTCAAACCGAAAGAGTTAATCAGATTCTAGAGGACATGCTACGAGCATGTGCATTGGTTTATGCTACCTCTTGGGATAAAAGTCTGCCGTACGCTTAGTTCAGTTACAATAACAGCTATCAGGCCAGTCTGCAGATGTCGCCATTTGAAGCACTATACGGTCGACCTTGTCGGACACCATTGAACTGGAACGAGACAGGTGAATGCCGTATCTTCGGACCGGACATTCTTCAAGAGGCCGAAGAACAGATTGCCATGATCCGAGAAAGACTGAAGATAGCACAGTCAAGACAGAAGAGCTACGCCGACAACCGTCGTCGAGACCTAAGCTTTGAGCCGGAATATTTCGTGTATCTCAAAGTCACACCACTGAAGGGAGTTAAGAGATTCCATGCCAAAGGGAAACTCGCGCCGCGATATGTTGGGCCATTCAAGGTTCTCAGCCGTAGAGGTGAAGTTGCATACCAGCTGGAGCTACCGCAATCACTAGTAGGAGTACATGACGTGTTTCACGTGTCCCAGTTGAAGAAGTGTCTCCGAGTACCTGATGAGCAGACACCGCTAGAGACAATCGAGCTACAAGAGGATCTGACTTACAAGGAGCATCCTGTCAAGATTTTGGACACCATGGATCGAGAGACGAGAAACAAGTCAACCCGTTTCTGCAGAGTTCAATGGAGCAACCACGCGGAGAGTGAAGCAACTTGGGAGCGCGAAGAGGATTTGAAGAAAGAGTTTCCGAACCTATTCTTTAGTAAGCCCTGAATCTCGGGGACGAGATTCTGTTAAGGGGGGAGGTTTGTAACACCCCAAATTTTTGCTTTTCATGAATTTAATCAAGATTTGGCACTTTGGTGAATTTTTGGAATTTTCTGGAATTTATTTGGATTTATTTGGAATTTATTTGAATTTATTCCCTTTTTAAATAATTAAAGAATTTGGTTTTACAAATAAAATTTTGTTGGAAATATTTTATTTGAGTCCAAAATGCTCAAAAGTATTTTCTAGAATTTTTCTGGAATTTTTCTGAGTGTTTTGCTATTTTTAATGAATTAAATGAATTTCTGGGAATTAATTGGATTATTTAATCGCTGGAAAAATCGAGTTGGTTTGTACTGTTCATCCGACCGGACCCGAGTCCAAGTCAGACTCGAGTCCGACCCGAGCCAGCCGATCCGCTTGAACCCAGTCGCCTAACCCTAACCCTCTCGACCGTCCGATCAAGATCGAACGGCCGAGATTAAGCTACGTCGCCCGAACCCAAGCCCGACCCGAGCCAGCCAAGTCGCCCGAGCCAGACCCGAGCCCAAACCCTCGCACTGTTGAATCTTGATCCAACGGCTCACGTTGAGCCACGTCACCCAATCCGAATCTAATTCGGATTTCACGGACGCCGAGGGCCCTATTTAGTGCGCCGCCGCCGCCACCGGGTAGCCGACTTCCGTGCGCACCCGTAGCCCTAGCCCACATCGCCTGAGCCACTGCCGTTTGCCCGCGCGAGCTTGCCTTAGTTAGTCTTGCACTCCGCCGGGGTTAATCGCCGATTCCGCCGCCGTCCGCCATCCTCCGCCGCCGTTGAGCTCAGATCCAGAACCGCAAGGTCAAGCCGCGCCAGAGGGGACCTTTCACTTCACCGGAATCGCGCCCAAACGCCGTCGGGCGTGTCGCCGTCGTCGTCTCTGGTGAGCCAGCTCCGCCGCGCGCCATCGCCGTCGATCGAGCTCCCTCAGCCGTCCAATCCAGATCCAAGGGCCCAGAATCGTCCACGTCACCCCCGATGAGATCCCACGTTCTAATCCTCTACATCTATTTCCAACCGTGTGATCTAGATCCAACGGCTTAGGTTGTGCCACGTAGCTAGAACCGCACCGTACTGGATCCAATCTCAGCCATTAGATCTAGATCGAACGGCTAGGGTTAGCCGCGTTGTATTCATTAGATTGGATCTTGACTGTCCGATCAAGATCGAACGGTCTTGACCGTCCGATCAAGATCGAACGGTCCAGATCAGCCGAGTAGTTTTCTACTGTGTTAAGCTAGATCTAATCTGGGCCGTTGATTTTCAAATCAACGGTCGAGATCACGCCACGTGGCGAGGAGATCGACGTCGCGCCGGGCCGCGCCACGCCGGCCGCCACGACGTCACCGTGGCGTCACACGGGGCCCGCGTGTCAGCGACCGAGCCAAACCGCACCATGAGGTCACGCTGACGTCACGGTGGGGCCCGCCTGTCAGCCCACTCGGCTGAGCCGTGTGCTGACGTCACCGGCAGGGCCCACTTGTCAGAGACACGAGCCGTGGACCGAGTCCACGGTGGACCGAGCCAAACCGTGCGCCGGGTCCATGGACCCGAGGCGACGTGGCAGCTCCCGATTGGTCCACGTGTCATGCTGACGCAATAAATGAATTTCCGAAAAAGAAAATGATTTATTAATTCGAAATATTGATTTCAAAAATGGATTCAAACTTCAAACGCTTATAACTTTTGCGTTTCAACTCCGATTTGAGTGATTCAAATTTCTCAATTTTCATAAAAATGAGACCTACTCAAATCTGAATTTTAATTAATTTTTGGTAATGAATATTTCTCTGTTTATAATTAATTAATGTTTTCTTTAAACTTTAAACGGTTATAACTTTTGCATTTAAACTCCGAATTTGACGATTCCAGTTTCTAAAAATTCATAAAATTATGCTCTCTCTGTTTGTGAACTTTATTTGGATGTTTGGACAATTTTTGTTTACTATTTATTTATTGCTATTTGCACGCTTTACGAGTAGGCGTTGAAGTGCCCGAAGGCTTCGAAGGTGAAGTGTTGACCCAGGAGCCAGCTCAGGACAAAGACCAAGTACTCTTTGAAGGCAAGTTGTGCTTTGACCATGTTGATCCCAATTTCAAATTAATTCGATTTAAATTATTGCATGCTAGTTTAATTAGAAAATGCTTTATTTAATTATGGGAAGTTAGATAAATGCCAAATTATTATATGACACCTTGGTTAATTAAATATGTGCCATGACCCCTTGTCACCCTAGTTGAGGATTAAATAGTTGGACATTACTAAATTGCCAACATGGGAATTTAGATCGTTGTAGTATATTGCATAGACCTGCTACGTGCTCATGACATGATTTTGGACAATCAAATGTTAATATTGACTTAATGACATATTGAACCTGTTGTGGAAAGGTATCATGTGTTGCGATGTTGATGGCACGTGGCGCATGGTAATCAATTGGGGTTTGATAAATAGCTTTCGACCGGGGCATGTGGCAAGAATGATCGGGTGGGCCAGTTGTGGCACCGGGAACGTTGTTTTGGTTCTTCGGGTAGTCTTGCCCTGGTCACTCTAAGGACTTAACCTTGCGAGCCTTTGAACTGAGTCAAACGTGCAACCACATGTCTGTAATGGGACGGACCTAGTTGAACAAGTTGCTAATAACGTACCTGTGGGACCTCAGGATGTCAACTACACCCTTTGTGTAGTTGTACGGGGGAGCGTACCGGGGCTGCGGCCAGGTACCCATCTAACGGTTGATTGGCCTAAACTTTGCCTTTGCTAAGGGAAGGGTTAGTGTGCAATAACCAGGGAGGCCCACTTGTGCTGTTAGAAGTTTCCGAAAGACTCTGTTATGGACACTCGCCTTTGTGGTGTTTGACTATCTTGTGGGTAAAGTGCATAACCTCTGCAGAGTGTAAAATCTATTCGAATAGCCGTGTCCGCGGTATTGGACATCGCTCGGGAATTACAGTCAAGGGTTAGACTTTCTTGAAAATAACTTGGACTTGAAAGGTTGGGTTTGGTTTATTAATGATGTTGATGGAAATGTGGATTAGGAATGGAAAAGATGTTTATTTAATTCCTGGAAAAGTTATTGATGTTATACTTGTTTCTACTGCTTTCGAATCTACTTATGATACTTGTCAAATGTTGTTTACTGCAAATATACCCTGAGCTATTCCTTTGTATTAAGCCATGCATGTAGTATGTTAGCTGCATTCTGTGCATAACTTGCTGAGTACCAAGTACTCACCCTTGCCGCAATACAACACCAGTTGAAGAAGAGTCTACACCAGCTTTGGAGGAGGAGCTCCAAGAGGAACCGTCCAACTAGGGAGCGAGCCCAGTCAGTTGCCTGTGGTATACTGGATGGCGCCACGAAGTTATCTTGTTTTTCCGCTGCCGTTATTTCTCTTTTATTAAGTTTCGCCCTGCGAGGCGTATATTTGTAACTTGACCTTAAGGTCAAGCAACCAGTTTGATTATCTAATTAAAGTACTTTATTAGTATCGAGTGGTATGATTGTGATATTTACCAATGTTGAGACTGTGTGCACTAGCGCGTTCCTGGACTAGTGCTGAATACACAGAGGGTCCGGATTTGCAAATTCGGGTCCCGACACAACAACAGCTACCAAACTAGCATTAACATGTCTCCTTTCGAAGCACTCTATGGTCGTAGCTGTCGGACACCCCTGAACTAGTCCGAGAGTGGAGAACGTCCCTTCTTTGAACCTGAAGTGGTCATGACGGCAGAAGAGAAGGTGAAGACCATTCAAGAAAATTTGAGGGTAGCACAATCATGGCAGAAGAGATATGCTGATCGTCGTAGGAGACCTGACTCCTTCAGCGTTGGTGATTATGTCTATCTGAAGGTATCTCCCCTCCGGGGCACCACTCGTTTTGGAGTTAAGGGAAAGTTGGCACCTCGATACATAGGACCTTTTCGGATCCTTGCAAGACGCGGTCAAGTGGCATATCAGTTGGAGCTTCCTCCCTCTCTAGCAATGGTCCACAACGTATTCCATATATCGCAATTGATGAAGTGCCTCCGTATTCCATTCGAACCTCTTGAAGTGGATGAACTCGAAGTTCTACCTGATCTGTCTTACCAAGAGCATCCTATTCGAGTTTTGGATGAAGCTGAACACAAGACTCGTCGGAGAACTCTCAAATTCTATAAAATTCAGTGGAGCAATCACACTGAAGATGAAGCCACATGGGAGCGGGAAGATCATTTGAAAATCAAATATCCCGAATTCTTCCATACCATGTAAATGCTACTAACCAGTCCCTTCACAATTAAAGTCTTGTCAATCGTACGTGGCTGCATTGTCTATATAAATACCATCCCTTCTATGCACTCATTTTCGAATCTCGGGTCGAGATTCTTTTATGGGGGGAGGATTTGTCAAGGCCCCGAATTTGAGTTCGACTCATGCGGCTAGAATCAACGCCAACAAATCATTAGCCGCATTCGAAATTGATCTCTAACTCCCGAGCATATCCTAAACTGCCAATTAGAGGTATCCCAAGCGTAACCAAAAGTTTAGAACTAGAAAATTTTAGGCTGCAAATGTGATTTTCATCAAAATTTAGAGCCTCATAATTGGAGATCTATAATGGTCTAGAATGTGCATGTTAGTTAGTTACAAACTAGAAACTTTTCTCTACAGCATGGTTGAGTTTTGAGCCCAATCCAAAGGCTAACACTAATTTTAAACATGGCTCAAAGATTGAATCCATGTGCTGAAATCATGGGACTTAGCCAAATGTTAGTCCCTTGTTTCACATGTGTGGGCAAAAAGGGTATAAAACAATAGCCACCAAAAAAATCCCCTCTCCGCAAAAACAATCGTGTAGCCCCCCAACCCTTCCTAGCTGAGCTCCCCTCTCTCTCCCCCATGGCTCCTCCCTGAGGGAGGCCAAGGTAAGCCGCCCCCACATGGTTAGGGTTTGTAGTTTCCTGGTTTTGGGGGGGAGTTCCTACTGTTTTGGGTGCCTTAGGTCTGATTTCGGGGAAGTTTTGGAGGGAAACCCATGTTCTAGGGTTTGGAGCAAAATCCTGATTTTTGAGCAGATTTTATAGCTGTTGTTGTTTGTCTTTTTGAGCAAGTTAGAAGCTTCATATCTCAGGACATCTAAAGAATTAATTGTGGATAATCAAATTATCTTTCATTTCCAACTGGAATCGCTCGACTTAGTTAATCCAGCTGAAAGTTATGACTGATTTGGCACAGACTGTCCAGAGTGGGTGCAAATCTCGTAGAGCTACTATTTTGCTCGGTTTTAGGTGTGTTAAACTGATTGTTATCCAATTGGGGCTAGTGGGAAATTTATGTAAGGTTCTTATGCTCATTTAGAAACTGGGTGTGCTCAATTTGGTGGAGTGATTAAAAAGTTATGCCCAATTGAATAGCTAGCTGTTCTGCACCTCTGAATATTGTGGACATTGAAATTACCCTCTGTTCTTGGCCAAACTGGGGGTTCTTCATACTATTTCTCAATGATTGGCCAATGCTAAGTCGTAGGTCTGTGTCTTATGATCATTTAGAATCCGAGTTTGCTCAATTTGATGAAGTGTTTAGGAAGTTATGGTCAATTTACTGAAATCTATCCAGATTTGTCACATTTGCGCAGAGCACCGTTCCTTTTTGTTTTTGAGCAAGTTAAAGCAATGGGTGGTCAATTGGGGGTAGAGGTATGTGCAGGTATTGTTCTTGTGTTCAATTATAAACTGGGAGAGCTCAATTTGGATAAGTAGATAAAAAGATGTGCTCATTTGAAGGTCGTGCTGTCCTGAAAATTCAAAATTTTCTATAGAGAGAGTTAGGAGGTTGGTTGGAGTAGTGTTTAACATTTCAAGGTATTGCTTGTCTATTAGTGTGTAGTGTTAACATTGCGCCACCATTTTTGGTTTGATGAATGCTTGCATCTTTTTGCAGCTATCATGAGTCGTCGATTGTCATTTCATCTCATGTGCATGGCATGGAACTCATTTCACATGCATTGTGATCGTGTAGAGAATGAACCTCGGGAGGTTGACGTGACCGTGGCCGAGGGGGAACTTGAGGAGCAAACTGTGGTTGAAAATCCAGCAGAAGCTCAAGGCAAGCACCTAAGCATACTCAACCTTATATGTAAATTTTATTTTGGTGAATGAATTGCTTATTGGATGAGTAAGTCATGCATTAGGAGTTGAATGGTGGGATTGGCACTAGATCCCATTTGTTGCACATACACTCCTTCATACTTGTTGAACACCTCCTTTGGAGCTAGTCTATGGGTAATTATATTGTGTCAATGCTTAGTTTGCTTAGATGTCGGTTATGGGCCGAGTGGTGGATGGTTCCATCACTTGAGAATACTTATTTCATACTATTGGGCTGCAATGGATAGGGTTATGTTCGAAAATGTGAAATTGAGACCGGGCGAGAAGGTTGGATCATTTGAGTGTGGAGACTCAAAGGTTGTAGCCTCGCCTGTGTCGGTTAAGGACCGATCCGTTGTTTTCCTTGTTGATCGCATGCCTAATAATGGTACGGTAAGCCACCCTTTCATGGCATACTACTCGATGGGTCATGCCCTCATGCGGTTGGACGTGGTTGAGGGCGAGGCTTAGGCCGACTCTCGAGGGCTAAGCAAGGCTTGGGCCGCTCGAGGGGGTGATAGGTGCTCGGACCGCATGAAGGTGGTTCAACGAGTAGGTATGGATGGGAGGAGGGTTGACATGAGGTTCCTTTGTGGCACATGTCATGCGATTGATGATCCCCTGCAGGGTGAGTAAGCGATTCGAATTGCCGCTGTCGGTGTAAGAGCCAACAGACACCTCCGGATCAGGTGTATATGAAGTTCGAACAGGGGGCTTTTGTGGAGATCGCTCAAAAAATGGAGAAAAGGAATCAATGGCGAAGCTTGCGAGGGGACGCTTGGGTTTACCCAGGTTCGGGCCCCCTAACGAGTAATAGCCCTAGTCCTTCTTATCTGTTCTTGCTTGTATTTGTGGGGGAAACTGAGACAATCCAAACAGACGAAACCGCTCTTCAGAGGTTGAAGAACTGAACCGAATCAATCCAACCCCCTCTCCCATGCACCCTGGCTTCCTTTTATACTTGGGCTGGCTGGGGCGCATGGGAGCTTACATCAGTGTACCACACTCATTACACTGCCATACCGCATTTAATGCACGTGTCACTATTCTTGCGTCACACTTAATGCTCTGACATAGCCGACTTCACCCCGGCCTCGGGCCCCGCGTACCTGCTGGTTCCGCCCGCCTCGCCAGGGAGGGGGATTTCGTCCTGACGTCACCCGTAATAAATGTGCTTGTTGGGAACATGTGCCGTCACACTGTGGCCTTCATTACCCCCATTTAATGCGCACGATACGCATTAAATGCCTTTGATCCTCTGGGTGGTGGCGCAGACCACTAGGGGGCCTTGGGAGTTGAGCGCCAGTGGTGTAGCCTGGATGCCACCTGTCCGCTGGGCGACCACCTTACTGACCGCCAGCGGCGTGGCCTGGACGCCACCTATCCGCTTGGCGACCACCTTGCTGACCGCCAGCGGCATGGCCTGGACACCACCTGTCCGCTGGGCGACCACCTTGCACCCTTACTGCGGTGAAGTGGGCACCCTGGTGTAGAATACACCGACAGCCGCGCTCTCGGATATGAGCATGCTTGTATCATCTGACATTTCAGCGTAGTAACAACTTAAACTTGAAGCTAGTTGGTATATTAATGGTTATACTTGTTCATGAATTACTTGTTTTTCTTTAATGTTTAATTTCATATTTCACACTAGTAATAGGTGCTGTCCAAAAGTGCTATAAAACTTGTGAATGGAGTAGTAGAATGTAATCATGCAACAAAGATAAGCTTTTCCGTACTTTTACCTTAAGCTTATTCCTTGCTACATCCAATTCATATTCTTTCGAGTCGGTAATATATGGACCACAGGTAAGTCATGCGATTACCTTTTGTACTCATGATTCTGCTTTGTGGTTTTCAGGTGAGGACGAAGAAGGATGTGAATTCTGTCCGTATTGCCTCTTGGTGACCTAGCGGGGCAACGAATAGAGGCTAAGCTCGACGATACGGAAAAGGTTAGAAGATTGCCTAGAGGGGGGGTGAATAGGCTAATTTTAAATTGAAACAATTTGTTGCAGCGGAAAAGGGTCGGATATTCCGAGTTAGTATCGGAACTTCCGAAATCTTCGGAACTTCCGTAATTACTTCGGACTATCCGATTAGCACTTGACAAAAGGAGTCAAGTAGAAAGAGCAATACGACAACTAGCTCTAGACAACTAAAAATTGCACTTAAGAAAATCAATAAGATTAATCAAGCAATTAGAGACAAGAGAGAACACAATAGTTTGATTCCCGGAGTTCGGATCCTTGAGGGGATCGTACGTCTCCGTTGAGGAGGCTCCAAAGAGCCCGGGTCTTTTCCAACCCTTTCCTCCCAAACCTCGGTCACACTTGAGGCTTGATTCCACTATTGAATCCTTTCCTTTCGGAGGCGGATTTGGCCTTCACAAACTTCTCACGGCGTCCCACAACCTTCGGGAGCTCGTGAGTGACGCCTAGCCGTCTAAGAGTCCTTCAACCTCCAAGAGAAATGAATGCACTTGAATCTCGATCTTGGAGAGGTTCTCTACTTTCTCAAGATGAATGACAACTTAGCCCTTGACTTTCAATCACACTTGACAAACTCTCACTCACTAAATGATCCCTAAGATCAAGGAAGAGAGAAAGCTCAAAGTATGCTCTAGAGAGTGCTCAAGAAGCTCAAGAATTCAGCCTAAGCAAGTGTGTTACCAAACAAAGGAGTGGGAGAGGGGTATTTATAGTTTTGGTTCAAAACTAGCCGTTACCCCCGCACTCAGCCCCACATCGGAATGTCCGTCTGAACTTGAACATCCGATGCGTGCAAACTCCCAGACTTGGAAAGCTTCCAACGGTCGAAAACAACAAGCATCGGAATGTCCGATAACAGCTTCGGAACATCCGATGACACCCAGAGAGGGAACCCAACTAAACAAGCTAAGTCAATATCGGAATGTCCGATATAAAATATCGGAATATCCGAAATAAACAGAGAGTTCCCAACCTGGAACACAACCACTTCGGAACTTCCGAAGGTGAAACTTCGGACAGTCCGAACTAGACAAAGAGCACCTTTACACAGGACAGCACACATCGGACCTTCCGATACCCAAGATCGGAACATCCGAAGCTAATCAGAGAGCTCCCAATCTAAAACTCAACAGGTATCGGAACATCCGATACACTACATCGGAATGTCCGACCCTAACAGAACACAACAGACTAAAACACAACTACACTTCGGAACTTCTGAACCATCGGAATGTCCGATACATTTTCGGAACATCCGACCTGAACTTGAAAAGAGACCTCAATCCGAAGCGAGAGAGGACACTACTGACTCTGAGAGACTAGACAATATTCATCTTGAGCAAGAAGACCATCTCTAAATCAATTTCAATGCATCCCTCTTAATAGTACGGCAAACCTATGACTTCAACAGATTGAAAATTACAAACTGAGATACCGTTTTTCTTACTCTACTAACTTGAGGATACCCAAATACATAGATGATCTCTTCTCGAACCTTTTACCTGTTCATCAACTAGTTGAACACATTAGATTCTTTAATCGTTTGTCATTAATCATCCAAAACCAGTTTTAGGGGGCCTAGATGCACTTTCAATCTCCCCCTTTTTGGTGATTGATGACAACACGATTAAGGACAAATTTATAAAGCAAATGAGAGAATGAATATAGATGGAACTCCCCCTCGATATGTGCATTGAGAATAGATCTTGAGGACAAATGCACTTTTTGAGAGAAAGGAATATGAGAGAGCTCCCCCTATATCCTTGCACATAGGAGATTTAACACAAGGTTGACAGGATAAACAGTATGAGTAATTAATCGATTAACAACCAGTCAAGTCAACAAAAAAAATCTCCATGCAACAACAATAAAGAACATTCAACACGAAGTTTGTTTAAAAAACAACAGACACAAAAAAAAGAAGTTTACTGGACCCAATGATTCGAATCACCAATGAGGGATAAGATAAATTTTACTGCATCTCTCCCCCTTTGGCATCAAGCACCACAAAGGATAGTCTGAGGGAGAGACAGAGGGACTAGTCAGAATCCTCTGACGCAGGCTCATCAGACCCAGACTCCTCTTCGTCATCCTCAGACTCTGACGCATCTGGTGCTGGAGCAAAAGGGTCCTCGAACTCTTCTTCACTTTCTTCGTCCTCTGAACACTCCAGATTGAGATGCCTTTGGATGTCCTTGAGACGCTTGGCATTCTTCTTCTGCTTTTCTGAGTTGCTCTTGCAGAGAACAAATATTGACTTCAAGGCCCGCAGAATAGGTGAAGAAGATCCGATGGGAGCAGAAGCTGAAGGAGTAGCAGCAGAAGAGGTAGTCCTCCTGGTGGAAGCCCTGGTGACTCGCTGAGATGGGGCCTTGATTGCCCTGACTTGAAGTGCCACATGCTTCCCATCACACTCAAACTGTTGTCCAGTCACTTGTTCTATCAAATGCATGATGAATGGAGCGTATCCACAGCTTCTTCTGGGCTCCTGACTGGTGAGTCTGATCTCATTCCAGATAAAGTCAAAAACATCAAAGGGCCTCTGACCATCTTGCATTCTGCTCAGAAGGTTCCTTGTGTATGATAGGACATGAGATGCATCTCCTTCCTTTGGAGCTAGAGTCTTCCTGAACAACCTGTTGAGAATAGCAAAGAAGGGCTTCATCCCCTTGGTGTCACCTGGCTCGAACTCTGCATTCTCCTCATACAAGAAATTCAGATTGGATGCTCCTAGAGGACTTTCATTGTGAATCTGATCTCTGTCTCTCGAATCTGCTTCTGTGAACTCAAGTAATTTGGCAAACTGAGCATAGGTAGCCTCATACCAAGTTCCTTCAGTCATCCAGTGGAGAGTAGAGACTCAATCCCTGGAGACATACATTGTTGCAAAGAACTGAGCAATGATCTCCACATTCCAATCATGTTGAAAATTCATAATCCTCTTGATGCCAGTTCTTTCACAAGCAGCAATGACATCATTGAAGATAGGGTCGTCTGCAGCTGCCATATATTCCCAATCAACACACTGCATCAAGATAACAGGATTCTTTCTAGGAAAGATGACTGACTCATAGAAGTCCTGCTGAAAGAAAGTCCAGAAGCGAGAATCAGTGGAGAACTTGTCTGTCCTCTTGGGGTTCTCCTCTCGTGCCTTTCGGACTTGTGCTGCTTTCCCCTTGTAGTTTACTGGCTTTCTTTGAAGTCTAGGGTTTCTTTCAGGCTTCCTTAGTCGCGGCATGTCTCTAGCCTGAGACACTGATGCACCAGCAATGCCTTTTCCTTTCCTAGAAGGTAGCGGAGCTCCACGAGGCACATTCACAGTTTGAGCAGCCTGAGAGGGTTCATTGATTGAGATACCTGGCTGCGATCCCCTGGTGACAACTCGCTTTGTTCTAGTTCCGGTTGGAGTTTTGCGTTTCCGACTAAAGGTGACTTTGGCAGAGCCGGTAGGGGGCTGATCACCTTGACTAGGATCCATCGAGATCAACTGAGAAAGAAGTAGCTTGATAAGACAAAAAGAAACCTGAGAGGAACCTGGGTTTAGCGCTGTATTGTTAACATCGGATGTTCCGATCCCACATCGGAGGTTCCGAACTTTTATCGGAAGTTTCGATGCAAGATTTCGGAAGATCCGAAGTTTTCGGTACAACCCTAAAACTAGGATTCTGACGAGATCGACCAAAAGAATTCGATGATACTTCAGATCTAAGCAAAGGAGGACAAGGACAACAAGTTTACCAAGAGATAAAGACCAAAGAAATTAAGGATTGAGAGATCTCAAAGATAGAGGACTAAGGTTACCTTGAGAGATCGAGAAACAAGATTGAAAGGATGAAGAACTCCTTGATCCAAAGCACAACCTTCTCCGGAGAAGTATCGGAGTTTCCGTAGGGTCGGAGACTCCGAAGACGACAAGGAATGAGAAAAGGAGAAGTGTACGGAGGCTTTGGAGAATAAAAGAATGAGAAAAGGGGGGGCAACCGAACAGTCCTTTTCAAGCGATTACACACACTTCGGACATTCCGAACTGTGGTTCGGAAGTTCCGAAGCGTTGGAGTTTCCAGCAATGCTCCAGAAGAGCAGGCTTCGGATATTCCGATATGAAACTTCGGATATTCCGAAGAAGCTGAATTCACAGAATTTCGGAAGTTCCGATGCCCGTATCGGAAGTTCCGAAGAGTTGAATTTTCCAGCCGAAAGAAGGAAAAGATAGGATTTCTGAGATTTGAGGAATACAGACTTTGAGCTAGTGAACTTGGCAGTCATCCTACTTGTGATTAGAGAACATAGCAACAACCAAAGCAATGATCACAAGTGGAATGACCAAAGATGCAAATGACGAGAAGACCTTTTTCAAAGACAGATAATTAACTTTGCAAACATTTTATTTTGAGAACACCAAGAGAAGTAGCAATCAAATGCGAGCAAGATATCAAGTCACATTCCGATAGTCTAGGACATTTAACTCACTTCTCAATTCACAAAATTGTCTCTCATCGAGAGGTTTGGTGAATATATCGGCCAATTGTTTCTCGGTTCTCACATAGGTAATATCTATGTCTCCCTTAAGAGAGTGATCTCTAAGGAAGTGGTGTCGGATGTCTATATGCTTGGTCCGAGAGTGTTGAACAGGATTGTTGGCTATCTTAATCGCACTCTCATTGTCACACAAGAGTGGTACTTTTTCCATGTTAAATCCAAAATCCTTCAAGGTTTGCCTCATCCATAATAATTGTGCACAACAACTTCCTGCGGCAATGTATTCGGCTTCGACGGTGGATAGAGCCACTGAATTTTGTTTCTTTGAGGACCAAGACACTAGTGATCTACCTAGAAATTGACAAGTCCCCGAAGTACTTTTTCTATCCACTTTGCAACCCGTATAATCAGCATCCGAATAACCAATCAAATTGAATTTTGATCCTTTAGGATACCAAAGCCCTAAACTAGGTGTGTGAACTAAATATCTAAGAATTCTTTTCACGGCTACTAAGTGACACTCTTTCGGAGCGGCTTGAAATCTTGCACACATGCAAACACTAAGCATAATATCAGGCCTAGATGCACAAAGATAAAGCAATGAACCTATCATGGATTGATATACCTTTTGATCCACGGGATTACCTTCCTCACTTAGACCAAGATGTCCGTTTGTAGCCATGGGTGTGTGAATAGGCTTGGCGCTCTCCATGTCAAACTTCTTGAGCATATCTTTGATGTACTTTGTTTGGCATAAGAATGTACCTTCCTTGAGTTGTTTGATTTGAAATCCGAGGAAGAACTTTAGCTCGCCCATCATAGACATTTCAAATCTCTTTGTCATTAACCTACTAAATTCCTCACAAAAGTTTTTATTAGTGGATCCAAACATAATGTCATCGACATATATTTGGCACACAAATAAATCATTATCAACATATTTTGTGAAGAGAGTAGGATCGACTTTACCAATTTCGAAACCCTTTTTGATAAGAAAATCTTTAAGGCATTCATACCATGCTCTAGGTGCTTGTTTAAGCCCGTAGAGCGCCTTATGGAGTTTGTAGATATGAGTGGGGTTCTTGTAATCTTCCATTCCCGGCGGTTGCTCAACGTAGACTAATTCGGCGATTGGACCATTTAGGAAAGCACTCTTGACGTCCATTTGATAAAGCTTGAAATCATGGTGAGTAGCAAATGCAACCAATATACGAATTGATTCTAATCTAGCAACGGGAGCATAAGTCTCACCAAAATCCAAACCTTCAATTTGAGTGAATCCTTGAGCTACCAACCGAGCTTTATTTCTTGTCACAACTCCGTTCTCGTCTTGTTTGTTGCGGAAGACCCATTTGGTTCCTATCACGTTTTGACTTGGTCTTTCCACTAGTGACCACACTTTGTTTCTAACGAAGTTGTTGAGCTCTTCATGCATTGCCATCACCCAATCCGGATCCTTCAATGCATCTTCTACCTTCAAAGGTTCCAAACTAGACACGAAAGAGTAAAATTCGCAAAAATTAGATACTCTTGAGCGTGTAGTTACTCCCTTTTGGATGTCGCCGAGAATGTTGTCGACGGGGTGATCTCTTTGGATACTTTGATGCACCCTTGGATGTGGCATTTGAGACGTTTGTTGAATTTGCTCATTATCTTCGATTTGATCGTCCTCCACTAGTTTGCTTGTACTCCCTTGAGGTATGTCTTGACTTTGGCTTGAAGTAGGAGGCTCTACTTGTGTAGATGAGTAGTCTTGGTGTACCTTTTCTTGCGGCCTCACTTCACCTATTGCCATTTTCTTGATTGCAATGCTTGGCAATTCCTCATTATCTAGCACATTTAAATCAACTTGCTCTACTTGAGAGCCGTTAGATTCATCAAATGTCACGTCTCTCGCTATTTCAACACAACCCGAGGTTTTGTTGAAAACACGATAAGCGTAGGCATTTGATCCATATCCTAGCAAGAAACCTTCATCGATCTTTGGAGCAAATTTAGAGTTCTTGGGTTTCTTGTTAAGAATGAAACATTTACTACCGAAAACTCTAAAATATGAGACATTTGCTTTGTTACTGGTGAGGAGTTCGTATGCCGTCTTCTTCAAGATCTTGTGGAGATACAATCGGTTGATGGCATGGCACGCGGTGTTGACGGCTTCCGCCCAAAAGTGATCGAAAATCTTGTATTCATCAAGCATTGTCCTTGCCATCTCGATCAACGTCCGGTTCTTCCTTTCTACCACTCCATTTTGTTGAGGGGAGTATGGAGCAGAGAATTCGTGCTTGATCCCTTCTTCATCAAGAAACTCTTCAACTTGAGTGTTCTTGAATTCGCTTCCATTATCACTCCGAATCTTCTTGATCTTCAAATCGAACTCATTTTGGGCTCTTCTTGCAAACTTCCTGATTATCCCTTGTGTCTCACTTTTCTCTTGCAAAAAGAACACCCACGTGAAGCGTGAAAAGTCATCAACAATGACTAAACCATATTTGTTACCTCCGATGCTTATATAAGCAATGGGTCCGAAGAGGTCCATGTGTAGAAGCTCCAATGGTCTTGTCGTTGTCATGATGTTCTTTGCGGGATGACGCGCTCCAACTTGTTTTCCAGCTTGACAAGCGCCACAAATCCTATTTTTCTCAAACTCAACATTCGTTAGTCCAATGATGTGATCACCTTTTAGAAGCTTGTCAAGGTTCCTCATGCTAGCATGGGCTAGCCGGCGATGCCACAACCAACCCATGCTAGACTTTGCCATCAAGCATGTTTGAAGTTTAGCGCTATTTGAATTGAAATCAACTAAATATAGCTTACCCTTCAAATATCCTTTAAAAGCAATTGAGGAATCGTCTCTTCTAAGGACGGTCACATCCACATTAGTAAATAGACAATTATAGCCCATTTCACAAAGTTGTGATACGGACAACAAGTTGTAATTCAAAGATTTAACAAGCAAGACATTGGAAATTGAATGATCATTAGAAATAGCAATTTTACCTAATCCCATTACCTCACCTTTACCATTATCACCAAACACAATATTTTCATATTGTGACCCTTTCTCATCAAAAGATGAAAACATTTTCTTTTCTCCGGTCATGTGGTTTGTGCAACCACTATCAAGCACCCAACTTGATCCCCCGGAGGTATAGTCCTACGAAAACACATCAAGTCTTGTTTTTAGGTACCCAAATTCTTTTGGGTCCTTGGATGTTAGTAATCAATACTTTCGGTACCCACACCTTCTTTTTGCTCACATCATTAGAGTGGTGGGCACCGACAAAATAAGCAACCACTTTACCACGGTGGTTTCTCATCAATATGTAAGAAGCAAAGTGAATAGAATGAGATGTATGACATTGAGGATGCTTCTTTCATTCTTGCCCGGTCTTGATGACATGTGTGGTGGTCAATGGTTGTTTGTCACTTCCTTTGACAAACTTGATGCATTCCTTACCTTTTACCACCAATTGAAAAGGTAAGAAGATTGCCTAGAGGGGGGTGAATAGGCTAATTTTAAATTAAAACAATTTGTTGCAGCGGAAAAGGGTCGGATATTCCGAGTTAATATCGGAACTTCCGAAATCTTCGGAACTTCCGTAATTACTTCGGACTATCCGATTAGCACTTGACAAAAGGAGTCAAGTAGAAAGAGCAATACGACAACTAGCTCTAGACAACTAAAAATTGCACTTAAGAAAATCAATAAGATTAATCAAGCAATTAGAGACAAGAGAGAACACAATAGTTTGATTCCAGGAGTTCGGATCCTTGAGGGGATCGTACGTCTCCGTTGAGGAGGCTCCAAAGAGCCCGGGTCTTTTCCAACCCTTTCCTCCCAAACCTCGGTCACACTTGAGGCTTGATTCCACTATTGAATCCTTTCCTTTCGGAGGCGGATTTGGCCTTCACAAACTTCTCACTGGCCCCACAACCTTCGGGAGCTCGTGAGTGACGCCTAGCCGTCTAGGAGTCCTTCAACCTCCAAGAGAAATGAATGCACTTGAATCTCGATCTTGGAGAGGTTCTCTACTTTCTCAAGATGAATGAAAACTTAGCCCTTGACTTTCAATCACACTTGACAAACTCTCACTCACTAAATGATCCCTAAGATCAAGGAAGAGAGAAAGCTCAAAGTATGCTCTAGAGAGTGCTCAAGAAGCTCAAGAATTCAGCCTAAGCAAGTGTGTTACCAAACAAAGGAGTGGGAGAGGGGTATTTATAGTTTTGGTTCAAAACTAGCCGTTACCCCCGCACTCAGCCCCACATCGGAATGTCCGATACGAACTTCGGAACATCCGATGCGTGCAAACTCCCAGACTTGGAAAGCTTCCAACGGTCGAAAACAACAAGCATCGGAATGTCCGATAACAGCTTCGGAACATCCGATGACACCCAGAGAGGGAACCCAACTAAACAAGCTAAGTCAACATCGGAATGTCCGATATAAAATATCGAAATATCCGAAATAAACAGAGAGTTCCCAACCTGGAACACAACCACTTCGGAACTTCCGAAGGTGAAACTTCGGACAGTCCGAACTAGACAAAGAGCACCTTTACACAGGACAGCACACATCGGACCTTCCGATACCCAAGATCGGAACATCCGAAGCTAATCAGAGAGCTCCCAATCTAAAACTCAACGGGTATCGGAACATCCGATACACTACATCAGAATGTCCGACCCTAACAGAACACAACGGACTAAAACACAACTACACTTCGGAACTTCTGAACCATCGGAATGTCCGATACACTTTCGGAACATCCGACCTGAACCTGAAAAGAGACCTCAATCCGAAGCGAGAGAGGACACTACTGACTCTGAGAGACTAGACAATATTCATCTTGAGCAAGAAGACCATCTCTAAATCAATTTCAATGCATCCCTCTTAATAGTACGGCAAACCTATGACTTCAACAGATCGAAAATTACAAACTGAGATGCCGTTTTTCTTACTCTACTAACTTGAGGATACCCAAATACGTAGATGATCTCTTCTCGAACCTTTTACCTGTTCATCAACTAGTTGAACACATTAGATTCTTTAATCGTTTGTCATTAATCATCCAAAACCAGTTTTAGGGGGCCTAGATGCACTTTCAGATACAAACGCCCGGAAGTGTTCAGGGGCAGGACACTTCCGGAGATGTCATACTTTTGGTTTAATTTGGTGGTTGTGCGTTCATTTTGTTGTATAGTTAGCCTTAAACCATGTCATGTCTAGGCTTGAATATTTGGCTATTTCTGTTGTTGATCCTTGATGTATTATGGTGCTCATCTCATGCTTTGTATGTTGCTCCCATCCATGTCGATTATTATGCTATGTTGATGTTGTTTTGGTGTCATGTGTGGATAGGATAATTGTTCTTCTGTCTGCTGAGTGGATATCCTCACTTCTTGAGGCATCATGCTGAAATTTTGTAGAAATCCCGAGTTTAGGTAGGATCTTATTATTGTCTGTTTTGCGAGTTAGAATTTGTTGGTGTGAGTTCTTGCCATGTGTGGTTATCTGGTTTGTTTTTATGCTTTGGTTTTTAGTCGTCTTGTTGTGCTTTTGTGGTTGCGTTTCTGGTCGTAAAGTTTTGGGTTGATTGCCCCCTTTATGCAATTTGCCAGCCCTCCTTTTCCTCGTAGTCGTCGTCCCTTCGTCCACGTCAGCTGCCCCGCTGGTCGTGGCGGTCGCGCCCTCACGGACGGGTGTCCCTTCGCTCACGTTCAACGACCAAGACCCGCCCGGTCTCGCTCGCCTCACGCCCCTTTGTCTTCCTGCTCGTCGGACCTGAACCTCTCAAGGTCCCGGCCTCGTCTCTGCCATGGTGTAACATCTCAAAATTTGGGTTTTCAAAATTTTTTTGTTTAGTTTAGCTTTCCAAAAAGTTCTGTTGATTTTCTCACGTTATTAAAACTTGATTTGGAATTTTCTAAATCTTAAACAATTTAATTTGATTATTTTATATTTAAAATAAAATAAATTTTATTTTACTTGGGATCCTCATGTTCCAAGTAATTTTTTTGTAATTTTTGAGATTTTTCGGAGTTCGTTTGCTGTTTATCGGATTTATTAGAAATTGATTTGTATTAAGTCGATTTATTAGAAATTGATTTGTGTTAAGTCTTTTATTGAAATTAATTAATTATTTGGAAAAGTTTATATAAAGTTTTATTGCAAATATTTTATTTGAGTTTGAAATGTTTCAAAATATTTTCTAGAATTTGTCTAGAATTTTTCTGGTATTTTTATTGCCTCAAATGATTTATTTGAATTTGTGGATTTGTTTTAATTCGAAAAATGCTGGAAAATTCAGAAATGGCATTGGGCCAATTTCATTTCTCTCTCCTCCCGCCGGCCCACTCTGCCGCCAGGCCCACGCCTCCTACACCCACCTGGGCCGAGCGCCCCGCAGGGCCACCTCCTACGCGAGCGCGAACTGCACGCGTGGGCCGCGTCGTCCTCCCGCCTGGGCCGAGCGCCCCGCTGGGCCGCCACACGCTGAAGCGCTAGTAGGCCGCGTCGCCGCCTCACTTCTGGCCGCCCAGATCTGATCCGAGGGACCGCGATGAGCCACGTCGGTCGAAATTGTGAGACGCCCACCAGGTGCTTGATTTTATGCCGGTTCCAATACAAACTCTTCTCCAACTCAGTTTTCTTTGCGTTTTCTTGACCTAGCCGCCTCCCCCACCCCATGTAGACCTCCCATGACCCTCTGCCATGCCTCAACCTCAAATCAATCCATCCAAACAATCGAATCGCCGCCGTTAGCTCGTCGATGTTTTTAGAGATCCATCTTCACGATGGTGAGCCATGATGTCCCATCTGTCTACCCTCCAAATTTCATCCAATTTGGCCTATGGAATCAAAAGTTATGGCCGTTTCAATCTCAAATCTTGCCGAGGCCATATCTCCCTCAATGGTTTTGCCCTCTGGATTGTGCGCAGAAAATTCGTTTCTCCGATTAGACTGTGTTTCAAACAGCGACAATCATCCTCGCGTGTTCCCTGCTGATCTAGAAGGTAAAACTCTGAGCCAACTACGTCAAGGCATTTCTCTAGGTCACATCTAGCTCTCGGTAAAATTTCGTTAAGTTCTGATCATTATTCTAGATATTATGGCCGTCTGAAGTTTGGGTCCAAAACCCATTAATTGGCAGTTTGTGATCAATCCGGCGTGTCACCGCAAAATCCGCCTATACCGTTGAGTTCGTCTCGTCGCGTTCTATGTGATGGACATTGTCCTTTTGTTGTCCCATCCTCTGGAATTTTTTTATATATATTTAGGCCGCCTCGGTGCCGCCGCCGCGCGCCGCCTTTTGACGCCGGTTATTTTAGTTTGCTCCGGCCGTGTTGTCACGTCCGGTGGGTCATCCCATACTGTTTGGGTCCATCTTTAGGGTCCAAGTGGTCTTCGTTTGCCGAGAAGCCCGGTGCCAGCTTAAAATCGTCGTCTTTCAACCTAGCCCATTGCTATCGCTTCGCGTCTTGGTTAGCCATCCTTGGTAGCGTTTCATCGCGGCCATGTCGTTGCACCGACGGTCGCTACCTTCTCGTTTCATGAGCGTCCCGCCGTAATTTCGCCGTAGCCGTCAACGTCCGCTGTTAACACTCCATCGATAACGTTTTGCCGTTATCGTTCCACCGTTAACGCTCAGTAACATCCCAAAAATTGGTTTATTTACATTTATTAAGTTATTTGAATTTTTGAGAATTTTCAGGAATTTAATTAGAATTTTTTGGAATTTATTTGGACTCAAGTTTATTGAACTAATCACATTAAATAAATATCACGCATTTTCGCATAAGCATATGAAAGACCGAGATGGCGATCAGAGGGGGGTGAATGAGCCCAAATAAAATTATACCCTACTCAATGTACTCCAAAAATCCCGCAAAGAAACTCGGTGCTCCTCAAAATCGCAAAACCCGCAAACTCGGGAACGACTAGACAACTATGTGTATCCCAAGCTTACATGGATGAGAACCATGAATCATGTGAAGGATTTTTAAATCACAATCCTGGTTGTCAAGTGTCCAAAGCAAAGAGGGGTCAATTCAAATACTTTTCTAAAAGAGATCAAGCCAAAACACAAAAGCCTCTTTTAGAAAAGCAAAAATAGATTTTTCAGGAATTGTCTTCACTTAGAGCAGGTGGATGGTGGACTTCTCTTGCTCCAAAATTTTTGGGAATTTCTCACCATGTGAGCATATGAGTCGTGAAGCACTCCACCAAAAATCACCACAAAAATCCTTCTACAAAAATCAGGAAAAATCAAGAACTACGAACAGTCAGAATCTTCAATCAGGAAATTTTTTTCCACAGATGTATATATGAGTCAAGCACCTTCTACAAAAAGAATCAATAAAAAAAGATTTTTCTAGATTTTTCTAAAAATCAAAGACTGACTGCTGCGCGAAGAACAAGTTCAGGACAGATTTGCAATCGTGATAGAAACTTGATCTCTAGTCTATCCTAGGGTGCAAGAAAGATGTAAAACCAAATGAGAACCCTCAAGACATCCATGAAAAACAGCATTTAGAAGGAGAGGAGCAAATCCAAATTGCGAGAAAGTAAATTGCGAGAATTTACATGCGGGAAAGTAAATGCTGAATTTAAATTGCGTAAAGTAAAGACATAATGTAAATGCGGAATTTAAATTCACAAGAATGTAAAGAAAATCTTTGTATTTTCTGGTTGGAAGGTTTACAAAGCCTCACTTCATGTGGGCAAAGCTCAAATGAGCAACTCAAACCTTCAAGTGAGGGAGGACACCCCTCCCCCTCTATTTATACTACTCTAGGGCCACCTACCACCCTTGGATGAGTCCCAAACCCTAGGGCACTCCACCAAGGGCTAGGATTAACCCTCTCATTTCACCCCACACATGGGCTTTACATGGGCCACATTGGCCATACATGGGTTTTAAACACAACCCGATCAACCCGATGCAATGGGCCTTCATCCGCCGGACTTGACTACTCAGTTTCCTCCTTTTCGAGCCTCCAACCCGAACAGGAAACCTTGAGCCACCTCAAGTCCATTTCCATGACATCCAAGTGATCCTGGTTTGAGCCCAACCATCTCGTCGGCATCCTCGACCGCTCCGAACCTCTGTTCTCCCAACCTAGTCCCGGTACTCACCAACGACCATAGCTGCCTCAGGAACCTGTATCACAAGGAACAAACCATTTTGCACATACCACAATGCACATACCTTTTTCTTCCTGCATGTTAGTCCACAATTATCATTAATTCAAACATGCAATACCGAGTCAAATCAAACTCAAACCTGAGCACACATTGCTCAAATAAAGTCAAATACTCATCACAAATATGGATGGACCTCCACATGGTCCTTCAATCTCCCCCTTGATGAGTATATTGACAAACCACACAAAAGGCATAAATTTGAGTTTGAAAGCGAAGGAAGAAAAGCAATTTGATTGCAAAATCATATTTGGTCCAATTGAAAGAGAAAGAAAAATCATGACCAAATAGATGAAAAGATTTTCGGAGCTCAACACAAGAAAGAACAATTTTTCGACAAGAGCTCCAAAAAAAACCAAGAAATCCTCCAAGAAGCTCAAAATTGCTCATGATCCAAATGCTAGGACAATTGTTCAACATGGTCATGAGAAAGCATTTTTTTAATTTTCTAAGATGTCTTTTCTACATTTTCTCCCCCTTTTGGAAATATAGGCATCAAGAGAACAACTTTTGCATGAAATGCAACCTAGAAGAGCTTTGAGGATTATGCAAGTGACCACTTAGATAAAGTATGACACAAAGCTACTCAAGTTCAGATTATGTCATCCTAAGTCATATCCAATGGCATGTTTCAATTTTTGCTAACTAGCTCAAAAGAAGTTATATTACTTTGGCATGATTTCAACAATAGCAACACTTAGTATAACTTCAAGACTAGAAGCAAAGCCAACCAACCGAGCAAATGGATATACTAGAGTTCAACCTAGTCAACACTTTGGGAAACTACAAGTCCATAGACAAGCCTCATGCTCAATCATCTCTTTAAATGCAAATTTTTAGATTAATGCTCATAAAGCGGCATGAGAGAGTTAGGCTTAGTGAAGCACATCCTCGACTAGGAGCCATCGACAAAAGCCTCCTAAGCTTCACTCTCCTCCACAAACCTTTGAGGGTTTAGAGAGTTTATCCTAGAGAAACACAACCTTGACTAGGAACCATCGGCATAGGTCTCCTAGGCATCACTCTCTTCCTCTAGTTCTTTTTGCATTTTTCGGTGTATTGACTCAAGCCATTAGCAACCATCTCAAGCAAGAAGCTTAAAAGAGTGGTTTTGGTCATACACACTTCATTCCAAGTTCATCCCAAGTGCAATGGGAAGCAGTCTCGTGAATGAAGAGTGTTGAGTTCAATTTTAGCACAAAATAGTCAATTTGTATTTTCAGCACTTAGATTCATAAGCATTGTTGAGGATTCTAGAATGAAACAATGTAGCAACCCAAGTTGCTCTAGGGACTCTAGTAGAAACCCAGTATTTCAATAAGCATGGCATAAGCATCTAGTGAAGAAGTATAGCAAGTAAGAGCCACGTTTCATCAAGTTTTCAGGAAAGCTCAATTTTAAAATGTTGGCTAGTTTCATATGATATACCAAATTGGATATGACCTAGATTAGCAAATATCTTTAGAAAAGTAGCTAGGTGCAACATATCTCAATTTTATCAATTGCATAATAGACAAAGCTCGTAAATGAAAAATAAGTCTATATGCAATGCAAAAGAATCAATTCCAAGCTCCCCCTCAACAAGTGAGTCGATTAAGCACAAAATCTGATTGAAGTTGACTTATTAGCAATTTTAGTTTCAAAAAGATGAATTGAACTCAACTGAAACCAGAAAGACAGAAATGATGAGAACGAATCAAGAAACTGACAAATGGGTAGTCTAGGAGCATAGATAACATGAAGAGAAACACTAACACTCAGACTCGCTCTCACCTTCCCCATATGACTTATATAGGAAAGCTACATCTCCAACTCCAACCCAGGAGCAAACACAAACCCTGTCTACCCAGGGGGCCCAACACCTGCTAGACCTAAAAGACTATGAGTGAGCTCAACCGAGAAGAAGAGAGGAATAACACCCTAAAACATAAGGTGAGAGGTCCATGCCGAGGCATGCTAGAAGTCTAGGTGAAGTGGACTCAACCAAATAAAAACCATCCCAAAGATACCCAGAAAGAGGAAATACTGAATATACATATGAACATATAATACAAACCAGCTCCCCCTCAAGATATGCCATATGGGCTCATAATCCCAAGCTCTCCTCTCAGGGCAACAAACCTGGAGCTATCCAAAGGCTTGGTGAAAATGTCAGCCAACTGGTGGTCACTCTCCACAAACTGGAGCACTATGTCACCCTTCTCCACATGGTCCCTAAGGAAGTGATAGCGAATGTCAATGTGCTTGGTCCGAGAGTGCTGCACTGGGTTCTTAGCAATGTGAATAGCAGACGTGTTATCACAGAAAAAGTGGAACACAATCTGCTACTAACCCGAAGTCCCGCAAGGTTGATCTCATCCAGAGAACACAGCTACAAAGAATCGGCTGCAAACAACATACTCGGCCTCAACGGTGGACTGTGCAACACCGGACTGCTTCCTAGATGACCAAGAAACAAGAGAAGTGCCAATGAATTGGCAAGTGCCAGAAGTGCTCTTCCTATCTTTCCTACAACCGGCAAAGTCTGCATCGGAGAAGGCTCTTAGAGATAGGCAGGAGGAAGAATAGTACCAGATACCATAGTCAATGGTAGCTCGAAGGTACCTGAAGATGTGCTTCACCGCCTGACGGTGAGAGACGCGGGGAGAAGCCTAAAACTGAGCACAAAGACATACAGAAAAATGTATGTCAGGTCTCGAGGCAGTGAGGTACAAAAGGGAGCCGATCATGCTCCGAAACTCCTTTTGATCAACTGGCTCACCATCCTCGTCAGGCTCGAGGACAGCAGTGGTGGCCATAGGAGTCATGATTGGCTTTCCATCAGACATGTCAAAGCGCTTCAGGAGGTCTCGAGTATACTTGCCATGATGCAAGAATGTACCCTCCGTAGTCTGCTTAATCTGGAAGCCAAGGAAGTAGCTCAACTCGCCCATCATGCTTATGTCGAACTCAGTACTCATCACATCTGAGATCTGAGTAACGAGCGAATGCGAGGAACCACCGAAAATGATGTCATCGACATAGATTTGGACTAGGAGAAAGTCCGAATCAGAATGTCTGATGAACAGAGTCTTGTCCACTTGACCCATATGAAAACCATGACTCAAGAGGTAGGACTTAAGCCTCTCATACCAAGCTCGTGGAGCTTGCTTAAGTCCATACAAAGCTTTGGAAAGCTTGAAAACATGGTTTGGGTACTTGGGGTTCTCAAATCCTGGAGGCTGTCTGACATACACCTCTTCCTTAATGAAGCCATTGAGGAATGCACTCTTGACATCCATTTGAAAAAGCTTGAAGCCCTTGGATGCCGCGAATGCGAGCAGGATCCGGATGGCCTCTAGTCTGGCTACAAGGCAAAAGTCTCATCGAAGTGGAGACCCTCGACCTGAGATAAACCCTGAGCGACTAACCTAGCCTTGTTTAGAACTACAACCCCATCCCCACTCTGTTTGTTTTTGAACACCCATTTGGTCCCGATGATGTTGTGACCAGAAGGGGGCTCGACAAGCTTCCAAACTTTGTTCCTCTCGAAGTTTTCAAGCTCCTCATGCATGGCATTAATCCATGACTCATTAGATAATGCATTAGAAACATCCTTCGGCTCGAAAGAGGCAACAAAGGCAGAGTGGAGGCAGAAAGTGGACAGAGCTGACTTAGAGCGAGTGACTCGCTCAAACAGATCTCCAATGATCTGGTCAGTTGGATGAGCCTGCTGAATGTGGCGGGGAGGTCCAAAAGCAGAAGTGACCTCTACTCCTCGCGTGGGAGAAGTAGGAACAGAACCACTAGCTGCTGAAGAGTCTGAGGGTAAGGGCTGATCTCCCTGAGGTGCAGATATGGAAATGGGAGGCACCTCGGGAGTAGGAATGGTGACTGGATCAGGCAAGGCGCCTTCATCTCCGTCATCAACTTCCTCTGAGAAGATAGACTGGGAAAGAGGAGAAGAGCCTGAAATGTCTGGTCTAGCACTGGGACTAGCCTCATCAAAGGTCACCTCACAAGTCTCTATGATCCTACCCAAGTCTACAGCCCAAATCCTATAGCTACGGGCAGAAGTCGAGTAACCCAGAAAGATTCCGTCAGCTGAGCGTGACTCAAACTTATCTAGGTTCCCAGACTTCAAGAAGAAGCACTTGCAACCGAAAACACGAAAATGAGACACACTGGGCTTTCGCCCGTATCTCAACTCATAAGAAGTGCGGTGCAAGTGTGCCCTAAGAAAAACTCTGTTGGCAACATGGCATGCCGTAGCTACAGCCTAAGCCCAAAACTTCCTAGGAGTACTGTACTCGTCTAGCATCGTCCTGGCCATCTCAACCAGGGTCCTGTTCTTCCTTTCCACTATGCCATTTTGCTGAGGGACGTATGGATACGAAAACTGATGCTCTAAGCCTAACTCCTCACAGAAGCTGCTAAAGTAGGAGTTCTTGAACTCTGTGCCATTGTCACTACGGATCGCTCGTAAGGCACCTGGGAGCTCAACAGACAACCTACGGACCAAACCACTGAAGTGTGAAAAAGACTCATCCTTCGAGGCCATGAAAAACACCCAAGAGTACCTCCAAAAATCATCGACAATGACAAGAATATACCACTTCCCACCTGCTGACTGCACTCGAGCTGGACCAACAGTGTCCATGTGTAGCAAATTGTCTGTGCATCGATCATCACTCGGGTGACTGGAGGATGGGAGGCAGCAACCATCTTGCCATGTCGGCAAGGAGAACATACAACATCTTTGACCATCTTGAGTTTAGGCAGGCCACGAATGAGATCATGGCCGCTAACTCGAGTCAAATGATCAAAGCCAATGTAACCAAGTCTCCTATGCCAAAAGGAGAGATCACGGGACTCAGAAGCAATAAGGCAATGGAGAGAGTCTCTAGAGGAAGAAGAAAAATCAACACGAAAGACTCTCCCAAAACGAGAAATCCCGCAAACAAACTCCCCAGAAGAATCGAGGATCCTACAAGAGCTCCTCTTAAAATTGACCTCGAAATCGTCATCAAGAAGCTAAGAGACTGAAAGCAAGTTGAAATGCAGCTTACTGACTAAGGCAACGTTCTTAAGAATGAAATAATCGTTAATGCAGACGGTACCTTTAGCGATGACTCTACCCGACGCAGCATCCCCAAAGGTGATCACTTCATCACCGGGATCTCGGTCCAGGGAAGAAAACCAATGGGAGTCTCCGGTCATGTGGCGAGAACAGCAGGAGTCTATGATTCAAACATCCCCCTTCCCTGTCCTACGGACCTGAATCAAAGAGAGCGGTGCAGATGTCTCCGATGCAGGATAGATCGGTGCAGATCTAGGAACCCAATCTTGAGTCAAGTGCGATGAAACGAAAGCAGTCCAAGCTGTGCGATGGCAAGCTTGATCAACGGAGTAGAAGAATGCAATCTGGCACCTCTCCGTGACTCGACTCTCACAAACTCAGACTCCGCTCCAGTCGGACGTCTGGGAACAGGTGCTGGGTTGGTCCGCCGAGGTGCAAAGGCCGGACCATCCCAGTGCTGCTGCCTAGACCTCCCGATGGGGAAAACAAACTCACGCCGCTGATATCTACCTCGATGGGAAAAATGAGGAATATCAAGAGGACGGCGGAAAGACTAACTCAGGACAGCTCTAGGGCGAAAACCAGAAGTAGAAGCCTGAAAACCAAGCCCTATGCGTTGTCCAAAAACAGGAGACTCTCTAGCTTGTCTATCCCGTCTAGAAGCTGTGTGTGCCTTAGGCGCACTCAGAGTCTGGGGATGACCCTGAATACCCCTAAGGGCATGGACACGCTCACGCCGAGAGATCTTGGCGTGTTTGAAGCAGAAATCAGCTGTATGTCCATCCTTCTGACAGAAGGTGCATGTATGCTTTGCCTTGGGGGCTGAAGTAGCATGAGAAGCACCCTTGTCATCAGACATCCCGTGGACAATCCTTGCTGATCTAAACATAGTGGTGCTCCCTTGTGGAGCCACCACTATCTCTCCGCTCTAGGAGGCACGCACAACAGTGGGCGGATGCCCTCGTGTATGCTGCAAGGCATCAAACCCTAGACCTTGATTGAATCTGCTAATCTTGGACTGATCTAGGATAAGATTGAGCTTCTTCTTACCTCCAACAAACTTCTCGAGAGTGCTCATAAGGTACTGACACTCTCGAAAAAGTGAGGCACAAGAAGAGCAAGGGGAAGGAGTAGCAGGGGAAGAGCCAGATGGAGAAGAGCGAACTAAACGATCAAATCTCTCCCTATAAAGAGCAGCTTCAATCTTGAGGGACTCGCAAGAAAAACATGGAGAGTCTCTAATCCTACCCACCTGGGCTTTGAGCTTCTTCCTAAGCTCTACATGAATTTGATTCATGTCCTCGTCTACCCCAACACACAGCATGCAACCATTTTGTGACTTAGCTAGTAGATCCTTAGCAAATTTTGAGTTTTCAAGCACCAAGTCATCATAAGCATTTTTTAGTTGCATATAACCCTCACATGAGCTGATTGGGTCCTTAGAAGCATGCTTTTCAAGTTCATCATTTCTAGCAGATAGCTTCCTAAGGTGACAACTCATGGCATCAATTTCAGGGAGAAGCTTAGGGCAATTAGCACATGATGCATTTGTGTGAGTGTGAAGAAAACTAGCATCAACAGGAATAGGATCTACTGGACATGTACTAGCATCCTTCGACCTAAGTGACTCAAGATCAGAAACCACACTATCATGTAGAGTCCTTAGGTTTTCCATTGGTAACCGATGTGACAAGATGGCAATGGTGATCATCTATGTGTGCAGGGCAAGTCGAAGTTGAGTCCGCTTGCAACATGATGTTGACTCCGGGGCATTGAGAAGAT
Organism: Rhipidocladum racemiflorum; assembly: GCA_036346355.1. Taxonomy (NCBI): domain Eukaryota; kingdom Viridiplantae; phylum Streptophyta; class Magnoliopsida; order Poales; family Poaceae; genus Rhipidocladum; species Rhipidocladum racemiflorum. The sequence goes on from CM070587.1 coordinate 44,802,581, forward strand.
GTGTTCGCCGTTCCAAAGTCGAGACCGTCAAAGTTGAGTCCGGGGCGTTGAAGAGATGTGTTCGCCGTCCAAAACTCATGTCCGTCAGAGTCGAGTCCGGGGCGTTGAAGAGATATGTTCGCCGTCCAAACTCATGTTCGTCGAAGATGAGTCCAAGACGTAGAAGAGGTGTGGTCGCCATCTTGAATTAAATAAGTTAAGTATAGGGTGTCGAAGAGATGCGTTCTCCATCCAGTGTCGAGCAAGAATCGACAAGTCTTGATTAGGGGGAGATTGTTGGAAACTAATCAAGACTTGCCAAAAATTGTTGATTTGCCGTGTCATGAAAGGCAAGAAATCATGATACAATAGGAAATCAGATTAATCAATAGGTTTGTTTCCTTAGTTAGGTTTTCTATGTTTAGAATTTGCCTTGATTACCAAGTTGGTTAGGTGATCCGCCCACTATATAAGGGCATGTAACCCATGAGTTTGAAAACAACACAAGAATATAACACAAGAGAAGTTTCTGAGTTCTTTGTGTTCGTGTGCATGTGATCATGATCTTGGGATAGTTCCAACAAAGTGGCCGAAGAACTTGTCCTGAAGGGTGGCGAGGAGCTGGTTGTAGCTCGCGTACGCGCCTCGAGGTCCACCTTGCACAGGTACGGCACGCCATCGACGGCCACCTTGACGAACGTGGCCTTGGACGCCGCCGCCGCCTCGAGCGCATTCTTCCAGAAGGACCGCAATGGCGGCCACCCCATCACCCGCACCCTAAACCGCAAGACCACGTCAACTCAAATCGGACCAAACCCCGAAGCTCTGCTCGAGTTTGTGATGGGGTGGGTGAAGCGTACTTGGCGGGCGATGAGATCCTCTAACTTCAACCCCTCTTAACGTTGAGTTATTGGATCTCACATGTCAATGAACGCGGGCTCACGTATCAATGACTCAACGTTAAGCGGAGTTAACGTCAAAGGATACGTTCCCACTTGGGGGAGCGTGGAGTGAATGATCTAGACTGTCCTATATGGAAAATGATATAAAGAATTCAATTCAACTAAAATTTAGTCAAACCTGATCAAATTTTGATCAATTTCACTGAGATTTCGATCAAATATACTAAGATCTCGGCGGGATTATAGGGTACTGTAGCATTTTGATTTTTTTTTAATAAATTTTTTAATTTCGCCCCTAGATTATGAAACTCGGGGGTTCCAAAATTCGAGATTTCACAGGATTTCGGCGGGATTTTGATCCTCAGTTCGAAGCACACGGCTACATGGAGTAAACTCGAATATATTGTCTTAATTTGTTGTTTATTTACCATACATGTTATCTCAGAAACATCTGCACTTTAGTTTTATAGGTACATGTTAAGTTAGCATTTAAGTTGAGTTATCTTTGAACTTACACTTGTTTGATCGCACGGGGATGCCCTAACTAGGATTGTTTAAGAGAAGCGATCTCTCTTAGTTCTCAGAGTAGATAGCTGCACCACTTTTGGTTTTGTTAATATAAGCTCACCGAGCCTCTCAACCCTTTGGCTATCAGATCTTTCTTCCCTTACAAAATCGGTAATTCAACGTGTTCCTACGATTATTTGTAGTTATATTGATCTGCCGTTGCATAAATTCAATGCTATCATTGATTCTTGCTTCAAAAATAGCAGATGCAGCTATTGCATCTATTTTTTTCTTATACAAGCTTGAAATTGATTGATTTAAGTAGTTAAGCACCATTTTGTAAGGTTAAATGGTTGAAGTTGATCAATCTGCTAATGTATTTTCTATTACAAAGTTATTGCAGAATAGTGTATGAATTAGATTTGTTTCAGCTTTAGATCTAGCATTACTGATAATGGACTTGGGATGGTCTGCAAGCCATTCCCTTGTACTCTAACCAGGTTACTCCTTGGTTTGTGCCCAAATATCACCTCATGTAAGCCTCAACTTTCAAAGTTTGGTGCTCCTTTGTTCCTGATTTAGGAAAAAAAAACACAGAAGATACTAAATAAAAATTGTTCTATATGTGTATCCTATTTTTCTTGGAAGGGCTGCCACCCTATTTTTCTGAAGTTGAACTTTGTAGATGGTTTAAATAATTTCATTAAATTCTTTTATGTATCCAGATGCTTCAGTAATGAATAATGATTTGGAAGGTTATATTAGTTCGCTTGTTATTGATGTTTGATGTTGTAAGCATGTTTTTCACACCATTAGCTTAATTATAAGATGCCTACGAGCTTTACCATCTTATAGATACTTGTGTTCATTTTGCTTATTTAGCTCTGCATATATGAGGTAGAAATCTCATTTTTTTCCTTCTTTACTTAAGTATGTATGTTACAATAACTGCATCACAGATAGTGCTCCATCAAAATAGGCCGATTTTTTTTGTTACAATATTTTCTATTTCTCTCAAACATGTACAACACTCCATTAAAAAAACGGCACAGCGTAGCGCGCAATCCTTCCTAGTTGTGCTAATTGTATAGGAGTTCTCTTTTCCAGCAAAATTCCTGTATTTCTACATGTGCATAGCTTAAATAATTATCAGCTTTCTACGCTCATCATCATAGGGGACTTGGGGGAGAAGGTGGTATGCGCCATACACTTTCGGCTCTATCCCCAAGTTAATCGTGGTCGTGGCTGGGCGGCTGTGCACATGAATGATCGATGCAACTTTTGGCTGCCCTGCAAAGGAGAGAAAATCTAAAAGGCCTAGCTCGAGCATGGCCATAGCTTCCTTTTTTGTGTGTAACTATGCAAGTTACCATAATAAATAAATTGGAGAATTTTTATCATTCTTAGGAGGTATAATCTAAAAGGCCTAGCTCGAGCATGGCCATACACTTTCGGCTCTATCCCCAACTTCGACTTGCCCTGCACACATAGAAACCACAAGCAAAGCATCACACAAAGTACAGCTATCAGAGTCTCGGGAGGAACAAGATCTGAGTGAAGCTAACTCCCGAGATAAGGTACCTACTTCCTTCTCTAGATCCAAACACCTAGCTCTAGACTTGGAATGAAATTTTCCTAGTTTGATAAAAGCATCATGGAGCTGGTCATAAGAAGGTACCTCCTCCGTGTCGCTGTACAGCTTGGTGTCGGGTACTTCCATGGCACTAGAGACCATGAAGCACATGCCGGAGAAGTCATCGCCGCCCTTCGCCTTCTCTTGCGGTTCATCCTTGTCCTCATCGCTCCATGTCTCCGTGTCGGAGAGGTCAAGGTCGTCGAGCGCGGCGAGGACGCGGTGAAAGAGCTTCTTTCCCTTGGCGAACTTGCGGTGTTTCTTCTCTTGCACCGGCTCGCGAGCTGGAGGCTTCTTGTTGCGGTACTTGTTGATGTAGTCATTCTTGCTCGCACCGCCTTGTTCACTATTGCCCTTCTCCAGCTTGGGGCAGTTTGCCCGAATGTGGTTGGGGCCACCACACTCAAAGCAAGTGAACTTGCCACTCCTCTTTCTATCTCTCACCCTCTTGTATATGTTCAAAAATTTTCGAGCGAAAAGAGCAAGCTCGTCTTCTGGAAATTGTTCCAGAACGTCATCGCTTACGTCGCAAAGAGCGGGGAGAGAAAAACCAGAAGAGAAGTCAAGAGGGGGTCCAGAAGAAGAAGACCCAGTGGGATCGGTAACCAATGCCATCGTTTGTGACTTCGTCCTGCGAGCGACGATGTCGAGCTTATGAGTCTTGAGGCGGGAATACAACCCGACAAGAGTCAAGGTCGACAAGTCTGTATGGTCCGTGATGGTGGTTACCTTCATCTCCAAAATCCTCAGATCGAGTGCTCGAAGAAAATGCCTCGCATTCTCTGAATCAGTGTATGAACAACCCACTGACCGAAGATTGCTGAGAATCTTTGCAAAACGAGCAAGGCACTCATCAAGGCTCTCACTAGCGTGCTGCTCAAACTTGTTGTAGTCACGCTTAAATTGATCCTGTCTCACGGACTTGATCTGAGTGGTGCCCTCATGGTAAGCATTGACGGTCACCTAGATCTCATGAGCCGATCGTAGGTGAGAGACGCGATCATACTCACTACGGCTAAGTCCCTGTATGAGGAGGTTCTTGGCCTTAGCATTTGCCTCAACGTCAGCCATGTTTGCGGCGTTGACGTTCTCATCGGCCGGAACCTCATACGGGTGCTTCACCTTCTGCCATAAAGAAAAGCCCTAGGTAGTGATGTATGTCTCCATCCGAACCTTCCAGAACGGATAATCAACTCCAGCAAAAATTGGAGGCTTAGTTGAGTACTTGTCCGTCGCCATGGCTCTTGAGACCGGTCAAGATCTATGAAAGAGCAAAACCGGCTCTGATACCAATTGAAAGACCGATATGGCGATCAGAGGGGGGTGAATGATCCCAAATAAAATTATCCCCTACTCAACGTACTCCAAAAATCCCGCAAAGAAACTCGGTGCTCCTCAAAATCACAAAACCCGCAAACTCGGGAACGACTAGACAACTATGTGTATCCCAAGCTTACATGGATGAGAACCATGAATCATGTGAGGGATTTTTAAATCACAATCCTGGTTGTCAAGTGTCCAAAGCAAAGAGGGATCAATTCAAATACTTCTTTTCTAAAAGAGATCAAGCCAAAACACAAAAGCCTCTTTTAGAAAAGCAAAAACAGATTTTTCAGGAATTGTCCTCAATTAGAGCAGGTGGATGGTGGACTTCTGTTGCTCCAAAATTTTTGAGAATTTTTCACCCTGTGAAAATATGAGACGTGAAGCACTCCACCAAAAATCACTACAAATATCCTTCTACAAAAGTCAGTAAAAATCAATAACTACGAACAGTCAGGATCCTCAATCAGGAAATTTGGGGCTCGGTTTTCACCTCACAGCTCCCAAACGGTGCACCCAATGGGCTCCAAACTTTTTCCACAGATGTATATATGAGTCAAGAACCTTGTACAACAAGAATCAATCAAAAATGGTTTTTCTAGATTTTTCTAAAAATCAAAGACTGACTGCTGCGCGAAGAACAAGTTCATGACAGATTTGCAATCGTGATAGAAACTTGATCTCTAGTCTATCCTAGGGTGCAAGAAAGATGTAAAACCAAATGAGAACCCTCAAGAAATCCATGAAAAACAACATTTAGAAGGAGAGGAGCAAATCCAAATTGCGAGAAAGTAAATTGCGAGAATTTACATGCGGGAAAGTAAATGCTGAATTTAAATTGCGTAAAGTAAAGACATAATGTAAATGCGGAATTTAAATTCATAAGAATGTAAAGAAAATCTTTGTATTTTCTGGTTGGAAGGTTTACAAAGCCTCACTTCATGTGGGCAAAGCTCAAATGAGCAACTGAAACCTTCAAGTGAGGGAGGACACCCCTCCCCCTCTATTTATACTACTCTAGGGCCACCTATCACCCTTGGATGAGTCCCAAACCCTAGGGCACTCCACCAAGGGCTAGGATTAACCCTCTCATTTCACCCCACACATGGGCTTTACATGGGCCACATTGGCCATACATGGGTTTTAAACACAACCCGATCAACCCGATGCAACGGGCCTTCATCCGCCGGACTTGACCGCTCAGTTTCGTCCTCTTCGAGCCTCCAACCCGAACCGGAAACCTTGAGCCACCTCAAGTCCATTTCCATGACATCCAAGTGATCCTGGTTTGAGCCCAACCATCTCGTCGGCATCCTCGACCGCTCCAGACCTCGGTTCTCCCAACCTAGCACTAGTACAGAATATCATTTATGCGACGGTTATATTTAGTTATTCGAGACGGTTGTGAAATGTCTCGTATAACTGATGTCGCAAAAGAGATGTGTCATATAAAACGGTTATAAACCGCCTCATATGATTATTTAAATACGACATTTGTTAAATTAAACCATCTTATATATATCATCTGTCGACTTCCCCTCGCATTGCAAACGTCTTATATGGGTAAGAATTTAAGACATTTTGTATATACATACATCTTATATGTCTTAAGTAAGACACTCTCGTTCTTACAAACCGTCTGTTATGTTGTAATATAAGAGACGATTCAAACTAAACCATCGCAAATGAAAGGTCTAAAACAACGGTCTTAATTAGAACTGACTTATTAGTTTGATGTTTTTTATACAATTGTTCCATTAGGCCATCTTAATTGTGTTGTTTATATAGAACGCTACAGTATTAGAACCGACTGTATAGATTTTTTGCGCAAAAAAAAAAACCAAAAATCGCACCATATCAACATAAATGCATTATTACTTGCATTTTTATATTGAATTAGTGAAGAAATTTAGCACTTTAACCATCATGTACGCACAGATTGATAGAGAACAAATATTTCATTTAGGAAAAACAAATCTCCGCCAACTTTGGTGGTAACATTAAATAGATGTTCCAAAAAACAACATATTTACAGCATGATAGATTCAATATCAATAGGGTGTTCCAACATCAATAGCACGATATCCGCATGCATGATAGATATATCATCCAAAAGGCAACATATGGTAGCTATACAAGTAACATATAAATTCATACACAAAAGTAACTCCAAAAGACTGCGTAGGTATGTGATAAAGTCAACACCAATAGGATCTATCTGTCAACATTTACGGCTGCCCACCTGTCTTCTCAACATATGCAATAAAATTAGCAACAATGCACTGGTAAGAAAAGATAGGTTGATAGACTTTGGAGATTTGTTACAAATAATGTGGTTTTGGTATTATATTAAAAACTAATTCAAGCAAAATAAACAGCAGAATTAAAGAACATGGTATAGCAGCATAAAATAATGAAAATAGTTTATAATTGCGTAGAGATAGTAGGCACAAGCTATAAAATCAATCCCATACTGTAAAACCAGTAATAGCGAGATTCTACAAAAATTTTCAACAATATTCAACCACAAGTAAAGCAAGAATAAATCATAAAACCACTTGGACAACAAGAGCTTGAATAGAGTGCTGCAATTCCGTATTCTATTTGGTCAGGCAATGAGAGGAGCCGCCCAGATCGTCCTCGAGTTGTTGGATGAACAGTTTCTCCCGCCGGATTTGGATCCTAGCCACGCATCACCGGAGGTGATCCCGAAGCTAATACCCAAGCCCAATCGACACAACTCTACAATCATCCAAACGACTCGACAACAACCCCGGTATTCCCCCGGTATGCGATCCGAAACTTGCCCAGGATCCCCACATACCGGTTCCCAATGCCATACCAACATTCAATTCGCACAAAGGGGCATCGAGCCCCCCAAGCTCACTACCAGAGACACAAAAACGCGGAAGCAAACGAACACACCACACGGCACAAAGAGGCCCAACAACAACAACCAACAAAAACGACCAAGCGAAAAGCAGACGATTTCCATAGCAGAAATAAAAGTGCGATTATACAACAAATGTATTACCAACTATCCTACACAACAAAAGCAAAACACCCCGGGAGTGTCATGCCCTAACACTTCCGGGCGCACTCGCGATAATCGCGGCCTCTACTCGGTGCCCCCACTACAAGAAAAGTGATTTTTAATGACGGTCCGAACTCGTCATCATTAGTCCTGAAATTGTCATTGTAGGTTTTTTATGACGACTTTATGACAAAATTCTATTTGTCATAGAAAGTGTGTCATAGAAAGTTTTCAATGACGAATTGCTTATTTTCGTCATAACAATTCAATCGTTACGTGATTTAATTATATTTCCGTCATTGAAGAGTTCAATTTTATGACGAATATATACGTCATTAATTGTACCAAAAAAGTCATATATTTTCGTCATTGATTACCCTGGTGCCACGTAATCAGCCTAGGTGTGTGGGGACGTGGCACTACTTGTGACGCAAATGTTTCGTCACAGATGAGTGCCACGTGGACATGCATTTTTGTCATGGAACAGTCCAATGCCACGTCAGCAGCCAGGGTGTGGGGTGACGTGGCACATCCTGTGACGCTAATGTTTCGTCACTGAAGATTGTCACGTGTACATGAATTTCCGTCAGGAAAGTAACATCTGTCATTTTCCATGATGAATAATTTCGTAATAGATAAATGTAGAACCGCTTCAATTTTCGTCATTTAACACCTATGTCAGCCCAAATATGATTCATTTTTACAACCACAACACAAATTTCCTCCACAAAGACACAATATTTTCAGAGACGAAACAATACATTTCACAAAGTAGCACAAAATATCCACAGATGCATTAAGAGTCATAGACTGTGGTTCACGATTTAAACCACAACTTCAAGCTAGTACCATTTATCCAGGTAACCAGCCATGCCAAAATAAGTATCCTTGTCTAAATAGACCCACATGTTACTAGTGAACAGATTCACAAACTCACAAGTTGGCTTGACCGGCCATTCGCATGAGACGGCAAATAATTGCATCATTCTCCTCTTGCCTCTTTTTTATATCCTCCATTTCCTTTTGGGTTACGATCGGTGCATCATCGATGCTTGAGCTTTTTTCTTCAAGTCTTCTACTTCTTGCTGTTGTTGCTCAACAGTCTCTCGAAGTTCAGCAGCTCCTCGTCTCTCCTCCTCAAGCTGTTCCTCAAGAGCTTGTTCTTTGGAGCCCTTTGTAGAGTTTGTAGCGGTTGAATGTAATCCAACATTCTTCAGGAATTTGCTTGTGGCGCTGTTTTGAGATAGAACCTTGTCAACAATCTCAGTACTAGACATTGTTGCCTGGCCCTCTACATTAGGCTCCATCATAGCTTCCATCTCAGCCTAATATAAAGGACATAACAGAATCAATACAGAAATGGGGAAAATAAGGCATATACATATGAAATTTTCATCCTAGTCATGCAAGATACAGTATGAGAAAACATGATGCCTTATGCCAATACGAGCCTTTTCATGTACATATGATAATTAATTAGTTTATATATCAAATGGCTAATGACTATGAAAGTACGCGGATTTAATTGAGCACAACCTGGCTTTAACAGATAATTAGTCATGCATCCACACTAGTTAGGACACATTTCCTCTATGGTTGTTTACCAGGTTAGAATTGAAACGCTAATTCATGATGTAATATGTAGTAAATCAACATAACTAATGCGAGGTTATTTTTTTGTTTGGTAATGCGTGAGCATGAAGCTCTTGGGTTTTGTCAAGCTGTGAATTCTGAAATGCTGAGAGAATACAACCTAATTCACACATTTGACTCCACAAGTTTACAAAGATTACAACCTAATTCACATGGACAACTAAACACAACTGTAGCATGGTCATATTTGTTGTGTCTAAGCAAGCACAACATAGTGCCTTTATTTGTTTGAATAACTATCAGCCCAATCTTTCAAAGTATGTAAAAGAAACAGAAATAATCATCATATGAACACATTCATGTGTTTGCCCAGAATTCAGTGATAATGGAAATGTAGGGTCTTACAACTGCGCGTTGCACGGAGTTCCATGAGTCCCTTCTTCTTGCTGTTGTGGCACTCCTTAAACAAGTCCACAAAGATCGAATCGTTGATCCTTGTTTCTCTCTTTCTACAATTGGAAGAAGAAACATAATGAGATGTATCAAGTAGAAAAGTTTTTCCTAGCTACATATGGCTTTTTTATAGGCAGGGCTTCAACTCAATAAGAGCATATATAATCCTCTACTTGGTTATCAAGTAACAAGTGATGTTTGTGTAATTCCTATATTCATTTTGTGGATCCAAAATGAATAATGACACAACAAACAAGATTTACTGTGAGCATGGCGATGTGCAATGTAGGCTGCGAGACCGTGGGCCTCGATGGAATTTGACTTTGGCACGATTTTGCTTGTTCTTTTCAGATATTTCCTACAGCAGACGGTTAAGTTAGTCACATACATGAATGGAATATGAATAGAACCATATGTTCATAGACCGTACCTTGCTTTTCGGGTCGACCACTACGACGAAGTTTTCCACTCCGCATCTGTCATGGTAGTTACTGGACTCGTCGCACTAATTTCGTTTGCTGGGATACCATCGAAATACCGTTTCTTCAGCAAATACCTAGATTGCCGCACCCCACCCTTCAAAATGTCCGCACATGCATCCTTGGTTGTCCTATCACTAGTGTCCAAGGCCAGCCTTGTCTATTAAGTTGAATGAATCACATTAATTAATTAATTATGCAATATAATGTGGAAGAAGAGTAATTGTTCGTGGCCAAGAATGAAATTACTTACAGACAATTTCCCCATGAAATTATCCAAATGAGTCGTGTTGTTCTTGTACTCTTTCCAGCTAGTGAGGATAGGTACATTATGCCTGATTTGAACGCCAGCCTCTGATGCAAACTTTGCAGCTTCTAACGGCTTATGTGGCCTTCGCATCCCCTCGGCAAATTGGATTGGCAACCTTTTTCCCATAGTTCTAGTCATCTTCTCAAGCATTTTCCCCATTGTTGATGCCCTCTTTCCTCTTTTAGAAGTATTTGGGTTATCTACGAAAACAGGCATTGAATAGATTAGTAAACGGCTAAATGTATGTAACACGTTACAACAATCTGAAATTTTGTTCTCTGACACAATTGTAATGAAGATGAAAAGAATAATGCCCAAAAATAACTTGCCTTCCTCATCTTGTTGTTGGTCGCATCATCTTACGGATGCACGCTTGCATCATCTCCGGATAGGACCAATGTGGATTGGACTAGTAGGTTCAGCAATGGGTTCTTGGTCTTCTGTCTGAATTTGAGCCTCATGGACCACTTGCTCGGATGATTCAGTGGTTGTATCTTCTTGAAGTGTAGGTAAGGGCACTGATTTTGTGGACCTTGTTGTGACTCCAGTGGGTTCCTCTTCTGGTGTAGTTGCTCTCACTCTCTTTGATGCTCTTGTACCACCTGGAGGCATGTCACCGGTCTTCCTTTTTACGGGCCTTTTAGCTGGTCTTTTAACGCACCTTTTATAATACTATAGCAGAAAAAAAACATCAGTGTAAATATGTGTACAAAATGAAATAGGCACCACATGAAGAATTAAATAAACGAAGAAAACCAAAAGAAATTATATATATATATATATATATGCAAAGAACAATAGTACATGCAGCTAACATCCTTAACCCCCCAGCAAGAGATAGATTAGCAAGCACCTTTCTTGGTGAATGGATGCTGGCAGATTCATTTCCCTCGGCCCCCCTATCCTCTTCAGGATCGTAATCAGAGTCATCAATGTTTATAACCTTTTTGGTATCCTTTTCAGTTGTAGTGGGGGTTGAAGTTGATTCCAGATTGTTTTTTAATCTGTTGAGACCTAGCTCTTGAAATCTTGTTTGAATCGCCGCGATGTTTGCTAGTCGCAGCTTGGCATAATCGCAAGGTTCAGGTTCTATATTATGAAAACAACAGTATTATTGATTGACATAGGTTAGCATATTTTAAAAGTCGAGATTTCTATTGCAAGACTATATGGCCCTATTCATCCACAAGCATAGTAATAGTGTTATATGAAAGGATAAAAATAGATTTTACCTTTGCCTTTCTTTGCGTCGTGTTCTCATTTCCAGGCAGCAAACACAGAGCTCCTTTTTTTGAGTACTTGTCTTATATTGATATGAACAATGCAAAATAACTACAAAATAAGAAGAGGACTAAGGATATGAAAGCAAGCCCAGCATCTTATTCATTATTCAAAGCTTCATCAATCTATGAGTTACTAGAGTGATTACTTGCCCAATATAGAGTGATTTTCACTTACACAATTTATACAGTTCAAGAGTTCAAATCACCAGGCAGTGTTCATATAGCAGGGAGGAAAATAGAACTAAACAATTTGATATCAGATTATAAGTATACCTCAACTCGATCCCTCTATAAGTTCTTCTAAGTATAACAGAATCTATCGATGTAGGCATCAATGGGTAGGTGATTACATTTCGAGCATACAACTGAAGTAATCACAAATCGACTCCACAAATTACATGAAAATAACAGATTCAAGGAAACATATAATGGTTTTATATGGATATGTTAGGCGACGCAATAGATGCTGGGCTTACGCAAAACCTAGAAACTAGGGTTAGTGAGATGAGAAGAAGTAATCACAAATCGACTCTACAAAATACATGAAAATAACAGATTCAATGAAACAAATAATGGTTTTATAAGGATCTGGTAGGTAACGCAACAGATGCTGGGCTTACGCAAAACATAGAAACTAGGGTTATTGAGACGAGAAGAAGGTGACCTTCAAATAGGAGGGGTTTGGTGGCTCACCAGGCTAGCGGCATTACCTGAGGCAGTTCCTTCCGCAGCCGACGAGGGACGTCTGGTTTAGGTGGGGGGCGGGGGCGGCGATGGCGGGTCGCGGATGGAGATGGCAGTGGCGGGCGAAGCGGCTACCCCTTCACCGGCTTCAGCCTTGAGACGCTCCTGCTCGTAGGGAGGAGTCCTATCGACGCGGAGGCAGCCGGGTTGAGGATCTCTTCCATGGAGGAGAGCCGTGCGAGAAGAAAGGGATTTGGGGGAATCCTCGCAATTTGGGGAAAACTCATTCCCTGTACGTGGGCCTTATTAATTTCGCCCGATTTTTTGGATTTTTCCTGTGGAAAGTGGCGCCCGTGTTTGCGTGGGAATTTTGGAAAATTCTAAAAAATAAGCGAGAACATCATTTCTTGTACATTTGTTTCTTAAAGTATTAAAATAAGATTTTAATCATTATACTACTACTTGTAAAATATCATTTCAATCAATATGAACGGGTTGAATGGTACATAGTGAATTGCTATGTTAAAAATTGGTCATGGCTTGTCAATGGCATTAGTCATTAGCTGTGTAAGGCCCCGTTTGGTACTGTTTCAGATTCTAGTTGAAATGAAAACGGTTCCAGATTTTTGGTAGAAACGTTTCAAGAAAAAATCAGAATCATTTTCTACGAACCGTTTGGTATGGTTCCAGATTCTAGTAGAAACTATTGAAACGTGGTTGAGGGTGATTCAGCCACGCCATAAATGTTTGATTTTGTTTATAGATATCTTTAATTGTTAGAATCGAACATATTGTTTTGAACAACTTATGTATTTCATGCTCGCTTGTACGTGGTTTACACTCCTTGTCTTTCATCTGACTTTTCAACTTCACACCGCTGGCAAAATCTACATCGAGTGGCTAGGTATGTGTGTAGACCTTTTGAAGGACATTCAAAACAACAAGTCGATTTCTTATTACTTAAGAGATTAGATCCGTAGATCCGATTGAGCTGATTCTTGTTGGGTTGGTTTTGAAATTGAAGCTAGATTGTACAGTTAAAATTTGACATCAATCCAAGGGTTGGATCTTCAAGAATTATTATTTTAGTTAATGTATGTTAGTCTGTTTTACTGACATCAATCCAAGAGTATCATAGCTATTAGACTATAATGCTACTACCATGCTATTAGACTATAATGCTACTATCATCCTTTTTGTATTATAATGTATTTAATAGTATTACCTAATTGTATATTATAGTATTAGTTCGGTATACCCGAAGTCGCCCGCGGCCGACGCCAAGGGCAATCGGCGCAGCTCGGCGAGGCTTGTTTTCCCGCATGACGTGGCAGCACGCCATTGATCGCGCATGGCGCAATCTCCTCCGTTGATTCCAAAATCGACGGCCACGATCGAATCTACCCCACCACAGTGGAACTACGTGTTTAATCTGGTCCGTTCAAATTCGATAAGACGGTTGATACTAGATCTAACTACGAGTATCCAAATCAATCTAAATCGTTCAAATCAAAACCTACGGTCCAGATTAGATCTAACCCACGCGAAAAGATGCGCTACATGGCATGACAGCCAATAATGGATCTAATCCCATGCAACTACCGATCTACGTGGCTAAATCCAGTTCGTTCAATCTAGATCTAATGGTTCAGATATAACCCAACTGGGACTATGAGATGTCAACGTGGACCAACCTGGGCCATGGGATCTAGGTCAGACAGTGGAGGTCGAGCGCGAGGTTCCAATGGAGACGCGGTGGCGCAGGTGAACGAAGTTGAGGAAGATGACCACTGGAACGGCAGCTAGGGCGTCTCCCTGCGAGATGAAGTGTGGGTCTTGACGCACCTAGGCGGCGTTGATCCGTCACTGACCGTCAACCAATTGCCAGGGGTGTCATCAGCCAGTAGGGACGGACCGACCTAGGGGAGGGAACCGGCAGCATGGGCAGACATTAGGGATGTGATCGGATCGGATACAGTCGAATATCTGTAAAACTATCCAAATCATCATCCAAATCAATTGATAGAAAAATACCCGTAGTAGTTCCATCCCTAGCAGACATGTCGGTCTAGCCTTTTGGGTCATGGATCCCTCTATCGATCTTTATTCTTTTTAATATATGTATTCCCCACCTCATGTTCTCCTCTCTCTCACTCTCCACTCAACTGCCCCTCATCCAACCCGAGCACCCCTGGCTCCTTGTCGTGCGTCACCGCCTCCCTGCTCCTCCCTCACTTCCTGCTCCGGATGGCGCTGTTCCCAATCTCCCCCAGCCTGGCGCGGCCATCCCCTCGAGCTGCCCGGAGGCCGGCGCTTTCCCCAGCCGCTAGCAGCAGCAGCAGCGCCCCACCCTCCAGCCAGCAAGCGGCGGCGCCCATCCTCCGTCGGCCGCGTCTTCCTCAGCGCGGATCTCCCACTGGCTCTCACCCCTCCTCCAACCGGTTCCCCCTCCCATTGAAGGTAATCTCGCTTTAGGGTTGTTAGGGGTTTGGTTCAATGCGCATGCCAGGTGGTTGAGGAAATCCTATTAGTAAATCTGCTCCATAGAGATAATCACAAAAGCATGCCTAATTCACTTTGCGATTCTATTAGTAAATCTGCTCCAAAGAGATAAAGTGTGTTTTTTTTTGTTTAGTCTGATTCTCGAAAAAAACAAGGCTACATTACTAAATAATGCTGCTTTGGTTGTTATTTGAAGTGCATGCTTGTACTTGGTTTGCTTTATACCAGATTATAATGCTACTACCATGCTATTGTAGTAATTTGTCTATCCATCTTCCATTACATTACATGCCCAAACTGCTTGTAACATTCAATTTTTAAGACATTTAAAAATTCTAAAACATTTGTATGCAGCTACCAACACTTTCTTAATGCCTAACTATTCTTCGTTCTTTGTCATCCGTCGAGTATTATCATGCTCGGTATCACCGTGAACTGCACCATAGTGTCATCTTCTTCGGATTCGCCGCACTATTATCATTTTCTGTCCTATTGCTTATGTTGTCCACTAAACTAGCATCAACATCTACATCATCGTCTTCATCATCGCGGTGCAGAGTCTCTGAGGGAGGATTACTATCTTGCACATTAAATTCATTATCAGAACAAACATCTTCTTGGTATACGCCCACATTATTGGTCATGTCATTTTCAGCCACATCATATATATGCCTATACTCAAACTTACGCACAACTTCGCCATTTTTTGCCCAATCGAGTGTCCAGTAAGTAAAATATCTTTTTTGCTTGAGTGGCCAAAATAAAAGGATCTGTCTTGTACCACAGCCCCTCAATATTGATGGATTTGAAATATCCATCATTTGTAATGCCTCTCCTCTTTCCATCTTGATCATACCAGTCACATCTGAAAAGAACCACTGATCGACGAACTTGTATATCTGAGTTATATGCCAATTCAATGATCTCTTTCAATGAACCATAAAATTCATGAACAAGCCCTTATGTGTACCCTCCGCCATGATGGAACTATTTTGGGTCTTCATGTTTCTCTCACGATCAACGGTGTTGTACGAACACCATTAATAAAGCAGGATGAATAAATCCTAACTCGAGATCTGGACCACACGACGGTGCATGTAGGTGATCACTAACATCACCTTTACGCCCGCTTAACATATTTTTGAACCACTTCAAATCCACCATCATCCTTCACAATATCATTGGCCCCTTCTTTCTCTAACTCTTCTCTCGAACTTTCGCAAAACAGGAAAAAGCAAGCATATCATTAATAAGCATTACATTAAGTCCACAGTTTCATACAAAATTAATTTCAATATAAATGATTACTCACTTCATGTATGGATCAACCTCTTCACAATTATTTAACACAAACCAAATAAGCTTGTCAAGTTCACCATCAAGGAATGTAACTCTACAGGAACCTACTAAATTAACACCATGCATAAAAACAGAGACGTCACAATCCACCAGGTTTTCTACATATCCATCCCCACTTTTATCCTCCCGATTAAATCTGGTCTCAACATCGTCCATGTATCTTGAGCAAAATGTCATGGCCTCCTCAGCTACATATGCCTCTGCAATGGACCCTTCTGGTCTTGCCTTGTTCCTCACGAAACCTTTTAAAGTGCCAAGTCGACGTTCTACTGGGTACATCCAGCCAAATTGAACAGGACCTCTAAGAATTGCCTCATCCGGTAGATGAACCGCCAAGTGCACCATCACATCAAAGAAGGCTGGAGGAAATATTTTCTCAAGCTTGCATAGAATGATTGGGATCTGTGCTCTAAGTCGCTGCAGTACATCTATCTTCAGAGTTCTACTACACAATTCTCTAAAGAAGTTACCCAACTCCGCAATTGCTTCATATATATCCCTGCGCACGATACCCCGAAGGCCAACGGGTAAAACTCTCTGCAGGAGGATGTGACAATCATGAGTTTTCAAGTCTTGTAACTTGCATCCGTCAGCAGAAATACATCTTGATAAATTGGACGCAAAACCATCTGGAAATTTAACTCCTCTAATAAATTCACAAAATGCAAGCTTATGCTCCTTTTTCAAGGTATAGCATGCTGGTGGAATTCTATATGAGTTGCCCTTGTCCTCTAAATGCAATTCACGTCTTATGCCCATATCTTGCAAATCAAGCCTAGCATTAATAGTGTCTTTTGTCTTCCCCTCTATATCCAGTAATGTGCCAAGAAGGTTCATGCATATATTTTTCTCAATGTGCATCACATCAAGATTATGTCGCGACTTCAATTCTGCGCAATATGACAATTCAAACAATATAGCCTTTCGGCTAAATAACTGAGGCTCATCCTTCTCTTGACGCTTCCTTTTATTATTTCGAGGATTTTTTCCAGGTCTAACATCTTTGACCTTCTCTAGTTGCTCAAAAAGCTCCTCGTTACTAAACTCTCCTGGCTTGTCACGCTTTTCATGATGTCCATCAAAAGCTAAGCTTTTCCGCATACGGTCGTTCCTTCCGAGGTAACGACGATGGCCAATGTAACATATCTTCCTCCTGATGGCCCGTGATAATGGATCTTTGTCACAATGAACACATGCATAATAACCTTTTGTAGTTCGCCCTGACAACGTGCCTAAAGCAGGGTAATCATGGATGCACCAAATTATTGCAAAGACGAAGGTTGAACATCGCACCAAGAAAAGCATCGTAAGTAGGGACACCATTCCATAGTACAAGCAACTCTTTTATGAGAGGTTCCATGAAAACATCAAAATCCTTTCCGGGGCATTTTGGACCTGGGATGAGTAAGGCCATCATGCAGTTCGATTGATCCATGCATACCCACGGTGGCATGTTATAAGGAATCACTAGTACGGGCCACGTGCTATACGAAGTGCTCATATTGCCAAATGGATTGAAACCATCGCAGCTATGCCAAGCCTCAAGTTCCTTGCATCTTCCGCAAATAACGGATATTTTCTATCAAAGTCTTTCCACGCCTCACCATCACTGGATGACGCATTTCATTATCAATTGGTTGTCGCTTAACTTATGCCATTGTGTGTCCTCTCGCTGTTTTTTCAAGCAAAAACCTCTTTAATCTAGGTATGAGCGGAAAATGTCTCAACACCTTTTGAGGAATCACTTTCTTACCATCTGCATCTCTCCATCTTGATTCACCGCATATCGGGCAATCATCCATATTCTCAAACTCCTTCCAAAACAACACACGCTTATTCATGCACACATGGATAGAATCATATCCAAGACCCAATTCACGGAGATATTGCTTCAATTCATAATATGAATTGGGAAGTTTGCAATGAGGGAATGCTATCACCAATAACTTCAAGATCGCACTACATGCTGTAGACATCGATTCGATAGTATGACTTGACATGAAGTAACTTCACAAGGAAAGAGAATCTTGATACTTCGATTCTGGGCAAAGATCGCGCTTTGGCATCTTCGAGCACTTTAGCAAACCTTGGGTGTTCTCCACTATGGTCCCAAGCAAAGTGTACATCTCTTCCATCATCTCCGGCAATCCATCAACATCGTCATTGTCATCCTCACCCGCACACAACCCATCGGGACCAGAATTTTCCATATGCGCAACATTTTCTTCAAAATGCACTTGAGATTCATGCACATCGCATCAACAGATTCTCCATGATAAACCCACTTTGTGTATGCACTTGACATCCCATGTATGTGGATATGATCATGCACATCTGAATGAGGTCTTGATATCTCGATTAAGGCATGCACGGCATGGACAAAGTATTTTAACATTCTCATCAAATCTATCTTTAACAAATTGCATGAACTCTCCCACACCTTTGATATATGTAGGGGTAAATTGTTTACCACGAATCCAACTTCATTCCATCTAAGAAAATAGATAATTGAACAAGAAAAAGTATGTCAAAATTAGTCCTACATTTGAAATCCTACAAACTAATAGAGCAGAGCTACTCAATCCAAAACCTAAACACATTGTAGGATCTTAGAAAACCGAATGATATACATTCACTAAAACAGTAATTACGAGATTAATGAGGATTTATGAGAAATTAACCAATCAAACTTTTCAGATCAATCACTTGATGCCCTAGAAAGATTTGTATTAGATCAAATCAAAATTATCATGAGGAAATAATAAATCAATCTAAAAATAATACAGGCATGCAAACGCATAACGAGATTACCTGTTCATCAACTTGCCGCTGGAAATCAACTTGTAGGCGCTGGGAACTCTCTGGTCGTGAGGGACTTCCAGCCACAAGAGGTGCAAGCGCTAGAAGATCACAATGGCCGTGTGGTTCCAGCGACACGGTGATTGACTCGAAATTTTTTATCCGCTCGTGCAGCTATGCGGTGTGGGCAGCCTTTTAATGTATATGCTAATAACAGCAATCTAACGTGACTCGTTGTTGTTAGCTACCAAATTCACAATCCGGTCCGTATATAGGTAAATCTTTTTTTAGTCAATATATAACATCCGGGTATATATAGTTTGTGTACTGTGGCTAAATAGAAGACTTGTTGTTGTTCGCTACGAAATTGACAATTCGGTCCGTATATTGGTATATCTTTTTTTAGTCCATATATAACGTCCAGGTATATATAGTTTGTGTACCGTGGCGGAATATAAGCTCATTTATGATATTGATACTGTCAAGCACTTCATTACACAATTCCATTTGGACAATTGAATACCTGCATGTTGTTGACTACTTATTATGTACGCATGCATGTATGTGAATGGATAAGTCTTGCCATTGCATTACAACGAATTTTTTTTTTATCGTTATACATCTAGTAGCCTCGAATGCAGCCTTTTGTGTCATCGCCTAGATGTTTGAGCGTGTGGACCCTACTGTCCAATTAGAAAAAGAAAAAAATTATGGATCATGACTCACATGTATATGGATCATATCTTTACTAACTTAAAAAAGCTGATGGTTGTTCCAGCTACTCTACCTCTCTTTTCACCTCTCTAAAGTATCTCTATCAAAAAACGAAAAAATAATATACCAATAAATAAATTATCTCTCTCTAAATAATCTTGAACAGAAAAAAAACAAACAAAAACTATCTTCCTAAAAATTCTTTAACACAAAAAATAAAAAAATAAAAAATTCTTTAACAAAAGACAAAAAATAACGAAACAGTTATGAGCACAATTCCTTTTCTATGACGATTTGTATTTTGTTTTAATGACGAAATTTTGTGTTTCATCACAAAAGTACATGGGGCGACGTCGCATGTTACAATTAATGACAAGCATAAAAAATTCGTCACAGAAAATATATTTTCCATGACAAAGGTTGACAACGTCACGACGTTTTCATCACAGATAATCACTTTTCTTGTAGTGCCCGCCCGGTCACCGATAGGCAGTAGGGGCAAAACTCACACCCCGTCGGATCCTCACCTGCAAAACCACGAAAGCAGAAGCCTGAGTACAAAAGGTACTCACAAGTCTTACCCGTGGTCC
This sequence comes from Rhipidocladum racemiflorum, assembly GCA_036346355.1. NCBI lineage: Eukaryota > Viridiplantae > Streptophyta > Magnoliopsida > Poales > Poaceae > Rhipidocladum > Rhipidocladum racemiflorum. The sequence continues at coordinate 44,822,725 of CM070587.1, forward strand.
ATATATGACCGACTCCAAAGATTATGCATTTGGATGTAGCAAGGAATAAGCTGAAAGTAGAACAGTTGCGAAATGCTTAACACTTGTTGTTTAGTTACTTAAACTACTCAATTCTCAATTTTTGTGCGGTTGTTAATGCACCTATCACTAGGTGAAGTTAACAATTTACAAACCACATCAATTAACCACATTCATTTCGAGCTCAAGCCCAATGGCGAACTTCAATTCAAGTTATTTACTACGTGTAACAGCAGTGACCAAGCTTGCTCATATCCGAGAGCGCGGCAATTCGAATCGCTTAGTTAACCCTACAGGGAAGCATTGATCACACGACATGTGCCACGAAGGAACCTCATGTCAACCCCCTCCCATCCATACTTACTCGCCGAAGTACCCTCATGGGTCCGAAAACCTAGCACCCTCTCGAGTAGCCCAAGCCCGGCTTGGCCACTCGAGAGCCGGCCTAGGCCTCGCCCTCATCATCACGCCCAACCGCATGAGGTCGTAGTCCTTCGAGTAAGCATGCGATAAAACAGGGCTTACCCTACCATAATCAGGCATGTGACCAACCAGTTGGTGCCCAGCCATGGTGCCACATCGGATCGGTCCTTAGCCGACTCAGGCGGGACTACCACATTTGGATCTCCTTACCCAAATGCCCCAATTCTCCCGCCCGGTCTCCAATTATACCTTTTTCCACAACATAACCATAACAAACAGTTCCAGAGACTTGAATGTGTAAACCACAAGCAGTGGAACCATCCACTACTTGGCCCGAACCCGACTCCTAAGCATACTAAGCACGACACAATTAATACCCATAATCTAGCCCCAAGGGAGGTGTCTTCAAGTAACAATGAAAAGGGTATATGCAGCAAATAGGATCTAGCCTATCCCACACCTCAACTCCTAATGCAACACTTAACATCCAATAAGCAGTAAATTCACAAAAATAGATTTCACATAAGGTTCAAGATGCATAGGTGCTTGCCTTGTTCTTCTGCTTGCGGACCGACAGCAACTTGCCCCTCGGCAACTCCCTCAACCACGGCGGTATCACCCTCCGCGGTTTCGTTTTCTACACGAATCATATGCAACAATAAGATGCATGCAATGCAATGAAAACAACTAGAATGAAAACCCCCGACGAAACGACGCAACCGAACCAACGAACGTAACCGGACAGACCAGGTGAACCTGGACAGTCCGGGTATTTGGTCCGGATACTCCGGACTGGGTGTCCGGACACTCTGGATTGCCCAGGACTAGGAAGACGGCGAGCAAGTGGAGGTTTTCCCCAAGTATTACGGCATCGCGAGGACCCGATCTACGACTTATTTACAACTTGCAAGCCAGGAGAAGTCCCGAGCTAGCTCAACCCACCAAGAAACGACGACATTTCACTAACCCAACCAAAACTAACTCCAAGCCAAACAATGGCTTTTGCTACTACCCGATCTCTAACCTAAGCTCCCTACATTCCCCAAATCCAACTCCAAAACCAACCCAAGAACCATCACTTCCCAAAACCCTAGGACTCCAAAATTCTTCCCCAAACTCTCAAACCCAAATCTAAGTCCCAAACCCACCATGGATGGCCTTAGAACCCAAGAAACCCACGAATCAACCCCCAAGAGAAAGACCTACCTCCAAAGGAACATGGAGGAAAAACAACGCCGGGTAGAGGAAGGAGAACACCGGCTTGAGATTGAGCTAGGGGACGCCGGGGAGGAGCCACGGAGGTCACCGGCCGGTGGGAGCTCGCCGGAGTGGAGCTAGGGGTGGAGGAGAGGTGCTCCAAGGAGTGGAGTGTAAGAGGATAAAAGGAAGAGTGGTGGAGAGGCTAAGAAAATGAACATGTATAGCCCCACCCCGACAAATCCGGATACTCCGGACGCTAACCCGGAGACTCCGGGTTAGGGCCCTCTGTAGAAAATTCCCGAACACCCCGGACACTCCGGACAATTGGTCCGGACACTCCGGGTTAGGGTGCTCGGCCACTTCAACTCGGATACTCCGGACGCTTTGTCCGGACATTCCGGGTCTAATCCGGACACTCCGGATGTCCCAGAAAATAAAAAACTTGGGGCCTTGACAAACCCTCCCCCCTTAAGGGAATCTCGCCCCGAGATTCAGAACAAACTTACACGCGAATTAGGATCATAACAGACCTACTTTAAACGTTAGGAATTGTACGCCCGCACTCACATGGCATCGAAGAATTCAGGGTACTCAGTCTTTAGGCGATCTTCGGTTTCCCAAGTAGCCTCGTCTTCGGTATGGTTGCTCCATTGGACCTTATAGAACTTGAGAGTTCTCCGCCGAGTTTTACGCTCCGCTTCTTCAAAAATCCGAATTGGATGCTCCTGATAGGACAGATCCGGTTCAGGCGCAACTCCGAGGTCATCCACATCAAGTGACTCGAAAGGAGTACGGAGACACTTCTTTAATTGTGAGACATGGAAGACATTGTGAACCATCTCGAGTGAGGGAGGTAGCTCCAGCTGATATGCAACCTGACCCCGCTTCTCAAGGACTCGGAATGGCCCTATGTAATGAGGCGCCAGTTTCCCTTTGATTCCAAACCGACGAGTGCCTCGAAGAGGAGATACCTTCAGATAGACGAAGTCGCCAATATCGAAGGAGAGGAGTCTTCTACGGCGATCGGCATAGCTCTTCTGTCGCGACTGTGCTACCCTCAGGTTCTCTCGAATGACCCTCACTTTTTCTTCTGCCTCCACGACCAATTCAGGCCCATGGAGTGATCGTTCCCCACTCTCAGACCAATTGAGAGGTTCTCTGCAGCTACGACCATAAAGTGCCTCGAAAGGGGACATTCGAATGCTGGTCTGATAGCTATTGTTGTACGCAAATTCAGCATAGGGGAGACATTCTTCCCATTTCTTCCCGTAAGACAGCACACACGCCCTTAGCATATCCTCGAGGATCTGATTAGCCCTCTCGGTCTGCCCATCACCTGGGGTGGTATGTCGAGTCAGAGAGTAGTTTCGTGCCTAGTGCTCCATGAGACTCTTCAGGCGGGAGACAAACTGTGAGCCCCGATCTGAAACTATCCGCTTTGGCACTCCATGCAGACACACAATTCGAGATATGTACAGCTCCGCATATCTCGTGGCTCGATAGGTGGTGCAAACGGCTAGGAAATGTGCAGGCTTTGTTAACCGGTCGACAATCACCCATATCGAGTCATGACTAGAAGAAGTCAGAGGCAGGCCAGTAATGAAGTCCATGCTGATGTCTTCCCACTTCCAACTCGGAATGGGTAGCGGCTGAAGAGTACCAGCTGGCTTAAAGTGTTCAGCCTTCACAAGCTTACAGACATCGCACTCAGAAACGTAACGAGCAATCTCGCGCTTCATGCGACTCCACCAGAATTGCCGCTTCAGGTCTTGGTACATTTTGTTGCTGCCCAGATGGATTGTGAGCAACGAGTTATGGGCTTCATCAAGGATTGCCCGCTTCAACTCTTGGGTATTCGGGACAACTATGCGCTGGCCGAACCACAAGGTTCCTTGCTCATCCAGGCGAAAACCAGGGGCCTGACCAGAACTCAAGCTATTGCGAATGTTGGTGACACCCGCATCTCCGACTTGTGCTTCTCGAATCTGACCAAGCAATGTGGACTTCAACTCCACGTTAGTCAGGAAACCTTCTTCCACCATTTCCAAGTTGAGCTTCTGGAACTCAGCACAAAGGGTGGCACTCCGTGGTGGAAGAGTGATGCAATGGCATTGTACCTTGCGGCTCAATGCATCAGCCACCACATTGGCCTTCCCAAGGTGGTAATGGACTTCCAAATTGTAGTCCTTAATCAACTCAAGCCACCGTCTTTGCCTCATATTCAAGTCTGCCTGCGTGAAGATGTACTTGAGGCTTTTCTGATCGGTGTAGATGTTGCACTTGTTCCCCAAGAGATAGTGGCGCCAAACCTTCAAGGCATGGACCACTGCTGCAAGCTCCAGATCATGGGTGGGGTAGTGCTCTTCATGGTGTTTCAGCTACCGAGACGCGTAAGCGACAACTCGGCTGTCCTGCATAAGCACACAACCGAGCCCGATGCCAGATGCATCGCAATACACATCAAACGGCTTGTGAATGTGGGGCTGGGTAAGGACGGGAGCTGTAGTGAGGCGCTGTTTCAGAGTCTGGAATGCCTGCTCACAGCCCATGGACCACTTGAGCTCAGTGCCCTTCTTCAACAACTCTGTCATGGGCTTGGCTATCTTGGAGAAGTCCCGAATGAAACGGCGATAAAAGCCAGCCAACCCAAGGAAACTGCGAATCTTCGTGACAGACTTGGGCTGTTCCCACTTGAGCACATCCTGCACTTTGCTGGGGTCCATGGCTACGCCTTGCTCGGAAAGAACGTGTCCCAAGAACGACACCTCCTTCAGCCAGAACTCACACTTGTTGAACTTCGCATACAAGCGGTGTTCCCGGAGTCTTCCGAGAATGACATGAAGGTGCTTGGCATGATCTTCCTCGTTGGCTGAATAGATGAGGATGTCATCGATGAAGATAACGACAAAGGAATCCAGCTCTTCCATAAAGATGGAGTTCATGAGGTACATGAAATATGCCGGCGCGTTCGTCAAACCGAACGACATAACGGTGTACTCATACAACCCATACCGGGTGGAGAAAGCAGTCTTCGGGATATCCTCAGCCCGGATTTTAATCTGATGGTACCCGAGCCTTAGATCAATCTTGGAGAATACCCGTGCACTAGTAAGCTGATCGAACAGGAGATCAATCCGAGGCAGAGGGTACTTGTTCTTAACAGTGATAGCATTCAAGGGGCGGTAATCCACGCAGAGGCGCAGAGAACCGTCCTTCTTGGTCACGAAGAGAGCCGAGCAACCCCAAGGTGAGGAGCTCGGGCGAATGAATCCCTTGTCCATCAACTCCTTCAATTGAGTCTTCAGTTCAGCCAATTCGTTGGGCGGCATTCGATACGGCCGCTTGGAGACTAGAGCGGTCCCAGGCTGCAGCTCCACTAAAAACTCAACGGCCCGATCAGGTGGCATCCCTGGCAGTTCCGCTGGGAACACATCGGGGTACTCTGACACCACAGGGACAGTATCTAGTGTCTCAACTTCGGCGCCATTCAAGGAGCAAAGTGTGGCCTTGCCCTCGTCGAAGATTAAGGTCAACCGGCTGCCCTTCAGTCCCTTGAGTGAGATGGAGCGGCGAGAACAATCGATGATGGCCTGCCGCGGCGTGAGCCAGTTCATACCCAAAATGACATCCAATCCACGCAATTCAAGGAGTAGCAGGTTGGCAAGGAAAGGAATCCCCTGAACCAGCACCGACACCTTCAGAACAGCTTGGTTGGTTACCATCTCTGAACCGACTGCCTTAATGAGAAAAGAGGTACCGCTGCTACTCACACTCATCTGGTGTTGCGAGGCAAAGTCTTTGCTAATGAAAGAGTGCGATGCCCCTGAGTCAAACAGAACCCTAGCAGCATAACCATTGACAAACAACATACCTGCCAGAACCGTGCCACCCTCAGGGATCGCCTCGGTGTCGACGTAGCGGACGTGACCCGGGTGCTGCACTGGAGGTGGAGGTAGTGCTGAGGTGCCCGAAGGTCGAGGAGCAGCTGCAATACCGCCCCTTCTTGGGAAGGGACAATCTCTGATGAAGTGTCCAGCCCGCCCGCAGTTGTAGCATGGGCCCGGTCCAGAGCCTGTCATCACTCGCACTCCCGACTGTGGCTGGGGAGGACGAGGAGCAGCAACAGGAGGACGAGCCACTCCAGCCGGCAGGGGAGGCGCAGGGACAGGGGCCTTCGGTGGTGGAAAGGCAACTCGGGCCCGCTGTGAACTGCCACCCACTGGATATTGCACTGCCCTCTTCCGCTTCTTCTCATCTTGATGACTCTTCATCTTGTGTTCCACAGTGATCGCCCGACTCACCAAAGCATTGAAGTCAGGGAAATCACACACCGAGAGTCGGTCTTGCATCTTTGCTGTCAATCCACTCATGAAGCGGCTCTGCTTCTTCTCATCAGTATCAACCTCCTCCGGCGCATACTGAGCCAGGTAGTTGAACTCTCGTGAGTAGTCCACCACAGTCTTGCTCAGCTGTCGAAGCGCAAGGAACTGCTGCTTCTTGATGTCCATTAGGCCCTTGGGAATATGATAGGCCCGGAAAGCCTCCCGGAACTCTGCCCAAGTAACCTGATGACCGGCGGGCTGCATCACCAGGAAATTGGCCCACCATGCTCCAAAGAGGCCTTGCAAATGCGCCACGTAGGGAGCCTTACGAAGATCCTCAGACCGGATAAGAGCGAACTTCTACTCCATCGCGGCGTAGCTATCCATCTCGCCTCAAGGGATCACTGCCCGGAGAATATCAAGGCCGAGTGTGGAGGAAGTCCAAATAGCCATTTGGGCGGGCTTCGCCGCGCCATGACCACTCGGGCGGCTGATTACGGACCAACATCTCCAGAATCCGGTTGGTGGTCTCCTGGTTCCTTTCTGACCGTAGCATGATATCCAGCACATTGGGAGGAGGAGGCGGATCACCACGGCCAGGCTGTGACCGTCCAGCGCCGTCATCATCACCTCCCAAACCACCGCGGGTCCTCATTCTGTTATCAACGAAATCCAGATGACAAGAGTTAGACATCACGGGAAGGATAAGCCTTAGATTCGCTAAACCCGCGAACCATTCCCAAGTCAGACTGTAGCACTCCACGCTGGAGTTCAACGAGTCTAACAAGCTAAAACAACACAATTCATGATGCGAGATGACATGCACATGCATGAGATGATACGACATGCACGATTCCAACGCAACTCACATTCACCCCTATAACCTAGGGCGGGGATAAATACTACTTCCGACCTGATGCATTATGACAGTCCTAACCAATTCCTAACTGGTCGTCAAGTTGGGGTCCGTCATTGTGCGCCTTGCTCTGATACCAGCCCTGAGAGGAGCCGCCCAGATCGTCCTCGAGTTGTTGGATGAACAGTTTCTCCTGCCGAATTTGGATCCTAGCCACGCATCACCGGAGGTGATCCCGAAGCTAATACCCAAGCCCAATCGAGACAACTCTACAATCATCCAAACGACTCGACAACAACCCTGGTATTCCCCGGTATGCGATCCGAAACTCGCCCAGGATACCCACATACCGGTTCCCAATGCCATACCAACATTCAATTCGCACAAAGGGGCATCGAGCCCCCTAAGCTCACTACCAGAGACACAAAAACGCGGAAGCAAACGAACACACCACATGGCACAAAGAGGCCTAACAACAACAACCAACAAAAACGACCAAGCGAAAAGCAGACGATTTCCATAGCAGAAATAAAAGTGCGATTATACAACAAAAGTATTACCAACTATCCTACACAACAAAAGCAAAACACCCCGGGAGTGTCATGCCCTAACACTTCCGGGCGCACTCGCGATAATCGCGGCCTCTACTCGGTGCCCCGCCCGGTCACCGATAGGCAGTAGGGGCAAAACTCACACCCCGCTGGATCCTCACCTGCAAAACCACGAAAGCAGAAGCCTGAGTACAAAAGGTACTCGCAAGTCTTACCCATGGTCCATATATGACCGACTCCAAAGATTATGCATTTGGATGTAGCAAGGAATAAGCTGAAAGTAGAACAGTTGCGAAATGGTTAACACTTGTTGTTTAGTTACTTAAACTACTCAATTCTCAATTTTTGTGCGGTTGTTAATGCACCTATCACTAGGTGAAGTTAACAATTTACAAACCACATTAATTAACCACATTCATTTCGAGCTCAAGCCCAATGACGAACTTCAATTCAAGTTATTTACTACGTGTAACAGCAGTGACCAAGCTTGATCATATCCGAGAGCGCGGCAATTCGAATCGTTTAGTTAACCCTGCAGGGAAGCATTGATCACACGACATGTGCCACGAAGGAACCTCATGTCAACCCCCTCCCATCCATACTTACTCGCCGAAGTACCCTCATGGGTCCGAAAACCTAGCACCCTCTCGAGTAGCCCAAGCCCGGCTTGGCCACTCGAGAGCCGGCCTAGGCCTCACCCTCATCATCACGCCCAACCGCATGAGGTCGTAGTCCTTCGAGTAAGCATGCGATAAAACAGGGCTTACCCTACCATAATTAGGCATGTGACCAACCAGTTGGTGCCCAGCCATGGTGCCACATCGGATCGGTCCTTAGCCGACTCAGGCGGGACTACCACATTTGGGTCTCCTTACCCAAATGCCCCAATTCTCCCGCCCGATCTCCAATTATACCTTTTCCACAACATAACCATAACAAACAGTTCCAGAGACTTGAATGTGTAAACCACAAGCAGTGGAACCATCCACTACTTGGCCCGAACCCGACTCCTAGGCATACTAAGCACGACACAATTAATACCCATAATCTAGCTCCAAGGGAGGTGTCTTCAAGTAACAATGAAAAGGGTATATGCAGCAAATAGGATCTAGCCTATCCCACACCTCAACTCCTAATGCAACACTTAACATCCAATAAGCAGTAAATTCACAAAAATAGATTTCACATAAGGTTCAAGATGCATAGGTGCTTGCCTTGTTCTTCTGCTTGCGGACCGACAGCAACTTGCCCCTCGGCAACTCCCTCAACCACGGCGGTATCACCCTCCGCGGTTTCGTTTTCTACACGAATCATATGCAACAATAAGATGCATGCAATGCAATGAAAACAACTAGAATGAAAACCCCCGACGAAACGACGCAACTGAACCAACGAACGTAACCGGATAGACCAGGTGAACCTGGACAGTCCGGGTAATTGGTCCGGAAAGTCCGGATAACCCGGATACTCCGGACTGGGTGTCTGGACACTCCGGATTGCCCAGGACTAGGAAGACGGCGAGCAAGTGGAGGTTTTCCCCAAGTATTACGGCATCGCGAGGACCCGATCTACGACTTATTTACAACTTGCAAGCCAGGAGAAGTCCCGAGCTAGCTCAACCCACCAAGAAACGATGACATTTCACTAACCCAACCAAAACTAACTCCAAGCCAAACAATGGCTTTTGCTACTACCCGATCTCTAACCTAAGCACCCTACATTCCCCAAATCCAACCCCAAAACCAACCCAAGAACCATCACTTCCCAAAACCCTAGGACTCCAAAGTTCTTCCCCAAACTCTCAAACCCAAATCTAAGTCCCAAACCCACCATGGATGGCCTTAGAACCCAAGAAACCCACGAATCAACCCCCAAGAGAAAGACATACCTCCAAAGGAACATGGAGGAAAAACAACGCCGGGTAGAGGAAGGAGAACACCGGCTTGAGATCGAGCTAGGGGACGCCGGGGTGGAGCCACGGAGGTCAACGGCCGGTGGGAGCTCGCCGGAGTGGAGCTAGGGGTGGAGGAGAGGTGTTCCAAGGAGTGGAGTGTAAGAGGATAAAAGGAGGAGTGGTGGAGAGGCTAAGGAAATGAACATGTATAGCCCCACCCCGACAAATCCGGATACTCCGAACGCTAACCCGGAGACTCCGGGTTAGGGCCCTCTGTAGAAAATTCCCGAACACCCCGAACACTCCGGACAATTGGTCCGGACACTCCGGGTTGGGGTGCTCGGCCACTTCAACTCGGATACTCCGGACGCTTTGTCCGGACATTTCGGGTCTAATCCGGACACTTCGGATGTCCCAGAAAATAAAAAACTTGGGGCCTTGACAGGCAAATCCCAAAACCACAGTGCTTACAAGCTATCATACAATGTATGAATATACAAAATGATGAAACCAAATTTCAGGGTTGCATGGTCTAAACTGCAGATTTTACATTTTTTTCCCTTTGATTCTGCAAATAGACCATCTGTTATGGTTGTATATATGGCAAAGATGCTAAATTTCCTCTTGTTCTTGAAAATACTTAACCATCCAGTGTTTATAACAAAGAATTTTCAAAAAAAATAAGTAAGGAAATTTTGGAATACATACCACAGAGTCTCTAATTGTATGCAGCCCCATCAACTCTGCACGACCCGTCAATGGCTACCACCTCCGTCATGAAGAACTCAAGCAAGCGCTCTCGCACATTGGCAATCTCGGTAGGCAAATATGGAGAAGTTGCGAACCCTAGGCGACCCTTGGAAAATTAATGAAGAGTAATTTATACTGCTGTCATCAAATTACAAATCTATGAACACAAGTAGAGACTAGAGCATACCTCAGGATATCGAGAAGGGTTAAGACTAAGTTGTTCTGTAAATGAAAGCATGTGACGCATGACATACTGACCACAAAGCGAAGTAGCAATTGATTGAGTGTGTGCCTAGGAAAAGTTAGTAATTAGTACCAGTGATCTCAGGATCAAAGTGATGTCTATATGACTAGTTGTATCAGTCACCTGGAAGGAAGACCATGTTACGACACCACCATTATCAATGTTGTGATGATTTGTTTTCTGAACATAAGTCATGAAAGCCCTACAAGATATAAGAACACTTTAATGTAATGAATTAATTAATCCAAAAGATTATGATGAGATGAAGTAAATGAGTAGAGCTAGCTAACCTATTAAACATTGGCATGAATACATATTTTTGTTTCATGGTCCTGTTGTGGTTGGCCAAGGAGTCGATTATGTAAACTGTGTTCCACTTTGCAAAAATAGCGAAAAGGACCCAGTGGTAACTGAAATGCAACAGGGGCATGTCAAAATAATATAAAACTATAAAGACTAATTCTAAATGTAGAAACTAACCCTTCTTCAAGAAACAAAGAAATATGCACTCCTTGTCCTGTTGAGCAAGTAATGCTTGGACAACATATGATTCAACAACACTAGGCTCCACAATGATCCTCGTGTGGATCACCATCTCCGGTCTAAAAGCCAACCAGGGATCTATACTTATCTTGCTTCCTCATATAGCTATAAAAATAGTTAGTTTGACAAACAATAATAATATTAGAAGTACTTTAGAGATGTTTCACTCACAGGATCCAACTTCGGTGCAAGGATATGGCAATTGCTTGATCATTGTACGGATGAAAGACATCAATAATTCAATAGAATAAACTCCAGAATTGGTATGGAAGTCGTACTCTCTATACGATACCATGAAGTGTGTGGCCTTCTCCCTTCGAGATGTCCTAGTCATTGACATGGCCATGTACCACTTGTGAAAACTCTGGCTATAAGTACCCATTTTCTTGAGCTCGCTAGGACATTGTAAAGGCTGTCCTAGCACAAACTCCCTATAAGTCGGCATATGGGATGGTGATTGCATACGTGGTGGGGTCCAAAGCGGATCAATATCATCATCTGTAGATTGCCCCTTTGTAGATGCAAACTTCTCCTTATTCGCCTTCTTGTTTTTCTTATCCTTATGTTTTTTCTTCCTCTTATTGTTTTTCTCAATTTGTGTGCTCGGGTGGCTGTCATTCTCAATTTGTTTGCTTGTCTGGCTAGCCATAACGGATGGAGAAACTTCAGGTGTTTGTTGATAGGGTGTAAGCACCTTTGGCTCCTATGGAAAGATTCAACACAAAATGGAGCCACCATTATGAAACTGTAAAATAGTAACAGAGAGATTGAATAATTTACTGTTTGCAAAACATACCTCGCCGAGATCTATACCTGACTTGGGCCACAACACAAACGAATTCCTCACAGAGCCAAGAGTAAATTTATCATCATCCTTAATTGGTATTGGGAGAGGGTACTCCATAAAGTTTTCAAAAATAAAGTCAACCTGCACCCTTGTGTAATCTTCTTGTCGCTCAACCCCATGGACTGTTTGCACGTCCTTAGGAGGGAAAGCCTGTCCTCTAGCTATCAAGAATAGCTTGTGGTGCCTACATGCACCACAAGCATGCATCTAGTCACCTCCTACAACATCAAAACATGTTAGCAACTGAAGAAAAAACAAACTAAAGCAAAAACATGTTAAATAGCTGCAGGAAAATAAATCCATCCTACTCTCATTATAAGTGATTTGAAGAAGAACAAGGAGTTATGTCAATATGTGACATCAAGAACATTGACAGCAAGAACATTCCTTTCACTAGCTCCTTAATTGAATCTTTAAACATGTCAAATAGCTTATGGAAAAAAATACGTCCTACTATAATTATTATTGATTTGAAGAAGAATAAGGAGTTATGTCGATATGTGACAGCAAGAACATTGACAACAAGAACATTACTTTCACTAGGTCCAATAATGAATCTATAAACATGTCAAATAGCTGCAGGAAAATAAATACACCCTACTCTAATTTTTACTGATTTGCAGAAGAACAAGGAGTTTTGTCAATATGTGACAGCAAGAACATTCCTTTCACTAGCTCCAATATTGAATCTTAAACTGAAAGTATATATTTTGTGAACAGATGTAAGCATACCAAATTGCTGAATTTATATTTACTAAATTTAGAACATATGCATAGCAATGATTTGTACAGCAATGATATGTACATCCTCATGATGAACGTATGCATAGCAAGGATATGTATTACGAATTTACTTGTATTGAGTTAACAGGGTACTGTGGTGGCGTAGAGTTCAAATGAACTTTTGATGATGAGGAACTACAACCACCATCCAATTGACTACGCAATTCTTCCAATTGCTTCATCACTTATGAGTACTTGTCATTTTGCTCTTTTGCCTCAGCCTCATACTTGGCCTTTTGCTCCTTTGCCTCTTCCTCTAGCCTCCGTATAGCATCTTTTGTAGAACGCCGCTTCTTCTTGGTGGGGACTCCGTCTTGTGAAAGACCCATCCCTAAACCTATGTAACCGCTCACACCAGTTGCCCTCCCCGGGTGATTATTCCCTAATGCTGTTGCAAGAATGTCCATATTCTTAGTCGATGTGTAGGTACCCGCTGCATTCTGTGAATCTAGATCCACCTATAATTAACAGGGAACATGTGTCAAAGTTTTGCATCGATATCAAAAATGGATAGGTTAATAAGTAGAAAGAGTCTATACAATTTTTTTAATAATAGGGTGTGTCTTAGTTATTGATGCATCTCCAGTGGGATTCCTCGCCCTAGCCCAAAACTTGTGATGACCATCTTGCATGTCTTGGAATGGTATTGGTTTGCCCTCACTAAGTGCCAAAGCGTCCTCCTTCGCCCACCGAACCTTCTGAACAGTATAGCTTCTTCTTCCTAATTTTTGACGAAACTTATTCATGGTTTGGTTTTTCTTCGCCTTCTCACCCATTTCAAGATACTCCTTGCTAGTGACCCACTGGACAAAGTCCATCCAATGATTTTTATTCAACAGAGGGTAGTCTTCAAAGGGCTCCTTATTTTTCTTGACATAATTTGCATTCAGCCTCCACTTGAAATCCCTCCAAGCATGGCCTGCGTTAAGATTGAGACAAATTACATAAGTCGGATTGGACACTGTGAGAGCTACAAGAAGGAAGAATTATTTCTTACCCATAGATTTCAGGGTGACCCTCTTAACATTATTTAATAAATTCACATCCTTAGGCATGACAAACTTGGCCATCACATTCTCCCACAGTTTTGTTTTCAGCTCTATAGGTACTTTTCTCCAATCCTTAATTTTAATATCCACAAATGTGCGTGCTAGATGACCACAAAAGCTTGAAAACTCATTGACATGTTTTAGAGGCGATTCAGGTATGCCATTCTTATCAAACTCGAGCTTTCGAGGGCCTCCTTTGATTAATTTTTTGCATGTACTCGAGCCTTGTTTCTTTCGTGTTGGGGCTGTGCTGGATGTAGGTGAAGAAGACTCCTCCGCTATGTCCCCTGACTCCAAGTCTTCGGAAGAGGAGCTGGATGATGACTCATTACTTGAACCTGAGCTCGATGAAGAACATGAGCTCGATCCATCCATATTATCATAATCGTTCGACATCTGCAAGTTTAATATAAGAAAAAGTTAATTGTGGGTGATCAAGGGAACATAAACAGGAACAAACTATTAAGAATAAAAAAATGTGTAACTACTACTCATTGCAGGCCGTAAAATCATTCGAAGTATCAAGTAATTACCTTGAGACTTGAAATGATTTGAGTCTGTGCTATGTTGTATATGTGACTGCCATCCCACCTTTTGCTGATATAGTCTTGTTTTATACATCCTTACCAATTCCTTCCTCATAAGTATATACACATTTACATATATGGCATACCATTGGAAATAGAAAGAAAGATACCTATTCATATTGAAAGACACAACAATCTGATATACACTGCACAAGCTAGTAACCACATTATTCTGTGTAAAAGCCCCCTGAATGTATAAATTCCAATTGAACTGGTTCAACACACTTAATAAGTCCGAAATAATGTTCCACTGATCAACTAATAACATTGCATTATGATTTGACCACGTCTAACAACCCGCATCAGCACAAAACGAAAAATGTGAACCTCTCAGAAAGAAATACAATTTTTTCTATTGCAACCATATGCTAATTTTAATGAGGAAGTACTAGCAAAAATTAACAGCAAAAGCTAAGTTCCACACAGAAGCAAAAGCTAATACGGGAGAGAATCTAACTCATATGAACATTTGCCTCCACAGATGAATCTTAAAATGCAAATCATCAAACGGTCTCCCAAAAACTCTAATTTTTCATAGAACTACTAACAAATCCCCCACTGAAATTTAAAAGGAAGCCCAAATCAACAAGAATACATCTCAAAGAATTAGACCCGTGGGCACACTCGAATCTATCAAACTAAAATAGGTTATGCGGTCAAAACTGAGCAAACCATATAGATTAGGTATTGTATGACCTACCTCACACCCTAGATTGGCCGATGGAGAATGATCTCAGAATAGGGGGCAGCGCGTCCACGGCGAACCGAACTGAAGAGCGATGCAGGGAGATCAACCAGCTGCGTCCCGGTCGATGGCGTGAGCTCGTGTTTCGTTATAATGCCCAGACGGAGGAGAGCCGATGGCAATGGCGGGTTGCCGTCGACGGGAAGGGTGCGGCCGGGGCGATTCGAGGGTTCAGGGAGGCGGAAGTCACGAGATCGATTTGGGGGCGACGTGTGGGTAGTGGAGACTAGTGGAGGGTTAGTAGGGTTTAGGTTTTTTGGGTTTTGATACCGTGGGAATTAATTTCGGCGTGCGGGAAATATAATTGGCGGGAGGGATTTTTTTTAGGCTGTTTATTGAATAAAACAATATATAACATTAATTACTTATGTGCAAATAATCATTTTCTTCGGGTAGGACCGCGTCTCCTGATGGAGGCATGTCACCAAAAAGATTGTAATCCTCTTCATCTATAACATGTTCAACACCAACGATCCTTCTTTTTCCTTGAAGGATGACTCGATGATGCTTATTGGCAGGATCATCAATGTAGAAAACATGATTTGCATGCTTCGCAAGGACAAACGGATCATCCTTGTATGCAACTCTTCTGAAATCTATAGTTGTGACACCAAATTTTGGATTTGTAATGGAATATGTTGGGTTGAACCACTTACAAAGGAAAACAGTTTGTTTGAAAAGTGTATAGTCCAACTCCCAAATTTCTTCGACCTGTCCATAGTACACATCCTTCCTTGATGCTGACGATTGTCTATTGCGCTCGAATACCTCGGTTGTTGCCTCATTGCTCACTCCACTATTCTGCACAATGCTCTTATCATCTTGCTGCTTTGTGTAGAAAGTATACCCATTTATATCATAACTTTGCCATGTTGCTACAACACGCAATGGACCATATGCCAACCGTCTCACAGTGTCACTTTTCGGGGCCTTCTTTTCGCATCGCTTTTGAAACCAAACACAAAATTCCATATTATGCAAAATGATGATATCTTCCTCGACCATACCAGGGTTTTTCTTCCGCAAATGTTTCTTATGTTTTTCTATGAACCATGAGACATCTTTCGCTGCTCGTAGAACTGTAAAATGAGCTAGATGAAGCAAATTTGGATCTGGAGTCTTCGAGCTCAAACCAAGACCCCCTTCCCCTTTCAATCTCCCCTCATGGTGTGATTGCGGAAGGCCAATGGGTGCAACTTCATCCATATAATCCACACAAAACTCCACGACCTCCTCAGTTACATAACCTTCAGCAATGCTCCCTTCAGGCTTCAACATATTCCTGACAAAACGTTTCAATATGCCCATGTACCTTTCTATAGGATACATGTACCGCAAAAAAACAGGTCCACATATCTTTACCTCCTCTACAAGATGAATTGTCAAATGTACCATAATATCAAAGAAGGAAAGAGGAAAGTACATCTCAAGTTGACACAATGTCAAAACCAATTCTCTCTGTAGTTTATCAAGAGCATCTATATCAAGTACCTTGGAATTTATTTCATGAAAGAAATAGCATAACCTGATGATAGTCTCTCTGACTTTAAGGTCCTTGAGCACCCCACAGAGGACGACAGGAAGGACCTGTGTTATTAGAATGTGGCAATCATGAGATTTCATACCCATCAATTTTAGATCTTCCTTTGACACAAGCCTTTTAATATTTGCTGAATAACCAGACGGGACTTTCACATCATGCAACCAATCACAAAGCTTAGTTTTCTCTTCTTTTGTCAGATTATAACACGCATCAGGGATGTAGTCACTCTCTTTGCCATCCTTTTCGATTCTATTTACTATGTGCAGGGATTTTTTGATGTTAAGATCCTGAAGATCACGACGTGCGTTAACTCCCTTATTCTTGCCTTGTAGGTTGAACAATGTACTGATCAAAGAATCACATACATTCCTCTCTATATGCATCGGATCAATGCAATGTCGAACAGTTAAGTCACACCAATAAGGTAATTCCCAAAATATGGATTTCTTCTTCCAATTGCCTAGCATTTTGGTTGCATCCTTACTTTTCCCAAATACAACATCAATATCCTTCACACTCTCGTATACAGAATGAACGGATCTACGATCAGGGGCTTTTCGATGCTCAGTAAACCCATCAAATGCGTCTGCATTCCGTCGGTAAGGGTGACCTCTACGTAAGTACCTGCGGTGCCCCATGTAGACCATCTTCTTACTGTTTTTCAAATAACGACTTGCAGTATCATCTTCACAAATAGGACAAGCTTTGTATCCTTTATTGCGATACCCTGAAAGGTTACCAAGGGCCAGAAAGTCATTTATGGTACAAAAAACCATGGCCCTCATATTGAAATTCTCTTTCGTGTATCCATCCTGCACTTCCACTCCAGGTTCCCATAATTTAATCAAATCCTCTACTAGTGGCTCGGATAGACGTCAATATCATTGCCTGGTTGTTTTGGGCCTGGGATCAGCGAGGACATCATCAGGTATTTTTGCTTCATACACAACCATGGGGAAGGTTATAGATGCACAACAAAGCGGCCATGTGCTATGCTGAGTTGTCATGTTGCCAAACGGGTTCATACCATCGATGCGAGGCCAAACCCGATATTTCTTAATTCTTTACCAAACATGTGATGCTTACAATCGATTTCTCTCCATTGTGAACCATCTGCAGGTGCCTTAACTTCCCATCCTTCTTACGTTCCTCTACGTGCGGCGCAAAAGTTTTGCATCCTTAGGATTTGCAAACATTCTCTTTAAACGGGTATCACAGGAAAATACCAAAAAACCTTTACTGGAGTCCGTTTCTTGCCTCCACTTACATCTTTATCAAGGTGATCGCCATCCCTTGCCCTATATCGTGATGTGCGACATGTTGGACAGGACTTATAGTCCTCGTACTTTCCCCAATAGATGATGCAATCATTCCTGCAAGCATGTATCTTCTTATATTCCAACCCAAGAGGACACAAAACCTTCTTCGCTTCAGCTGTGCTTCTGGGCATCACGTTCCCTTCTGGAAGTATGTCTGCTAAAAGATTCAACAATCTTTGTGAAACTCTTATCGGTCCACCCGCTACTCGCTTTCAGACGTAGAAGTTCAATGACCACAGCCAACTTATTATTTCCTGGCTTGCAACCTGGATACAATGGCTTCTCTCGGTCGTCCACTAGTATTTCTCGCAACCTCATTGCTTGAGACTCATTCATTTCACCAACGCTAATATCATGTACCATATCATCTAGATGATCAGTCGTTGCATCAGGCATATCCTCATCATAATAACAATCGTTGCTCCCATTCATATGCTCATTAGTCTCAATATTATCATCAAACCCTTCGGCAGAAAACTCACCGTGCTTTATCCAACATGTATACCCGGGTGTGAATCCACGCATTATTAAATGCCCGAGAATGACACGTGAGTCAACAATTGGATAACTATTCAAGCAATCAATGCAAGGACATAAGATAGCCGTCATCATATTGTGGGATCGTTGCTTTTCAGCTATTTTAATGAATTCTTGGACATGCTGTATATATTCCATATCAGAGCGATTCAGTCTATACATCCAATGATCTCGGATCATTTCTGTCTCTGAAATGCATATTGAAAAAATAAATATTAGCATTTCAGCAACATACGTAATCTACAATATAGTTAACAAAAAAATACACACTATGGAAAAAATTTCTATTGTCACCATAAATATTATAATAAAATACAACTATGCACATCCTAAAATATTTGTCCCTCTACGGTTTCCCTCCGCAATTTCCCTCTAGTTATTGGTACCGGGTCGCTCCCTCCACCCTAAACAATAATCCCCAATTTCCATTCAACGCTGTTGCGTCTCTTCTCCTTCCCCGGCCTTCCCCTCTCCAATCTCGCACAAACCCTGGCGACACGACGAGCGCTGGCTCGACCTGCCCATGGCGTGACCTCTGCCTCCTCGAACCACCATTCGTCCACCCCTTTGCCATCCTAGGCTGAGAGCCCGGCGCGGCCGACGGCGCCGAACCCCTACTACAACTTCACGATCGACTCCGTACCCTCATCCCCGCCCTCGCTGCAACGCCACCCTTCTCCCCCTCCTTGCAGCGCCGCCCTCCTCATCACTCCTCTCCTGTAGCGACGCTCTCCTCCTCACTCCTCTCCTGTAGCACGCCCTCCCCCTCACTCGTAACCCGATTCCTCTGCTTGGTCGCCAAGCAACTTGGCTCAATGGATATCAGGTAAATGCTTATGAACCTTGTGTGGGAGGTTGTTTGGATCTTAGGTAAATGCTTATGAAATCTGCTATAAATCTAGACGAGTTTGTTTGGAGAAGTTTTTTCCCTGATTTTTTTAATAGTTTTGTGTGGGATGTGAGAACTGTGGGGCATATCATAGTTTTTTCCCTTAGGGGTGCTTGGATTTGGATTATTTCATTGCAATGTTTTAGGATCTAGTTTAAATTCGAATAGAAACCCATAACTCCTAAGGAATTACCACTCATCCAAAAAGGGCCTTGCTGGTTTTATGTGGGATATGGGAGGGGGAGGTAGATATAATTAACGACAATTCCTTTTTGTAGATATGGCTACATTTGTTCAATGGTAGGCTTAAGATATAGAGTTGGGCATGGTTGTGTGAAATATGAATCGCCCTACCCTACATAATGTGAAATTTGAAATCCTCATTTTCAAGAGAATTATTTGATCATTCTACATGCTCTTTCACGCAAATAATTTCAGAAAGTTGGTCTTATAATCCATTTGTTCTCATTGTCTATTTGGAAAGCTTTTTAAATCCCAAATGCTATCGCATATTTCTGTTATCCTTGGTGCTATAATGCTTGTAATTTTCCCTTGATATAACATCTTATCAAACAATCACTCTATTTATTTGAAAAACTTAGGAACTGTCTATACATACAAAACACTTGTTTATTTTTGGAACATATAGTGATGTTCAGGTCCAGCAATTGGTAAGAAACATGTTGGTCTTTCTGTTGACATATGTCTCCGGTGTTCTGATATTAGTTCAAGACAACTAAATGGGTGAGATGCATATGTAATATGTCATTTAAAGAAAAGTTCCAAGGTCTGCTCATAGATGGAAGTGGACTAAAAATTAGTGCAATCCTATTTATGCAGAAGTTGTACTACCATTGATATAACACTTGTCCATTACATTAATGCTAGTTACAGTTTTGTCAAAATTGCAATGCCCTTACTACTCATTTAATTTGTGCACTTTAAATTTGAAATGTCAATTTCATAATTCTTTTAATTCTCCATATAAAGAAAACTTAATCAAGCATGTTTCTCTGTTCTTTTATGGAGGAGAGGTGGCAAATGAATATCACAATCTATAACAATACGCATAAGTGTATCTGTGTGGTAGCATCAGCACTATTTTTTTAGTAGTATCTGTTTACAAAATAAAACAATATATTACATTACTAATTATCTCTGGTAGGCTTAAGGCATAGAGTTGAGCATGGTAGTTTGAAATATGAAATGCTCTACCCTACATAATGTGAAATTTCACTGCAACCATGTACAATATCATGAGCTGGAGTTTCATCTATTAGAAGTTGTTATTTTGAGTTGGAAATCTTGATTTTTTGACATATGTAGATATGGGTTATTTATATATCCTTTAATGTCTTATTTTTTGTCCAACTTAGTTGAGAAGAGTAACTGCAGTATGGGATCCAAGCTGTGATTCCATGTTCTTATACTAAAGAGAGCAAACTTAAGGAGACGACTAAGCTAAACGCACAACCGGATGGTCTAGATAAATGCCAAGTAGAGACAGTACAATTCTTCCAAATTATATTGAGATTGTTGATTTCAGGTCAGTGCCGTTAATTTGGTTTTTTGTAGATTGTATGTGTGCAGATTCAATTAACATGGGACCTTTGTTGCAGGTTCTAATGAAAAGAGAGAGTTATGGATCATGTTCAATCATGCTTAGATTTCCAGGAATAGACAAGAGATTAGCCATTTTGTTTTATCACTATTTTGCTCCAAATATTTTTGTAAAAAGCATATATCTCACTGTCATATATCTAGGTGTGGGATGTAATTTCCTGTTGAATTTGTTGCCATTGCCACCATAGCCACCTTGTTGGACTTGTATCGCAGCTTGACTTGTTCGGATTCTGTTGAAATTAAATCTGTGATTGTTTTCTTCTCAAACTTAGTATTAAATTTCAGATGATTTCGGGTCAAACGATTTGCAAACTAAAGGTTATTGCTCATATTGGTCATTAATTCTTATTTATTAAACATGCTACAACAATCATATATCCCATGCATCTTGTATCTAATGAACTAATCCATTAATTGCATAAGACACCAGCAAAAGATAAGCAAGCAACAAATTAGCTAGAATATTACCTCTTGTAACCGGTGATCCTCTTCTTTCCATCTTACAGAAATTAGAACAAAGGCCCTGATGAATGTGCAACTAACACTAAATTGTATATAGCCACTGCTGTCACGAACACAGCGAACAGAGCACGAACACAGCGAACAGAACAAACCACGCTAGAACGATATCATGAGGACATATAAACGACGCTTCTTTAATATATGCGACGTTTCTTTACGAACACGGACTCCTATCTAGTCCCTAATCCGTCTCGGATACGAAGTAGTAAATCGAGTCGGATTCAACAACTAACTGTCGCATATCACACCAGACGGTTGCAACCAACACTGCGTCTTATAAAACCTACATATAAAAGACACTTATTAGTAGAAAACCGTCTAAAATCATATGCGACGGTTATAACAATAGAACCATATCAAATTCAACCATCATATAAGACCGTTAAAATTGAACCGCCACCTATCTGTCCTTCGGCCACCATTGAAGACGCTTTTAATTTAATCAGGTTGAAAGCGCCTCCAAATGTGCGTCTTATATTACTCATTCTGTACTAGTGTAGTCCCGGTACTCACCAACGACCATAGCTGCCTCAGGAACCTGTATCACAAGGAACAAACCATTTTGCACATACCACAATGCACATACCTTTTTCTTCCTGCATGTTAGTCCGCAATTATCATTAATTCAAACATGCAATACCGAGTCAAATCAAACTCAAACCTGAGCACACCTTGCTCAAATAAAGTCAAATACTCATCACAAATATGGATGGACCTCCACATGGTCCTTCAGCATAAAATCCAAACTTTTGTTGATAATTAAGATAATTGGTAGACGAGAGTGTTCGCTTCAAATATTTTCAAAAAATATGTTATATAACGTAAGTCGTTGATTTTATAAAAATCGGTACAGGTGTCTGATTCACGAAAAGAATTTTCGCGGAAAATCTACATATCGAAAAATAAAAAAACCAACTTCGTTAGGTTCTAAATAGTTCCTAATATTTCATAGGAATTTTTCAGATTTTTAGAACCTCTCTTTTTTTTTCTCAACACGTTCTGATAACGTATATGCGTATATACCTATATGGTTTATATGCATGACGCCTTGTGAACTTAATGGGTACGTGGACAGTTGTTTTTCTCCTGACATTTCTTCCATCTTCCAGCCATTTCCCTCCTCTAATTAAGCAACGCATGAAGCCGTTATTCCCTTCATCAACGTCATTACATTTCCTTAATTTCTAGCCGTTTCCATGCATTAAACTATGCTGCCAATTGCCAGGACTCGAACCCCATACCTCTACCATGCTAACAGGGCGCTCTACCATCTGAGCAAACCTTCCACGAACTCATGCACAAGTGTTGGTAGCCGTTTCCACCATGAATCACTCCATGCACGCTAGAAAATTTCTCTTTTTCCATTATAGCGTGCCGTTTCCTTCCAGTCTCGGCACATGCATGTAGTTATTCCATCCGTTTCTCATCACCTACTATTTCCATGGGTTTTCATCCATACGTTACTAGCAATCTACTAGTTAATTCTTCCATTTTTTCCAAACATTACTAGCCAGAGCTCTCCTCACGTCACTCATTTCCATTGGTCTCCTCACGTTACTCACTTCCACTGTTTTCTTCACGTCACTTTTGCACCACCCAAAGCTGAAAGTCTCTTCTCTGTTACATCCACGCCAAGCTCCCTGCCATCCCTTGACATCGCCGCCGCCGCCTGTTACGTCGCTGTCGCTGCCGTCTCACCGCCGCCATCGTCGTCGCCATCGTTGTCGACGTCGTCTACGTCGTCGCCGCCGCTACCGTCTCATCGCCGTCACCGTAGCCGCTGCCGCCGCCGCTGTCGACGCCGCCGTCTACATTGTAGCCGCCGCCGACCGGTACTCCTTTTATTTTCTCTCTTGCGCGCGCTCTGTCTAGCTCGATCGGTTAACCTCGTCACATGTATTTATGCATGTTTAGATATACATGTTAGTACGAATGACTCCCTACGCATGTATTAGGCCAAATCATGAATATATATATATATATATATATGTTAGTCTTTATATGTATATTTATATTTTAAGATGTGCGCGTATGTTAGAATGTGTACGTAATTATAATAGTCGTAGTTAGTGTACATACGTATATAAATACTCTCTAGGCGCATGCATATTTCTATATTAGTCATAGCATGTATACATATATATATACACACTGTGTTGTACTTATATATGTATACCTGCGGTTATATTTGGTTGATATACATGTGTATATATTCGACCGATTCGCTAGTATAACCTTCCATATGTAGGTATACGTGTATTAGTCGGATGATCCGCGTGTATAAAATTTGGAAGCATATAAGTATGCTGCGTGAATACCTAGCCAAAGAAAAAAGGCAAGAAGTATATGCATATACACCCTCAACGGTGCCATGCATTAGCTTACCTTGTACATGATTTTGAACGAAAATTGTGAATTTTGTCTTTTTCACTACAAATTCATTTTAAGTCCGAATCACTTGCAACAAATTTAGTTATTTAGTACAAATTAATACCTTCTTACGGTAATTTTTATGAAATTTTATAAATAAATTTATACTATTAAATTATTCGCGGAAAGTCTAAATTTGTGAATTTTGTAGCTCTTAAACTATACGTCCAAAAATTCCAAAATAAATTTTATAAATCTTATAAAATGCTAAAATAATTGTCTAGAAATTTGCATGGGGATTATGAATTAGTTTGATTTGCGGCATTTCTCTGAATGTGTGTTTGTACGTTGTTTTGCGTGTTTATCTGGTTCTTTATCTGTTACGCGTAGACGTCGAGCTGTGTGAGGACACGGATTTCGAGGATCAAGCTCTAGCCCAAGACTCGCTGCTTTACGAAGGCAAGTTGTGCTTTGACCATGTTGCTGCTAAATTTTGAAATGTATTTGTATTTAAATTATGCATGCTATGTTGATTAAAATGGATTTAATTTAATTTGGGTAAAATAGTTAATAAACCTAATTGTTAATTCCACCCTTGAAGATTAATATTGGTATGCCAAGTATTACATTGTCACCTTAAGATGGTTTATTTGGTTGGATGCGAGTAATATGCCAACATGGGAGGCTAGACCGTGAATAGTTGCTTAGCCATGCTTACGCGAAATGTGTTTCAAATGGCAAAATAATATTGACTAATGATATACGGAATGAATTTTGGAATCAGTGTAATCTTGCCACGTGATGATGTGAAGTGTAGGTACCTTTGTGGTTCTATGTCGGGACCCGAATTTGCAAATCCGGACCCTCTGTGTTTTCAGCACTAGTCCAGGAACGCGCTAGTGCACACAGTCTCAACATTGGTAAATATCACAATCATACTCAACGAAATAATAAAGTACTTTAATTAGATAATCAAACTGGTTGCCTGACCTTAAGGTCAAGTTACAAATATATGCCTCGCAGGGCGAAACTTATTAAAAGAGAAATAGTAGCAGCGGAAAAAGTAAGATAACATCGTGGCGCCATCCAGTATACCACAGGCAACTGACTGGGCTCGCTCCCTAGTTAGACGGTTCCTCTTGGAGCTCCTCCTCCAATTAGTCTGAGCAGGATGCAACTTGGGAACTTGAGGACCAGATGCGGAAGAAGTATCCTACACTCTTTGAGGATGCTGAAGGTAAAGTGTTGATTACCAGTTTGCCTTTTTTTTAAGGTTCCGTAGCAAAGAGGAGTAGATTCGGGGACGAATCCTTTTAAGGAGGGGAGAATGTGATGCCTTAGAGCGTCAGAGCGATTCTAGGGTTCCTTTTTCCTGGTTTTGTTTCGGGAGGAATGAGGGAAATTGTTGGGGAATTAAATAATTGAAGTTTATGCGGCGTATTAATATTAAATTTGGAGTATTCGGGCTAGAAACAGTGGGCCTGGGCCGGGAATTCTTTTCCCACCTCCCCCTTCCCACGCCCTAAGTGGGCCGGCCCACCTCCCCCTAAAGGGGTGGCGCCTCCCCATGTGGCCGGCCACCCCACCCCAAACCCTAGGGCGCCTCCCCCTCTCCCCCTAGCAGCCGCCCCACTCCACCTCTTCCTCCCCTTGCGTGGTGGCTCAAGATCCACCGCGAAACGCGAAGGAGAAAACGAGAAGAGGATCCGTGGAGGCGAGGAGGACGAACAGATTTCCGCTCCGGGGATCGTCGCGTGTTCTTCGTGGGTTCGCAAGGGGGAACTCAAGGTAAAATTCCCAATCTTTTACCCCTATTCTAACTAGGGATTAGGAGTGTATTAGATCTGGTGGTGAGTGGTTTGGATGGATCTTGTTGGGGGAGAAGGGTAGATGTTCACGTGGTGCTGTTTTTGGAAGGGGAGATTGTGCAGCGCGGATTGTTTCACGTTTTACGTGACCTAGACGATTTTTCTTGACAAAACCTATAACTAGAGAGTTCTAGATAACGTCGACATCTAGCTTCTGTAATTGTTTCAGAATTTTTGGGACGACGGTCTGAGAGTTACAGCTGTTGGAAGTTGACGAACAGAATCTGGAAACAGATTTCGTCTACTGTGTTGGACGTCTGTTTAGGCATAATTAACTATGGAATTGAAATTTATGATCTTCATAAAAGTTGTAGATCCCGTCAATATCTAGCTCCTGTAATTTTTTTATATTTTTATGATCTGTATAAAAAAAGATACGAAATTATGAAGAGAGGGTGCTGCTGTTTGATCCGGACAGATCGGGGTTTCGGTGTTTTAAAAGGGGAACAGGTTGTAGGAAACGCGTGTTTGAATTGTGTGATCAATTGTGATGTTATTATATACTGAAAGAATGCTTGTTCAGGTGGTGCCCCTTCTGGACGCAACTAGGTTCGTCATCCACGTTGGTAAAGGCAAGTGGAAGTAGCGGTCTTACTAAACTATAACTCGCTATTTGTTTCGTCTTCAATATAAACCTTAATTGCAGCACACCTACATGGTTTAACTACTTGTTTATGAGATTGCAATATCCTATCCTACATTGTGATGTGGTTGTTTGGCTTTTGAATCATGAGTAAGAATGAAGAAAGATGTTGTCTGCAAGATGAATTGTTGAGATATTCTATCTCAATGATGTTCGCATTTTATCCATGTTATTTGATGGTATGCAAGCATGTTAATTCAGAGTGGGAAGTTATGAATGTATTTATGCATGAAGCATTAACTGCATAATCATGCATTGGAAGTTTGTCGACGCCAGCGTGCGCGACCGTACTGGTACAACACCGTGTGTTCCTGAGAAAGGGCACGGTGAGGAGGATCATGGCATAAGCATGTGCACAATCATATGCATTCTACTGAGGTTGTGTGGACTCTGTAATGTGGTATTGGACATGAGGAATTTGGTATGCTAGTTTTACTGTGGCTGTGTTATTTGTTAGAAGTTGTTCCGCTTGCTGAGATTACCCAATCTCACCCCTTGTTATTTTGTTGTTTTCAGGTAGTTCTCGTGAGTCGTAAGCTTGAAGGGTGGGCTTAGTAGCACAATCAACCCTCCGGGGTCATCACGAATCACATGGACTAGTGCATTTAATAATTCATTAGCTTGCTGAAATTTTATTAATCATAGACCTGTTGATGTCCTCTTTGGAGCTGTTTTACGTTTATGTTTGTTTTCTGGTTGATTTAGACTTGTTATCTCTAGTATTGATGCTTTTATGTTATTCCTGTTTGTAATGTTTATTATGAATCTTGTTGTCGCTTCCGTTTTGTCCTAATTTTAGGGGAGATGCTGTCGAAATTTTCTTGTACGACAGTTTAGATTTGTAGGGTGTTACAGTTGGTATCAGAGCCAGGTTCAGGTCCGTGGTGTATGAACTTAGTGAAATACCATAGGTTCAACTAAAATGTGATTTGGGATAACTTAGAAACATGGCTTAGGTTATACTTAAAAAAAATTTGCCGTAGGATAGCAACATTAAAATTTGTGGTAGTGGAATAACTAATTTAAAATTTGACACACATGGATGCACAGTAGGAAAGGGTATGGGTATCGTTGCCTCATGCTTAAAGGTTGAATTTCAGCTTTGTTGTTGAATGCTACGTTTGATAATGTATGTTACTATGATTTTGAGATGATTGATTGAGTTGTTCTTGTTATCGTGATAAGGGAGGTTGTGGTGCCGAAGGGTTTCGGTCACCTTTTGTTTGTAGTGAGGCTGTGGTTTGTGGTGTGGCGGGTAGAGTCACCACCGAAGAACTATTAAACCCTGTAGGGAAAGAGTACTTATCCGTGTGCTCGTAGATCGGGTAGTGACTGGAGTCAAATAGAAGAGGTTGGTGATGGATTCCTTCGGATGTTCTTTACCGTGTTGACGGTCGGTTTTGGTTGGTTTTCTGGGTATGTGGTTGGTTCGAAACCGAGGAAAATGCTTAGTTTTGAGCACTCGCTGATTGTCCTTTTGGCGGTTTGTGGTTTTGTCTCCTTTGAGTGAAGACACAGAAGAAGAGTTCTACGTTGCGCGTCTTTTGGTCACAATTTTGCTTTGGCACCTGATTTATTGTTATGGACTGTCGTTGGGAGGAAATTTCTGTGGTTGTTGTTTCCCCGATTTTTTTTTTAAAAAAGAAGGGGGTTGGAGTTTCTCCTGTTGCAGATCAAGCTGGATGGAGCTAAGTTTGAATCTTTATCGGAAAAAAAATTTGGTTGGACATTTGGTCTTCCCTTATGCATCCGTCTTCCTTTGTGGAAAGTGTAGGTTTTGGATTTCTTGAAGAGTTTTGGCTACTAGGATTGAACATTTGAGGGTCGAACTCTCTTGCATTTATGTTTGGATTTTGATTTTCTTCCTTGCCTGAAAAGAAGAAATTTTTATCGGTGTTTGTTCTTGATCTAGAACTGTGTTTGTTTTTTTTAATGTTTGGGATTGCCTCCTGTTTGTCAAGGGTAGGTGACCCATGACGGTGTTTAGAAATTTTATGTCTGTGTTACGCAAAGATGTAACAATGTGGTTTATGGAATGATGTACTTCTAAGTTAATTTGTGAGTTGAATCAATTAAGATGTAATTGTTATCTTTAGCTTGAGATTAAATAAACTTCTAGTATTGTAGATTGCTCTATAGCGATAATGATTGAATGTGTTAATGTGCATGCTTAGGATTTATTGCATTATTTTAATGTGCCCTTGACCATGGACAATGTTTAAAGCTTTAAATCTTGATGCGTAGTTAGAACATTAAGATGATGTAAACTCTGTGAAGGTAATAGAAAATTGGTGGGTTATTTAGAGACATTTTAATATAAGGTCGGTAGAACAATTTAATTGTAATGGTGGACTACCGATATTGTTAAAGAAACCATCTTTGGTTGTTTAAAGATGTTCTAATTTAACGTGTTAGTAGAGAAATTTAATCGTGTTGGCTAGTGACTTTAACTTGGAAATTGATTAGAGTTGATATTTATGACGTTGCAAACTATTAGTAGATTCGGAAGTATGCAGTTGTGTTCCAATAATGCTAGTATCGATATCAATTGGGAAGACATAAGTTTTTGCCATTGCCGTAAGAGCTTTGTGATGATTTAACCTATTCAGTTCACTTTAAAAAAAAGCTGGAGTATGTCTTGGAGTGGCAATTTTGCTATAACCCGTGTATAGGGTAGCTAAAAAAAATTTAATTTAATTTAACGTTGTTGTTTTAAGAGCTTTTGATGGCTTAAATTATTCAATCTATTTTACATAGTTGGAGTATGTTGTGTAGTGACAGTTTGTCATAGCCTATGGATAGGGTAACTAAAAGCAATGTTGTTGTTTTACAATTATGCCAATTATTGATATTGATGACTTAGTAGTGGTGGTAACTGTTTAGATTAATTGTTGAAAACCTTTGTTAAAATGGGGGAAATTGTAACATGTTGTGATGGAGTGAACCATGGATAGTTAGCATGACGCGTGATTTTGTCCTTAATAAATGTATGTTTTAAAGTTCTATTTACGATTCGTGCCTTGTTGAGATAATATTTACTTGTTGAGTCATCTTTTAGGTGTATAAATTTCCATTATCGAGATGTTGACGCGTATGTGGTATGGAATTTATAGGTTCATCATGCTGAAAGACTTGTTGAAGCACTGCCTTTCAAATTTAGAATATGATGTTATAGGTTAAATTTTGCTCCGTGGGGATCTTGATGAGGTAGTGTTGGTTGGATGTGTTTTTGATAAGCACTGTGAACTTTATTTATAATTGTGGAAAAGGTAATAAGAGTAAGAATTTGTTGTGTAGTTGTTGTTAAATCGTGATGGGCCTTCTCAATGAGTAAATAGGGAATATTGAAATCTAAATGGTAAGGGTAGTGGAATACTATAGATGGCGGGAGTTATGCTGAACTTATGATTAAAAATTCATATGGATTGGTTTATGCATTTTGATATTTGGGTTGAATACTTTCGGTCAAAGTATTCTTTGTCTGTGTTTGAGTTTCCCTAAACTTAGAATGATTCTGACAAATGTGGGTTAATTTCGAGGCTTAAAACAAGGACAAAAGAATGATTAACCTTGAAGTAATTTGTGGAGATTTTGGAATGTTATTCTATTAAATATCGTCATTCATTCATCTTTGATAAGAAAACTAGCTTAAGTTATGAATGTGAAATTTATGCTCAAGGATGTATGCTTTGACTGTGTCCGTAGTTTTCAAGGTCGAGTTATCGGTTGCATTGTTGATTAAAAGAAGTAGCTAATCCAATGTAAGTTTTGGAACTTCATGATCTGGAAATATTTGTATTTCTATTTTGGGCTAGAGTTGTGTTGTGGTGTGAGGTGTTTAACAGTTTTCATTTAAGAGACGATTCTTCTGGTTGTGACATGAATGATATTCGTGGTTGAAACAATTTTTCTATTGGGAAGTGAGTTTGGTTCCTTTTAAGGAAAAAGAGATGGTGGTTGTGTGGAAGCATTTAATTCCTTGATCGGTTTCTTTTTTCTGAATTGCTTGGCCTTGGATAAAAGTGAGACGATTTGTTTTGGTAAAAGTGAAATGCATCTGCAGAAGACTTTCGCGGTGTTTCTCTTTTGAATAGAGCTTCTCCCCGAAGAATTTTTTTTTTTTTTGGTGTTTTTGGTTCTATGGAGTTCCTCGTCCAAGTTGAGTTCCCATGTGTGTGAATTTCAGCCTTTTGGTTTAAAGGTGGTGATTGTCGTTCGTTGTGTTAGTGAGAATTAAGATTTCTTTTACGTTCAAGCTTGGGGGTAAGAAAATGAATGTTTATGTTATGGTTGAGTATATTCAAGGATTGTACTCCTTGCCCTGGTCCTTAGGTGGAAGAATGTGAAGGCGAAACCTTCTTACAAGGGAAAACTAGTGTGGGTTGCTGATCGTAAGTAGTTTAAAAGTGAAGAGTAAAGGAAGGTTGTGTATGACTCAATTCAAACCTTTTTGGAGAATTGTTTTCATTGATGTGTTCCTCGGTGGGGTTGCTTAATTTAGTAGTGGACAACTTGGAAGTTGCAGGTAATTACATTAATTTTTGGAACTTTTTGTCGCTGGGTTCAAGTGAGTTTGTGTCAACCGTAGTGATTGTGTTCGGTTGTTATTGTTTCTGCGGATTTACGGACACTGGTTGTAAAGTAGGCTATCTCTGTCATTGGTAAGGGTGGATATTGGTTCTTTTTGTAAAAGATCAATCACTTGTAGGAGATAGGAGTTTGTGTTTGGGTTGATTTAGAGACTTACCTAGAGCGTTGTGTCTCACATGGTTCGCGTCGTCGTAATGCGACGAAGCGTGGTAGAGGAGTTGAGATTGGAATGCGGAGTTTCGCGATCGGGTTGAAGAGAGAAGTGGGAGTTGAGATTCCAGATCGATGCAGATTCACCTAATAGGTGTCCTTTATTTAATAGGGGAATAGTTCGTGTTAGTGTCCAATGAAAGATTTGTGGACCAATTAGTCTCGAGCAGGATGCAACTTGGGAACTTGAGGACCGGATGCGGAAGAAGTATCCTACACACTTTGAGGATGCTTTGAAGGTAAAGTGTTGATTACCAGTTTGCCTTTTTTAAGGTTACGTAGCAAAGAGGAGTAGATTCGGGACTAATCCTTTTAAGGAGGAGAATGTGATGCCTTAGGCGTCGAGGCGATTCTAGGGTTCCTTTTTCTGGTTTTGTTTGGGAGGAATGAGGGAAATTGTTGGGGAATTAAATAATTGAAGTTTATGCGGCGTATTAATATTAAATTTGGAGTATTCGGGCTAGAAACAGTGGGCCGAGGAAAACTTGGGCCTGGGCCGGGAATTCTTCTCCCACCTCCCCCTCCCCACGCCCAAAGTGGGCCGGCCCACCACCCCCAAAAGGGGTGGCGCCGCCCCCAGTGGCCGGCCACCCCACCCCAAACCCTAGGGCGCCTCCCCCTCTCCCCCTAGCAGCCGCCCCACTCCACCTCTTCCTCCCCTTGCGTGGTGGCTCAAGATCCACCGCGAAACGCGAAGGAGAAAACGAGAAGAGGATCCGTGGAGGCGAGGAGGACGAACAGATTTCCGCTCCGGGGATCGTCGCGTGTTCTTCGTGGGTTCGCAAGGGGGAACTCAAGGTAAAATTCCCAATCTTTTACCCCTGTTCTACCTAGGGATTAGGAGTGTATTAGATCTGGTGGTGAGTGGTTTGGATGGATCTTGTTGGGGGAGAAGGGTAGATGTTCACGTGGTGCTGTTTTTGGAAGGGGAGATTGTGCAGCGCAGATTGTTTCACGTTTTACGTGACCTAGACGATTTTTCTTGCCAAAACCTATAACTAGAAAGTTGTAGATAACGTCGACATCTAGCTTCTGTAATTGTTTTAGAATTTTTGGGATGACGGTCTGAGAGTTACAGCTGTTGGAAGTTGACGAACAGAATCTGGAAACAGATTTCGTCTACTGTGTTGGACGTCTGTTTAGGCATAATTAACAATGGAATTGAAATTTATGATCTTCATGAAAGTTGTATATCCCGTCAATATCTAGCTCCTGTAATTTTTTTATATTTTTATGATCTGTATAAAAAAAGATACGAAATTGTGAAGAGAGGGTGCTGCTGTTTGATCCGGACAGATCGGGGTTTCGGTGTTTTAAAAGGGGAACGGGTTGTAGGAAACGCGTGTTTGAATTGTGTGATCAATTGTGATGTTATTATATACTGAAAGAATGCTTGTTCAGGTGGTGCCCCTTCTGGACGCAACTAGGTTCGTCATCCACGTTGGTAAAGGCAAGTGGAAGTAGCGGTCTTGCTAAACTATAACTCGCTATTTGTTTAGTCTTCAATATAAACCTTAATTGCAGCACACCTACATGGTTTAACTACTTGTTTATGAGATTGCAATATCCTATCCTGCATTGTGATGTGGTTGTTTGGCTTTTGAATCATGAGTAAGAATGAAGAAAGATGTTGTCTCAAGATGAATTGTTGAGATATTCTATCTCAATGATGTTCGCATTTTATCCATGTTATTTGATGGTATGCAAGCATGTGAATTCAGAGTGGGAAGTTATGAATGTATTTATGCATGAAGCATTAACTGCATAATCATGCATTGGAAGTTTGTCGACGCCTTAAGGCGCGATCATCGCAGTACAACACCGTGTGTTCCTGAGAAAGGGCACTGTGAGGAGGATCATGGCATAAGCATGTGCACAATCATATGCATTCTAATGAGGTTGTGTGGACTCTGTAATGTGGTATTGGACATGAGGAATTTGGTATGCTAGTTTTCTTGTGGCTGTGTTATTTGTTAGAAGTTGTTAAAACTTCTTTGAGATTACCCAATCTCACCCCTTGTTATTTTGTTGTTTTCGTAGTAGTTCTGAGTCGTAAGCTTGAAGGGTGGGCTTAGTAGCACAATCAACCCTCTGGGGTCATCACGAATCACATGGACTAGTGCATTTAATAATTCATTAGCTTGCTGAAATTTTATTAATCATAGACCTGTTGATGTCCTCTTTGGAGCTGTTTTACGTTTATGTTTGTTTTCTGGTTGATTTAGACTTGTTATCTCTAGTATTGATGCTTTTATGTTATTCCTGTTTGTAATGTTTATTATGAATCTTGTTGTCGCTTCCGTTTTGTCCTAATTTTAGGGGAGATGCTGTCGAAATTTTCTTGTACGACAGTTTAGATTTGTAGGGTGTTACACATGTGGTTGCACGATTGACTTAGTTCAAAGGCTTGTAAGGTAATGTCCTTAGGGTGACCAGGGCAAGACTACTCGAAGAACCAAAACAACGTTCTCGGTGCCACAACTGGCCCACCCGATCATTCTTGCCATATGCCCTGGTCGAAAACTATTTATCAAACCCTAGTTGATTACCATGCACCACGTGCCATCAACATCACAACACATGATACCTTTCCAAAGCAGGTTCAATATATCATTAAGTCAATATTAACTTTTGATTGTCCAAAATCATGTCATGAGCACGTAGCAGGTCTAAGCAATATACTACAACGATCTAAATTCCCATGTTGGCAATTTAGTAATGTCCAACTATTTAATCCTCAACTAGGGTGACAAGGGGGTCTTGCCACATATTTAATTAACCAAGGTGTCATACATCAATTAGGCGTTTAACTAATTTCCCATAATTAAGTAAAGCATTTATCTAATTTAAACTAGCATGTAATAATTTAAATCAAAATAGGTTTTAAATTGGGATCAACATGGTCAAAGCACAACTTGCCTTCAACGAGTACTTGTTCTTGGTCCTGAGCTGGCTCCTGGGTCAACACTTCGCCTTCGAAGCCTTCGGACACTTCAACATCAGCAGTTTGAAGTTAAAATGTCCAAACATCCAAATAAAGTTCATAAACAGAGATAGCATAATTTTATGAATTTTTAGAAACTGGAATCATCAAATTCGGAGTTAAAATGCAAAAGTTACAAGCATTTAAAGTTTAAATAATCAATTAAATAATATTACAGAGAAAAACTTTAGTCCAAAAATTAAATAAAATTCATCATTAGGTAGATCTCAATTTTATACAAATTTAGAAATTTGAATCACTCAAATCGGTGTTGAAACGCAAAAGTTACAAGCGTTTGAAGTTTGAAACAAATTCTGAAATCAATATTTCGAATTAATAAATCATTTTCTTTTTCGGAAATTGAATTATTGCGTCAGCAGTGACACGTGGACATATCAGAGGCCGCCACGTCGCCTCGGGTCCATGGACCCGGCGCACAGTTTGGCTTGGTCCACGCGGACCCGGTCCACGGCGCACGTGTCCCACTAACTGGTGGGCCCCTCGGATGACGTCAGCAGTGACGTCATCACGCACGGTTGACACGCGGGCCCCACCGTGATGTCAGCGGTGACGTCATGGTGCGGTTGGCTGGGCCGCTGACACGCGGGCCCCACGCTGACGTCACACGTGACGTCAGCGGTGACCGGGCGCGGCGCATCACATCACGCGCGTCGCTTCCGCCCACGTGGCTAGATCTCGGCCGTTGATTTGAAAATCAACAGCCCAGATCGGATCTGGTTTAACGCGTTAAGGAAACTATTTGGCTGACCAGGACCGTTCGATCTTGATCGGACGGTCAAGATTAACCCTAGGGTTACGACGTGGCTAACCCTAGCCGTTCGATCTTGATCTAACGGCTGAGATTGGATCTAGTACGGTGCGGTTAATGCTATGTGGCACAATCTAAACCGTTGGATCTAGATCCAACGGTTGGAAATAGATCTAGAGGTTAGCACGTGGATCTCACCGGGGGTGACATGGACGAACATGGGCCATTGGATCTTGATCCAACGGTTGAGGGAGCTTGCGAGCGGTGATGGCGTGCGGCAGAGCTCCGGCTGCCGGTGACGAAGACGATGACACACGAAACGGCGTTCCGGGCACGCTCCGGCGAGGTGAGAGGTCTCCTCCGACACGTCACAACCTTGCGGTTCCGGATCTGGACTCAACGGTGGCGGAACACAGCGGAGGCGGTGGCAAACGGCGGAAAACCGCGGCGGAAGCTTTCTAAAACTTCGGCGAGCTCCCGCGGGCGAACGGCGGCGACTCGGGCTCGGTGAGTTAGGGCTACGGGTGCGCACGGAAAAGGGGGTCCCGACACGGGTGGCGGCGCATTAAATAGCCCCTCGACGTCCGTGATATTCGCGAAAAACGAGGACCCACGCACGGGTGGCGGCGGAGTCCGGCGGCAACACGGAGAGGGTGACGTGGCACACTCTCAGCCGTTGGATCGAGATCCAACGGTCGCGAGGTTTGGGCTCGGGTCCGGCTCGGTGATCTGGCTAGCTCGGTCGGAGTCGGGCTCGGGTGATGTGTCTCAATCTCGGCCGAGAGGGTTAGGGTTAGGTTGGGTTCGAGTCAGACTCGGGCTCGGTCGGTAGAACAGTACAAACCCACTCGCATTTTCCAGCGATTAAATATTCAAATTAATTATCAGAAATTTATTTAATTCATTAAAAATAGCAAAACACTCAGAAAATTCCAGAAAAAATCTAGAAAATATTTTGGGGGCATTTTGGACTCAAATAAAATATTTCCATCAAAATTTTATTTGCAAAGTTAAATTCCTTAATTATTTCAAAAGGGAATAAATTCAAATAAATTCCAATTAAATCCAAATAAATTCTAGAAAATTCCAAAAATTCACCAAAGTGCCAAATCTTAGTCAAACTCATGAAAAGCAAAAATTGGGGTGTTACAAACCTCCCCCCTTAACAGAATCTCGTCCCCGAGATTTAGGGCTTACTAAAGAAATAGGTTCGGAAACTCTTTCTTTAATTCCTCTTCGCGCTCCCAGTTTGCTTCACTCTCTGCATGGTTACTCCATTGAACTCTGCAGAAACGGGTTGACTTGTTTCTCGTTTCTCGATCCATGGTGTCCAGAATCTTCACGGGGTGCTCCTTGTAAGTCAGATCGTCCTGTAGCTCGATTGACTCTAGCGGTGTCTGCTCATCAGGTACTCGGAGGCACTTCTTCAACTGGGACACGTGAAACACGTCATGTACTCCTACTAGTGATTGCGGTAACTCCAACTGGTAAGCAACTTCCCCTCTGCGACTGAGAACTTTGAATGGTCCAACATATCTCGGCGCGAGTTTTCCTTTGGCATGGAATCTCTTAACTCCTCTGAGTGGTGTAACTCTGAGATACACGAAATCTTCTGTTTCAAAACTCAGGTCTCGGCGACGGTTATCAGCATAACTCTTCTGTCGTGATTGGGCTATCTTCAATCTCTCCCTGATCATGGTAATCTGTCCTTCGGCTTCTTGAAGAATATCTGGTCCAAAGACACGACGTTCACCTATCTCATTCCAGTTCAACGGTGTCCGACAGGGTCGACCATACAATGCCTCAAATGGTGACATCTGCAGACTAGCCTGATAACTGTTATTGTAGCTGAACTCAGCGTACGGTAGACTTTTATCCCAAGAGGTAGCATAAGCCAATGCACAAGCTCGTAGCATGTCCTCTAGAATCTGATTAACTCTTTCTGTTTGCCCATCCGTCTGCGGATGATAGGCTGTACTAAAGTTTAAACGGGTTCCCATGGCTTCATGCAGCTTGTTCCAGAACCTCGAGGTAAACTGGGTACCTCTGTCCGATACGATCTTCTTTGGCACTCCATGCAAATAGACGATCCTGGTCATGTACAATTCTGCTAACTTATCTCCCGAGTAAGTGGTCTTTACTGGAATAAAATGGGTGACTTTAGTCAAGCGATCCACCATAACCCATATGGAGTCATATCCTCCTTGAGTCTTGGGTAAACCGGTAATGAAGTCCATTCCGATTTCCTCCCACTTCCACTCAGGTATCCGTAACGGCTGCAGCAATCCTGCGGGTCTCTGGTGCATTGCCTTGACTCTCTGACATATATCGCACAGCGCAACATGCTCGGCAACTTCACGCTTCATGCTCGGCCACCAGAATCTTTCCTTTAAATCCTGATACATCTTGGCACTTCCCGGATGAATTGAATACTTGGAGTCATGGGCTTCTTCTAGAATTAATTGCTTCAGCTCCTTCTGGTTTGGCACACAGATTCGATCCTGCATCCATAACGTGCCTTGCTCATCCAGCTTGAAATCTTTTGCCTTGCCTTCATCCATTTTGGACTTAATCCTACGGATCTTGTCATCGTCCTTCTGTCCTTCTCGGATCTGATCCTCTATGGTAGGCTTTACTTCTAATGTGGCCAAGAATCCTTCTGGTACGACTTCATTCTTCATCCTATGGAAATCCTCACATAGCTCATCCTGACTCGTAGCTATCAACATGTTCACGGTATGGCTTTTCTGACTCAAAGCATCGGCCACCACATTAGCCTTTCCAGGATGGTAATGGATTCCAACATTATAATCCTTGATCAACTCTAACCATCTTCTCTGTCTCATGTTCAGGTCTGATTGGGTGAAGATGTACTTCAGACTCTTATGGTCCGTGTATACTTCACATCTGTTCCCGATCAAATAGTGACGCCACAACTTCAAAGCATGCACTACGGCAGCTAGCTCTAGGTCATGCGTTGGATAATTTTCCTCGTGCGACCTCAACTGCCTAGATGCATAAGCGACGACCTTTCCATTCTGCATCAGCACACATCCAAGTCCTTGGCGCGATGCATCATAATAAATGTCAAAGCTTTGATTGACGTCCGGTAGAACTAACACCAGCGCTGATGTCAATCGCTCCTTCAGTTCTTGAAAACCTTTCTCGCACTCCGGCGTCCATGCAAACTTCTTCTCCTTTTTCAACAATTGCGTAAGAGGTTTCGCGATCGTCGAAAAGCCTTCAATGAAGCGGCGGTAGTAACCTGCCATACCAAGGAAACTCCGGATCTGGGTCACGGTCTTTGGCTGCTCCCAATGTAACACAGCTTCTACCTTGCTTGGGTCTACGGCGACTCCTTCCGCGGTCACTACATGTTCGAGGAACTCCACCTTGTCCTTCCAAAAGTCACACTTGCTGAACTTGGCGAAAAGTTGATGTTCCCTTAGCTTTTCCAACACTCGCCTCAAGTGCTCGGCATGTTCATCCTCTGTCTTGGAGTAGATTAAGATATCATCTATGAACACAACGACAAACTTATCCAAGTACTCCATGAAAACCTTATTCATCATATTCATGAAATAGGCTGGCGCATTCGTCAAACCAAAGGACATAACTGTAAACTCGTAATGTCCATATCTTGACAAAAATGCGGTCTTCGAAATATCTTCCGATCGGATCTTCAACTGGTGGTATCCCGATCTCAGATCAATCTTGGAGAAAACTCCGGCTCATCTCAGCTGATCAAACAAATCATCGATCCTTGGTAGCGGGTACTTATTCTTCACGGTGACTTCATTGATTGCACGGTAGTCAATGCACATCCTGAAACTCCCGTCCTTCTTCTTGACGAACAAAACTAGCGCTCCCCATGGCGACGAACTCGGTCTGATGAATCCTTTCTCCATTAACTCTTCAAGCTGCTTCTTCATCTCTACCAACTCTTCGGTGGACATCCGATAAGGTCTCTTTGCTATTGGTGCTGTACCAGGTACAAGCTCTATCACAAACTCTATGTCTCTGTCTAGCGGCATACCAGGTAGATCTTCAGGAAAAACATCTGGGTACTCATTCACTACTGAGACATCTTCTATGCTGATTGCCTTGGCGCTGTTAACCATCAACTGTCCATCTCTAACGGCGACAGCTTGAAATTCCACTTTCCTTCCACACGGGCTCTCAACTGAGATAATCCTTCGTCCACAGTCCAAAACGGCCTTGTGCTGGGATAACCAATCCATTCCCAAAATAACATCTAAGGTCTGGGTTTCCAACATAATAAGGTTCGCTAGGAACTCTATCCCACCTATTAATATTCTCACCCTAGAACATCCTACTTTAGTTCGAAGTTCGGAACCAGGGGTTTGAACTAAAAGCATGCATTTAAGTCTTGCAATCTCCAAATCATTTTTAGCAGCAAAACCTTGAGAAACAAACGAATGCGAAGCTCCAGAGTCAAACAAAACTGTTGCAGGTACTGAGTTAACAAGTAACTTACCCAGTACAACGTTCGTGGTATTCTGTAGTGCATCTGCGGTGACATGGTTGACTCGGCCTCTCAACACGGTCTGGGGTACTGCTCCTGGCTGTGCTGTCCCTCGGTTGGCTCCTGGTGTATGCGTCTTGGCTGGTGTGGTTCCCAGATTGAAGCGGACTGGGGTCACTCCTGCTGTCTTCTTAGGGCAACTGTTGGCAAAGTGTCCTGGCTCGTTGCAGTTGTAGCAGCGCTCACTGTCCCCTGTTGACTGCCTGTAGTGGAGTTTCTGGCTGGGGCTGGAGTCTGATAGTTCTGATTGACGGGTCTTGGTGCGGGTGACGGTGTCCTTGTTGCATTCTGTGGTTGGAATCTAAAAAACTGATTTGGCGCAACCCTCAAACGTTGCTGCGCTCCCTGAAGCGATCCCTGCTGTTGCATCCTTCACTTCGTGTTGTCGTCCAGTTCCTTGCACTTGTCCTCAAGAATAAGCGCTTTATTCACCAACTCTTGGAAATCTGGAAAGGTGTGGGTGATCAGTCCCACCTGTAGTCCTGAGTTAAGTCCCTTCATAAAGCGAGACTGTCTGGCTTTATCTGTCGCTACATCCTCAGGTGCGTAGCGTGCAAGCTGTGTGAACTTGTTCAGGTATTCGGCCACCGGCTGATTACCTTGCTTCAGTGCTCTGAACTCCTCCTTCTTGAGGTCCATGATTCCTTCCGGCACATGATACTGATGAAATGCAGCTGTGAACTCCTCCCAAGTGATGTCCTGAGGGTTCTCTTGCGTGGCACAGAAGTTCTCCCACCATTCTGCGGCGGTCCCTTCCAACTGATGAGAAGCGTAGAGTACCTTCTCATTTCCCAGGCATTGAGCAATGTGTAGCTTCCTCTCAATTGACCTTAACCAATCATCGGCCTCCAACGGATTGGCATTTCCAGAAAAAGTGGGTGGATGAGTCCTCATGAACTCTGACAGTCTTGTATTCTAGCGTTATCCCTGATTGACTTGATTAGCGGTGGCCTGAGCAGTGACGTGCTGCATCTGTTGCATCATAGCATGCATCAACTGAGTCTGAGCAGCAAGAAAAGCTCCAAAATTCTGCATGTCAACTGGCGGTGCTAGGTGGGGTGCAGGTGCTCCATCATTGGGGTTCCCAGCTGGGCAAGAACCACTGCCATTGCCTCCAAGGTTTTCGCGGGTGTTCACCATCTGTCGATTGCTCCAAGGTTTAGAGATGAGGGGGAACAAGAATAGACAAGTAATAAGGAAACTTATGCGGGGGAAAAGTGTAACTCAAAATCCAAATTTATAATTAATAATAATACTTGGTATGGTTGCTTACAATGCCTAAAGGCCTTGCAACACA
Organism: Rhipidocladum racemiflorum; assembly: GCA_036346355.1. Lineage (NCBI taxonomy): Eukaryota > Viridiplantae > Streptophyta > Magnoliopsida > Poales > Poaceae > Rhipidocladum > Rhipidocladum racemiflorum. Next base: position 44,863,246 of record CM070587.1, read on the forward strand.
TACTGCACACTCAGCAAACAATGAAAATCCAAATCGACTCTAAAGGTTGACTCTTATTCTATAATGCGACTCGACGAAGGAGTCCTAACAGCAAAACCTACGCTCACTCATCAAGAAAACCTCCACTGCCTCCTCGCGGCGGGTGCGGCGGCATAGGCGCGAAACAATCGCCATCCCCACAATTGCAGTTGTGGTTGACGACACGGCGTCCTCCTCTGGTTCTGGATCTGGCTGCTGCTGTGGCTGTGGCGCGGGTGCAGGTGGCGCCTCTTCTGGTTCCTCCTCTGGCTCTGGGGCTTCCAACTCCAACACTGGATCGGGGCCCTGCCCATACAGCGCAGTCTCTAGCTCTGCGATCCTTTCTGCAGCATAAGCGACATACTCACGGGCATTCTCTAAGTGCTCCTTGTCCTCCTCAACCTTTTCGCGAGCCTTCTTCAACTCCTGGACTGTGTCATCGATCAGCTCCTCCTGAGCGGCGACGAACCTGGCTAAGTGAGTGATGGTAGTATCCTCATCTTCTATCGGCTTCCGCTGAGGTCTGCTTTCTCGGCGTGGGTGGTGACGGAACACTATGCCATCCAGCTCCCTGGAGTAAGTGCGAGCGATCTGCTGCATTGCTCGTCGTGACACCTCCTGGATTCCAATCTCAAAGGTAGACCTCCTGGCGGTGAAGTGGAAAGGGCGGCTGAACTTTGTCTTCTCTCGGGTATACACCGTGATCCGGACGTCCCATCCTATGACCACTCCTGCCTGCACAAGTGTAGTCCCCTGGTAGAGCGGCCTCTCAAAACCTCCAAGAAACTGAAGCATACGCCACAACTCGGCGGCATAGCCTCCTTCACGCTCGGCGTAGTTGTTCTTCATCATCATCTGTCAAAGGATATTTGCGTAAGAACGCAATATTTTAAAATCAATGTGGAAGACGAAAAGAACTCAGCAAGGGGTATGAACAAGGAAGAAGGGGTAAGTCGAGAATTCATTCACTACGACCATTCTAACTATGGGTGAGCCTACAGTCAGTATGGCTCTGATACCACCTCTGTTTGGACCCGAATTTGCAAATCCGGACCCTCTGTGTATTCAGCACTAGTCTAGGAACGCGCTAGTGCACACAGTCTCAACATTGGTAAATATCACAATCATACTCAACGAAATAATAAAGTACTTTAATCAGATAATCAAACTGGTTGCCTGACAGGGCGAAACTTATTAAAAGAGAAATAGTAGCAGCGGAAAAAAGTAAGATAACATCGTGGTGCCATCCAGTATACCACAGGCAACTGACTGGGCTCGCTCCCTAGTTAGACGGTTCCTCTTGGAGCTCCTCCTCCAAAGCTGGTGTAGACTCTTCTTCAACTGGTGTTGTATTGCGGCAAGGGTGAGTACTTGGTACTCAGCAAGTCATGCACAGAATGTAAACTAATATACTACATGCATGGCTTAATACAAAGAAATAGCTCAGGGTATATTTGCAGTAAACAGCATTTGATAAGTATCATAAGTAGATTCGAAAGCAGTAGAAACGAGTATAACATCAATAACTTTTCCAGGAGTTAAATAAACATCTTTCCCAATCCTAATCCACATTTCCATCAACATCATTATTAACCAATTCCAACCTTTCAAGACCAAGTTATTTTCAAGAAAGTCTAACCCTTAACTGTAATTCCCGAGCGATGTCCAATGCCGCGGACACGGCTATTCGAATAGATTTTTCACTCTGCAGAGGTTATGCACTTTACCCACATGATACAGTCAAACACCACAAAGGCGAGGGTCCGTAACAAAGTCTTTCGGAAACCTCTAACAGCACAAGTGGTCCTCTCTGGTATTGCACACTAACCCTTCCCTTAGCGAAGGCAAAGTTTAGGCCAATCCACCGTTAGATGGGTACCTGGCCGCAGCCCCGGTACGCTCCCCCGTACAACTACACAAAAGATATAGTTGACACCCAAAGGTCCCATAGGTACGTTATTAGTGACTTAATCAACTAGGTCCGTCCCATTACAGACATGTGGTTGCACGATTGACTCAGTTCAAAGGCTTGCAAGGTTAAGTCCTTAAGGTGACCAGGGCAAGACTACCCGAAGAACCAAAACAACGTTCCCGGTGCCACAACTGGCCCACCCGATCATTCTTGCCACATGCCCCGGTCGAAAACTATTTATCAAACCCTAGTTTATTACCATGCACCACGTGCCATCAACATCACAACACATGATACCTTTCCAAAGCAGGTTCAATATATCATTTAGTCAATATTAACTTTTGATTGTCCAAAATCATGTCATGAGCACGTAGTAGGTCTAAGCAATATACTACAACGATCTAAATTCCCATGTTGGCAATTTAGTAATGTCCAACTATTTAATCCTCAACTAGGGTGACAAGGGGGTCGTGGCACATATTTAATTAACCAAGGTGTCATACATCAATTAGGCGTTTAACTAATTTCCCATAATTAAGTAAAGCATTTTTCTAATTTAAACTAGCATGCAATAATTTAAATCAAAACAGGTTTCAAATTGGGATCAACATGGTCAAAGCACAACTTGCCTTCTAAGAGTACTTGTTCTTGGTCCTGAGCTGGCTCCTGGGTCAACACTTCGCCTTCGAAGCCTTCGGGCACTTCAACGTCTACTCGTAAAGCGTGCAATAGCAAATAATAAATAAACAGTAGACAAAAAGTGTCCAAACATCCAAATAAAGTTCATAAACAGAGAGAGCATAATTTTATTAATTTTTAGAAACTGGAATCGTCAAATTCGGAGTTAAAATGCAAAAGTTACAAGCATTTAAAGTTTAAATAATCAATTAAATAATATTACAAAGAAAAACTTTGGTACAAAAATTAAATAAAATTCATCATTAGGTAGATCTCAATTTTATACAAATTTAGAAATTTGAATCATTCAAATCGGAGTTGAAACGCAAAAGTTACAAGCGTTTGAAGTTTGAAACAAATTCTGAAATCAATATTTCGAATTAATAAATCATTTTCTTTTTCGGAAATTGAATTATTGCGTCAGCAGTGACACGTGGACCAATCAGAGGCCACCACGTCGCCTTGGGTTCATGGACCTGGCGCACGGTTTGGCTTGGTCCACCGTGGACCCGATCCACGGCGCACTTGTCCCATTGACAGGTGGGCCCCTCGGATGACGTCAGCAGTGACGTCATCACGCACGTTTGAGGGACGGCTGACACGCGGGCCCCACCGTGACGTCAGCGGTGACGTCATGGTGCGGTTGGCTAGGCCGCTGACACGTGGGCCCCACGCTGACGTCACACGTGACGTCACCGTGTATCGGCGGCGCATCACAGCGGCCGATCGCGGCGGGAAAGACTTCCGCCCACATGGCTAGATCTCGGCCGTTGATTTCGGAAAACCGCGGCGGAAGCTTTCTCCAACTTCGGCAAGCTCCCGCGGGCGAACGGCGGCGACTCGTGCTCGGTGAGTTAGGGCTACGGGTGCGCACGGAAAAGGGGGTCCCGACACGGGTGGCGACGCATTAAATAGCCCCTCGACGTCCGTGATATGCGCGGAAAACGAGGGCCCACGCACGGGCGGCGGCGGAGTTCGGCGGCAACACGGAGAGGGTGACGTCGCGCACTCTCGGCCGTTGGATCGAGATCCAACGGTCGCGAGGTTTGGGCTCGGGTTCGGCTCTGTGATCTGGCTGGCTCGGTCGGAGTCGGGCTCGGGTGACGTGGCTCAATCTCGGCCGTTCGATCATGATCAGACGGTCGAGAGGGTTAGGGTTAGGTTGGGTTCGAGTCGGACTCGGACTCGAGTCAGACTCGGGCTCGGTCGGTGGAACAGTACAAACCCACTCGCATTTTCCAGCGATTAAATATTCAAATTAATTCTCAGAAATTCATTTAATTCATTAAAAATAGCAAAACACTCAGAAAAGTTCCAGAAAAATTCTGGAAAATATTTTGGGGCATTTTGGACCTAAATAAAATATTTCCAACAAAATTTTATTTGCAAAGTTAAATTATTTAATTATTTCAAAAGGAAATAAATTCAAATAAATTCCAATTAAATCCAAATAAATTCCAAAAAATTCCAAAAATTCACCAAAGTGCCAAATCTTAGTTAAACTCATGAAAAGCAAAAATTGGGGTGTTACATTCTACATGGTAACTGATATTATTGTTGGCATGTGTTGCACAATAATGGAACAGGGGTTGGAAAAGATTTAGTCTGGGGCAGGTGGTATGAGGCTTTATGTCAGGTGGGCCTTTATGGCACAGATTTTGAAATAACATCCTTTGCGGCAATGGGATGAGTGATGTGAGAAGATTTGGGTCAGGCACGGTGAGAAGGATGTCTTGCCCTGGACAGTTAAGGACTTCACTTTGCAAGCCTTTGAACTGGGCCTTTCGTACAACCACATGACTGGAGTGGGATGGTCCTAGTTTAGTAGGATTATGAAATCTTATCTTTGATACCTCAGGGTGACAGTTACGTCGGGGTAACTGTGTGGGGGAGCGTACCAGAGCTACGGTTTGGTACCCTATCCAACGGTATGTCGGTTCTGTACTTCGTCTCTGCTGAGAGAAGGGATAGTGTATGGCAACCGGAGAGGGTCATAGGTGGAGACCGAGGTTTCCGAAAAGCTTTGTTATGATCACTCATTCGCATACTCTTGTATGGCGATTCACGGCTGACGTGGTGAGTTGATTATATTTTGTGGGAAAAGTGTACAACCTCTGCAGAGTGTGTCAAAACTATTTGAATAGCCGAGTCTACGGTACTGGACAAAGCTCAGGGATTACAGTCAAGGGTTAGATCTTTTAAAAAAAATGTGGAATGGGTGGCTGTAGGCCAAAGATAATTGCCAAGGTGACATAGGGCTTTCTGCCAAACTGCTTGAAAAGAGATTAATAACTTATTATATAATATGGTTTTACCGCTTTTGAATCTATTAAGATTATTTAATCAAAGCAAAATGATGTTTGATGCAAATCAACCACTTAAGCCATTCCTTTGGAACAAGCCATGCATATAGTAATAGGATTGCACCCCTGTGCATGACTTGCTGAGTATGTTGTATACTCACCCTTGCTTCCAGCACAATCATCAGTTGAGGAGAAGACTTCAACTTCAGAGGAGAAGTTCCGCGAGGAGGCAATTATCCAGGAGTTGAACCTTGTTAGTTGCCTGTGGCATACTGATGGGAGTCACCGACGTTGTTCGTTCCGCTGCTATTTATCTACTTTTGTTATTGTAAGCCCTGCGTGGTAGACTATTTGTAAGGTGACCTTAAGGTCTTGTAACCAGTTTATTTAATGTTTGAAATACTTTATTATTAATTCCGCTGTGTATGATTGTGGTACTTCATCACTGTTTAACTGTGTGTACTAGCGTGATACTGGACTAGTACAGAATACACAGAGGGTCCGGATTTGTAGATCCGGGTCCTGACACGCTCCGCCGTTAACGTTCTGTCGTTAACACTCCGCCGTTAATGTTCTGTCGTTAATGTTCCGTCGTTAATTCTCCGCCGTTAACGTTTCGCCGTTAATGTTCCACCGTTAATGTCCTGCCATTAACGTCCCGCCGTTAACATTTCGTCGTTAATGCTTCGCTCTCATCACTTCGTTGTCATCGCATGCGTGCATTCATGTAAGAGCCCTAGTGCGATGTCCTCATCTATTCTATCATCATGATGTGAGCCTAGCCTCATCATCATATCATCTTCAAAGCCGAACCACAACCTTAACCTAAGACCGGTTCGATGAAATAAGTTCATCGTGAGCCACGTTGTTATCTTTGCAATCTTTTCCGTTGTTTCAATCGTGGTAAGACACTTGTCTTGTCTTATCCCTGAAAACCTAATCTACCAATGATCCAGAAATCGTTCATGGACTTGGTCGATAGACCATTGGCCATGTGTCATACCCTTGTGCCCGATGTAATCTATTCATCTCTCTTTTCTTTGACCGTGTTTCGTTCAGTCAACAAAAGTCAACCTTGAGCCTCAGCTTAGTTCACTATGAACTAACATGTCATTGTTTGTCCAATCAAGATAATAACTTCGGAAGAAATATTCTTCGGGATATTATTCTTTCTTTCTTAGTTATTAGTATCTCCCTTTTCGGCATATCTTACCGAAAGCTATCCTCTTTTGTCTAATCATCGACCTAATCCTTTCAAGTCCCTAAATTCTTCCAAGCCGTTGTGCCCAATGCTATTTGTTCTTAATTTGGAGTTTTACTGTGACACCACGGAGTGTCGTATCCTTATTTATTGAGCATGATGAGGTTAAAAACTTTATGAAAAGTGGAATTAAGGTTAAAACCATAGGGTATGGAGGTTAATAGCGTTTCCGGGCCGTTTCCGGGGTTTTGGGCCTTTCCGGGGGAAATTGGGCCTAAAAGAGGGGGTTGTGGGCTTTGGTGGGATGGAGTAAGAGTCCATTTAGGACTAGGATTCAGATTAAGGGCTGGTAAAAGGGGGGCCTTCCTGCCCTTGTGCGCCCAACCCCCCATTGTGTGCGTGTAACATCCCAAAATTTGCTTTTAATATATTTAGTGTGTTTTTGGGATTATTTGGAATTTTCGGAATTTATTCGGAATTCTCGAGGTTAATCTGAATTCCAGTTTATTGAAATAATCACGTTAAATAAAGATCAAGCATTTTCGAATAAGTGTAAAATCTAAATTTTTTTTTGATAATTAAGATAGTTGGTAGACGAGAGTGTTCGCTTCAAATCTTTTCGAAAAACATGTTATATCACTTAAGTCGTGGATTTTACAAAAATCTGTACAAGGGTCTGATTCACTAAAAGATTTTTTTTACGAAAAAAAAAACACGTCGAAAAATCGCGAAACCAACTTTGTTAAGCTCCACTCAGTTCCAAGTAGTTTAGAGGAATTTTTTTTAGGATCTCTGGAACCTTTTCAGTATTTTATTTTAAACGTGTTTTGGTTTAGCATATATACATATGTCACGAGGATTCATTCATGGATCCTTCTTAGCATGTATATGTGTATATGGCTTGGAGGCATTGAAACGTCCAGCCATGTGTTCCTTCTGCGCATGAAACAACCAGCCATGCGTGGAGGCATTTGAATGAAACGTCCAAATTGCCTTACTACTTAATTTCCCATCGATTACTAGCTATTTCATTTCCCAACGATTACGATCGTGAACAATTTCTCTAGCCGTTTCCCATCTTGCGGATATTTCTTTAACTAGCTGCGTTACCTCTCCTTTCGGACATTCTCTATTTCCCTAACCCATTTCCGTGAGTATCTCCTTTGGTTGCTACTCCTTCGTCTCGGCGACAGCGCTCGGTGAAATCTTGGAACAGCCGCCGTCGACACCGACATCCGGCTTGCCTCCTTCCGCACTTGTCAATCTGCGCTATTGCTCACCGGCTGGATTGCACTCCGCCCTTCGCCACCGTCGTCGTCGGTACATCCTTCCGTCTCGCCTTCTTCCGCGTCGACGATCCGCGCTACCGCCCGTCGTTGATCGGTACTCTCTCGCCTATCTTACACGCGCTCTGTCTATCTCGACATGTGTATTTATGCATGTATGTGTATATATGTTAATCTGTATACGTATATACTAGACGCATGCATGAATTCATAAATAATCGCAGCGTGTATCCGTATATGTATACCATGTATTGTACCTATACTAGCATGCAACTGTGTATATAAGTTGGGCATCTGATTTTTGGGCAAAATACCAACATCGCTAATTTTGTTGAATTCTATTTTCACCCGCCGTGGTATAAATAGATATTAGACGTTGGTATGTATACCTATATGGTTAGCCAAACGAGACCATGCACGATACGTGCATGTCCTGCCTGCCACCACCATTCCTTCCGAAGATTACGGCCAAATCCCAGGGGATAATTTCTTAGATTAGAAGATTTACCTACCATATGTTGTACTGTTGTATTTGGCATGTATCTGATCCGATCTCAAGCTGATCACACATCCTGTACTATAGTTAAGCCAATGGCTCATAATCAATTGTTAAGCGCGTAACTTAACATGCCTTTATATAATTTTAACATGTATCGAACCGTTCTAGAATACATGCATGAAGGATATGTGTATATGTGAACAGTAATATGCAGGAAAACTAAAGTTTGTTGGTACGTGTTAATGTCTAGGAATTGTGAATTTTGTCATTTTCACTACAAATTCGTTTTAAGTCCAAATCGCTTGCAACAAATTTTGTTAATTAGTATAAATTAATACCTTTCTACGGTAATTTTTATGAAATTTTATAATTAGATTTATACTGCTAGATTATTCGCGCAAAGTCCCAATTTATGAATTTTGTACCTCTTAAATCGCACGTCCAAAAATTCCGAAATAAATTTTATAAAACTTAGAAAACGCTAGACTAATTATCTAAAAATTTGCATGGGGATTTTATGCTAGTTTGATTTGTAGCATTGTTTTCGAATGTGTGTCTGTACGTTGTTCCGAGTGTTTATTTGTTTCTTTATTTGCTACGCGTGAGCGTCGAGTTGTGTGTCGCTATCGGAGCGAAGGTCGGGACCAAGATCAAGATCAGACCAAGACTATTTGCTTTTTGAAGGCAAGTTGTGTTTTGACCATATTGCTCCTAGTTTTTGAAATGTATTACGATTTAAATTATGCATGCTATCTTGATTAAAGTGAATAATTTAATTTGGGTAAATTAGCTAATCAACCTATTTGTTAATTCCACCTTTGATGATTAATATTAGTATGCCATGTATCTATTGTCACCATAAGTTGGGTTTAAATAGTTGGATGTTATATTGTGCCAACACGGGAGGCTAGACCGTGATTAGTTGCTTAGCTATGCTTACGTGAAATGTGCTTCAAATGGCAAAATAATATTGACTAAGGATATATGGAATGAATTTTGGAATCAGTGTGATCTTGCCACGTGATGATGTGAAGTGTAGATACCCTTGTGGCTCTACATGGTAATTGATGTTATTGTTGGCATCGTTGCACAATAATCAAGCTGGGGTGATAAATAGATTTAGACCAGGGCAAATGGCAAGAATGATAGGGTGGGCCATGATTGGCACCGGAAAGTTGTTTTGGTTCTTCGGGTAGTCTTGCCTGATCACCCTAAGGACTTAACCTTGCAAGCCTTTGAACTGAGTCAATCGTGCAACCACATGTCCGTAATGGGGCGGACCTAGTTGAGTAGGTTGCTAATAACTTGCATTTGGTACCTCAGGGTGTCAACTACACCTTTTGTGTAGTTATGCGGGGAAGCGTACGGTGCTACGACTAGGTACCCTATCCAGCGGTTGGTTGACCTATACTTCGCCTGTGACTGAGGGCCGGGATAGGGTGCAACAACCGGAGTGGTCCACTTGTATAGTTAGAGGCTTGAAATGCTTTGTTATGATCACTCATTCGCATACTCTAGTATGGCGATTCACGGGAGAAGTGTTGAGTTGATTGTATCTTGTTGGTTTAGTGCATATCCTCTGCAGAGTGTAACAATCTATTCGCATAGCCGAGTCCAGGGTACTGGACAACGCTCAGGGTTTACTGTCAAGGGTTAGATTTTCTAAAACAAAAATGTGGGAGTGGGTGGCCGAGTGCGAGACAATTGCTAAAGTAAATTAGGGCTTTTGAGCTGAATTGTTTAGAAAGAGATTGATAACTTACTATATAATATGGTTTCTTGCTTTTGAATCTATTAAGAGTATTTAATCAAAGCAAAATCTCGCTTGATGCAAATTAACCACTTAAGCCATTCCTTTGGAGGAAACCATGCATATAGTAATAGGATTGCACCTCTGCACGACTTGCCGAGTATGTTGTATACTCACCCTTGCTTTCAACACCATCATCGATTGAGGAGAAGACTACAACCGAGGAAGGCGAAGCTCCTCGAGGAGGCGATTATCTAGGAGTTGAACCTTGTCGCTGCCTGTGGTACTGATGGGAGTCATCGGCGTTATTTGTTCATTCTGATTATTCACATTTGTTATTGTAAGCCTGCGTGGCGACTATATGTAAGTTGACCTTAAGGTCTTGTAACGATTTATTAAATGTTTGAAGTACTTTATTATTAATTCCGCTGTGTATGATTGTGGTACTTCATCCTGTTTGCTTGTGTGTACTAGCGTGATCTGGACTAGTACAGAGAATACACAGAGGGTCGGATTTGCGGTCGGGTCCCGACAGAGGTGGTATCAGAGCCATACTGACTGTAGGTCCTGACCCTAGATAGATTGGCCATCTTTAGGAGCTTCAAAATTATTTTTTTTTCTAAAGAGAAAATTTAACTTGAACGAATAATATGCTCATGACTTATCTTATTCTTCTATTCTCTCCTCTTTGCTGAAACTTCTATCCTTTCCTTCGGTTTAAATGGAAATCTTACCTGAGTCGTTCTTAATAGCCTACGTTGTTTCACACTTAAGGAGAAAGTACTGGATGTTGTTGTCAACCCTGAAGATCATGGAGTGAGGAATCATCGAGCTCGAAGAGAACTAGATTGATGAAGTCTTCCCGAAGCTTGAGGAACTAGTGCTTTGGTAGTCAGTGAGACTCATGTGTGAGAGTCGCGTCTCTTAAGATAGGGAGTTACCCTTTTAGACGCTAGATCATTGTGTGCTTAGGAAATTTGGTTCTTCTTTGATTGTTGAGTGTGCAGTATGCGTTGCATAGCTTTTAGGCTTGTGTAAGCAACCATACCAAGTTATTAATAATGTTTGTATAAGTTTTGGGTTAATCCTGCTTCCCTGCACTAGGATCCTTGAACCTTACCTTTGCTTTCCCCTCTTAACTAAACCTTTATGTCAACAGATGGAAGGGATCGACCACACCAGTGTTTACAAGCGAGTCAAGTCAATACGATTCTTTGCTACCATTGAAAAAGTAGAGACAAACAAGCAGCTATCTACCGTACCGACTGTAACTAATCAGAACTTGAATCAGTTTACCACCGCTCAAACCCAGCTATTGCAGATGATGATGCAACAGATGAACGCTAATGGTGCTAAAATCAATACCCCTACAACGACAGACAGAACAGCTTGTCCGCAACCAAAGTTCTCCTTGTTTATGAAGACTAAACCACCCACATTTGATGGATCAGCCACTTCCAGAGATGCAGAAATTTGGCTTCTCATCATAGAAGAGAAGCTAGCTTTGGTGCAATGTGAGGATAGAGAAAAAGTTCCCTATGCTACGTGCCAGTTAGAAGGAAATGCATTAGCCTGGTGGAAAGATTTCTATGCCACTTTTGAGGATGGACATACCATCACTTGGATGGAGTTTGCCACCGTCTTTCACAAAGACTTCCTGTCGTCAGAAGACAGTGGAACCATAGTAAGACCAAGGAAGAAGGGTACCTCCGCACCTGATACTATACCTGGGTGTTGTTCTTTGAAGTGTTGCCAACCAAACAAATCAAAAGACCGTGCATGCATCCGTTGTGGAGAAATAGGACACACTGCTGATGAACATGCAATCAATTGTTCCAGCTGTGAAGGAAGCCATCTACCTGGAGAATGTCCTATGAGCAACGTCACATGCTATCTTTGTGAAGGTAGGGACCATTGCCCAGCTCAATGCCCCCTGGATTCATTAGTGACCGCTGTGACTCGGCGTCAGCGAGAGGATTTTCGAGCCGTCATTGCTCAAGAGTTAGCAAGGAGAGAAGGACTGCCATCTACACTTACGGTGCCACATGAAGAAAAGAAGAAGCAGCATGTCAACCTTATCAGTCTACCTCAAGAAGCCAGTGATACTTGGTCACCATGGAATTGTTTTCTATGTGGTGGAAAAAGACATTGGGCTAGAGAATGTCCCGTCAATCCAGCAAGACAACCCAAACATTCCTGCCTTACAAGCTGTGGTGAGTTAGGTCATTTTGTTAAGGAATGTCCCCAGAAAGATCAAGCAATTTCTGAAGTCATGATCATTCCGGAAATTGGATTAGTTAAGTTTATAGCACCAAGAGTGAGTGGTAATACTGCAAAAGCAACTTGCTCAAGGAGTCGGTTGAAGCAAGAAGGGTTGGTTAACAAAACCCTTGTTCTCGGAGATGAATGCAAGGAATTTGAGGACAACTGCAAGCGTCAGAAAACTTGTCAAGAAGGATTACCACAACAGCAAGTGAGGAGTGCCCCTCAGCAACTCAATGATCATGCTGCTCAGACTTTGTTTAAGACAATTTCACCCGTGCCTCGTCTTAAAGGTCGGAGTTTCCACAACACCCCACGGAGAAAAGTTCTCGAGGAAGAAGTTTATTGTCTAGAATTTGCTATGCTTGTCGCCAGCCAGGACATTTTGCTAACAACTGCAACAAGAAGAAAGTGGTCACTGCAGATCGCATCAATCTCAGTTCTATCTCTATCAAGAATAGAGATATGTCAGGAGAAAGCCAGCAGACGTCATCCAAGCGTTGCTATTGCTGCAATAAGCCAGGACACTATGCTAGAAGTTGTCCTAAGAGAAGTTGTGATACACTGCTGTTTCAATTCCAGTTCTACACCTACCAAGACATCGATTACAGGAAGCAAATTGCGAAGCAAGTCATGGTGGAGTTACGCAAACCGTGCCAAAGGTTCAGATGAAGAAGAAGTGTGCGAATGAAGACCCTACTGAGGATGTCCAAGGCATAAGTTTTCTTTAAATAATGTAATGTTTCATACTTATGAGAGAGTAATTAGTTGAGAAACCTTTGTAAGAATTCTCTCGTTAAAAATTATAGCTGGTATGCTGATATGTAAAGTTTTGAAGCAAGAGTATTAATAAAGATCAGATGTCTTCATAGAGCAGCTAATAATGAGTCATGTGGAATGAAAGCCATAGAGCTAGAGCTTGAAGCCATGAGCACAGTGTGGTTTCATCGTAAGAGCCACCGTTTGTCGTGGTAAAGGTAACATGAAAGTGAGCTTGAAGGTTGCTGTGTTGGGATAGATCTTCGATGGTGTGGAAAGTTGCCAATGTTAGTATAGACAACTCAAAGCATGTGTAGTTGAGATGTTTGGTTACTCATTATATTGGAAACCAGGACCTTAGATGCTAATCTTAGAGTGGATTAGGTATCCAAGCATAAGGTGGTTTTGGTTTGTGGTCACTGAAGTGTGAGGAATCTCAAGAATCGTAGTTCGGGATGGCCAGTTGATGGTCAATGGTGTGAAGCTGTTAGTCGAGAAGAAGTACCAGTGATCGGCAAATACGTAGAAGTGCATCCATAAGACTTACTTGGTATGCCACCAGACAGGGACTTGAGTTTTGAGCCAGCAGATTACGTATATCTCAGAGTTACACCTCTCAAAGGAGTCAGAAGGTTTTACACAAAAGGGAAGCTCACACCAAGATACGTTGGACCATTCAAAATCTTGAGCCATAGAGGTGAAGTCCATTTGTTGGAGGAGATTGAACTGCAAGAAGATCTGACCTACAAAGAGTATCCAGTTAAGATTTTGGACCCAGCTGAACGAGAAACTAGGAATAAAACAATCCGCTTCCGCAGACTCCCATAGAGGAGTGACTTAGGAACGCAAAGAAGATTTGAAGGAGTTTCCAAACCTATTCTCTAGTTAGCCTCGAATCTCGGGGACGAGATTCTGTTAAGGGGGGAGGTTTGTAACATCCCAAAATTTGCTTTTAATATATTTAGTGTGTTTTTGGGATTATTTGGAATTTTCGGAATTTATTCGGAATTCTCGAGGTTAATCTGAATTCCAGTTTATTGAAATAATCACGTTAAATAAAGATCAAGCATTTTCGAATAAGTGTAAAATCTAAATTTTTTTTTTGATAATTAAGATAGTTGGTAGACGAGAGTGTTCGCTTCAAATCTTTTCGAAAAACATGTTATATCACTTAAGTCGTGGATTTTACAAAAATCTGTACAAGGGTCTGATTCACTAAAAGATTTTTTTACGAAAAAAAAACATGTCGAAAAATCGCGAAACCAACTTTGTGAAGCTCCACTCAGTTCCAAGTAGTTTAGAGGAATTTTTAGGATCTCTCGAACCTTTTCAAGATTTTATTTTAAACGTGTTTTGGTTTAGCATATATACATATGTCACGAGGATTCATTCATGGATCCTTCTTAGCATGTATATGTGTATATGGCTTGGAGGCATTGAAACGCCCGACCATGTGTTCCTTCTGCGCAGATGAAACAACCAGCCATGCGTGGAGGCATTTGAATGAAACGTCGGTAGTTCCTACTACTTAATTTCCCATCGATTTACTAGCTATTTCATTTCCCATTTGATTTACGATCGTGAACAATTTCTCTAGCCGTGTCCCATCTTGCGGATATTTCTTTAACTAGCCTGCGTTACCTCTCCTTTCCAGACATTCTCTATTTCCCCTAACCCATTTCCGTGAGTATCTCCTTTGGTTGCTACTCCTTCGTCTCCGGCGACGAGCGCTCCGGTGAAATCGGAACAGCCGCCGTCGACACCGACCTCCGGCTTGCCTCCTCCTTCCGCACTTGTCGATCTGCGCTTATTGCTCACCTACTGGATTGCACTCCGCCCTTCACCACCGTCGTCGTCGGTACATCCTTCCGTCTCACCTTCTTCCGTCGACGATCCGCGCTACCGCCGCCGTTGATCGGTACTCTCTCGCCTATCTTACACGCGCTCTGTCTATCTCGACATGTGTATTTATGCATGTATGTGTATATATGTTAATCTGTATACGTATATACTAGACGCATGCATGAATTCATAAATAATCGCAGCGTGTATCCGTATATGTATACCATGTATTGTACCTATACTAGCATGCAACTGTGTATATAAGTTGGGCATCTGATTTTTGGGCAAAATACCAACATCGCTAATTTTGTTGAATTCTATTTTCACCCGCCGTGGTATAAATAGATATTATACGTTGGTATGTATACCTATATGGTTAGCCAAACGAGACCATGCACGATACGTGCATGTCCTGCCTGCCACCACCATTCCTTCCGAAGATTACGCCAAATCCTGTGGGATAATTTCTTAGATTAGAAGATTTACCTACCATATGTTGTACTGTTGTATTTGGCATGTATCTGATCCGATCTCAAGCTGATCACACATCCTGTACTATAGTTAAGCCAATGGCTCATAATCAATTGTTAAGCGCGTAACTTAACATGCCTTCATATAATTATAACATGTATCGAACCGTTCTAGAATACATGCACGAAGGATATGTGTATATATGAACAGTAACATTCTGGGAAAACTAAAGTTTGTTGGTACGTGTTAATGTCTAGGAATTGTGAATTTTGTCATTTTCACTACAAATTCGTTTTAAGTCCAAATCGCTTGCAACAAATTTTGTTAATTAGTATAAATTAATACCTTTCTACGGTAATTTTTATGAAATTTTATAATTAGATTTATACTGCTAGATTATTCGCGCAAAGTCCCAATTTATGAATTTTGTACCTCTTAAACTGCATGTCCAAAAATTCCGAAATAAATTTTATAAAACTTAGAAAACGCTAGACTAATTATCTAAAAATTTGCATGGGGATTTTATGCTAGTTTGATTTGTAGCATTGTTTTCGAATGTGTGTCTGTACGTTGTTCCGAGTGTTTATTTGTTTCTTTATTTGCTACGCGTAGACGTCGAGTTGTGTGTCGCTATCTAAGCGAAGGTCGGGACCAAGATCAAGATCCGCACCAAGACTCGCTTTTGAAGGCAAGTTGTGTTTTGACCATATTGCTCCTAGTTTTTGAAATGTATTACTGATTTAAATTATGCATGCTATACTGATTAAAGTGAATAATTTAATTTGGGTAAATTAGCTAATCAACCTATTTGTTAATTCCACCTTTGATGATTAATATTAGTATGCCATGTATCTATTGTCACCATAAGTTGGGTTTAAATAGTTGGATGTTATATTGTGCCAACACGGGAGGCTAGACCGTGATTAGTTGCTTAGCTATGCTTACGTGAAATGTGCTTCAAATGGCAAAATAATATTGACTAAGGATATATGGAATGAATTTTGGAATCAGTGTGATCTTGCCACGTGATGATGTGAAGTGTAGATACCCTTGTGGTTCTACATGGTAATTGATGTTATTGTTGGCATGCGTTGCACAATAATCAAGCTGGGGTGATAAATAGATTTAGACCAGGGCAAATGGCAAGAATGATAGGGTGGGCCATGATTGGCACCGGGAAAGTTGTTTTGGTTCTTCGGGTAGTCTTGCCCTGATCACCCTAAGGACTTAACCTTGCAAGCCTTTGAACTGAGTCAATCGTGCAACCACATGTCTCGTAATGGGGCGGACCTAGTTGAGTAGGTTGCTAATAACTTGCATTTGGTACCTCAGGTGTCAACTACACCTTTTGTGTAGTTGTGCGGGAGCGTCTGGTGCTACGGCTAGGTACCTATCCAACGGTTGGTTGACCTATACTTCGCCTGTACTAAGGGAAGGGATAGTGTGCAACAACCTGAGAGGTCCACTTGTATAGTTAGAGGCTTCAAATGCTTTGTTATGATCACTCATTCGCATACTCTTGTATGGCGATTCACGGCAGACGTGGTGAGTTGACTGTATCGTGTGGGTAAAGTGCATAACCTCTGCAGAGTGTGTCAAAACTATTCGAATAGCCGAGTCCACGGTACTGGACAACGCTTGGGGATTACAGTCAAGGGTTAGATTTTCTAAAACAAAAATGTGGGAGTGGGTGGCCGAGTGCCAGAGACAATTGCTAAAGTAAATTAGGGCTTTTGAGCTGAATTGTTTAGAAAGAGATTGATAACTTACTATATAATATGGTTTTACTGCTTTTGAATCTATTAAGAGTATTTAATCAAAGCAAAATGCTGCTTGATGCAAATTAACCACTTAAGCCATTCCTTTGGAGGAAACCATGCATATAGTAATAGGATTGCACCTCTGTGCACGACTTGCTGAGTATGTTGTATACTCACCCTTGCTTTCAACACCATCATCAGTTGAGGAGAAGACTACAACTTCGAGGAAGGCGAAGTTCCTCGAGGAGGCGATTATCTAGGAGTTGAACCTTGTCAGTTGCCTGTGGTACTGATGGGAGTCATCGACGTTATTTGTTCCGCTGCTGATTATTCACATTTGTTATTGTAAGCCCTGCGTGGCAGACTATATGTAAGTTGACCTTAAGGTCTTGTAACCAGTTTATTAAATGTTTGAAGTACTTTATTATTAATTCCGCTGTGTATGATTGTGGTACTTCATCCCTGTTTAACTGTGTGTACTAGCGTGATCCTGGACTAGTACAGAATACACAGAGGGTCCGGATTTGCAGATTCGGGTCCCGACAGTGCGCCCCCACCACCTCCCCCTTGCCCTAGCCGCCCTCCCCCCATTGTGGCCGTGCGCCCCCTTGCCCTCTCCACCTCTCCACCACCTCTCTTCCACCCCCTTGCTTCCCTAGGGTAGCCTCCCCACCTCCTGCACCTCGAAGATCCATCCGAGGAGCGAGGAGCGAGGAGCGAGGAGCGAGGAGCGATTCGGGAGGAGTTCTTGTGGGTTCTCGTGCGTCGTGCAAAGGTATGGCCATGGAAATCCTTGTGGTTGATCTAGGTACTGTTCTAATGGTGTTTATCAACTTTTTAGATCAATTGGTTGTGCTGGACTTGAGTGGATTGGATTAGATCTAGATGTTACCACATTTCTGTTTTGGGACAGCATGAGCAGTCGACCTAGGGTTCAGTTTTTCGCCAATTTAAATTTGGAATTTGGTCGTACGGATGTTGAAGAAGTTGTAGGTAATTTAATTATCTTTCCGTGGATATAAATAACATTAAATTCCGCCCAGCCGTTTGAAAGTTATGTCTGTTTTACCGAGCGTGTTAAAATCTGTGACGCGATTGGAACAGATCACGGTAATCTGTACATTAAACCACTTTAGAGTCCGAATCAGTCTTTCCTTATACCTAGAAAAAGTTGGGAAATTTCCTAAGCTACGCGAGGATGTACTCGTTTAATTGATTCGGAGTCCCAGAACCCATGTTATGCCTTTTGGAAGGCTGCTGTCCCGACGGGACAGAACCTCTGTTTTTTGGTTTTGCGAGTAGTTGGCAATGTCGGGGTAGATGAGAGTTTGCGTACTATTTTGTGGACATGATTGTGAGTGTGTATACCTATGTGCAGGTGGTGTGATCCCGGGATTGCCTTCTACTTCCCGCCAATCCGTTGCCCGTGGTTGAGGCAAGTGTATTGTAATGGATAGCGATTTGTAGGTTGCTTGTTGAGAATAGATGAATTTGACTATATGATATGATCACTTGCCATGCTTTAATGATTGCCAATGATATGATGAGCATGTTTATTATGTTATCATGCCATGTGTTAATGTACAAGTTGATTATGATGTAGCATATTTGCATACATGGCATTATTACATGGCCCGGGCGGTGAGAAAGTAATAACTAGGCCGGGAAGGTCGGTGAGAAAGTTATGACTAATCCAGAGAGCCAATGAGTAAGTCCTACATCGTGATTCCATTCACCGCGGTGAACGGAAGCGAGGAGTAGGCACCCTCCATCTTCGGGATGGAAGGGGGGAGAGGGTGCACACCGACGGGTGTGTACTCAACCATACCGGTATGAGTTTCCAAGGAGACATGAGCATCGCATTGCATTTCATACATAGTGATGATGATGATGATATGTGACCATGAATGAGATGTTTTACATGATGTGGGATATTATTGCTATGTAATTGTTCTTGTTGTACCATTACAATATGCTTGCTGAGTTTTGAACTCACGCTTGTGTTTTCTTGTTGATTTAGGTACCATGAGAACGGCATGCGGGGAAGGGAAATAGACACACGTCCGCACGTAGCTTCACCCTTTTTGATTCCACAAGTCATTCTATTAGTTGTGATAATAAACTGCGTGTAATGATTATTGCTTTAAGGTTTAGCTTTGTTATGTGAGAGGTTTATTGTTCGTTTGACACTTGGAGACATTAAGTGCTTGATATTAGACTTATATTGTCGTTAAGTCTTTAATTATTGCTGTTTTAGCTGTCTCTCATATTGCCATAAATTGCTATACTGTTGTTGCTCCTTTAATTCATGTTAAAACAAAGGAGATGCTGCCGACATCTCGGTTTTTAGCATGTGCGCCTTTGCTGGAATTTTATGTTAATTGTGGTATTTAGACGTGGTTTAGCTTATGTTTGGTAGCATTCAGGCATATTAAATGGCGGGGAGTTACAATTGGTATTAGAGCGGGCTGTAGGTCCTTGGAATATGTATTTTTAGTGTCATACCTTAAGTTGCAACTAAAATATGATGTGGAATAACTTAGTGTCGGGGATTGGCTATCTGGCAAAAGACCACGGTACCCCCGTGAAAAGCTAAGCCCACCGACCAGGCAATACTAAAAGAAGATGCTCGGGAGAATGAAACGAGCATCCCTCCTTCTCCTCCGAGCATACGCGTCCGCACCTTTACTCGCAAAAGTACCAAACACACCCCTCCCCCCACGAGCAAGCATGCTCGTAGAGACCACGACCTACTCAGGTATTTGGTCGGAGGGCCCGGCGAACGCTACGAGGAAGGAAGGAGACAACCAATCAGCCGAAGATCAAGGGAGATCATACCCGAAATTCAAACAGCGCACGAATCAAGGATGGCGGGTCACGGATATGGATACATAGCGTGATCCCAGGAGGTAGTTGCCTTCTTGGTACCTATAGTCGTATTATTTAAACCCCCCTGAAGATCTGTAACAGGGGAGGGGACGAAGAGATAGAACACAATACACTGGAGTAGGGCTGTTATCTCGGCAGAGGGAGGCCCGAACCAGGATAAACACCGTGTCCCCCCTTTCTTTCTCCCGACCTTGGCATCGCTCGAACGACCTCCTTGGTCCGCACGACGGGGCTCTGTTGATCCCCCATTCAACAAGTAAGCTCGACGGGAGCCCGTTCTCCAATCGTCGACAGCTGGCGCCGTCCGTGGGGACGACAGCTTGATTCCCGTGCAGATCAAGATCCTCGAGGATGCCAAACTCGGGAGACACTCGACCTTTGGCGTTTTTACCACGTTGAAGATGACGACATGTACTACGCCGGCGACAGCGTGGCCAATGTGACCGATCCTATCGGTCACACCGAGTCCGGGAGCCCTTCCGGACACGGGAATGCGAGGACAGGACCTCCATTCCCCAGACATTACCCTCGGGGACCCCGAGGATGACTGCGACGGGCTCTACGATGGCCTGGACATACCGGACGACCTAGAGCTCGACCGAGAGACTGCATCTCAAGGGGATACAATGATGTCCACATCGCTTTCATCCCGCTCTCGTCAAGTCAACATGGCCGAGAGCCGTGCCGAGCCCGGGGAAGGGTCCTCGTACGCTGCTAAGCGCGACCACTACGAGGCGGCCAGACTCAACCTGGAGGCGTCTTTGGGAAAGACCCTCACGAGCATTCGCCGCCAGGCGAAAGGGAGGCGCGCTTCCGCGGAAAGGAACTCTCGCGAGTACCGAACCCCCGATCGCGTCACAGAACGCCGCCATAGCTCGCCACCGCCAATTCACCAGAAACAGGAACGGCTGCAGGCCTTGGCGGTGGTCGTACGCGACCTACGCAGTTTCCCTGAGCAAGTGGACCTAGAGGCCGTAGGCAAGGTCGTGGCCGAAGATCTGGAGAGGCTTGCCGCCGAACTAAAAGTCTCGGATCCTCCCCGTGACCGGGATGCCCGGAGTGTTTCCCGGGACCATCGCAAACGCTCCCCCATGCGCTCGCACAGAGGTGAATCTCGGAGCCATGCTCGGAGATCGCCCCAGACCGCTAACCTGATCCGGGAAAAGCCCCAGAACAGTTCCAGAGCAACCTAAGAGCGACACCTCTATAATCTCCCGGATTACGAGCGCTCTGAACGCTCCACGACCAAGCGATCGTCGGCACGACCGTCGCATGAGGTCTTCTCTCGACTCGGCCCGCGCACGGGGCGTTGGGTGGAAGACCCGCGTGGAGGCCGCTATGACCGAGGGTTTCACCGCGAAACCCCGAGCTTCGGTTGCCAGGCCTTCACGAGCTCCCTCCGAAATGTCGCATGGCCGAACAGATTCAAGCCCGGCCACATCGAAAGATTCAACGGGACCCAGAACCCGGACGAATTTCTCTTAATATATACTACCGCCATCCTCGCCGCCGGAGGTGATGAGGGGGTGATGGCGAATTATCTCGCCGGCAGTTACGGGACAGAGCCGCCAAATGCGTGGCTCTTCAATCAGAAGGAAGGATCCATACGATCCTAGGGGCAGCTCAGCGCCGCGCTCTGAGCAAATTTCCAGAGCTGTTACATCCGCCCGGGAAAGGAGCGCGACCTGGAGCGCTTGATACAGACGGACGGGGAAACCCTGCGACAGTTCGTCCAGAAGTTCATCCAGGTCTGAAACTCGATCCCGAACATATCGGACGAGGCCATCGTCCGAGCTTTCAAGTTCGGGTTACGGGACGTGCGCTTCACGCAGGACCTGGAGATCCACCCGGATCTAACGGCAAACGAGCTCTTCCGAATGGCCGATCGATACGCCAACGCAGATGAAGCCGTCCAATGGAAGAAAATCTTTGGATGAAGGGAAGTCGCCGCCTCACCGCCTAGAGACCTCGGCTAGCAAAAAGGGCTCGAATTCTGTGGACAAGAAGATCAAGAAGAAGAAGAAAAAGCAACCCTCGCCAGCCATGGTTGCCGCGGTGGAACAACAACAGCCCCGAGCAACCCAGCCGCAGCGCCGGGGGTTTAATGCTCGGGGAAGAGGACAACCACACAGGCCTCGAGAACGAGGCGACCAAGCAGACCAATGGGGCGACCTCTACTGTCCGCTTCACCAGGCGCACGGGCACGACCTACGGAATTGCCGAACGTGGACCTACCGCTCGAGCAGCTTTTACGCAGGGTCCCATGCCGACGCTTCCAGAGCAGGGTGAAAATGGCAAAGGTACACAGCCCGCTGAGGAAAGTGGGGATGACATGAAATACCAAGAACCACAGAATCACATAGCGGTCATCTTCAGGGGCTCCTCCGCCTACAAGTCCCGCCGGGACTTAAAGGACGCCGCAAGGGAAGTGCACCATGTTACCCAGGGTAAGCCTCCGGTGCAAAGAAATGAAATGGTCTGAGATGTCCCTCACCTTCTCCAAGGACGATTGTCCCCTTGGGATGACCAAACCACAGAGGCTTCCGATGGTCGTGAACCCCACCATCAGCAATAACATCGTCGGTCGGGTCCTCATAGACTCCGGGAGCTCTTTAGACCTTATTTCAGCCAAGGTTTTGGACGAGATGCAGATTCCTCGTTCCAAAATCAAGAATGTAGCCGTGCCCTTCTTCGGGATAGTCCCGGGCACCTCGATCAAACCTCTGGGGCAGGTCGTCCTGCCCGTGACTTTCGGCGGCCCAAGTAACTTCAGAACGGAGCTAATCACCTTCGAGGTGGTAGACTTCGAGTCGGCCTACAACGCCATCCTCGGCAGGCCGGCCTTGGCCAAGTTCATGGCCGCCTCGCATCATGCGACGATTGCTCAAGATTCCCGGACCGACCGGAGTTATAACCATCAAAGGGAACCACAAGTCCGCACTCAATTGCGACGAAAGAGCGTTGGATATGGTCGGTCAGTTACCCACTCGCGGCCCTGACCAAGAGCCGAAGCATTCCTGGCCTAAACTTGCCCTCTAGCCTGGAGGAGAGACCAAGGCTGTTCCGCTCAACGAGTCGAAACCGGCCAAGGTCGTTCATTTGGGATCTTCCTTAGATCCCAAATAGGAACTCGAGCTCATCACCTTCCTCCGGGCAAGGTCGGATGTGTTCACCTGGGAACCATCCGACATGCCCGGGGTCCCAAGGGAGGTGATCGAGCACAAAGCTAGCGCTCATTTCGACAAAACCAGTGAGACAGAAACTTAGACGCTTTTCCCCGGAAAAACAGGCAATCATCCGGGAGGAACTCGACAAACTCCTAAAAGCTGGCTTCATCAGAGAAGTCGAACACTCCGAGTGGCTAGCCAATCCAGTTCTGGTCAGGAAGAAAGGAGGCAAGTGGCGCATGTGCGTCGATCACACGGGTTTGAACGCGGCATGCCCAAAAGACAACTATCCGTTGCCTCGCATAGACCAATTGGTGGACGCGACGGCAGGGTCACAGACCATGAGCTTCCTAGACGCCTATTCGGGCTATCATCAGATCAGCCTATCGCGCGAAGACGAGGAAAAGACTTCCTTCATCACCCCATTCGGTACCTTCTGCTATACGACCATGTCTTTCGGTCTGAGAAATGCGGGAGCAACCTTTCAGCGCCTCATGCAGAAAACTTTCACAGACCAAGTAGGTCGAAATTTGGAGGTTTATGTCGACGACATAGTTGTCAAAAGCAAGAGTACTTCGGGTCACGTTGCTGACTTGGAAGAAACTTTCTGTAACCTCAATAAGCATCGAATAAAGCTAAATCCAGAAAAATGCGTGTTTGGCGTGAAGGCTGGCAAGGTGCTCGTGTAACACCCCTTAAAACTAATCTAAAGAACAAGAAAATTTCGACAGCATCTCCTCTAAAACAGAACGTCACGGAAGCAATTCATGATAAACAATTCATCCAAGAATATAAGCAATTCAACAATACTAACGATAGCAAGTCTAAACCAACCATAAGCAAGAATAAGTTTAGTCATAACAACGAATAGTCTAAGTGTAAATAAAATTCAGCAAGCTAATGCATTAAATAAACATTAGTTCATGGGAGTTGTGAAGACATTCGAAGGTTTATTGTGTTGCTAGCCCACCCCTCATGCTTATGTCTCTTGCACGCTACCTGAAAACAACAAAACACAAGCAGTGAGATTGGATAATCTCAGCAAGCGGAACAATTAACACATAATCACATCCATCAAGAATTTAACACACCACAACATCGATTACCACAACCTCAGTAAAATGCTCATGATTATGCATATGCTTATGCCATGATCCTCCTCACCGTGCCCTTTCTCAGAACACACGGTGTTGTACGGCACGGATCGCGCCAAGACGCGCCGACAAACTTCCAATGCATGAATATGCAGTTAATGCTTCATGCATGAATTCATTCACAATTTTCCACATTGAGTCCACATGTTTGCATACCATCATATAACATGGATAGAAAACAAATATCAATGAGACGAACTACTTAAACAATTCAACCGGTAGACAACATCATTCTTCTCTTTACTCATGATTCATAGACAAAGCTCATCATCACAATGCTAATCTAAATATTGCAATCATCAAAGCAATTGATTAAACCATGTATGATTTATGTAATCGGAGATTATAACGGAGGCAATGCAAACAACAATGTATAGCTCAACCATAACACTACTTCCACTTGCCTTTACCGACGTAGACGACGGATCTAGTTGCGTCCAGAAGGGGCACCACCTGTACAATCATAATTTCAGTATGTAACAGCAGCACAACAGATCACACGACTCAAACACGCAATTCCTACAACCCGTTCCCCCTTTCCAACACCGAAACCCCGTTCTGTCCGGACCGAACAGCAGCAACCCCCATTCTCTTTTTCGTATCTTTTTTTCTACCGAACATAAAAATATGAAAAAATTACAGGAGCTAGATATTGACGAGATCTACAACTTTCCAGAAGATCATAAATTCTAATTCCTCTGCCAAATGTGCCTAAACAGTCGTCCAACACAGTGGATGAAATCTGTTCCCAGATTCTGTTCGTCGGTTTGCAACAGCGATAACTCTCAGAACACTTCCCCAAAAATTCTGAAAAAAATACAGAAGCTAGGTCTCGACGTTATCTACAACTTTCTAGTTATAGGTTTTGGCAGGAAAAATCATCTATGCCACGAAAAACGCGAAACAATCCGCGCTGCACAAATCCCCCTTCCAGAAACAGCACCACGTGAACATCTACCCTTCTCCCCCAACAAGATCCATCCAAAACCCTCACCACCAGATCTAATACACTCCTAATCCCTAGGTAAAACAGAGGTAAAAGTTTGGGAATTTTACCTAGTGATCTCCCTTGCAAACCCACGAAGAACACGCGAAGAACCCCGAATCGGCGATCTGCTCGTCCTCCACGCCTCCACGGAGTCGCTCCTCGCCTTCTCCTTCGCGATTCGCGGTGGATCTTGAGCCACCACGTGGGGAGAGGAAGGGGAGGGAGAGGTGGCTGCTAGGGGAGGGAGAGGTGGCTGCCTAGGGTTGGGGAGAGGTGCGGCCACAATGGGGGGGGGCGCACCACAAGAGGGTGGGGGAGGTGGGCCGGCCCACTAATGAGGTGGGAAGGTGGAGGTGGGGAGGGGGATTCCCGGCCCAGGCCCAGGTTTTCTTCGGCCTTTTTCCCATAGCCCACAACCCCAAAATTAAAATTAAAATGCAACATTTTCTTCAATTGTTTCATTCCCCGACAATTCCGTCAATCCTCTCCGAATCAAAACAAGGAAGAAAAGTTCTAGGGCATCACATTCTCCCCTCCTTAAAAAGGATTCGTCCCCGAATCTACTCCTTTCAGCTACTGACCCAAAAGGAAAAAAAAGGAAGGCAAAAGGTAAACCACGACTTACCCCCAGCGTCCTCAAATAGCGTAGGGTACTTCTTCCGCATCTGGTCTTCAGGTTCCCAAGTTGCCTCCCGCTCAGACTGATTGGTTCACAAAACTTTCACAAAGCGGATGGTTCTCCTCCTCATGACTCGCTCCGAAGAGTCTAAAATTCGAAGTGGATGGCACTCCATAGTCAAATCTTGCTCAACTGTAATCGGTTCCAAGTCAATCTTATGCTCTGGGTCATGGAGATACTTCCGTAACATAGAGACATGGAAGACATCATGCACTCCCTTCAAAGAGTCTGGCAACTCCAGACAGACGCCAAATCGCTCACTCGAGCCACAATCGAACGGACCAATGTACCTCGGGCTAAGCTTGCCGGTGGTACCAAAACGAACAACACCCTTTGATGGAGATACCTTGAGAAGGACTTGATCACCCACTACAAACTCCAAATCTTGTCTCCTCGTTATCGGCATAACTCTTCCGACGGCTCGAGCAGCCAGGAGATTTCGCCGTATCTCTTGCACCTTCTCAAAGGTCTGTTGAACCCAATCCGGACCCTGCAATGATTTTTCTCCAACCGTATCCCAGCAAAGTGGAGAAACACACTTTCGACCATAAAGCGCCTCGAATGGAGCCATTCGAATACTAGCCTGGTAACTGTTATTGTAAGCAAACTCTACCAAGGCCAAGTGATCCTCCCAACTTCCCTTCCAAGATAGAACACATGCTCGAAGCATGTCCTCTAGAGTCTGGATGGTCCGCTCAGACTGGCCATCTGTCTGAGGATGAAAAGATGTGCTGAGAGAGAGTTTTGTTCCCAAAGCACTATGCAAACTCTGCCAAAAATGGGACACAAATCTAGTGTCTCGATCGGAGACAATCGATTTAGGCACACCATGGAGTCTAAGCACTTCCTTCATGTACAAAGGAACTAGATCTGGTGCCGAATTGGTCGTCTTCATTGGAATAAAATGGGTTGACTTAGTGAGTCTATCCACCACCACCCAAATGGCATCTCTACCTCGCGGTGAGCGGGGTAACCCAATCACAAAGTCCATAGTGATGTGTTCCCACTTCCATTCTGGAATTTCCAATGGCTGTAACAGACCGGCAGGTCTCTTATGCTCAGCTTTTACCTGTTGGCACACTCCACAAGAAGCCACATACTTGGCAATATCCACCTTCATCCTCTTCCACCAAAAACTCTGTTTCAGATCCCGATACATCTTGGTCTCTCCAGGATGAACGGAATACGGAGTCCTGTGGGCTTCCCTTAGAATGTCCATCTTCACATCCGATTTCTGAGGCACACAAAGACGGCCTCTAAACCGAATAGAACCATGCTTGTCTATACTGAATTCCCGAGGTTTCCCTTCGGAAATCCGCCGCCGAACCTCCTGAAGCAAACGATCCTGCAACTGAGCCTCATGCACCCGCTCGAGTATGCAAGACTGAATGATCATCTGAGTCTCATTCTGCGCAACCCCAGCAAAACAGTAAGTGACATGACCTCTTTCCAATTCTGCAACCAAGGGCAAAGCAGTTTTGGGGACGCCCGCTCTACTCAAGGCATCCGCCACAACATTAGCCTTGCCGGGATGGTACTGGATTGACACATCAAAGTCCTTTATCAACTCCAACCACCTACGCCGCCAGATTCAACTCCCGCTGGGTGAAAATATATTTGAGGCTCTTATGATCAGTGAAAATATCACAAGACTCCCCATAAAGATAGTGCCTCCACAATTTCAAGGCAAAAACCACAGCGGCTAACTCGAGATCATGGGTGGGATAATTCTGTTCATGAGTCTTTAGCTGTCTTGAAGCATAAGCAATGACCAAGCCTTCTTGCATGAGCACACAACCCAAACCAACCCTGGAGGCATCTGCATACACTGTAAAACGCTTGCCACTCACAGGCAAGGATAAAATAGGTGCATTGACCAGTTTGCTCTTTAGCGTCTGAAAACTGGCCTCACATTCCCCTGACCAGATGAAAGGAACCCCTTTACGAGTGAGCCTTGTCATCGGCTTAGCTATGATAGAGAAATTATGCACGGCGCCCGGTAATAACTCGCCAACCCCAGAAACTCCTGATTTCCGTCACACTAGACGGTCTTCGCCATTCAACCACAGCGGCAACCTTCTTTGGGTCAACTGTGACACCACTTTGGTTGATGACATGCCCAAGGAAGCTCACCTCCGACAACCAGAAGGCGCACTTCTTGAGTTTGGCATAGAATTGATTCTTACGAAGAGCTTCCAAAACTAGACCAAGATGCACGGCGTGCTCCTCCTCGGACTTCGAGTAGACAAGAATGTCGTCAATGAAGACGACAATAAAGTCATCAAGATATTCATGGAGCATCCTGTTCATTGCTTCCATAAAGACGGCAGGAGCATTCGTTAGTCCAAAAGACATGACTACAATTCAAAATGCCCATACCTCGTGTTGAAAGCCGTCTTTTCAATATCCTCCTCCTTAATCCAAGAATCGATGATACCCAGATTGCAAATCAATCTTGAAGAATACCTTGGCACCCTCAATTGATCAAAAGATCATCAATACGAGGCAATGGGTACTTGTTCTTAATGGTAACTTGATTGAGCGCCCGGTAGTCCACACATAGCCGCTTGGTGCCATCTTTCTTCTCCACGAACAAGACCGGGCCGCCCAAGGAGACGAGCTCACTCTAATAAACCCCTTATCTAGGAGTTCATCCAATTGCCTCTTCACTCAATTTGTTCTATTGGAGCCATCCGACGGGTTTTATAAATCGGCCTCGCATCAGGAACAAGATCAATGCGGAAGATAGTCTCCCGCTCGGAGGCAATCCGGAAGCTCACCGGGAAACACATCTGGATATCGGCAAACTACAGCAATGCCCTCCAAACTCTTCTCCTCCTCTCGACCCTCAACCATGGACTGAGAGGACCCTCGATTTCAACATCCGGGAGTTTGGGAACAGCTTACACAAAAGGAGAGGGAGTACCGCATAGCACTCCTGAAAAATTATTTCTTGCCCAGATGAAGCATGCAAAGTAACTTGTCCTCCAAGCACAATCAATCACCGCTTTGGTGCTGGGATAGCTATCCATGCCAAGGATAACATCAAACGGCTCCAAGGAGATCACCACCAGATTCGCCATGAACACCTCGTCGCCTAATGTAAATTGATAGCCCTAACAGATCCTCAAACTAGAAATCAAGCCTTGCGGTGCACTAACCACCACGGCATCACCCAAACTCGCACGCAGACAGACCGGCCCGAACAACAAAATCCACAGAGACAAACGAGTAGCTAGCGCCGAGTCGAACAACACACCGGCAACCACAGAATTAATGTAAATAGTACTGTCACCACATTGCCACGATCCGCATCCCGAAGAGGGCAAAGCGTGGACTCGGGGTAGATCGAGATGGTGCACCCTCGCATCTGGATATGTCGCGCAGGACCCACGGCGAAATCCGGAAGAAGGTGGCGGTGGAAGCTGGGGCATCCAGTAAGTCCCCGAGAGTGGCGCCGGGTAGAACGAGGGAGTCGGAGTAGGCGCCGGGAGGTGCTGCAGAGTAGGAGCTGATGGCAACATATGCATCACGCCCCGCCGCCTGCTACTTTGGAGAGGATGTCACGGCTCCCAACGCAGCTTGCCGTTGGGGTTCTTCTGACACACCACATCCTTGTGATCCTCCCACCACAGATGGTGCACCTTCCCTTCCACGAGCACTCGGCTGCGGCGATGGGAATCGCCACAGCGAAACATACCATCCCCATGCCAGGAGTGACTATGGCACAGATCGGGCGCACCTCCCGAGGTGTCTCGCGAGTAGGACGGCCACCATAGGGCTGGTGACGAAAATTCTTCCCCTTCTTATTCCAAGTACCAGAGGATTGACCCTTCTTCTCTGGAGGGCCCTTAAACTGCTCTCCTGTGGCAGGTTTGCGATGCTCTTCGGTGTAGTTCAGCTGCAGCTCCACACCCAGAGCTTGCTCCACCATTGTCCGGAAATCGACAATGGGGAAAGCGCCCAGCATATGGCGAATGGCAGGACGGAGTCCCCCGGAACCGCCTGCCTTCTCCACCTCAAATCACGTGCCACATGGGGCACAAACGCGTCTGATCTGGTTGAAGCCAACCTCGTACTCTGCCACAGTCTTCTTGTCTTGGGCATACTGTCCCAAGTCAATTTGCATCTTGTCGAGGAAGGTGGCGGGGTAGAACCTCCTCTCAAATTGCCGGACAAACTCCTCCCAAGAGGGGTCACCTTGCGCACCCCTTGAGGACAAGACACCCCTCCACCAGATTTGGGCTTCTCCTTCAAGAGCTGTGCTACAAAGCGAACACGATCTTGCGCCACCACCTCAAAAGCGCCCAGCTGCATCTCCACATAGGACAACCAATCCATTTGCTGGATCGGATTGCCCACCCCATCAAAGCTATCCAGCCGCAATCCAACCCACTCTCGCAGCTTGATGCCACCGCCTGCCGCGCCGACAGCTGGCACAGGAGCTGCAGCCATGCCCACAGCAGGGGCGGCCGGTGCGCCCTGCCTCAGCGCCCGCAACTCCTCCTGCATCGCTCTCATGGCGGCCACTAATTCCGCCGAAACACCACCTCGGCTGGGTAGCCTCGGCTGCCTCCGACGGCTCGGCGTGCCGCCTCCCGAACGACTGTCATACAAGGCGTCTTGGTGGCATACTGCACCCAACAAGCCGCAAGCAACCAATCACCACAACAACAAAAGCATAACAAAGCACCCACAAAAAAAACAATAGATATAGACGAACATACGCATGCCATGCAATGCAGCCCAACCCATCCTAGTAGTGCAAGTGTATCAATTTTAAAGTTGATTAACAATCCTATTCTGTATTAAAAGTTTTATTATCCTATGGCAATTTAAAGAGTTATACCTAAGCAATGTTACTAATTTCACACAGCAAAGTTTTAGTTCATGTTAAAATATCTCTCCTAAATTCATACACCAAGGACCTAAAGCCCGCTCTGATACCAATCAGTAACACCCCTTAAAACTAATCTAAAGAACAAGAAAATTTCGACAAAGACATCTCCTCTAAAAGCGAACGTCACGGAAGCAATTCATGATAAACAATTCATCCAAGAATATAAGCAATTCAACAATACTAACGACAGCAAGTCTAAACCAACCATAAGCAAGAATAAGTTTAGTCATAACAACGAATAGTCTAAGTGTAAATAAAATTCAGCAAGCTAATGCATTAAATAAACATTAGTTCATGGGAGTTGTGAAGACATTCGAAGGTTTATTGTGTTGCTAGCCCACCCCTCATGCTTATGTCTCTTGCACGCTACCTGAAAACAACAAAACACAAGCAGTGAGATTGGATAATCTCAGCAAGCGGAACAATTAACACATAATCACATCCATCAAGAATTTAACACACCACAACATCGATTACCACAACCTCAGTAAAATGCTCATGATTATGCATATGCTTATGCCATGATCCTCCTCACCGTGCCCTTTCTCAGGAACACACGGTGTTGTACCGGTACGGTCGCGCACGCTGGCGTCGACAAACTTCCAATGCATGAATATGCAGTTAATGCTTCATGCATGAATTCATTCACAATTTTCCACATTGAGTCCACATGTTTGCATACCATCATATAACATGGATAGAAAACAAATATCAATGAGACGAACTACTTAAACAA
Organism: Rhipidocladum racemiflorum; assembly: GCA_036346355.1. NCBI lineage: Eukaryota > Viridiplantae > Streptophyta > Magnoliopsida > Poales > Poaceae > Rhipidocladum > Rhipidocladum racemiflorum. The sequence continues at coordinate 44,894,500 of CM070587.1, forward strand.
TTCAACCGGTAGACAACATCATTCTTCTCTTTACTCATGATTCATAGACAAAGCTCATCATCACAATGCTAATCTAAATATTGCAATCATCAAAGCAATTGATTAAACCATGTATGATTTATGTAATCGGAGATTATAACGGAGGCAATGCAAACAACAATGTATAGCTCAACCATAACACTACTTCCACTTGCCTTTACCGACGTAGACGACGGATCTAGTTGCGTCCAGAAGGGGCACCACCTGTACAATCATAATTTCAGTATGTAACAGCAGCACAACAGATCACACGACTCAAACACGCAATTCCTACAACCCGTTCCCCCTTTCCAACACCGAAACCCCGTTCTGTCCGGACCGAACAGCAGCAACCCCCATTCTCTTTTTCGTATCTTTTTTTCTACCAAACATAAAAATATGAAAAAATTACAGGAGCTCGATATTGACGATATCTACAACTTTCCAGAAGATCATAAATTCTAATTCCTCTGCTAAATGTGCCTAAACAGTCGTCCAACACAGTGGATGAAATCTGTTCCCAGATTCTGTTCGTCGGTTTGCAACAGCGATAACTCTCAGAACACTTCCCCAAAAATTCTGAAAAAAATACAGAAGCTAGGTCTCGACGTTATCTATAACTTTATAGTTATAGGTTTTGGCAGGAAAAATCATCTATGCCACGAAAAGCGCGAAACAATCCGCGCTGCACAAATCCCCCTTCCAGAAACAGCACCACGTGAACATCTACCCTTCTCCCCCAACAAGATCCATCCAAAACCCTCACCACCAGATCTAATACACTCCTAATCCCTAGGTAAAACAGAGGTAAAAGTTTGGGAATTTTACCTAGTGATCTCCCTTGCAAACCCACGAAGAACACGCGAAGAACCCCGAATCGGCGATCTGCTCGTCCTCCACGCCTCCACGGAGTCGCTCCTCGCCTTCTCCTTCGCGATTCGCGGTGGATCTTGAGCCACCACGTGGGGAGAGGAAGGGGAGGGAGAGGTGGCTGCTAGGGGAGGGAGAGGTGGCTGCCTAGGGTTGGGGAGAGGTGCGGCCACAATGGGGGGGGGCGCACCACAAGAGGGTGGGGGAGGTGGGCCGGCCCACTAATGAGGTGGGAAGGTGGAGGTGGGGAGGGGGATTCCCGGCCCAGGCCCAGGTTTTCTTCGGCCTTTTTCCCATAGCCCACAACCCCAAAATTAAAATTAAAATGCAACATTTTCTTCAATTGTTTCATTCCCCGACAATTCCGTCAATCCTCTCCGAATCAAAACAAGGAAGAAAAGTTCTAGGGCATCACAGCTCGGCTACATGGTCGGGCCACACGGCGTTGGGGCAAACCCGGAGAAAATCGAAGCCATTGAGAACATGAGGTCGCCCACGTGCGTGAAGGAAGTACAAGCTCTGACCGGAAGAATGGCCGCCTTAAGCCGGTTTATCTCCCGGCTGGGGGAGCGAGGACTAACTTTCTTTAAAGCCCTCCGCAAGCATGATGGCTTCACGTGGACGGAGGAAGCTGATCGCTCGTTCAAAGAGCTAAAATAGTACATCTCCAAGCCGCCCGTCCTCGTCACACCCGCAGCGGGGGAAGAATTGCTACTATACCTGGAGGCAACCCCGCAAGCGGTAAGCGCGGTGTTAGCAGTTAAGAGAGATGGTACCCAGCGACCTATCTATTACGTCAGCGAAGTACTTCATGGACCAAAGGAGCGTTACCCCGAGGTCCAGAAACTATTGTACTCGTTGCTGATGGCCTCCAGGAAGTTGCGCCACTACTTTCAAGCACACAAGATCGTGGTGCCAACCAGCTTCCCACTCAGGGAAATCCTGAAAAATCAGGACGCCAGTGGTCGCATAGCCAAGTGGACAATGGAGCTCGCCGAGTTCGAGCTGGTGTTCTCGGCCCGCACGGCGATAAAGTCACAAGTCTTGGCCAATTTCGTGGCAGAATGGTCGGCTCCGGCACCACCAGCCAGTGGAACCAATGATTCGAGGGAAAACTCCTGGATCTTGTATTTTGATGGATCCCGAGCATCTGGCGCTCGAAGTGGCGTCGTCTTGGTCTCCCGGATGGAGAGCAACTTCAAGACGCCATCCAACTACATTTCGCGCGACCAACAACGGCGGAGTCTGAGCCTTTTGGCCGGACTTCGAGCATGTAAATCGCTAGGAGTCCAACGGCTCACTGTGAAGGGCGATTCACAGTTGGTCGCGAACCAGGTCAACAAGCAGTATCAGTGTTCCGATACCTCAATGGCGCTGTACTAGGCCGAAGTAAGGAAGATGGAGAAATACTTCAAGAATTTCGAAGTAATCTACATCCCCAGGAAGGATAATTCCCTGGCCGACCAAATGTCTAAGGTCGGTTCCTCTCAAACCATCGCTCCGGCGGGGGTGCTTGTCGAGCACCTACATAAGCCCTCCATTCCCTCTGAAGAGGAGGCACCAGAGACCGACGGTAGGGTCTCCTTCCTTGAGCAAAGTGCAAATTGGATGACGCCATTCATCCAATACCTTGCGCATGGGACATTGCCCGAGGAAGAAGCCGAGCGTTCCCGGCTAACAAGGCGATCTTCTCAAGATGATCGATCGAAGGCGACCTATACCGGAAAAGGCGCATTAGGAATCCTTTCCGGATGCATCTCTCAGGAGGAAGGCGATTACCTTCTTCGTGATATCCACGAAGGAATGTGCGAGCTCACTCGTCTTTCGTAACGGCTTGTGAGCAAGGCCTTCCGATTGGAGTTCTTTGGCCCTACGGCCTTGACGACGCCGACGATCAATCGTAACGACCTGCCGAGCATGCCAGTTCCATGCTCGCAAAGCCCGTCAACCAGCATACGCCCTGCAAACCATACCGCTTTCGTGGCCATTCTCGACCTGGGGGCTCGACGTCCTTGGACCCTTTCCCCGGGGTCAGAAAGGCTGCAAGTATTTGCTCGTGGCCATCGACACTTTCACTAAGTGGATAGAGGCCGAGCCCGTCTCGACCATCTCGGCCCAGGCGGCCAAGAGATTTCTCCGCAGCAATGTGGTAACTCGGTTCGGGATACCCAACCGTCTTATCACAGACAACGGGACCCAGTTCACTAGCGAACTATTCCAAAGATACTGCGAGGAGGTCGGGACCAAGGTCTGCTTCGCCTCTGTGGCGCATCCACAGAGCAACGGAGCAGCCGAACGAGCAAATGGGCAGCTAGTCCAGGGCATAAAAAAGAGGGTCTTCAAGACCCTCAACCAGCACAAGTAGCAGTGGGTGGATGAGATTCCCGCCGTTCTTTGGTCTATCCGCACCACGACGAGTCGAGCCACAGGCGAAACGCCTTTCCAACTCGTCTACGGTGCGGAGGCCATTCTGCCTGCCGAAATCGTGCTGGGTTCCCCAAGGGTGCAACTGATCGATTCCATCGATCAAGAGGTTGAGCGCCTCGTCGACCTGGACCTCGTCGAAGCAACACGCGAACGGGCGTTGCTCCGGTCTGCGGTTTACCTACGGGCTCTTCGTAGGCACGCAGCCAAGACAGTCCGACCTAGGGTCCTACAAGCCGGCGACATGGTCTTACAAAGAGTTCAAGACCTGTCGAAAGCCAACAAACTGACCCCAAGGTGGGAGGGACCCTACACAGTCGTGTCTACAGCACGCCCGGGGGTTGTTCGCCTCGTGATGCCAGATGGTCGGAGTCACCAGCACCTGGAACATCGATCAACTGCGTAAATTCTACGTTTAGACGAGTACTCCTATCTCGCGCCCCTTGCGTTCTTTCCAATAAAACATTTCCCCTCCTTCTCGTGTTTTGTCTTCGCTTTGTCGAACGAGCATCGTCGTCTACCAGCACTGCAGACGAACTTATCCGACAAGTATGTGCGCACCATTTCCCTTGGCCCCCGGCCGGATGCTCGCCCAATCGTTCACTTTCCACAGTAGCTCTTCACTGTATGCGTGGTCGGGCGCGAGCATCCACTCTAAGCCCGGATCAGTGACCACTCGGGTATGGCAGCTCTACGTATTGTTGGTTTAAAACTCGTCTACTCTGTGCTCACATTTCTCTCGACACAACCGACCTATTTAAATCATTCAAAAAATCGTTACGACCAAAGCGACCCTTAAATTTTCCCATGAACAAACTCGTGCTCGCAACAGTGAGGGCACGACCTTTGTCCATGATAGGGGCTCTGTATGATAGGAACGTTCCGTCCCTTCTTCCAAGGATCCTTTGCTCGTATCTATGCTATATGCTCTTATGCAGGAACTTGTTTTTTTTTCTGCAGAACCGGGATCATGTAAGCATATGTTGAAGGCGAACTTGAGAAAAACAGGCAAGGACCCAAACACCTGCGAGTTTGCTCATTTAACCCAAAAGGTTGTTTTCTTTTTTACAGGATTTACACGAGCTAAAAATAAAAGAAGAGCTAAGTCCTACGCTCGGCCTGAAGGGCAGCAAGCTCCTCCTTAAGGGAGTCGACCTCGCCTCTGTGTCCAAAACTTTCACGAGCAAAGACGACCTTCACCGCGCTGTCCGAAGGCGTTGCACCTCCTTGAGCTGGGCCTCTTCGCTCCCCGAGCTCGCTGGAGGTCGGCGCGCAGGTCGGGGACCTCCTGCCGCAACTTCCCCAGCTCCTCTTCGAGGTCGGCACACTTCTGTTCCGAAGTGTTCTTCGCCGTCTCGCTCTCAAAGAGCTGGTCCCGAAGTCCGGCGATGAGGCTCTTCGCCGACTCCAGCTCCTTCAGGTCGGCCTCGCGCACCTCGGAGACCCGACGCTCGAGATCGGCGATCTTGGCGTCTTGCTCGCGATGGTACGCCCAGAACTCCTCTGCTGGAACTGCGGAGGCATCGATGTCCTCCATAGCCTTCGCAGCAAACTTGGAGCAAAAAAGAAGAAAAGGGAAGGAAGGTCAAGAAGAACCCCTTGAAGATTGCTCGCCTCATGTAAAAAGTTAGAAGCGAAGCACTTACCAAAAGAGCCCGGCTGACCAGCTTGTCTTGAAGCCGCTGGCGGTCGGTAGCGCCAGCTCGGAAAAAGGGGTTAACCCACGCAGGGCCATCCTGATCCCGAGCTGGCACGTCAGGATCTTGCCCCTCCTGGGCACCTGGTGCTCCCAGGAGGGCAACAACGTTTCCTCCTTCGACCAACCCCAGGACGCCCTGAGGTTGGTCTTCTGCGTCAACAGGCGGCTCGTGGCCGCCTTCCTCCTGCCCGGCCGCTGCGCTCGGGGGCTGGACGCCGACTGCAGGCGCTTCCGCCCCTTGCACTTCCGCGACCGGAAGCGATGGGAGCTCCACGCCCGGAGGCGATTGGTCGAGGACGACCACCTCCAGCCCGTGGTCCGCGGCTGGGCGCAGCTGGTCATCAACGACCACCTCCTCTCCGTGGTCCGCGGACAGAGGCAGCTGGTCGAGCTCGGCGATCACTTCCGCGGCTAGAAGTGGCTGGTCGATCACGACCGCATCTCCCCCTTGGTCCGCAGTTGGAGGTGGCTGGCCGGCAGCGACCGGCTCCTCCTCTTGGCTCGCGGCCAAGGGCGGTGGGTCGAAAGCCACCACCCCTTGACCATCGAAGCCCGTCGCTTGGGGCTCGCTTGCGCTTACCCCTTCGCAAGGGACCATGGCCAAGGCTTCTTGGTCCTCAGCCCCCTGCGGCTCTTGCTCCTCTGCGGCTGGAGTAGGTTCCACGTTGTAACACCCTAAAATTTTGCTTTTCTTAAATTCATGTGTGATTTGGCACTTTGGTGAATTTTTGGAATTTTCTGGAATTTATTTGGATTTATTTGGAATTTATTTGAATTTATTCCATTTTGAAATAATTAAAGAATTTAATTTTGCAAATAAAATTTTGTTGGAAATATTTTATTTGAGTCCCAAATACCCTAAAATATTTTCTAGAATTTTTCTGGAATTTTTCTGAGTATTTTGCTATTTTTAATGAATTAAATGAATTACTGGAAATTATTTTAAATATTAAATCGCTGGAAATTCGAGTTGGGTCAAGTACTGTTCATCCGACCGAGCCCGAGTCAGACTCGAGTTCGAGTCCGACCCGAGCCCGACCGCGCCCGTGGTCAAGCCGAACCCGCCGCCGGAACCCTAGCAGCGTGGCGGTTGGATCGAGATCCAACGGCCACGATTGAGCCACGATCACCGAGCCCGAGCCGGCCCGAGCGACCCGGCTCGCGAGTCCGACCGGACCCAAACTCGCGACCGCTGGATCTCGATCCAATGGTCGTGGCGCCGCACGCCACCCTAACTGTCGCCACGGAGCTCGCCGTGGACATCGCAGACATGAAGCTTCTCCGCGTCGGATCTTCATCGCACGGTCCAGATTCGTCCATGTCACCCACGGTAAAGAATCACGTGTTAATCTTCAGATCTAATCTCAACCGTTAGATCTAGATCCAACGGCTTAGATTGAACCACGTTCATAGCGATAGATTGGATCTTGACCGTCCGATCAAGATCGAACGGTCCAGATCAGTGGAGTTGTTTTCCAAGCGCGTTAGCGGATCTAATCTGGGCCTTTTTTTTACAAATCAACGGCCGAGATTGAGCCACGTGTCCGGGAAGGCTGACCGTCGCGGTCAGCGCCGTCCACGCGCGCGTGCGTGTGACGCTGACACGCGGGGCCCGCGTGTCAGAGGACCCACCTGTCAGCGACCGTGAGCCGTGGGCCGAGCCCACGGTGGACCGAGCCGAGACCGTGCGCCGGGTCCGTGGACCCGAGGCCACGCGTCGTCACCCGATTGGTCCACGTGTCCCTGCTGACGCAATAAATGTTTTTCCGAAAAAGAAAATGATTTAATAATTCGGTTTAATAATTGATTTGAATTTCAAAACTTCAAAAGCTTATAACTTTTGCGTTTCAACTCCGATTTGAGTGATTCAAATTTCTAAAAATTCATAAAATTCAGATCTACCCAAATATGAATTTTATTTAATTTTTGGACTAAAGTTTTTCTCTGTAAAATTATTTAATTGATTATTTAAACTTTAAATAATCATAACTTTTGCATTTTAACTCCAAATTTGACGATTCCAGTTTCTAAAAATTCATAAAATTATGTTCTCTCTGTTTATGGATTTTATTTGGATGTTTGGACACTTTTTGCCTATTGTTTATTCGTGTATTTGCTATTTGCACGCTTTACGAGTAGACGTTGAAGTGCCGGAAGGATTCGAAGGAGAAGTATTGACTCATGATCCAACTCAAGACCAAGAGCAAGTACTTTTTGAAGGCAAGTTGTGCTTTGACCATGTTGATCCTATTTTGAAATCTATTTTGATTTAACCTATTGCATGCTAAGTTCAAATAGAAAATTACTTTATTTAAAAATGGGGGATTAGATAAACACCAATTTGCTGTATGACACCTTGATTATTTAAATATGTGCCATGACCCCTTGTCACCCTAGTTGTGGTTTACTAGTTGGACATTATTAAATTGCCAACATGGGTTTTAGACCATTGTAGTATACTGCTTAGACCTGCTACGTGCTCATGACATGATTTTGGACAATCAAATGCTAATATTGACTTAATGATATATTGAACCTGTTTTGGAAAGGTATCATGTGATGTTGATGGCACGTGGTGCATGGTAATCAACTGGGGTTTGATAAACAGTTTTCGACCGGGGCATGTGGCAAGAGTAATCAGGTGGGCCAGTTGTGGCATTGGGGATGTTCATTTGGTTCTTCGGGTAGTCTTGCCCTGGTCACCCTAAGGACTTAACCTTGCAAGCCTTTGAACTGGGTCTAACGTGCAACCACATGTCTGTAATGGGACGGACTTAGTTGACTAAGTTGCTAATAACGTACCTGTGGGACCTCAGGAGGTCAACTACACCCTTTGTGTAAGTTGTACGGAGGCGTCTGGGTGAGGCCAGGTACCCATCTAACGGTTGATTGGCCTAGACTTCGCCTTAGCTAAGGGAAGGGTTAGTGTGCAATAACCGGGGAGGACCACTTGTATTGTTAGAAGTTTCCGAAAGACTTTGTTACGGGAACTCGCCTTTGTGGTGTTTGACTGTATCTTGTGGGTAAAGTGCATAACCTCTGCAGAGTATAGAATCTATTCGAATAGCCGTGTCCGCGGTATTGGACATCACTCGGGAATTACAGTCAAGGGTTAGATTTTCTCAAAAATAACTTGGGTTTGAAAGGTTGGGTTGGACTGACAATGATGTTGGAAATGTGGATTAGGATGGGAAAGATGTTTACTAAACTTCTTGAAAAGTTATCTACGCTTTACTTGTTTCTACTGCTTTCGAATCTATTTATATTACTTGTCAAATGCTGTTTACTACAAATATACTTTGAGCTATTCCTTTGTATTAAGCCATGCATGTAGTATATTAGCTGCATTCTGTGCATGACTTGTTGAGTACCAAGTACTCACCCTTGCCACCATACAACACCAGTTGAAGAGGAGACTACACCAGCTTTGGAGGAGGAGCTCCAAGAGGAACCGTCTACTTAGGGAGCGAGCCCAGTCAGTTGCCTGTGGTATACTGGATGGCGCCACGAAGTTAATTGATTTTCCGCTGCTATTACTATTTCTCTCTTAATAAGTTTCGCCCTGCGAGGCGTACCTTTGTGACTTGACCATAAGGTCAAGTAACCAGTTTGACTATTTAAATAAAGTACTCTATTAGTATCAAGTGGTATGATTGTGATATTTACCAATGTTAAGACTGTGTGCACTAGCGCGTTCCTGGACTAGTGCTGAATACACAGAGGGTCCGGATTTGCAAATTCGGGGTCCCGACACACGTCCGCTGAAGGAAGCTCGGGCCCCGTCGAGGGAAGCTCGGACTCCGTTGAGGCCGCAGCTGGCACCGACTCCTCCCCCATCTCGGCCATTACTTGGTCGACGACGCGGTCGAGCTCGGCGTCAACTGCAGAGTCGATAATCTCCTCAGCCATCTGACGGAAGTCCAAAAGCAACATCCGAGCTATCACGCCCACGCCAAACAGGGTGGGGTTAGCCCGAAGAAAATCGCAAGACAAGAACAGAACAAGAGAATGAAGTAGGAGCTTACCTTCTGCCCGACGAGCAGCGCCATCCTCCTCGGCCTCCTCGCTTCGAGCCACGGGCGACCTGCCCGCGGCGGCCTCGTAGGCCTCGGCCACGACCACGACGCGCTCCTCCGCGGCATCGCTGGCACGTGCCATCGCCGGGTCGACGTCGTCCATGTCGACCTCTTCCAGCGCCGAGGTTGTTTGAGAGGTCGACCTCCTGCTCCTTCTGACCAGAGCATAGGTGGCCTCCTCTTCTTCCTCCTCCTCGGGGTCATCGACCACCCGAATAAGCTGGTCCTGGAGGGCCTTGATCTGCCTCTCCAGCCGCTCCTTGGTCGGGAGGGACCTGGCCTCCTCCTCGGCCTTCTTCGCCTGCTCGGCGAGCTGTTCCAGTCGGCCCATCAGCTCCGGCCTCCTCCGTTTGAAGTCATCATACCAGATTCGAAGTTCGCTTACCTCCCGGCGGTCGGCGTACTCAAGGTGTGGCGTGGGGGTCCTGGTCGAAGCTCGGCGCTTCGACCGCTTGGCGCGGGGAGGCGAGGCGGATGCTTGGCGGCCTCGACCCGCCGACCTCTTGCGGGAACCCCTGGCCGGGGTGCTGGCTTGCGGCAGCGCTGCAGCGCTCGACACGGCAAGGTCAAGGGCGACCTTCTCCTGCAAACAGAAATAGGGAGAAATAAGCTCGGAAAACATGCCCTCGGACGGAAGCAGGAAGATGTACTTACCGCGTCACCGCGGTCAAAAATGTTCTTGGGGATCTGACGATTGGGCGTCAGCTCCTTCTCCTTCGGGGCGCCGAACATCTCGGCGACCCTCTCGTCAACCCAGTCCGTCCTCGGAGCTGCGTCACGACCGAAGATTAAAACAAAAAAATATATAGCACCGATCACCAGAAAGCAACAATACTCGAGAAAGAGGTCCAGGAACATACCTGCGTTGTCCTCACGGGTGAAGTCATGCCACCCGGTCACCTCGAAGAAGGGGTGCTTGCGGCGCCTCAGGGGGGACACCCGGTTGAAGGTAAAGTCCCGGGCGATATCCCGACCAGTGAGCCCCATCTGGGAAAGCTCACCGATCGTCCTGAGCACCCGCTCTTCCTCAGGTTGCACAGGCAGGCGCGCCGTCTCAGTAGACGGAGCGTCCTCCCCAGTATAAACCAACTGGGACCCCTCCGCCTTCTTCTGGTAGAACCAGAGGTCGGCCCAACCCGACACCGAGTCCTTCAAAGCAACAAGAGGGTACTCGTATGGTCGGTTGGACCGGAGGCGAAGATAAACGCAACCGGCGGAGCCATCCCGGCCGGTGCGGAAGGGGGAATAGAAGTGAAAGAAGAGGCTAACCGTGGGCACTACACCCACGTAAGCCTCGCAAAGATGGGAGAAGATTGCGAGAGAAAGGATGGAGTTGGGGGTGGAGATGAGAGATCTCGCACCCGCAGAAGGCAAGCACGGAGGCGAGGAAGTCGCTCTCGGGCGGACGAAGCCCGTTAATGGCGTACAACTCGCAGGAGACGATCTCTGTCTCCCGCGGTGCCGGCGCCGCATCATCCCCGGGCACTCGACCCGAGCTTGGGTCGACGTACCCCTCGTCCGTGAGCACCTGGAGCCTCCTTCGGGTCATCTTGCTAACCTTGAAACGCGCCATGGCCAAAGAAGGAAGGGGAGCGAAAAGGGTTCTTGGGCGCTAGGGCTCTTGGAAGATTTTTGGCCGAAGACGAGCAAAGAGACACGGTGTAACTCTGACCTCTCCCGATAGAAAGGGTTAAAAAGACAGTGAAGGGATAGGTTAATAATCGCCGCCTATCACGTAGCGACACCTGGCCGGAGAAAGCGCGCTTTCCGAGAAACTGCCGTACCGTTGCAGGGAGGCTTCTCAGAGAAGGAACCGCAGAACAACCAAACGACGCGCCCACGCGGAGCAAGCACGCGGCGGGTAAAGAAGTTCGTCTCCCGACGTAAAATGGTCGTGAGCCACGACCAAAAGAAATTCAATCCCCCCTCAAGTCTTCTTAGGCTCAAGGGGAAGCCCGAGGGTTCCCCGCTTGAACCTCGGGGGCTAGCTGTCGGGGATTGGCTATCTGGCAAAAGACCACGGTACCCCCGTGAAAAGCTAAGCCCACCGACCAGGCAATACTAAAAGAAGATGCTCGGGAGAATGAAACGAGCATCCCTCCTTCTCCTCCGAGCATACGCGTCCGCACCTTTACTCGTAGAAGTACCAAACACCCCCCCCCCACGAGCAAGCATGCTCGTAGAGACCACGACCTACTCAGGTGTTTGGTCGGAGGGCCCGGCGAACGCTACGAGGAAGGAAGGAGACAACCAATCAGCTGAAGATCAAGGGAGATCATACCCGAAATTCAAACAGCGCACGAATCAAGGATGGCGGGTCACGGATATGGATACATAGCGTGATCCCAGGAGGTAGTTGCCTTCTTGGTACCTATAGTCGTATTATTTAAACCCCCCTGAAGATCTGTAACAGGGGAGGGGACGAAGAGATAGAACACAATACACTGGAGTAGGGCTATTATCCCGGCAGAGGGAGGCCCGAACCAGGATAAACACCGTGTCCCCCCTTTCTTTCTCCCGACCTTGGCATTGCTCGAACGACCTCCTTGGTCCACACGACGGGGCTCTGTTGATCCCCCATTCAACAAGTAAGCTCGACGGGAGCCCGTTCTCCAATCGTCGACACATAGAAACATGGCTTAGGTTCTAACTAAAACATTGTTATAGGATAGTAACATTAAAACTTGCAAAAGTGGTATAACTAATCTAAAATTTGATACACTTGGTTGCTGTAACACCCCAAAATTTTGCTTTTCTTAAATTCATGTGTGGTTTGGCACTTTGGTGAATTTTTGGAATTTTCTGGAATTTATTTGGATTTATTTGGAATTTATTTGAATTTATTCCATTTTGAAATAATTAAAGAATTTAATTTTGCAAATAAAATTTTGTTGGAAATATTTTATTTGAGTCCCAAATACCCTAAAATATTTTCCAGAATTTTTCTGGAATTTTTCTGAGTCGTTTGCTATTTTTAATGAATTAAATGAATTACTGGGAATTATTTTAAATATTAAATCGCTGGAAAATGCGAGTGGGTTTGTACTGTTCATCGGGTCCGAGTCGGACTCGAGTCCGACCCGAACCCGACCCGAGCCACGTGGTCGAGCCGAACCCGTTCGCCCGAACCCTAGCCACGCGACCGTTGGATCAAGATCCAACGGTTGTGCGCGCCACGTCGCCTAGTCGAGACCGAAGTCGAACCCGTTCACGCCGTGCGATCCCAGCCATCCATCTGGACACGTGGGCGGTTCCCGACCATCGTCTCCGCTCCGACTCGGCCGGAAAGCTCCGCCGTGACCGAGCGGGACACGGCTAGGGTTCCGTTTTTTGGCGCGCACGCGTCGAGGCCGTATTTAAGGCCGGATCGGCCCCGAGGTTGCCCTCCTCCATGCGCCTCGTTTGCTCAAGTCTCCGAGCTTAAGCCGCCCGACTTTCAGCAATCGCTCGCCGTAGTTGGTTAGGGTTGCGTCTTGGTTTTCGGCCGCGCCGCCGTCACGAGCCGCTCCGCGCATCCAAGGCCAGATCAGGGACTGCGTCGAGACGCACCCGTGCGGAGCCAACTCACCCGTCGGAGAACCTTCGAACGCCGTTGGGCTCGTCGTCGTCTTCAACTCCGGCGGTAGTGCGCCACCGCTGGCCATCGACCCTCGCGAGCTCTGCAGACGCCGTCCGATCTTGATCGATGCGGTTGAGGTGAGTTCACATGCTTCCAAACCCAATTAGATTTGGACCGTCCGATCCAGATCAAACGGCCCACGATCACCACGTGCAGTAGCTATTTTAATATAGTGTTAGATCTGGACCGTCCGATCTAGATCGAACGGCCCACGAGCATCGAGTAGTTTCAACGTGTTAAACCCTGGATCTAATCCGCGCCGTTGATTTTCAAACCAACGGCCGAGATTGCGCCACGTGTTGGGAAGGTGGACCGACGCGGTCAGCGTCGTACGCGTGTGAGCGCGTGTCCCTGACACGCGGGCCCCGCATGTCGAGGGCCCACACGCCACCGTTTGCGTGAGACCCCGACGACAGTGGGTCCCACTGTCGACCTCACCCGAAGCCGTGGACCGGGTCCACTGCGTGGACCAAACCGCGCCGTGAGCTGAGCCCATGAGCCGCTGACGTCACCAACCAATCGAGGCTGACACGTGTCCATGATGACGCAATAATTAATTTCGAAAAGAAAATGATTTATTAATTCGAAATATTGATTCAAATTTAGATTCAAACTTCAAACGCTTATAACTTTTGCGTTTCAACTCCGATTTGAGTGATTCAAATTTCTAAATTTGTATAAAATTGAGATCTACCTAAATATGAATTTTATTTAATTTTTGGACTAAAGTTTTTCTCTGTAATATTATTTAATTGATTATTTACACTTTAATAAATCATAACTTTTGCGTTTTAACTCCAAATTTGACGATTCCAGTTTCTAAAAATCCAGAAAATTATGTTCTCTCTGTTTATGGGTTTTATTTGGAGTTTTGGGATGTTTTTGCCTATTGTTTATTTGTGTATTTGCTATTTGCACGCTTTACGAGTAGACGTTGAAGTGCCGGAAGGATTCGAAGGAAAAGTATTGACTCAGGATCCAACTCAAGACCAAGAGCAAGTACTTTTTGAAGGCAAGTTGTGCTTTGACCATGTTGATCCTATTTCGAAATCTATTTTGATTTAAACTATTGCATGCTAGATCAATTAGAAAGATACTTTGTTTAAACATGGGGGTTAGATAAATACCAATTTGCTGTATGACACCTTGATTATTTAAGTATGTGCCATGATCCCTTGTCACCCTAGTTGTGGTTTACTAGTTGGACATTATTAAATTGCCAACATGGGTTTAGACCGTTGTAGTATACTGCTTAGACCTGCTACGTGCTCATGACATGATTTTGGACAATCAAATGTTAATATTGACTTAATGATATATTGAACCTGTTTTGGAAAAGTATCATGTGATGTTGATGGCACGTGGTGCATGGTAATCAACTGGGGTTTGATAAACAGATTTCGACCGGGGCATGTGGCAAGAGTAATCAGGTGGGCCAGTTGTGGCATTGGGAGTGTTGATTTGGTTTTTCGGGTAGTCTTGCCCTGGTCACTCTAAGGACTTAACCTTGCAAGCCTTTGAACTGGGTCATACTTGCAACCACATGGCTGGAATGGGACGGCCCTAGTTGACTAAGTCGCTAAGGACTCACTTGTGGAGCCTCAGGTGTCGATTACACCGTTTGTGTGATTGTGCGGGGAGCGTATCGTGGCTGTGGCCGATACCCATCTAACGGTGTGTTGGTCCCATACTTCGCCTTGGCTAAGGGAAGGGATGGTGTAGAGCACGAACCTGAGAGGACCACTGTGTTGTTTAAAGCTTAGAAAGGCTTTGTTACTGAACTCGCCTTTGTGGTGTTTGACGTATCTTGTGGGTAAAGTGCATAACCTCTGCAGAGTGTAGAATCTATTTGAATAGCCGAGTCCACGTGATCTTGGACAATGCTCGGGAATTACAGTCAAGGGTTAGACTTTCTGAAAATAACTTGGATTTGAAAAGTTGGGTTGGTTTAGTAATGAAGATGATGGAAATGTGGTTTAGGATGGGGAAAATGTTTACTAAACGTATTGAAAAGTTATTTATGCTTTACTTATTTCTACTGCTTTCGAATCTACTTATATTACCTTTCAAATGCTGTTTACTGCAAATATACCTTGAGCTATTCCTTTGTACCAAGCCATGCATATAGTATATTAGCTTGCATTCTGTGCATGACTTGCTGAGTACCAAGTACTCACCCTTGCCTCAACACAATATCAGTTGAAGAAGAGACTGCACCAGCTTTGGAGGAGGAATTCCAAGAGGACCCGTCTACTTAGGGATGCGAGCCGGTCAGTTGCTGTGGTATCTTGGATGGCGCCACGAAGTTTATTTGATTTTCCGCTGCTATTATTTCTCTTTTTAATAAGTTTCGCCTTGTGAGGCATACCTTTTGTAACTTGGCCATAAGGTCAAGTAACCTTTGGTTATTTAAATAAAGTACTTTGATAATATCGATTGGTATGATTGTGATATTTACCGATGTTAAGACTGTGTGCACTAGCGCGTTCCTGGACTAGTGCTGAATACACAGAGGGTCCGGATTTGCAAATTCGGAGTCCCGACAGAGGTGGTATCAGAGCCAGGTTGACTGTAGGCTCAACCCTAGCTAGAATGGTCGTAGTGAGGATAAAACCTATTTTCTAAAGCTAAAAATTTGTGAAGACAAGAAATGACATCTCGACTTATCCCCTTCTCTCTTTTCTTGCCTCCTGCTGAAATTTTCCCTTACCTTGTCACAATTTAAAAATTTCGAGTTCTTACGAAAGCACTCTTGTGACAGATGGAGGTTTTCTCGATGAGTGAGCATAGGTTCTATAGTGAGACTCCTTCGCCGAGTCGAGACATAGAAGAAAGAGTCACCCTTTAGGCGTTAGACTCCAGAGTTACTTCGATTTGGATTTGCTTTGGTTGCTGAGTGTGCAGTATGTGTTGCAAGGCCCTTAGGCATTGTAAGCAGCCATACCAAGTTACTAGTAATAAAGTTGGACCTTAAGGCTACACCTTTCACCCCGCATAAGTTCCACATTACTTGTCTATTCTTGTCTCCCTCTCATCTCTAAACCTAGAGCAAACCGACAGATGGTGAACACCCGTGGAAACTTTGGAAGCAATGGGAGTGGTTCTCGCCCAGCAGAAAACCCCAATGATGGAGCACCAGCCCGCCTTTGGATATGCAGAATTTTGGAGCCTTTCTTGCTGCTCAGACTCGATTGATGCATGCTATGATGCAACAAATGCAGCACGTCACCGCCAGGCCACTTTGCTAATCAAGTTAATCGGGGACCACGCTTGAGAATACAAGGTGTCGAGTTCATGAGAACTCACCCACCCACTTTCTCTGGGAATGCCAATCCACTGGAGGCCGATGATTGGTTAAGATCAATCGAGAGGAAACTACACATAGCTCAATGCATAGGGAATGAGAAGGTACTCTACGCTTCTCATCGGTTGGAAGGAACAAACACGAATGGTGAGAGAACTTACGTGCCACGCAGAGAACCCTCAAGATATCACTTGGGAAGAGTTCACACCGCATTCCGACAAGATCACGTGCCTGAAGGAATCATGGACCTTAAGAAGGAGGAGTTCAGAGCATCAAGCAAGGTAATCAGCCGGTGGCCGACTACGAACAAGTTCACACAGCTAGCACGCCACGCTTTGAGGATGTAGCGACAGATAAATCCAGGCAGTCCTGCTTTTATGAAGGGACTTAACTCGGGATTGCAAGTAGGGTTGATCACCCACACCTTTCCATATTTCCAAGAGTTGGTGAATAAGGCGCTTATTCTTGAGGACAAGCGCAAGGAACTGGATGAGAACAGAAGCGCAGGATGCAACAAAGAAGGATCACGCCAGTGGAACGCAATACCGAGAGTTGCACCAAATCAATTCTTGATTTCAACCACGAATGCAACAAGGACACCATCCCCAAAGACCAAGACACATCAATCGTAACTACCAAACCCCAGCCCCCGCTAGAAACGCTACTCTGTGCAAGAAGGAACAGTGAGACATTGCTACAAGCGCAACGAGCCAGACACTTTGCCAATGATTGTCCAAAGAAGACAGCGAGAGCGACCCGATTCGTTTCAATCTAGGAACCACCCCAGCCTAGGACGCCAAAGATCAGGAGCCACACCCTGCACCGTGGTGAGAGGCCGAGTCAACCATGTCACCGCAGATGCACTGCGAGAATGCTACTGACGTCGTATTGGGTAAGTTACTTGTTAACTCGGTACACTGCAACAGCTTTTGTTTGACTCGAGCTTCAGATTCGCTTTGTTTCGCAAGGCTTTGCTACTAGAAATGATTTGAGGATTGCGAGACTTAAGTGCATGCTTTTAGTTCAAACCCTGGTTAGAACTCCGAACGGAAGTAGGATGTTCCGGGTGAGAATACTAATAGATGGAATAGAGTTCCTAGCAAACCTTATAATTTTGGAGACCTGCACCTTAGATGTTATATTGGGAATGGATTGGTTATCCAAGCACAAGGCCGTATTGGATTGTGGACGAAGGACTATCTCGATTGAGAGCCCGTGTGGGAAGAAAGTGGAATTTCAAGCCACTTGATTAGAGGCAGGCGATTGATGGTTAACAGTACCAAGGCAATCAGCATAGAGGATGTCCCAGTAGTGAATGAGTACCCCGATGTTTTTCCCGAGGATCTACCTGGTATGCCGCCAGACAGGGACATAGAGTTTGTGATAGAGCTTGTACCCGGTACAGCACCGATAGCAAAGAGACCCTATCGGATGTCTACCGAGGAGTTGGTAGAGATGAAGAAACAGCTAGAAGAGTTAATGGAGAAAGGATTTATCAGACCAAGTTCGTCGCCGTGGGGAGCACCAGTTTTGTTTGTCAAGAAGAAGGACGGGAGTTTCAGGATGTGCATTGACTACCGTGCACTCAATGAGGTCACCGTGAAGAATAAGTATCCGCTACCCAGGATTGATGATTTGTTTGATCAGTTGAGAGGAGCCGGAGTTTTCTCCAAGATCGATCTGAGATCGGGATACCATCAGTTGAAGATCCGATCAGAAGATATTCCGAAGACTGCATTCTCGTCAAGATATGGACATTACGAGTGCTGATTATGTCCTTTGGGCTGACGAATGCGCCAGCTTATTTCATGAATATGATGAATAAGGTGTTCATGGAATATTTGGACAAGTTTGTCGTCGTGTTCATAGACGATATCCTAGTCTACTCCAAGACAGAGGATGAACATGCCGAACACTTAAGGCGAGTTTTGGAAAAGCTGAGGGAACAGCAACTTTTCGCCAAGTTCAGCAAGTGTGATTTTTGGGAGGACAAGGTGGAGTTTCTTGGACATGTAATGACCGCAGAAGGAGTCGCCGTAGATCCAAGCAAAGTAGAAGCTGTGTTACATTGGGAGCAGCCGAAGACTGTGACCCAGATTCGGAGTTTCCTTGGAATGGCAGGATACTACCGCCGCTTCATCGAGGGCTTCTCGACAATTGCGAAACCTCTTACGCAACTGCTGAAGAAGGAAAAGAAGTTTGCATGGACGCCGGAGTGTGAGAAAGGATTTCAGGAGCTGAAGAAGCGATTGACGTCAGCACCGGTGTTAGTTCTACCGGATGTTGCTCAAAGCTTCGATATTTATTGTGACGCATCGCGCCAAGGACTTGGATGTGTCTTTGTCACGAGAATGGAAAGGTCGTCGCTTATGCATCAAGGCAGTTGAGGCCGCATGAGGAAAATTATCCGACACATGACCTAGAGTTAGCTGCCGTAGTGCATGCTTTGAAGATATGGCGTCACTATCTGATTGGAAACAGATGTGAAGTATATACGGATCATAAGAGCCTTAAGTACATATTCACCCAGTCGGATCTGAATATGAGGCAACGGAGATGGCTAGAGTTGATCAAGGACTATAATGTTGGAATCCATTACCATCCCGGGAAGGCCAACGTAGTAGCCGATGCTCTGAGTCGGAAAAGCCATACCGTGAGTGCGTTGCTGGCCACAAGTCAGGATGAGTTATGTGAGGATTTTCAAAAGATGAAGATTGAGGTTGTACCTAGCGGATTCTTGGCCGCATTGGAAGTAAAGCCTACTTTAGAGGACCAGATCCGAGAAGGACAGAAGGATGATGACAGGATCCGTAGGATTAAGTCCAAAAAGGAGGAAGGCAAGGCAGAGGACTTCAAGTTGGATGAGCAAGGCACGTTGTGGATGAAGGATCGCATTTGTGTGCCTACCAAACAGGAGTTAAGGCAATCGATTTTGGAGGAAGCCCATGACTCCAAGTACTCAATTCATCCTGGAAGCGCCAAGATGTATCAGGATCTGAAGGAGAGATTCTGGTGGCCGAGTATGAAACGTGAAGTTGCCGAGCATGTTGCATTGTGCGACGTATGCCAGAGAGTCAAGGCAATGCATCAGAGACCAGCAGGATTGCTACAACCGCTGAAAATACCTGAGTGGAAGTGGGAGGAAATCGGAATGGATTTCATTACGGTTTGTAAAACTCAAGGAGGTTATGACTCCATATGGGTTATAGTGGATCGCTTGACTAAAGTAGCCCATTTTATCCCCGTGAAGACCACTTACTCGGAGATAAATTAGCGTAATTGTACATGATCGATTGTCTGTTTGCACGGAGTGCCAAAAAGGATTGTATCGGACAGAGGTACCCAATTTACCTCAAGATTCTGGAATAAGTTGCATGAAGCCAGGGGACCCCGGTTGATCTTCAAGATCTGACTTATCATCCAAAGACGGATGGACAGACCGAAAGAGTCAACCAGATTCTGGAGGATATGTGGAGAGCTTGTGCATTAGCTTATGCTACCTCTTGGGATAAGAGTTTGCCGTATGCCGAGTTCAGTTACAACAATAGTTATCAGGCTAGTTTACAGATGTCACCTTTTGAGGCACTGTATGGTCGACCCTGTCGGACGCCATTGAAATGGAATGAGACCGGCGAGCGCCGTGTCTTTGGGCCTGATATTCTTCAAGAGGCTGAAGAACAGATCACCATGATTAGGGAAGGGTTGAAGATAGCTCAATCACGACAGAAGAGTTATGCTGACAATCGTCGCCGAGATTTGAGTTTTGAACCAGAAGACTTTGTATACCTCAGAGTTACGCCTCTCAGGGGAGTTAAGAGGTTCCATGCCAAAGGGAAACTTGCACCCCGTTATGTTGGACCATTTAAGATTTTGAGCCGCAGAGGCGAAGTTGCTTATCGATTGAGTTGCCACGGCCGTTAAGCGGGAGTACATGATGTATTCCATGTGTCCCGATTAAAGAAGTGTCTCCGAGTTCCCGAGAATGCAGACACCGTTAGAATCAATTGAGTTGCAAGAGGATTTGACTTATAAGGAGTATCCCGTGAGGATTACGGACACAATGGATCGAGA
This sequence comes from Rhipidocladum racemiflorum, assembly GCA_036346355.1. NCBI lineage: Eukaryota > Viridiplantae > Streptophyta > Magnoliopsida > Poales > Poaceae > Rhipidocladum > Rhipidocladum racemiflorum. The sequence goes on from CM070587.1 coordinate 44,914,581, forward strand.
AACTAGAAACAAGTCAACCCGTTTTTGTAGAGTTCGATTGGAGCAATCATGAAGAAAGCGAAGCGACTTTGGGAGCGAAGAGGATTTGAAGAAAGAATTTCCAAACCTATTACGTAGTGAGCCACGAATCTCGGGACGAGATTCTATTAAGGGGGGGAGGTTTGTAACACCCCAAAATTTTGCTTTTCTTAAATTCATGTGTGGTTTGGCACTTTGGTGAATTTTTGGAATTTTCTGGAATTTATTTGGATTTATTTGGAATTTATTTGAATTTATTCCATTTTGAAATAATTAAAGAATTTAATTTTGCAAATAAAATTTTGTTGGAAATATTTTATTTGAGTCCCAAATACCCTAAAATATTTTCCAGAATTTTTCTGGAATTTTTCTGAGTCGTTTGCTATTTTTAATGAATTAAATGAATTACTGGGAATTATTTTAAATATTAAATCGCTGGAAAATGCGAGTGGGTTTGTACTGTTCATCGGGTCCGAGTCGGACTCGAGTCCGACCCGAACCCGACCCGAGCCACGTGGTCGAGCCGAACCCGTTCGCCCGAACCCTAGCCACGCGACCGTTGGATCAAGATCCAACGGTTGTGATTGCGCCACGTCGCCCTAGTCGAGACCGAGTCGAACCCGTTCACGCCGTGCGATCCCAGCCATCCATCTGGACACGTGGACGGTTCCCAGCCATCGTCTCCGCTCCGACTCCGAGCCGGAAAGCTCCGCCGTGACCGAGCGGGACACGGCTAGGGTTCCGTTTTGCGCGCACGTCGAGGCCGTATTTAAGGCCCGGATCGGCCCCCGAGGTTGCCCTCCTCCATGCGCCTCGTTTGCTCAAGTCTCCGAGCTTAAGCCGCCGCCAGCTTTCAGCAATCGCTCGCCGTAGTTGGTTAGGGTTGCGTCTTGGTTTTTCGGCCGCGCCGCCGTCACCAGAGCTGCTCCGCCGCATCCAAGGCCAGATCCGAGGACCCCGCGTCGAGACGCACCCGTGGAGCCAACTCACCCCGTCGGAGAACCTGCGAACGCCCGTTGGGCTCGCCGTCGTCTTCAACTCCGGCGGTGCGCCACCGCTGGCCATCGACCCTCGCGAAGCTCAGACGCCGTCCGATCTTGATCGTGCGGTTGAGGTGAGTTCACATGCTTCCAAACCCAATTAGATTTGGACCGTCCGATCCAGATCAAACGGCCCACGATCACCACGTCGCGAGCTATTTTAATATAGCGTTAGATCTGGACCATCCGATCTAGATCGAACGGCCCACGAGCATCGAGTAGTTTCAACGTGTTAAACCCTGGATCTAATCCGCGCCGTTGATTTTCAAACCAACTACGAGATTGCGCCACGTGTTGGGAAGGTGGACCGACGGTCAGCGTCGTCTGGCGTGTGAGCGCGTGTCACGACACGCTGGCCCCGCATGTCGAGAGGCCAGGCGTCGGCCAGCGTTTGCGTGAGACCGCGACCGACAGTGTGGGTCCCACTTGTCGACCTCACCCGAAGCCGTGGACCGGGTCCACTGTGGACCAAACCGCCGTGAGTGAGCCCATGAGTACCTGACGTCGACCAACCAATCGAGGTCGACACGTGTCCGTGATGACGCAATAATTAATTTCCGAAAGAAAATGATTTATTAATTCGAAATATTGATTCAAATTTAGATTCAAACTTCAAACGCTTATAACTTTTGCGTTTCAACTCCGATTTGAGTGATTCAAATTTCTAAATTTGTATAAAATTGAGATCTACCTAAATATGAATTTTATTTAATTTTTGGACTAAAGTTTTTCTCTGTAATATTATTTAATTGATTATTTAAACTTTAATAAATCATAACTTTTGCGTTTTAACTCCAAATTTGACGATTCCAGTTTCTAAAAATCCAGAAAATTATGTTCTCTCTGTTTATGGATTTTATTTGGAGTTTTGGGATGTTTTTGCCTATTGTTTATTTGTGTATTTGCTATTTGCACGCTTTACGAGTAGACGTTGAAGTGCCGGAAGGATTCGAAGGAGAAGTATTGACTCAGGATCCAACTCAAGACCAAGAGCAAGTACTTTTTGAAGGCAAGTTGTGCTTTGACCATGTTGATCCTATTTCGAAATCTATTTTGATTTAAACTATTGCATGCTAGATCAATTAGAAAGATACTTTGTTTAAACATGGGGGTTAGATAAATACCAATTTGCTGTATGACACCTTGATTATTTAAGTATGTGCCATGATCCCTTGTCACCCTAGTTGTGGTTTACTAGTTGGACATTATTAAATTGCCAACATGGGTTTAGACCGTTGTAGTATACTGCTTAGACCTGCTACGTGCTCATGACATGATTTTGGACAATCAAATGTTAATATTGACTTAATGATATACTGAACCTGTTTTGGAAAAGTATCATGTGATGTTGATGGCACGTGGTGCATGGTAATCAACTGGGGTTTGATAAACAGATTTATCGGGGCATGTGGCAAGAGTAATCAGGTGGGCCAGTTGTGGCATTGGGAGTGTTGATTTGGTTTTTCGGGTAGTCTTGCCCTGGTCACTCTAAGGACTTAACCTTGCAAGCCTTTGAACTGGGTCATACTTGCAACCACATGGCTGGAATGGGACGGCCCTAGTTGACTAAGTCGCTAAGGACTCACTTGTGGAGCCTCAGGGTGTCAATTACACCGCTTGTGTGATTGTGACGGGAGCGTATCGTGGCTGTGGCCGAGATACCCATCTAACGGTGTGTTGGTCCCATACTTCGCCTTGGCTAAGGGAAGGGATGGTGTAGAGCACGAACCGGAGAGGACCACCTGTGTTGTTTAAAGCTTCCAAAGGCTTTGTTACTGGGAACTCGCCTTTGTGGTGTTTGACTGTATCTTGTGGGTAAAGTGCATAACCTCTGCAGAGTGTAGAATCTATTTGAATAGCCGAGTCCGCAGTCTTTGGACAATGCTCGGGAATTACAGTCAAGGGTTAGACTTTCTGAAAATAACTTGGATTTGAAAAGTTGGGTTGGTTTAGTAATGAAGATGATGGAAATGTGGTTTAGGATGGGGAAAATGTTTACTAAACGTATTGAAAAGTTATTTATGCTTTACTTATTTCTACTGCTTTCGAATCTACTTATATTACCTTTCAAATGCTGTTTACTGCAAATATACCTTGAGCTATTCCTTTGTACCAAGCCATGCATATAGTATATTAGCTTGCATTCTGTGCATGACTTGCTGAGTACCAAGTACTCACCCTTGCCTCAACACAATATCAGTTGAAGAAGAGACTGCACCAGCTTTGGAGGAGGAATTCCAAGAGGACCCGTCTACTTAGGGATGCGAGCCCAGTCAGTTGCCTGTGGTATACTGGATGGCGCCACGAAGTTTATTTGATTTTCCGCTGCTATTATTTCTCTTTTTAATAAGTTTCGCCTTGTGAGGCATACCTTTTGTAACTTGGCCATAAGGTCAAGTAACCTTTGGTTATTTAAATAAAGTACTTTGATAATATCGATTGGTATGATTGTGATATTTACCGATGTTAAGACTGTGTGCACTAGCGCGTTCCTGGACTAGTGCTGAATACACAGAGGGTCCGGATTTGCAAATTCGGGGTCCCGACAGTTGCACAGTAGGATGGGGTTTTGGTTCATCATTGCATCGCACTTGATTATTTGATGAAGATTATGCTTATGATGATGGTTGATCGTTGTTCTTGATTATATGATATTGTGCTTATATTTATGTGGTTGGATGGTTGTCTGTTTGTAGCAACCATGCCGAGGGGTAGAGGCCGTGGTCGCCGTGGCTGTGGAGGCCAGGGGCGAGGCTCTCAGGGAGTTGCGGAGTCGGTTGCTGAGGGTAGCGTTTCGCTCAATGCTCATGGGCCAGCTCAGGAGGAGCTTCCAGCGGCACAGTCAGGGGCGCAGGTACCCGCCGCCAATGAGGAGTTAGTTCAGGCTCTGCAGAGGGAGATTCAGGAGCTGCGCCAGCAGTTGCGGGCAGCCCCTGCTGTTGTGCCTCCCCCTGCAGCGGCCCCAGTTGTTGCCCCCGCTGTGCCAGAGCCGAGGATGAGTCTCCGGGAGTGGATGTCCCTCCGTCTTGACACTTTTGATGGAGCGGGCACGCCGATCCAATCCGCAGATTGGCTGCGGTACATGGAGAGGCAGTTTGAGGTCCTAGAGTTGACCTCGGTCCAAAGGGCTCGCTTTGTGACCTTTCAGCTGAATGGCCAAGCTGATATCTGGTGGGAGGGGGTTCTGGCTGCTAGAGCCCCCGATCTTGGTCCAGTCACCTGGGAGGACTTTGTGGCTAGCTTCCGAGCCAAGTTCTACCCAGAGTCTTTCCTTGAGCGAATGGAGCTTGCTCTGACGACTCTTTTCCAGGGAAAGAGGTCGGTGGCAGAATATGAGGTGGAGTTCAACAGCATGGTGCGCTTCGTGCCGGCTGTTGCAGCCGACGATCGAGAGAAGGCAAGGAGGTTCCGTAGGGGCCTCAACCAGGAGTTCAGAGTTGTCATGGGGGCGACTGTCCCTCATGACTTCTGCTCTGTGGTGGAGCAAGCGAAGGGCATGGAGCTCGAGTTGGAGCTCTCCCGGGATAAGCAAAACCCGGGTGGTTCAGGGGTTCCTGCGGCCCCAGGCGGGGGCCAGAAGAGGACCTTTGGTGGAGGAGGTGGGTCTTCTCAGTGACCCACCTTCAAGAAGTTCAAGGGAGGACAGGGCTCCTCCTCAGGGCCTAAGATGAGGCCGCCCCAGTTGTCTTCCTCGCGAGCGGCTGTTCGTCCGGTGCCCAGGCAGGGCATGATGTGCTTCAAGTGTGGTGGTGAGCACCGTGCTTCAGAGTGTGGTTGGACCGGGAGTTGCAACCACTGTGGCAAGCCTGGCCACATTGGACGAGTCTGCCGGATGAATCCCGGTAGCATCATCAAGTGGGAGACGGTGCCTTCTCCTCCCACCCAGCCAGCGTCTTCAGAGGTTCGGTGCACATGATGGCTGCCTCGCTTCTCACCGCCCTTTGCTTGGGCGCCACCAGGCCATCGGTGCCCGCGATGCCTGCTTCTCCTCCGCAGTTGCCTCCTCCGCCCCCAACCTTCTTGGAGCATCAGCGAGGAGTCGGGGCTCCTACTGTCCCGGCGCCATCAGGAGTGTACGCTTTGCCGACCGCCGAGTCAGCCGGGCATCCAGAGGTGGTTTCAGGTACTCTCCTCGTGGATTCTGTTGATGCCTTTGTTCTATTTGATTCCGGAGCATCCTATTCCTTTGTGTCGTCTGAGTTTGCTAGTAGAGCTAAGCTGGGAGTTCAGCAGATTTCTGAGTCCGTGTTAGTCAGTTCTCCTTGGGGTTTGATTGCTAGTTCCTTGGTTTGCCCGGGTTGCACCATTGCCATTGATGACGAGGTTTTCTTCGCCAATCTTATGGTGATCCAGTTGGCTCCTTTTGATGTCATTTTGGGCATGGACTGGTTGCATCAGTACCGTGCCAAGATCTGTTGTTTCTGGAAGACGGTTACCTTGCAGGCTCCGTCAGGGGTAGAGTTGACCTTTCAGGGTGGTTTACCTTCCAGTTCCGTCTTTGCTTTGGCTAGTCTGTTTTCTGGTCGCCGTTTGAGGTAGTTGGGTTTCCTCATGACCTTGTCTGAGAAGCAATCTTCTTCAGTTTCCATTGAGGAGATTCCTGTAGTGAAGGAGTTTGTTGATGTGTTCCCTGATGAGTTGCCTGGTCTACCTCCCGTGAGGAATGTGGAGTTTCGTATTGATCTTGTTCCGGGCACTCGACCTATTTCTATCTCTCCATACCGCTTGGCTCGTCCTTTTCAAGACGAGTTGAAGAAGCAGTTGGAGGATCTGTTGGCCAAGGGCTTTATTCGGCGTAGCGTTTCGCCATGGGGAGCACCCGTTCTCTTCGTCTCGAAGAAGAATGGAAGTTGGCGCATGTGCATTGATTATCGTCCTCTTAATCAAGTGGCAGTCAAGAACAAGTATCCTTTGCCTCGCATCGAGGATTTGTTTGACCAACTGAAGGGAGCAAAGGTGTTCTCCAAGATTGATCTTCAGTCGGGGTACAATCAGATCCGTGTGACGGAGCAGGACTTTGAGAAGACTGCTTTCTCCACTAGGTATGGGCATTATGAATTTAAAGTTATGTCTTTTGGACTAACTAATGCTCCTGCTGTCTTTATGGAGGCGATGAACAGTATGCTACACAAGTACCTTGATGAGTTTGTGGTAGTGTTCATCGATGACATTCTGGTTTACTCTAAATCAGAAGAGGAGCATGAGCGACATTTGAGGCTTGTGCTGAGCACCTTGAGTGAGAATCAGTTCTTTGCTAAGCTGAAAAAGTGCGAATTCTGGATTTCAGAAATGGGTTTTCTTGGCCACATCATCAATCCAGAGGGCATATCTTTAGATCCTAGCAAAGTATCAGCAGTTTTGGATTGGAAGAGGCCTTCCAATGTCAAAGAGGTGCGTAGTTTCCTTGGGTTAGCTGGCTACTATCTGCGTTTTGTGCAGGATTTCTCTATCATTGCCAAGCCACTTTCGCAGCTGACTCAGAAGGGGATGAAGTTTCAGTGGACTGCAGAGTGTGAGCACAGTTTCTGCACTTTGAAGGAGAAGTTAGTGACTGCTCCTATTCTTACCCTTCCTGAGCCGGGGAAGCGCTTCACTGTTTATTCTGATGCTTCTCGTTTGGGACTTGGTTGTGTGCTCATGCAAGATGGCAAGGTGATTGCTTATGCATCGAGGCAGCTGAAAAAGCATGAGCAGAACTATCCCACACATGATCTTTAGCTAGCCACTGTGGTGTTTGCATTGAAGATATGGAGGCATTATCTGTATGGAGAGTCTTGTGATATCTTCACTGATCACAAGAGCCTCAAGTACATCTTTACTCAGAAAGATTTGAACTTGAGGCAGAGGAGGTGGCTAGAGTTGATAAAGGACTATGACCTCACCATCCAGTATCATCCGGGGAAGGCAAATGTGGTGGCTGACGCTCTCAGTCGCAAGACAATGCCCCCTGTTGTTGATTGTCTTGTTGCTGATTTTTGAGCGTTTGGGAGTCTCCTACTGCTTTGCGGGGACCGTGCAAGCTGAAACTCCATTGATTCTTGAGTCAGCGATTCCCGAGCGTGTGCGGGAGGCACAACAGCATGATTGGTTGCTCCAGTAGGTGAGAAAACGCCTTGAGGATGGCATGTCTGGAGACTTTACCGTTGATGATGTGGGAACTTTGAGGTTTTCAGGGTCGTCTGTGCGTGCCTCAGAAATCCCAAGTGAAAGATGATATTCTGAAAGAGGCTCATCGCACCCCGTACACGGTCCATCCTAGGGAGACCAAGGTGTACAGGGACTTGAGAAAGAGTTTCTGGTGGAAAAGGATGAGAGTGGATATTGCCAAGTATGTGGCGTCTTGTGGGATCTGTCAGAAGATCAAGGCTGAGCATAAGCGTCCCGCTGGTCCATTGCAGCCATTGGAGATTCCTGTGTGGCCATGGGATGACATCTCCATGGATTTCGTGGTTGGCCTACCTCGTACTCCACAAGGGAAGGATGTTGTTTGGGTTGTGGTGGACCGTCTCAGCAAGTCTGCGCATTTCATTCCGATCCGCACTACCAATTCAGCGAGCGAGTTGGCTCCCATCTATGTGCGGGATATTGTGAGACTGCATGGTGTACCCAAGGCTATTATTTCTGATAGGAATGTGAAGTTTGTCTCCAAATTCTGGGAGAGTTTGCAGGGTGCTTTGGGTACGCAGCTTCGCCTGAGTACCGTTTTTCACCCACAGACGGTTGGGCTGTCTGAGCGTACCATTCAGACTTTGGAGGACATGCTCAGGGCCTATGTGATGGCTTGGAAAGGTAGTTGGGAAGATCATTTGCCTCTTGCAGAGTTTGCTTACAATAACAGCTACATTCCAGCATCCGGGCTGCTCCTTATGAGGTATTGTATGGCCGGAAGTGCCGATCGCCACTTTGTTGGGATGCTGTCGGCGAGAGAGCAGTTCTTGGACCGGATTGGGTTCAGCAGACTGTTGATCGCGTGGCGGAGGTACGGCAAAACCTTCTCGCAGCACAGAGCAGACAGAAAAGCTATGCTGATGTGAGGCGGCAAGATTTGGAGTTTGAGGTGGGTGATAGCATACTCTTGCGAGTATCTCCCACCAAGGGTGTGGTGCGTTTTGGCACCAAAGGAAAGCTCAGTCCGAGGTTTGTTGGGCCATTTCCTATCATCGCCCGAGTTGGTAGGTTGGTCTATCGTATGGAGCTACCGGAATCCATGCAAGGTGTGCATAATGTGTTTCACGTCTCGATGTTGAGGAAATATTTGCATGATCCGGAGTTGGTGGTTCCGTTGGAACCACTAGTGCTTTAGCAGGACCTCACCTTCGAGTCCCGTCCTGTGGAAATTCTAGGGACTTCGGAGCGAGTAATGAAGAACAGGACGCTTAAGTTTGTCAAGGTCCTGTGGTCACATCAGACCGAGAGAGAAGCGACTTAGGAGCTGGAGTCTCGTATGCGCGAGAGGTATCCCGAGCTTTTCGTCTCAGGTATGTGATGTGAGACCTAGCTATCCTTTGCTTTGCTGGGCTGCGTTTGGGTGCGAATTAGATTCGAGGTCGAATCCTGTAGAAGGGGGGAAGAATGTGACACCACGGAGTATCGTATCCTTATTTATTGAGCATGATGAGGTTAAAAACTTTATGAAAAGTGGAATTAAGGTTAAAACCATAGGGTATGGAGGTTAATAGCGTTTCCGGACCGTTTCCGGGGTTTTGGGCCTTTCCGGGGGAAATTGTAACACCCCAAAATTTTGCTTTTCTTAAATTCATGTGTGATTTGGCACTTTGGTGAATTTTTGGAATTTTCTGGAATTTATTTGGATTTATTTGGAATTTATTTGAATTTATTCCATTTTGAAATAATTAAAGAATTTAATTTTGCAAATAAAATTTTGTGGGAAATATTTTATTTGAGTCCAAAATGTTCCAAAATATTTTCCAGAATTTTTCTGGAATTTTTCCGAGTCTTTTGCTATTTTTAATGAATTAAATGAATTACTGGGAATTATTTTAATTATTAAATCGCTGGAAAATCAACTCGGGTCGAGTACTGTTCATCCGACCGAGTCGGAACCCGAGTCGGACTCGAGTCCGACCCGAGCCAGTTGACTCGATCAAACCAGCTCAAAACCCTAATCAATCCCAACCGTTGGATCAAGATCCAACGGCTGAGATCCGCCCGTACCGGTTCGAGCCGTATCCGGCCCGGATCCGATCGCGCCCGTGCGATCGTGGCCGTTGATCGTGCCACGTGGACGGCTGAGCGTCATCGTCCCCGCCGAGTCCGAGCCGGACTCCGCCGCCGCGCCCGCCGCCGTGTAGAATTAGGTTTCCGTCTCGGGCACGGACGCCGAGGCTATTTAAAGCGTGAGACGTCCCCCGAGGTTGCCCTCATCCTTGCGCACCCGTTCCCCCGAGCCATCTCGCCGGCCGCCGCCGCTTGCCCGCATTTAGCTCGCCGGAGTTGGAACCCTGCTGCGCAGCGGTTGAACGCTGATTCCGCCGCCGTCCGTCGTCTTCCGCCGAGAAGGAGCCCAGATCTGGAATCCCCGTGACGAGACGCACCCGAAGGGAGGACTCATCTCGCCGGAGCAACCCCGAAACGCCGTCGGGCTCGTCATCGTTCTCATCTCCGGTGGTCTTGCTCCGCCGCGTCGCCATCGACCTCGCGAGCTCTGTGGACCGTCCGATCTTGATCGTGCGGTTGAGGTGAGTTCACGTGTTTCAAACCCGATTAGATCTGGACCGTTGGATCAAGATCCAACGGTTCACAATCGCCACGTGCCGTAGTAGTGATTATTATAGGATTAGATCTGGACCGTCCGATCTAGATCGAACGGCCCACGATCAACGAGTAGATTCAACACGTTAACCCTGGATCTAATCGCGGCCGTTGAATTTCAAATCAACGGTCGGGATTGCGCCACGTGTCGGGAAGTTGGACCGACGCGGTCAGCGCCGTCCACGCGCGCGTGCGTGTGACGCTGACACGCGGGGCCCGCGTGTCAGAGGGCCCGCATGTCAGTGGCTAATCCAGCCAAGCGCTGACGTCACCCATGACGTCACAGTGGGTCCCACATGTCACCGCGGGCCGAGTCCTCGCCGACGCCGCCGATGACGCCACCCGAAAGGGGCCCACATGTCGGGCCGACACGTAGAGTCGTGGACCGAGTCCACGGTAGACACGAGCCGAGCATGGACCGAGTCTATGGACCGGCTGACGTCAGCCAACCAATCAGAGGCTGCCACGTGTCCATGCTGACGCAATAATTAATTTCCGAAAAAGAAAATGATTTATTAATTCGAAATATTGATTCAAATTTAGATTCAAACTTCAAACGCTTATAACTTTTGCGTTTCAACTCCGATTTGAGTGATTCAAATTTCTAAATTTGTATAAAATTCAGATCTACTCAAATATGAATTTTATTTAATTTTTGGACTAAAGTTTTTCTCTGTAATATTATTTAATTGATTATTTAAACTTTAATAAATCATAACTTTTGCATTTTAACTCCGATTTGAACGATTCCAGTTCCTAAAAATCCAGAAAATTATGTTCTCTCTGTTTATGGATTTTATTTGGATGTTTGGATACTTTTTGCCTATTGTTTATTCGTGTATTTGCTATTTGCACGCTTTACGAGTAGACGTTGAAGTGCCGGAAGGATTCGAAGGAGAAGTGTTGACTCAGGATCCAACTCAAGACCAAGAGCAAGTACTTTTTGAAGGCAAGTTGTGCTTTGACCATGTTGATCCTATTTCGAAATCTATTTTGATTTAAACTATTGCATGCTAGTTCAATTAGAAAGATACTTTGTTTAAACATGGGGGTTAGATAAGTACCAATTTGCTATACGACACCTTGATTATTAAGTATGTGCCATGACCCTTGTCACCCTAGTTGTGGTTTACTAGTTGGACATAATCAAATTGCCAACATGGGTTTTAGACCGTTGTAGTATACTGCTTAGACCTGCTACGTGCTCATAACATGATTTTGGATAATCAAATGTTAATATTGACTTAATGATATATTGAACCTGTTTTGGAAAAGTATCATGTGATGTTGATGGCACGTGGTGCATGGTAATCAACTGGGGTTTGATAAACGATTTCGGCCAGGGCATGTGGCAAGAGTAATCAGGTGGGCCAGTTGTGGCATTGGGAATGTTGATTTGGTTCTTCGGGTAGTCTTGCCCTGGTCACTCTAAGGACTTAACCTTGCAAGCCTTTGAACTGGGTCATACTTGCAACCACATGTCTGGAATGGGATGGCCCTAGTTGACTAAGTCGCTAAGGACTCACTTGTGGAGCCTCAGGGTGTCAATTACACCGTTTGTGTGATTGTACGGGGGAGCGTATCGTGGCTGTGGCCAGATACCCATCTAACGGTGTGTTGGTCCCATACTTCGCCTTGGCTAAGGGAAGGGATGGTGTAGAGCACGAACCAGGAGAGGACCACTGTGTTGTTTGAGGCTTAGAAGGCTTTGTTACTGAACTCGCCTTTGTGGTGTTTGACTGTATCTTGTGGGTAAAGTGCATAACCTCTGCAGAGTTTAGAATCTATTTAAATAGCCGAGTCCACTGTGATCGACAATGCTCGGGAATTACAAATCAAGGGTTAGACTTTCTGAAAATAACTTGGATTTGGAAGTTGGTTTGGTTTAATAATGAAGATGATGGAAATGTGGTTTAGGATGGGGAAAATGTTTATTAAACTTCTTGAAAAGTTATTTATGCTTTACTTATTTCTACGCTTCGAATCTACTTATATTATTTGTCAAATGTCAAGCATCGCAAATATACCTTGAGCTATTCCTTTGTACCAAGCCATGCATGTAGTATATTAGCTTGCATTCTGTGCATGACTTGTCGAGTACCAAGTACTCACCCTTGCCTCAACACAATATCAGTTGAAGAAGAGACTGCACCAGCTTTGGAGGAGGAACTCCAAGAGGATCCGTCTACTTAGGGAAGCGAGCCCAGTCAGTTGCCTGTGGTATACTGGATGGCGCCACGAAGTTATCTTATTTTCCGCTGCTATTATTTTTCTCTGAATAAGTTTCGCCTTGCGAGGCATACATTTGTAACTTGACCATAAGGTCAAGTAACCAGTTTGGTTATTTAAATAAAGCACTTTTGATAATATCGATGGGTATGATTGTGATATTTACCGATGTTAAGATTGTGTGCACTAGCGCGTTCCTGGACTAGTGCTGAATACACAGAGGGTCCGGATTTGCAAATTCGGGGTCCCGACAGAGGTGGTATCAGAGCCAGGTTGACCGTAGGCTCAACCCTAAGCTAGAATGGTCGTAGTGAGGATAAAACCTATTTTCTAAAGCTAAAAATTTGCCAAGATAAGAAATGACATCTCGACTTATCCCCTTCTCTCTTTTCTTGCCTCTTGCTGAAATTTTCCCTTACCTTGTCACAATTTAAAAATTCCGAGTTCTTACGTAAAGCACTCTTGTGACAGATGGAGGAGGAGTTCAACTACGTTGATCTGGGAGTTGGTCACGCTGCGGAACTTTGGCATATGCTACAGACTCTTGGAGATTTTGAGAAGCGCCAATACCAAGTGGAAGTGATCAGACAAGCGGGATTGATCAAGGCTTGTGACGTGAGGATTGAGGTACCTGCTAGGAAAAAGGGCCCAGGCAATCGCCTCGATACACCTGACCGCCAGGAGATCTACAATGCAGATGGGTATCCAAGAAGTATCACGACGAGCAATGCGGCACATTACCCGTATTCACGCCAGAGAATTGGAGCCGCACGGTGTTCCGTTACCATCCGCAAGCGATAACCTTCTTGACCCGGCGATTCAGGATAAGGATGCCACGGTTACACAGCTTGGCACGATTTGTCGTCGCCAGGAGGATGTACTAGATAATACAAGCAAGGAGCTACGAAGGCCCGCAAGGAGATCACGACAGAGAAGAACAGATGGCGGGAAGCTCAAGAGTATGTGGTACACCTTCTACGAAGGATTGACGAGTTGGAGATGACCTTGTACGGTCCGCACTCCGAGCCAAGATTGAGCTACACGAGCGAGATCCAGAGGAGTCGATCTCGATGAGGACATCGCTTCTTCGACTACCACCGAGGACACGATTCTTTGGACATGGCGATCGTTTGGCGCTTATGCCACAAAGACACCGTACCCAGGCCGTGGAGGTTTTCTCGATGAGTGAGCATGGGTTCTTTAGTGAGACTCCTTCGCCGAGTCGCGTCATAAAAGAAAGAGTCACCCTTTAGGCGTTAGACTCCAGTGTTAGTTCGATTTGGATTTTCTTTGCTTGCTGAGTGTGCAGTATGTGTTGCAAGGCCCTTAGGCATTGTAAGCAGCCATACCAAGTTATTAAATAATAAAGTTGGACCTTAAAAGTTACACCTTTCGCCCCGCATAAGTTCCATATTACTTGTCTATTCTTGTTTCCCTCTCATCTCTAAACCTAGAGCAAATCAACAGATGGTGAATACCCGTGAAAACTTTGGAAGCAATGGGAGTGGTTCTCGCCCAGCAGAAAACCCCAATGATGGAGCACCAGCACCGCCACTGGATGTGCAGAATTTCGGAGCTTTTCTTGCTGCCCAGACTCAGTTGATGCATGCTATGATGCAACAAATGCAGCACGCCATCGCCAGGCCATCGCTAATCAAGTTAATCAGGGACCACGCTGAATACAAGGCTGTCAGGGTTCATGAGAACTCACCCACCCACTTTCTCTGGGAATGCCAATCCGTTGGAGGCCGATGATTGGTTAAGATCAATCGAGAGGAAGCTACACATAGCTCAATGCATAGGGAATGAGAAGGTACTCTACGCTTCTCATCAGCTGGAAGGAACAATGGCCGAATGGTGGGAGAACTTCGTACACGCAGAGAACCCTCAAGATATCACTTGGGAAGAGTTCACAAATGCATTCCGACAAGATCACGCACTGAGGGAATCATGGACCTTAAGAAGGACGAGTTCAGAGCATCAAACAAGGTAATCAGCCGATGGTCGACTACGAACAAGTTCACACAGCCTAGCACGCTACGCACTGAGGATGTAGCGACGGATAAATCCGCATACCTCGCTTTATGAAGGGACTGAACTCAGGAGTGCAAGTAGGGTTGATCACCCACACCTTTCCCGATTTCCAAGAGCTGGTGCATCAGGCCCTTATTCTTGAGGACACGCGCAAGGACCTGGATGAGAACAGAAGCGCAGGATGCAACAAAGAAGGATCACGCCAGGAACGCATAGCGGCGCTGAGAGTTGCACCAAATCAATTCTTGATTCCAACCACAGAGTGCGACAAGGACACCACCCTCAAAGCACCAAGACCGCCAATCAGAACTACTGCACCCCACCCCGCTAGAAACGCTACCCCAGTGCAAACAGGAACCGTGAGACGCTGCTACAATCGCAACGAGCCCGACACTTTGCCAACAGCTTGTCCAAAGAAGACAGCAGAGTGACCCCAGTTCGCTTCAACCTAGGAACCACCCCAGCTAGGACGCCAAAGACCAGAGCCACACCCTGCACCGTGGTGAGAGGCCGAGTCAACCATGTCACCGCAGATGCTGCTGCAGAATGCTACTGACGTCGTAAATCGGGTAAGTTACTTGTTAACTCGATACACTGCAACAGCTTTGTTTGACTCGAGCTTAGATTCGCTTGTTTCGCAAGGCTTTGCTACTAGAAATGATTTGAGAATTGCAAGACTTAAGTGCATGCTTTTAGTTCAAACCCCTGGTTCCGAACTCCGAACGAAAGAAGGATGTTCCGGTGAGAATCTTGATAGGTGGAATAGAGTTCCTAGCAAACCTTATAATTTTGGAAACCTGCACCTAGACGTTATATTGGGAATGGATTGGTTATCCAAGCACAAGGCTGTATTGGATTGTGGACGAAGGACTATCTCGCTTGAGAGCCCGTGTGGGAAGAAAGTAGAATTTCAAGCCACTGCAGCTTAGAGATGGACAGTTGATGGTTAACAGTACCAAGGCAATCAGCATAGAGGATGTCTCAAGAGTGAATGAGTACCCGATGTTTTTCCCGAAGATCTACCTGGTATGCCGCCGCACAGGGACATAGAGTTTGTGATAGAGCTTGTACTGTGCACAAAGACCGATAGCAAAGAGACCCTATCGGATGTCCACCGAGGAGTTGGTAGAAATGAAGAAACAGCTAGAAGAGTTAATGGAGAAAGGATTTATCGACCGAGTTCGTCGCCGTGGGGAGCACCAGTTTGTTTGTCAAGAAGAAGGACGGAGTTTCAGGATGTGCATTGACTACCGTGCACTCAATGAAGTCACCGTGAAGAATAAGTATCCGCTACCCAGGATTGATGATTTGTTTGATCAGTTGAGAGGAGCCGGAGTTTTCTCCAAGATTGATCTCAGATCGGGATACCATCAGTTGAAGATCCGATCGAAGATATTCAAGATCGCATTCTCGTCAAGATATGGACATTACGAGTTCTGATTATGTCCTTTGGGCCGACGAATGCGCCAAATTATTTCATTAATATGATGAATTTTGTGTTCATGTAATATTTGGACAAGTTTTTTGTCGTGTTCATAGACTATATCCTAATCTACTCCAAGACAGAGTGAACATGCCGAACACTTAAGGCGAAGTTTTGGAAAAGCTAAGGGAACGACAACTTTTCGCCAAGTTCGGCAAGTGTGAGTTTTGGAAGGACAAGGTGGAGTTTCTTGGACATGTAATGACCGCAGTATGAGTCGCCAGAGATCCAAGCAAAGTAGAAGCCGTGTTACATTGGGAGCACCAAGATCGTGACCTGCATTCGGAGTTTCCTTGGAATGGCAGGATACTACCGCCAAGCTTTCATCGAAGGCTTCTCGACAATTGCGAAACCTCTTACGCATGGCTATTTGAAGAAGGAAAAGAAGTTTGCATGGACGCTTGAGAATGTGAGAAAGGATTTCAGGAGTCGAAGAAGCGATTGACGCCAAGACCGGTGTTAGTTCTACCTGATGTTGCTTAAAGCTTCGATATTTATTGTGACGCATCGCGCCAAGGACTTGGATGTGTCCGATGCAGAATGGAAAGGTCGCCGCTATGCATCAAGGCGCTTGAGGCCGCATGAGGAAAATTATCCGACACATGACCTAGAGTTAGGCCGTAGTGCATGCTTTGAAGATATGGCGTCACTATCTGATTGGAAACAGATGTGAAGTGTATACGGATCATAAGAGCCTTAAGTACATATTCACCCAGTCGGACCTGAATATGAGGCAAAGGAGATGGTTAGAGTTGATCAACGACTATAATGTTGGAATCCATTACCATCCCGGGAAGGCCAACGTAGTAGCCGATGCTCGAGTCGGAAAAGCCATACCGTGAGAACGTTGCTAGCCACAAGTCGTGATGAGTTATGTGAGGATTTTCGTAAAATGAAGATTGAGGTAGTACCTAGCGGATTCTTGGCCGCATTAGAAGTAAAGCCTACCCTAGAGGATCAGATCCGAGAAGGATGAAGGATGATGACAAGATCCGCAGGATTAAGTCCATCAAGGAGGAAGGCAAGGCAGAGGACTTCAAGTTGGATGAGCAAGGCACGTTGTGGATGAAGGATCGTATTTGTGTGCCTAACAAAAGGAGTTAAAGCAATCGATTCTCGAAGAAGCCCATGACTCTAAGTACTCAATTCATCCCGAAGCGCCAAGATGTATCAGGATCTCAAGGAGAGATTCGGTGGCCGAGTATGAAACGTGAAGTTGCCGAGCATGTTGCATTGTGCGACGATGCCGAGAGTCAAGGCAATGCATCGAGACCAGCAGGATTGCTACACCACTGAAAATACCGAGTGGAAGTGGGAGGAAATCGGAATGGATTTCATTACCGGCTTGTCGAAGACTCAAGGAGGTTATGACTCCATATGGGTTATAGTGGATCGCTTGACAAAGTAGCCCATTTTATCCCCGTGAAGACCACTTACTCGGAGATAAATTAGCGTAATTGTACATGATCAGATTGTCTGCTTTGCACGGAGTGCCAAAGAGGATTGTATCGGACAGAGGTACCCAATTTACCTCAAGGTTACGGAATAAGTTGCATGAAGCCATGGGAACCCGCTTTGAACTTCAAGATACCTTATCATCCGCAGACGGATGGACAGACCGAAAGAGTCAACCAGATTCTGGAGGATATGTTGAGAGCTTGTGCATTGGCTTATGCTACTTCTTGGGATAAGAGTTTACCGTATGCCGAGTTTAGTTACAACAATAGTTATCAGGCTAGTTTACGATGTCACCTTTTGAGGCCTTTGTATGGTCGACTGTCTGACGCCATTGAATTGGAATGAGACCGGCGAGCCGTGTCTTTGGGCCTGATATTCTTCAAGAGGTCAAGAACAGATCGCCATGATTAGGGAAAGGTTGAAGATAGCTCAATCACGGCGTAAGAGTTATGCCGACAATCGTCGCGAGACTTGAGTTTTGAACCAGAAGACTTTGTATACCTCAGAGTTACGCCTCTCAGGGGAGTTAAGAGGTTCCATGCCAAAGGGAAACTCGCACCCCGTTATGTTGGACCATTTAGGATTTTGAGTCGCAGAGGCGAAGTTGCTTACCAGCTGGAATTGCCACAATCGTTGGCAGGAGTGCATGATGTATTCCATGTGTCCCAGTTGAAGAAGTGTCTCCGAGTTCCTGAGGAACAGACGCCGCTAGAGTCAATTGAGTTGCAAGGGGACTTGACTTATCAGGAGCATCCCGTGAGGATTCTGGACACAATGGATCGAGAAACTAGAAATAAGTCAACCCGTTTCTGTAGAGTTCAGTGGAGCAACCATGGAGAAAGCGAAGCGACTTGGGAGCGTGAAGAGGATTTGAGGAAGGAATTTCCAAACCTATTCTCAGAGTGAGCCTGAATCTCTGGGACGAGATTCTATTAAGGGGAGGTTTGTAACACCCCAAAATTTTGCTTTTCTTAAATTCATGTGTGATTTGGCACTTTGGTGAATTTTTGGAATTTTCTGGAATTTATTTGGATTTATTTGGAATTTATTTGAATTTATTCCATTTTGAAATAATTAAAGAATTTAATTTTGCAAATAAAATTTTGTGGGAAATATTTTATTTGAGTCCAAAATGTTTCAAAATATTTTCCGTAATTTTTCTCGAATTTTTCCGAAGTCTTTTGCTATTTTTAATGAATTAAATGAATTATCGGGAATTATTTTAATTATTAAATCGCTGGAAAATCAACTCGTCGAGTATCGTTTCATCCGATCGAAGTCGGAACCAGTCGGACTCGAAGTCCGACCGAGCCGCTTGACTCGATCAAACCAAATCAAAACCCTAATCAATCCCAACCGTTGGATCAAGATCCAACTACCGAGATCCGCCGCAGCACGGCTCGAGCCGTATCCGCCGGATCCAATCGCGCCGCGGCGATCGTGGCCGTTGATCGTGCCACGTGGGACGGCCGAGCGCCATCGTCCCGCCGAGTCCGGCCGGACTCGCGCCGCGCCCGCCGCCGTGTAGAATTAGGTTTCGCCTCGCACGGACGCCGAGGCTATTTAAAGCGTGAGACGCCCCCGAGGTTGCCCTCATCCTTGCGCACCCGTTCTCGAGCCATCTCGCCGAGCCGTCGCCGTTTGCCCGTCTGAGCTCGCGGAGTTGGAACTCGCGCGCAGTTGAACGCCGATTCCGCCGCCGTCTGTCGTCTTCCGCAGAGAAGGAGACCAGATCCGGAGTCCCCGTGACGAGACGCACGAAGGAGGACTCATCTCGCCGAGCAACCAAACGCCGTCGGGCTCGTCATCGTTCTCATCTCCGGTGGTCTTGCTCCGCTGCCGCCATCGACCTCGCGAAGCTGCGTGGACCGTCCGATCTTGATCGCGGCGGTTGAGGTGAGTTCACGTGTTCCAAACCCGATTAGATCCGACCGCTGGATCTTGATCCAACGGTTCACAATCGCCACGCGCCGTAGTAGTGATTATTATAGGATTAGATCCGACCGTCCGATCTAGATCGAACGCCCACGATCAACGAGTAGATTCAACACGTTAACCCTGGATCTAATCGCGCCGTTGAATTTCAAATCAACGGCCGGGATTGGCGCCACGCGTGTCGGAAGTTGGACCGACGCGGTCGGCCGCTGGCCCACGCACGCTGGCAGTGTGGACGCCGACACGCCGGGCCCGCGTGTCGAGGGCCCGCATGTCGCTGGCTAATCCAGCCAAGCGCCGACGCCACCCATGACGTCATTGGGTCCCACATGTCGCCACTGCGTGGCCGAGTCCCCGCCGACGCCGGCCGATGACGTCACCCGAGTGGGCCCACATGTCAGCGACACGTAGAGTCGTGGACCGAGTCCACGGTAGACACGAGCCGAGCATGGACCGAGTCTATGGACCGGCTGACGTCAGCCAACCAATCAGAGGCTGCCACGTGTCCATGCTGACGCAATAATTAATTTCCGAAAAAGAAAATGATTTATTAATTCGAAATATTGATTCAAATTTAGATTCAAACTTCAAACGCTTATAACTTTTGCGTTTCAACTCCGATTTGAGTGATTCAAATTTCTAAATTTGTATAAAATTCAGATCTACTCAAATATGAATTTTATTTAATTTTTGGACTAAAGTTTTTCTCTGTAATATTATTTAATTGATTATTTAAACTTTAATAAATCATAACTTTTGCATTTTAACTCCGATTTGAACGATTCCAGTTCCTAAAAATCCAGAAAATTATGTTCTATCTGTTTATGGATTTTATTTGGATGTTTGGATACTTTTTGCCTATTGTTTATTCGTGTATTTGCTATTTGCACGCTTTACGAGTAGACGTTGAAGTGCCGGAAGGATTCGAAGGAGAAGTGTTGACTCAGGATCCAACTCAAGACCAAGAGCAAGTACTTTTTGAAGGCAAGTTGTGCTTTGACCATGTTGATCCTATTTCGAAATCTATTTTGATTTAAACTATTGCATGCTAGTTCAATTAGAAAGATACTTTGTTTAAACATGGGGGTTAGATAAGTACCAATTTGCTATACGACACCTTGATTATTAAGTATGTGCCATGACCCTTGTCACCCTAGTTGTGGTTTACTAGTTGGACATAATCAAATTGCCAACATGGATTTTAGACCGTTGTAGTATACTGCTTAGACCTGCTACGTGCTCATAACATGATTTTGGATAATCAAATGTTAATATTGACTTAATGATATATTGAACCTGTTTTGGAAAAGTATCATGTGATGTTGATGGCACGTGGTGCATGGTAATCAACTGGGGTTTGATAAACAGTTTTCGACCGGGGCATGTGGCAAGAGTAATCAGGTGGGCCAGTTGTGGCATTGGGAATGTTGATTTGGTTCTTCGGGTAGTCTTGCCCTGGTCACTCTAAGGACTTAACCTTGCAAGCCTTTGAACTGGGTCATACTTGCAACCACATGGCTGGAATGGGACGGCCCTAGTTGACTAAGTCGCTAAGGACTCACTTGTGGAGCCTCAGGGTGTCAATTACACCGTTTGTGTGATTTTACGGGGGAGCGTATCGTGGCTGTGGCCAGATACCCATCTAACGGTGTGTTGGTCCCATACTTCGCCTTGGCTAAGGGAAGGGATGGTGTAGAGCACGAACCGGAGAGGACCACCTGTGTTGTTTGAGGCTTCCGAAAGGCTTTGTTACGGGAACTCGCCTTTGTGGTGTTTGACTGTATCTTGTGGGTAAAGTGCATAACCTCTGCAGAGTTTAGAATCTATTTAAATAGCCGAGTCCACGGTACTGGACAATGCTCGGGAATTACAGTTGTGATGCCTTAGAGCGTCAGAGCGATTCTAGGGTTCCTTTTTCCTGGTTTTGTTTCGGGAGGAATGAGGGAAATTGTTGGCGAATTAAATAATTGAAGTTTATGCAGCGTATTAATATTAAATTTGGAGTATTCGGGCTAGAAACAGTGGGCTGAGGAAAACTTGGGCCTGGGCCGGGAATTCTTTTCCCACCTCCACCTCCCCACCCCCCCTAGTGGGCCGGCCCACTTGGGTGCGCCCCCCCCCCACCATGTGGCCGGCCACCCCCCCAACCCTAGGGCGCCTCCCCATTCCCCTAGCAGCCGCCACCCCTGTTCTTCCTCCCTTGCATGGTGGCTCAAGATCCACCACGAAAACGCGAAGGAGAGAGCGAGAAGGGGATCCGTGGAGGCGAGGATTCGATCAGATTTCCGTTTCGGGGATCGTCGCGTGTTCTTCGTGGGATCTCAAGGGAGAACTCAAGGTAAAATTCCCAATCTTTTACCCCTGTTCTACCTAGGGATTAGGAGTGTATTAGATCTGGTGGTGAGTGGTTTGGATGGATCTTGATGGGGGAGAAGGGTAGATGTTCACGTGGTGCTGTTTTTGGAAAGGGAGATTGTGCAGCGCGGATTGTTTCGCGTTTTAGGTAGCATAGATGATTTTTCCTGCCAAAACCTATAACTAGAAAGTTGTAGATAACGTCGATACCTAGCTTCTGTAATTTTTTCAGAATTTTTGGGGACGTTTTCTGAGAGTTATCGCTGTTGCAAACTGACGAACAGAATCTGGGAACAGATTTCATCCACTGTGTTGGACGACTGTTTAGGCATATTTAACAGAGGAATTAGAATTTACGATCTTCTGGAAAGTTGTAGATCTCGTCAATATCTAGCTCCTGTAATTTTTTCATATTTTTATGTTCTGTGGAAAAAAAGATACGAAAAAGAGAATGGGGGTTGCTGCTGTTCGATCCGGACAGATCGGGGTTTCGGTGTTGGAAAAGGGGAACGGGTTGTAGGAATTGCGTGTTTGAGTTGTGTGATCAATTGTGGTGTTATTGCATACTGAAAATATGCTTGTACAGGTGGTGCCCCTTCTGGACGCAACTAGATCCGTCGTCTACGTCGGTAAAGGCAAGTGGAAGTAGTTGTATTGTTAATCTATACATTGTTGTTTGCTTCGCCTTCATTATAAACTCCAATTACAGCAATCATACATGGTTTAATCACTTGCTTTGAGGTAAGGTGAAGAAGGATGTTGTTTACCGGATGAATCATCTAAACATTTCATCTATATGATATTTGTTTTCTATCCATGCTATATGATGATATGCAAACATGTGGACTCAGTGGGAGGAGTTATGAATGAATTCATGCATGAAGCATTAACTGCATAATCATGCATTGGAAGTTTGTCGACGCCAACGTGCGCGATCAAGAGACCGTGCAGTACAACACCGTGTGTTCCTGAGAAAGGGCACGGTGAGGAGGAACATGGCATAAGCATGTGCATCAATCATATGCATTTTACTGAAGTGGTGTGGACTCTTTGATGTGGTATTGTATATGAGGAATGTGGACTCTTTGATGTGGTATTGTATATGAGGAATGTGGAATGAACATGGCATAAGCATGTGCATCAATCATATGCATTTTATCAAGTGGTGTGGACTCTTTGATGAGGTATTGTATATGAGGAATGTGGACTCTATAATGTGGTATTGGACATGAGGAATTTGGTATGCTAGTTTCTCGTGGGTGTGTTATTCGTTAGAAGTTGTTCCGCTTTGGCCGAGATTACCCAATCTCACCCCTTGTTATTTTGTTGTTTTCGTGTAGTTCTCATGAGTCATAAGCTTGAAGGGTGGGCTTAGTAGCACAATCAACCCTCCGGGGTCATCACGAATCACATGGACTAGTGCATTTAATAATTCATTAGCTTGCTGAAATTTTATTAATCATAGACCTGTTGATGTCCTCTTTGGAGCTGTTTTACGTTTATGTTTGTTTTCTCGGTTGATTTAGACTTGTTATCTCTAGTATTGATGCTTTTATGTTATTCCTGTTTATAATGGTTATTATGAATCTTGTTGTCGCTTCCGTTTTGTCCTAATTTTAGGAGAGATGTCATTAAATTTTCTTGTACGACGCTTTAGATTTGTAGGGTGTTACTGCTTGGTATCGAGCGGGTGTAGGTCCTTGGAATGTCTATTTTTAGTGTCATACTATAGGATACAACTAAAATGTGATGTGGAATAACTTAGAAACATGGCCTAGGTTTTAACTAAAATTTTGTCATAGGATAGCAACATTAAAACTTGTGTAAGTGGAATCACTAATTTAAAATTTGACACACATGGATGCACAGTAGGAAAGGGTATGGGTATCGTTACCTTATGCTTAAAGGTTGAATTTAAGCTTTGTGGTTGAATGCTACTTTCGATGATGTATAATGCTATATTTATGATAGATTTGATTGAGTTGCTTCATTTGTGATAAAGTGTGGTTGTGGTGCCGAAGGGTTTCGGTCACCTTTTGTTTGTATTGAGGTCGTGGTTTGACGGTGTGGCGGGTAGAGTCACCACCGAAGAACTATTAAACCCCTGTAGGGAAAGAGTACTTATCCATGTCCTGTCAGAGATCGGGTAGTGACTGGAGTCAAATAGAAGAGGTTGGTGATGGATTCCTTGGATGTTCTTTACCGTGGCCGACGGTCGGTTTTGGTTGGTTTTCTGGGTATGTGGTTGGTTCAAACCGAGGAAAATGCTTAGTTCGAGCACTCGCTGATTTGTCCTTTTGGCGGTTTGTGGTTTTGTCTCCTTTGAGTGAAGACACGTAAGAAGAGTTCTACGTTGCGCGTCTTTTGGTCACAATTTTGCTTTGGCACCGATTTATTGTGATGGACTGTCGTTGGGAGGAAATTTCTATGGTTGTTGTTTCCGATTTTTTTTTAAAAAAGAAGGGGGTTGGAGTTTCTCTGTTGCAGATCAATTTGGATGGAGCTAAGTTTGAATCTTTATCGGAAAATTTTAGTTGGACATTTGGTCTTCCTTTTGCATCCGTCTTCCTTTGTGGAAAGTGTAGGTTTTGGATTTCTTGAAGAGTTTTGGCTACTATGATTGGACATTTGAGGGTCGAGCTCTCTTGCATTTATGTTTGGATTTTGCTTTTCTTCCTTGCACGAAAAGAAGAAATTTTTATCGGTGTTTGTTCTTGATCCAGAATCTGTGTTTGTTTTTAATGTTTGGGATTGCCTCCTCGCTTGTCAAGGGTAGGTGACCCATGACGGTGTTTAGAAATTTTATGTCTGTGTTACGTAGTATGTAACAATGTGGTTTATGGAATGATGTACTTCTAAGTTAATTTGTGAGTTGAATCAATTAAAA
Organism: Rhipidocladum racemiflorum; assembly: GCA_036346355.1. Classification (NCBI taxonomy): domain Eukaryota; kingdom Viridiplantae; phylum Streptophyta; class Magnoliopsida; order Poales; family Poaceae; genus Rhipidocladum; species Rhipidocladum racemiflorum. Next base: position 44,938,792 of record CM070587.1, read on the forward strand.
TATAATTGTTATCTTTAGCTTGAGATTAAATAATCTTCTAGTATTGTAGATTGCTCTATAGCGATAATGATTGAATGTGTTAATGTGCATGCTTAGGATTTATTGCATTATTTTAATGTGCCCTTGACCATGGACAATGTTTAAAGCTTTAAATCTTGATGCGTAGTTAGAACATTACGATGATGTAAACTACTGTGAAGGTAATAGAAAATTAGTGGGTTATTTAGAGACATTTTAATATAAGGACGGTAGAACAATTTAATTGTAATGGTGGACTACCGATATTGTTAAAGAAACCATGCTGGTTGTTTAAAGATGTTCTAATTTAATCGTGTTGGCTAGTGACTTTAACTTGGAAATTGATTAGAGTTGATATTTATGACATTGCAAACTATTAGTAGATTCCGAAGTATGCAGTTGCGTTCCAATAATGCTAGTATCGATATCAATTGGGAAGACATAAGTTTTTGCCATTGCCGTAAGAGCTTTGGATGGCTTAAATTATTCAATCTATTTTACATAATTGGAGTATGTTGTGTAGTGACAGTTTGTCATAGCCTATGGATAGGGTAACTAAAAGCAATGTTGTTGTTTTACAATTATGCCAATTATTGATATTGATGACTTAGTAGTGGTGGTAACTGATTAGATTAATTGTTGAAAACCTTTGTTAAAATGGTGGAAATTGTAACATGTTGTGATGGAGTGAACCAGGGATAGTTAGCTTGACGCGTGATTTTGTCCTTAATAAATGTATGTTTTAAACTTCTATTTACGATTGGTGCCTTGTTGAGATAATATTTACTTGTTGAGTCATCTTTTAGGTGAATAAATTTCCATTGTCGAGATGTTGACGCGTATGTGGTATGGAATTTATAGGTTCATCATGCTGAAAGACTTGTTGAAGCACTGCCTTTCAAATTTAGAATATGATGATATAGGTTAGGCTGCTCCGTGGGGATCTTGATGAGGTAGTGTTGGTTGGATGTGTTTTTGATAAGCACCGTGAACTTTATTTATAATTGTGGAAAAAGGTAATAAGAGTAAGAATTTGTTGTGTAGTTGTTGTTAAATCTCGATGGGCCTTCTCAATGAGTAAATAGGGAATATTGAAATCTAGATGGTAAGGGTAGTGGAATGCTATAGATGGCGGGAGTTATGCTGAACTTATGTTTAAAAATTCATATGGATTGGTTTGTTTGTTTGATATTTGGGTTGAATACTTTCGGTCAAAGTATTCTTTGTGCTGTGTTTCAGAGTTTCCCTAAACTTAGAATGATTCTGCCAAATGTGGGTTAATTTCGAGGCTTAAAACAAGGATAAAAGAATGATTAACCTTGAAGTAATTTGTGGAGATTTTGGAATGTTATTCTATTAAATATCGTCATTCATTCATCTTTGATAAGAAAACTAGCTTAAGTTATGAATGCGACATTTATGCTCAAGGATGTATGCATTGACTGTGTCTGTAGTTTTCAAGGTCGAATTATCGGTTGCATTGTTGATCAAAAGAAGTAGCTAATCCAATGTAAGATTTGGAACTTCATGATCTGGAAATATTTGTATTTCTATTTTGGGCTAGAGTTGTGTTGTGGTGTGAGGTGCTTGATAGTTTTTGTTTAAGAGACGATTCTTCTGGTTGTGACATGAATGATATTCGTGGTTGAAACAATTTTTTTCTGTTGGGAAGTGAGTTTGGTTCCTTTTTAAGGAAAAAGAGATGGTGGTTGTGTGGAAGCATTTAATTCCTTGATCGGTTTCTTTTACGAATGGCTTGGCCTTGGATAAAAGTGAGATGATTTGTTTTGGTAAAAGTGAAATGCATTTGCAGAAGACTTTCGCGGTGTTTCTCTTTTGAATAGAGCTTCTCCCCGAAGAAATTTTTTTTTTTTTGGTGTTTTTGGTTCTATGGAGTTCCTCTTCCAAGTTGAGTTCCCGTGTATGTGAATTTCAGCCATTTGGTTTAAAGGTGGTGATTGTCGTTCGTTGTGTTAGTGAGAATTAAGATTTCTTTTACGTTCAAGCTTGGGGGTAAGAAAATGAATGTTTATGTTATGGTTGAGTATATTCAAGGATTGTACTCCTTGCCCTGGTCCTTGGGTGGAAGAATGTGAAGGCGAAACCTTCTTACATGGGAAAACTAGTGTGGGTCGCTGATCGTAAGTAGTTTAAAAGTGAAGAGTAAAGGAAGGTTGTGTATGACTCAATTCAAACTTTTTTTGGAGAATTGTTTTCATTGATGTGTTCCTCGGTGGGGTTGCTTAATTTAGTAGTGGACAACTTGGAAGTTGCAGGTAATTACATTAATTTCTTTGGAACTTTTGTCGCTGGGTTCGAGCGAGTTTGTGTCAACCGTAGTGATTGTGTTCGGTTGTTATTGTTTCTGCGGATTTACGGACCCTGGTTGTAAAGTAGGCTATCTCTGTCGTTGGTAAGGGTGTATATTGGTTCTTTTTGTAAAAGATCAATCACTTGTAGGAGATAGGAGTTTGTGTTTGGATTGATTTAGAGACTCACCTAGAGCGTTGTGTCTCACATGGTTCGCGTCGTCCAGAATGCGACGAACTGTGGTAGAGGAGTTGAGATTGGAATGCGGAGTTTCGCGATCGGGTTGAAGAGAGAAGTGGGAGTTGAGATTCCAGATCGATACCAGATTCACCTAATAGGTGTCCTTTATTTAATAGGGGAATAGTTCGTGTTAGTGTCCAATGAAAGATTTGTGGACCAATTAGTCTGAGCGGGATGCAACTTGAGGACCAGATGCGGAAGGTATCCTACACTCTTTGAGGATGCTGAAGGTAAAGTGTTGATTACCAGTTTGCCTTTTTTTTTAAGGTTCCGTAGCAAAGAGGAGTAGATTCGGGGACGAATCCTTTTAAGGAGGGGAGAATGTGATGCCTTAGAGCGTCAGAGCGATTCTAGGGTTCCTTTTTCCTGGTTTTGTTTCGGGAGGAATGAGGGAAATTGTTGGCGAATTAAATAATTGAAGTTTATGCAGCGTATTAATATTAAATTTGGAGTATTCGGGCTAGAAACAGTGGGCTGAGGAAAACTTGGGCCTGGGCCGGGAATTCTTTTCCCACCTCCACCTCCCCACCCCCCCTAGTGGGCCGGCCCACTTGGGTGCGCCCCACCATGTGGCGGCCACCCCCCAACCCTAGGGCGCCTCCCCCATTCCCCCTAGCAGCCGCCACCCCCTGTTCTTCCTCCCTTGCATGGTGGCTCAAGATCCACCACGAAAACGCGAAGGAGAGAGAGCGAGAAGGGGATCCGTGGAGGCGAGGATTCGATCAGATTTCCGTTTCGGGGATCGTCGCGTGTTCTTCGTGGGATCTCAAGGGAGAACTCAAGGTAAAATTCCCAATCTTTTACCCCTGTTCTACCTAGGGATTAGGAGTGTATTAGATCTGGTGGTGAGTGGTTTGGATGGATCTTGATGGGGGAGAAGGGTAGATGTTCACGTGGTGCTGTTTTTGGAAAGGGAGATTGTGCAGCGCGGATTGTTTCGCGTTTTAGGTAGCATAGATGATTTTTCCTGCCAAAACCTATAACTAGAAAGTTGTAGATAACGTCGATACCTAGCTTCTGTAATTTTTTCAGAATTTTTGGGGACGTTTTCTGAGAGTTATCGCTGTTGCAAACTGACGAACAGAATCTGGGAACAGATTTCATCCACTGTGTTGGACGACTGTTTAGGCATATTTAACAGAGGAATTAGAATTTACGATCTTCTGGAAAGTTGTAGATCTCGTCAATATCTAGCTCCTGTAATTTTTTCATATTTTTATGTTCTGTGGAAAAAAAGATACGAAAAAGAGAATGGTGGTTGCTGCTGTTCGATCCGACAGATCGGGTTTCGGTGTTGGAAAAGGGGAACGGGTTGTAGGAATTGCGTGTTTGAGTTGTGTGATCAATTGTGGTGTTATTGCATACTGAAAATATGCTTGTACAGGTGGTGCCCCTTCTGGACGCAACTAGATCCGTCGCTCACGCCGGTAAAGGCAAGTGGAAGTAGTTGTATTGTTAATCTATACATTGTTGTTTGCTTCGCCTTCATTATAAACTCCAATTACAGCAATCATACATGGTTTAATCACTTGCTTTGAGGTAAGGTGAAGAAGGATGTTGTTTACCGGATGAATCATCTAAACATTTCATCTATATGATATTTGTTTTCTATCCATGCTATATGATGATATGCAAACATGTGGACTCAGTGGGAGGAGTTATGAATGAATTCATGCATGAAGCATTAATCGCATAATCATTCATTGGAAGTTTTTCGACGCCTTGGCGTCTTGGCGCGATCAGACGTACAACACCGTGTGTTCTGAGAAAGGGCACGGTGAGGAGGAACATGGCATAAGCATGTGCATCAATCATATGCATTTTACTGAAGTGGTGTGGACTCTTTGATGTGGTATTGTATATGAGGAATGTGGACTCTTTGATGTGGTATTGTATATGAGGAATGTGGAATGAACATGGCATAAGCATGTGCATCAATCATATGCATTTTACTGAAGTGGTGTGGACTCTTTGATGAGGTATTGTATATGAGGAATGTGGACTCTATAATGTGGTATTGGACATGAGGAATTTGGTATGCTAGTTTTACTGTGGCTGTGTTATTCGTTAGAAGTTGTTCCGCTTGCTGAGATTACCCAATCTCACCCCTTGTTATTTTGTTGTTTTCAGGTAGTTCTCGTGAGTCATAAGCTTGAAGGGTGGGCTTAGTAGCACAATCAACCCTCCGGGGTCATCACGAATCACATGGACTAGTGCATTTAATAATTCATTAGCTTGCTGAAATTTTATTAATCATAGACCTGTTGATGTCCTCTTTGGAGCTGTTTTACGTTTATGTTTGTTTTCTGGTTGATTTAGACTTGTTATCTCTAGTATTGATGCTTTTATGTTATTCCTGTTTATAATGGTTATTATGAATCTTGTTGTCGCTTCCGTTTTGTCCTAATTTTAGGAGAGATGCTGTCGAAATTTTCTTGTACGACAGTTTAGATTTGTAGGGTGTTACAACAGTCAAGGGTTAGACTTTCTGAAAATAACTTGGATTTGGAAGTTGGTTTGGTTTAATAATGAAGATGATGGAAATGTGGTTTAGGATGGGGAAAATGTTTATTAAACTTCTTGAAAAGTTATTTATGCTTTACTTATTTCTACTGCTTTCGAATCTACTTATATTATTTGTCAAATGTCACATCGCAAATATACCTTGAGCTATTCCTTTGTACCAAGCCATGCATGTAGTATATTAGCTTGCATTCTGTGCATGACTTGCTGTGTACCAAGTACTCACCCTTGCCTCAACACAATATCAGTTGAAGAAGAGACTGCACCAGCTTTGGAGGAGGAACTCCAAGAGGATCCGTCTACTTAGGGAAGCGAGCCCAGTCAGTTGCCTGTGGTATACTGGATGGCGCCACGAAGTTATCTTATTTTCCGCTGCTATTATTTTTCTCTGAATAAGTTTCGCCTTGCGAGGCATACATTTGTAACTTGACCATAAGGTCAAGTAACCAGTTTGGTTATTTAAATAAAGCACTTTTGATAATATCGATGGGTATGATTGTGATATTTACCGATGTTAAGACTGTGTGCACTAGCGCGTTCCTGGACTAGTGCTGAATACACAGAGGGTCCGGATTTGCAAATTCGGGGTCCCGACAGAAATTGGGCCTAAAAGAGGGGGTTGTGGGCTTTGGTGGGATGGAGTAAGAGTCCATTTAGGACGAGGATTCAGATTAGGGGCTGGTAAAAGGGGGCCCTTCCTGCCCTTGTTCGCCCAACCCCCCATTGTGTGCGCCTCCACCACCTCCCCCTTGCCCTAGCCGCCCTCCCCTCCCATTGTGGCCGTACGCCCCCTTGCCCTCTCCACCTCTCCACCACCTCTCCTCCACCCCCTTGCTGCCCTAGGGTAACCTCCCCACCTCCTGCACCTCGAAGATCCATCCGAGGAGCGAGGAGCGAGGAGCGATTCGGGAGGAGTTCTTGTGGGTTCTCGTGCGTCGGGCAAATGTATGGCCATGAAAATCCTTGGGGTTGATCTAGGTACTGTTCTAAGGGTGTTTATCAAGTTTTTAGATCAATTGGTGGTGCTGGACTTGAGTGGATTGGATTAGATCTAGATGTTACCACGTTTCTGTTTTGGGACAGCATGAGCAGTCAACCTAGGGTTCAGTTTTTTGCCAATTTAAATTTGGAATTTGGTCGTACGGATGTTGAAGAAGTTGTAGGTAATTTAATTATATTTCCGTATATATAAAGAACTTTAAATTCCGCACAGCCGTTTGAAAGTTATGGCTGTTTTACCGAGTGTGTTAAAATCTGTGACACGATTGGAACAGATCACGGTAATCTGTAGATTAAACTACTTTAGAGTCCAAATCAGTCTTTCCTTATACCTAGAAAAAGTTGGGAAATTTCCTAAGCTACGCGAGGATGTACTCGTTTAATTGATTCGGAGTCCCAGAACCCAAGTTATGCCTTTTGGAAGGCTGCTGTCCCGACGGGACAGAACCTCCATTTTTAGGTTTTGCGAGTAGTTGGCAATGTCGGGGTAGATGAGAGTTTGCGTACTGTTTTGTGGACATGATTTTAAGTGTGTGATACCTATGTGCAGGTTGTGCGACCCCGGGAGTGCCTTCTACTTCCCGCCAATCCGTTGCCCGTGGTTGAGGCAAGTGTATTGTAATGGATAGCGATTTGTAGGTTGCTTGTTGAGAATGGATGAATTTGACTATATGATATGATCACTTGCCATGCTTTAATGATTTCCAATGATATGATGAGCATGTTTATTATGTTATGATGCCATGTGTTAATGTACAAGTTAATTATGATGTGGCATATTTGCATACATGGCATTATTACATGGCCCGGGCGGTGAGAAAGTCATAACTAGTCCGGGAAGGTCGGTGAGAAAGTTATGACTAATCCGGAGAGCCAATGAGTAAGTCCTACAATGTGATTCCATTCACCGCGGTGAACGGAAGCGAGGAGTAGGCACCCTCCATCTTCGAGATGGAAGGGGGGAGAGGGTGCACACCGACGGGTGTGTACTCAACCATACCGGTATGAGTTTCCAAGGAGACATGAGCATCGCATTGAATTGCATACATAGTGATGATGATGATGATATGTGACCATGAATGAGATGTTTTACATGATGTGGGATATTATTGCTATGTAATTGTTCTTGTTGTACCATTACAATATGCTTGCTGAGTTTTGAACTCACGCTTGTGTTTTCTTGTTGATTTAGGTACCATGAGAATGGCATGCGGGGAAGGGAAATAGACACACGTCCGCACGTAGCTTCACCCTTTTTGATTCCACAAGTCATTCTATTAGTTGTGATAATAAACTGCGTGTGATGATTATTGCTTTAAGGTTTAGCTTTGCTATGTGAGAGGTTTATTGTTCGTTTGACACTTGGAGACATTAAGTGCTTGATATTAGACTTATATTGTCATTAAGTCTTTAATTATTGCTGTTTTAGCTGTCTCTCATATTGCCATAAATTGCTATACTGTTGTTGCTCATTTAATTCATGTTAAAACAAAGGAGATGCTGCCGAAATCTCGGTTTTTAGCATGTGCACCTTTGCTTGAATTTTATGTTAATTGTGGTATTTAGACGTGGTTTAGCTTATGTTTGGTAGCATTCAGGCATATTAAATGCCGGGGAGTTACATTTACTTGATGCGTCTTTTGTGTGGTTTGTATTTGCTTCTTCTTTAATCATTAGACGCGTCGTCCGGAAGTCGCTGTGCGGAGCCGAAGGTCAAGGAAGTGAAGACCGAAGCTCGAGGGTCAAGGATCAAGGATAAAGAGAAAAGAACAGTAAAAGTTGCAAGGGCCAGGCAAGTTGTGCTTTGACCATGTTGATCCCATTTTCGAAAATTATGTTGTTTCAAATTATTGCATGCTAGTTTGAGTTAAACTAATTTCAATTAATTTGGGATTAGATAATCAACCTACTTGTTATCACCACCTTGCCTATAATGATTGTATGCCATGATTCATTTGTCACCCTAGGGTTGTTGATTAATAGTTGGTAGCTAAATACTTTGCCAACATGGGTTATTTAGACCGTCAGTAGTTTGCTTAGCCATGCAACGTACCTTTGACATCAGTTTGGAAATACAAATACCAATATTGATTAATAGAATATACAATGTATTTTGAAATGGTGTGACGTGTTGCCGATACGATGATGTTGATATGCGGAGGCCTTTGTGCTTCTTCAACGATGTTGAGTTGTTGTTGGCTTTGTGTTGCGCAATAATCAACTAGGGTGATAAAATGATTTAGACTGGGGCAAGTGGCAGGAATTATTGTGGGCCAGTTTGGCGGTTGGGAATGTTTGAAACATGATATATGTATGAGTGATCGTGAGATGGATTTCTTTGAGAGTATTGATGTAAGTCTTGCCCTGGTCACTCTAAGGACTTAACCTTGCAAGCCTTTGAATAGAGTCAAACATACAACCACATGTCTATAATGGGACGGACCTAGTTGAGTAAATTACTAATAACTTGCATGTGGTACCTCGGGGTGTCAACTACATCTTTTGTGTAGCTTGAAGGGGGAGCGTACCAAGGCTGCGGCATGGTACCCGTCCAACGGTATGTCGGTCCCATACTTCGCCTTTGTTAAGGGAAGGGATGGTGTATGGCAAAAACCGGAGAGGTTCACTTGTGTAGTTAGAAGTTTCCGAAAGGCTTTGTTATGATCACTCATTCGCATACTCTTGTATGGCGATTCATGGTTGACATGGTGAGTTGATTGTATCTTGTGGGTAAAGTGTATAACCTCTACAGAGTGTAAAATATATTCGAATAGTCGTGTCCGCGGTACTGGACAATGCTCGGGGATTATAGTCAAGGGTTAGCTTTTCATAAAATTGAACTTGGGCTTGGAGGCAGTTTGCCTGTGGAAAAGTGATAATTGGTTAAGGATGTGGTATGTTTTACTTGTGAAATTTTATTACTATTGTTATTTGTTTTACAGCTTTACAATCTATTATGACTATTTGTGAATGCTGTTTATTGCAAAATAACACGTTCAGCTTGTCATTTGGAATAAGCCATGCATATAATTATTAGATTTGCATTCTGTTCATGACTTGCTGAGTGCTTTATGTACTCACCCCTTGCAAACAAACAATAACCAGTGAGCAGAAGTCTACATCGTCGAAGAAGAAGAAGTTCCATGAGAAGGCGATTATCTAGGAGTCGAACCCTGTCAGTTGCATGTGGCGTATTGATGGGATTCACCGATGTTCTTCATTCCGCTGCTGCTTATTTGGAGTTGAAGCCGTCAAGGCTTCACAAATGTATGGTTGACCTTAAGGTCGTACACTAGTTTATATTTTATAATTGAGTTATTTTTATTATTCCGCAGTGTATGATTGTGATATTCATCTATGTTGAGACTGTGTGCACTAGCGTGATCCTGGACTAGTGCTGAATACACAGAGGGTCCGGATTTGCATATTCCGGTCCCGACACATGGCCACCCGTAGACCCGAACACCGGCCCCCGAGCTTCTGCTGCCTGGACAGACTTGTGCGCCCAGGGAGAAAAGCTCGGAGGTAGCGGTGATCTCGCGGGTGGCCATCTTCTACTACATCTTGTGGTCCCGAACGCCTCTCCGAAAGGCGATCACGACCGACTGCTCAAAGATTTGGGGTATCGTATTGCGACAATGGCTGAACTGCCGGATGAAGTCGCGCAACGATTCCCCTTTCCCTTGTTCGAGGGCGTGGAGGTTATCCTTCACACCTAGTTGTGTGTACAAGCCCTGGAAGTAGGTGACGAAAAGGCCATACAACTCCCCCCACAAGTGCACCGAGCCCCGTGGGAGGTTCAACAATCAAGACCGGGCGGACTGTGACACCACGGAGTGTCGTAACCTTATTTATGTGAATGATGAGGTCAAAAACATTATGAAATATGAAATTTAGGTTAAAACCATAAGGTATGGAGGTTATTAGCGTTTCCGGGAGTTTGGGCCTTTCCGGGGAGTTTTGGGCCTAAGAGAAGGGGTCGTGGGCTTTGGTGGGATGGAGTTTGAGTCCAATTGGGAGTATGAGTCCTGGTTGGGGGCCTTCCCCCTGCCTCTTTTGCGCCCCACCCCTGCCCCTTGTGCCCCCAAGTGCCCTAGCCGCCTCCCACACCTCCCCACCTCCTCCTTGGGCGCCTCCACCTCCCCCAAGCTTATCCCCTCGCGCCACCACCCTCTCCACCACCTCTCCACCTCCCTTGCTGCACCTAGGTGATTTCTTGACCTCACCACCACGAATATCCATCCATTGGAGCGCTCCGCGATGAGGAGATCCGGTGGATTTGGAGCGAGGAAAGAGATCGCACGAACCAGGAGGACATCTATTGGGTTTTCGTGCGTCGGGCGAATGTATGGCCATGGGACTCCTTGGGGTTGGCCTAGGTACTGTTCTTAGGGTCATTATCATGTTTTTAGATCAATTGGTGGTGATGGAATTGAGTAGATTAGATGAAATCTAGAAGTTGTCACGTTCTCTGTTTCGGGCAGCATGAGCAGTCGACCTAGGGTTTGGGTTTTCATCAATTTAGAATCCGAATTTGGTCATACGCCTGTTGAAGAAGTTGTAGGTAATCTCAATATCTTTCCGTGGGTATAACGAACATCCAATTCCGCCCAGCCGTTTGAAAGTTATGACTGTTTTACCGAGCGTGTTAAAATCTGTGACGTGATTGGAACACATCACGGTATTTTGTAGATTAAACAACTTTAGAATCCGAATAAGCTTTTCCATATACTTAGAAAAAATTAGGAAATTTCCTAAGCTACGCGAGGATGTACTCGTTTAATTGATTCGGAGTCCTAGAACCCGAGTTATGCCTTTTGGAAGGCTGCTGTCCCGACGGGACAGAACCTATGTTTTTGGGTTTTGCGAGTAGTTGGCAATGTCGGGGTAGGAGAGTGTTTGCATATTGTTTTGTGGGCATGATTTTGAGTGTGTGGTGCCTATGTGCAGGTGTTGTGACCCCGAGGGTGCCCTCTACGTCTCGCCAATCCATCACCCGTGGTTGAGGCAAGTGTATTAGAATGGATAGCGGGTTGTAGTTTGCTAGTTTTGTTGAGTTGAAATTGAATATATGATATGTTCATATGCCATGCTTTAATGTTTGCCATTGATATGATGAATATGCTTATTATGTTATGATGCCATGTGTTAATGTACAAAGTTATTTATGATGTTGGCATATTTGCATACATGGCATGATACATGGCCCGGGCGGTGAGAAAGTCATAACTAGTCTGGGGAAGGTCGGTGAGAAAGTTATGACTATTTCGGAGAGCCAATGAGTAAGTCCTATATCGTGATTCCATCCACCGCGGTGTTTGGAAGCGAGGAGTAGGCACCCTCCATTTTCGGGATGGAAGGGGGGAGAGGGTGCACACCGACGGGTGTGTACTCAACCATACCGGTATGAGTTTCCAAGGAGACATGAGCATAGCATTGCATTGCATACATAATGATGATGATAATGATATGTGATCATGAATGAGATGATTTACATGATGTGAGTTATTATAGCCATGTAATTGTTCTTTTGTACCATTGCAATATGCTTGCTGAGTTTTGAACTCACGCTTGTGTTTTCTTGTTGTTTCTAGCTACCATGAGACCGGCATGCGGGGAAGGGAAATAGTCACACTTCTTCACGTAGTTTCACTCATTCGTCTCACAAGTCTTTCCGTTGGGTTTCGATAATAAACTAAGTGTGATGCGTATTGTTTTACGGTTTAGCCTTGCGTTATAAGTGTCTTATTGTTCGTTTGGCGCATGGAGACATTGAATGCTTGGAATTATACTTATATTGTTGTTAAGTCTTTAATTATTGCTATTTTAGTTGTCTCTCATATTGCCTTATATTGCTATGCTGTTGTTGCTCCTTCAAATCTTGTTAAAACAAAGGAGGTGCTGCCGAAATCTCGGTTTTTAGCATTTACTCCTTTGCTGTAATTTATCTTAATTCATGGTATTTAGATGTTGTTTAGTTTATGTTTAGTAACATTCGGGCATATTAAATGTCGGGGTGTTACAGTTGGTATCAGAGCGGGCTGTAGGTCCTTGGAATGTGTATTTTTAGTGTCATGCTATAGGGTACAACTAAAATGTGATGTGGAATAACTTAGAAACATGGCTTAGGTTTCAACTAAAATTTTGTCATAGGATAGCAACATTAAAACTTGGAAAAGTGGTATAATTAATCTAAAATTTGACACACATGGATGCACAGTAGGAAGGGTATGGGTATCGTTGTTTACGCTTAAAATGTTGTATATAAGCTTTGATGTTGAATGCTTCATTTGATAATGCATGTTGCTATGTCTATGAGATAAATGATTGAATTGTGCTTGTTGTGGTGATAAAGTGGGGTTGCGGTGCTGAAGGGTTTCGGTCACCACTTTTGTTCATAGTAAGGGTGAGGTTTGACGGTGTGGCCAGTTAGCGCCATCACCGAAGAACTATTAACCCCTGTAGGAGAAGAGTGCTTACCCTTTCTGTCGTAGATCGGGTATTTGACTGGAGTCAAATAGAAGAGTTTGGTGGTGGATTCCTTCGTATGTTCCGTAGGCGGTCGGTTTTGGTTGGTTTTCTTGGCTTGAGTTGACTGAAATCAAAAGAGAAGTGTTTGGTACTGGATTTCCGTGGATTGTTCCGTAGGCGGTTTGTGGTTTTGTCTTCCTTGGTTGAAGACGAAGAAGAAGAGTTTTGAGTTGCGCGTCTGTTGGTCATAATTTTTGCTTTGACACCCGGTTTTGCTGGTTATTGAGGATTGTCTTAGGGAGGAAACATATGTGGTTGTTGTCCTCCCTATCTAAGAAAAGAATTGAAGTTCTCCTAGTGCCGACCTTAGGTTGGGTGGAGCTAAGTTTTGAATCTTTATCGGAAAAGGTTTGGTTGAACATTTGGTTTTCCCTAGTGCATCCTTCTTCCTTCTTGGAAGTATAGATCTTGAGATTTCTTGAAGAGTTTTGTGGGTAAACTTGGGAATTTGAGAGTTGAGCTCTCCTGCATTTCTGTTGGAGTTTTGTTTTTCTTTCTTGTCTGGAAAAGGAGAAATTGTCTATCGGTGTTCGTTCTGGTTATCTTTAAAAGTGGAGTTGCATCCTGTTTGTCAAAAGTAAAAATGGTTGTTTAGCATGTCATGTAGTATGTAAAAATGTGGTTTATGGAAATGATTTGTTCTTAAGTTAATTGGTGAGTTGAATTAGTTAAATGTAATATTTGTGTTTAGCTTAAGATTAAATGAACTTCTAGTGTTGTAGATTACTCTATAGCGAGAATGATTAAAGGTATTAATGTACATGCATAGAATCAGTTTCTTTGCTTTAAAAGTGCTTATGATCCCCGATTATGTTTAAAGTTTTAAAGCCTGATGCATAGTTAAAACATTAAGATGATGTAGACTATTGTTATTGTTAAAGAAACCTTGCTGGTTGTTTAAAGTTGTTCTAATCTAATGGATTAATAGAGAAATTTAATCGTATTGTCTAGTGACTTTAATTTGGAAGTTGATTAGAGTTGCTATTTACGTTGTTGCAAACTACTAGTATATTTGGAAGTATGCATTTGTGTCTCTACAATGCTAGTATTGATATCAATTGAGAAGACATAAGACTTATTGTTAATGAAGTTTTTAAGGGCAGTGTTAATGCTAGTATTCAATCTATTTTAATAGTTGGAGTATATTGTGTAGTGACAATTTTGTTGTAACCTATGTATAGGGTAGCTAAACGCAATGTTGTTGATTGATGATTATACAAATTATTGATATTGATGACTTGGTAGTGTTGTTAATTGTTGGAAACCATTGATCCAATAGAGAAAAGTGTAAAACTGTGGAATTATGTCGAGTACATGTTGTGATGGGATGAACAATGGATAATAAACATGATGTAAGATTTTAACCTTAATGAATGCATATCTTAGAATCCTAATTAAGAATTTTATCTTGTAGAGATATTACTTATTTATTGAAGTCATTTTATTGATTAAACAAGTTTCAATTGTCAAGATTTTGACATATGTATAGTATAAAATCGATAGGTTGACTTTGCTCGAGTAGCTGTTGAAGTACTACGTTTGAAATATAGAATACGTTGTTATGTGATTTGGTGATCCGTGGGGATCATGTCAATGTAGTCTTGGTTGGGTGCCTCTGTGATAAGCATCTTAAACCTTAATTAAAAGTGTTGGAAATGGTAACTAGAGAAATGTCGGGACCCGAATCTACAAATCCGGACCCTCTGTGTATTCAGCACTAGTCCAGGAACGCGCTAGTGCATACAGTCTTAACATCGGTAAATATCACAATCATACCACTCGATACTAATAAAGTACTTTAATTAAATAGTCAAACTGGTTGCTTGACCTTATGGTCAAGTTACAAATTTACGCCACGCATGGCGAAACTTATTAAGAGAGAAATAATAGCAGCGGAAAATAAGATAACTTCGTGGCGCCATCCAGTATACCACAGGCAACTGACTGGGCTCGCTCCCTAAGTAGACGGTTCCTCTGGAAGCTCCTCCTCCAAAGCTGGTGTAGATTCTTCTTCAACTGGTGTTGTATTGTGGCAAGGGTGAGTACTTTGGTACTCAGCAAGTCATGCACAGAATGCAACTAATATACTACATGCATGGCTTGATACAAAGGAGTGGCTCAAGGTATATTTGCAGTAAGAGCATTTAACAAGTATCATAAGTAGATTCGAAAGCAGTAGTAACAAGTAAAGCATAAATAACTTTTCAAGGAGTTTAGTAAACATCTTTCCCATCCTAATCCACATTTCTATCAACATCATTATTAATCCAACCCAACCTTTCAAGTCCAAGTTATTTTTGAGAAAGTCTAACCCTTGACTGTAATTCCCGAGCGATGTCCAATACCGCGGACACGGCTATTCGAATAGATTTTTCATTCTGCAGAGGTTATGCACTTTACCCACAAGATACAGTCAAACACCACAAAGGCGAGTTCCCGTAACAAAGTCTTTCGGAAACTTCTAACAGCACAAGTGGTCCTCCCTGGTTGTTGCACGCTAACCCTTCCCTTAGCTAAGGCGAAGTTTAGGCCAACCAACCGTTAGATGGGTACCTGGCCGCAGCCCCGGTACGCTCCCCCGTACAACTTACACAAAGGGTGTAGTTGACCTCCTGAGGTCCCACAGGTACGTTATTAGCAACTTAATCAACTAGGTCCGTCCCATTACAGACATGTGGTTGCAAGATTGACTCAGTTCAAAGGCTTGCAAGGTGAAGTCCTTAGGGTGACCAGGGCAAGACTACCCGAAGAACCAAACCAACATTCCCGGTGCCACAACTGGCCCACCCGATCATTCTTGCCACATGCCCCGGTCGAAAACTATTTATCAAGCCCCAGTTGATTACCATGCACCACGTGCCATCAACATCACATGATGCCTTTCCAAATCAGGTTCAATATATCAATTAGTCAATATTAACATTTGATTGTCCAAAATCATGTCATGAGCACGTAGCAGGTCTAAGCCATATACTACAACGGTCTAAAATCCCATGTTGGCAATTTAATAATGTCCAACTAATACTCCACAACTAGGGTGACAAGGGGTCATGGCACATATTTAAGTAATCAAGGTGTCATACAGCAATTTGGCATTTATCTAATTTCCCATATTTAAATAAAGTATTTTCTAATTGAACTAGCATGCAATAAGTTAAATCAAAATAGGGTTCAAAATAGGATCAATATGGTCAAAGCATAACTTGCCTTCAAAAAGTACTTGTTCTTGGTCCTGAGCTGGCTCCTGGGTCAATACTTCTCCCTCGAAGCCTTCGGGCACTTCAACATCTACTCGTAAAGCGTGCAAATAGCAATACACAAATAAACAACAGGCAAAAAGTGTCCAAACATCCAAATAAAATCCATAAACAGAGAGAACACAATTTTATGAATTTTTAGGAACTGGAATCGCTCAAATCGGAGTTAAAACACAAAAGTTATGATTATTTAAAGTTTAAATAATCAATTAAATAATTTTACAGAGAAAAACTTTAGTCCAAAAATTAAATAAAATTCATATTTGAGTAGATCTGAATTTTATGAATTTTTAGAAATTTGAATCGTTCAAATCGGAGTTGAAATGCAAAAGTTATAAGCGTTTGATTTTTTGAAATTCAAATCAATTATTAAACCGAATTATTAAATCATTTTCTTTTTCGGAAATTATTTATTACTTCATGGGTGACACGCGTCGGCTCCTGATTGGCTGGCTGACGTCAGCCGGCTCATGGGCTCAGCCCACGGCTTGGCTCGGTCCACGGTGGACTCGGTCCACGGCTCGGGTCGCTGACAGGTGGGACCCCTTGTATGACGTCAGCACTGACGTCACCACGCTCAACGACGCTACTGACAAGCGGGCCCCACCGTGACGTCAGCGATGATGTCATGGTGTGATTCTGCTGTCCCGCTGACACACGGGCCCCGCGTGTCAGAGACACGCGTTCGCGTGTGTGCGGCGCGGCCTGGGCACACGTGGCACGATCGTGTCCGTTGATTTGAAAATCAACGGCCGCGATTAGATCCAGGGTTAACACGTTGAAAACTACACGGTGATCGTGGGCCGTTCGATCTAGATCGGACGGTCCAGATCTAACCCTACGTTAACGCTGCTACGGCACGTGGTGATCGTGGGCCGTTGGATCTTGATCCAACGGTGCAGATCTGATCTGGGTTCCAGGGTTTGGGGGAGAACGTGGGCTCACCACGTGCGTTCGATCTTGATCGGACGGCTGTGGCAGCTCGAAGACGTCGATGGCGGCGCGGCGGCTCGAGGTCACCGGAGTTGGGGATGGCGACACGGGCAACGGCACTCCGAGGGCCTTCCGACGTGGCGCGTGGTCCTATCCGATGCGGCTCAACCTGGGGATCTCGGATCCGGGCTTAGGTGCGGCGGAGACGCCTTAACGGCGGCGCAAGGGTGCAAAAACCGCGGCGGCGTCCTTGCGAACTTCGGCGAAGAATCCCGGCAATTCTACGGCGGCTGGGGCTCGGTGGCTAGGGCAACACGTGCGCACGGCTGAGGCGAACCTCGGACGACCACCCACGCTTTAAATAGCCTCGGCTTCCGTGCTTAACGCGAAACCCTAACCGAGTTCGGTTACGGCGCGGCGGCGGAGTCCGTTTCGGACTCGGTGGAGACAACGACGGGTAGCCATCCACGTGGCGCGATCAACGGCCACGATTGCTTGCGCGCGAACGGGTCCGGTCGGACTCGGGCTCGAACCGATGCGGTCCAATCCGGACCGTTGGATCCCGATCCAACGGTCGGGATCGATTAGGGTTAGGAGCGGGTTTGGTCGAGTCGACTGGCTCTGGTTTGGTCGAGTCGACTGGCTCGGTCGGATGAACAGTACTCGACCCGATTGATTTTCCAGCGATTTAATATTTAAAATAATTTCCAGTAATTCATTTAATTCAAGAAAAATAGTAAAATACTCATAAAAATTCCAGAAAAATTCTGGAAAATATTTTAGGGCATTTGGGACTCAAATAAAATATTTCCAACAAAACTTTATTTGAAAATTTAATTTCTTTAATTATTTCAATATGGAATAAATTCAAATTAAATCCAAATAAATCCAAATAAAATCAAGAAAATTTCAAAAATTCACAAATGTGCAAAATAATATTTAATTTCATGAAAAGCAAAAATTGGGGTGTTACAAACCTCCCCCCTTAACAGAATCTCGTCCCCGAGATTTAAGGCTAACTAAGGAAATAGGTTCAGAAACTCTTTCTTCAAATCCTCTTCGCGCTCCCAAGTTGCTTCACTCTCCACGTGGTTGCTCCATTGAACTCTGCAGAAACGGGTTGACTTGTTCCTCGTTTCTCGATCCATGGTGTCCAGAATCTTCACGGGGTACTCCTTGTAAGTCAAATCTTCTTGCAACTCAATTGACTCTAGCGGTGTCTGCTCCTCAGGTACTCGGAGACACTTCTTCAGCTGGGACACGTGGAACACGTCATGTACTCCTGCTAACGACTGCGGCAACTCCAGCTGGTAAGCAACTTCGCCTCGGCGGCTCAAAATCTTAAATAGTCCAACATATCTCGGCACGAGTTTCCCTTTGGCATGGAATCTCTTAACTCCCCTGAGAGGCGTAACTCTGAGGTATACAAAGTCTTCTGGTTTGAAACTCAGGTCTCGGCGACGGTTGTCAGCATAACTCTTCTGTTGTGATTGGGCAATCTTTAATCTCTCCCTGATCATGGCAATCTGTTCTTCGGCTTCTTGAAGAATATCTGGTCCAAAGACACGGCGTTCACCTGTCTCATTCCAGTTCAATGGCGTCCGACAGGGTCGACCATACAGTGCCTCAAAAGGTGACATCTGTAAACTAGCCTGGTAACTATTATTGTAATTGAACTCGGCATACGGCAAACTCTTATCCCAAGAGGTAGCATAAGCCAATGCACACGCTCTTAACATATCCTCCAGAATCTGATTGACTCTTTCGGTCTGTCCATCCGTCTATGGATGATAGGTCATCTTGAAGTTCAAACAGGTTCCCATGGCTTCATGCAACTTATTCCAACCTCGAGGTGGCTGGTACCTCTATCCGATACGATCTTCTTTGGCACTCCGTGCAAACAGACGATCCTGGTCATATACAACTCTGCTAACTTATCCCCCCGAGTAAGTGGTCTTCACGGGGATAAAATGGGCTACTTTGGTCAAGCGATCCACTATAACCCATATGGAGTCATAACCTCCTTGAGTCTTGGGTAAACCGGTGATGAAATCCATTCTGATTTCCTCCCACTTCCACTCAGGTATCTTCTGCGGTTGCAACAATCCTGCTGGTCTCTGATGCATAGCCTTGACTCTCTGGCATACGTCGCACAATGCAACATGCTCGGCAACTTCACGCTTCATGCTCGGCCACCAGAATCTCTCCTTCAAGTCTTGATACATCTTGGCACTTCCTGGGTGAATTGAATACTTGGAGTCATGGGCTTCCTCCAAAATCAGTTGCTTTAGTTCCTTTTTGTTGGGCACACCAATCCGATCCTTCATCCATAACGTGCCCTGCTCATCTAGCTTGAAGTCCTTTGCCTTGCCTTCCTCCATTTTGGACTTAATCCTGCGGATCTTGTCATCATCCTTCTGTCCTTCCCGAATCTGATCTTCTAGGGTAGGCTTTACTTCCAGTGCGGCCAAGAATCCACTACGTACCACTTCAATCTTCATTCTCTGAAATTCCTGGCATAGCTCATCCTGATTCGTGGCTATCAACATATTCACGGTATGGCTTTTCCGACTCAAGGCATCGGCCACCACATTAACCTTTCCGGGATGATAATGGATTCCGACATTGTAATCCTTAATCAACTCTAACCATCTCCTTTGCCTCATATTCAGATCCGACTGGGTGAATATGTACTTAAGGCTCTTATGATCCGTGTACACTTCACATCTGTTCCCGATCAGATAGTGACACCATATCTTCAAGGCATGCACTACGGCAGCTAACTCTAGGTCATGTGTCGGGTAATTCTCCTCATGCGGCCTCAACTGCCTTGATGCATAGGCAACAACCTTTCCGTTCTGCATCAACACACATCCAACTCCTTGGCGCAATGCATCACAATAGATATCAAAGCTTTGGTTGACGTCCGGCAGAACCAACACTGGTGCTGATGTCAATCTCATCTTCAGTTCTGGCGTCCATGTAAACTTCTTCTCCTTTTTCAGCAATTGCGTAAGAGGTCTCGCAATTGTTGAAAAGCCTTCAATGAAGCGGCGGTAGTAACCTGCCATTCCAAGGAAACTCCGGATCTGGGTCACAGTCTTCGGCTGCTCCCAATGTAACACAGCTTCTACTTTACTTGGATCAACGGAGACTCCTTCTGCAGTCATTACATGTCCGAGGAACTCCACCTTGTCCTTCCAAAAATCACATTTACTGAATTTGGCGAAGAGCTGCTGTTCCCTCAGCTTTTCCAAAACTCGCTTCAAGTGCTCTGCATGTTCATCCTCTGTCTTGGAGTAGATTGGAATATCATCTATGAACACAACAACAAACTTGTCCAAATACTCCATGAACACCTTATTCACCATATTCATGAAATATGCTGGCGCATTCGTCAGACCAAAGGACATAACAGTAAACTCATAATGTTCGTATCTTGACGAGAATGCAGTTTTCGGAATATCTTCTGATCGGATATTCAACTGATGGTATCCCGATCTCAGATCAATCTTGGAGAAAACTCCGGCTCCTCTTAGCTGATCAAACAGATCATCGATCCTGGGTAGCGGGTACTTATTCTTCACGGTGACTTCATTAAGTGCACGGTAGTCAATGCACATCCTGAAACTCCCATCCTTCTTCTTGACAAACAGAACTGGCGCTCCCCACGGCGACGAACTCGGTCTGATAAATCCTTTCTCCATTAACTCTTCAAAATTTGTTTCTTCATCTCTACCAATTCCTCGGTGGACATCCGATAGGGTCTCTTTGCTATCGGTGCTTGTACAGTACAAGCTCTATCACAAACTCTATGTCCTGTCTGGCGGCATACCAGGTAGATCTTCGGGAAAAACATCCGGGTACTCATTCACTCTTGAGACATCTTCTATCTTTGAGTGCCTTGGTGCTGTTAACCATCAACTGTCCATCTCTAACGGTGGTAGCTTGAAATTCCACTTTCTTTCCACACGGGCTCTCAACTGAGATAGTCCTCCGTCCACAATCCAATACGGCCTTGTGCTTGGATAACCAATCCATTCCCAAAATGACATCCAAGGTCTGGGTCTCCAAAATAATAAGGTTCGCTAGGAACTCTATCCCATCTATTAGTATTCTCACCCCAGAACATCCTACTTTCGTTCGGAGTTCGGAACCAGGGGTTTGAACTAAAAGCATGCATTTAAGTCTTGCAATCTCCAAATCATTTTTAGCAGCAAAGCCTTGAGAAACAAACGAATGCGAAGCTCCGGAATCAAACAAAACTGTCGCAGTATCGAGTTAACAAGTAACTTACCCAGTACGATGTCCGTAGCATTCTGCAGTGCATCTGCGGTGACATGGTTGACTCGGCCTCTCACCACAGTCTGGGGTGTGGCTCCTGGTGCTGGCGTCCTGGCTCGTGTGGATCCCAGATTGAAGCGGACTGGGGTCACTCCTGCTGTCTTCTTTGGGCAACTGTTGGCAAAGTGTCCTGGCTCGTTGCAGTTGTAGCAGCGTCTCACTGTCCCTTGTTGACTGCCTGAAGCGGCGTTTCTGGCTGGTGCTGGGGTCTGATAGTTCTGATTGACGGGTCTTGGTGCTGGTGACGGTGTCCTTGTTGTATTCTGTGGCTGGAATCTGAAAAACTGATTTGGCGCAACCCTCAAACGTTGCTGCGCTCCCTGACGCGATCCCTGATGCTGCATCCTGCGCTTCCTGTTCTCATCCAGTTCCTTGCGCTTGTCCTCAAGAATAAGCGCCTTATTCACCAACTCTTGGAAATCTGGAAAGGTGTGGGTGATCAATCCCACCTGCAGTCCTGAGTTAAGTCCCTTCATTAAACGAGACTGTCTGGCTTTATCTGTCGCTACATCCTCAGGTGCGTAGCGAGCAAGCTGTGTGAACTTGTTCAGGTATTCGGCCACTGGCTGATTACCTTGCTTCAGTGCCCTGAACTCCTCTTTCTTGAGATCCATGATTCCTTCAGGCATGTGATACTGACGGAATGCAGCTGTGAACTCTTCCCAAGTGATGTCCTGAGGGTTCTCTTGCGTGGCACAGAAGTTCTCCCACCATTCAGCGGCTGTTCCTTCCAACTGATGAGAAGCGTAGAGTACCTTCTCATTTCCTATACATTGAGCAATGTGTAGCTTCATCTCAATTGACCTTAACCAGTCATCGGCTTCCAACAGATTGGCATTCCCAGAAAAAGTGTGTGGATGAGTCCTCATGAACCCTGACAGTCTTGTATTCTGGCGTTGTCCCTGATTAACTTGATTAGCAGTGGCCTGAGCAGTGACGTGTTGCATCTGTTGCATCATGGCATGCATCAACTGAGTCTGGGTAGCAAGAAAAGCTCCGAAATTCTGCATATCAACTGGCGGTGCTGGTGCTCCATCATTGGGGTTTTCTGCTGGGCGAGAACCACTTCCATTGCCTCCAAGGTTTCCACGAGTGTTCACCATCTGTGGTTTGCTCTAGGTTTTAGAGATGAGAGGGAAACAAGAATAGACAAGTAATATGGAACTTATGCGGGGCGAAAGGTGTAACTTAAAGTCCAACTTTATTATTTTAATCAATAGTAACTTGGTATGGTTGCTTACAATGCCTAGGGGCCTTGCAACACATACTGCACACTCAGCAAGCAATGAAAATCCAAATCGAACTAACACTGGAGTCTAACGCCTAAAGGGTGACTCTTTATTCTATGACGCGACTCGGCGAAGGAGTCTCACTATAGAACCTACGCTCACTCATCGAGAAAACCTCCACGGCCTAGGTACGGATGCTGCGGCATAGGCGCGAAACGATCGCCATGTCCAAAGAATCGTGTCATCTGTGGTAGTCGAAGAAGCAGTGTCCTCCTCAAGCTCCGGCTCCTCCGGGTCTGGCTCGTGCAGCTCGAGTACTGGCTCCGGCTCTGGTGCGTACAATGCCGTCTCTAACTCTCCAATCCTTTGCAGAAGGTGAGACACATGCTCTTGAGCTTCCTGCCATCTGTTCTTCTCTGTCATGATTTCTTTGCGGGCCTTCTGTAGCTCCTTGCTTGTATCATCGAGTACATCCTCCTGGGCGACAACAAGTCGAGCCAACTGTGTAACCATGGCATTCTCATCCTGAATCTCCTTCGGGTCAAGAAGGTTATTGCTGCGCGGATGATAACGGAACACCGTGCTCTCCAGTTCTCTAGCATAGATACGGGTAATGTGCCTCATTGCTCGTCGTGACGCCTCTTGGATACCCATCTGCATTGTAGACCTCCTGGCAGTGCAGTGTATCGGGCGATTGCCTGGGGCCTTCTTCCTAGCAGGTACCACAAACTTCACGTCACAAGCCTTGATCAATCCTACTTGTCTGATCACGTCCACTTGGTATTGCAGCTTCTCAAAATCTCCGAGAGTCTGTAGCATACGCCAAAGTTCCGCGGCGTGACCAACCTCCAGATCTACATAGTTGAACTCTCCCTCCATCTGTCACAAGAGTGCTCACGTAAGAACTCAAAATTTCTAAATCGTGACGGGGTAAGGAAAAATTCAGCAAGAGACAAGAAAAGAAAGAATGGGATAAGTCGAGATGTCATTTCTTGTCTTGACAAACTTTTAGCTTTAGAAAATAGGTTTTATCCTCTCTACGACCTTTCTAGCTAAGGGTGAGCCTACGGTCAGTATGGCTCTGATACCACCTCTGTCAGGACCCGAATCTGCAAATCCGGACCCTCTATGTATTCAGCACTAGTCCAGGAACGCGCTAGTGCACACAGTCTTAACATCGGTAAATATCACAATCATACCACTCGATACTAATAAAGTACTTTAATTAAATAGTCAAACTGGTTGCTCGACCTTATGGTCAAGTTACAAATATACGCCACGCAGGGCGAAATTTATTAAGAGAGAAATAATAGCAGCGGAAAATAAGATAACTTCGTGGCGCCATCCAGTATACCACAGGCAACTGACTGGGCTCACTCCCTAAGTAGACGGTTCCTCTGGAAGCTCCTCCTCCAAAGCTGGTGTAAATTCTTCTTCAACTGGTGTTGTATTGTGGCAAGGGTGAGTACTTTGGTACTCAGCAAGTCATGCACAGAATGCAACTAATATACTACATGCATGGCTTGATACAAAGGAGTGGCTCAAGGTATATTTGCAGTAAGAGCATTTAACAAGTATCATAAGTAGATTCGAAAGCAGTAGTAACAAGTAAAGCATAAATAACTTTTCAAGGAGTTTAGTAAACATCTTTCCCATCCTAATCCACATTTCTATCAACATCATTATTAATCCAACCCAACCTTTCAAGTCCAAGTTATTTTTGAGAAAGTCTAACCCTTGACTGTAATTCCCGAGCGATGTCCAATACCGCGGACACGGCTATTCGAATAGATTTTTCACTCTGCAGAGGTTATGCACTTTACCCACAAGATACAGTCAAACACCACAAAGGCGAGTTCCCGTAACAAAGTCTTTCGGAAACTTCTAACAGCACAAGTGGTCCTCCCCGGTTGTTGCAAACTAACCCTTCCCTTAGCTAAGGCGAAGTTTAGGCCAACCAACCGTTAGATGGGTACCTGGACGCAGCCCCGGTATGCTCCCCCGTACAACTTACACAAAGGGTGTAGTTGACCTCCTGAGGTCCCACAGGTACGTTATTAGCAACTTAATCAACTAGGTCCGTCCCATTACAGACATGTGGTTGCAAGATTGACTCAGTTCAAAGGCTTGCAAGGTGAAGTCCTTAGGGTGACCAGGGCAAGACTACCCGAAGAACCAAACCAACATTCCCGGTGCCACAACTGGCCCACCCGATCATTCTTGCCACATGCCCCGGTCGAAAACTATTTATCAAGCCCCAGTTGATTACCATGCACCACGTGCCCTCAACATCACATGATGCCTTTCCAAATCAGGTTCAATATATCAATTAGTTAATATTAACATTTGATTGTCCAAAATCATGTCATGAGCACGTAGCAGGTCTAAGCCATATACTACAACGGTCTAAAATCCCATGTTGGCAATTTAATAATGTCCAACTAATACTCCACAACTAGGGTGACAAGGGGTCATGGCACATATTTAAGTAATCAAGGTGTCATACAGCAATTTGGCATTTATCTAATTTCCCATATTTAAATAAAGTATTTTCTAATTGAACTTGCATGCAATAAGTTAAATCAAAATAGGGTTCAAAATAGGATCAATATGGTCAAAGCATAACTGCCTTCAAAAAGTACTTGTTCTTGGTCCTGAGCTGGCTCCTGGGTCAAAACTTCTCCCTCGAAGCCTTCGGGCACTTCAACGTCTACTCGTAAAGCGTGCAAATAGCAATACACAAATAAACAACAGGCAAAAAGTGTCTAAACATCCAAATAAAATCCATAAACAGAGAGAACACAATTTTATGAATTTTTAGGAACTGGAATCGCTCAAATTGGAGTTAAAACACAAAAGTTATGATTATTTAAAGTTTAAATAATCAATTAAATAATTTTACAGAGAAAAACTTTAGTCAAAAAATTAAATAAAATTCATATTTGAGTAGATCTGAATTTTATGAATTTTTAGAAATTTGAATCGTTCAAATCGGAGTTGAAACGCAAAAGTTATAAGCGTTTGAAGTTTTGAAATTCAAATCAATTATTAAACCGAATTATTAAATCATTTTCTTTTTCGAAAATTATTTATTACGTCATGGGTGACACGCGTCGGCTCCTGATTGGCTGGCTGACGTCAGCTGGCTCATGGGCTCAGCCCACGGCTTGGCTCGGTCCACGGTGGACTCGGTCCACGGTTCGGGTCGCTGACAGGTGGGACCCATTGGATGACATCAGCACTGACGTCACCACGCTCAACGACGCTACTGACAAGCGGGCCCCACCGTGATGTCAGCGATGACGTCATGGTGCGGTTCTGCTGTCCCGCTGACACGCGGGCCCCGCGTGTCAAAGACACGCTCGCGTGTGTGCGGCGCGGCCAGGGCACACGTGGCACGATCGTGTCCGTTGATTTGAAAATCAACGGCCGCGATTAGATCCAAGGTTAACACGTTGAAAACTACACGGTGATCATGGGCCGTTCGATCTAGATCGGATGGTCCAGATCTAACCCTACGTTAACGCTGCTACGGCACGTGGTGATCGTGGGCCGTTGGATCTTGATCCAACGGTCCAGATCTGATCTGGGTTCCAGGGTTTGGGGGAGAACGTGGGCTCACCGCGTGCGTTTGATCTTGATCGGACGGCTGTGGAAGCTCGAAGACGTCGATGGCGGCGCGGCGGCTCGAGGTCACCGGAGTTGGGGACGGCGACACGGGCAACGGCACTCCGAGGGCCTTCCGACGTGGCGCGTGGTCCTATCCGATGCGGCTCGACCTGGGGATCTCGGATCCGGGCTTAGGTGCGGCGGAGACGGCTTAACGGCGGCGCAAGGGTGCAAAAACCGCGGCGGCGTCCTTGCGAACTTCGGCGAGGAATCCCGGCGATTCTACGGCGGTTGGGGCTCGGTGGCTAGGGCAACACGTGCGCACTGCTGAGGCGATCCTCGGACGACCACCCACGCTTTAAATAGCCTCGGCTTCCGTGCTTAACGCGAAACCCTAACCGAGTTCGGTTACGGCGCGGCGGCGGAGTCCGTTTCGGACTCGGTGGAGACGACGACGGGTAGCCATCCACATGGCGCGATCAACAGCCACGATTGCTTGCGCGCAAACGGGTCCGGCTGGACTCGGGGTCGAACCGATGCGGTCCAATCCGGACCGTTGGATCCCGATCCAACGGTCGGGATCGATTAGGGTTAGGAGCGGGTTTGGTCGAGTCGACTGGCTCGGGTCGGACTCGAGTCCGACTCGGGTTCCGACTCGGTCGGATGAACAGTACTCGACCCGATTGATTTTCCAGCGATTTAATATTTAAAATAATTTCCAGTAATTCATTTAATTCAAGAAAATAGTAAAATAATCAGAAAAATTCCAGAAAAATTCTGGAAAATATTTTAGGTCATTTGGGAGTCAAATAAAATATTTCCAACAAAACTTTATTTGAAAATTTAATTTCTTTAATTATTTCAATATGGAATAAATTCAAATTAAATCCAAATAAATTCCAGAAAATTTCAAAAATTCACAAATGTGCAAAATAATATTTAATTTCATGAAAAGCAAAAATTGGGGTGTTACAAGAAAGAAATTGTTATGTAAATTTTGTTAAATCCGGTTGGACTCTTTTGATGAGTAAATAGTGATTTTTGAATGCTTAAATGGTAAGTGTAGTGGAATACAAGTTATGGTGGGATTCATGCTGAGTTGGTGTTTAAAACCCTTTCAACTGGTGTGGTTGTTTGCCATTTTGGTTGAATGCCTTTGGTCAAGGTATTCCTTGTGTTGTGTTTTCGAGTTTCCCTAAAACCCGTAGCTATTGGTGCCAATCTTTGGTTTTGGCTATTTTGTTTAATTTGTGTGATGAGTATGGATTTAAACCCAAAAGTTTTTGAGTGGATCGCGTTCCTTCGCATTCACCCTGAATTATCTTTGGAATAAGTTTTAACGGAAGCAGATGGACATAGTGGGTTGTGTTGGAAACTCTTGACATTTAATTTGTAACTCTTTTTGACTGGAATTGGATTTATTTGCATAACGTGTGTGGTGTTTGCAAGTGCTCCAAAAGGTGGTTTTTATGGATGTTTCATCGGTGATGTTGTTAGCAAAGTGTTCTCTTTTGGGATATGAGTTTCCCTTTCTTTTGAGGAAAATATGTGGCGGTTGTGTGCACAGATGTTTGACTTTGGATTCGATGTTCTTTTCCAAAATGTTGATTTTGGTTAAAATGCGATGTTTTGCAAGTTTAGTTTTCGAATTGACGTGGCTTCCTATACGATGTGGTGTTCCTATTAATGGTGTTGCCGTCATAGTTTATATGAATTTCGCAGCCATCGATGTTAATTGTGTTTCAATCATGTGATACCGAAGAAGAAGTCTTTTGGTGGATGACTACTCGGTATTGTTGTTACATGAAGAATGAATGGTGAAAAGGAAGTATGACATTGTTTATAGATGTTTAATGATGAAAGAGTCGATGAGCCAGGTCGGTGAGAAAGTCATATATGGATATATGACTAATCCTGAGTGCTCTTGAAAAATGTGCATGCATGTCATAAATCGAGACTTCTATTTATTTCTGGTATGTTGGTTGTGGTGTAGGAGATTTGTGTTTCCTTTGCATCTTAGCTTAAGAAAAATAAGATGAGTACTCTTTGGTTGTTGCCGGATTCTTTCCAAAATGGCTTTTAGCGCTTTGGAGTTCGAGTCGTTGTATGTGAATCATTTTGGGTTCATGGGTTTTAGTTGAGTTTACTCAATGATTGTA
Organism: Rhipidocladum racemiflorum; assembly: GCA_036346355.1. NCBI lineage: Eukaryota > Viridiplantae > Streptophyta > Magnoliopsida > Poales > Poaceae > Rhipidocladum > Rhipidocladum racemiflorum. Next base: position 44,966,944 of record CM070587.1, read on the forward strand.
CCCTTTGTTCTGATTCTTTGAAAGGAAGAATGCGAGGGCCAGACCTTCTAAGAAAGGAAAATTTAGTGTGGGTTGGTAATGACCTAAGATATTAGGCGTTGCTAGTGGTTGATCGTAACTAGTTTGGAAGTGAAGAGTAAAGGAAGGTTGGGTATGACCCAATTCAAATTTTCTTGGAGAATTGTCATTGAGGTGTTCCTCGATAGGGTTGATCAAATTATTAGTGGACCACTTGGTGGTTGCTAGTAATTGCTTTCTGTTTTTGAACAGTATTGGATCTTTTGTCGTCGATCTTTGAGCGTGTTGTGCCAACCGAAGAGGAATGTTCGGTTGTTGTTGAATTTGCGGGTTTTCAGAACCCTGGCCATGACGTAGGCTTCTCCTTTCAGTGGTAGTGGGGTGGGTGTTGGTCTCGTTGTAAAAGATCTGCATGTAACCCCGTTGGTTCGAGCAGTTAGTAATCTTAGAGTGTTGTGTCTCACTTGGTTTGTGTCGTCTTGAATACGACGAACCACAATTGAGAGGTTGAGACGTGAATCACTTTTGTGCGTGGGAGCGGAAGATAGATCTAGAAGTTGGTACCATGTCCTTCTGGAGAGTGGCTTTGGTTAAAGGGATCGAGCACTTTAGTGCCAAGGAATGCATGGAATGAGGAGTGTGACACTGTTTTATTTCGTGGTCTGTTTGGGACTTTAACCTACCGCTTGGGTTTTGCTGAGGCCGTATGTGAGTGCTTTTGTGTTTCAATGTTGAGTAAGAATTCTGGCAAGTTTTGAATGTGAAGTTGTTTTTAGAGCCGTCAGTCTTCAAGCCATAGCTCCTTGTTCTGAGTGTTGGCTGGTGCAAATCGTAGGGGCTTTTAAGCGGGTTCTGAGGCGTGAACCATAGCTCCCTATGATTTGGTTGTTTGCGAAGTGGCGTGTCTCAGATTCGGGGTCGAATCTTGTTGAAGGGGGGAAGATTGTGACACCACGGAGTGTCGTAACCTTATTTATGTGAATGATGAGGTCAAAAATATTATGAAATATGAAATTTAGGTTAAAACCATAAGGTATGGAGGTTATTAGCGTTTCCGGGCCGTTTCTGGGAGTTTGGGCCTTTTTGGGGAGTTTTGGGCTTTGGTGGGATGGAGTTTGAGTCCAATTGGGAGTAGGACTCCTGGTTGGGGGCCTTCCCCTGCCTCTTTTGCGCCCCCACCCCTGCCCCTTGCACCCCCAAGTGCCCTAGCCGCTTCCCACACCTCCCCACCTCCTCCTTGGGTGCCTCTACCTCCCCCAAGCCTCTCCCCTTGCGCCACCACCCTCTCCACCACCTCTCCACCTCCCATGCTACACCTAGGTGAGTTCTTGACCTCACCACCTCAAAGATCCATCCATTGGATCGCTCCGCGACGAGGAGATCCGGTGGATTTGGAGCGAGGAAGGAGATCGCGCGAACCGGGAGGAGATCTTTTGGGTTTTCGTGCGTCGGGCAAAGGTATGGCCATGGGACTTCTTGGGGTTGGCCTAGGTACTGTTCTTAGGGTCATTATCATGTTTTTAGATCAATTGGTGGTGTTGGAATTGAGTAGATTAGATGAAATCTAGAAGTTACCACGTTCTCTGTTTCAGGCAGCATGAGCAGTCGACCTAGGGTTTGGGTTTTCGTCAATTTAGATTCGGAATTTGGTCGTACGGCTGTTGAAGAAGTTGTAGGTAATCTCAATATCTTTCCGTGGGTATAAAGAAAGTCCATTTCCGCCCAGCCGTTTGAAAGTTATGGCTGTTTTACCGAGCATGTTAAAATCTGTGATGTGATTGGAACATATCACGGTATTTTTTTGATTAAATAACTTTAGAGTCCGAATCAGCTTTTCCATATACTTAGAAAAAGTTAGGAAATTTCCTAAGCTACGCGAGAATGTACTCGTTTAATTGATTCGGAGTCCTAGAACCCAAGTTATGCCTTTTGGAAGGCTGCTATCCCGATGGGACAGAACCTCTGTTTTTGGGTTTTGCGAGTAGTTGGCAATGTCGGGGTCGATAAGGGTTTGTGTACTGTTTTGTGGACATGATTGTGAGTGTGTGGTACCTATGTGTAGGTGGTGTGCCCCCGGGAGTGCCTTCCACTTCTCGCCAATCCGTTGCCCGTGGTTGAGGCAAGTGTATTGTAATGGATAGCGGTTTGTAGGTTGCTAGATGAGACTAGATGAAATTGATTATATGATATGATCACTTGCCATGCTTTAATGATTGCCAATGATATGATGAGTATGCTTATTATGTTATGATGCCATGTTTTAATGCACAAGTTAATTATGATGTTGGCATATTTGCATACATGGCATGTTACATGGCCCGGGCGGTGAGAAAGTCATAACTAGTCCGGGGAAGGTCGGTGAGAAAGTTATGACTATTCCGGAGAGCCAATGAGTAAGTCCTACATCGTGATTCCATCCACTGCGGTGTTTGGAAGCGAGGAGTAGGCACCCTCCATCTTCGGGATGGAAGGGGGGAGAGGGTGCACACCGACGGGTGTGTACTCAACCATACCGGTATGAGTTTCCAAGGAGACATGTGCATAGCATTGCATTGCATACATAATGATGATGATAATGATATGTGATCATGAATGAGATGATTTACATGATGTGAGTTATTATAGCCATGTAATTGTTCTTTTGTACCATTGCAATATGCTTGCTGAGTTTTGAACTCACGCTTGTGTTTTCTTGTTGTTTTTAGGTACCATGAGACCGGCATGCGGGGAAGGGAAATAGTCACACTTCTTCACGTAGTTTCACTCATTCGTCTCACAAGTCTTTCCGTTGGGTTTCGATAATAAACTAAGTGTGATGCGTATTGTTTTACGGTTTAGCCTTGCGTTATAAGTGTCTTATTGTTCGTTTGGCTCATGGAGACATTGAATGCTTGGAATTAGACTTATATTGTTGTTAAGTCTTTAATTATTGCTATTTTAGTTGTCTCTCATATTGCCTTATATTGCTATGCTGTTATTGCTCCTTCAAATCATGTTAAAATAAAGGAGATGCTGCCAAAATCTCGGTTTTTAGCATTTACTCCTTTGCTGTAATTTATCTTAATTCATGGTATTTAGATGTTGTTTAGCTTATGTTTGGTAGCATTCGGGCATATTAAATGCTGGGGTGTTACACGGACCCGGTCAAGGCCGTTGGAAAGTAGTTGGCCATGACCTTATCGGACCCTCTAACGGCCCGCACCATCGTGGTGTAGATATGTAGGAACTCTTTCGGGTTGGTGGTGCCGTCGTACATGTCAAGGGATGTCGGGCGAAATCTCTTGGGCCACGCTACACGTCGTAGCCGTCGAGAAAATGCCCGACACCTGACGCCATAGGGGGGAGTCCGGTCGCTCGCCCGAGCTCCGATGCGGTGACCGTGCCGGAGTGCAGATCCTGACTTTCCCAAGAGCCAAAGGAGGGAAGCTTCTCCCTCCTCCGAAAGTAAGACTCGTGCGAGGAGCTCTCGTTCCCAGGGGCCACTCGTTTTCCGCGGCCCTGCCCCTGGGCACGGCGGCATTGCAGATTATCACGCAGATCATCGCCACGACGCAGGCAGTGCTCCTCCAGAGGAGCCCCCAGGTCCTCGTGGTTCCTCGCGGAGCCGAGACCCAGGTCTCGCGTATCCTTACCTTTTCTCTAGCCCTCCCAGCCAGAGCGCTCCCCGCCTGGGAGGCTGGAAGCCTGGGCGCAGTCAGTACGTACTGCAGACTGAGAGGTGCCAATGATACCTGACCGGGCGGGCGTCCTAACCTGAAGTTGGGCCACCTTGACGAGCCCAGCGAGGTCCCGAACCCAGGGCATCTCCCGCCAGTCGCGCCGGAGGGTGGTCTAGGAGGAGACGAATGGCATGCAGATTCTGGGCCGAGGTAGTCGCCTCCAGGTTCAGCCGCCACCGAACCGGGCGCCCTGGTGGAGCCAGGGTGCGGCGTAAGGCTTTTCCCCATCCGGCGAGAGTGCCGGGATGAGCTTTGGACGTTGCTAGCCTTTGCCGCCTCCGGATGCTGAGAGGGCGAACCCACCATCGCTGTCGGGACCCCGAATTTGCAAATCCGAACCCTCTGTGTATTCAGCACTAGTCCAGGAACGCGCTAGTGCACACAGTCTTAACATCGGTAAATATCACAATCATACCATTCGATACTAATAAAGTACTTTATTTAAGTAGTCAAACTGGGTACTCGACCTTATAGTCAAGTTACAAATATACGCCACGCAGGGCAAAACCTATTAAGAGAGAAATTGTAGCAGCGGAAAAAATAAGATAACTTCGTGGCGCCATCCAGTATACCACAGGCAATCGGCCGGCTCGCTCCTAAGTAGAGCGGTTCCTCTTGGAGCTCCTCCTCCAAAGCTGGTGTAGTCTCCTCTTCAACTGGTGTTGTATTGTGGCAAGGGTGAGTACTTGGTACTCAGCAAGTCATGCACAGAATGCAGCTAATATACTATATGCATGGCTTGGTACAAAGGAATAGCTCAAGGTATATTTGCAGTAAACAGCATTTGACAAGTAGCATAAGTAGATTCGAAAGCAGTAGAAACAAGTATAGCATAGATAACTTTTCAAGGAGTTTAATAAACATCTTTCCCATCCTAATCCACATTTCCATCAACATCATTATTAATCCAACCCAACCTTTCAAACCCAAGTTATTTTTGAGAAAGTCTAACCCTTGACTGTAATTCCCGAGCGATGTCCAATACCGCGGACACGGCTATTCGAATAGATTCTACACTCTGCAGAGGTTATGCACTTTACCCACAAGATACAGTCAAACACCACAAAGGCGAGTTCCCGTAACAAAGTCTTTCGGAAACTTCTAACAATACAAGTGGTCCTCCCCGGTTATTGCACACTAACCCTTCCCTTAGCTAAGGCGAAGTTTAGGCCAATCAACCTTTAGATGGGTACCTGGCCTCAGCCCCGGTACGCTCCCCCGTACAACTTACACAAAGGGTGTAGTTGACCTCCTGAGGTCCCATAGGTACATTATTAGCAACTTAGTCAACTAGGTCCGTCCCATTACAGACATGTGGTTGCACGTTAGACATGTGGTTGCACGTTAGACCCAGTTCCTTAGGGTGACCAGGGCAAGACTACCTGAAGAACCAAATCAACATCCCTAGTGCCACAACTGGCCCACCTGATCATTCTTGCCACATGCCCCGGTCGAAAACTATTTATCAAACCCCAGTCGATTACCATGCACCACGTGCCATCAGCATCACATGATACTTTTCCAAAATAGGTTCAATATATCATTAAGTCAATATTAACATTTGATTGTCCAAAATCATGTCATGAGCACGAAAGTGTGTCTAACGATACTACAACGGTCTAAAACCCATGTTGGCAATTTAATAATGTCCAACTAGTAAACCACAACTAGGGTGACAAGGGTCATGGCACTTATTTAAATAATCAAGGTGTCATACAGCAAATTGGTATTTATCTAACCCCCATTTTTAAATAAAGTATTTTTCTAATTGAACTAGCATGCAATAGGTTAAATCAAAATAGATTTCAAAATAGGATCAACATGGTCAAAGCACAACTTGCCTTGAAAAAGTACTTGTTCTTGGTCTTGAGTTGGATCCTGAGTCAATACTTCTCCTTCGAATCCTTCCGGCACTTCAACGTCTACTCGTAAAGCGTGCAAATAGCAAATTCACAAATAAACAGTAGGCAAAAAGTGTCCAAACATCCAAATAAAATCCAGAAACAGAAAGAACATAATTTTATGAATTTTTAGAAACTGGAATCGTCAAATTCGGAGTTAAAATGCAAAAGTTATGATTAATTAAAGTTTAAATAATCAATTAAATAATTTTACAGAGAAAAACTTTAGCCCAAAAATTAAATAAAATTCATATTTAGGTAGGTCTCAATTTTATACAAATTTAGAAATTTGAATCACTCAAATCGGAGTTGAAACGCAAATGTTATAAGCGTTTGAAGTTTGAATCAAATCTGAAATCATTATTTCGAATTAATAAATCATTTTCTTTTTCGGAAATTAATTATTGCGTCAGCCTGGACACGTGTCAGCCTCTGATTGGGCGGCTAACGTCATCACCGAACGGCTCCCGTGATGATGTCATGCTGACGTCAGCATGACACGTGGCACCACTCAGGTGCTGCCACGTGTCCGGTCCATGGACTGGGTCCACGGGCGGCACGGGTCCACGGTGGACTGGCGCACGGCTTGGTGCGACTGACATGCGGGCCCGCATGTCAGCGGCCCACGTGCGCTCGCACGGTACGGCGCGCCTAGGCTATGTGGCACGATCCGAGCCGTTCGATTCAGATCGAACGGTCCAGATTGGATCGGATTTTTGCCTCACCGTGGGTGGCGTGGCACGATCCGGCGGATGACGCGTGGCGCTATTTCACGCCGCTCGATCTTGATCGAGCGGTTGAACCTTATCCAGCTTGGTGCGGCGGCTTACGTGGCTACATTCGGACCGTTGGATCTTGATCTAACGGTCGGCATCCAATCTGGTTTTCTGATTTCAAGAAGCGTGGACTCACCGTGATCGTCGGATGGGGATCGAACGGTCCGTGGAGCTCGCGAGTCCGGCGATGGAGGTCGGTGGTGCAGGCTGCCGGGGTTGGGGATGACGACCTATGAAGCGGCGTTTGGAGCACGCTCCTGGCGATGTGAGTGCACTTCCCGGACGCGGCTCGGTGCGAGGAGTTTGGATCCGGGTCTCACGGCGGCGGAGAGTCCTCGGCGACAACGGAAACAACGCAAAACCCTCGGCGGCGGTTCTTAGCGTCGGCGGCGATTGCGCGCTACGGTGGCGGCAGGGCTTGGGACCTAGACGCGTGCGTGCTCAGCCAGACCCGGCGATCACGTGGGGTATTTATTGCCCCCGGCTTCCGTGCGAATCGCGAAAACCCTAACGGACGCGGCGGCCCACGGCGGAGGAGTCCGGCTCGGACTCATCGGGGGAGACGATATCGCGACCGCACACGTGGCAGGATCCAACGGCCCAAGCACGTGCGCGACGCGGCCGAACGGCATTCGTCCGATCGGGATCGGACGGTGCGCAATTAGGGTTAGGGTTTGGGTTCGGGGATGCGGTTGAACCAAATCACGTGGCGCGGGTCCAACTTTCGGGTCGACTTCGGTGCAGTTCGAGTCGGAGGAACAGTACTAACCCTAATTGAATTTCCAGCGATTTAATACTTAAAATAATTCCCAGAAATTCATTTAATTCATTAAAAATATCAAAAGACTCAGAAAAATTCTGGATAATACTTTGGGGCATTTTGGACTCAAATAAAATATTTCCAACAAAATTTTATTTGCAAAGTTAAATTCTTTAATTATTTCAATATGGAATAAATTCAAATAAATTCCAAATAAATCCAAATAAATTCCAGAAAATTCCAAAAATTCACCAAAGTGCCAAATCACACAATAATTTAAGAAAAGCAAAATTTTGGGGTGTTACAAACCTCCCCCCCTTAATAGAATCTCGTCCCCGAGATTCAGGGCTTACTACAGAATAGGTTTGGAAACTCCTTCTTCAAATCTTCTTCGCGCTCCCAAGTTGCTTCGCTCTCTGCATGGTTGCCCCACTGAACTCTACAGAAGCGAGTTGACTTATTTCTAGTCTCTCGATCCATATTGTCCAAAATCCTTACGGGATGCTCCTTGTAAGTCAAATCTTCTTGCAACTCAATTGATTCTAGCGGTGTCTGTTCCTCAGGAACTCGGAGACACTTCTTCAACTGGGACACGTGGAATACGTCATGTACTCCTGCTAACGACTGTGGCAACTCCAGCTGATAAGCAACTTTGCCTTTGCGGCTCAAAATCTTAAATGGTCCAACATAACGGGGTGCAAGTTTCCCTTTGGCATGGAACCTCTTAACTCCTCTGAGCGGCGTAACTCTGAGGTATACAAAGTCTTCTGGTTCAAAACTCAAATCCCGGCGACGATTGTCAGCATAACTCTTCTGTCGTGATTGGCGATCTTCAACCTTTCCTTAATCATGGCAATCTGCTCTTCAGCCTCTTGAAGAATATCAGGCCCGAAGACACGGCGCTCGCCGATCTCATTCCAATTCAATGGCGTCCGACAGGGTCGATGTCGGGACCCCGAATTTGCAAATCCGGACCCTCTGTGTATTCAGCACTAGTCCAGGAACGCGCTAGTGCACACAGTCTTAACATCGGTATATATCACAATCATACCAAACGATACTATCAAAGTACTTTATTTAGATAATCAAAGGGTTACTCGACCTTATGGCCAAGTTACAAATATATGCCTTGCAAGGCGAAACTTATTAAAAGAGAAATAACAGCAGCGGAAAATCAAATAAACTTCGTGGCGCCATCCAAAGATACCACAGGCAATCGATCGGGCTCGCATCCCTAAGTAGACGGGTCCTCTTGGAACTCCTCCTCCGAAACTGGCGTAGTCTCCTCTTCAACTGGTATTGTGTTGAGGCAAGGGTGAGTACTTGGTACTCGACAAGTCATGCCTGAGAATGCAAGCTAATATACTATATGCATGGCTTGGTACAAAGGAATAGCTCAGGTATATTTGCGATGCTTGACTTTTGACAAGTAATAAAAGTAGATTCGAAAGCGGTAGAAATAAGTAAAGCATAAATAACTTTTCAAGAAGTTTAACAAACATTTTTCCCATCCTAAACCATATTTCCATCATCTTCCTTGTTAAACCAACCCATCTTTTCAAAACCAAGTTATTTTGAAAGTCTACCCCTTGATTTGTAATTCAGAGCATTGTCGATCACAGTGGACTCGGCTATTCAAATAGATTCTACACTCTGCAGAGGTTATGCACTTTACCCACAAGATACAGTCAAACACCACAAAGGCGAGTTCCGTAACAAAGCCTTTGGAAGCCTCAAACAACACAGGTGGTCCTCTCCGTGACGTGCTCTACACCATCCCTTCCTTAGCCAAGGCGAAGTATGGGACCAACACACCGTTAGATGGGTACCTGGCCACAGCCACGATACGCTCCCCGTGCAATCACACAAGCGGTGTAATCGACACCTGAGGCTCCACAAGTGAGTCCTTAGCGACTTAGTCAACTAGGGCCGTCCCATTCCAGCCATGTGGTTGCAAGTATGACCCAGTTCAAAGGCTTGCAAGGTTAAGTCCTTAGAGTGACCAGGGCAAGACTACCCGAAAAACCAAATCATCACTCCCAATGCCACAACCGGCCCACTGATTACTCTTGCCACATGCCCCCGAAATCAGTTTTATCAAACCCCGCTTGATTACCATGCACCACGTGCCGTCAACATCACATGATACTTTTCCAAAACAGGTTCAATATATCATTAAGTCCATATTAGCATTTGATTGTCCAAAATCATGTCATGAGCACGAGTGTGTCTAAGCAAAGATACTACAACGGTCTAAACCCATGTTGGCAATTTAATAATGTCCAACTAGTAAACCACAACTAGGGTGACAAGGGATCATGGCACATACTTAGATAATCAAGGTGTCATCTGACAAATTGGTGTTTATCTAACCCCATGTTTAAACAAAGTATCTTTCTAATTGAACTAGCATGCGATAGTTTAAATCAAAATAGATTTGAAATAGGATCAACATGGTCAAAGCACAACTTGCCTTCAAAAAGTACTTGCTCTTGGTCTTGAGTTGGATCTGAGTCAACACTTCTCCTTCGAATCCTTCCCAAGCACTTCAACGTCTACTCGTAAAGCGTGCAAATAGCAAATACACAAATAAACACTAGGCAAAAAGATCCCAAAACTCCAAATAAAATCCATAAACAGAGAGAACATAATTTTCTGGATTTTTAGAAACTGGAATCGTCAAATTCGGAGTTAAAACGCAAAAGTTATGATTATTTAAAGTTTAAATAATCAATTAAATAATATTACAGAGAAAAACTTTAGTCCAAAAATTAAATAAAATTCATATTTAGGTAGATCTCAATTTTATACAAATTTAGAAATTTGAATCGCTCAAATCGGAGTTGAAACGCAAAAGTTATAAGCGTTTGAAGTTTGAATCTAAATTTTGAATCAATATTTCGAATTAATAAATCCTTTTCTTTTTCGGAAATTAATTATTGCGTCAGCATGGACACGTGTCAGCTCCTGATTGGCTGGTGGCGTCACCGGTCCATGGACTTGGTCCACGCTTGGCTCGGGTCTCACGGTGGACTCGGTCCCACGGCTCCACGTGAGGCCCGACATGTGGGTCCACTCGGGTAGCGTCATCGGCGACGTCGGCGAGCTCGGCCGCAGTGGCGGCAGTGGGGTCCTTTGTGACGTCATTCTTGGCGTCGGCGCCTGGGGGACGACCAGCGACATGCGGGCGCCATGGCGTCATCGTGACGTCATGGTGCAGTTTGGCTGGGCCGCTGACATGCGGGCCCAGCGTGTCAGAGACACGTTCTCCTGCGCGGCGCTGACCGCGCTGACCGCGGCGGTTGGCCTTCTGGCCACGTGGCTAGATCTAGGCCGTTGATTTGAAAATCAACGGCCCATTGATTTGGTGTTACGCGTTTGGGGTGAACGGTTAATCTGGACCGTTGGATTTAGATCCAATGGTTGAGATTGGATCTAGAGATCGTAACGAAACCTCACCGTGCGATGTCGTGGCAAGATCTGGATCGTGCGATCTTGATCGGACGGCTGAGATAGCTCAGGCGACGGCAATGGCGTGCGGCGGCGGCTTGGCGGCCGGGCCGATAGCGATGACACGCCCGACGGCGCTGCGCAGGCCCCTCCGCGAAGTGGATGGTAGGCACGGTGCGCCTTGACGCAAGGGATCTGGATCTGGGGTCAACGTCGGCGGAGGATGGCGGACGGTGGCGAAAGCTTGGCGAAACCGCGGCGAGTGCTTTACCAACTCCGGCGAGCAATAGCGGCGAGACGGTGGGGATCCTAGCGGCGTGAGCTAGGGTTTCGGGACCGGCGTGGGATGGCGATCCTCGGTGCGATCCGGGCATTAAATAGCCCCGAGGCGTGCTCGGCGGAACCCTAGTCGGTCACGGCGGGCTCTCACCGGCGAGTCCGGCTCGGACTCGGCGGAGGCAGCCTGTCGCAGCCGCCCACGTGGCGCGATCAACGCGGCCCCGATCGCCGCGGCGCGATCGGATCCGGGCGGATCACGGCTCGGGTCGAAGTCGGCGGATCTCGGTAGTTGGATCTTGATCCAACGGTTGGGATTGATTAGGGTTAGGAGTGGGTTCGGTCGAGTCACGTGGCTCGGTCGGACTCGAACACGAGTCGACTCGGGCTCGATCGGATGAAACGATGCTTGACCCGAGTTTGATTTTCCAGCGATTTAATATTTAAAATAATTCCTAGTAATTCATTTAATTCATTAAAAATAGCAAATGACTCGTAAAAATTCAGGAAAATTCTGGAAAATACTTTGGATCATTTTGGACTCAAATAAAATATTTCCAACAAAAATTTATTTGCAAAATTAAATTCTTCAATTATTTCAAAATGGAATAAATTCAAATAAATTCCAAATAAATCCAAATAAATTACAGAAAATTCCAAAAATTCACCAAAGTGCAAAATCACACAAGAATATAGTAACAGTAAAATATAGGGGTGTTATTCTGATCGACCATCTGATTGCCTCAACAGGTGACATCTGTAAACTAGCTTGGTAACTATTATTATGGCGAACTCGGCATACGACAAACTCTTATCCCAAGAGGTAGAATAAGCCAATGCACATGCTCTTAACATATCCTCCAGAATCTGGTTGACTCTTTCGGTCTGTCCATCCGTCTGCGGATGATAAGCTGTACTGAAGTTTAAACGGGTTCCCATGGCTTCATGCAACTTATTCCAAAACCTTGAGGTAAATTGGGTACCTCTGTCCGATACAATCCTCTTTGGCACTCCGTGCAAACAAACAATCTGATCATGTATAATTCCGCTAATTTATCTCCGAGTAAGTGGTCTTCACGGGATAAAATGGGCTACTTTAGTCAAGCGATCCACTATAACCCATATGGAGTCATAACCTCCTTGAGTCTTGACAAACCGGTAATGAAATCCATTCCGATTTCCTCCCACTTCCACTCAGGTATCTTCGGTAATTTGTAGCAATCCTGCTGGTCTCGATGCATTGCCTTGACTCTACGGCATCGTCGCACAATGCAACATGCTCGGCAACTTCACGTTTCATACTCGGCCACGAGAATCTCTCCTTGAGATCTGATACATCTTGGCGCTTCCAGGATGAATCGAGTACTTGGAGTCATGGGCTTCTTCGAATCAGTTGCTTTAACTCCTTTTGTTAGGCACACAAATGCGATCCTTCATCCACAACGTGCCTTGCTCATCCAACTTGAAGTCCTCTGCCTTGCCTTCCTCCTTTTGGACTTAATCCTACGGATCTGTCATCATCCTACATCCTTCTCGGATCCGGTCCTCTAAAGTAGGCTTTACTGCCAATGCGGCCAAGAATCCGCTAGGTACTACCTCAATCCTCATTTTCTGAAAATCCTTACATACCTCATCCTGACTTGTGGCTAGCAACGTACTCACGGTATGGCTTTTCCGACTCAGAGCATCGGCTACTACGTTGGCCTTCAGGGATGGTAATGGATTCCAACATTATAGTCCTTGATCAACTCTAGCCATCTCCTTTGCCTCATATTCAGATCCATTGGGTGAATATGTACTTAAGGCTCTTATGATCCGTATATACTTCACATCTGTTTCCAATCGATAGTGACGCCATATCTTCAAAGCATGCACTACGGCTAACTCTAGGTCATGTGTCGGATAATTTTCCTCATGCGGCCTCAATCGCTTTGATGCATAGCGGCGACCTTTCCATTCTGCATCAGACACATCCGAGTCCTTGGCGCGATGCGTCACAATAAATGTCGAAGCTTTGAGCAACATCCGTAGAACTAACACCGGTCTTGATGTCAATTGCTTCTTCACTCTGAAATCCTTTCTCACATTCCGGCGTCCATGCAAACTTCTTTTCCTTCTTCAGCAATTGCGTAAGAGGTTTTGCAATTGTCGAAAAGCCTTCGATGAAACGGCGGTAGTATCCTGCCATTCCAAGGAAACTCCGAATCTGGGTCACCGTCTTTGGTTGTTCCCAATGTAACACAGCTTCTACTTTGCTTGGATCCACGGCGACTCCCTCTGCGGTCATTACATGTCCAAGAAACTCCACCTTGTCCTTCCAAAAATCACACTTGCTGAACTTGGCGAAAAGTTGCTGTTCCCTCAGCTTTTCCAAAACTCGCCTTAAGTGTTCGGCATGTTCATCCTCCGTCTTGGAGTAGATTAGGATATCGTCTATGAACACGACGACAAACTTGTCCAAATATTCCATGAACACCTTATTCATCATATTCATGAAATAAGCTGGCGCATTAAATCGATCCAAAGGACATAGCGTAAACTCGTAATGTCCATATCTTGACGAGAATGCGATCTTGAATATCCTCGATCGGATCTTCAGCGATGGTATCGATCTCGGATCAATCTTGGAGAAAACTCCGGCTCCTCTTAATCGATCAAACAAATCATCAATCTGGGTAGCGGATACTTATTCTTCACGGTGACTTCGTTGAGTGCACGGTAGTCAATGCACATCCACGAAACTCCGTCCTTCTTCTTGACAAACAAAGCCGGTGCTCCCCACGGCGACGAACTTGGTACGATAAATCCTTTATCCATTAACTCTTCCAAATTGTTTCTTCATTTCTACCAACTCCTCGGTAGACATCCGATAGGGTCTCTTTGCTATCGGTCTTGTGCACAGTACAAGCTCTATCACAAACTCTATGTCCCCTGCAGCGGCATACCGGTAGATCCTCGGGAAAACATCGGGTACTCATTCACTCTTTGGGACATCCTCTATGCTGATTGCCTTGGTACTGTTAACCATCAACTGTCCATCTCTAAGCTGCGGTGGCTTGAAATTCCACTTTCTTCCCACACGGGCTCTCAATCGAGATAGTCCTTCGTCCACAATCCAATACTGACCTTGTGCTTGGATAACCAATCCATTCCCAATATAACATCTAAGGTGCAGGTCTCCAAAATTATAAGGTTTGCTAGGAACTCTATTCCATCTATTAGTATTCTCACCCGGAACATCCTACTTCCGCTCGGAGTTCGGAACCAGGGTTTGAACTAAAAGCATGCACTTAAGTCTTGCAATTCTCAAGTCATTTCTAGTAGCAAAGCCTTGCGAAACAAACGAATGCGAAGCTCAGAGTCAAACAAAACTGTTGCAGTGCGAGTTAACAAGTAACTTACCCAAGACGACGTCAGTAGCATTCTGCGGTGCATCTGCGGTGACATGGTTGACTCGGCCTCTCACCACGATGCAGGGTGTGGCTCTGGTCTTTGGCGTCCTAGCTGGGGTGGTTCCTAGATTGAAGCGGCCTGGGTCGCTCCTGCTGTCTTCTTTGGGCAGCTGTTGGCAAAGTGTCACGGCTCGTTGCGGTTGTAGCGGCGTCTCAACATTCCTTCTTGTTGCTCGAGTAGCGTTTCTAGCGAAGTGGGGTGCGATAGTTACGATTGGCAGGTCTTGGTCTTTGCCGGGAGGGTGTCCTTGTTGCATTCGTGGTTGGAATCGAAGAATTGATTTGGTGCAACTCTCAAGCGCTGCTATTGCGTTCTCGACGTGATCCTTCTTTGTTGCATCCTGCGCTTCTGTTCTCATCCGGTTCCTTGCGCTTGTCCTCAAGAATAAGCGCCTTATTCACCAACTCTTGGAAATCTGGAAAGGTGTGGGTGATCAACCCTACTTGCAATCTGAGTTAAGTCCCTTCATAAAGCGAGGTATGCGGATTTATCCGTCGCTACATCCTCAGTGCGTGGCGTGCTAGGCTGTGTGAACTTGTTCAGGTAGTCGGCCACCGGCTGATTACCTTGCTTCTGCTCTGAACTCCTCCTTCTTAAGGTCCATGATTCCTTCAGCACGTGATCTTGTCGGAATGCATTGTGAACTCTTCCCAAGTGATATCTTGAGGGTTCTCTGCGTGGCACGAAGTTCTCCCACCATTCAAGCAATTTGTTCCTTCCAAGCGATGAGAAGCGTAAAGTACCTTCTCATTCCCTATGCATTGAGCTATGTGTAGCTTCCTCTCAATTGATCTTAACCAATCATCGGCCTCCAATGGATTGGCATTCCCGAAGAAAGTGGGTGGGTGAGTTCTCATGAACTCGACAGCCTTTGTATTCAAGCGTGGCCTGATTAACTTGATTAGCGGTGGCCTGAGCGATGACGTGCTGCATTTGTTGCATCATAGCATGCCTCAACCGAGTCTGGCAGCAAGAAACGCTCGAAATTCTGCATATCCATGGCGGTGCTTTGGTGCTCCATCATTGGGGTTTCTGTGGGCGAGAACCACTTCCATTGCTTCCAAAGTTTCATGGTGTTCACCATCCGTCGATTTGCTCTAGGTTTAGAGATGAGAGGGAAACAAGAATAGACAAGTAATATGGAACTTACGCGGGGCGAAAGGGGTAACTTTAAGGTCCAACTTTATTATTAATAACTTGGTATGGCTGCTTACAATGCCTAAGGGCCTTGCAACACATCTGCACACTCAAGAGAAACAATGAAAATCCAAATCGAACTAACTCTGGAGTCTAACGCCTAAAGGGTGACTCTTTATTCTATGACGCGACTCGTGAAGGAGTCTCACTATAGAACCTATGCTCACTCATCGAGAAAACCTCCACGGCCTTTGAGTGCGGGTCTTTGTGGCATAGGCGTAACGATCGCCATGTCCAAAGAATCGTGTCCTCTGTGGTAGTCGAAGAAGCGGTGTCCTCATCGAGATCCGACTCCTCTGGATCTGGCTCGTGTAGCTCGAAATCTTGGCTCGGTGCAGTCCGTACAAAGTCATCTCCAACTCGTCAATCCTTCGCAGAAGATGTGCCACATACTCTTGAGCTTCCCGCCATCTGTTCTTCTCTGTCGTGATCTCCTTGCGGGCCTTCTGTAGCTCCTTGCTTGTATTATCTAGTACATCCTCCTGGGCGACAATAAATCGTGCCAACTGTGTAACCGTGGCATCCTCATCCTGAATCTCCTTCGGGTCGAGAAGGTTATCACTGCGCGGATGGTAACGGAACACCGTACTCTCCAATTCTCTGGCGTAGATACGGGTAATGTGCTGCATTGCTCGTCGTGATACTTCTTGGATACCCATCTGCATTGTGGATCTCCTGGCAGTGCAGTGTATCGGGCGATTGCCTGGGCCCTTTTTCCTAGCAAGTACCTCAATCTTCACGTCACAAGCCTTGATCAATCCCGCTTGTCTGATCACTTCCACTTGGTATTGGGGCTTCTCAAAATCTCCGAGAGTCTGTAGCATATGCCAAAGTTCCGCGGCGTGACCAACTCCCAGATCAACGTAGTTGAACTCTTCCTCCATCTGTCACAAGAGTGCTTTACGTAAGAACTCGAAATTTTTAGATTGTGACAAGGTAAGGGAAAATTTCAGCAAGAGACAAGAAAAGAGAGAAGGGGATAAGTCGAGATGTCATTTCTTGTCTTCACAAATTTTTAGCTTTAGAAAATAGGTTTTATCCTCACTACGACCATTCTAGCTTAGGGTTGAGCCTACAGTCAAGTATGGCTCTGATACCACCTCTGTCGGGACCCCGAATTTGCAAATCCGGACCCTCTGTGTATTCAGCACTAGTCCAGAACAGCGCTTAGTGCACACAGTCTTAACATCGGTATATATCACAATCATACCAAACGATACTATCAAAGTACTTTATTTAGATAATCAAAGGGTTACTCGACCTTATGGCCAAGTTACAAATATATGCCTTGCAAGGCGAAACTTATTAAAAGAGAAATAACAGCAGCGGAAAATCAAATAAACTTCGTGGCGCCATCCAGTATACCACAGCAAATCGTGGGCTCGCATCCCTAAGTAGACGGGTCCTCTTGGAACTCCTCCTCCGAAACTGGCGTAGTCTCCTCTTCAACTGGTATTGTGTTGAGGCAAGGGTGAGTACTTGGTACTCAGCAAGTCATGCACAGAATGCAAGCTAATATACTATATGCATGGCTTGGTACAAAGGAATAGCTCAGGGTATATTTGCAGTAAACAGCTTTTGACAAGTAATAAAAGTAGATTCGAAAGCAGTAGAAATAAGTAAAGCATAAATAACTTTTCAAGAAGTTTAACAAACATTTTTCCCATCCTAAACCATATTTCCATCATCTTCCTTGTTAAACCAACCCATCTTTTCAAAACCAAGTTATTTTCAGAAAGTCTACCCCTTGACTGTAATTCCCGAGCATTGTCCAGTACCGTGGACTCGGCTATTCAAATAGATTCTACACTCTGCAGAGGTTATGCACTTTACCCACAAGATACAGTCAAACACCACAAAGGCGAGTTCAGTAACAAAGCCTTTCTAAGCCTCAAACAACACAGGTGGTCCTCTCAGACGTGCTCTACACCATCCCTTCCCTTAGCCAAGGCGAAGTATGGGACCAACACACCGTTAGATGGGTACTGGCCACACCACGATACGCTCCCCGTGCAATCACACAAACGGTGTAATCGACACCCTGAGGCTCCACAAGTGAGTCCTTAGCGACTTAGTCAACTAGGGCCGTCCCATTCCACCATGTGGTTGCAAGTATGACCAGTTCAAAGGCTTGCAAGGTTAAGTCCTTAGAGTGACCAGGGCAAGACTACGAAAAACCAAATCATCACTCCCAATGCCACAACCGCCCACCGATTACTCTTGCCACATGCCCCGATCGAAATCAGCGTTTATCAAACCCCGCTTGATTACCATGCACCACGTGCCGCCAACATCACATGATACTTTTCCAAAACAGGTTCAATATATCATTAAGTCCATATTAGCATTTGATTGTCCAAAATCATGTCATGAGCACGTAGCGTGTCTAAGCAAAGATACTACAACGGTCTAAACCCATGTTGGCAATTTAATAATGTCCAACTAGTAAACCACAACTAGGGTGACAAGGGATCATGGCACATACTTAGATAATCAAGGTGTCATACGGCAAATTGGTGTTTATCTAACCCCATGTTTAAACAAAGTATCTTTCTAATTGAACTAGCATGCGATAGTTTAAATCAAAATAGATTTCAAATAGGATCAACATGGTCAAAGCACAACTTGCCTTCAAAAAGTACTTGCTCTTGGTCTTGAGTTGGATCCTGAGTCAACACTTCTCCTTCGAATCCTTCCGGCACTTCAACGTCTACTCGTAAAGCGTGCAAATAGCAAATACACAAATAAACACTAGGCAAAAAGATCCCAAAACTCCAAATAAAATCCATAAACAGAGAGAACATAATTTTCTGGATTTTTAGAAACTGGAATCACAAATTCGGAGTTAAAAGCATAAAAGTTATGATTATTTAAAGTTTAAATAATCAATTAAATAATATTACAGAGAAAAACTTTAGTCCAAAAATTAAATAAAATTCATATTTAGGTAGATCTCAATTTTATACAAATTTAGAAATTTGAATCGCTCAAATCGGAGTTGAAACGCAAAAGTTATAAGCGTTTGAAGTTTGAATCTAAATTTTGAATCAATATTTCGAATTAATAAATCATTTTCTTTTCGGAAATTAATTATTGCGCCAGATGGACACGTGTCGGCTCTCGATTGGCTGGTCGACGCCACCGTCCATGGACTTGGTCCACGCTTGGCTCGGGTCTACGGTGGACTCGGTCCACGGCTCCACGTGAGGCCGACATGTGGGTCCACTCGGGTGACGCGTCATCGCCGACGTCACGAGCTCACCACGGTGGCCGACAGTGGGGTCCATCGTGACGTCATTGGCGTCGACGCCAACACACCGGGACAGCCATCGACATGTGGGCCCGCCATGACGCCATCGTGACGCCATGGTGCGCTTTGGCCGGGCCGACATGCGGGCGGCGTGTCGAGACACGTTCTCTGGCGCGCGGCGCCGCCACCGATCGCGGCGGTTGGCCTTCTCGCCACGTGGCTAGATCTAGGCCGTTGATTTGAAAATCAACGGCCCAGATTGATCTCGTGTTACGCGTTTGGGGTGAACGCGGTTAATCTGAACCGTTGGATTTAGATCCAATGGTTGAGATTGAATCTAGAGATAAACGAAACCTCACCGTGCGATGACGTGGCAAGATCTGGATCGCGGCGATCTTGATCGGACGGCCGAGATAGCTTCGGCGGCGGCAATGGCGTCTGGCGGCTTGCGGCGGCCGAGCTGATGGCGATGACACGCCCGACGGCGCTGCGAGCCCCGGCTGAAGTGGATGGTAGACGCAGTGCGCCTTGACGCAAGGGATCTGGATCTGGGGTCAACGTCGGCGGAGGATGGCGACGGTGGCGAAGCGGCCGCGAAACGCGGCGAGTGCTTTACCAACTCCGGCGAGCAATAGCAGCCGAGACGGTGGGGATCCTAGCGGCGTGAGCTAGGGTTTCGGACGGCGTGGGATGGCGATCCTCGGTGCGATCCGGCATTAAATAGCCCTCGAGGCGTGCTCAGGGCGGAACCCTAGTTTGCCACGGCGGCTTCACCGGCGGAGTCCGGCTCGACGGCGGAGACGACGCAATCGCAGCCGGCCCACGTGGCGCGATCAACGGCCCCGATCGCGACGGGCGCGATCGGATCCGGGCGGACACGGCTCGGGTCGAGTCGGCGGATCTCGGCCGTTGGATCTTGATCCAACGGTTGGGATTGATTAGGTTAGGAGTGGGTTCGGTCGAGTCACGTGGCTCGGTCGGACTCGAACACGAAGTCGACTCGGGCTCGATCGGATGAAACGATACTTGACCCGAGTTTGATTTTCCAGCGATTTAATATTTAAAATAATTCCTAGTAATTCATTTAATTCATTAAAAATAGCAAATGACTCAGAAAAATTCCAGGAAAATTCTGGAAAATACTTTGGATCATTTTGGGCTCAAATAAAATATTTCCAACAAAAATTTATTTGCAAAATTAAATTCTTCAATTATTTCAAAATGGAATAAATTCAAATAAATTCCAAATAAATCCAAATAAATTCCAGAAAATTCCAAAAATTCACCAAAGTGCCAAATCACACATGAATTTAGGAAAAGTAAAATTTTGGGGTGTTACAGTCGACCATACAGTGCCTCAACAGGTGACATCTGTAAACTAGCTTGGTAACTATTATTGTAACTGAACTCGGCATACGACAAACTCTTATCCCAAGAGGTAGCATAAGCCAATGCACACGCTCTTAACATATCCTCCAGAATCTGGTTGACTCTTTCGGTCTGTCCATCCGTCTGCGGATGATAAGCTGTACTGAAGTTTAAACGGGTTCCCATTGCTTCGTGCAACTTATTCCAGAACCTTGAGGTAAATTGGGTACCTCTGTCCGATACAATCCTCTTTGGCACTCCGTGCAAACAGACGATCCTGATCATGTACAACTCTGCTAACTTATCTCCCGAGTAAGTGGTCTTCACGGGGATAAAATGGGCTACCTTGGTCAAGCGATCCACTATAACCCATATGGAGTCATAACCTCCTTGAGTTTTAGGCAACCCGGTAATGAAATCCATTCCGATTTCCTCCCACTTCCACTCAGGTATTTTCAATCTAGTAGCAACTCGCCGGGTCTCTCGATGCATTGCCTTGACTCTCACGGCATACGTCGCACAATGCAACATGCTCGGCAACTTCACGCTTCATGCTCGGCCACCAGAATCTTTCCTTCAAATCCTGATACATTTTGGCGCTTCCAGGATGAATTGAGTACATGGAGTCATGGGCTTCTTCCAAAATCAGTTGCTTTAATTCCTTCTTGTTGGGCACACAAATGTGATCCTTCATCCATAACGTGCCTTGCTCATCCAACTTGAAGTCCTCTGCCTTGCCTTCCTCTTTGATGGACTTAATCCTGCGGATCTTGTCATCATCCTTCTGCCCTTCTCGGATCTGGTCCTCTAGAGTAGGCTTCACTTCCAATGCGGCCAAGAATCCGCTAGGTACCACCTCAATCTTCATTCTCTGGAAATCCTCACATAACTCATCATGACTTGTGGCTAGCAACATGCTCACGGTATGGCTTTTCCGACTCAGAGCATCGGCTACTACGTTGGCCTTCCCGGGATGGTAATGGATTCCAACATTATAGTCCTTGATCAACTCTAACCACCTCCTTTGCCTCATATTCAGATCCGACTGGGTGAATATGTACTTAAGGCTCTTATGATCCGTATACACTTCGCATCTGTTTCCAATCAGATAGTGACGCCATATCTTCAAGGCATGCACTACGGCAGCTAGCTCTAGGTCATGCGTCGGATAATTCTCCTCATGCGGCCTCAACTGCCTTGATGCATAGGCAACAACCATTCCGTTCTGCATCAACACACATCCAAGTCCTTGGCGCGATGCGTCACAATAAATATCAAAGCTTTGATTAACATCCGGTAGAACTAACACCGGCGCTGATGTCAATCGTTTCTTCAGTTCTTGAAAACCTTCCTCACATTCTGGCGTCCATGCAAACTTCTTCTCCTTTTTCAGCAATTGCGTAAGAGGTTTCGCAATTTTCGAAAAGCCTTCAATCAAACGGCGATAGTAACCTACCATTCCAAGGAAACTCCGGATCTGGGTCACAGTCTTCGGCTGCTCCCAATGTAACACAGCTTCTACTTTACTTGGATCAACGGCGACTCCTTCTGCTGTCATTACATGTCCAAGAAACTCCACCTTGTCCTTCCAAAAATCACACTTACTGAACTTGGCGAAGAGTTGCTGTTCCCTCAGCTTTTCCAAAACTCGCCTCAAGTGTTCGGCATGTTCATCCTCTATCTTGGAGTAGATTAGGATATCATCTATGAACACGACAACAAACTTGTCCAAATATTCCATGAACACCTTATTCATCATATTCATGAAATATGCTGGTGCATTCGTCAGTCCAAAGGACATAACTGTAAACTCGTAATGTCCATATCTTGACGAGAATGCAGTCTTCGGGATATCTTCTGATCGGATCTTCAACTGATGGTATCCCGATCTCAGATCAATCTTGGAGAAAATTCCGGCTCCTCTCAGCTGATCAAACAAATCATCAATCCTGGGTAGCGGATACTTGTTCTTCACGGTGACTTCATTGAGTGCACGGTAGTCAATGCACATCCTGAAATTCCCATCCTTCTTCTTGACGAACAAAACTGGTGCTCCCCACGGCGACGAACTCGGTCTGATAAATCTTTTCTCCATTAACTCCTCTAGCTGTTTCTTCATTTCTACCAACTCCTCGGTGGACATCCGATAGGGTCTCTTTGCTATCGGTCTTTGTACTGTACTAGCTCTATCACAAACTCTATGTCCCTGTCTGGCGGCATACCAGGTAGATCTTCAGGAAAAACATCTGGGTACTCATTCACTACTGAGACATCCTCTATGCTGATTGCCTTGGTACTGTTAATCATCAACTGTCCATCTCTAACGGCAGTAGCTTGAAATTCCACTTTCTTCCCACACGGGCTCTCAACTGAGATAGTTCTTCGTCCACAATCCAATACGGCCTTGTATTTGGATAACCAATCCATTCCCAAAATAACATCTAAGGTTTGGGTCTCCAAAATAATAAGGTTCGCTAGGAACTCTATTCCATCTATTAGTATTCTCACCCCGGAACATCCTACTTTCGTTCGGAGTTCGGAACCAGGGATTTGAACTAAAAGCATGCACTTAAGTCTTGCAATCTCCAAATCATTTTTAGCAGCAAAGTCTTGCGAAACAAACGAATGCGAAGCTCCGGAATCAAACAAAACTGTTGCAGGTACTGAGTTGACAAGTAACTTACCCAGTATGACGTCCGTAGCATTCTGCAGTGCATCTGCGGTGACATGGTTGACTCGGCCTCTCACCACAGTCTGGGGTGCGGCTCCTGGTGCTGGCATCCTAGCTGGGGTGGTTCCTAGATTGAAGCGAACTGGGGTCACTCCTGCTGTCTTCTTTGGGCAGCTATTGGCGAAGTGTCCTGGCTCGTTGCAGTTGTAGCAGCGTCTCACTGTTCCTTGCTAACTGCCTAGAGCGGCGTTTCTAGCTGGGGCTGGGGTCTGATAGTTCTGATTGACGGGTCTTGGTGCTGGTGACGGTGTCCTGGTTGCATTTTGTGGCTGGAATCTGAAAAATTGATTTGGTGCAACTCTCAGGCGCTGTTGTGTTCCCTGGTGTGATCCTTACTGTTGCATCCTGCGCTTCCTGTTCTCATCCAGTTCCTTGCGCTTGTCCTCAAGAATAAGCGCCTTATTCACCAACTCTTGGAAATCTGGAAAGGTGTGGGTGATCAGTCCTACTTGTAGTCCTGAATTAAGTCCCTTCATGAAGCGAGACTGTCTGGCTTTATCCGTCGCTACATCCTCAGGTGCGTAGCGTGCCAGCTGTGTGAACTTGTTCAGGTAGTCGGCCACTGGCTGATTACCTTGCTTCAGTGCTCTGAACTCCTCCTTCTTGAGATCCATGATTCCTTCAGGCACGTGATACTGGCGAAACGCAACTGTGAACTCCTCCCAAGTGATGTCCTGAGGGTTCTCTTGCGTGGCACAGAAGTTCTCCCACCATTCAGCGGCTGTTCCTTCCAACTGATGAGAAGCGTAGAGTACCTTCTCATTTCCTATGCATTGAGCAATGTGTAACTTCCTCTCGATTGACCTTAACCAGTCATCGGCCTCTAATGGATTGGCATTTCCAGAGAAAGTGGGTGGGTGAGTCCTCATAAACTCTGACAGTCTTGTATTCTGGCGTGGTCCCTGATTAACTTGATTAGCAGTGGCCTGAGCAGTGACGTGTTGCATTTGTTGCATCATAGCATGCATCAACTGAGTCTGAGCAGCAAGAAAAGCTCCGAAATTCTGCATATCCAGTGGCGGTGCTGGTGCTCCATCATTGGGGTTTTCTGCTGGGCGAGAACCACTTCCATTGCTTCCAAAGTTTCCGCGGGTGTTCACCATCTGTCGATTTGCTCTAGGTTTTAGAGATGAGAGGGAAACAAGAGTAGGCAAGTAATAAGGAACTTATGCGGGGCAAAAGGTGTAACTGTAAGGTCCAACTTTATTATATTAATCAATAGTAACTTGGTATGGTTGCTTACAATGCCTAGGGGCCTTGCAACACAT
Source organism: Rhipidocladum racemiflorum (assembly GCA_036346355.1). NCBI lineage: Eukaryota > Viridiplantae > Streptophyta > Magnoliopsida > Poales > Poaceae > Rhipidocladum > Rhipidocladum racemiflorum. The sequence goes on from CM070587.1 coordinate 44,991,111, forward strand.
ACTGCACACTCAGCAAGCAATGAAAATCCAAATCGAACTAACACTGGAGTCTAACGCCTAAAGGGTGACTCTTTATTATATGACGCGACTCGGCGAAGGAGTCTCACTATAGAACCTACGCTCACTCATCGAGAAAACCTCCACGGCCTGGGTACGGATGCTGCGGCATAGGCGCGAAACGATTGCCATGTTCCGCAACTGTGTCTTCTGTGGTAGTCGAAGAAGCAGTGTCCTCATCGAGATCTGACTCCTCCGGATCTGGCTCGTGTAGCTCGAATCGCCTGCAGTTACGGTCCGTATAAAGCCATCTCTAACTCGTCAATCCTTCGCAGAAGGTGTGACACATACTCTTGAGCTTCCCGCCATCTGTTCTTCTCTGTCGTGATCTCCTTGCGGGCCTTCTGTAGCTCCTTGCTTGTATCATCGAGCACATCCTCCTGGGCGACAACAAGTCGTGCCAACTGTGTGACCATGGCATCCTCATCCTGAATCGCCTTCGGGTCAAGAAGGTTATTGCTGCGCGGGTGATAACGGAACACCGTGCTCTCCAACTCTATGGCGTAGATACGGGTAATGTGTCGCATTGCTCGTCGTGATACTTCTTGGATACCCATCTGCATTGTAGACCTCCTGGCAGTGCAGTGTATCGGGCGATTGCCTGGGCCCTTCTTCCTAGCAGGTACCTCAATCTTCACGTCACAAGCCTTGATCAATCCTGCTTGTCTGATCACTTCCACTTGGTATTGTGGCTTCTCAAAATCTCCGAGGGTCTGTAGCATACGCCAAAGTTCCGCGGCGTGACCAACCTCCAGATCGACGTAGTTGAATTCTCCCTCCATCTGTCACAAGAGTGCTCACGTAAGAACTCGAAATTTTTAAATCGTGACAAGGTAAGGAAAAATTCAGCAAGAGACAAGAAAAGAGAGAAGGGGATAAGTCGAGATGTCATTTCTTGTCTTGACCAATTTTTAGCTTTAGAAAATAGGTTTTATCCTCACTACGACCATTCTAGCTAGGGTTGAGCCTACAGTCAGCCTGGCTCTGATACCACCTCTGTCGGGACCCCGAATTTGCAAATCCGGACCCTCTGTGTATTCAGCACTAGTCCAGGAACGCGCTAGTGCACACAGTCTTAACATCGGTAAATATCACAATCATACCATTCGATACTAATAAAGTACTTTATTTAAGTAGTCAAACTGGGTACTCGACCTTATGGTCAAGTTACAAATATACGCCACGCAGGGCAAAACCTATTAAGAGAGAAATAGTACCAGCGGAAAAAATAAGATAACTTCGTGGCGCCATCCAGTATACCACAGGCAACTGACTGGGCTCGCTCCCTAAGTAGACGGTTCCTCTTGGAGCTCCTCCTCCAAAGCTGGTGTAGTCTCCTCTTCAACTGGTGTTGTATTGTGGCAAGGGTGAGTACTTGGTACTCAGCAAGTCATGCACAGAATGCAGCTAATATACCATATGCATGGCTTGGTACAAAGGAATAGCTCAAGGTATATTTGCAATAAACAGCATTTGACAAGTAGCATAAGTAGATTCGAAAGCAGTAGAAACAAGTATAGCATAGATAACTTTTCAAGGAGTTTAATAAACATCTTTCCCATCCTAATCCACATTTCCATCAACATCATTATTAATCCAACCCAACCTTTCAAACCCAAGTTATTTTTGAGAAAGTCTAACCCTTGATTTGTAATTCCCAGCGATGTCCAATACCGCGGACACGTCTATTCGAATTGATTCTACACTCTGCAGAGGTTATGCACTTTACCCACAAGATACAGTCAAACACCACATAGGCGAGTTCACGTAACAAAGTCTTTCGGAAACTTCTAACAATACAAGTGGTCCTCCCGGTTATTGCACACTAACCCTTCCCTTAGCTAAGGTGAAGTTTAGGCCAATCAACCGTTAGATGGGTACTGGCCTCACCCAGATGCGCTCCCCGTACAACTTACACAAAGGGTGTAGTTGACCTCCTGAGGTCCCACAGGTACGTTATTAGCAACTTAGTCAACTAGGTCCGTCCCATTACAGACATGTGGTTGCACGTTAGACCTAGTTCAAAGGCTTGCAAGGTGAAGTCCTTAGGGTGACCAGGGCAAGACTACCTGAAGAACCAAATCAACCTCCCCAGTGCCACAACTGGCCCACCTGATCATTCTTGCCACATGCCCCGGTCGAAAACTATTTATCAAACCCCAGTTGATTACCATGCACCACGTGCCATCAGCATCACATGATACTTTTCCAAAACAGGTTCAATATATCATTAAGTCAATATTAACATTTGATTGTCCAAAATCATGTCATGAGCACGAAAGGTGTCTAAGCAAAGATACTACAACGGTCTAAAACCCATGTTGGCAATTTAATAATGTCCAACTAGTAAACCACAACTAGGGTGACAAGGGTCATGGCACATATTTAAATAATCAAGGTGTCATACAGCAAATTGGTATTTATCTAACCCCCATTTTTAAATAAAGTATTTTTCTAATTGACTAGCATGCAATAGGTTAAATCAAAACAGATTTCAAAATAGGATCAACATGGTCAAAGCACAACTTGCCTTCAAAAAGTACTTGTTCTTGGTCTTGAGTTGGATCCTGAGTCAATACTTCTCCTTCGAATCCTTCCGGCACTTCAACGTCTACTCGTAAAGCGTGCAAATAGCAAATTCACGAATAAATAGTAGGCAAAAAGTGTCCAAACATCCAAATAAAATCCATAAACAGAAAGAACATAATTTTATGAATTTTTAGAAACTGGAATCGTCAAATTCGGAGTTAAAATGCAAAAGTTATGATTAATTAAAGTTTAAATAATCAATTAAATAATTTTACAGAGAAAAACTTTAGCCCAAAAATTAAATAAAATTCATATTTAGGTAGGTCTCAATTTTATACAAATTTAGAAATTTGAATCACTCAAATCGGAGTTGAAACGCAAAAGTTATAAGCGTTTGAAGTTTGAATCAAATCTGAAATCATTATTTCGAATTAATAAATCATTTTCTTTTTCGGAAATTAATTATTGCGTCAGCCTGGACACGTGTCAACCTCTGATTGGGCGGCTGACGTCATCACCGAACGGCTCCCGTGATGATGTCATGCTGACGTCAGCATGACACGTGGCACCACTCAGGTGCTGCCACGTGTCCGGTCCATGGACTGGGTCCACGGCGCACGGGTCCACGGTGGATCGGCGCACGGCTTGGTGCGGCCCGACATGCGGGCTCGCATGTCGGGCCGCCCACGTGGCGCCGCACGGACGGGCGCGCCTAGGCTATGTGGCACGATCCGAGGCGTTCGATTCAGATCGAACGGTCCAGATTGGATCGGATTTTTGCCTCACCGTGGGTGGCGTGGCACGATCCGGCGGATGACGCATGGCGCTACCTACGCCGTTCGATCTTGATCGAACGGTTGAACCTTATCCAGCGCTTGGTGCGACTGGCTTACGTGGCTACATCTGGACCGTTGGATCTTGATCTAACGGTCCAGATCCAATCTGGTTTTCTACAGTTTCAAGGAAACGTGGACTCACCGTGATCGTCGGATGGGGATCGAACGGTCCGTGGAGCTCACGAGTCCGGCGATGGAGGTCGGTGGTGCAGGCTGCCGGGGTTGGGGATGACGACCTATGAAGCGGCGTTTGGAGCACGCTCCTGGCGATGTTAGTGCACTTCCCGGACGCGGCTCGGTGCGAGGAGTTTGAATCCGGGTCTCACGGCGGCGGAGAGTCCTCGGTGACAACGGAAACAACGCAAAACCCTCGGCGGCGGTTCTTAGCGTCGGCGAGCGATTGCGCGCTACGGGTGGCGGCGCAGGGCTTGGGACCTAGACGTGCGTGCTCAGCAGACCCGAGCGATCACGTGGGGGTATTTATTGCCCCCGGCTTCCGTGCGAATCGCGGAAACCCTAACGGACGCGGCGGCCCACGGCGGAGGAGTCCGGCTCGGACTCGTCGGGGGAGACGATATCGCGACCGCACACGTGGCAGGATCCAACGGCCCAAGCACGTGCGCGACGCGGCCGAACGGCATTCGTCCGATCGGGATCGGACGGTGCGCAATTAGGGTTAGGGTTTGGGTTCGGGGATGCGGTTGAACCAAATCACGTGGCGCGGGTCCAACTCGGGTCAGACTCGGGTCTGGTTCGAGTCGGAGGAACAGTACTAACCCTAATTGAATTTCCAGCGATTTAATAATTAAAATAATTCCCAGAAATTCATTTAATTCATTAAAAATATCAAAAGACTCAGAAAAATTCCAGAAAAATTCTGGAAAATACTTTGGGGCATTTTGGACTCAAATAAAATATTTCCAACAAAATTTTATTTGCAAAGTTAAATTCTTTAATTATTTCAATATGGAATAAATTCAAATAAATTCCAAATAAATCCAAATAAATTCCAGAAAATTCCAAAAATTCACCAAAGTGCCAAATCACACAATAATTTAAGAAAAGCAAAATTTTGGGGTGTTACAATCGCCATACTCATGACTTTGTGAAGTGGAAGACCGAGATCAACCGGGGAGATGCCCGCACGAACCGACTGCTAGCCCCCTACCTGGCGCGCCCCTGTCGGCGTTTTTGGCCGGCAGGCTATCTCTATGAGGGAGATAGTTAGTTCGATAGGGGTGCTTTTGCGGGCGAAACTCCTGGCAGACACTTTCGACAGAATCCCGTTGGTCGAAGGTGGAGGGGGTCGCGCTCAACGCCGGTGAGTTAAGGGAGGAGGAGGAGGTGAGGAGCGCCGACGAGGAGGAGACAGGAACATGTGCCGATGTACCCAGGTTCAGGCCCCCCAGTTGGGTAATAGCCCTACATCCTGCTTAGTTCGTTGTTCGTTGTTTGTGGAAATGGTTACAAAGCCTTTGGCTATGGAACTTCCTCTCCCCTTCTCCATGCACCAGTGCTCCCTTATATAGATGGGGCTGGCTAAGGCAGGTGAGAGGGTGATGTCAGGCTAATACATAGATCATTATTACACTAGTCTCTTTAGTCTTGTCTTCCCGCCTCACTCTTCGTGCGGCCGCCCATCCTTATTTGGGGAAGGCGCGAAGCGCCAGAGGGACATGCCGCCTCTGCAAGTAATGACCCTAACACAGCGTGTCAAGGAAGCCTCTGTCTTCCGCTTCCTGGTGGCCTGCCTTTCTGCCAGACCGTCATGCACATTCATACCTGGAAGAAAGGCCCTGGTTGCCAGCCTGGTCGCTTGGCTGGTCGTCAGGCCGGTCGCCCATCCGGTTGCTAACCTGCTGGCCTTGGCTGGTCGTTCGCCCGGTTACCCACCTGGTCACCAGTATGGTCGCCTGGCTGCCACGTGGGCCGGTGCTCGGCAAGAAGGATCTGGTCTCCGAGCTATCTTGTCTTGGTCCCGGCGGAGAGGGTACCCCCGGCTAAAATATGCCGACAGCACCACATGTAGGCTTTGCCTTATACAAGTGTTATACAAAAGTCTTCTCCTTTTTTTAAACTACAAAGGTGTATATCTTTTATGTATATATTCAATGGCCACAATTGATTCATTTTTTACATCAACAAGCAATGTTTATTCATAATCAAGGTGTAGTTTCATCTTTTATGACCTAAAACAATCAAGTTAAAAAGAAGATGACATCCCCTCATTCTTTATCCCTGAATGGATCTAATGAGCCAATGATTGGAAAAATGAGGCGCGGTCCAAGATGAGTAAATAAAAGGCCCCAGTGCTGATATACCATCATAGCCATCGATACGAAGGATGGGCCTATACCGAACCTCTAAAGGCAGTGGCAGCATTCCGGAAATTGTGCGAATAGTTTGATGGGAACGGGTCTCCACTACCTATCCATCCTGGAAGTCACTAACAAATGAGAAGCGTAACAGCCTGGTGACGTAAATTTTGGCATCGTTCGAGATCCCATGAGACGCCATGCGCATAGTGCGATGTTATACATTGCTATTGGTGGCAAAGGCATGGAAGAACTTCAAGAACATGCTCACCAGCAATTACTTGAAGAAGGAAATGACTCTCATCGAGAAGTGTGGGTTCATTGATGAAGATGTATCATAACGATTTATTGGGATGAAGACGACGGGAGAATTCGTGCATCAAAGTAAAGCACACAAAGCCCTAGCGTGCAATGGTGGAGGAAGGACAAGGAACCAAATAATCCTGATGGAGGCCTCCCTGCCATTTGCCTCGATCATAGACCCGCGCGTTCGAAACTAACTAAGAGCAAGGTCACATTCTACTTCTTCAGGCTCTATGTCCTTTACAAACCCCGCAGATGAGAAAGTATCACAACGCCTGATAAGATATCGAACTACCTAGTTTGTAATTAGTCCATAACTTCATAAGTAAAATAACATATCGGGATCTTGTAGGAAGCATTGAATACAAAATCTTCCCTAGGCTCTTTCCAACTGGACAGGGAGAAAGATATACTCTCCACGACCTTGGGAAAAAAGGAGCAACCGGGTTGCACACGAGGCAAAGGTGTTTTCTTTCCCTGAAAAAAGGGATTCCCACATGACGTCGACTCGTACCGGAGTAGAAAGAGAGTCAAAACCGAATGCGTGGAATGGCTAATAGCAATGATTAAGGAAAGGGTTGAGTAAAGGCTAAAAAAACAATTCAATAATCAGCTAAGAAGTCGTAAGAAAAGGTTTGCTGAGAGATCAGTTCAATGCAATTCAACTCTATTAACCATCAGAGCAACTATGCGTCTGGCCCTTAGACAGATGAAGACGATGACAAATTTCATGTCAATGACGTAGAGGTAATATATATCTCTAAATTCTCCATAGATAGATCTGTTGGACACCTTAGCTAATTGTGTACCGTTATATAAGTGGTCACATGCTGCAATCTTCATGTGACGCTTGCCAATGCTTATGTTCCACTATAGGTTGCTTGGGGCGCGCTTATTCAACCGATCAAGGGGCAATGGTGCACAGCCACCTGGTAGCGTGGGGACTTTAGATCACTCCCCCTTCTTTTAGTTAGCTTTAGGAAAAATGTAATTCTAAAAATCATGATTCAGGGAATGTATATATTGTTCGAAATGTATGCAATATTTCAATTCCAAATTTTACCAAGAGACAAATATCACAGATAAATAGTGATGCACATAGTAAATCTAATAACGGGCTACACATTGTACTTTCAAACATATATATTCAAGAAACAGAATATGATTGAGTCGAAAGATCACGAACGACTTACAGTTGGGCTTGCTGAAGAATTGGAAGAAGCACAGTGTAGACATGATTGTGAAAGTAGTTGACGATGAGGAAGAAGTAGAGCGGTCGCGATGAAGCGCTGCCAAGAAACCTTATTGCTGCCGCGTGTAGGTGAACTCTGCGACAACGGCTCAGAGCAACCGCTCACCCTCCATCACTATAACATCCCGGGTTTTGTAATTAAGCTTAATTAAGCTAATGAAGTGTTAACTAGTGCTCTGATTTGTTTTTGATTCTTAATTTGGAGTTATTCGTTTCTCAAACCCCTTTTTGTTGTTTCGTTCGATCTTTCCCGTTCAAGGCCAAGTTTCGATTTTGGTCGAAACTCTGAACCGATAGAGCAAGAGCTAAAACCCTCGCTCCAAAACCTTTATTAGGTCCCCTGAACCTATTCGAAAAGAACCTAAGACAATTGGTTAAGCGCCGAAGGAAAGTCGTGAAAAGTTTCCAGAGTTTCAGCCTTGGAGTGGCAGTGCCGCGGGCTTAGGCCCGGTACTGCCAGCCGAGCGACAGTACCGACGATCCCGGGCGGTACTACCGGATCAGCTTTTTAGCGTGTCGCGAGGGCGCACATCATGCACAACGCCGCCATCCTTCCTCCTCCTATTCCCACATCGTCTCGCCTCCACCATTAAAGCCAGGGGCGCCTCCCCCAGCTCCTCTCTCCCCATTTGCTTCTCCTCCTTCCCCCTCTTGATCTCCTCTTCTTTCTCCTCGTCCAAACCGAGCTCGCCCTTGCCGCTTCATTCCTGGTCAGTTGGAGCTCGAGTGGAACAAGAAGAGCAAGCCCCAAGGTGCTAGGAAGCTTAATCAAGCCCCTAGCAAGCTCCTCAAGTGGTGGATTCGAAGTTGGAGCTCAATCCACTAGGTTTGAATCAAAACACTAATTCCTCCTTTTCCCTCCATTTCATTGTAACAGTCCAAAAAACGGTAGTGGTGATAAAATTATATTTAAATAAATAAAATGAGTTTTTTTGGAGTTTCGATGGATTTTAAAACTCTTGCAATTCAAAAAAAATTTATGTGATTGGTTGCTAGCTGTTGTTAAATTAACTCTTGGATTTTCATTTCAATATTAACAGTGGCCAAAAGTATTTTAATGTAGTCCTAAATATTTCAAATTTCTTGAGTTGGTAAATCATGCATACCATATTCTTGTCATTCGTATTTGTAATAAAACCTCTACTTGTTTAAAATTTGACAAGTGATCAATCATTAATTTAAAGGGAGATTAATTTCATGAAACTTTAAAAATTACTCCCAATTACACCTTTACCCACTTACCCAACTAGTCTATGTCATGTGGGTCACCCTTTTGCCTTGGGAATTTTGGACTGCACATACCTACTCTACCTTTTCTCACTCTATCCACTCCTACCCACATTCTGTGACACAACGGAGTGTCGTATCTTATAAAATGTGAATGTTGAGGTCAAAAACATTATGAAATATGAAATTTAGGTTAAAACCATAAGGTATGGAGGTTATTAGCATTTCCGGGCCGTTTCCGGGAGTTTGGGCCTTTCCGGGGAGTTTTGGGCCTAAGAGAAGGGGTCATGGGCTTTGGTGGGATGGAGTTTGAGTTCAATTGGGAGTAGGACTACTAGTTGGGGGCCTTCCCCCTGCCTCTTTTGCGCCCCACCCCTTCCCCTTGCGCCCCCAAGTGACCTAGCCGCCTCCCACACCTCCCCACCTCCTCCTTGGGCGCCACCACCTCCCCTAAGCCTCACCCCTTGCGCCACCACCCTCTCCACCACCTCTCCAACTCCCTTGCTGCACCTAGGTGAGTTATTGACCTCACAACCTCGAATATCCATCCATTGGAGCGCTCCGCAACGAGGAGATCCGGTGGATTTGGAGCGAGGAAGGAGATCGCGCGAACCGGGAGGAGATCTATTAGGTTTTCGTGCGTCGGGCGAAGGTATGGCCATGGGACTCCATGGGGTTGGCCTAGGTACTGTTCTTAGGGTCATTATCATGTTTTTAGATCAATTGGTGGTGCTGGAATTGAGTAGATTAGGTGAAATCTAGAAGTTGCCACGTTCTCTGTTTCGGGCAGCATGAGCAGTCGACCTAGGGTTTGGGTTTTTGTCAATTTACATTTGGAATTTGGTCGTACGGCTGTTGAAGAAGTTGTAGGTAATTTCAATATCTTTCCGTGGGTATAAAGAACGTCCAATTCCGCCTAGCCTTTTGAAAGTTATGTATGTTTTACCGAGCGTGTTAAAATATGTGACGTGATTGGAACAGATCACGGTATTTTGTAGATTAAACAACTTTAGATTCCGAATCAGCTTTTCCATATACTTAGAAAAAGTTAGGAAATTTCCTAAGCTACGGGAGGATGTACTCGTTTAATTGATTCGGAGTCCTAGAATCCGAGTTATGCCTTTTGGAAGGCTGCTGTCCCGACGGGACAGAACCTCTGTTTTTGGGTTTTGCGAGTAGTTGGCAATGTCGGGGTAGATGAGGGTTTGCGTACTGTTTTGTGGACATGATTTTGAGTGTGTGGTACCTATGTGCAGGTTGTGTGCCCCCGGGAGTGCCTTCTACTTCTTGCCAATCCGTTGCCCGTGGTCGAGGCAAGTGTATTGTAATGGATAGCGGTTTGTAGGTTGCTAGTTGAGACTAGATGAAATTGATTATATGATATGATCACTTGCCATGCTTTAATGATTGCTAATGATATCATGAGTATGCTTATTATGTTATGATGCCATGTGTTAATGTACAAGTTAATTATGATGTTGGCATATTTGCATACATAGCATGTTACATGGCCCGGGCGGTGAGAAAGTCATAACTAGTCCGTGGAAGGTCGGTGAGAAAGTTATGACTATTCCGTAGAGCCAATGAGTAAGTCCTACATCGTGATTCCATTCACCGCGGTGAACGGAAGCGAGGAATAGGCACCATCCATCTTCGGGATGGAAGGGGGGAGAGGGTGCACACCGACGGGTGTGTACTCAACCATACCAGTATGAGTTTCCAAGGAGACAAGAGCATCGCATCGCATTGCGTACATAATGGTGATGATATTGATATGTGATCATGAATGAGATGAAAGACATGATATGAGTTGTTGTAGCCATGTAATTGTTTTTGTGTACCTTTGCAATATACTTGCTGAGTGTTGAACTCACGCTTATGCTTTCTTGTTGTTTTAGGTACCATGAGATCGGCATGCGGGGAAGGGAATTAGTCACACTTCTACATGTAGCGTCTCTCAATTGTTCCCACAATCACTTAATTGGGTCTTGATAATAAATTAAGTGTGATGCATCTTGATTTATGGTTTAGTTTTGCGATATGAGAGTCTTATTGTTCGTTTGGCTCATGGAGACATTGAATGCTTGGGATTAGACTTATATTGCTGTCATACCTATAATTATTGCTGTTTTAGATGCCTCTTATATTGCCATATATTGCTATGCTGTTGATGTTCCTTCGATTCATGTTAAAACAAAGGTGATGCTGCCGAAATTTTGGTTTTTAGCATTTGCTCCTTTGCTGTAATTTACCTTAATTTATGGTATTTAGATGTTGTTTAGCCTATGTTTGGTAGCATTCAGGCATGCTAGATGCCGGGGTGTTACAGTTGGTATCAGAGCGGGCTGTATGTCCTTGGAATGTGTATTTTTAGTGTCATGCTATAGGGTACAACTAAAATGTGATGTGGAATAACTTAGAAACATGGCTTAGGTTTCAACTAAAATTTTGTCATAGGATAGCAACATTAAAACATGCAAAAGTGGTGTAACTAATCTAAAATTTGACACACAATGGATGCACAGTAGGAAAGGGTATGGGTATCGTTTCTTTACGCTTAAATGTTGTATTTAAACTATGATGTTGAATGCTTCATTTGATAATGCATGTTGCTCTGTCTATGAGATAAATGATTGAATTGTTCTTATTGTTGTGATAAAGTGAGGATTTGGTGCCGAAGGGTTTCGGCCACCTCTCTTATTTCATAGTAAGGGTGAGGTTTGACGGTGTGGCCGGCTAGCGTCATCACCGAAGAACTATTAACCCATGTAGGAGAAGAGTGCTTATCATTTCTATCGTAGATCGGGTAGTTGACTGGAGTCAAATAGAAGAGTTTGGTGGTGGATTCCTTCGTATGTTCTTTACCGTTCTGACGGTCGGTTTTGGTTGTTTTTCTTGACTTTAGTTGATTGAAATCAAAAGAAAAGTGTTTGGGATTGAATTTTTTCGCGGAGAGTCCTTTCGGTGTTCCTTTGTTTTTTCCTCCTTGGTTGAAGGCGAAGAAGAGGAATTTAGCTTTGCGCCTTTTTGTCGCCTTTTGGCTTGGACACCGGTTTTGTGGGTTGCCTTGCAAAGAAAAGTATAGTTTTGGTTCTTGTGTGTCTTACTCGGAGTTTAAAAGAAGTTATTGAAGCGTGTGCAAAAAGTTAAGTTGTGTCAATTTATGTTTTGTGCCCTTGTCCGCAAAGGTTTATTTGATCGCTTGGTTCCCTCCTGTGGGAGTCTTTGAGATTGAAAAGTGTTTTGGAGACTTCCTTTTGCATGACCAAGTTTGGGTTTGTCTCATTGCAAACTTGAGAGTCAAGTTTCCGTGTGAATTTGGGTTGAGTTTTTTTAAAAAAATGATGCAAACAAAGTAAGTAGTCTTTTGACTGAAATCGTTTGTCAATAGTGAGAATTGTGGTTTAGCATGTTATGTAGTATGTACCAATGTGGTTTATGGAATGACGTATTGTTAAGTTAATTTGCGAGTTGAATCAATTAAATGTAGTTGTTACCTTTAGCTTAAGATTAGGTGAACCTCTAGTGATTGTCGGGACCCCGAATTTGCAAATCCGGACCCTCTGTGTATTCAGCACTAGTCCAGGAACGCGCTAGTGCACACAGTCTTAACATCGGTAAATATCACAATCATACCAATCGATACTATCAAAGTACTTTATTAATAAAAGGGTTACTTGACCTTATGGCCAAGATACAAATATATATGCCTTGCAAGGCGAAACTTATTAAAAGAGAAATAGCAAAGAAATGAAATTCAAATAAACTGTGGCGCCATCCAAAGATACCACAGTAACTGATCGGCTCGCATCCCTAAGTAGACGGGTCCTCTTGGAGTTCCTCCTCCAAAGTGGCGTAATCTCCTCTTCAACTGATATTGTGTTGGGGCAAGGGTGAGTACTTGGTACTCACCAAGTCATGCATGTAATGCAAACTAATATACTATATGCATGGCTTGGTACAAAGGAATAACTCAAGGTATATTTATGTAAATGACTTTTGGCAAGTAATATAAGTAGATTCGAAAGCAGTAGAAATAAGTAAAGCATAAATAACTTTTCAGGAAATTTAATAAACATTTTTCCCCATCCTAAACCACATTTCCATCATCTTCATTATTAAACCAACCCAACTTTTCAAATCCAAGTTATTTTCAGAAAATCTAACCCTTGACTGTAATTCCCGAGCATTGTCCAAAGATCGTGGACTCGGCTATTCAAATAGATTCTACACTCTGCAGAGGTTATGCACTTTACCCACAAGATACAATCCACTCACCACGTCACCGTGAATCGCCATACAAGAGTATGCGAATGAGCGATCATAACAAAGCCTTTCTAAGCCTCAAACAACACAGGTGGTCCTCTCCGGTTCGTGCTCTACACCATCCCTTCCCTTAGCCAAGGCGAAGTATGGGACCAACACACCGTTAGATGGGTATCTGGCCACAGCCACGATACGCTCCCCCGTACAATCACACAAAAGGTGTAATCGACACCTGAGGCTCCACAAGTGAGTCCTTAGCGACTTAGTCAACTAGGGCCGTCCCATTCCAGCCATGTGGTTGCAAGTATGACCCAGTTCAAAGGCTTGCAAGGTTAAGTCCTTAGAGTGACCAGGGCAAGACTACCCGAAAAACCAAATCAACACTCCCAATGCCACAATGGCCCACCTGATTATTCTTGCCACATGCCCCGGTCGAAAATCGCTTATCAAACCCCGCTTGATTACCATGCACCACGTGCCATCAACATCACATGATACTTTTCCAAAACAGGTTCAATATATCATTAAGTCCACATTAGCATTTGGTTGTTCAAAATCATGTCATGAGCACGAGCGTGTCTAAGCAAGATACTACAACGATCTAAACCCATGTTGGCAATTTAATAATGTCCAACTAGTAAACCACAACTAGGGTGACAAAGGGTCATGGCACATACTTAAGTAATCAAGGTGTCATATAGCAAATTGGTATTTATCTAACCCCATGTTTAAACAAAGTATCTTTCTAATTGAACTAGCATGCAATAGTTTAAATCAAAATAGATTTCAAATAGGATCAACATGGTCAAAGCACAACTTGCCTTCAAAAGCACTTGCTCTTGGTCTTGAGTTGGATCCTGAGTCAACACTTCTCCTTCGAATCCTTCCCAGACTTCAACGCCTACTCGTAAAAGCGTGCAAATAGCAAATACACAAATAAACACTATGCAAAAAGATCCCAAAACTCCAAATAAAATCCATAAACAGAGAGAACATAATTTTCTGGATTTTTAGAAACTGGAATCGTCAAATTTGAAGTTAAAACGCAAAAGTTATGATTATTTAAAGTTTAAATAATCAATTAAATAATTTTACAGAGAAAAACTTTAGTCCAAAAATTAAATAAAATTCATATTTAGGTAGATCTTAATTTTATACAAATTTAGAAATTTGAATCGCTCAAATCGGAGTTGAAACGCAAAAGTTATAAGCGTTTGAAGTTTGAATCTAAATTTGAAATCATTATTCGAATTAATAAATCATTTTCTTTTTCGGAAATTAATTATTGCGTCAGCATGGACACGTGGCAGCTCCTGATTGGCCTGCTGACGTCAGCCGGTCCATGGGCTCGGTCCACGCTCGGCTCGGGTCCACGGTTCACGTGACTGACATGTGGGCCCACTCGGGTGACGCTATCGCCGACGCCGCTTGGTCGGGTTAGCCAATCGACATGCGGGCCCTTCCGACACGCTGGGCCCCGCGTGTCGGCTTACACGCACGCCGCTGCGGACGGCGCTGACCGCGTCGGTCCAACTTCCCGACATGTGGCGCAATCTCGTCTGTTGGTTTGAAAATCAACGGCGCGGATTGGATCCAGGGTTTAACACGTTGAAACTACTCGATGCTCGTGGGCCGTTCGATCTAGATCGGACGGTCCAGATCTAATCCTATAATCGCCTTTGCTACAAGACGCGTGGCGATTGTGGAACCGCTGGATCTTGATCCAACGGCCCGAATCTAATCGGGTTTGGAACACGTGAACTCACCTCAACCGTCCGACCGATCCGACGGTATGAGCTCGCGAGGGCCGATGGCTTTGCAGGCGCACGGCTGCCGGAGTTGAAGACGACGGCGAGCCCAACGGGCGTTCCGGGTTGCTCGGCGAGATGAAGGGTCCTTCGGGTGCGTCTCGTCGCGGTGAGTCGGACCGAGGTCAACGGGCGCAGGGACGCTGACGGCGGCGAACGGGCAAGCAAAGACCGTGGCGGAAGCGGCCAGCGCAACTTCTGGCGAGCTCGCGACGGCTAAACGGGCGCGACTTAGCCTCGGTGAAGTAGAGAAGGGAGGCGCGGAATCACGGCGGTCTCGGGTATGCCGGGCATTAAATAGCCTCGCACCGTGCAGAAAACGGAAACCTAATTTGCTACGGCGGCGGCGCGGCGGCGGAGTCCAGCTCGGACTCGGGAAGACGACGAAATCGTGGCCGTCCACGTGGCACAACCAACGGCCACGATCGCGCGGCGCGACCGGGTCCGGTCCGGACACGGCTCGGGTCTGGGTCGGACGGATCTCAGCCGTTGGATCTTGATCCAACGGTTGGGATTGATTAGGGTTAGGAGTGGGTTCGGTCGAGTCAACTGGCTCGGGTCGGACTCGAGTCCGACTCGGTCGGATGAACAGTACTTGACCCGAGTTGGATTTTCCAGCGAATTAATATTTAAAATAATTCCCAGTAATTCATTTAATTCATTAAAAATAGCAAATGACTCAGAAAAATTCCAGAAAAATTCTGGAAAATATTTTGGATCATTTTGGACTCAAATAAAATATTTCCAACAAAATTTTATTTGCAAAATTAAATTCTTTAATTATTTCAAAATGGAATAAATTCAAATAAATTCCAAATAAATCCAAATAAATTCCAGAAAATTCCAAAAATTCACCAAAGTGCCAAATCACACATGAATTTAAGGAAAGCAAAATTTTGGGGTGTTACAAACCTCCCCCCCTTAATAGAATCTCGTCCCCGAGATTCAGGGCTTACTAAAGGAATAGGTTTGGAAACTCTTTCTTCAAATCCTTTTCGCGCTCCCAAGTCGCTTCACTTTCTTCGTGGTTGCTCCACTGAACTCTACAGAAACGGGTTGACTTGTTTCTAGTTTCTCGATCCATTGTGTCTAGAATCCTCACGGGATGCTCCTTATAAGTCAAGTCCTCTTGCAACTCAATTGATTCTAACGGTGTCTGTTCCTTAGGAACTCGGAGACACTTCTTTAACTGGGACACATGGAATACATCATGTACTCCTGCCAACGACTGTGGCAACTCCAGCTGATAAGCAACTTCGCCTCTGCGGCTCAAAATCTTAAATGGTCCAACATAACGGGGTGCAAGTTTCCCTTTGGCATGGAACCTCTTAACTCCCCTGAGAGGCGTAACTCTGAGGTATACAAAGTCTTCTGGTTCAAAACTCAAATCTCGGCGACGATTGTCAAGATAACTCTTCATCGAGATTGGGCTATCTTCAACCTTTCCCTAATCATGGCGACCGCTCTTCACCTCTTGAAGAATATCAGGCCCAAAGACACGGCTCGCCGGTCTCATTCCAATTCAATGGCGTCGATTGTGGTCGACCATACAATGCCTCAAAAGGTGACATCTCAGAACTAGCCTGATAACTATTGTTGTAATCGAACTCGGCATACGGCAAACTCTTATCCCAAGAGGTAGCATAAGCTAATGCACAAGCTCTTAGCATATCCTCCAAAATCTGGTTGACTCTTTCGGTCTGTCCCATCCGTCATGGATGATAAGTCATCTTGAAGTTTAAACGGGTTCCCATGGCCTCATGCAACTTATTCCGTAACCTTGAGGTAAATTGGGTACCTCTCGTCCGATACAATCCTCTTTGGCACTCCGTGCAAGCAGACAATCCTCGATCATGTACAACTCTGCTAACTTATCTCCGAGTAAGTGGTCTTCACGGGATAAAATGGGCTACTTTAGTCGAGCGATCCACTATAACCCATATGGAGTCATAACCTCCTTGAGTCTTGACAAACCGGTAATGAAATCCATTCCGATTTCCTCCCACTTCCACTCAGGTATTTTCATTTGTAGCAATCCTCGCTGGTTTCGATGCATTGCCTTGACTCTCGGCATACGTCGCACAATGCAACATGCTCGGCAACTTCACGTTTCATACTTGGCCACGAGAATCTCTCCTTGAGATCCTCGATACATCTTGGCGCTTCAGGATGAATTGAGTACTTGGAGTCATGGGCTTCCTCCAAAATCGATCGCTTTAACTCCTCCTTGTCGTGCACACAAATCCGATCCTTCATCCACAACGTGCCTTGTTCATCCAATTTGAAGTCCTTCTGCCTCGCCTTCCTCCTTGATGGACTTAATCCTCGCGGATCCTGTCATCATCCTTCCGTCCTTCTCGGATCTGATCCTCTAGGGTAGGCTTTACTTCCAAAGGCGGCCAAGAATCCGCTAGGTACAACCTCAATCTTCATTTTCTGAAAATCCTTACATAACTCATCCCGACTTGTGGCTAGCCACGTACTCACTGTATGGCTTTTCCGACTCAGAGCACTCGGCTACTACGTTGGCCTTCCCGGATGATAATGGATTCCAACATTATAGTCCTTGATCAACTCTAACCATCTCCTTTGCCTCATATTCAGATCCGACTGGTGAATATGTACTTAAGGCTCTTATGATCCGTATATACTTCACATCTGCTTTCCAATCGAGATAGTGACGCCATATTTTCAAAGCATGCACTACGGCAGCTAACTCTAGGTCATGTGTCGGATAATTTTCCTCATGCGGCCTCAATCGCCTTGATGCATAAGCGGCGACCTTTCCATTCTCAGACAAGACACATCCAAGTCCTTGGCGCGATGCGTCACAATAAATATCGAAGCTTTGAGCAACATCAGGTAAAACTAACACCGGTGCGATGTCAATCGCTTCTTCAGCTCCTGAAATCCTTTCTCACATTCTCAAGCGCCCATGCAAACTTCTTTTCCTTCTTCGGCAATTGCGTAAGAGGTTTTGCACTTGTCGAAAAGCCTTCGATGAAACGGCGGTAATATCCTGCCATTCCAAGGAAACTCCGAATCCGGGTCACCGTCTTTGGTTGTTCCCAATGTAACACGACTTCTACTTTGCTTGGATCTACGGCGACTCCTTCTGCAGTCATTACATGTCCAAGAAACTCCACCTTGTCCTTCCAAAAATCACACTTGTTGAACTTGGCGAAAAGTTGATGTTCCTCGGCTTTTCCAAAACTCGCCTTAAGTGTTCGGCATGTTCATCCTCTGTCTTGGAGTAGACCAGGATATCGTCTATGAACACGACGACAAACTTGTCCAAATATTCCATGAACACCTTATTCATCATATTCATGAAATAGTGGCGCGATTCGTTACCCAAAGGACATAATCAGAACTCGTAATGTCCATATCTTGACGAGAATGCGATCTTGAATATCCTCTGATCGGATCTTCAATCGATGGTATCCCGATCTCGAGATCAATCTTGGAGAAAACTCCGGCTCCTCTTAATCGATCAAACAAATCATCAATCCTGGGTAGCGGATACTTATTCTTCACGGTGACTTCATTGAGTGCACGGTAGTCAATGCACATCCTGAAACTCCCGTCCTTCTTCTTGACAAACAAAACCGTGCTCCCCACGGCGACGAACTTGGTCTCGATAAATCCTTTCTCCATTAACTCCTCTAGCTGTTTCTTCATCTCTACCAACTCCTCGGTAGACATCCGATAGGGTCTCTTTGCTATCGGTCTTTGTGCAGTACAAGCTCTATCACAAACTCTATGTCCCTGTCAGCGGCATACCGTAGATCTTCGGGAAAAACATCGGGTACTCATTCACTCTCGGGACATCCTCTATGCTGATTGCCTTGGTGCTGTTAACCATCAACTGTCCATCCCTAAGCTGCAGTGGCTTGAAATTCCACTTTCTTCCCACACGGGCTCTCAATCGAGATAGTCCTTCGTCCACAATCCAATACAGCCTTGTGCTTGGATAACCAATCCATTCCCAAAGATAACATCTAAGGTCCGGGTCTCCAAAATTATAAGGTTCGCTAGGAACTCTATTCCATCTATTAGTATTCTCACCCCGGAACATCCTATTTCCGTTCGGAGTTCGGAACCAGGGGTTTGAACTAAAAGCATGCACTTAAGTCTTGCAATCCTTAAGTCATTTCTAGTAGCAAAGCCTTGCGAAACAAACGAATGCGAAGCTCCAGAGTCAAACAAAACTGCAGGTGTAATCGAGTTAACAAGTAACTTACCCAAGATCTGACGTCCGTAGCATTCTGCAGTGCATCTGCGGTGACATGGTTGACTCGGCCTCTTACCACGATGCAGGGTGTGGCTCCTGGTCTTTGGCGTCCTAGCTGGGTGGTTCCTAGGTTGAAACGAACCGGGTCGCCTCGCTGTCTTCTTCGGACAAGCTGTTGGCAAAATGTCTGGCTCGTTGCGATTGTAGCAGCGTCTCACTTGTTCCTATTTGTTGCACGAGTAGCGTTTCTAAGCGGTGGGTGCAGTAGTAGTTCGATCCAGTGTCTTGGTCTTTGAGGAGGGTGTCCTTGTTGCATTACGTGGTTGGAATCAAGAATTGATTTGGTGCAACTCTCAAGCGTTATTGCGTTCCTCGACGTGATCCTTGCTTGTTGCATCCTGCGCTTCTGTTCTCATCCAGTTCCTTGCGCTTGTCCTCAAGAATAAGCGCCTTATTCACCAACTCTTGGAAATCCGGAAAGGTGTGGGTGATCAACCCTACTTGCAATCTGAGTTAAGTCCCTTCATAAAACGACTGCCTGGCTTTATCTCGTCGCTACATCCTCAGGTGCGTAGCGTGCTAGCTGTGTGAACTTGTTCAGTAGTCGGCCACCGGCTGATTACCTTGCTTGATGCTCTGAACTCCTCCTTCTTAAGGTCCATGATTCCTTCAGGCACGTGATCTTTGTCGAATGCAGCCGTGAACTCTTCCCAAGTGATATCTTGAGGGTTCTCTGCGTGGCACGTAAATTCTCCCACCATTCGGCATTGTTCCTTCCAACTGATGAGAAGCGTAAAGTACCTTCTCATTCCCTATGCATTGAGCTATGTGTAGCTTCCTCTCAATTGATCTTAACCAATCGTCGGCCTCCAATGGATTGGCATTCCCAGAGAAAGTGGGTGGGTGAGTCCTCATGAACTCTGACAGCCTTGTATTCTGGCGTGGTCACTGATTAAATAGATTAGAAGTGGCCTGAGCAAAGGACGTGCTGCATTTGTTGCATCATAGCATGCATCAACTGAGTCTGAGCAGCAAGAAATGCTCCAAAATTCTGCATATCATCTGGCGGTGCTGGTGCTCTATCATTAGGGTTTTCTGCTGGGCGAGAACCGCTCCCGTTGCTTCCAAAGTTTCCACGGGTGTTCACCATCTGTCGATTTGCTCTAGGTTTAGAGATGAGAGGGAAACGAGAATAGACAAGTAATATGGAACTTATGCGGGGCAAAAAGGTGTAGCCTTAAGGTCCAACTTTATTATTAGTAACTTGGTATGGCTGCTTACAATGCCTAAGGGCCTTGCAACACATACTGCACACTCAAAGAAACAAAGCAAATCCAAATCGAACTAACTCTGGAATCTATCGCCTAAAGGGTGACTCTTTATTCTATGACTCGACTCGGCGAAGGAGTCTCACTATAGAACCTATGCTCACTCCTCGAGAAAACCTCCACTACGGGTACGGTGTCGTGGCATAGGCGCCGAAACGATTGCCATGTCCAAAGAATCGTGTCCTCTGTGGTAGTCGAAGAAGCGGTGTCCTCATCGATATCCGACTCCTCCGGATCGGCTCGTAGCTCGAGTGTGGCTCGCTCGGTCCGGTCCGCATACAAAGTCATCTCCAACTCGTCAATCCTTCGTAGAAGGTGTGCCACATACTCTTGAGCTTCCCGCCATCTGTTCTTCTCTGTCGTGATCTCCTTGCGGGCCTTCTGTAGCTCCTTGCTTGTATTATCTAGTACATCTTCCTGGGCGACGACGAATCGTGCCAACTGTGTAGTCGTGGCATTCTCATCCTGAATCGTCTTCGGGTCAAGAAGGTTATCGCTGCGCGGATGATAACGGAACGCCGTACTCTCCAACTCTCTGGCGTAGATACTGGTAATGTGCCGCATTGCTTGTCGTGAAACTTCTTGGATACCCATCTGCATTGTAGACCTTCTAGCGGCAAAGGTGTATCGGCGATTGCCTGGCCCCTCTTCTGGCAGTACCTCAATCCTCACGTCACAAGCCTTGATCAATCCTGCTTGCCTGATCACTTCCACTTGGTATTGGGGCTTCTCAAAATCTCCGAGAGTTTGTAGCATGTGCCAAAGTTCTGCGGCGTGACCAACTCCCAGATCAACGTAGTTGAACTCTTCCTCCATCTGTCACAAGAGTGCTTTACGTAAGAACTCGGAATTTTTAAATTGTGACAAGGTAAGGGAAAATTCCAGCAAGAGACAAGAAAAGAGAGAAGGGGATAAGTCGAGAGGTCATTTCTTGTCTTCACAAATTTTTAGCTTTAGAAAATAGGTTTTATCCTCACTACGACCATTCTAGCTTAGGGTTGAGCCTACAGTCAAGTATGGCTCTGATACCACCTCTGTCGGGACCCCGAATTTGCAAATCCGGACCCTCTGTGTATTCAGCACTAGTCCAGGAACGCGCTAGTGCACACAGTCTTAACATCGGTAAATATCACAATCATACCAATCGATACTATCAAAGTACTTTATTAATAAAAGGGTTACTTGACCTTATGGCCAAGATACAAATATATATGCCTTGCAAGGCGAAACTTATTAAAAGAGAAATAGCAGCAGCGGAAATTCAAATAAACTTCGTGGCGCCATCCAGTATACCACAGGCAACTGACTGGGCTCGCATCCCTAAGTAGACGGGTCCTCTTGGAGTTCCTCCTCCAAAGCTGGCGTAATCTCCTCTTCAACTGATATTGTGTTGGGGCAAGGGTGAGTACTTGGTACTCAGCAAGTCATGCACAGAATGCAAACTAATATACTATATGCATGGCTTGGTACAAAGGAATAACTCAAGGTATATTTGCGGTAAACAGCTTTTGGCAAGTAATATAAGTAGATTCGAAAGCAGTAGAAATAAGTAAAGCATAAATAACTTTTCAGGAAATTTAATAAACATTTTTCCCCCATCCTAAACCACATTTCCATCATCTTCATTATTAAACCAACCCAACTTTTCAAATCCAAGTTATTTTCAGAAAATCTAACCCTTGACTGTAATTCCCGAGCATTGTCGATGCAGTGGACTCGGCTATTCAAATAGATTCTACACTCTTAAGAGTTTATGCACTTTACCCACAAGATACAATCCACTCACCACGTCGGTAGTGAATCGCCATACAAGAGTATGCGAATGAGCGATCATAACAAAGCCTTCTAAGCCTCAAACAACACAGGTGGTCCTCTCCGGTTCGTGCTCTACACCATCCCTTCCCTTAGCCAAGGCGAAGTATGGGACCAACACACCGTTAGATGGGTATCTGGCCACGACCACGATACGCTCCCCGCACAATCACACAAAAGGTGTAATCGACACCCTGAGGCTCCACAAGTGAGTCCTTAGCGACTTAGTCAACTAGGGCCGTCCCATTCCAGCCATGTGGTTGCAAGTATGACCCAGTTCAAAGGCTTGCAAGGTTAAGTCCTTAGAGTGACCAGGGCAAGACTACCCGAAAAACCAAATCAACACTCCCAATGCCACAACCTGGCCCACTGATTACTCTTGCCACATGCCCTTGGCCGAAAATCGTTTATCAAACCCCGCTTGATTACCATGCACCACGTGCCATCAACATCACATGATACTTTTCCAAAACAGGTTCAATATATCATTAAGTCCACATTAGCATTTGGTTGTTCAAAATCATGTCATGAGCACGAAAGGTGTCTAAGCAAAGATACTACAACGATCTAAACCCATGTTGGCAATTTAATAATGTCCAACTAGTAAACCACAACTAGGGTGACAAAGGGTCATGGCACATACTTAAGTAATCAAGGTGTCATATAGCAAATTGGTATTTATCTAACCCCCATGTTTAAACAAAGTATCTTTCTAATTGAACTAGCATGCAATAGTTTAAATCAAAATAGATTTCGAAATAGGATCAACATGGTCAAAGCACAACTTGCCTTCAAAAAGCACTTGCTCTTGGTCTTGAGTTGGATCCTGAGTCAACACTTCTCCTTCGAATCCTTCCGGCACTTCAACGTCTACTCGTAAAGCGTGCAAATAGCAAATACACAAATAAACACTATGCAAAAAGATCCCAAAACTCCAAATAAAATCCATAAACAGAGAGAACATAATTTTCTGGATTTTTAGAAACTGGAATCGTCAAATTTGAAGTTAAAACGCAAAAGTTATGATTATTTAAAGTTTAAATAATCAATTAAATAATTTTACAGAGAAAAACTTTAGTCCAAAAATTAAATAAAATTTATATTTAGGTAGATCTTAATTTTATACAAATTTAGAAATTTGAATCGCTCAAATCGGAGTTGAAACGCAAAAGTTATAAGCGTTTGAAGTTTGAATCTAAATTTGAAATCATTATTCGAATTAATAAATCATTTTCTTTTTTCGGAAATTAATTATTGCGTCAGCATGGACACGTGGCAGCTCCTGATTGGCCTGCTGACGTCAGCCGGTCCATGGGCTCGGTCCACGCTCGGCTCGGGTCCACGGTTCACGTGACTGACATGTGGGCCCACTCGGGTGACGTCATCGCTGACGTCAGCGCTTGGCTGGGTTAGCCACTGACATGCGGGCCCTCTGACACGCGGGCCCCGCGTGTCAGCGTCACACGCACGCGCGCGTGGACGGCGCTGACCGCGTCGGTCCAACTTCCCGACATGTGGCGCAATCTCGTCTGTTGGTTTGAAAATCAACGGCGCGGATTGGATCCAGGGTTTAACACGTTGAAACTACTCGATGCTCGTGGGCCGTTCGATCTAGATCGGACGGTCCAGATCTAATCCTATAATCGCACTGCTACGGCACGTGGCGGTGTGGAACCGCTGGATCTTGATCCAACGGCCCGCATCTAATCGGGTTTGGAACACGTGAACTCACCTCAACCGTCCGATCCGATCCGACGGTGCACGTAGCTCGCGAGGGTCGATGGCCGTGGTGGCGCACGGCTGCCGGAGTTGAAGACGACGACGAGCCCAACGGCGTTCGGGGTTGCTCGGCGAGATGAAGGGTCCTTCGGTGCGTCCTCGTCGCGGTGAGTCCGGATCTCGAGGTCAACGGCGCAGGGACGGCGACGGGCGGCGAACGAAGCAAAGACCGTGGCGGGCGGCAACAGCGCAACTTCTGGCGAGCTCGCACGGCTAAACGGCGGCGACTTAGCCTCGGTGAAGTAGAGAAGGGAGGGCGCGGAATCACGGCGGTCCTCGGGGTATGCCCCGGGCATTAAATAGCCTCGGCGTCCGTGCAGAAAACGGAAACCTAATTTGCTACGGCGGCGGCGCGGCGGCGGAGTCCAGCTCGGACTCGGGAAGACGACGAAATCGTGGCCGTCCACGTGGCACAACCAACGGCCACGATCGCGCGGCGCGACCGGGTCCGGTCCGGACACGGCTCGGGTCGGGGTCGGGCGGATCTCAGCCGTTGGATCTTGATCCAACGGTTGGGATTGATTAGGGTTAGGAGTGGGTTCGGTCGAGCCAACTGGCTCGGGTCGGACTCGAGTCCGACTCGGTCGGATGAACAGTACTTGACCCGAGTTGGATTTTCCAGCGATTTAATATTTAAAATAATTCCCAGTAATTCATTTAATTCATTAAAAATAGCAAATGACTCAGAAAAATTCCAGAAAAATTCTGGAAAATATTTTGGATCATTTTGGACTCAAATAAAATATTTCCAACAAAATTTTATTTGCAAAATTAAATTCTTTAATTATTTCAAAATGGAATAAATTCAAATAAATTCCAAATAAATCCAAATAAATTCCAGAAAATTCCAAAAATTCACCAAAGTGCCAAATCACACATGAATTTAAGGAAAGCAAAATTTTGGGGTGTTACAGTGATGTAGAGTACCCCATAGTGGGAATGATTAAATGTGTGAATGTACATGCTTAGAATCGGTTGCTTTGCTTTAAAATTGCATATGACTCCCAATTATGTTTAAAGTTTTAAACCCTGATGCATAGTTAAAACTTTAAGATGATGTAGACTGCTGTTATTGTTAAAGAAACTTTGCTGGTTGTTTAAAGATGTTCTAATCTAATGGATTAATAGAGAAATTTAATCGTGTTGACTAGTGACTTTAATTTGGAAGATTATTAGAGTTGCTATTTACGTTGTTGCAAACTACTAGTATATATGGTAGTATGCAGTTGTGTGTCTACAATGCTAGTATTGATATCAATTGAGAAGACATAAGACTTTTTGTTAATGATGTTGTTAAGAACTTTGTGCTGATCTAACTTATTAAATCTAATTTAATAGTTGGAGTATGTTGTGTAGTGACAATTTTGTTGCAACCTATGTGTATGGTAGCTAAAAGTAATGTTGTTGATTGATGATAATGCAAAGAATTGATATTGATGCCTTGGTAGTGTTGTTAATTGTTGGAAACCATTGATCCAATAGAAGAAAAGTGTAAAAACTGTGGTATTATGTCGAGTACATGTTGTGATGGGATGAACAATGGATAATAATCATGATGCAAGATTTTAATTTTTAATGAATGCATATCTTAGAATCCTATTTACGAATTTTATCTTGTAGTGATATTACTTAATTGTTGAAGTCATTTTATTGATTGAACAAGTTTCAATTGTCAAGATTTTTACGTATCGATAGTATAAATTGATAGGTTGACCATGCTCAAGTAGCTGTTGAAGTACTATGTTTGAAATATAGAAGACGTGGTTATATGATTTGGTGATCCGTGGGGATCAAGTCAATGTAGTCATGGTTGGGTGTCTTTGTGATAAGCATCTTAAACCTTAATTAAAATTGTTGGGAATGGTAACCAGAGAAAGAAATTGTTATGTAAAATTTTGTTAAATCCGGTCGGACTCTCTTCATGAGTAAACAGAGATTATTGAATGCTTAAATGGTAAGTGTAGTGGAATACAAGTTATGGTGGGATTCATGCTGAGCTGGTGTTTAAAACAGTAACATCGCAAAATTTGGGTTTTTTAAAAATTTTGGTTTAGTTTAGCTTCCCAAAAATTTTCGTTGATTTTCTCGCGTTATAAAGCTTGATTCGAATTTTCTAAAAGCTAAAACAATTTAATTTGATTATTCTAGACCTCAAATAAAATAAATTTAATTTTATTTGGATTACTTGTGTTTCAAGAAGTTCTTCTGTAATTTTTGAGATTTTTCAGAGCTCGTTTGCTATTTATTGGATTTATTTGAATTTGATTTGAATTAAGCCCTTTTATTGAAATTAATTAATTATTTCGAAAAGTTTATATAAAGTTTTGTTGCAAATATTTTATTTGAGTTTAAAATATATCAAAATATTTTCTAGAATTTTTCTAGAATTTTTTGGGTATTTTTATTGCCTCAAATGATTTATTCGGGATCGATTTGTATTAAGCCTTTTATTGAAATTAATTAATTATTTGGAAAAGTTTATATAAAGATTGGTTGCAAACATTTTATTTGAGTTTAAAATATCTTAAAATATTTTATAGAATTTTTTAGAATTTTTCAGGTATTTTTATTGCCCTAAATGATTTCTTTGAATTTTCGGAATTGTTTTTATTCGAAAATGCCACGTGTCGCCACCACAGCCCGCCACGTCAGCCCTAATCCGGTTCATGCACGGAAGGTGCTCGTTTAAATGCCTACAAGGCCCGTTTTTTTCTCTAAATGCGTCCAAATTTTTTTTGCTTGACCTAGCCGTCACCCCTAACCTTTGTAGGCCTCCCACACGTCCCCTAGACCTCAGATCAATTTTCTAAAATTCCAAAACCGCCACAAGAAGCCTGGATGTTGCCTGACGACGGCCAAACTTTGGAGCCGCGTCTCGGGCATATCGTCGACTCTTTTCGAGATCCGTCTTCGCCATGGTGTGCCACAAGGTACCATCTACTTGCTGTCCAAAATTCAGCCAATTTGGCCCACGAGATCAAAAGTTATGGCCGTTTCAATATCGAATCATGCCGAGGCCATAACTCCCTCAATTTTTCGAGTTTGACCGTGAAATTTTTTGTGTAGACTCCTGGGGATGTCTTCTACATGACGCACATCCTTACTCATGGTTTTGCCCTCTGGATTTGGTGAAGAAAAATAATTTATCCAATTAGACTACGATCAGACTGCGTTTCAGACAGCGGCAAACTTTCTCGCGCGTTCCCCGCTGTTCCAGAAGGTATTTCTTCGATCCACTTGCATCACGGTGTGCCTCTTGGTCCCATCTAGCCCTCGGTCAAATTTCTTTAAGTTCCGATCATTATTCTAGAAGTTATGGCCGTCCAAAGTTTAGATCCGAAACCCGTTAATGGGCAGTTTGTGATTAATCCGGAGGGGCGCCGCAAAATCCACCTATACCATTGAGTTCGTCTCGCCGGTTTCTACGCAGTAGACATTCTCCCTTTGCCTTCCCATCCTCCGGAATTTTTTTATATATTTAGGCCGCCGTTTAGCCGTCGCCGCGCGTCGCCTTGACGCCAGCTATTTTAGCTCGCTCCGGCCATGTTGTCGCCTCCGGTGGGTCGTCCCTTACTGTTTTGGATCAACCTTAGAATTCTTTTTGTCTCCGTTTGCCGTCAGAGCCCGATTCCGGCCTTAAACCGTTGTTTTTCGGCCTAAACCGTTGTTACCGGTTTGCGTATCGATTAGCCATCCTTGGTAGCATTTTATCGCGTCCATGTCGTTGCACCGACGGTCGCTACCTTGTTTCATGAGTATCCTATCATTGTTTGACTTCCGCCGTTAACGTTCTACCGTTAACATTCGCCGTTAACGATCCACCGTTAACGTTTCCCCGTTAACGTTCCGTTAACGTTTCCCCGTTAACGTTCCGTTAACGTTTCCCCGTTAACGTTCCGTTAACGTTTCCCCGTTAACGTTTTGCCGTTAATGTTTCCCTGTTAACGCTCCGTCGTTAACGTTTCGCCGTTAACGTTTCGCCGTTAACGCTCTGTCGTTAACGCTCCGTCGTTAATGTTTCACCGTTAACGCTCCGTCGTTAACGTTCCGTCATTAACGTTTCGCCGTTAACGCTTCATCCTTAACGGTTGGCTCTCATCGTTTCGTTGTCATCGCATGCGTGCAATCATGCACAGATCCTAGTGCGATGCTTTCGTCTTCTCTATCATCATGACGTGAGCCTAGCCTCATCGTCATGTCATCTTCAAAGCCGAATCAAAACCCTAACCTAAGACCGGTTCGATGAAGTAAGTTTATCGTGAGCCGCGTTGTTATCTTTGTAATCTTCCCCGTTGTTTCAATCATGGGATGACACTTGTATTGTCTTATCCCTGAAAACCTAATCTGCCATTAATCCCAAAATCGTTCGTGGACTTGGTTGATAGACCATTGGCCATGTGTCATACCCTTGTGCCCGATCTAATCTATCCATCTCTCTTTTGTTTGACTGTGTCCGTTCGGTCAACAAAAGTCAACTTTGAGAATCAGTTTAGTTCATTGTGAACTAACATATCCTTATGGACCCGATCTATAGATCGAGAGTCCATATGTCCTTGTTTGTCCAATAAAGATAATGACTTCGGAAGAAATATTCTTCGGAATATTATTCTTTCTTCCCCAGTTATTAGTCTTTCCCTTTTCGGTGCTTTCCTGAAAGCCCGTTCTCTTTTGTCAACTCTTCGATCTAATCCGTTCAAGTTCCTAAATTCATCCAAGCCGTTGTGGCAATGCATTTCATTCTTAATTTGGAGTTTATTTGAATTGTCTTTTGAGTTTTGTTGTATTTGTGTTTCTTGATCGTTAGACGCGTCGTCCGGAAATCGTTCTACGGGCTGAAGATCGAGGAAGTGAAGATCGAAGGTCAAGGATCAAGAATCAAGGATAAAGAGTAAAGAACAGTAAAAGTTGCAAGGACCAGGCAAGTTGTGCTTTGACCATGTTGATCCCATTTTCGAAACTTATGTTGTTTCAAATTATTGCATGCTAGTTTGAGTTAAATTGTTTTCAATTAATTTGGGATTAGATAATCAACCTACTTGTTATTGCCACCTTGTCTATAATAACTGTACGCCACGATTCATTTGTCACCCTAGGTTTGTTGATTAATAGTTGGTAGCTAAATACTTTGCTGACATGGGTTATTTAGACCGTCAGTACTTTGCTTAGCCATGCAACGAACCTTTGACATCGTTTTGGAAATACAAAAGCTTAATATTGACTAATGGAATATGCAATGTATTTTGGAACGGTGTGACATGTTGCCGACACGATGAAGTTGATATGTGGAGGTATTCTGTCGGGACCCCGAATTTGCAAATCCGGACCCTCTGTGTATTCAGCACTAGTCCAGGAACGCGCTAGTGCACACAGTCTTAACATTGGTAAATATCACAATCATACCATTCGATATTATCAAAGTACTTTATTTAAATAACCAAAGTGGTTACTCGACCTTATGGCCAAGTTACAAATATATGCCTCGTAAGGCGAAACTTATTCAGAGAAAAATAATAGCAGCGGAAAATCAAATAACCGTGGCGCCATCCAAGATACCACAGGCAACCGACCGGGCTCGCATCCCTAAGTAGACGGATCCTCTTGGAATTCCTCCTCCGGTCGGGCGTAGTCTCCTCTTCAAGCGGTGTTGTGTTGAGGCAAGGGTGAGTACTTGGTACTCAGCAAGTCATGCACAGAATGCAAGCTAATATACTATATGCATGGCTTGGTACAAAGGAATAGCTCAAGGTATATTTGCAATAAACAGCATTTGAAAAGTAATATAAGTAGATTCGAAGCGTAGAAATAAGTAAAGCGTAAATAACTTTTCAAGAAGTTTAATAAACATTTTTCCCCATCATAAACCACATTTCCATCATCTGCATTTTTAGACCAACCCAACTTTTGAACCAAAGTTATTTTTGAGAAAATCTAACCCTTGATTGTAATTCGAGCGATGTCCAATACCGCGGACACGGCTATTCGAATAGATTCTAAACTCTGCAGAGGTTATGCACTTTACCCACAAGATACTGATCAAACACCACAAAGGCGAGTTCAGTAACAAAGTCTTTCGGAAACCTCTAACAATACAAGTGGTCCTCCAGGTTATTGCGCACTAACCCTTCCTTCGCTAAGGCGAAGTCTAGGCCAATCAACCGTTAGATGGGTACCTGGCCTCGGCCCAGACGCTCCCGAGCAACTTACACAAAGGGTGTAGTTGACCTCCTGAGGTCCCACAGGTACGTTATTAGCAACTTAGTCAACTAGGTCCGTCCCATTACAGACATGTGGTTGCACGTTAGACCCAGTTCAAAGGCTTGCAAGGTTAAGTCCTTAGGGTGACCAGGGCAAGACTACCCGAAGAACCAAATCAACATCCCCAATGCCACAACTGGCCCACCTGATTACTCTTGCCACATGCCCCGGTCGAAAACTGTTTATCAAACCCCAGTTGATTACCATGCACCACGTGCCATCAACATCACATGATACTTTTCCAAAACAGGTTCAATATATCATTAAGTCAATATTAACATTTGACTATCCAAAATCATGTTATGAGCACGTAGCAGGTCTAAGCAGTATACTACAACGGTCTAAACCCAGGTTGGCAATTTAATAATGTCCAACTAGTAAACCACGACTAGGGTGACAAGGGATCATGGCACATACTTAAATAATCAAGGTGTCATACAGCAAATTGGTATTTATCTAACCCCCATGTTTAAACAAAGTATTTTTCTAATTGAACTAGCATGCAATAATTTGAACCAAAATAGATTTCAAAATGGGATCAACATGATCAAAGCATAACTTGCCTTCAAAAAGTACTGGCTCTTGGTCTTGAGTTGGATCCTGAGTCAATACTTCTCCTTCGAATCCTTCCGGCACTTCAACGTCTACTCGTAAAGCGTGCAAATAGCAATACACAAATAAACAATAGGCAAAAACATCCCAAAACTCCAAATAAAATCCATAAACAGAGAGAACATAATTTTCTGGATTTTTAGGAACTGGAATCGTTCAAATCGGAGTTAAAATGCAAAAGTTATGATTTATTAAAGTTTAAATAATCAATTAAATAATATTACAGAGAAAAACTTTAGTCCAAAAATTAAATAAAATTCATATTTGAGTAGATCTGAATTTTATACAAATTTAGAAATTTGAATCACTCAAATCGGAGTTGAAACGCAAAAGTTATAAGTGTTTGAAATTTGGAACAAAATCTGAAATCATTATTCGAATTAATAAATCATTTTCTTTTTCGGAAATTAATTATTGCGTCAGCCTAGACACGTGGCAGCCTCTGATTGGGCGGCTGACGTCAGCCGGTCCATGGCTCACGGTCGCTGACAGGTGGGGCCTACAGATGACGTCATTGCTGACGTTAGCACACTGCTGGGGCAGCTGCTGACAAGCGGGCCCCCACCGTGACGTCAGCGATGACGTCATGGTGCGGTTCATTGCCGTGACGCGGGCCCGCCAGTGTCGGCGTCTCACGCTGGAGTGCGCTGACGGCGGTCAAGCTTCCCGACAGCGTGGCACAATCTCGGCCGTTGATTCGAAAATCAACGGCCCGTATTGATCGGGTGACGACGCTCGGGGTGAACGTGGCCAATCTGGACCGTTGGATCTAGATCCAACGGCTGGGATTAGATCCGAGGATCTAAACGTGATCTCACCGTGACGGTCAGATCTTGATCGGACGGCTGTCCGAGTTCGCGAGGGCTGATGGCGGCGCGGCGGCGTTGGCTTGACCGGAGACGAAGACGACGACCTCCCGCGGCGCGCTTTCCGCAACTCGGCGTGAAGGCTGGCACTCCCAGGCGCGGCGCGACACGGCGATCTCAGTTCTGGGCTTGGTGGCGTCGGAGAACGGCGGAGGCGGCGGAGATCAACGAAAAACCGCGGCGGAAGACTTCCTCTACTCCGGCGAGCAATTGCGGGACGACGGCGGCGGCTCGAGCGAGGTGAGAAGGGGCTCGGTGCGTCGGTTGTGCGATTCCCGATGGCTGTGGCACAGTATTTAAAGGGGGCCTCGGCTTCCGTGTAGAGCGCGGAAACCGAGGTTGACACGGTGACGGCGGCGGAGAACTCCGGCTCGGATCCGGCGGAGACGACGAAATCGCGGCCGTCCACGTGGCGCGATCGACGGCGGGGATGGCTCGGGCGCTGCCGTTGTCACGCGCGAAATGATCCTGACCGTTGGATCTGGATCCAACGGTTGGGATCGATTGGGGTTGAACGGGTTCGGTTGAGTCAATTGGCCCGGGTCGGGTTCGGTCGGACTCGAACTCGAGTCCGACTTCGGGCTCGATCGGATGAACAAGATACAAACCCACTCGCATTTTCCAGCGATTTAATAATTAAAATAATTCACGATAATTCATTTAATTCATTTAAAAATAGCAAATGACTCGAGAAAAATTCGGAAAAATTGGAAAATATTTTGGATCATTTTGGACTCAAATAAAATATTTCCAACAAAATTTTATTTGCAAAATTAAATTCTTTAATTATTTCAAAATGGAATAAATTCAAATAAATTCCAAATAAATCCAAATAAATTCCAGAAAATTCCAAAAATTCACCAAAGTGCCAAATCACACATGAATTCAATAAAAGCAAAAATTTTGGGGTGTTACATATTCGTACTTCTTCAAGGATGTTGAGTTGTTGGCATTGTGTTGCGCAATAATCAACTGGGGTGATAAAATGATTTAGACCAGGGCAAGTGGCAAGATTATGATCGGGTGGGCCAGGTGTGGCACCGGGAAGGTTGATTTGGTTCTTCGGGTAGTCTTGCCCTGGTCATTCTAAGGACTTAACCTTGCAAGCCTTTGAACTGAGTCAACCATACAACCACATGTCCGGAATGGGACGGACCTTGTTGATTAAGTTGCTAATAACTTACTTGTGGTACCTCGGGGTGTCAACTACACCGTTTGTGTAGATTGAAGGGGGAGCGTACCAGGGCTACGACATGGTACCCATCCAACAGTATGTCGGTCCCATACTTCACCTTAGCTAAGGGAAGGGATGGTGTAGGGCAAAAACCGGAGAGATCCACTTGTGTAGTTAGAGGCTTCCGAAAGACTTTGTTATGATCGCTCAATCGCATACTCTTGTATGGCGATTCACGGCTGACGTGATGAGTTGATTGTATCTTGTGGGTAAAGTGTATAACCTCTGCAGAGTGTAAAACCTATTCGAATAGCCAAGTCCACGGTACTGGACAATGCTCGGGGATTACAGTCGGGTTAGCTTTTCTCAAAATTGAACTTGGGTTTGGAGGCAGTTTGCCTGTGGAAAAGTGATAACTATTTAAGGATGTGGAATGGTTTACTTGTGGAATAACTGTGAAATCTATTACTGTCATTATTTGTTTTACTGCTTTACAATCTAATATGATTATTTGTGATTGTTGCTTTTCTGCAAAATAACCATTCAGCCTGTTACTTGGAATAAGCCATGCATATAGTTATTAGACTTGCATTCTGTGCATGACTTGCTGAGTGCTTTATGTACTCACCTCTTGCAAACAAACAATCACCAGTGAGCAAAAGTCTACATCGTCGAAGAAGAAGAAGTTCCGTGAGAAGGCTATTATCTAGGAGTCAAACCCTGTCAGTTGCCTACGGCGTACTGATGGGATTCACCGGTGTTCTTCATTCCGCTGCTGCTTATTTGGAGTTGAAGCCGTCAAGGTTTCGCAAATGTAAGGTTGACCTTAAGGTCGTACAATAGTTTATATTTTATAATTGGGTTATTTTTATTATTCCGCTGTGTATGATTGTGATATTCATCGATGTTGAGACTTTGTGCACTAGCGTGATCCTGGACTAGTGCTGAATACACAGAGGGTCCGGATTTGCAAATTCGGGTCCGACAAAAACCTTTTGAACTGGTGTGGTTGTTTGCCATTTTGGTTGAATGCCTTCGGTCAAGGTATTTCTTGTGTTGTGTTTCCGAGTTTCCCTAAAACCCGTAGCTATTGGTGCCAATCTTTGGTTTTGGCTGTTTTGTTTAATTTGTGTTATGAGTATGGATTTCCACCCAAAAGTTTTTGAGTCGATCGCGCTCCTTCGCGTTCACCCTGAATTATCTTTGGAATAAATTTTAACGGAAGCAGATGGACATAGTGGGTTGTGTTGGAAACTCTTGAGATTTAATTTGTAACTCTTTTTGACTGGAGTTGGATTTATTTGCATAACGTGTGTCGTGTTTGAAAGTTATTCAAAAGGTGGTTTTTATGGATGTTTCATCGGTGATGTTGTTAGCAAAGTGTTCTCTTTTGGGATATGAGTTTCCCTTTCTTTTGAGAAAAATATGTGGCGGATGTGTGTACAGATGTTTGACTTTGGAGTCGATGTTATTTTCCAAAATGTTGATTTTGGATAAAATGCGATGTTTTGCAAGTTTAGTTTTCGAATTGACGTGGATTCCTATACGATGTGGTGTTCCTATTAATGGTGTTGCCGTCATAGTTTATATGAATTTCGCAGCCATCGATGTTAATTGTGTTTCAATCATGTGATACCGAGGAAGAAGTCTTTTGGTGGATGACTACTCGGTATTGTTGTTACATGAAGAATGAATGGTGAAAAGGAAGCATGACATTGTTTATAGATGTTTAATGATGAAAGAGTCGATGAGCAAGGTCGGTGAGAAAGTCATATATGGAGACATGACTAATCCGGAGTGCTCTTGAAAAATGTGCATGCATGTCATAAATCGAGACTTCTATTTCTTTCTGGTATGTTGGTTGTGGTGTAGGAGATTTGTGTTTCCTTTGCATTTTAGCTTAGGAAAAATAAGATGAGTACTCTTTGGTTGTTGCCGGATTCTTTCCAAAGTGGCTTTTAGCGCTTTGGAGTTCGAGTTGTTGTATGTGGATCATTTTGGGTTCATGGGTTTTGGTTGAGTTTACTCAATGATTGTACCGTTTGTTTTGATTCTTTGAAAGGAAGAATGCGAGGGCGAGACCTTCTAAGAAAGGAAAATTTAGTGTGGGTTGGTAATGACCTAAGATATTAGGCATTGCTAGTGGTTGATCGTAACTAGTTTGGAAGTGAAGAGTAAAGAAAGGTTGGGTATGACCCAATACAAATTTTCTTGAAGAATTGTCATTGAGGTGTTCCTCGATAGGGTTGATCAAATTATTAGTAGACCACTTGGTGGTTGCTAATAATTGCTTTCTGTTTTTGAACAGTATTGGATCTTTTTTTCGCCGATCTTTGAGCGTGTTGTGCCAACTGAAGTGGAATGTTCAGTTGTTGTTGAATATGCGGGTTTTCAGAACCCTGGCCATGACGTAGGCTTCTCCTTTCGGTGGTAGTGGGGTGGGTGTTGGTCTTGTTGTAAAAGATCAGCATGTAACCCCTTTGGTTCGAGCAGTTAGTAATCTTACAGTGTTGTGTCTCACTTGGTTTGCGTCGTCTTGAATACGACGAACCACAATTGAGAGGTTGAGAAGTGAATCACTTTTGTGCGTGGGAGCGGAAGATAGATCTAGAAGTTGTAACACAGCTTCTACTTTGCTTGGGTCTACGGCGACTCCTTCTGCGGTCATTACATGTCCAAGAAACTCCACCTTGTCCTTCCAAAAATCACACTTACTGAACTTGGCGAAGAGTTGCTGTTCCCTCAGCTTTTCCAAAACTCGCCTTAAGTGTCCGGCATGTTCATCCTCCGTTTTGGAGTAGATTAGAATATCATCTATGAACACGACGACAAACTTGTCCAAGTATTCCATGAACACCTTATTCATCATATTCATGAAATATGCTGGCGCATTCGTCAGACCAAAAGACATAACTGTAAACTCGTAATGTCCATATCTTGACGAGAATGCAGTCTTCGGGATATCTTCTGATCGGA
Organism: Rhipidocladum racemiflorum; assembly: GCA_036346355.1. NCBI lineage: Eukaryota > Viridiplantae > Streptophyta > Magnoliopsida > Poales > Poaceae > Rhipidocladum > Rhipidocladum racemiflorum. Next base: position 45,026,740 of record CM070587.1, read on the forward strand.
TCTTCAACTGATGGTATCCCGATCTCAGATCAATCTTGGAGAAAACTCCGGCTCCTCTCAGCTGATCAAACAAATCATCAATCCTGGGTAGCGGATACTTATTCTTCACGGTGACTTCATTGAGTGCACGGTAGTCAATGCACATCCTGAAACTCCTGTCCTTTTTCTTGACAAACAAAACTGGTGCCCCACGCGCACTTAACTCGGCCTCGATAAATCCTTTCTCCATTAACTCTTCTAGCTGTTTCTTCATCTCAACCAACTCCTCGGTGGACATCCGATAGGGTCTCTTTGCTATCGGTGCTGTACCAGGTACAAGCTCTATCACAAACTCTATGTCCCTGTCTGGCGGCATACCAGGTAGATCTTCAGGAAAAACATCTGGGTACTCATTCACTACTGAGACATCCTCTATGCTGATTGCCTTGGTACTGTTAACCATCAACTGTCCATCTCTAACGGCAGTGGCTTGAAATTTCACTTTCTTTCCACAAGGGCTCTCAACTGAGATAGTCCTTCGTCCACAATCCAATACGGCCTTGTGCTTGGATAACCAATCCATTCCCAATATGACGTCTAAGGTCTGGGTTTCTAGAATAATAAGGTTTGCTAGGAACTCTATTCCATCTATTAGTATTCTCACCCCGGAACATCCTACTTTCGTTCGGAGTTCGGAACCAGGGGTTTGAACTAAAAGCATGCATCTAAGTCTTGCAATCCTCAAATCATTTCTAGTAGCAAAGCCTTGCGAAACAAACGAATGCGAAGCTCCAGAGTCAAACAAAACTGTTGCAGGTACTGAGTTAACAAGTAACTTACCCAGTACGACGTCCGTAGCATTCTGCAGTGCATCTGCGGTGACATGGTTGACTCGGCCTCTCACCACAGTCTGGGGTGTGGCTCCTGGTGCTGGGGTCCTAGCTGGGGTGGTTCCTAGATTGAAGCGAACTGGGGTCACTCCTGCTGTCTTCTTTGGACAACTGTTGGCAAAGTGTCCTGGCTCGTTGCAGTTGTAGCAGCGTCTCACTGTTCCTTGCTGACTGCCTGGAGTAGTGTTTCTAGCGGGGGCTGGTAGTTCTGATTGACAGGTCTTGGTGCTGGTGACGGTGTCCTTGTTGCATTTTGTGGCTGGAATCTGAAGAATTGATTTGGTGCAACTCTCAGGCGCTGTTGCGTTCCCTGGCGTGATCCTTGCTGTTGCATCCTGCGCTTCCTGTTCTCATCCAGTTCCTTGCGCTTGTCCTCAAGAATAAGTGCCTTATTCACCAACTCTTGGAAATCTGGAAAGGTGTGGGTGATCAATCCTACTTGCAATCCTGAGTTAAGTCCCTTCATAAAACGAGACTGTCTGGCTTTATCTGTCGCTACATCCTCAGGTGCGTAGCGTGCTAGCTGTGTGAACTTGTTCAGGTAGTCGGCCACTGGCTGATTACCTTGCTTGATGCTCTGAACTCCTCCTTCTTAAGGTCCATGATTCCTTCAAAGCGTGATACTTGTCGGAATGAAGCCGTGGAACTCTTCCCAAGTGCTATCTTGAGGGTTCTCTTGCGTGGCAGTAAATTCTCCCACCATTCGGCAATGTTCCTTCCAACCGATGAGAAGCGAGAGTACCTTCTCATTTCCTATGCATTGAGCTATGTGTAGCTTCCTCTCAATTGACCTTAACCAATCATCGACCTCCAATGGATTGGCATTCCCGGAAGAAAGTGGGTGGGTGAGTCCTCATGAACTCGACACCTTGTATTACGGCGTGGTCCCCGATTAACTTGAATAGCAAAGGGATCACAAGAAGTTGACGTGTTGCATTTGTTGCATCATAGCATGCATCAATCGAGTCCGGCAGCGAAAAGCTCCAAATTCTGCACATCCAGTGGCGGTGCTTTGGTGCTCCCTCATTGGGGTTTTCTGGCGAGAACCACTCCCATTGCTTCCAAAGTTTCCACGGGTGTTCACCATCTGTCGATTTGCTCTAGGTTTAGAGATGAGAGGGAAACAAGAATAGACAAGTAATATGGAACTTATGCGGGGCGAAAGGTGTAACTTTAAGGTCCAATTTTATTATTAATAACTTGGTATGGTTGCTTACAATGCCTAAGGGCCTTGCAACACATACTGCACACTCAGCAAACAAAGAAAATCCAAATCGAACTCACATTGGAGTCTAACGCCTAAAGGGTGACTCCTTATTCTATGACGCGACTCGGTGAAGGAGTCTCACTATAGAACCTACGCCACTGCCGAGAAAACCTCCACGGCCTGGAGTGCGGGTGCTTTGCGGCATAAGCGCGAAAGCGATTGCCATGTCCGGCAATCGTGTCATCTGTGGTAGTCGAAGAAGCGGTGTCCTCATCGGGATCTGACTCCTCCGGATCTGGCTCGTAGCTCGAAATCTTGGCTCTCGCTCGTCCGTACAAAGTCATCTCCAACTCGTCAATCCTTCGCAGAAGGTGTGACACATACTCTTGAGCTTCCCGCCATCTGTTCTTCTCCGTCGTGATCTCCTTGCGGGCCTTCTGTAGCTCCTTGCTTGTATCATCTAGTACACCCTCCTGGGCGACAACAAATCGTGCCAACTGTGTAACCATGGCGTCCTCATCCTGAATCGCCTTCGGGTCAAGAAGGTTATCGCTGCGCGGATGATAACGGAACACCGTGCTCTTCAACTCTCTGGCGTATATACGGGTAATGTGCCGCATTGCTCGTCGTGATACTTCTTGGATACCCATCTGCATTGTAGACCTCCTGGCAGTGCAGTGTATCGGGCGATTGCCTGGGCCCTTCTTCCTAGCAGGTACCTCAATCTTTACGTCACAAGCCTTGATCAATCCCGCTTGTCTGAGCACTTCTACTTGGTATTGGGGCTTCTCAAAATCTCCGAGAGTTTGTAGCATATGCCAAAGTTCCGCGGCGTGACCAATTCCCAGATCAACGTAGTTGAACTCTTCATCCATCTGTCACAAGAGTGCTTACGTAAGAACTCGGAATTTTTAAATTGTGACAAGGTAAGGAAAAATTTCAGCAAGAGACAAGATAAGAGAGAAGGGGATAAGTCGAGATGTCATTTCTTATCTTGACAAATTTTTAGCTTTTAGAAAATAGGTTTTATCCTCACTACGACCATTCTAGCTAGGGTTGAGCCTACAGTCAGTATGGCTCTGATACCACCTCTGTCGGGACCCCGAATTTGCAAATCCGGACCCTCTGTGTATTCAACACTAGTCCAGGAACGCGCTAGTGCACACAGTCTTAACATCGGTAAATATCACAATCATACCATTCGATACTATCAAAGTACTTTTATTTAATTAAGCAAACTGGTTACCTGACCTTATGGCCAAGTCACAAATGTACGCCTCGCAGGGCGATACTTATTAAGAGAGAAATAGTAGCAAATGAAAATCAAAGAAGGTAACATCGTGGCGCCATCCAAAGATACCACAGTAATCGATCCGGGCTCGCTCCCTAAGTAGACGGATCCTCTTGGAGCTCCTCCTCCAAAGCTGGTGTATTCTCCTCTTCAACTGGTGTTGTAGGGTGGCAAGGGTGAGTACTTGGTACTCAGCAAGTCATGCACAGAATGCTAATATACTATATGCATGGCTTGGTACAAAGGAATAGCTCAAGGTATATTTGCAGTAAACAGCATTTGAAAAGTAGCATAAGTAGATTCGAAAGCAGTAAAAACAAGTAAAGCATAAATAACTTTTCAAGAAGTTTTAGTAAACATTTTTCCCATCCTAAACCACATTTCCATCAACGTCATCATTAATCCAACCCAACCTTTCAAAACCAAGTTATTTCCAAAAAATCTAACCCTTGATTTGTAATTCCCGAGCGATGTCCAATACATGACACGGCTATTCGAATAGATTCTACACTCTGCAGAGGTTATGCACTTTACCCACAAGATACAGTCAAACACCACAAAGGCGAAGTTCAGTAACAAAGTCTTTCGAAACTTCTAACAATACAAGTGGTCCTCCAGTTATTGCACACTAACCCTTCCCTTCGCTAAGGCGAAGTCTAGGCCAATCAACCGTTAGATGGGTACCTGGCCTCAGCCCCGGTACGCTCCCCCGTACAACTTACACAAAGGGTGTAGTTGACCTCCTGAGGTCCCACAGGTACGTTATTAGCAACTTAGTCAACTAGGTCCGTCCCATTACAAACATGTGGTTGCACGTTAGACCCAGTTCAAAGGCTTGCAAGGTTAAGTCCTTAGAGTGACCAGGGCAAGACTACCCGAAGAACGAAATCAACATCCCCAATGCCACAACTGGCCCACCTGATTACTCTTGCCACATGCCCCGGTCGAAAACTGTTTATCAAACCCCAGTTGATTACCATGCACCACGTGCCATCAACATCACATGATACCTTTCCAAAACAGGTTCAATATATCATTAAGTCAATATTAACATTTGATTGTCCAAAATCATGTCATGAGCACGTAGCAGGTCTAAGCAGTATACTACAACGTTCTAAACCCATGTTGGCAATTTAATAATGTCCAACTAGTAATCCACAACTAGGGTGACAAAGGGGTCATGGCACATACTTAAATAATCAAGGTGTCATACAGTAGATTGGTGTTTATCTAATCCCCCATGTTTAAATAAAGTATTTTCTATTTGAACTTAGCATGCAATAGGTTAAATCAAAATAGATTTCAAAATAGGATCAACATGGTCAAAGCACAACTTGCCTTCAAAAAGTACTTGTTCTTGGTCTTGAGTTGGATCCTGAGTTAATACTTCTCCTTCGAATCCTTCCGGCACTTCAACGTCTACTCGTAAAGCGTGCAAATAGCAAATAGAAAATACTTTATTTAAAGTTTAAATAATCAATTAAATAATTCTGCAGAGAAAAACTTTAGTCCAAAAATTAAATAAAATTCATATTTAGGTAGATCTCAATTTTATACAAATTTAGAAATTTGAATCACTCAAATCGGAGTTGAAACGCAAAAGTTATAAGCGTTTGAAGTTTGAAACAAAATCTGAAATCATTATTTCGAATTAATAAATCATTTTCTTTTTCGGAAATTAATTATTGCGTCAGCATGGACACGTGGCAAAGATGGATTGGTCTGCTGACATCAGCCGGTCCATGGACTCGGTCCACGCTCGGCTCGGGTCTACCGTGGACCCGGTCCACGGCTTCACGTGAGACTGACATGTGGGACCACTCGGGTGACGTCATCGCTGACGTCAGCGGGGCTCAGCCCACAGTGCTGACAGGTGGGACCCACCGATGACGTCATGGGTGACGTCATGGTGCAGTTACGGCTAAGCCGCTGACACGCGGGCCCAGCGTGTCAGTGACCACACACGCGCGCGTGGGCGCGGCGGCTCGGCTTCCCGGACACGTGGCACGATCGTGTCCGTTGATTTGAAAATCAACGGCCGCGATTAGATCCAGGGTTAACACGTTGAAAACTACTCGATGATCGTGGGCCGTTCGATCTAGATCGGACGGTCGGATCTAATCCTACATTAACACTACTACGAAACGTGGCGATCATGGGCCGTTGGATCTTGATCCAACGGTCCAGATCTAATCGGGTTTGGAAACACGTGAACTCACCTCAACCGCACGATCAAGAACGGCCGGCGCACGTAACTCGCGAGGTCGATGGCGACGCGGAGCTGCAAAGAATCGAGACGGAGACGACGACGAGCCCGTCGGCGCTTCGGGGTTTCTCCGACGGAGTGAGAGGTACCCCCGGGTGCGCCTTGACTTGAGGACTCCGGAACTGGGCTCCAACTCGGCGGAAGACGGCGGACGGCGGCGAGACGAGGCAAAAACCGTGGCGGAGTGGCGCTCAACTACGGCGAGCTATCGCGGCTAAACGGGCGGCCGCTTCGCCTTGGTGAGTAGGGGCTATGGGTGCGCAAGGTCGTGGCCGACCTCGGGTGTGACCGGGCCTTAAATAGCCTCGTGTCCGCGGCGGAAAACGGAAACCTAAACCTACACAATGGCGACGCGGGCGGCTGAGTCCGGCTCGGATCCGGCGGAGACGACGACGACGGCCGTCCACGTGGCACGATCGACGGTCCACGATCGCGTGGTGCGATCGGATCCGATCGGATCGGTCGCGGCTCGATTTGGCCGTTGGATCTCGATCCAACGGTTCACCGGAGTTAGGGTTTGGACTTGATTCGGCCGAGTCACGTGGCTCGGTCGGGTTCGGTCGGACTCGAACTCGAGTCCGACTCGGACTCGGTCGGATGAATAGTACAAACCCACTCGCATTTTCCAGCGATTTAATAATTAAAATAATTCGATAATTCATTTAATTCATTAAAAATAGCAAAAGACTCAGAAAAATTCCAGAAAAATTCTGGAAAATACTTTGGTTCATTTTGGGCTCAAATAAAATATTTCCAACAAAATTTTATTTGCAAAGTTTAATTCTTTAATTATTTCAAAATGGAATAAATTCAAATAAATTCCAAATAAATCCAAATAAATTCCAGAAAATTCCAAAAATTCACCAAAGTGCCAAATCACACATGAATTTAAGAAAAGCAAAATTTTGGGGTGTTACACTGACACACATGGATGCATAGTAGGAAAGGGGTATGGGTACCGTTGCTTTCCGTTTAAATATTGTATCTAAGCTTTGATGTTGAATGCTACTTTTGATGATGTATAATGCTATATTTATGATGGATTTGATTGAGTTGCTTCATTTGTGATGAAGTGGAGTTGTGGTGCCGAAGGGTTTCGGTCACCTCTTTTTGTTCTTAGTAAGGGTGTGGTTTGACGGTGTGGCCGGTTAATGCCATCACCAAAGAATTATTAAACCCTGTAGGAGGAGTGCTTACCCTTTCTGTCGTGGATCGGGTAGTGGACTGGAGTCAAATAGAAGAGATTGGTGGTAGATTCCTTCGGATGTTCTTTATCGTTCTGACGGTCGGTCTTGGTTGGTTCTCTTGGTTTTAGTTGATTGAAATCAGAAGAAAAGTGTTTGGAATTTGGATTTTCGCGGAGTGTGCCTTTGGTGTTTCTTGGTTTTGTCTTATTTGGGTGAAGACAAAGAAGGGGAGTTTTGTGTTGCGCGTCTTTGGTCGCCTTTTGACTTTGACACCTGTTTAGTTGGTTGCCTTGCAAAGAAAGGTATAGCTTTTGGTTCTTGTGTGTCTTGCTCTGAGTTTAAAAGAAGTTATTGAAGCGTGTGTAAAAAGTTAAGTTGTGTCGATTTATGTTTTGTGCCTTTGTTCGTAAAAGGTTTACTTGATCGCTTGGTTCCCTCCTGTGGGAGTCTTTAAGATTGAAATGTGTCTTGGAGTCATGTCCTATTGCAAATTTGAGAGTCAAGCCTCTTTGTGAGTTTGGTTGAGTATTAAAAGAAAAATGCTGCAAATAAAGTAAGTATTCGTTTGACTGAAATTAATTGTTAAAAGTGAAAATTATTGTTTAGCATGTTATGTAGTATGTAACAATGTGGTTTATAGAAATGATGTACTCCTTAGTTAATTTGCGAGTTGAATCAATTAAGTGTAATTGTTACCTTTAGCTTAAGATTAAATGAACCTCTAGTGATGTAGAGTACCCCATAGTGGGGATGATTAAATGTGTTAATGTACATGCTTATAATCTATTGCTTTGCTTTAAAAGTGCTTATGACCCCCGATAATGTTTAAGGTTTTAAACCCTGATGCATGGTTAGAACATTAAGATGAGGTAGATCATGTTATTGTTAAAGAAACTTTCTTTGGTTGTTTAAAGATGATCTAATCTAACGGATTAATAGAGAAAATTTAATCGTGTTGACTAGCGACTTTAATTTGGAAGTTGATTAGAATTGCTATTTACGTTGTTGTAACCTACTAGTATGTTGTGTGGTGGTAATTTTGTTATCACCTATGTATAGGGTAGCCAAAAGTAATGTTGATGGTTGATGTTTATGCCCATTTGTTGTTATTGATGACTTGGTAGGGTTGTTAATTGTTGGAAACCTTTGATCCAATAGAGAAAAGTGTAAAACTGTGGATTTATGTCGAGTTCATGTTGTGGTGGGTTGAACATTGGATAATAATCAAGATGCAAGATTTTAACCTTAATGAATGCATGTCTTAGAATCCTGTTTACGAATTTTATCTTGTAGAGATAATACTTATTGGTTGAAGTCATTTTATTGATTGAACAAGTTTTAATTGTCAAGATGTTGATGTATGGACGGTATAAAATTGATACGTTGATCATGCTTAAGTATATGTTGAAGTACTATGTTTGAAATATAGAATACATTGATATATGATGTGTTGGTCTGTGGGGATCATGATGAGGTAGTATAGAATGGAAGACGTTTTGTTAATCATCATAAACTGTATTTATAAATGTTTGGAAAGGTAACTAGAGAAAGAATTGGTTATGTAGCTTTTGGTTGAATTATATTGAGGCTTCTCGATGAGTAAATAGTGTATATTGAATGCTTAAATGGTAAGTATAGTGGAATACTAAATATGGTGGCTTTCATCCTGAGCCTGTGTCTAAAACCTTTTGGACTGGTTTGGTTGGTTGCTATTTTGGTTGAATACTTTTTGTCGAAGTGTTTCTTCGGTTGTGTTACAGAGTTTCCCTAAAACTCGTAGTGATTAATGCCAACCTTTGGATTTGGCTAACTTGTTTAGTTTGCACTATGAGTATGGATTTACACCCAAAAGTCTTTGAGTGGATCGCGCTCCTTCGCGTTCGCACTGAATTATCTTTGGAATTAATTTTAAAGGAAGTAGATGGACATAGTGGGTTGTGTTGGAAACTCTTGAGATTTAATTTGTAACTCTTTTTGACTAGAGTTGGTTTATTTGCATGATGTGTGTGACGTTTATAGTACTTCAAAAAGGTGGATTATATGAGTGTTTCATAAGTGAATTTGGTTAGTGAAGAGTTCTCTTTTGGGAATGAATTTCCCTTTCTTTCGAGAAAAAAAAATTTGTGGCGGTTGTTTGTGCAGATGTTTGACTTTGGAGTCGATGTTCTTTTCCAAAATGTTGATTTTGGTTAAAATGCGATGTTTTGCAAGTTTAGCTTTCTATCATTGGTGGTTTTGATACGATGTGGTGCCTTACTGTTAACTATGCTGCCGACATAGTTTATATGAATTAGCGCAATCCTTGGTATTATTCGAGTTTTATTCATGTGTTACAGAGGAAGAAGTCGTCTTGTAAATGACTATTCGATAGTGCTGTTACATGATGAATGAATGGTGAAAAGTAAACATGACATTGTCTATAGATGTTAAATGATAAAAGAGTCGTTGAGCCAGGTCGGTGAGAAAGTCATATATGGATATATGACTAATCCGGAGTGCTCTTGGAAAGCTGCATGCATGTCCTGAATCGAGATTTCAATTGCCTTCTAGTACGGGAAGTAAGAACGAATATCTTCTGATATGTTGGTTGTGGTGTAAGAGATCTGAGCTTTCTTTGCTTTTGGCTTAGAAAAAAAAATGAGTACTCTTGGGTTGTTGCCGAATTCTTTCCAAAGTGGCTTTTAGCGCTTTGGAGTTCGAGTTGTTGGATGTGAATCATTTGGGGATCATGGGTCTTGGTTGAGCTTCCTCAATGATTCTACCCTTGGTTACGATTCTTTGAAAGGAAGAATGCGAGGCGAAACCTTCTAAGAAAGAGGAATTTAGTGTGGGTTGGTAATGACCTAAGATATTAGATGTTGCTAGTAGATGATCGTAAACAGTTTAAAAGTGAAGAGTAAAGGAAGGTTGTGTATGACTCAATCCAAACCTTCTTGGAGAATTGGGTCATTGATGTGTACCTAGGTGGGGCTGTTTAAATTATTAGTGGACCACTTGGTGGTTGCTAGTAATTGTTTTTCCTTTTCAGAGTGTATTGGACCTTTCTGTCGCTGAGGTTGAGCGAGGTTGTGTCAACCATAGCGATTTTGTTCGGTTGTTACTGTCTCTTGCGGGTTTAAGGACCCTGGTTGTAAAGTAAGCCTTTCCTTTTGGTGGTCTTGGAGTGTATGTCTCACCTGGTTTGTCGTCGTCTTGAATACGGCGAACCATAGTAGAGGGGTTGTGGTGTGAAAACACGTTTGTGCGTGGGAGATGAAGAGGGTTCTAGAGACTGGTACCGTTTTCTTCTGGAGAGTAGTTGGATTAAGGAGTGCAAGACCGTTTCCTTTCATGGTCTATTTGGGAATTGAAGTGAAGGTGGAACCGTGAGAGGTTGCACTCTGTTGAGCTAAATCAACTTTTTCTCGCTAGTGTTGGTTTTGAGAACTCGCTTGTCGTTTATTCCGCTTTGAGTCTTTGTGTGAATGTTTTGTGTTGCAAAGAAGTCTTTTGTCCTTTGGGGACTTTGTTGTTGATTTTGGTGTGTCTTAGATTCGGGGACAAATCCTTTTAAGGTGGGGAGATTGTGATGCCCTAGAATTTGAGAGCAATCCTAGGGTTTTCTTTCTTGGTTGTTCCGGAAAGAAAGAAGGTTTTGTCGGGGAATGAAATAATTGAAAAATATGCGGAATTTAATATTAAAAATTGGAGTTTTGGGCTAGTTTCCGCTGGGCTGAGGCAACCTGGGCCTGGGCCAGGAATTTCTTTTTCCCCCTCTCCTCCCCATGCCTTGGTGGGCCGGCCCACCACCACCCTTTAAGTGGCGCCCCTCCCCTTTGGCCTGCCACCTCCCCCCTTTGCCCTAGGGCGCCTCCCCTTCCTCCCCCTAGCAGCCGCCACCCTCTCCTCTTCCTCCCCTGCGTGGTGGCTCAAGATCCACCACGAACCGCGAAGGAGAAAGCGAGAAGGGATCCGTGGAGGCGTGGAGGACGAGCAGATTTCAGATTCGGGGTTCATCGCGTGCTTTCCGTGGATTCTCGAGGAAGGACTCTAGGTAAATTTCCAGAATTTTACCCCCTGTTCTACCTAAGATTAGGAGTGGTTTAGATCTGGTGGTCTTTGGTTTGGATGGAATTTGATGGGGGAGAAGGGTAGTTGTTCACGTGGTGCTGATTCTGAGAGGGGAGATTGTGCAGCGCGGATTGTTTCACGGTTTAAGTGGCATAGATGATTTTTCCTGCAAAAACCTATAAATAGAAAGCTGTATAAAACGTCGAGATCTAGCTTGTTTATTTTTTTTCAGAATTTTTGGGCCGTCAGTATGAGAGTTATCTCTGTTGGAAGATGACGAACAGAATCTGGAAACAGATTTCGTCCACTGTGTTGGACGGTTGTTTAGGCATATTTAACTGCAGAATTGAAATTTTCAACCTTCATGAAAGTTGTAGATATCGTCAATATCTAGCTACTGTAATTTTTCTGTATTTTTATGAACAGTAGAAAAAAAGATACGAAATTGGGAAGAGAGGGTGCTGCTGTTCGATCCGGACAGATCGGGGTTTTTGGCGTTTAAATGGGATCGGGGAGTAGGAAGCGTGTGTTTGAATTGTGTGATGAATTGTGATGTCGCTATGTACTGAAATAATGTTTGTTCAGGTGGTGCCACTGCTGGGCGTAACTAGGTTCTTCGCCCACGTCGGTAAAGGCAAGTGGAAGCAGTTGTATTGTTAATCTATACATTGTTGTTTGATTCGCCTTCACTATAAACTCCAATTACAGCAATCATACATGGTTTAATCACTTTCTTTGAGGATTGCAATATCTTGACTGGTATTGTGATGTTGTGGTTTAGCTATGAATCAAGAGTAAGGTGAAGAATGATGTTGTTTACCGGATGAATTGTCTAAACATTTCATCTCTATGATATTTGTTTTCTATCCATGCTATATGATGATATGAAAGCGTGTGGACTCAAGTGGGAGAGGTTATGAATGAATTCATGCATGAAGCATTAACTGCATAATCATGCATTGGAAGTTTGTCGACGCCAGCGGCGCGATCAAGTCCACAACACCGTGTGTTCACGAGAAAGGGCACGGTGAGGAGGAACATGGCATAAGCATGTGCATCAATCATATGCATTTCTTGAAGTGGTGTGGACTCTTTGATGTGGTATTGTATATGAGGAATGTGGAATGCTAAATATATGGTGGATGTTTTATTTGTATTAGTTGTTCCGCTTCTCGAGATTACCCAATCTCACTACTTGTCGCTTTTGATGTTTTCAGGTAGCGCACGTGAGTCGTAAGCATGAAGGGTGGGCTAGCAACACAATAAATTTTCTGATGTCATCACGACTCACATGAACTAGTGTTTTATATAATTCTTTAGCTGGCTGAAATTTTATTACACCTAGACCCATTGTTGTCCCCTTTAAACTTGTTATCCTTTATGGTTGTCCCATTAGAGATGTGTTATGTTTATGGTTGATTCCTGATTGATTTAGACTTGTTGTCTCTAGTATTGATGTCATGATATTATTCCTATTTGCATTGCTTATCATGGACCTTGTTTTTATGAATTGCTTCCGTACTATCCAGGAGTGTCTTGGAGGCGACGATATTCTGCTGTGGAGTACGGAAAACAGCTTGGTCCCCCATCTTAGCTTGCAGAATGTCTTCATTGACACCCCGGGCGCGGTCCCGCAGAGTACGCGCCCGCGTGTCAGGTTCAGTTGCTCGGCCACCTTCCAAGTCGGCGGCGGCCGAAGTGTCGAGGCGCTGCTGCGAATCCGCCCGCGAGCCCTCGATTACGCAGACTCTACGGAAATTCTAGCAGCTCTCTAGGCTTTCTTCTGACTCGCCCGCTGAGCTGGGTGAGCCTGAAGAGGATAACTCCAGGCGCTCGGAGGTGCCGAGTGGTTTGGCAGCGAGAACCCCCACCATTCGTAGCTCGGCGTCCTTGGGTCCGACTCCCTGGCCGGACCGGGCCTTCGGTCCCCTACTCGGCACTTTAGAGCGCGAGACAGGGGGACCCCCCGATCGGCGTGGAAGTCGCGACGATGGCCCACCGGAAACCTCACCGTGCTGCAGCACGGTCCCCTTAGAGAGGGAAAGGTTCTCGAGGTCGTTGGAGATGAAGGTCAGGCTTCCGAAACGGAAGACCTGACCTGGGAAGAAGACTGTGGAGACTCCGCTCGTCGCAGCCATCAAGCTTGACGAAGATCTTGACACAAGGCCCTACCTGGCGCGCCAACTGTCGACGATCGGTTTCGCCGGCAATGAGATTTGTGATTCTAGGGGATTCGTGCGGGATCTGAGCTTGATGGTAACACAGGATGCGAGGGCAGTCATTGTTTAGACAGGTTCGGGCTCTCTCGGAGGAGATAATACCCTAGTCCTGTGTTCTTGGATATATGAGCGTCCTCCCTTTCTTGTTTCTCCTTCCTCCCCTTATATACTGGGGGAAGGGTACATGACAGATGGGCGCCACCGGGCCCTCCACATGGTGGCCTCACCAACACATATTTTGTCTTCATCGGCTATGGCGCACTACGTCTTGGAGAGGTGGTTGTGCTTTCCCCGACCCACGCCTGCCGCCCTGTCAGGTTCCAGCGTCTGCAGGCTCTGCGAGTGTCAGGCTGCATGCTTCGTTTTTGGCGGGTTGTTTGGGCGTGGCGCGAAGCTTCCCCGAAGGATCGGGAGTTGCCTTGGGGAACAAGTCGAAAACCTCCTCCGGGCCCGTCGTGGTGCTCGGGCTTTGGGCCTACTACTCCGCCCGTCTAGCCTGGTCGGGTATAGGCCCCACTTGCGGGACCCCTATCTCGAGACATCCCACACAGCCCCAAGTGCTTTAGGATCGGATTTCCGTCTCTTATCCTGTCATAAAGATTATACGGAAAAAGATCGTAAAGAACTTGTAATGTGAAGCCATCGTGGTTGGTTGGCTCGTGGTCGAGTGGTACCGCGCCGTTTAAGGTCTTGTGACAGCAACCGGCTTGTCGCTCTGGCCCTCATGGGGCATACCGTAGTCTTTTGGCTCGTGGCGAGTGGTACTGCGCCCGTTCACGGTCTTGGCAACCGGCTTGTCGCTCGGTGGCCCTCATGGGGCATACCGTAGTCTTTGGCTCGTGGGTCGAGTGGTACCCGCGCCCGTTCACGGTCTTGGCGCTGCAACCGGCTTGTCGCCACCGCCCTCATGGGGCATACCGTAGTCTTTTGGCTCGTGGGTCGAGTGGTACCGCGCCCATTCACGGGCGCTGACAACCGGCTTGTCGCCACCGCCCTCATGGGGCATACCGTAGTCTTTGGCTCGTGGGTCGAGTGGTACCCGCGCTCGTTTACGGTCTTGGCGCTGCAACTTGTCACTCACCGGTATGGCTTCCATGCGCCAGGGTCTTGTCAGTGGCCTTTCGCCGGACACGCTTTCGAGTGGGTGGAGTGCAGCTCTCGAGCGTCGGGACTTACGTTGTGGCCACGGCCTTTTGGCCCCCGTTGCGCCTCTGGATGGCCTTCAGCCGACTGGTATGGCTCCCAAGCGCCAGGGCCTTGGCCCGTGGCCTTCTCGCCCCGGACACGCTTTTCCGAGAGGCTGAGTGGTTCAGCCCCCAGGTTTGCATTGTCGCCTCCCAGCTCGTAGCCCCCGGACTTCTCGCTTAACTGGGCGAAGTGAGCGGGAAGGCCAAATTAACTTGAACTGCTCGTGACACGTGTTTGGCGAAATGTCTCTTAATTTTGTTCAATGTGCTGATCTTCTTCGTACTCCGAATAAATTGGCAGTCTTGCGGCGTCGCTTCGTCTTCTACGTTTTTAAATGGCGTCGCCTCGGCTCCGGAGCCATGCACAGCTTATAAATGGAACGTCACCGCCCTTGAGCGATCGTCCCCTTCTTCTTTCTCTTCTTCCTCTTTTTCCTCTTTTCCCTCCCAGCCTTCCTCCATGGCTAACATAAGAAGATTCGTTGGCCCCTACGCGGCGTTCTTCCGCCAGCGGTTCTTCGGGCTGCTCCACAGCTGGGAGGAGGCGGAGTCCTGGGAGGAGCACGATTTTGCTATCCTGGAGGCGGAAGAAGAGGAGGGGACCGCGAGGGACGCCGCCGCCGTGGCCACCTTGCTGGAGGCTGCACCGGGGCTCCACGAGGTGGCCGAGATCATCATCGAGATGGTTGGGCGCGAGGGCCCTCGTCCACCTTATACCACCCCTGTGGGTGGTTGAGGACGAGATTCTGGCGGCTTTGGGTCGCGCGAGTCGCGTCTGATCTCGACGATCCCGCCCCCGGGCCTCCCAGCGTATAAAGACCAAAGAAGAGGAGGAGGAGGATTGGCGGCAGGAGCCGCCCCTCCCCCCCTTTTTTTAGCGCGAGAAAATGAAAAAGAAAGTCAGTAATGTAAATTATTAATATTATGGAACAAAATGCGAAATCTTGCCCAGTCCGTGCCATCATAATTATCCCGAGTTTAAGGTTCTGCCTAATCAACCGTTCTAGTCAGTTGCTCCAGTGCCAGCAACGAGGCATTGAGGCTGGAGCTTTTGACTGCTAGAAACCCACGACTAGGCGAATCTCGGTTAAATTCTGGCGCTGCGAATTGTAGTCCCCGAGTGGTTAGTGCTTTCAGGCTCTACCCTTCCCGCTTCGCGCGCTGGTATAAACCGCCAGAGTTGTCCGCTTATCGCGGTCTTTATTTCCGTGCGTTTTGTACCGGCGCGACCAGGGTTAGGTGCTACACTAGTTGGGTAATAACCACTCGGGGCTAGAATTACACAGTAGAAGTTCTGAACATGAAATGGATCACCATTTTATTTAGCATGTGAGAGTCGGGTACATAACTTATGCGTAGAAGCGACGGAGCTGTTCGGCGTTCCAAGTATTCGCCAAAGCCTCGCCATCTTCACGTCTGAGTCGATAAGCACCCGGCCGGACCGTCTCCTCCACAATGTACGGTCCTTCCCAAATTGGAGAGATCTTGTGCTCGCTTTTCTGGTTCCTCCTGAGGACCAGATCTCCTTTTGAAAAAACTTTGCTTCTGACATTGCGAGAATGGTAACGCCGAAGTCTCTGGAGGTACTTAGCCGACTGGATGGCTGCAACGTTCCGAGCCTCCTCGAGTTGATCAAGCTCCACCATTCGGCTCTCCTCGGACTCGGCCTCCTTGTAATTCCGAACCCTCGTGGATTCGAATCCTAGTTCGGTCGGTAGAACCGCCTCTGCGCCGTAGAGTAGGAAAAAGGGTGTTTGGCCAGTTGCTCGGCTGGGGGTGGTTCTGAGCCCCCAGAGTACCGACGGTAACTCCTTCACCCATCGGGCAGCGTATGGTTTGAGGCGATCGAAGATCCTGGCCTTGAGGCCTTGGAGGACCAGGCCATTAGCCCGCTCCACCTGCCCATTGCTTCGTGGATGAGCCACCGAGGCGAAGCAGATCTTGATCCCGACGCCTTCGCACCATTCTTGAAATTCTTCACTCCTGAATTGGGTGCCATTGTCCGTGATGATCCGGTTGGGCACTCCGAATCTAACCACGATATCCTGGAAGAACTCCTTGGCCTTAACCGCAGTGATAGTGGTGACTGGTTTAGCTTCGATCCACTTGGTGAACTTGTCAATAGCTACGAAAAGGTAGGCGAAGCCACCTTGAGCCTTCTGCCCACTAAGTCGAGCCCCCAGACCGCGAAGGGCCAAGAGATGGGGATAGTTTGCAGCTCCTGCGCCGGCAAGTGTGTCTGCCTTGCATAGAACTGGCAGCCCTCGCAAGTTTGAACGATCTCCTTAGCATCCGTCACTGCCGTAGGCCAGAAGAAGCCCTGGCAGTAGGCTTTCCCAACCAAGTCGCTTGACGCCGCATGATGGCCACACATCCCCGAGTGGATTTCTTGGAGAAGATATCTTCCCACTTGTCCCGAAATGCACCGCCTGAGGACACCTGACGTGCTCTTGCGAAAGAGCTCCTCGCCAACCACCACGTAGGATTTGGCTTGTCGGGAGATGCGCTCTGCCAGAGCCGTTGCTTCTGGAAGTTTGTCCTTCAGGAGATAATCAAGGTATGGGGCCGTCCAGTCGGGATTAATGAGCAGGACTCCGGCCTCAGGATCTTTGCTCGGCTCCCGTCGTTTCGTGACGGTTGGTTCGTAAAGATCCTGGGCGAAGATACCACTCGGAACCTCAACCCGAGTGGCTCCCATCTTGGCCAATTCGTCGGCTGCCTCGTTATTGCGGCAGAGGACATGGACCAGCTCCAGACCGTCAAACTTGCCTTCCAATTCTCGGACTTGCTGGCAATACGCCGTCATAGTCTGATCGATGCACGACCAATCCTTCTGTACTTGGCTCACCACCAACTGGGTGTCACCACGAATCGCCAATCGTCGGATTCCGAGCGATGTGGCGATGCGGAGCCCATGGATGAAAGCCTCGTACTCTGCGGCATTGTTCGAGGCCGGGAAGTGAATCCGAAGGACGTACTTCAACCTGTCGCCCTTCGGTGAGACAAGGAGAATTCCCGCCCCTGCTCCACCAAGCATGAGAGATCCATCGAAGTGCATGGTCCAATACTCTAGCTCTTCTTCCGTGCGGGGGGCCTGGGATTCGGTCCACTCGGCAAAAGCCTGGGACTTGACGGCGGTGCGCGGCTTGAACGAGACATCGAAAGCTCCAAGCTCGGCTGCCCACTTTGAAATTCTTCCAGTAGCTTGTCGATTATGGAGGACCTCTCCCACGGGGAAAGAAGTCACTACTGAAATCGAGTGTCCTTGGAAATAATGCTTCAGCTTCCGCGACGAGATCAAAATCGCGTACAGCAGCTTCTGAATCTGAGGATATCGTGCCTTGGATTCGCCCAGCACTTCGCTGACAAAGTAAACCGGGCGTTGCACGCCGAAGCGGTGTCCAGATTCTTCCCGCTCCACAACTATCACGGCGCTGACTACATGAGTTGTTGCCGCAATGTAGAGCAGGAGAGGTTCACCTGGCACCGGCGAGACTAGAATCGGAGGGGTGGAGAGGAACACCTTGAGTTCTTCAAAGGCTTGCTGTTCTTCTGCCGTCCATTCGAAGCGGTCCTGTTTCTTGAGGAGCTTGAAGAAAGGCATCCCCCGAACTCCCAACCGGGAGATAAACCTGCCAAGAGCTACCATGCAGCCAGTAAGCTTTTGGACATCTTTTTGGCTAGCAGGTGGGGCCATCCTTATGATGGCCCCGATTTTCTCCGGGTTTGGCTCGATCCCACGATGAGAGACAATGAACCCGAGTATTTTCCCGGAAGAAACTCCGAAAACGCACTTCTCAGGGTTTAGCCTCATCTGGAACGCCCTCAGACTTGCGAACGTCTCGGCCAGATCGGAGGTGAGGCTGTCATTTGTCTTGGTTTTAACCACTATATCATCCACATATGCTTCCACATTGCGTCCGAGCTGATGGTGAAAACACCGCTGTATCGCTACCGATAAGTTGCGCCAAAGATTCTTCACCAAACGGCATGGTGATGTAGCAATATGCTCGAATGGGGTGATAAACGAAGTCTTCGCAATCCTCCTCTCGGCCGGATTTGATGATAGCCTGAGTAGGCGCCCGTAAAACTAAGTAGTTGGGATCCAAAGAAGGAGTCTACCACCTGATCAATACGGGGGAGAACGAAGGGATCTTTCGGGCAAGCCTTGTTGAGGTCAGTGTAATCAACACACATGCGCCAGCTTTTATTCCTCTTCTGGACGAGTACAGGGTTTGCCAACCAGTCGGGATGATACACTTCTTTGATGAAGCCTGCGGCTAGCAGGTTTGTGATCTCCTCCCTGATGGCTTCTCGACGGTCTTGGGCGAATCGTCGCAGCCTTTGCTTGACTGGCCTGGCTGACTGGTTTACATTTAGTGCGTGCTCGATCACCTCCCTGGGGACACCGGGCATGTCCGACGGCTTCCAGGCAAAGACGTCTCTGTTTGCCCGCAGAAAAGTGACGAGCGCGTCCTCCTATTTGTCTCCGAGCCCTGTCCCGATCAAGGCGGTTCGCGACGGATCGGACGGGTCGAGGAGGATTCTTTTGGTACCTTCCTCGGGGCCGATCCCGGGGTTTCGCGCTTTGCGGGTAGGGACGCTGCCTTCCGGCTTGTCGGAATCCGCTTCTCGCCGAATCCCCTCCCGACCCGCTCGCACCTCCAGGGACTCGGCCATCTCGCAACTCTCCTTGTCACAGGAAAAAGACTGCCTTATGTCACCGCGTAGAGCGATGATACCACTTGGCCCTGGCATCTTTAATGTCAGGTATGCGTAGTGGGGCACTGCCATGAACTTGGCCAGCGCTGGTCTCCCCAAGATGGCATGATATGCTGTCGCGAAATCAGCCACCTCGAAGCCAAGGTTCTCTATCCGGTAATTTTCCCTTGCGCCGAAAGTGACCGATAGAGTGATTTGTCCGAGCGGTGTTGCAGAAGTTCCAGGTATGACACTGTGGAAAGGCGACGATCCGCGCTTTAGCTCCGACCGCGGAGTCCCCATATTGTCAAGGGTTTTGACAAAGAGGACATTGAGCCCGCTTCCACCATCGATCAATACCCTCTTGAGCTTGATGCCGCGGACGACGGGCGCCAAGACAAGAGGATACCTGCCGGGGAATGGGACACGATCTGGGTGGTCAGAGCGGTCATAAGTTATCGCGACCTCGGACCACCGTACATATTGGGGGGTCTCCGGCTCCACTGCGTAGATGTCCCGGGCGGTGAGCTTTTGCTTCTGCTTGGACTCATATGCAGCCGAACCCCCGAATATGTAGTTGAGCTCGAGATCGACTTCCTGATAGTCCTCCTCAGCTTCGGGGGGAGGTGGCTTGTCGGCGGCGTGTCCACTCGGACCTTGTCCAGCCTGCTTCTTGCTCTCGCGGGCGAATCTCTTCAGAGTGAAGCAGTCCTTGGCGGCATGTCTCCCCTTCGGATGGACGGGGCAAAGCGAGTTCATCACCTTGTCATACCCATCTTCTTTGAGGGCGCGTGGGTGAGTTGGTGCAGCGATTGCCACTAGCTCTTCGCCCTTGCGCTTCTTTTCCTTCCGCCGGGGGGGTTCAGCCTGATCCTTCCCCTCGTCACACCGTTCCGCCAAAGCCTCGGAGGCTGAAGCGTAACGGTCTGCTAGGGCGAACAGCTCACGGACCGACGTTGGTGGCTTCCGAGACATCTTCTTGATGAGATCGGGGTCGCTGACTCTCACGGAAGGCAGCTATCACAATCGCATCCGTGACATCCCGAACGGTGCTTTTTCTATGCATGAAGCGCTTGACGAACTCCCGGAGGGATTCGTTCCTCCTTTGGTGTAGCTGATATAGGTCCCAAGGGGTGCCTGGGCGCTCGTAAGTGCCTTGGAAATTTGAAATGAACTGCTCACACAGATCTCCCCAGGAATCTATAGAGTTCGCTGGGAGTCCAGTGAGCCATGATTGGGCCAGGGGCGAGAGGGTAACCGGTAAGTAGTTTGCTATTACTTTCTGATCCCCCCGGCGGCCCTGACTGCCAGAGCGTATACCTGTAGCCAAGCTTCCGGGTCCCTCTCACCGTCAAACCTAGTGATGCCTTTAGGATTAAACCCATCAGGCCAAACCACTCGGCGTAGGTGAGGGGTAAACGCGCGAACCCCTTCAATGACCCTGCGACAACCTCCGGGCGGTGATCGACGCGGAGGGGATCGCGCTTGGCGTGCTTCGCGATCTCGTGGAAGGATGCCGTAGCGTTCATACTCATCGGCATGGCGGCGTAGTTCCTCCCTTTCTCGGTCGCGGCGCCTGGCGTCGAGGTCTGAATGGAGGTCACGGTTGATGCTATGTCGCAAGTCGTCTCCGCGGGGTGGAACATAATGCGTCTAGCGGGCTTCCCGACCTGACCGGCTGCTGGCCGTCTGGGTCCTCACCGGACCACGTGACAGCTCCTTTGCCGGCTGGTCGGTCTAGGCTTGCTGGATAGCTGCCGCCGTCACCATGGCCTTTACTTGGGCCACGATCGGGGCGACTGGATCACCCGCCCCCAGCATGGGGCTCAGGGTATCCAGGAGTGTCTTGGAGGCGACGATATTCTGCTGTGGAGTACGGAAAACAGCTTGGTCCCCCATCTTAGCTTGCAGAATGTCTTCATTGACAGCCCGGGCGCGGTCCCGCAGAGTTGAACTCTCCCTCCATCTGTCACAAGAGTGCTCACGTAAGAACTCGAAATTTTAAATCGTGACAAGGTAAGGGAATATTCAGCAAGAGACAAGGGAAGAGAGAAGGGGGTAAGTCGAGATGTCATTTCTTATCTTGACAAATTTTTATCTTTAGAAAATAGGTTTTAACCTCACTACGACCATTCTAGTTTAGGGTTGAGCCTACGGTCAGTATGGCTCTGATACCACCTCTGTTACCCTCTGTGTATTCAGCACTAGTCCAGGAACACGCTAGTGCACACAGTCTTAACATCGGTAAATATCACAATCATACCACTCGATACTAATAAAGTACTTTTATTTAAATACCCAAACTGGTTACTCGACCTTATGGTCAAGTTACAAATATATGCCTCGCAGGGCGAAACTTATTCAGAGAGAAATAGTAGCAAATGGAAAATCAACTAACGTCGTGGCGCCATCCAGTATACCACAGGCAACTGACTGGGCTCGCTTCCCTAAGTAGACGGTTCCTCTTGGAGCTCCTCCTCCAAAGCTGGTGTAGTCTCCTCTTCAACTGGTGTTGTATTGTGGCAAGGGTGAGTACTTGGTACTCAGCAAGTCATGCACAGAATGCAGCTAATATACTACATGCATGGCTTAATACAAAGGAGTGGCTCAAGGTATATTTGCAGTAAACAGCATTTAACAAGTATCATAAGTAGATTCAAAAGTAGTAGAAACAAGTAAAGTATAATTAACTTTTCCAGGAGTTTCGTAAACATCTTCCCCATCCTAATCCACATTTCCATCAACATCATTATTAATCCAACCCAACCTTTCAGATCCAAGTTATTTTTGAGAAAATCTAACCCTTGACTGTAATTCCCGAGCGATGTCCAATACCGCGGACACGGCTATTCGAATAGATTCTACACTCTGCAGAGGTTATGCACTTTACCCACAAGATACAATCAAACACCACAAAGGCGAGTTCCCGTAACAAAGTCTTTCGGAAACTTCTAACAATACAAGTGGTCCTCCCTGCTATTGCACACTAACCCTTCCCTTAGCTAAGGCGAAGTCTAGGCCAATCAACCGTTAGATGGGTACTGGCCTCGGCCAGACGCTCCCCGCATAACTTACACAAAGGGTGTAGTTGACCTCCCGAGGTCCCACAGCACGTTATTAGCAACTTAGTCAACTAGGTCCGTCCCATTACAGACATGTGGTTGCACGTTAGACCCAGTTCAAAGGCTTGCAAGGTTAAGTCCTTAGGGTGACCAGGGCAAGACTACCCAAGAAACAAATCAACATCCCCAATGCCACAACCGCCCACTGATCATTCTTGCCACATGCCCCGGTCAAAAACTATTTATCAAAAACCCCAGTTGATTACCATGCACCACGTGCCATCAACATCACATGATACCTTTCCAAAACAGGTTCAATATATCATTAAGTCAATATTAACATTTGTTTGTCCAAAATCATGTCATGAGCACGTAGCAGGTCTAAGCAGTATACTACAACGATCTAAACCCATGTTGGCAATTTTAGTAATGTCCAACTAGTAATCCACAACTAGGGTGACAAGGGGTCATGGCACATATTTAAGTAATCAAGGTGTCATACAGCAAATTGGCATTTATCTAATTCCCCATATTTAAATAAAGTATTTTCTAATTGAACTAGCATGCAATAGGTTAAATCAAAATAGATTTCGAAATAGGATCAACATGGTCAAAGCACAACTTGCCTTCAAAAAGTACTTGCTCTTGGTCTTGAGTTGGATCCTAAGTCAATACTTCTCCTTCGAATCCTTCCGGCACTTCAACGTATACTCGTAAAGCGTGCAAATAGCAATTACACGAATAAACAATAGGCAAAAAGTGTCGAAACATCCAAATAAAATCCATAAACAGAGAGAACATAATTTTATGAATTTTTAGAAACTGGAATCGTCAAATTTGGAGTTAAAATGCAAAAGTTATGATTATTTAAAGTTTAAATAATCAATTAAATAATTTTACAGCGAAAAACTTTAGTCCAAA
The DNA here is from genome assembly GCA_036346355.1 of Rhipidocladum racemiflorum. Lineage (NCBI taxonomy): Eukaryota > Viridiplantae > Streptophyta > Magnoliopsida > Poales > Poaceae > Rhipidocladum > Rhipidocladum racemiflorum. The sequence continues at coordinate 45,049,700 of CM070587.1, forward strand.
AATTAAATAAAATTCATATTTAGGTATGTCTCAATTTTATACAAATTTAGAAATTTGAATCACTCGAATCGGAGTTGAAACGCAAAAGTTATAAGCGTTTGAAGTTTGAAACAAAATTTGAAATCATTATTTCGAATTAATAAATCATTTTCTTTTTCGGAAATTAATTATTGCGTCAGCCTGGACACGTGGCAGTCTCTCGATTGGTTGGTGGCGACGGTAGGTCCATGGACTCGGTCCACGCTCGGTTTGGGTCTCACAGTGGACCGGTCCACGGCTCACGTGAGGCCCAGCGGTGGGTCCCCCTCGGGTAGCGTCATTCTTGGCGTCGTGGGGCTCGGCCGCAGTCTGGCAGTGGAGTCCCATGGGTGGCGTCATTCTTGATGTCGGCGCCTGGTGGGGCATTTGGCGACATGCGGGCCCGCCATGACGTCAGCGTGACGTCATGGTGCGGTTTGGTCACGTCGCTGACACGCGGGCCCCGCGTGTCAGCGTCACACGCACGCGCGCGTGGACGGCACTGACCGCGACGGTCAGCCTTCCCGGACACGTGGCTAGATCTCGACCGTTGATTTGAAAATCAACGGTCCAGATTGGATCTGGACTCACGCGTTTGGGGTGAACGCGGTTGATCTGGACCGTTGGATCTAGATCCAACGGTCGAGATTGGATCTGGGATTTTGGACGAAATCTCACCGTGAGATGACGTGGCGCAATCTGGGCCCTTGGATGAAGATCCGACGGCTGAGGGAGCTTGAAGTCCGTCGATGGCCTGGCGCCGGCTTGTCGGAGTTGGGGACGGCGACCACGGCAACGGGCGCTTGGCGTGCTCGGCGATGTGAAAGGTCCTTCCGACGCGGCTTGGTCTCCGGTTCCAGATCTGACCTCAACGGCGCGGCGGAGGACGACGGAGATGGCCGCAATCGGCAAAGAACCACGCGGAGGGAAGAGGCAACTCCGGCGAGCGACATGGCTCAACGGGCGGCTCAGCGGCGTTGTCTAGGGCTACGGTGCGCAATGAAGCGGCGATCTCGACACGGTGGCGGCGCAATAAATAGGGCCCTCGGCGTCAGTGAAATGCGCGAATCCGAGGTCCTCTCCGCTGCGGGCGCGAGTCCGGCGCCTCGGATTAGGTGACGTGGCAGCGCCAAGACACCGTTGGATCGAGATCCAACGGCAGCGCGAAGTTTGGGTCCGGTCGGACTCGCGAGCCGGGCCGCTCGGTCGGGCTCGGGCTCGGTGGCGTGGCTCAATCGTGGCCGTTGGATCAAGATCCAACAGTCCGCCACGATTAGGCTTTCGGCCGAGTGGGTTCGGTCGAGTCACGTGACTCGGTCGGACTCGAACTCGAGTCGACTCCTCGATCCGAATGAACAATGAATCGACTTCGGTTTGATTTTCCAGCGATTTATTATTTAAAATAATTTCCAGTAATTCATTTAATTCATTAAAAATAGCAAAATACTCAGAAAAATTCCATAAAAATTCTGGAAAATATTTTAGGGTATTTGGGACTCAAATAAAATATTTCCAACAAAATTTTATTTGCAAAGTTTAATTCTTTAATTATTTCAAAATGGAATAAATTCAAATAAATTCCAAATAAATCCAAATAAGTTTCAGAAAATTCCAAAAATTCACCAAAGTGCCATATCACACATGAATTTAAGAAAAGCAAAATTTTGGGGTGTTACAAACCTCCCCCCCTTAATAGAATCTCGTCCCCAAGATTCAGGGCTCACTACAGAATAGGCTTGGAAACTCTTTCTTCAAATCCTCTTCGCGCTCCCAAGTCGCTTCGCTCTCTGCATGGTTGTTCCACTGAACTCTACAGAAACGGGTTGACTTGTTTCTAGTTTCTCGATCCATTGTGTCTAGAATCCTCACGGGATGCTCCTTGTAAGTCAAATCTTCTTGCAACTCAATTGACTCTAGCGGTGTCTGTTCCTTAGGAACTCGGAGACACTTCTTCAACTGGGACACATGGAATACGTCATGTACTCCTGCTAACGACTGCGGTAACTCCAGCTGATAAGCAACTTCGCCTCTGCGACTCAAAATCTTAAATGGTCCAACATAACGGGGTGCAAGTTTCCCTTTGGCATGGAACCTCTTAACTCCCCTAAGAGGCGTAACTCTGAGGTATACAAAATCTTCTGGTTCAAAACTCAAGTCTCGGCGACGGTTGTCAGCATAACTCTTCTGTCGTGATTGGGCTATCTTCAATCTCTCCCTGATCATGGCAATCTGTTCTTCAGCTTCTTGAAGAATATCTGGCCCAAAGACACGGCGTTCACCTGTCTCATTCCAGTTCAATGGCGTCCGACAGGGTCGACCATACAGTGCCTCAAAAGGTGACATCTGTAAACTAGCCTGGTAGCTATTATTGTAACTAAACTCGGCATATGGCAAACTCTTATCCCAAGAGGTAGCATAAGCCAATGCACACGCTCTTAACATATCCTCCAGAATCTGGTTGACTCTTTCGGTCTGTCCATCCGTCTGTGGATGATAAGCTGTACTGAAGTTTAAACGGGTTCCCATGGCTTCATGCAACTTATTCCAAAACCTTGAGGTGAATTGGGTACCTCTGTCCGATACAATCCTCTTTGGCACTCCGTGCAAACAGACGATCCTGATCATATACAACTCTGCTAACTTATCTCCCGAGTAGGTGGTCTTCACGGGGATAAAATGGGCTACTTTGGTCAAACGATCCACTATAACCCATATGGAGTCATAACCTCCTTGAGTCTTAGGCAAACCGGTAATGAAATCCATTCCGATTTCCTCCCACTTCCACTCAGGTATTTTCAGCGGTTGTAGTAATCCTGCTGGTCTCTGATGCATTGCCTTGACTCTCTGGCATACATCGCACAATGCAACATGCTCGGCAACTTCACGCTTCATGCTTGGCCACCAAAATTTTTCCTTCAAATCCTGATACATTTTGGCGCTTCCAGGATGAATTGAGTACTTGGAGTCATGGGCTTCTTCCAAAATCAGTCGCTTTAATTCCTTCTTGTTGGGCACACAAATGCGATCCTTCATCCATAACGTGCCTTGCTCATCCAACTTGAAGTCCTCTGCCTTGCCTTCCTCCTTGATGGACTTAATCCCGCGGATCTTGTCATCATCCTTCATCCCTTCCGGATCCGATCCTCTAGGGTAGGCTTTACTTCAGTCATGCCAAGAATCCGCTAGGTACCACTTCAATCTTCATTCTCTGGAAATCCTCACATAGCTCATCACGACTTGTGGCTAGCAACATGCTCACAAAGATGGCTTTTCCGACTCAAGGCATAAGAACTACGTTGGCCTTCCCGGGATGATAATGGATTCCAACATTGTAGTCCTTGATCAACTCTAACCATCTCCTCTGCCTCATGTTCAGATCCGACTGGGTGAATATGTATTTAAGGCTCTTATGATCCGTATACACTTCACATCTGTTCCCGATCGAGATAGTGACGCCATATCTTCAAGGCATGCACTACGACAGCCTAACTCTAGGTCATGCGTCGGATAATTCTCCTCATGCGGCCTCAATCGCCTTGATGCATGTTTACGACCTTTCCATTCTCAGACAAAGACACATCCAAGTCCTTGGCGCGATCGTCACAATAAATATCAAAGCTTTGAGCAACATCCGGTAGAACTAACACCGGTGCTGAGGTCAATCGCTTTTTCAGCTCCTGAAATCCTTTCTCACATTCTGACGTCCATGCAAACTTCTTCTCCTTTTTCAGCAATTGCGTAAGAGGTTTCGCAATTGTCGAAAAGCCTTCAATGAAACGGCGGTAGTACCCTGCCATTCCGAGGAAACTCCGGATCTGGGTCACGGTCTTCGGCTGCTCCCAATGTAACACAGCTTCTACCTTGCTTGGATCTACGGCGACTCCTTCTGCGGTCATTACATGTACGAGGAATTCTACCTTGTCCTTCCAAAAATCACACTTACTAAACTTGGCGAGGAGTTGCTGTTCCCTCAGCTTTTCCAAAACTCGCCTCAAGTGTTCGGCATGTTCATCCTCTGTCTTGGAGTAGATTAGGATATCATCTATGAACACGACGACAAACTTGTCCAAATATTCCATGAACACCTTATTCATCATATTCATGAAATATCTTTGGCGCATTAAATCGATCAAAGGACATAATCAGAAACTCGTAATGTCCATATCTTGAAGAGAATGCAGTTTTCAGAATATCTTCTGATCGGATCTTCAGTTGATGGTATCCCGATCTCAGATCAATCTTGGAGAAAACTCCGGCTCCTCTCAGCTGATCAAACAAATCATCAATCCTGGGTAACGGGTACTTATTCTTCACGGTGACTTCATTGAGTGCACGATAGTCGATGCACATCCTGAAACTCCTGTCCTTCTTCTTGACAAACAAAACTGGTGGTCCCCACGGCGACGAGCTCGGTCTGATAAATTGTCGGGACCCCGAATTTGCAAATCCGGACCCTCTGTGTATTCAGCAATAGTCCAGGAACGCGCTAGTGCACACAGTCTTAACATCGGTAAATATCACAATCATACCAAACGATACCAATAAAGTACTTTATTTAAATAACCAAACTGGTTACTCGACCTTATGGCCAAGTTACAAAATGTATGCCTCGCAAGGCGAAACTTATTCAGAGAAAAATAATAGCAGCGGGAAATAAGATAACTTCGTGGCGCCATCCAGAATACCACAGTAACTGATCGGGCTCGCATCCCTAAGTAGACGGATCTTCTTGGAGTTCCTCCTCCAAAGCCGTGTAGTCTCCTCTTCAACTGGTATTGTGTTGAGGCAAGGGTGAGTACTTGGTACTCGACAAGTCATGCACGAGAATGCAAGCTAATATACTATATGCATGGCTTGGTACAAAGGAATAGCTCAAGGTATATTTGCGAAACAGCATTTGACAAGTAATATAAGTAGATTCAAAGCAAAGAGAAATAAGTAAAGCGTAAATAACTTTTCAAGAAGTTTTAATAAACATTTTCCCCATCCTAAACCACATTTTCATCATCTTCATTATTAAACCAATCCAACTTCCAAATCCAAGTTATTTTCAGAAAGTCTAACCCTTGATTGTAATTCCCGAGCAATGTCGATCAGTGGACTCGGCTATTTAAATAGATTCTAAACTCTGCAGAGGTTATGCACTTTACCCACAAGATATAGTCAAACACCACAAAGGCGAGTTCCTCAGTAACAAAGCCTTTCTAAGCCTCAAACAACACAGTGGTCCTCCGGTTCGTGCTCTACACCATCCCTTCCCTTAGCCAAGGCGAAGTATGGGACCAACACACCGTTAGATGGGTATCTCGCCACAGCCACGACACGCCTCCCGCACAATCACACAAACGGTGTAATTGACACCCTGAGGCTCCACAAGTGAGTCCTTAGCGACTTAGTCAACTAGGGCCGTCCCATTCCAGCCATGTGGTTGCAAGTATGACCCAGTTCAAAGGCTTGCAAGGTTAAGTCCTTAGAGTGACCAGGGCAAGACTACCCGAAAAACCAAATCAACACTCCCAATGCCACACTGGCCCACCAGATTACTCTTGCCACATGCCTGGTCAAAAATCGTTTATCAAACCCCGCTTGATTACCATGCACCACGTGCCATCAACATCACATGATACTTTTCCCAAAACAGGTTCAATATATCATTAAGTCAATATTAACATTTGATTGTCCAAAATCATGTCATGAGCACGAAAGGTGTCTAAGCAAAGATACTACAAAGGTCTAAACCCATGTTGGCAATTTAATAATGTCCAACTAGTAAACCACAACTAGGGTGACAAAGGGTCATGGCACATACTTAAGTAATCAAGGTGTCATATAGCAAATTGGTACTTATCTAACCCCCATGTTTAAACCAAGTATTTTTCTAATTGAACTAGCATGCAATAGTTTAAATCAAAATAGGTTTCAAAATAGGATCAACATGGTCAAAGCACAACTTGCCTTCAAAAAGTACTTGCTCTTGGTCTTGAGTTGGATCCTGAGTCAACACTTCTCCTTCGAATCCTTCCGGCACTTCAACGTCTACTCGTAAAGCGTGCAAATAGCAAATACACGAATAAACAATAGGCAAAAAGTATCCAAACATCCAAATAAAATCCATAAACAGAGAGAACATAATTTTCTGGATTTTTAGGAACTGGAATCGTTCAAATCGGAGTTAAAATGCAAAAGTTATGATTTATTAAAGTTTAAATAATCAATTAAATAATATTACAGAGAAAAACTTTAGTCCAAAAATTAAATAAAATTCATATCTGAGTAGATCTGAATTTTATACAAATTTAGAAATTTGAATCACTCAAATCGGAGTTGAAACGCAAAAGTTATAAGTGTTTGAAATTTGGAACAAAATCTGAAATCATTATTCGAATTAATAAATCATTTTCTTTTTCGGAAATTAATTATTGCGTCAGCATGGACACGTGGCAGCCTCTGATTGGTTGGCTGACGTCAGCCGGTCCATGGACTCGGTCCACGCTCGGCTTGGGTCCACCGTGGACTCGGTCCACAACTCACGGTCGCTGACAGGTGGGGCCTACAGATGACGTCATTCGGCGACGCCAAGACACCGTTGGGGACAGCGCCGACAAGCGTTTCACCGTGACGCCGCCGATGACGTCATGGTGCGCTTCCGCCGTCTCACGCCGACGCTGGGTTCGCCGTGTCAGCCGACACGCTGGCAGGCGTTGCTTGTTGCGCCGATCGCGACGGCCGACCTTCCAGACGCTGCGTGGCACAATCTCGCCGTTGATTCGAAAATCAGCGGCCCGGATTGATCGGGTGACGACGCTCGGGGTGAACGTGGCCAATGGGACCGTTGGATCTAGATCCAACGGCCGGGATTAGATCCGAGGATCTAGACGTGATCTCACCGTGGACGATCGATCTGGATCGGACGGCCGTCCGAGCTCGCGAGGTTGATGTCGACGCCGGCGGCGTTGGCTTGACCGGAGACGAAGACGACGACCTCCCTTGGCGCGCTTCCGTGCAACTCGGCGTGAAGGCCGGCACTCCCAGCGCGCGCGCGACACGGCGATCGGTCCTGGGTTTGGTGTCGTCGGAAGACGGCGGATGCGGCGGGATCAACGAAATCATGGCGGAAGACCTCCTCTACTCCGGCGAGCAATAAGCGGGCGACGGCGGCGCTCAGCGAGGTGAGAAGGGGCTCAGTGCGCGACGGTTGTGCGCTTCCGATGGCGGCGGCGGCAGATTAAAGGGGGCCTCGGCCGCGTGTAGAGCGCGAAACCGAGGTTGACACTGACGGGCGGCGGAGGACTCGGCTTCGATCCGGCGAGGACGACAATCGCGGCCGCCCACGTGGCGCGATCAACGGCCACGATGGCTTGGCGCGAACGGTCCGGTCGGACACGGCTCGGGTCGGGTCGATCGATCATGACCGTTGGATCTCGATCCGACGGTCCACGTGGGTTAAGGTTCAACATGGTTCGGTCAAGTCGGTGGCTCGGGTGGACTCGAGTCCGACTTCGGGTTCCGACTTCGGTCGGAGGAATAGTACTTGACCCGAGTTGAATTTCCAGCGATTTAATATTTAAAATAATTCCCAGTAATTCATTTAATTCATTAAAAATAGCAAAAGACTCAGAAAAATTCCAGAAAAATTCTGGAAAATATTTTGGATCATTTTGGACTCAAATAAAATATTTCCAACAAAATTTTATTTGCAAAATTAAATTCTTTAATTATTTCAAAATGGAATAAATTCAAATAAATTCCAGATAAATCCAAATAAATTCCAGAAAATTCCAAAAATTTCACCAAAGTGCCAAATCACACATGAATTTAAGAAAAGCAAAATTTCGGGGTGTATAATTCTGATCATGTATAATTCTGCTCCATGCAAACAGACAATCCTGATCATGTATAATTCTGCTAATTTATCTCCCGAGTAAGTGGTCTTCACAGGGATAAAATGGGCTACTTTAGTCAAGCGATCCACTATAACCCATATGGAGTCATAACCTCCTTGAGTCTTCGGCAAACCGGTAATGAAATCCATTCCGATTTCCTCCCACTTCCACTCGGGTATTTTCAGCGGTTGTAGCAATCCTGCTGGTCTCTGATGCATTGCCTTGACTCTCTGGCATACGTCGCACAATGCAACATGCTCGGCAACTTCACGTTTCATACTCGGGCACCAGAATCTCTCCTTCAGATCCTGATACATCTTGGCGCTTCCAGGATGAATCGAGTACTTAGAGTCATGGGCTTCTTCCAGAATCAGTTGCTTTAACTCCTTTTTGTTAGGCACACAAATACGATCCTTCATCCACAACGTGCCTTGCTCATCCAACTTGAAGTCCTCTGCCTTGCCTTCCTCCTTGATGGACTTAATCCTGCGGATCTTGTCATCATCCTTTTGTCCTTCTCGGATCTTATCCTCTAGGGTAGGCTTTACTTCCAATGCGGCCAAGAATCCCCTAGGTACTACCTCAATCTTCATTTTCTGAAAATCCTCACATAACTCATCCTGACTTGTGGCTAGCATCGTACTCACGGTATGGCTTTTCCGACTCAGAGCGTCGGCTACTACGTTGGCCTTCCCGGGATGGTAATGGATTCCAACATTGTAGTCCTTGATCAACTCTAACCATCTCCTCTACCTCATATTCAGATCCGACTGGGTGAATATGTACTTAAGGCTCTTATGATCCGTATACACTTCACATCTGTTTCCAATCAGATAGTGACGCCATATCTTCAAGGCATGCACTACGGCAGCTAACTCTAGGTCATGTGTCGGATAATTTTCCTCATGCGGCCTCAACTGTCTTGATGCATTCGCGAAGACCTTTCCATTCTGCATCGTGACAAGACACATCCAAGTCCTTGGCGCGTCGTCACAATAAATATCGAAGCTTTGAGCAACATCCGGTAGAACTAACACCTGCCGACGTCAATCGCTTCTTCACTCCTGAAATCCTTTCTCACATTCTCAAGGCGTCCATGCAAACTTCTTTTCCTTCTTCAGCAGTTGCGTAAGAGGTTTCGCAATTGTCGAGAAGCCTTCGATGAAACGGCGGTAGTATCCCGCCATTCCAAGGAAACTCCGAATCTGGGTCACAGTCTTGGTGCTCCCAATGTAACACAGCCTTCTACTTTGCTTGGATCTACGGCGACTCCTTCATGCGGTCATTACATGTCCAAGAAACTCCACCTTGTCCTTCCAAAAATCACACTTGCTGAACTTGGCGAAAAGTTCTGTTCCTCGCCTTTTCCAAAACTCGCCTTAAGTGTTCGGCATGTTCGCTCTCTGTCTTGGAGTAGATTAGGATATCGTCTATGAACACGACGACAAACTTGTCCAAATATTCCATGAACACCTTATTCATCATATTCATGAAATAAGCTGGCGCATTAAATCGGCCCAAAGGACATAATCAGAAACTCGTAATGTCCATATCTTGACGAGAATGCGATCTTGAATATCTTACGATCGGATCTTCAATCGATGGTATCCGATCTCGAGATCAATCTTGGAGAAAACTCGGCTCCTCTTAACTGATCAAACAAATCATCAATCCGGGTAGCGGATACTTATTCTTCACGGTGACTTCATTGAGTGCACGGTAGTCAATGCACATCCTGAAACTCCCGCCCTTCTTCTTGACAAATAAAGCGGTGCTCCCCACGGCGATTTAACTCGGTCTGATAAATCCTTTCTCCATTAACTCTTCTAGCTGTTTCTTCATCTCTACCAACTCCTCGGTGGACATCCGATAGGGTCTCTTTGCTATCGGTGCTGTACCCGGTACAAGCTCTATTACAAATTCTATGTCCCTGTCTGGCGGCATACCAGGTAGATCTTCGGGAAAAACATCTGGGTACTCATTCACTACCGAGACATCCTCTATGCTGATTGCCTTGGTACTGTTAACCATCAACTGTCCATCTCTAACTGCAGTGGCTTGAAATTCTACTTTCTTCCCACACGGGCTCTCAACTGAGATGGTCCTTCGTCCACAATCCAATACGGCCTTGTGCTTGGATAACCAATCCATTCCCAATATGACGTCTAGGGTCTGGGTCTCCAAAATTATAAGGTTCGCTAGGAACTCTATTCCATCTATTAGTATTCTCACCCCGGAACATCCTACTTTCGTTCGGAGTTCGGAACCAGGGGTTTGAACTAAAAGCATGCACTTAAGCCTTGCAATCCTCAAATCATTTCTAGTAGCAAAGCCTTGCGAAACAACCGAATGCGAAGCTCCAGAGTCAAACAAAATCAAGCAGGTGTACTTGAGTTAACAAGTAACTTACCCAAGACGACGTCCGTAGCATTCTGCGGTGCATCTACGGTGACATGGTTGACTCGGCCTCTCACCACGGCCTGGGGTGTGGCTCTGCCGGGCGTCCTAGCTGGGTGGTTCCTAGATTGAAGCGGCGGGGTCACTCCTGCTGTCTTCTTCGGACAAGCTGTTGGCAAAGTGTCCTGGCTCGTTGCGATTGTAGCAGCGTCTCACTGTTCCTATTTGCACAGGGTAGCGTTTCTCTGGGTGGGAGTGCAGTAGTTACGATTGATGTGTCTTGGTGCTGAGGATGGTGTCCTTGTCGCACTCGTGGTTGGAATCTGAAGAATTGATTTGGTGCAACTCTCAGCGCCGTTGCGTTCCTGGCGTGATCCTTGCCGTTGCATCCTGCGCTTCTGTTCTCATTCAGTTCCTTGCGCTTGTCCTCAAGAATAAGCGCCTTATTCACCAACTCTTGGAAATCTGGAAAGGTGTGGGTGATCAACCCTACTTGCAATCTGAGTTAAGTCCCTTCATAAAACGAGACTGCCTGGATTTATCCGTCGCTACATCCTCGGTGCGTAGCGTGCTAGCTGTGTGAACTTGTTCAGTAGTCGACCACCGGCTGATTACCTTGCTTGATGCTCTGAACTCCTCCTTCTTAAGGTCCATAATTCCTTCAGTGCACGTGATATCGCTTTAATGCACCGTGAACTCTTCCCAAGTGATATCTTGAGGGTTCTCTTGCGTGGCACGAAGTTCTCCCACCATTCGGTAATTGTTCCTTCCAAATTGATGAGAAGCGTAGAGTACCTTCTCATTTCCTATGCATTGAGCTATGTGTAGCTTCCTCTCGATTGATCTTAACCAATCATCGGCCTCCAATGGATTGGCATTCCCAGAGAAAGTGGGTGGGTGAGTTCTCATGAACTCTGACAGCCTAGTATTCTAGCGTGGTCCCTGATTAACTTGATTAGCAGTGGCCTGAGCAGTGACGTGCTGCATTTGTTGCATCATAGCATGCATCAACTGAGTCTGGGCAGCAAGAAAAGCTCTGAAATTCTGCATATCAACTGGCGGTGCTGGTGCTCCATCATTGGGGTTTTTTGCTGGGCGAGAACCACTCCCATTGCTTCCAAAGTTTCCACGGGTATTCACCATCTGTCGATTTGCTCTAGGTTTAGAGATGAGAGGGAAGCAAGAATAGACAAGTAATATGGAACTTATTCGGGGCGAAAGGTGTAACCTTAAGGTCCAACTTTATTATTAATAACTTGGTATGGCTGCTTACAATGCCTAAGGGCCTTGCAACACATACTGCACACTCAGCAAGCAATGAAAATCCAAATCGAACTAACACTGGAGTCTAACGCCTAAAGGGTGACTCTTTATTCTATGACGCGACTCGGCGAAGGAGTCTCACTATAGAACCTATGCTCACTCATCGAGAAAACCTCCATCTGTCACAAGAGTGCTTTACGTAAGAACTCGAAATTTTTAAATTGTGACAAGGTAAGGGAAAATTTCAGCAAGAGACAAGAAAAGAGAGAAGGGGATAAGTCGAGATGTCATTTCTTGTCTTCACAAATTTTTAGCTTTAGAAAATAGGTTTTATCCTCACTACGACCATTCTAGCTAGGGTTGAGCCTACAAATAACCTGGCTCGATACCACCTCTGCCGGGACCCGAATTTGCAAATCCAGACCCTCTGTGTATTCAGCACTAGTCCAGAACGCAGCTAGTGCACACAGCCTTAACATCGGTAAATATCACAATCATACCAAACGATACCAATAAAGTACTTTATTTAAATAACTAAACCGGTTACTCGACCTTATGGCCAAGTTACAAAATGTATGCCTCGCAAGGCTAAACTTATTCAGAGAAAAATAATAGCAAATGAAAATAAGATAACCGTGGCGCCATCCAAGATACCACAGTAAATCGATCGGGCTCGCATCCCTAAGTAGACGGATCTTCTTGGAGTTCCTCCTCCAAAGTTGGTGTAGTCTCCTCTTCAACTGGTATTGTGTTGAGGCAAGGGTGAGTACTTGGTACTCAGCAAGTCATGCACAGAATGCAAGCTAATATACTATATGCATGGCTTGGTACAAAGGAATAGCTCAAGGTATATTTGCAAAGAAACACATTTGACAAGTAATATAAGTAGATTCAAAGCAAAGAGAAATAAGTAAAGCGTAAATAACTTTTCAAGAAGTTTTAATAAACATTTTCCCCATCCTAAACCACATTTTCATCATCTTCATTATTAAACCAATCCAACTTCCAAATCCAAGTTATTTTCAGAAAGTCTAACCCTTGACTGTAATTCCCGAGCAATGTCCAGTACCGTGGACTCGGCTATTTAAATAGATTCTAAACTCTGCAGAGGTTATGCACTTTACCCACAAGATACAGTCAAACACCACAAAGGCGAGTTCCCGTAACAAAGCCTATCGGAAGCCTCAAACAACACAGGTGGTCCTCCCCGGTTCGTGCTCTACACCATCCCTTCCCTTAGCCAAGGCGAAGTATGGGACCAACACACCGTTAGATGGGTATCTGGCCACAGCCACGATACGCTCCCCCGTACAATCACACAAACGGTGTAATTGACACCCTGAGGCTCCACAAGTGAGTCCTTAGCGACTTAGTCAACTTTGGCCGTGCGATTCCAGCCATGTGGTTGCAAGTATGACCCTGTTCAATGGCTTTAAAGGTTAAGTCTTTAGAGTGACCAGGGCAAGACTACCCAAAACCAAATCAACACTCCCAATGCCACAATGGCCCACTGATTACTCTTGCCACATGCCCTGGTCAAAATCGTTTATCAAACCCCAGTTGATTACCATGCACCACGTGCCATCAACATCACATGATACTTTTCCCAAAACAGGTTCAATATATCATTAAGTCAATATTAACATTTGATTGTCCAAAATCATGTCATGAGCACGTAGCAGGTCTAAGCAGTATACTACAACGGTCTAAACCCATGTTGGCAATTTAATAATGTCCAACTAGTAAACCACAACTAGGGTGACAAAGGGTCATGGCACATACTTAAGTAATCAAGGTGTCATATAGCAAATTGGTACTTATCTAACCCCCATGTTTAAACCAAGTATTTTTCTAATTGAACTAGCATGCAATAGTTTAAATCAAAATAGGTTTCAAAATAGGATCAACATGGTCAAAGCACAACTTGCCTTCAAAAAGTACTTGCTCTTGGTCTTGAGTTGGATCCTGAGTCAACACTTCTCCTTCGAATCCTTCCGGCACTTCAACGTCTACTCGTAAAGCGTGCAAATAGCAAATACACGAATAAACAATAGGCAAAAGTATCCAAACATCCAAATAAAATCCATAAACAGAGAGAACATAATTTTCTGGATTTTTAGGAACTGGAATCGTTCAAATCGGAGTTAAAATGCAAAAGTTATGATTTATTAAAGTTTAAATAATCAATTAAATAATATTACAGAGAAAAACTTTAGTCCAAAAATTAAATAAAATTCATATCTGAGTAGATCTGAATTTTATACAAATTTAGAAATTTGAATCACTCAAATCGGAGTTGAAACGCAAAAGTTATAAGCGTTTGAAATTTGGAACAAAATCTGAAATCATTATTCGAATTAATAAATCATTTTCTTTTTCGGAAATTAATTATTGCGTCAGCATGGACACGTGGCAGCCTCTGATTGGTTGGCTGACGTCAGCCGGTCCATGGACTCGGTCCACGCTCGGCTTGGGTCCACCGTGGACTCGGTCCACAACTCACGATCGGCCAGCGGTGGGGCCTCTGAGATAGCGTCATTCTTGGCGTCGGCCTGCTTTGGGATAGCTGCTGACAAGCGGCCCCCACCGTGACGTCAGTGATGACGTCATGGTGCAGTTCCGCTGTCCACGACGCTGGGCCGCCCGTGTCGGCCGACACGCTGCAGGCGTGTCTTGTTGGCCGACCGCGACGGCCACCTTCCAGACGCTGCGTGGCACAATCTCGGCCGTTGATTCGAAAATCAACGGCCCAGATTGGATCGGGTGACGCACGTTCTGGGGTGAACGTGGCCAATCTGGACCGTTGGATCTAGATCCAACGGCTGGGATTAGATCCAAGGATCTAGACGTGATCTCACCGTGACGGTCAGATCTGGATCGGACGGCTGTCCGAGCTCGCGAGGTTGATGTCGACGCGGCGGCGTTGGCTTGACCGGAGACGAAGACGACGACCTCCCGTGCGGCGTTTCCGTGCAACTCCGGCGTGAAGGCTGGCACTCCCAGGCGCGGCGCGACACGGCGATCCCAGTTCTGGGTTTGGTGTCGTCGGAAGACGGCGGATGCGGCGGGGATCAACGAAAAACCGCGGCGGAAGACCTCCTCTACTCCGGCGAGCAATAGCGGGGCGACGGCGGCGGCTCAGGCGAGGTGAGAAGGGGGCTCGGGTGCGGACGGTTGTGCGCTTCCCGATGGCGGCAGCGGCGTATTTAAAGGGGGCCTCGGCTCCGTGTAAGCCTTGAAACCGAGGTTGACACTGACGGGCGGCGAGGACTCGGCTCGGATCCGGCGAGACGACGAATCGCGGCCCGTCCACGTGGCGCGATCAACGGCCACGATGGCTTGGCGCGAACGGTCCGGTCGGACACGGCTCGAGTCGGGTCGATCGATCATGACCGTTGGATCTCGATCCGACGGTCCACGGGTTAAGGTTCAACGTGGTTCGGTCAAGTCGGCTGGCTCGGGTCGGACTCGAGTCCGACTCGGGTTCTGACTCGGTCGGAGGAATAGTACTTGACCCGAGTTGAATTTCCAGCGATTTAATATTTAAAATAATTCCCAATAATTCATTTAATTCATTAAAAATAGCAAAAGACTCAGAAAAATTCCAGAAAAATTCTGGAAAATATTTTGGATCATTTTGGACTCAAATAAAATATTTCCAACAAAATTTTATTTGCAAAATTAAATTCTTTAATTATTTCAAAATGGAATAAATTCAAATAAATTCCAGATAAATCCAAATAAATTCCAGAAAATTCCAAAAATTTCACCAAAGTGCCAAATCACACATGAATTTAAGAAAAGCAAAATTTCGGGGTGTTACATAAATCCTTTCTCCATTAACTCTTCCAGCTGTTTCTTCATCTCTACCAACTCCTCGGTGGACATCCGATAGGGTCTCTTTGCTATTGGTGCTGTACCAGGTACAAGCTCTATCACAAACTCTATGTCCCTATCTGGCGGCATACCAGGTAGATCTTCGGGAAAAACATCTGGGTACTCATTCACTACAGAGACATCCTCTATGCTGATTGCCTTGGTACTGTTAACCACCAACTGTCCTTCTCTAATGGCAGTAGCTTGAAATTCCACTTTCTTTCCACACGGGCTCTCAACTGAGATAGTCCTTCGTCCACAATCCAATACGGCCTTGTGCTTGGATAACCAGTCCATTCCCAAAATAACGTCTAAGGTCTGGGTCTCCAAAATAATAAGGTTCGCTAGGAACTCTATTCCATCTATTAGTATTCTCACCCCGGAACATCCTACTTTCGTTCGGAGTTCGGAACCAGGGGTTTGAACTAAAAGCATGCACTTAAGTCTTGAAATCCCCAAATCGTTTCTAGCAGCAAAGCCTTGCGAAACAAACGAATGCGAAACTCCAGAGTCAAACAAAATCACAGGTGCACCGAGTTAACAAGTAACTTACCCAATACGACGTCCGTAGCATTCTGCGGTGCATCTGCGGTGACATGGTTGACTCGGCCTCTCACCACGATGCAGGATGTGGTTCCTGGTCTTGGCGTCCTAGCCGGGTGGTTCCCAAGTTTAAGCGAACGGGGTCACTCTCGCTGTCTTCTTTGGACAAGCTGTTGGCAAAATGTCACGGCTCATTGCGATTGTAGCGGCGTCTCATCGTTTCCTTGACTTTGGGCGGCGTTTCTAAGCGGGGGCTAGGGTGCAGTAGTTACGATTGACGGGTCTTGGTGCTTTGGTGATGGTGTCCTTGTAGCATTCGTGGCTGGAATCGAAAAATTGATTTGGTGCAACTCTCAGGCCCATATGCGTTCCTGGCGTGATCCCTGTTTGTTGCATCCTGCGCTTCTGTTCTCATCCAGTTCCTTGCGCTTGTCCTCAAGAATAAGCGCCTTATTCACCAATTCTTGGAAATCTGGAAAGGTGTGGGTGATCAATCCCACCTGCAATCCTGAGTTAAGTCCCTTCATGAAACGAGACTGTCTGGCTTTATCTGTCGCTACATCCTCAGGTGCGTAGCGTGCTAGCTGTGTGAACTTGTTCAGGTAGTCGGCCACTGGCTGATTACCTTGCTTCAGTGCTCTGAACTCCTCCTTCTTAAGGTCCATGATTCCTTCTGGCACGTGATCTTGACGAACGCACTGTGAACTCTTCCCAAGTGATATCTTGAGGGTTCTCTTGCGTGGCACGAAGTTCTCCCACCATTCTGGCCAATGTTCCTTCCAAGCGATGAGAAGCGTAGAGTACCTTCTCATTTCCTATGCATTGAGCTATGTGTAGCTTCCTCTCAATTGACCTTAACCAATCATCGGCCTCCAATGGATTGGCATTCCCAGAGAAAGTGGGTGGGTGAGTCCTCATGAACTCTGACAGTCTTGTATTCTAGCGTTGTCCCTGGTTGACTTGAATAGCTGTGGCCTGAGCAGTGACGTGTTGCATTTGTTGCATCATAGCATGCATCAACTGAGTCTGAGCAGCAAGAAATGCTCCAAAATTCTGCATATCAACTGGCGGTGCTGGTGCTCCATCATTGGGGTTTTCTGCTGGGCGAGAACCACTTCCATTACTTCCAAAGTTTCCGCGGGTATTTACCATCTGTCGATTTGCTCTAAGTTTTAGAGATGAGGGGGAATCAAGAATAGACAAGTTATATGGAACTTATGCGGGGCGAAAGGTGTAACTTTAAGGTCCAACTTTATTATTGATATTAATAACTTGGTATGGCTGCTTACAATGCCTAAGGGCTTTGCAACACATACTGCACACTCAGCAAACAATGAAAATCCAAATCGAACTAACATTGGAGTCTAACGCCTAAAGGGTGACTCTTTATTCCATGACGCGAGTCGGCGAAGGAGTCTCACTATAGAACCTACGCTCACTCATCGAGAAAACCTCCACGGCCTGGGTACGGATGCTGCGGCATAGGCGCGAAACGATTGCCATGTCCCGCAACTGTGTCATCTGTGGTAGTCGAAGAAAGTGTCCTCATCGAGATCCGACTCCGGATCTGGCTCGTGTAGCTCAATCGCTCAGTTCTGGTCCGTACAAAGCCATCTCCAACTCATCAATCCTTCGCAGAAGGTGTGACACATACTCTTGAGCTTCCCGCCATCTGTTCTTCTCTGTCGTGATCTCCTTGCGGGCCTTCTGTAGCTCCTTGCTTGTATCATCGAGTACATCCTCCTGGGCGACAACAAGTCGTGCCAACTGTGTAACCATGGCATCCTCATCCTGAATCGCCTTCGGGTCAAGAAGGTTATTGCTGCGCGGGTGATAACGGAACACCGTGCTCTCCAACTCTCTGGCGTAGATACGGGTAATGTGCCGCATTGCTCGTCGTGATACTTCTTGGATACCCATCTGCATTGTAGACCTCCTGGAAGTGCAGTGTATCGGGCGATTGCCTGGGCCCTTTTTCCTAGCAGGTACCTCAATCTTCACGTCACAAGCCTTGATCAATCCTGCTTGTCTGATCACTTCCACTTGGTATTGCGGCTTCTCAAAATCTCCGAGAGTCTGAAGCATATGCCAAAGTTCCGCGGCGTGACCAACCTCCAGATCGACGTAGTTGAACTCTCCCTCCATCTGTCACAAGAGTGCTCACGTAAGAACTCGAAATTTTAAATCGTGACAAGGTAAGGGAATATTCAGCAAGAGACAAGGGAAGAGAGAAGGGGGTAAGTCGAGATGTCATTTCTTATCTTGACAAATTTTTATCTTTAGAAAATAGGTTTTAACCTCACTACGACCATTCTAGTTTAGGGTTGAGCCTACGGTCAGTATGGCTCTGATACCACCTCTGTTACCCTCTGTGTATTCAGCACTAGTCCAGGAACACGCTAGTGCACACAGTCTTAACATCGGTAAATATCACAATCATACCACTCGATACTAATAAAGTACTTTTATTTAAATACCCAAACTGGTTACTCGACCTTATGGTCAAGTTACAAATATATGCCTCGCAGGGCGAAACTTATTCAGAGAGAAATAGTAGCAGCGGAAAATCAAATAACTTCGTGGCGCCATCCAGTATACCACAGGCAACTGACTGGGCTCGCTTCCCTAAGTAGACGGTTCCTCTTGGAGCTCCTCCTCCAAAGCTGGTGTAGTCTCCTCTTCAACTGGTGTTGTATTGTGGCAAGGGTGAGTACTTGGTACTCAGCAAGTCATGCACAGAATGCAGCTAATATACTACATGCATGGCTTAATACAAAGGAGTGGCTCAAGGTATATTTGCAGTAAATAGCATTTAACAAGTATCATAAGTAGATTCGAAAGCAGTAGAAACAAGTAAAGTATAATTAACTTTTCCAGGAGTTTCGTAAACATCTTCCCCATCCTAATCCACATTTCCATCAACATCATTATTAATCCAACCCAACCTTTCAGATCCAAGTTATTTTTGAGAAAATCTAACCCTTGACTGTAATTCCCGAGCGATGTCCAATACCGCGGACACGGCTATTCGAATAGATTCTACACTCTGCAGAGGTTATGCACTTTACCCACAAGATACAGTCAAACACCACAAAGGCGAGTTCCCGTAACAAAGTCTTTCGGAAACTTCTAACAATACAAGTGGTCCTCCCTGCTATTGCACACTAACCCTTCCCTTAGCTAAGGCGAAGTCTAGGCCAATCAACCGTTAGATGGGTACTGGCCTCGGCCAGACGCTCCCCCGTACAACTTACACAAAGGGTGTAGTTGACCTCCTGAGGTCCCACAGGTACGTTATTAGCAACTTAGTCAACTAGGTCCGTCCCATTACAGACATGTGGTTGCACGTTAGACCCAGTTCAAAGGCTTGCAAGGTTAAGTCCTTAGGGTGACCAGGGCAAGACTACCCCGAAGAACCAAATCAACATCCCCAATGCCACAACTGGCCCACCTGATCATTCTTGCCACATGCCCCGGTCAAAAACTATTTATCAAAAACCCCAGTTGATTACCATGCACCACGTGCCATCAACATCACATGATACCTTTCCAAAACAGGTTCAATATATCATTAAGTCAATATTAACATTTGTTTGTCCAAAATCATGTCATGAGCACGTAGCAGGTCTAAGCAGTATACTACCACGATCTAAACCCATGTTGGCAATTTTAGTAATGTCCAACTAGTAATCCACAACTAGGGTGACAAGGGGTCATGGCACATATTTAAGTAATCAAGGTGTCATACAAAGAAATTGGCATTTATCTAATTCCCCATATTTAAATAAAGTATTTTCTAATTGAACTAGCATGCAATAGGTTAAATCAAAATAGATTTCGAAATAGGATCAACATGGTCAAAGCACAACTTGCCTTCAAAAAGTACTTGCTCTTGGTCTTGAGTTGGATCCTGAGTCAATACTTCTCCTTCGAATCCTTAAGCACTTCAACGTATACTCGTAAAGCGTGCAAATAGCAAATACACGAATAAACAATAGGCAAAAAGTGTCGAAACATCCAAATAAAATCCATAAACAGAGAGAACATAATTTTATGAATTTTTAGAAACTGGAATCGTCAAATTTGGAGTTAAAATGCAAAAGTTATGATTATTTAAAGTTTAAATAATCAATTAAATAATTTTACAGCGAAAAACTTTAGTCCAAAAATTAAATAAAATTCATATTTAGGTAGGTCTCAATTTTATACAAATTTAGAAATTTGAATCACTCGAATCGGAGTTGAAACGCAAAAGTTATAAGCGTTTGAAGTTTGAAACAAAATTTGAAATCATTATTTCGAATTAATAAATCATTTTCTTTTTCGGAAATTAATTATTGCGTCAGCCTGGACACGTGGCAGTCTCTGATTGGTTGGCTGACGTCAGCCGGTCCATGGACTCGGTCCACGCTCGGTTTGGGTCTACCGTGGACCCGGTCCACGGCTCACGTGAGACTGACAGGTGGGTCCCCCTCGGGTGACGTCAATCTTGGCGTCGGTAGGGCTCACCACGGTGGCGGCAGGTGGGTCCCATGGGTAGCGTCATTGCTAACGTCGCCGCGGTGGGACGGCTGGCGACATGCGCGAGCGCCATGACGTCGGCGTGGCGTCATGGTGCGGTTTAGTCACGTCGGCCGACACGCGGGCCCCTGGCGTGTCGGCGTCTACACTGCACGCGGCGTGGATGGCATCGACCGCGACGGTCGGCCTTCCCGACACGTGGCTAGATCTCGGCCGTTGATTTGAAAATCAGCGGTCGGATTGAATCTGGACTCACGCGTTTGGGGTGAACGCGCTGATCTGGACCGTTGGATCTAGATCCAGCGCCGAGATTGATCTCGATTTTGGGCGAAATCTCACCATGAGATGACGTGGCGCCAATCTGGGCCCTTGGATGAAGATCCAACGGCCGAGGGAGCTTGAAGTCGTCGATGGCCCACGGCGGCGCCGCTTGTCGGAGTTGGGGACGGCGACCACGGCAACGGCGCCGAGCGCGTTCGGCGATGTGAAAGGTCCTTCCGACGCGGCTTGGTCTCCGGTTCCAGATCGACCTCAACGGCGGAGGACGACGGAGATGGCCGCAATCGGCAAAGAACCACGGCGGAGGGAAGAGGCAACTCCGGCGAGCGATTGCGGCTCAACGGCGGCGGCTCAGGCGACGTTGTCTAGGGCTACGGGTGCGCAATGAAGCGGCGATCCCGACACGGGTGGCGGCGCAATAAATAGGGCCCTCGGCGTCCGTGAAACGCGCGGAATCCGAGGTCCTCTCCGTTGCGGCGGCGGAGTCCGGCGGCGTCTCGGATTAGGTGACGTGGCACGCGCACAGCCGTTGGATCGAGATCCAACGGTGCGCGAGTTTGGGTCCGGGTCGGACTCGGGCGAGCTGGCTGGCTCGGTCGGGCTCGGGCTCGGTGACGTGGCTCAATCGTGGCCGTTGGATCAAGATCCAACGGTCACGCGGTTAGGCTCGGCCGAGTGGGTTCGGTCGAGTCACGTGACTCGGGTCGGACTCGAACTCGAGTCTGACTCGGGCTCGGTCGGATGAACAAAGAATCGACTTCAGTTTGATTTTCCAGCGATTTATTATTTAAAATAATTTCCAAGAATTCATTTAATTCATTAAAAATAGCAAAATACTCGAGAAAAATTCGAAAAATTCTGGAAAATATTTTAGGGTATTTGGGACTCAAATAAAATATTTCCAACAAAATTTTATTTGCAAAGTTTAATTCTTTAATTATTTCAAAATGGAATAAATTCAAATAAATTCCAAATAAATCCAAATAAGTTCCAGAAAATTCCAAAAATTCACCAAAGTGCCATATCACACATGAATTTAAGAAAAGCAAAATTTTGGGGTGTTACACGCCCTGTCAGGTTCCAGCGTCTGCAGGCTCTGCGAGTGTTAGGCTGCATGCTTCGTTTTTGGCCGGTTGTTTGGGCGTGGCGCGAAGCTTCCCCGAAGGATCGGGAGCTGCCTTGGGGAACAAGTCGAAAACTACGAATAGCAAGGCACTACTTAATCCTAGAGCATACTTTATTCCATTATTTGCAAACTACGTTTGAAGTTATCTTATCAATTGCATGCCTACTTTCAATTACAACTATGTTTTGGGTAGAATGACTAGCTAATGCCATGTTGATGTGATATCCCTTTACCATGTTTCTTTTGTGATCCATTGTCGCCCTAGGTGGTTGGGTTAATTATTATATATGGGTTCGTATGAATTGCTTAGCCATGCTTAGAACACCGTTAGAAAACGCGATAGATGGACATATTCCATCGGTCGCAATGATCAAGAATGATTACGATGAGGTTGATTTGAATTGTGGATAATGAGTAGAAGGATTAGATAAGGACCTTAAGGATTGAATCCTGGTGACGTCTCTTTGAGTAACTATCGTGCAAACCACACGTCGTTTATGGGGTCGGCTTAACCAAGTACTTATGTATGACTAGGGGTGTTTAAACCATATGCACCTCGGAATTCCTTGAACTCATTGGAGTGTCAAGGAAGGTCCGCCGGAATTCCTTGAACTTTGCGGAGTGTCAAGGAACGTCCTCAGAATCCCTCAAAATTTGTGAGAGTTGGGGATGTCTATCAACGGGTGTACTCCTTGGTCCACACACACGGAGCACTGAGCACGCGGGATCAAGGGCCACATTCACCCGGGTGGTTTAGATGCACTACCATGCATACTGGAAAATGGTTTTGTCATGTTTACCTCGGCCGGCACATCAAAGGTAATGTGCTCATAGCTTGGCTTACGAGTGTGGCGTGTCGTGTGGGTAAAGTCGTACCTTTGCATAGTTTAAACTATTCGAATAGCCGCGTCCATGGTTAAAGACGATCGCTTAATTTGTTAGTCACTAGGCGAGTTTTAAGGATTTGGTAAGAATGGGATGGATGTGAAAGATTGACACGAGTATTGCAGTATGTGTGTGTGTATGTGAACACGAGCGTTGGACTCGTGGTTCAGAGAATGCTTGAAGGCATGAAATGAATATATGATGGTTAAGCTTACGATGATGTTATATTATATATTAGACTTTGAAAAGGTTTACGAAATGCAAAATTTCAATCTATACATGTCTATGTTTTCATTCCAAATATTGCTTTATGCTAAAGTTACCCTTTTGCCTTCCTTTGTTGTAGCAGCCACATGTAGCTAGAATTTAGCATTTTGTATATATATTATTGTGCGAGTACATTCTTTGTACTCAATCAGATTGTCCACTTGCTGCAGGTGAGGATGAGGCGCTGCCCGTAGACTTTTACCGGGCAGATTTCGGCGACACTAACATCTAGATGCGTGTTCTTGCCTCTAGTTGGTTCCCTGAGGGTTTGGGGCATACCATGCTGGCCTTTTATTGTTGTTTTATGTTTTCCGCTACCATTTTTATGTAATAATTCTAAATATGTCATTTTGGACAGCAATCCTACTTTTTGTATGTAATGATGTTTATGTTTTCGTTATTGTGCATGCGCTGTGATACAAACTGTCATGCATTGTCGCACGTGTTGGTGAACAGTCCAGGGGCCAACACGGGCATATATGTGGAACGCCCGAGGTTCCCTTGATTTACTTGAGTTGTATCGTGCAATTAAGTGAATCAATGGAGTCCCGGGGACGGTTCCCCACATTCATTCCTTTTGATTTAGCACTAGAAACCCTAGCTCTAGTGGTAGAATGTCAGTTAACTAAGTTGCTAGGCCTAGGTTAAGCCCGTAGAAATTAGTTAGCATGATCGATTCGATCCGAAAACCCAAATTGCCATTTCAACGGATTTGATCGCCACAAGTCATTTTCTTGAGTTCTTGGAGTTCTCATTCGAAAGCCTAAATTCGAGAGTCAAGACAACAACGTCTGATTGTATCCAACGTCAACCAAGTTCGATTCTCACGAAAAGAATCGAGTTTGAACTCAATTCGAGTCAGAAATCGAAGTTTAGAGCTAATTAGGATTTTCGGGATCGAAAAGTGGAAACTAGTTTCACTGAGCTCAAAACCTCAATTAGATAGTATAGATAAGACCTTAGTGCCATAGAGGTCCTATTGCCGCGAAGAAAATCGAGTTTTGACTCATTTCGAGTCGAAATCTGATTTCGAGGTCGCGGCGCCTGGCGTCGAGGTCTGAACGGAGGTCGCGGTTGATGCTATGTCGCAAGTCGTCTCCGCGGGGTGGAACATAATGGGTCTGGCGGGCTTCCCGACCTGACCGGCTGCTGGCCGTCTGGGTCCTCACCGGACCACGTGTGTGATGCCCTAGAATTTGAGAGCGATCCTAGGGTTTTCTTTCTTGGTTGTTCCGGAAAGAAAGAGGGTTTTGTCGGGGAATGAAATAATTGAAGAATATGCGGCAATTTAATATTAAAAATTGGAGTTTTGGGCTAGTTTTATTGAAATTTGAGGCAACACTGGCCTGGCCGGGAATTTCTTTTTCCCCCTCTCCTCCCCATGCCTTGGTGGGCCGGCCGACCACCCCCCTTTAAGTGGCGCCCCTCCCCTTTGGCCGGCCACCTCCCCCCTTTGCCCTAGGGCGCCTCCCCTTCCTCCCCCTAGCAGCCGCCACCCTTTCCTCTTCCTCCCCTGCGTGGTGGCTCAAGATCCACCACGAACCGCGAAGGAGAAAGCCAGAAGGGATCCGTGGAGGCGTGGAGGACGAGCAGATTTCAGATTCGGACCACACCACTGGGCGCCCAGGGAGGTGGACGCCCAGTGGACACGTGGCAGACAGGTTACGACCCTGGGCGACCAGTGAGGTGATCGCCCAGTGGACAGGTGGCGACCAGGCCACACCACTAGGCGCCCAGGAAGGTGGTCGCCCAAGGGACGCGTGGCAGACAGGCCGCGCCCCTGGGCGAGCAGTGAGGTGGCATGTAGGCCACTCCCCTGGCGTCCACCCCCGAGGCTGCAGCGCCCAGATCAAGGGCATTTAATGCGAATCGTGTGCATTAAATGCGAAGCATGAAGGATACAGTATGGCGGCGCGTCTTCCCCAGGCGTGCATTAATTACGTGTGACGTCACGGCAGCGCCTCACCCCCTTACGGAACGGGCGGCGTTGGCGGACGTGGGGCCCGAGGCGTGGACATGACGGCTGCGGCGGATGTTACTAGGATGTAAGAACAGTGACGTGCGCCTTAAAAGCGCCCGTGCAAGTGTAATGATCATGGATTGCAGTGTAAGCCTCCCATGCGCCCCCGTCAACCCGAGGATAAAAGGGAGCCGGGGTGCGTGGGAGAGGGGGTTCGATCCATGGTCAGTAGGTTCCACCCTCTCAAGTTAGCATACAAGCAATAGCAAGGGAACCAGGACTAGGGTTGTGTGAAATCATGTGCTGAAAAATTGGCTTTGAACTGAAAAATTAACTTAGATTTGAATTTGCAAAATGTGTTTGTTCATGTGTTTTGACAATTGACAAGAAACAGTAAGTTTTGCCTTGGCGCCGGACCAATCCTAAAGAAAACAGTAAGTTTCCCATCTACGACGGACAAACTTTCTTGGTCCTTTGTAAACATGCTTTTTGACAACCTCTTTCTCCTATGTACAACGGACAAAGTTTTTGTGTCCGTCGTGAACATGTTTTTGAGCGCATGAGTCGAACTCAATCTTCCAAGAAACCAGTAAGTTTTGCATGTACGACGGACAAACTTCTTTGGTCAGTCGTGAATGGCTTTTTGAGGATTGATTTCGCATGTACAACGGACAGTTTTTGGGTCCGTTGTGAACGTGTTTTCACCGGAATGTTTTCTTCTTGGAACTGAGAGTTTCACATGTACGCCGGACAGAGATTTCTTGTCCGTCGTGAATGGACTTTTTCTAGGGTTTTTATTTCCTGTCCGTTGTGAACGTGTTTTGCTCAGTTTGGATGTTTTGCAAGAATTGAAATGGTTTGACCTTGAGATTATGAAATTTGTGATGATTTCATGATGTGTGTTTTGAAGTGGACTTTATGCAATGCTCATGTGAGTAGTTGCATGGATTGACATTGAGTCAAGTCGTGGACTTGTGCTCGGAATCGTTTTGTGATTTGTTCATGTGCAGGTATTGCTCGAAGACGAATGTGGTCGATGACGGACCGGAACTAGGTTCATGGAGGAACCGAGGTTCGGGACTAGGTTCAGGAGGAACCGAGGTCTTGGTGGTCAAGGATGTCATGCGCGGACGTTCGGGCTAAGTGATTGTTGCACTTGTAGAATGGTTAGTCACGTGAGAATGGCAGGAGGTCATTCGCGTGCAAAGTGTTAGTCACGTGAGTATGGCAGGTGGCCATACGCGTGCAAAGTGTTAGTCACGTGAGTATGGTAGGGTTGCCATATGCGTGCAAGAGTTGTACTCGGCCAGGTTGGGCCAAGTAGAGTTGTGTTGGATACGGATTCCTTCTAGGGAATAGGAATCGTATTCAGAACTCCTTGTGGGTTGGTGCTTTAAATAGGTGGGGGTCTCCTGTTGAAAGGCACCAAGTAGAGCTGAGCGCATCAAGCCTTGAGCTTGGTTTTAGGGTTTGTACTCTTTTGATGAGAGTATTTTAGACAAGAAATAAAGATCAATTCTTCCAAGATTTTTGTGTGCTACAGTAACCACGTCGCTACAGTGTTTTCTGTTTTGGTTCTTGTTTGCATGCTTGTTCTAAATCTAGATTGGTTTTTGATCATTGAGTTTCATCTTGATTTGATCCATCAAAAACCGTTCTAGGGTATTGATTTAGAGTTTCTCAAAGTCTAGTTGATTAATCTTTTGAAGATCTTGTTTAATCTTGAAGTTTTGATTAGATTGATTCTCGTCAAGTTCTGAAACAGCAAGCTTGCGAAGCTTATAACTTTTGATCCGTAAGTCCGATCGAGCTGATTCTTTTTGGGTTCGGTTCGTACTGGAATCTAGTTTCTTGTGTCCAAATTTCAGATCAATCCTACGGTTGGATCTCCAGGAATTCGCGTTTTACTAAACCTCTATCTTTCTGTTTTTGTCGAAAACGAAGCAATTATTTGGTTCTGTTTTGGGGTGAACTTTTAATAGATTAAGAATTTGGTTTTAGCTTCCGCACAATCATTCACCCCCCCTCTGATTGCTATATTCGTATTCTTCGATCCTACAAGTGGTATCAGAGCAAGGTTTCTCTAATCTATCTTAACCGGTGATTAGATCAATGGATTGTTATTCGACAAAACCATGTGTGTTCGATAGTGTTGATTTTCAGTTTTGGAAGGCCAAGATGGAGGCGTTCATCCAAGCACAAGGCTTCACAATTTGGGAGAAGGTCTACAAGCCATATGAAGTCCCTGCAAACGACAACGTCAACGACACCAATCACACACATGTTGAAGCAAACAACAAGGCGCGCAACTTGATCATCCAAGGTTTGGGACGTAGCGACTTTGACCGTGTGATCCATCTCAAGTCCGCATATGAGGTATGGAAATCTCTTTGTGATTACCATGAGGGTTCTAACACTATTAAAGAGGTTCGTCAAGATTTTTACAAAAAAGAATACATGCGATTTGAGATGAAACCCGGTGAGTCGCTAGATGACTTCTTTGCACGTTTCAATAAAATTCTTAGTAATCTTCGTGCTGTTGGAGTTAGCTTTGATGATGCTGCTAATGCTAGACAATTGCTTGGTGCATTAGACATGTCTATTTGGGAGATGAAAGTTACATCCATTAGAGAATCTACTGTCATGAGTACACTTACTTTAGATGTTCTTTATTCTAAGTTGAAAACTCATGAATTAAATGTTTTTGCTAGAAAGAATGATCATAAATCAATTGCTTTGACATCTCAATCTAGCATATCTCATAATAGTGCTGCTTCAAGTTTTGCACTATCCTTCTTGTCTTCATTAACCGATGAACAGATTGAGCAATTCCCAGAAGAAGACTTATCACTACTCTCTTCTCGCTTTAACAAAGCTTTGCAAAATGTGAGAAAGAGAAAGAGAGGTGGTGGTGATCCTCCAAGATGCTATGAGTGTGGTGATCTCGACCATATTCGTCCAAACTGTCCTAAACTTGCAGGTAAAACACCATGGGAGGAGAAGGACAACGACAGAAGAAAAGAGAAGAAGAAGTTCCCTTCAAACGACAGGAAAAGAAGAGCTTCATCAACCGCAAAGTGGTTCATCGAGTTCTTTCCGCTCTTGAACAAGTCAATTTGAGCGATGTGGACTCGGAGAGCAGCGAGGACGATACAACTCCAAGCAAACATGACTTGACAGGGTTGTGTCTCATGGCAAGCAGCAAGGATAGCTTCACCGAGGACGATCAAGACAGCGACTTCAATGAGGTAGATCCTTCTTATGATGAATTAGCTATTGCTGTTGCTCGTCTTGGAAAATTGCTTGACAAACGTGATAGAAAAATTAAGAAACATGATATTCTTGTGGAGTCATTGAATGCTGAAATTGCTAGACTTAAAACCTTGATTCTGATGATGATGCTTGCAAATCATGTGACTTAATTTACAATGAGCTTACTTTGCTTAGGAAAGAACATGTTACCTTGTTAGAGCAAATCAATGCTGAAAATGAGAAAAATGAGAAACTTGTTAAACATGCTAGTTGTTCTACCATTGATTTGCATGATACAACTCCATGTTCTAAATGCTCCATACTAGAATTGAAGTTGCATGATGCAAATGCTAGGAGTTTCTCAAATGACGTAAGATTTTCTTACACATGAGGTTCTTTCATGCTCAACTTGTCGCAAGCAAAAGGAAAAGTGGATGTTCCTGCAATAATTGTTTAATTCTTGCTAATAAAGTTGATTACTTGCAAAACTCTTTGGAGCGATTCACTAATGGCAAGAAAAAGTTGAACATGATTTTGGATCAATCTAAGGTTAGCTCAAACAAGAAAGGTTTAGGTTTTGATCTTCATGCTTCATATGAAACTAAACCTCGCTCTGTTGTTTATGCTCCTTGCAATGACAAACTTGAGATTTCAAATGAGCCTATGAAAATTGTCTTCAAATCTCTTTGGCATTTTATCTTCTACTATGATGAATGCAAATGTTGCTTCTACTTCCAAAGCTAAACATAATGTTAAGTACACTTGCACTCATTGTGGTAGAGATGGACATTTAGTAGACTTTTGCTTTAGACTAGCTAAACAACAAAAGAGAGAAAGGTTTAATGCTAGGTCTAATTTCAGAAAGGCACACTCTACTTCTCATTATGTGCCTAGGGTGAAACAAACACCTTTTGTTTCTAAAAACACTAAAAAGGCAAATCTGTTTTTGTACATAAGAATACTCGTGTTGTGCCTACTCTTGCAGCGTCGTGTGTCTCGATCTTTGGATTCCTAAACATCTTATTTCTAACCCGATGCGAGGCCTCGACAATTTCTGCTTCTTTGTAGGCTTCTCACGCGAGGAAGGAGAACATGTGGCTAGTGAATTTCGGATGCTCACTTCATATGTTCAGTGATAAGTTTTGGTTCTTCTTCACTCGTGCATCTCGTGCTAAAAGTGTTATTTTTCAAGATGCTTCTTCCACCTCTGTTTTCGCAAAAGGCACTAGTCCAAATAGTGCAGGTACAGGTGCATATGTTCAGGGGGAGAGTATCTTTGTTGATGAAGATGATGATGATGCTGTTGAGGATGAGATAATTGGAGTTTGCTGTGTGCTTGTGTGCTCGTTTTCAAGCTTCCCCGCGTGCTTCACATCGACAAGCTATCAAGAGGATTTTAAGGTATCTCCGTGGTACTCAAGATTTTGGCATTTGACTTTCTGCTTCCTCATGCATTAGTTTAAGAGCTTTCTCTGATGCTGAATTTGGAGGATGTAGAATTGATAGAAAAAGTACATCTGGTTCATGCCACTTCTTGAGTAATTCTCTTTCTTGAACACGTTGATATCAGATTTCACTTTCTTAGAGATCATGTTAAAAAAGAAAAAAAATTGTGCTTCATCATGTGGATACTGAACATCAATTGGCAGACATTTTTACAAAACCTTTGTCTTCTTCTTGTTTTGCTTTTATTCGGGGAGAACTTGGGATTGTTCATCCAATGGGTTTGTTTTGAGGGGGAGTTTCCTTGCCAAGTTCTTTCACTTAATGAGCTCACTTTATCATATTTCTTTATATGTTATGTAATTGAGCTAATATATGATAATCTAATTGTCTCACTTGAACTAAAAATGACATTGCAGAATTCCCTAGACTGATTGTCTATAGCTAAATACTCTGTGATATCTCACTCTTCTAGGCTTGATATTGAATCTTCTTGACAAATTTGGGCTATGAAGCAAGTGTGTTTTCAACTTTACTCTTTCATAAGACCTTTAATCACTTTTGCATGTTTACAATCAAAGAAAAAGGAAAAAGAAAAGGGAATCAATATAAAAAAGGTTAAAAGCAAAAGCTTCAAGTTATGTGCTTCAGGCTTGCTTTCCCTAAAAGATAAGATGTATGCTTCAAGCATGCCATTCCCTCAAAAGACAAGATGTATGCTTCAAGCATGCCACTCCAAAGAAATAAAAGAAGTATGCTTCAAGCATGCCACATGCCGTTTACTGTTTAAAGATTAAATTGGTCTACTAGATTGGAGTTGAAACTACTTGCTCGCCCTGATTTGTTAGTTGCTTCAACTTTGAGCCTTTTTCTACTAAAGGTTTTGTTTAGTACTTGGCTATAGTTGACTGAATTGAGATTGAGATGCATGTCATTCCCTAACTTGTTAAAATCACATTAAGATCATGTATTTTGCATATTATGTGATATATAAGGTTATATGATCGAATGAGCTCATCTTTTTCTATCTTGGCACTCCTTTGTTTCTTCTTGTGAAATCATTGCTACAAGAAAAATTTTGAATAAATTCTCTCTTTTGTACTCTTGATGAATCCATTGTCAAAGGGGGAGAAATTTGGGAATCATTGAAAAGTTTAAGGAAAAAGTGGGAGAAGAAAAAGGGGGAGTTGTGTTTGGAAATTTGAGAATTTTGGGAGAAGTTTGGAGAATTTTGGAATTTTTGGGCACATTGGACATTCACAGACATGTTCCTTCTCAGGGGGAGATTTTGTTTTGCATTTTGGTCAAAGGGGGAATTCTGTGTTTTCTTTTTGGTCCTTGATCCTTTGGATTTCAAAATCTTTTGTAAAGTGAATGCCAAATGTTCAATTCTAAGTGGTGTTGCCAATGTTTTCATCAAGGGGGAGATTGTGAAATCATGTGCTGAAAAATTGGCTTTGAACTGAAAAATTAACTTAGATTTGAATTTGCAAAATGTGTTTGTTCATGTGTTTTGACAATTGACAAGAAACAGTAAGTTTTGCCTTGGCGCCGGACCAATCCTAAAGAAAACAGTAAGTTTCCCATCTACGACGGACAAACTTTCTTGGTCCTTTGTAAACATGCTTTTTGACAACCTCTTTCTCCTATGTACAACGGACAAAGTTTTTGTGTCCGTCGTGAACATGTTTTTGAGCGCATGAGTCGAACTCAATCTTCCAAGAAACCAGTAAGTTTTGCATGTACGGCGGACAAACTTCTTTGGTCAGTCGTGAATGGCTTTTTGAGGATTGATTTCGCATGTACAACGGACAAAGTTTTTGGGTCCGTTGTGAACGTGTTTTCACCGGAATGTTTTCTTCTTGGAACTGAGAGTTTCACATGTACGCCGGACAGAGATTTCTTGTCCGTCGTGAATGGACTTTTTCTAGGGTTTTTATTTCCTGTCCGTTGTGAACGTGTTTTGCTCAGTTTGGATGTTTTGCAAGAATTGAAATGGTTTGACCTTGAGATTATGAAATTTGTGATGATTTCATGATGTGTGTTTTGAAGTGGACTTTATGCAATGCTCATGTGAGTAGTTGCATGGATTGACATTGAGTCAAGTCATGGACTTGTGCTCGGAATCGTTTTGTGATCTGTTCATGTGCAGGTATTGCTCGAAGACGAATGTGGTCGATGACGGGACCGGAACTAGGTTCATGGAGGAACTGAGGTTCGGGACTAGGTTCAGGAGGAACTGAGGTCTTGGTGGTCAAGGATGTCATGCGGGATGTTCGGGCTAAGAGAATGGTGCACATGAAGAATGGTTAGTCACGTGAGAATGGCAGGAGGTCATTCGCATGCAAAGTGTTAGTCACGTGAGTATGGCAGGTGGCCATACGCGTGCAAAGTGTTAGTCACGTGAGTATGGTAGGGTTGCCATACGCGTGCAAGAGTTGTACTCGACCAGGTTGGGCCAAGTAGAGTTGTGTTGGATACGGATTCCTTCTAGGGAATAGGAATCGTATTCGTAACTCCTCAGGGTTGGTGCTTTAAATAGGTGGGGGGTCTCCTATTGAAAGGCACCAAGTAGAGCTGAGCGCATCAAGCCTTGAGCTTGGTTTTAGGGTTTGTACTCTTTTGATGAGAGTATTTTAGACAAGAAATAAAGATCAATTCTTCCAAGATTTTTGCGTGCTACAAAGAACCACGTCGCTACAAAGGTTTTCTGTTTTGGTTCTTGTTTGCATGCTTGTTCTAAATCTAGATTGGTTTTTGATCGTTGAGTTTCATCTTGATTTGATCCATCAAAAACCGTTCTAGGGTATTGATTTAGAGTTTCTCAAAGTCTAGTTGATTAATCTTTTGAAGATCTTGTTTAATCTTGAAGTTTTGATTAGATTGATTCTCGTCAAGTTCTGAAACAGCAAGCTTGCGAAGCTTATAACTTTTGATCCGTAAGTCCGATCGAGCTGATTCTTTTTGGGTTCGGTTCGTACTGGAATCTAGTTTCTTGTGTCCAAATTTCAGATCTATCCTACGGTTGGATCTCCGGGAATTCGTGTTTTACTAAACCTTTGTCTTTCTATTTTTGTCGAAAACGAAGCAATTATTTGGTTCTGTTTTGGGGTGAACTTTTAATAGATTAAGAATTTGGTTTTAGCTTCCGCACAATCATTCACCCCCCCTCTGATTGCTATATTCGTATTTTTCGATCCTACAGGTTGTTACTCTTCGGAGGGCCTGAACCTGGATAAATGCCTTGCGTCTCCGTTCTCCTGAGCTTCCGGTTACTCCGATCATCTTCTTCCTTTCTCCGGCGATTGCCCCGAAAGCCCCCCTGTCGGAACCTCACAAGCACCCGACTCGGAGGTGCCTGTCGGTTAGTACGCTGACAGTGGCATGCCAGGTAGGGGCTATTGGTGGTTAGATTGCCCTCTTCTTTCGGTTTCCAGTTTGGAGCTCAGGAGAAGCGGGTGTGATTAGCTGCATGGCGGAGTCACGCTCAAAGCGCAGCAACCTGCCCGAGGAAAGCGGCGCCAGTAGCCGGTCCCGGTGCCCGGGGAAGGAGCCGGGCCCCTCCACCGCGGGAGGGACGCGTGCGGCCCCAGCGCCCGGGGCCTTGCCCATTCAGCGACGTCTGGTGCTGGAGGGCGAGACTCCCGCGCGAAGCCTTCATGCGGCGCGGTTGTTACTCGATCATCCTCCTGTTCCGCTGGGGGGCGATACCCCAGCCGCTCCGTGGTTGCGGGATATCGCCCGCCTAGTTGACGCCGCTCAACAACAAGTTGAGGCGGCAACCCAGTCAGGGGCTTCCGGCACAAGGCGGCAAGGAATGCGCGCGACCGAAGCGCAGGGTTCCAGCCGCCACACGGTAGCTTCTCTCTGCGTCAAGGCCCGGGACAAGGGGAAGGGAGCCCTGGGTGCAGTCCCCTCTGGAACAGGGGGACATGCACATGCTCCCACTTTCCCCCCGAGTCCCTCCGAGTCGAGGGGAGATCGCGGGGATCTGAGGACTAGCCTCAGCGAAAGATGGCTCCAGCGCGATGGCGACCTCCGCCATGTCCTCAGGGGATGCCGCAAGCGTCTGCAGCAGCGCGCGCCCCCCCGGGGACCCGCTGATTAACAGGCGGCTTCCCCCTCTGACTCCGGGGAGAGCGTAGACTCGCACTCCTCGACCCCGTTCCAGGGTCAAGGGGCCGGCGAGTGACGCTGCTCCCCTACAACGTTGGGTGTCAGGCGTTTTCTCTCCGCCTCCGGCAAGCTGCGTTGCCGGAGAGATTCCGCCCTGCCTCCATCGAGAAATACGACAGCACCACCAACCCGAAGGAGTTCCTGCAAATCTAGACCACAGTGGTGCGCACGGCGGGAGGGTCCGAGAAGGTCATGGCCAACTACCTCCCGATGTCGCTGACGGGCTCTGCCCGGTCTTGGCTACTCAACCTCCCGCGAGGCTCCGTGCACTCATGGGAGGAGCTGTGCGACATTTTTGTCGCCAACTTTCAGGGCTCCTACGCTCAACCAGGCGTGGAGGATGACCTCCACGCTCTGGAGCAAACAGAGGGGGAGTCCTTGAGAGAGTTCATCCGGCGGTTCAATCACTGCCGCAATACGATCCCCCGGATCTCTGAGCAGTCGGTGATCATTGCTTTCCGGAGGGGGGTCCGGGACCAGAAGGTGCGAGAGAAGATGGCCACCCGCATCATCTCCACCACGTCCGAGTTGTTTTCTCTGGCGCACAAGTGCGCCAGGGCGGCCGAAGCTCGGAAGTGCACAGCGAGGCCTTCCGACTCTGGCGACGCCGGCACCTCAAAGTCCTCCGACCGCAAGAAGAAGAAGAAGAAGCGGAAGGACGCCACCGCTAGGGAAGTCCTGGTGGCTGAGCTGAAAACCAAATCCCGGTGTCGCGATGATCAGGACGGGAGGGATGAGCGCCGGGACCGGCGCGGCGATCGCAGGGACCGCCGCTCGCCCCGCCGCGAAAACGATGGCGGCAAGCCCTATTGCCCCATCCATCGAACAGGTGGACACGACTTGGAAGACTGCCAAGTTGTGTCCAAACTGGTGGACAGGCGGCTCAAGAAGTGCCACGAAAAAGACCATGGAGACGACGACGATGAAGACACGGCTCCGCTGGCTTTCCAGCAGGCGGAGCACACGGTGGCGTTCATACACGGTGGCTCGGCCACCTACTCATCGAACTCGCAGTACAAGCGGGATCAAAGGCAGGTGTGTGCCACCGTATCGTCCTCCGGGGCGAGCAGGCCACTGAAGTGGTCAGAGCAACTGATCACCTTCAGCCGGGCCGACCACCCGGAGAATGTTTCTGGCCCGAGCCATCTGCCGATCGTGGTCTCCCCCACGGTTCGCAACGCGAAGCTCGGGCAGGTTCTTGTTGATAGAGGCAGCACCATCAACTTGCTATCCGTTGGGGCGTACCAGGCGCTCCAGATCCCGTACGAGGAGCTGCGTCCGGCCCCACTCTTTTACGGGGTTGCCCCCGGGGTGGGCCTCTTAACCCTGGGGCAAGTCCGACTGCCAGTCACGTTCGGAAGCGCGGAGAACTTCCGGACGGAGCTGGTAGACTTTGAGGTCGCTGATTTCGACCTCCCCTACAATGCCTTGCTTGGCCGCCCGGCCCTGGTCAAATTCATGGCTGTGGCCCATTATGCCTACATGCTGGTGAAGATTCCCGGGCCCGGGGGTCCAATCACGGTGAAGGTGGACAGACTGGAAGCCCTGCGTCTCAGCAAGCAGCTGCAGGATCTGGCCGGCACCACCTGCTCGGCGCGCGACAAGGACGACGGCCCGTCCCCCTCCTCGGTCAGGACCCGCGCTTCGCCCAGACCCTCGGGCGAGGCGAAGGTGGTCCCCGTGGGTGAGGATGGCTCGGGCAAGGTCGTCAAGATCGGCACCGACCTCAGCGCCAAATAGGAAGGCGCGCTCGTCACCTTCCTCCGGTCTAACCTGGATGTGTTCGCCTGGGAACCATCAGAAATGACCGGGGTCCCCAGGGAGGTGATTGAGCACCGATTGGCAACGCTCCCTGAAGCGCACCCGGTTCGGCAAAAGATCCGGAGGCAGGCGCCAGAGCGGCAGGACGCCATTCGGGACGAGGTGGAGAAGCTTTTGTCTGCGAAGATTGTGCGGGAGGCCACCTATCCGGAGTGGTTGGCCAACCCCGTACTTGTAAAGAAGTCCAACGGGAAGTGGCGTATGTGCATCGACTTCACCGACCTCAACAAAGCCTGCCCCAAGGACCCGTACCCCCTTCCGCGGATAGACATCGTTGTCGACTCCACGGCGGGGTGCGAAGCTTTGTGCTTCCTCGACGCCTACTCCGGCTACCATCAGATCAGTATGGCGCGGGAAGACGAAGAGAAAACTGCCTTTGTGACTCCTCTCGGTGTATATTGCTATGTCAAAATGCCTTTCGGGCTAAAGAATGCTGGTGCCACCTATCAGCGGGCCATGCACATTGTGTTTCGGTCCCAGATAGGGAAGAACCTTGAAGTATATGTTGATGATCTGGTAGTGAAGACCAAAGAGGCCGGTGAGCTTGTCCAAGACCTGGGAGAGACCTTCTCTCGCCTCAGAAAATACTGTGTAAAGTTGAATCCTGAGAAGTGCGTGTTTGGTGTCTCATCCGGGAAGCTGCTTGGGTTCCTGGTCTCGATCGCGGGATTGAGGTCAACCAGAGAAGATAGAAGCAATTGAGCGTATGTACCGCCTACCCGGCTCAAGCAATCGCATTGCTTGGTCGGGCCGGTTTATAGCCCGGCTTAGGAGAAAAGCCTGCATTGTTCAAGTTGTTGAAGAAGACCAACTCGTTTGAATGGACCCTGCATACAAGAGGGCGTTCGAAGACCTAAAGAAGTACCTTTCCTCCCCCCGGTACTGGTCGCCCCCGAGCCAGGCGAGCCGCTGCTGCTGTATGTAGCGGCTAGCCCCTCTGTGGTGAGCGCGGCGCTGGTGACGGAGCGGGAAGGTATTCAACGGCCGGTCTATTACATCAGCAAAGTGCTACACGACGCGGAAATAAGGTACCCTCAGGCTTAGAAGATGGTATACGCCGTGATAGTAGCATCGAGGAAGCTGCGCCACTACTTCCAGGGGAGGGAGATCATAGTGGTCTCCTCCTACCCCTTGCACGAGATCCTCCACAACCGAGAAGCCGAGGGCCGCATCGCAAAGTGGTCTATTGAACTGGGGGAGTTCGGCGTCAAGTTCACTCCTCGTACTGCGGTAAAAAGTCAAAGACTGGCGGACTTCGTCGTCGAGTGGACTCCAGCCGGATCCGAAGCCGATGAGGTCCCCGCGCCCTCCCCCTGGACGCTCTTCTTCGATGGGTCCTTCAGGTTCGAAGGCGCGGGGGCTGGGGTCCTCTTGGTTTTCCCGACCGGGGACCTCCTCAAGTACGTGGTCATCCTCGACTTCAAGGCCACTAACAACGTCGCCGACTACGAGGGCTTGCTGGCTGGGCTTCGGGCCGCCGCAGCCATCGGTATTCGGCGCCTACAAGTGAAGGGCGACTCCCTGCTGGTCGTCAATCAAGCAAGGAAGGATTTCTCCTGTCCTGACCCCGTAATGGCGGCATACCTGGCGGAGGTCAAGAAATTGGAACGGCATTTCGAAGGGTTGGGGTATACTCACATCCCACGGCGCGACAACCATCTGGCGGACGAACTCGCTCAGCTCGCTTCTACCAGATCCCCTGTGCTGGTCGGGGTCTTCGACGAAATGCTTCCGCGACCGTCCATCGCAGCCCCCGTGCCTGGTGGAGACGATGGTGACGCCACTTCGGCCCTCGCCCCCGGAGGGAAAGTGGTTCCGGTGGAAACGCCCGGCCAGGCGGAGTACCCGGACGACCACCTTGTGGTCGCTGTGCTTGACCGGGAAGGCACATGGATGGATCCGATCTTGGCCTACCTGAGGGATCAAGTGTGCCCGGACGATGATGCGTCAGCAGAGAAGATAGCGCGAAAGGCCAAGTGCTATACCCTGGTGGGCGGGGACCTATACCGCCGGGGTAAGAACGGAGTTCTTCTGAAGTGCATCACTCGGGAAGAGGGGAGCGGTCTGCTCTCGGATATCCATGGAGGCGTGTCAAAGTGGAGCCATGTATCCGGACGAACGATGGCGGGAAAGGCTTTCCGCCAAGGGTTCTATTGGCCAACCGCCCTCCAGGATGCCTGCGAGCTGGTGAGGAGATGTGAAGCGTGCCAGTTCCACGCCAAGCAGATCCACCAACCAGCCCAGGCCCTGCAAACTATCTCGCTCTCATGGCCCTTCGCGGTCTGGGGGCTGGATATCCTGGGCCCGTTCCCGCGGGCCACATGGGGCTACACCCACCTGTTCGTCACCGTCGACAAGTTCACTAAGTGGGTGGAAGCCGAGGCTGTGAGATCCATTACCACCGCGGCTGCTATCAAGTTCATGCAAGGAATTTTCGCCCGCTTTGGCGTCGCCAACCGCATCATCAACGACAACGGCGCACAGTTCACAAGTGCGGCCTTCCTGGACTTCTGCGAAGAGATGGGCACCAAGGTCTGTTTTGCCTCGGTCGCCCATCCGAGGAGCAATGGCCAAGTCGAGCGGGCCAACGCGCTAGTGCTGAAGGGCCTCAAGACCCGGGCGTTCTATCGACTCCATAAGCGTGGGGGCACGGTGGACCGAAGAGCTCCCAGCGGTGTTGTGGTCGCTTCGTACCACTCCCAGCCGGGCCACCGGAGAAACCCCTTTCTTCCTGGTCTACGGCGCGGAAGCTATTCTCCCTTCGGAGCTGGAGCTGGGGTCACCCCGTGTCGCGGCGTTCGTGGAGGCGGATCAGGAGGATCTGCGCCGAGACGACGTCAACCTCCTGGAAGAGGCGCGGGACCGGGCGGCCTTGCGGGCCGCGCGGTACCAGCAAAGTCTCAGGCGGTACCACACCTCCCGGGTCAGCGAGAGAACTCTGGCAGTGGGCGACCTGGTCTTGCGAAAGATCCAGTCGCATGCCAGGTCGCACAAGCTGTCTCCCCAGTGGGAGGGACCGTTCAAAGTGGTCTCAGTCTCTCGCCCCGGGGCGGTCAGGCTGGCCACTGAGGACGGCGAAGAGCTGGTGAACTCGCAGAATATAGAGAACCTGCGCAAATTCTACACTTGACCGGTTGCGGAAACAAAAGAAAGGGGGGGACTACGCTACGGGCGGCTCCTCCCCGTCTTCTGCTGCGGCCTCCACAGCCGCCACGTCCTCGTCAGCCGGGCCGACGTCCAGCGCCATCGCCATGTCCTCCGCGGTCACCTCCAGCTGAGGATTACCCATCTCCAGCTACACGGCAACGTGATCGGCGGCACCCTGGACCCGCTCCTCCGCCTGCGCCCAGTCGCCCTCGATCCCCTGAACAGTGGCCATGGGATCGAAGTTGGCGTCGCGACTGGCACAGTAGGCCAGCACGTACGTCGTCGTGGCCGCCGCGACTGCATGCCCCTCCTGGGCGGACCGGGCGGCAAGAGCAGCGGGCAAGTGCGTGAGGAAGTCCACGGTCCGGGTGAGGCAGAACGCGTAATGTTGCGGCCTCTCCTCCCGCGGACCCGGCTGCTCCAGTCCCAGTGGAGCAAGGCTGGCCACCATCCGGTCAAAGGCGTGGCGCAGCATCCTGAGGGTATCCACCTCTGACTGGGCCCTTTCGGTCCTCTCCGCCGCCAGCTCCGCGGAAAGCTCCTCAGCACGGTGGGCACCCTGCTCCCGCTGCTCCCGCTCTCGCCGCAGCTGGAGCTCCAGCCCCGCCCCCTGCTCGCGCAAGTCTTCCACCTCCTTGCGGAGGCGGTGGATCTCGGCTCCCGCCTCCGTCAACCGCTCACTGCTCGACTCCAGACGGCTGCTCGTGCTGGAGTAGAGCTCATCGAGAGCCGCCAGCAGGGCGTCCGTGTCTGCAGAAGGAATGGAAGATACGGGAGGCTGCAGGGTAGGAAACAGGCCTGGCGGAGACCCTGGCGGCAGCGGCGTCGGCGGCTTCACGGGATTGTCCCCCTCCTCTTGCTCGTCCCGGGGCTCGACATCCCCTGGCGGCGCGGCCCCCACGGCCGCAACAACTTGACCGTCCTGGGGCTCGACATCCCCTGGCGGCGCGGCCCCCACGGCCGCAACACCTTGACCGTCCTGGGCGCCGGGGGCACCCGGAGCGGGAACCCTGAACAAAGAAACGATCATAAGGTATGATCCAAAGGAACCTAATTTCTATATTACGTGTCTATTTTTGTATAAGTACCTAGGTAGCGGCCTGGGGAAGCGGGGCACGCTCGGGGCG
This sequence comes from Rhipidocladum racemiflorum, assembly GCA_036346355.1. Classification (NCBI taxonomy): domain Eukaryota; kingdom Viridiplantae; phylum Streptophyta; class Magnoliopsida; order Poales; family Poaceae; genus Rhipidocladum; species Rhipidocladum racemiflorum. The sequence continues at coordinate 45,089,684 of CM070587.1, forward strand.
AGGACCAGCCCCCCACGTAGCGTAATCGGTGCCGGTCCTGGCGGCCTAAGGACCGGCGCCGGCGGCGGAGGAAGAAGCGCCTGCTGGCAGCGGCGGCGGGGGCGGCAGTGGAGGCACCGGCGCCGCTGTATCGCTGCCAAAGCCAGCGGGCGGCGGTGGCGCAGCCGGCCGCACTATCGCTTGAGCCGGCGGTGGCTGAAAAGGCGTCGGTGCCGGAGGGTCCATCGCCACCACCCCGACGGGGGCGAAAGAGGACGAGGTCGCACCGGTCGTCGGACCCCCCGCCGCCATTGACGAGCCCGCCACCGCAGCAGAAGAAGTGCCCGCGGCCGCCGCAGAGGGTCCTGCCCCGGCCAGGCCCAGGAGGCGTGGCCTTTGGGGAGACCTGCTGCCATCATCGTCGTCGTCGGGGCGCCTGCGCCTCCCTTGATCACCCCTCCCTTGGCCGCCGGTGGGGGGAGGGTCCCTGATCATTAGGGGGGCCCGGCGTATCACATCGGGTGTGCCCATGGCGTCCATAGACGACATGGCGCGAATTATCGTCGCTCGCTCTCCGGGCGATAACCGGCAGAGCGGGACCGCTCCCTCCGGGAACGGCGAAACGGGGCTAACAAAGCCCAGCTGCGCCATCCACCTGTCGATCACGTCGGGAGCCAGGTTCCCGGCGGCTGACAACGACAAAAAAGAGAAGAGAAGGAGGAATCCCCAGGAGACAGAAATGCTGTCAGCGCCAGATTCAACCAATAAAGAAGAAGGGCAAGGGATGATCTTAGGCGAAGCGGGTTACCTCCGACGATACTCCGGGTCCCGTCGCCCAGGCCCATATACTGCCAGGCCGGGCGGACGCGAAGGCGCAGAGGGCACAGTCTCCGGGAGACGAAGTCCCGGATAACCATGGGCCCTGTCAGGCCCGCCGTCCGCAGCTGGTCAACATGGGCTAGCATTGCCTGGAGCTCGGGCGTCTCGCTCACCTGGGCCCCCCAATTGGGGTTGCTAACCGCTGGACCAGACGGAAGTTCCAGCACCTCGATGCCGCGGTCGTCCTCGACGTACACCCAATCTCGCGCCAATTCCTCCAGCTGGACCGGCAGTCCAGTGGAATGTAGCGCGACACTGTCCCGTCACGGAGCCGCAGGTGGCAGCTCCGAATAAAGCGAATTATGCCGCGCGCGAAGGGTATAAAAGAAGCAAAAAAGTAGGAGGTTGGGTAACACTCCTACGAACATTTCGCAGAAGTGGGCAAAGGCAGAAAGGAGGACGACGGAGTTGGGGGGAAGATGAATGTGGTGAATAGCGTAGAAGTTGATAACGGAAAGATAAAAATCAGAAACCGACGGCAGCAGGCCGGCAAGAAGCTGCCACCCGAAGAATACCACTTCCCCGGGCCGGCAGTGGGGCTCAACGGTCTCGGCGCGGACGCGGAGGGCACCCGCGGTTATGTTTCGGGAGAGCCTGGCGGCAACCTCCTCCTCAACTGTCGACGAGGGGAGAATGGGAGCCATCGAGCGCAGAAGAATACCGGAGCGCGTCGAAGAAGAAGAAGGAGCAAGGAGAATCTGAAGTGGAGCGAGGGGGGTAAGGAGGAGGAAGAACCACTCCCCCCTCGGTCAGCCCCTTATAAGGCTGCGAAGGAAGGCTCGGCGGGAAAACCGAAAGGGCGAGACGGTTCGTGTAAAAGGAAGTTTTGAAACCCCCCTAAAGGTAGGAGGTCCGGAAAGATCGTGCGGATTGTGCATCCGTTATGAGGTGGGAATAACTGCGCACCCCGCCTCGGGAACCGGAGAAGCCGGAAGACCTTTAAAGACTGCGAGGCGCGTGGGCGTGTAAGGGGCCCACCCGGGAGACTCAGCGGCTCTCCGAAGGTCGTCTAAAAAGGAATGTCGGAGACCGGAAGGCGCTCCAGGGTGGTCCCGGGGGCTACTGTCGGCGTATTCCACACCAGTGTACCCGCTCCCCCGCAGCTAGTACGATCGCCAGACGGGTAGGGCACGTCTGGGCCCCACCACCTAGGCAGTGGCGGGGCCACCTGGTGGTCGCTCGGTGGACAAGTGGCGATCAGGCCACACCCACTGAGCGCCCAGGAAGGTGGTCGCCCAGTGGTCAGGTGGTGATCAGGCCACACCCACTGGGCGCCCAGGAAGGCGGTCGCCCAAGTGGTTAGGTGGCGATCAGGCCACACCACTGACAGGAAGGTGGTCGCCAAAGGACAGTGGCGATCGAGCCACACCACCGGGCGCCAGAAGGTGGTCGCCAGCGATGTGTGGCGATCGAGCCACGCCATCGGGCGCCAGAAAGTGGTCGCCCGATGGGCGGTGGCGTCGAGCCACACCACCGGGCGCCAGGAGGTGGACGCCCGATGACACGCGTGGCGAGCGTGCTACGACCCTGGCGACGATGAGGTGGTCGCCAGCGATGTGTGGCGACCAGCCACACCACCGGGCGCCAGAAGGTGGTCGCCCAAGGGACGCGTGGCGCATAAAGCCGCGCTGGCGACGATGAGGTGGTCGCCAGCGACAGTGGCATGCGAGCCACTCCTGGCGTCCACTTTAGGCTGCAGCGCCCAGATCAAGGGCATTTAATGTGAATCGTGCGCATTAAATGCGAAGCATGGAGTATACAGTATGGCGGCGCGTCTTCCCCAGGCGTGCATTAATTACATGTGACGTCACGGCAGCGCCTCACCCCCTTACGGAACGGGCGGCGTTGGCGGATGTGGGGCCCGAGGCGGGGACGTGACGGCTGTGGCAGATGTTACTGGGATGTAAGAACAGTGACGTGCGCCTTAAATGCGCCCGTGCCAGTGTAATGATCATAGATTGCAGTGTAAGCCTCCCATGCGCCCCCGTCAGCCCGAGGATAAAAGGGAGCCGGGGTGCGTGGGAGAGGGGGTTCGATCCATGGTCAGTAGGTTCCACCCTCTCAAGTTAGCATACAAGCAATAGCAAGGGAACCAGGACTAGGGTTGTTACTCTTCGGATGGCCCGAACCTGGATAAATGCCTTGCGTCTCCCCGTTCTCTTGAGCTTCCGGTTACTCCGATCAACTTCTTCCTTTCTCCGGCGATTGCCCCGAAAGCCCCCCTATCTGAACCTCACAAGCACCCGACTCGGAGGTGCCTGTCGGCTAGTACGCTGACAGGTTGCATGTGAAAAAAGTGGAAAACAATGTAGTATTTAGACACGGGCGAGATGTGTGGTGGTCGGTGGTTCGGAATCTGGTTTGGAATGGTTTGGTTTGGGTTGGTTGGAATTGGTCATGGATTACAAGCAGGAGCTTGTACGTTGGTTTGGATTCTGGTTGGTTGTGCAAGCAGGAGCTTGTATGTTGGTTACATTACTATGGGGAGGGCGTGGGCTAGTGGGAGCTCCAAGGGGCCTCTAGTGACCAGCCTCTGGGCCATAGTAAGTAATTTCAGAAGATCTCACCTGAGTCACCCTAAGGACTGAACTTGATGATATCACTAAGTCAAAATAGTGCAACCACATGTGCTAGTTATGGGATAGCCTTGACTTAGTAAATCGGGAAGGATCTAACCTTGCACTATGTCGGGACCCGAATATGCAAATCCGGACCCTCTGTGTATTCAACACTAGTTCAGGATCACACTAGTGCAGAGAGTCTCAACATCGGTAAATACCACAATCGTACTCAACGAAATAGTAAAGTACTTTATTAAAAGGGGAAATATAACCGGTTGCATGACCTTATGGTCAAGTTACAAAAGTATGCCTCGCAGGGCTTGAGTCTTACTCAAATAAACTTGCAGCGAAAATTAAAGAAACTGTGGCGCTACCCAATATGCCACAGGCAACTGACTGGGCTCGCTCCCTAGTTCGATGGCTCCTCCTGGAACTCCTCCTCCAGTGCTGGCGTAGATTCTTCCTCAACTGGTGTTGTATTGTTGCAAGGGTGAGTACTTAAAGCACTCAGCAAGTCATGCACAGAATGCAGTCTAATATTCTGTATGCATGGTTTATTCCAAAGGATAGGCTAAAAGGCTTATTTGCATTAAAGCGACATTCTCAATATCAATAACAGATTGAAAGCGGTAAATGAGTAATAACAATAATAATTTTCATAAATAATTTCACAAGTAAAGCATTTATCTACCTAAAGAAAATTCATCAGTTCCAACACCAAGTATCCATAAACCAAGTTCATTTTCATAAAGTCTAACCCTTGATTGTAATCATCGAGCAATGTCCAATATACTGTGAACTCGGCTATTCGAATAGGTTGTACACTCTACAGAGGTTATACACTTTACCCACAAGATACAGTCAAACACCACAAAGGCGAGTGACCGCAACAAAGCCTTTCCAAAGCTACTTCTAGACCCGATACTACCCGCTAAGGTGTCAACACTGAAGGGATTGGTTACCACACTCAGGGCCGCCCTCTTGCACCATGTGAGCCTACCCGCGAACCCGGGCCTCACACCACCACGATAGTACCAAGGACTAGACATCACAGTTTACTCGGCCAGGTCTGTCCCATTCTAGACTTGTGGCTGTATGATGGACAGTTCAAATTCTTGCAAGGTTAAGTCCTTAGAATGACCGAGGCAAGACTACCCAATAATTCACAAGTAACCAAAGCAATAAAACCAAATGCGACCTCCCAAGTGCCACATCTGGCCCACCAGAACAACCTTGCCACTTGCCCCAATCTAAATCATTTAATCACCCAGTTGATTACCATGCACCATGTGGCATCAACATCAACAACAACACATGTAACAATTTCCAAAATCATGTTCCATCTCTCATCAAGTCAAGATTAATTTTCGACATTCAAAATTATATCAATAACACGATTGCGTGGCTAAGCTGGCTAATTATGATCTAATTAACCCATGTTGGCAAAGTATTAGTATCCAACTATTATTCCACATCCTAGGGTGACAAATGATTCGTGGCATACAATTATTATAGAAAAGGTGGCATAATCAGGTAGGTCACATAACTATTCCCGGAATTATTCAAAAGCATTTTTAAATAAACTAGCATGCAATAATTTAAATAAACATGATTTCAAAAGTGGGATCAACATGGTCAAAGTATAACTTGCCTTCAAGAAGTACTGGTTCCTAGTATTGAACTTGCTCTTGGGTCAAAACTTCTCCTTCGAAGCCTTTGGGCAGTTCAACGTCTACGCGTATCGGATAAATAAACAACAAATAAATAAAATATAGTAAAAACTCATGTATAAAAATTAAATACAATTCACCATAAATAGATATCAATTTTATAAAAATTTAGAAATTGGAATCACCTCAATCGGAGTTAAAACGCAAAAGTTATAGCCATTTGAAGTTTGAAAAATCAAATAAAAGAATAAACCGAATTAATTCATTTATTTTTCTATTGAAAAATCCAAAATATGACGTCAGCACAAATTTGGATTTCGGCCGAATTATTTGCCTAAAGGAAAATTGAATTATTGTGTCATGCTTGCGTCATCCGGCCCATGGGCCTGGTCCACGGTTCGGTTTCGGTCCACCGTGGACCGAGTCCATGGGTACACGTGTCACTGACACGTGGGACCCATTTGCTGACGTCTTCGCTGATGTCAGCATGGCTCGGCTAAACGGCTCTAACACACGGGCCCCACCACGATGTCAGCATGACATCACGGATGATGTCATCGTGCGGGCGGCCAAGCCGCTGACACGCGGGCCCAATGCTGACGTCACGCACATTTTAGACGGTTTGAAATTCGACGGTCCAGATTAGATCTAATCCCGCACGTTTTGGTTTAACGTGGCTGATCTGGACCGTATGATTTGAATCGGACGATTGAGATCCGATAAGGTTTTTACCGCATCATGGGGCGACGTGGCATGACCCGGCGGCTGACGCGTGGCACGATCTACACCGTACGATCTTGATCGGATGGCCAAGATTACATCCTGCGCTACCACGCTGGTTGAATCTAACCGTACAATCTAGATCTAACGGCTCATATCTAATCTAGCACAGTGCGGTTAAGGGGCTACGTGGCTTAATCTAGTGCGTTGGATCTAGATCCAACGGTTGTTAATTGATCTAAACGGTAATACTGAATCTAACCCTAACCGTACGATCGAAATCCTACGGTTGAGATCTAATCCGATGAAATCAATGGATCGCCACGTGGACGCATCGCAGCGTCGGATCTGGATCGGACGGCTGGCAAGCTTCGCGAGTTCCGGTGATGGTCTGGCAGAGCTAGTTGGCCGGAGACGAAGACGATGACGAGCCTGACAGCGTTTGGGTGCGAATCCAACGAGGTGAAACGTCCCTCCCGAAGCGCCTTGTCATGGGGAACCAAGATCTGGGCACTAACACAGCGGAATAGGGCGGACGATAGCAGAAAGGCACCAAAACCCCAAAACGGAGCCTAAGCAACTACGGCGAGCAATTGTGAGGTGCTGGCGGCTGCTCAAGCGGTGAGGGTTAAGGCAAAACATGCGCAAGGCAACGGGGAATCCAGGGCGGGTGGCAGCGCAGTAAATAGGGCCCTCGACGTCCATGAATCTCGCGGAAAATGAGACCGGCTCGGTTGCGGTGGCGGAATCCGACGAGAGCTCGGAGAGGTCGACGTGGCACGATCCTGGCTGTCCACGTGGCTCGATCCGACAGTCTTCGTCACGCGCACACGCGGGCACAAGCACAACTGTCGGATCTCAATCCAACGGTTCAACACGCGTGTACACATGGCTTGATCTTGGCCGTTAGATCTCGATCCAATGGTCGGCGCGATTAGGGTTTGGTTCGTGTGGTGGGCCGGCCAGGCTCAGCCCTCCCCTCGGCCAACTAAGCGAAAACACCACGCGTCTAGTGACCCATATGAACGGTTTTATGAACGCCAACCTCTCCCTTCGACAAAGCCATGAGTCCATACACTAGGGGGTCAACCCCCGGTAAGAGGAGGAGATGGATAAGGATCACCCCCTCTCCCCCCGCAATGAGGGGAAGTACCCTTCCGTGGCGAAGGAGGAAACCGGAGGGAATCACTCCCAGTCGTGCCTTCCTTCGACGTGAACCTAATGCTAAATCACCAATGTCTGACACCCTCCAACAACTCCTCCCAAATACATGGTGACGTGTCCAGGCAATCTGAGACCCCTACACAAGTGAAATTCTGTCGAACCCCTATAAAAGGTGTACGAACATAGGGTAAAAACCCAACGTATTAGAGACGTGAGTCAATAAAAAAATTCAGATTAGCCCCTGGCAAGAAATAATAAAGAAAAAGAAAGCCAATCAATACGGGCATATCCAAGCCCGCCCTATAAAGCTGAAAAGAAGACAGAGTAGAAGCAGGTTCCCCGAAAAACAAGAAGCAGTCTGACGAGTAAGAAGAGAGAGAGACCCGGTGGTTCCACACAACCACACTGAGAGAGAGACCTGGTGGTTCCACACCACCACACTGGCGCCGTCCGTGGGGAACCCAACCGCAAGGTGAAACCACCACCTGCCGATCAAGCCCAAGGGTAAGTTTCCTGCAACCATGCCACCAAAGAAAGGAAAGGAGGCAGTATCCAAGGGGGCGGCAACGACGGCAGGAACAGAAGAACCAAGGCGGCGTACGAGAAGCCAATCTGGAGATCCTCGACTTCGCATGACGAGACGCGGATGCCACCGCAATGAAGCCCGAAACATGGCGGAACTTTACATCCACAGACTCCGGTGGCCGTGGCGCAAGCGAGCCCCCAAACGGCGGCCTCCGACGACAGGACGAACGGTTTCGACACCAGGAGGAGATGTGGCGGAAGCGTCGACACATCCGACTCATCGCCGAGAGACCCACGGAAATGAAGAAACTCACGGAAGAGGAACCGGAGCTCGGAGGAGATTGACCCCAACGTCGGGCGCCGATGGAAGCCAACGAGCAACTCATGGCAGAGTTGAGGCGTCTACAAGGACAACTGACGGGGTCAATACGAATCACAAGATGAAAGCCCGAGCCGCGAGGTGCTATCTCCGGCGGTTGCGATGGCGCATGTGGAAGATCACGATCCAAACCTCAAGACTCGCCTCACGGGCCAAAAATGGCCCTCCCGGAAGCTTCAAATTTCCCTTTGTTAAGCCATATGACGGCCTGACGGACCCAAGGGAGTTCCTCCGCTTATGATACTGGCGATTGAAGCGGGGAGGAGATGATGACATCAAGGCGAAGGGGCTCCTTCTAGCCCTTGAAGGCATAGCCCTGTCTCCGGTACTCTTCATTGAGCCCCGATCGATCACCTGTTGGCCACAACTCCGCTCCAAGCTTGAAGGCAACTTTCGTGGTAACTTCGACGGAATGAAAGAGGAAAGTGACCTATTTGCGGTCGGACAACGCGAAGGGGAAACCCTTAAAAGTTACTTCCAGCGTTTCTCTGATTAAGTGCCGTGCACGAGGAGTAAGCGACACTACTATCATCAATGCGCACGCTATGCGGCCTGCGTGAGGGGACCGTTGGCGGAAAGGCTCGCCAGTAAAGAGGTGCGCACAAAGTGGAAGAACTCTTTGCGAAGATGAGGGAGTACGCTGGCGAGGAGGAAGACAACTTCCGAAGGGAAGACGGGCCCCAACAGAGAAGCAAGAATTCGCTCCACGCAAGAGAGGGCGAGGAAGGACCTCCCGCCCAACCCAAAAATGAGGGAACGATACCCAGAGCCGTGAAGAAGAGACGAGAGGAGGAGAATCCACCACATTGAAAAGCCAAGAGATCGGCAAGCCACGGGCGACAGGCCATGGAGCAAAGAAAGACGAGGACCACCCGGGCCGAGGAAAACAAGACGAGGGAAGCCGAGTTAACAAGAAAGAAGGGATAGAGCCCGGCAAGATTTCCGTGAATATCACGGGAAAATATCACTCACGACACCATCCAATGCAAAGTGATCAACGGATATAGGCGGTTCGAGGCGAAACAAAGGGAAGTCAAGATGCATCCTCGCGCCACGGAAGCGCCTCCTGTTGGACGACAACACCCCCCTCGTGTAGGAATGAATCATCTTCGTCGCATTATCAACGTCATTGCGGGGGGCTCCTCATCACATCTCTCGTCAAAAAGACAGAGGAAGGCGACGCCCGCAAATTAACCACGTTGCAATTACCCCACCACCCTTCCTCCCAGAAATGCGAACCAATCACATTCACACAGGAGGATGCCACGGGGTACACTTCCCGCACCAAGATTCCTTGGTAGTAACCGCCATTATCGCCGATCGCTGAAGCACGTCGAATATTGGTAGATGGAGGAGCGCCATGACATACTATCCATGGAGGCTTTCCGACAAATGATGATTCCACAAGATCGGTTGAAAAATCGGAGGTGCCGCTGATGGGTTTTGGAGGAAGCACGGCCAGCACCCTGGGGCAATTGGAGCTTGAAGTCACATTCGCGACGCCTCAAACCAGCGTCACAAGTCGCGTCACATTCGATGTGGTAGACATGCCATTCCAATACAATGCGATCCTAGGCAGGGGCTCGTTGACAACCATGGGGGCCATAATTCATCACGGTTTCCTATGCATGAAAATCCCTACCGCAGATGGTGTCATCACGGTGCGAGGAGACCAAGCCTTGGCAAGGAAGATAGATATGGAGAACCCACCTCAAGTCAAACACGTCCGCGCTACTGAGCTAGATCCCGTCGTACCTGCGAATCGCAGCCGGTGGCTCCCTAAACCACAACCCCAGGGAGAAACCCAACGGATACCGCTCAGGCCAGGAAGCAGCAAGACAGTAAGTATCGGCGCCATGTTGTCTCCAGAGGAGGAAAAACACTTGCTGCTGCTCCTCCAGGAATATGAAACCGTGTTCGCTTGGGGGCCTGAAGACCTTCCTGGCGTCCCGAGAGAAACTATTGAACATGCTCTCGCTGTTAATCCAAACGTGAAGCCTAGGAAGCAAAAATTGAGAAAACTTGCAGCAGAAAGACAAGAAGCTGCGAAGGTGGAAGTGGCTAAACTGCTCCAGGCGGGAATCATCCGCGAAACTTCGATACGGATTGGCTGGCCAACATCGTCTTAGTCAAGAAGGCTAGCGGGGCATGGAGGATGTGCATCGACTTCACTGATTTAAACAAAGCATGCCCGAAAGATGACTTCCCCCTGCCCCGCATCGACCAGCTGGTTGATTCAACCTCCGGGTCAGAAAGGATGAGCTTCCTTGATGCGCACTGGTTATCACCAAATCTATATGCAAGAAGGAGACGAAGACAAGACAAAGATTCGTTACTCCCTTCGGTACCTATTGCTTCGTACGGATGCCTTTCGGGCTCAAAAACGCAGGTGCTACCTTCGCTCGACTCATCACGAAGATCTTCGCCGATCAGTTGGGAAGAAATGTGGAAGCCTACGTTGACGATATCATTGTCAAAAGTGAGAAGAAAGAAGATCACATCGGGGACCTCCGGGAAACTTTCAGAAATTTGATAAAAGGAAAGGTGAAGCTTAACCCGTCAAAATGCGTTGGCGTGGACGCGGGAAAGCTGCTAGGCTTCCTGGTCTCCCAACGGGGCATAGAAGCGAATCCAGAAAAGATAAGAGCTGTCCAAGACATGGCCCCACCAAGAAACCTGAAAGAAGTACAACGGTTGGCAGGGCGGATAGCAGCGCTCAGTCGGTTCTTGCCAAAATCCGCGGAGCGAAGTCTGCCGGTCTTTAAAGCCTTGCGCACAAACGATAGTTTCGTCTGGACAGGGGAATGCCAACGTGCCTTCGATAACTTGAAGCAGAGCCTCATGGAAATCCCTGTCCTACAAAGCCCGAAGCAAGGTGAGGAGCTTCTGTTATATCTAGCAGCTAGCCCCTCGGCCGTAAGCGCCGTGTTAGTGCGGCCTCAAGGCGCCAAACAACAGCCGGTCTACTTTGTCTCTGAAGCCCTCCAAGGAGCGAAGCTACGATACTCGGAAATGGAAAAACTGGCATATGCTCTGTTAATGGCATCTCGAAAGCTCCGGCATTATTTTCAAGCCAACCGCATCAAGGTGCCAACTACATATCCCCTAGGGTCTATGCTCTTCACAGGAAAGCACGGCGCATCAAAGTGGTTTGTCGAGCTAGCTCCCTTTGAATTAACCATAATTCCTCGCACGGCAATCAAAAGCCAAGCCCTCGTCGATTTCATGGTAGAATGGACCTCCCCAGCCCCGGAGAACAACCAAACTCCAACAATGTGGTCCATCCACTCTGACGGGTCTTGGGGGGCGAGTGGGGCGGGAATAGCGGCGGTGATACACACACCCAATGGAGAAAAAGTGGAGTTTGCAGCAAGGCTGGAATTTCCTTCAACTAACAATATAGCCGAGTATGAAGCGCTATTATTGGGTATCGTAAAAGCAAAGATCATGGGAGCAAGAAAGGCGATAATATACACCGACTAAAACTCATTCAGGGCACATCACCAAAGAATATCAAGTGAGGGATGAGCAGCTCCGTATACGCCGATATGATCCGGACAATGGAGAAGGGCTTCACCGGTTCACCGTTAATGCAATTCCCAGGTCTCAAAACGAACGCGCTGACGAGCTAGCCAAGATCGCAGCCACCGGAGGAAGCCTACCTTCGACGATCTTCTTCGAGATACTTCGTACCCCCTCTATTCCTTCCCAGATAAACCTCATCGTTCGGGCAGCCGGTGAAGACTGGAGGGATGAGATATACAACTACCTCCTGGAGGGAGTTCTGCCAGACGAGGATACACTGGCGAGGCGCGTCGAAAGACGAGCAAAGAAGTACGCCATCATCAACGGCCTCTTGTTCCGTAGCGGCCTCTGCGCTCCGTGGCTACGTTGCATCTCGCGAGAAGAAGGAGTTCAAGCCTTACTTGAAGCACACGAGGGGGATTGCGGAGCGCATCAGGCCCCTAGGAATCTCGTGAGAAAGCTATTCCGGATGGGGCTCTACTGGCCTTCAGCGTTGCAAGATGCGGAGCACATGGTCCGACACTGTCATGCGTGCCAATGGATGACCAAGCAAACGAGGGCCCCGCCAACGAATCGCATGCGGTACCCTGGCCTGGCCCTTCGCCAAGTGGGGAATAGACATTGTTGGGGCGCTTCCTAAAGCTCGAGCAAACCTTCAGTTTTTAATAAATGCCGCCATCGATTACTTCTCCCGGATCGAGGCAGAGAGCTGGGCCATAAGATAACCGCAGAGGCCGCCACAAATTCCTATGGAAAACAATTATCTCGCCGACACGGGGTCCCTTACCAGATCGTAACCGACAATGGGACTCAATTCGACTCTGGAAATTCCGCGACATCGTGATAATCTCGGGATAAAGATCTGCTTCGCCTCAGTGGGTCATCCTCAGTCGAACGGGGCGGTGGAACGGGCGAACGGGTTACTTCTTGATGGCATAAAAAAAAGGCTTTACGGCTCTAAGAAGGGGCTTTGGCCCGACGAGCTGGATCACGTCTTATGGGCAACACGCACTTCAGCCTCAAGAGCGACCGGGTTCTCCCCCTTCCGTCTCCTTTTCGGGGAAGAAGCCGTTTCTCCTGCGGAGATCTGTGCAAAATCCTTACGAGTAATCAAAACCCCGACCCATGAGGCAATTGACGTCACGTGTGATCTAAAGGAAGAACACAAGCTTCAAGCCTTAAAGACCATGAAAGCCTACGCGGAGGCGTCCACCCGAAGCTTCAACAAGAAGGTGAAGAAACGTGAACTACACCCTGGAGACATGGTGCTCAAGCGGGCCGCTCCGGCCTTGGCCGAAACGACACAGGAAGGACCATACATCATCCAAGAGTCAACAGCGAAGGGTGCCCACAAGCTCATTACCCCCTGCGGAGAAGAGATACCACGGACCTGGAACACCGACGCGCTCAAAAAAATTTTTCCGTAGGTGGTCGAATCCGAAGGAAAGAAATGTACCGATCCTTATCAATAAAAAAATGGAAAGACATCGCGAGTTTGAGCCATCTTCATGTTCTCCAAGATTCAAATCAAGAAACCTATTAGGTCCCACCCATCCCTCGCTCCGGAGACCCGTTGCCTCGTGCCGGGTAGGATTTCGCGGATGCTTGGTCGGGCATAAGTCCCACCCATCCCTCGCTCCGGAGACCCGTTGCATCGTCCGGGGTAGGATTTCGCGGATGCTGGGTCGGGCATAAGTCCCACCCATCCATCGCCTCCGAGACCCGTTGCCTCGTCCGGGTAGGATTTCGCGGATGCTTGGTCGGGCATAAGTCCCACCCATCCTCGCTCCGAGACCCGCTGCCTCGCGGGGTAGGATTTCGCGGATGCTTGGTCGGGCATAAGTCCCACCCATCCTCGCCCGAGACCCGGTGCCTCGTGCCGGGTAGGATTTCGCGGATGCTTGGTCGGGCATACGTCCCACCCATCCCTCGCTCCGGAGACCCGTTGCCTCGTGCCGGGTAGGATTTCGCGGATGCTTGGTCGGGCATAAGTCCCACCCATCCCTCGCTCCGGAGACCCGTTGCCTCGTGCCGGGTAGGATTTCGCGGATGCTTGGTCGGGCATAAGTCCCACCCATCCTCGCTCCGAGACCCGCTGCCTCGTGCCGGGTAGGATTTCGCGGATGCTTGGTCGGGCATAAGTCCCACCCATACCTCGCTCTGGAGACCCGTTGCCTCGTGCCGGGTAGGATTTCGCGGATGCTTGGTCGGGCATAAGTCCCACCCATCCCTCGCTCCGGAGACCCGTTGCCTCGTGCCGGGTAGGATTTCGTGGATGCTTGGTCGGGCATAAGTCCCACCCATCCCTCGCTCCGGAGACCCGTTGCCTCGTGCCGGGTAGGATTTCGCGGATGCTTGGTCGGGCATAAGTCCCACCCATCCCTCGCTCCGGAGACCCGTTGCCTCGTGCCGGGTAGGATTTCGCGGATGCTTGGTCGGGCATAAGTCCCACCCATCCCTCGCTCAGGAGACCCGTTACCTCGTGCCGGGCCACCCATCCCTCGCTCCGGAGACCCGTTGCCTCGTGCCGGGTAGGATTTCGCGGATGCTTGGTCGGGCGTAAGTCCCACCCATCCCTCGCTACAGAGTCCCGTTGCCTCGCGCGGGGTAAGAATTCGTGGGTAGTTAGTCGCACCGACACTACAATTCGTTCGCTGTCCCCGTTCATCTATTCACGAAATAACCGTCCGGGTTAAGATACCAACCTCACCTTCGCTCCGAAGGACCGGAGAACACGTCGTACTACCCTCGCCAAGTCATTGAGAAAATACACCCGAGCCGGTATCCCGTCTTTCTCTCGGCAAGGAGGGAGGGGGTGCTTACGCATTATGCGACCATATGAGACCATTTCACGACTACTACTCAAGGCACGATAGGAAGCTAAGAATGTAAGATCAGAAGGAATTCAAACAGAGAAGACAAAGAACAGATATAAGTACCAATCCCCGACTGGGAATTACATAACATCGTCCCAAGCATACATAGAACAGTAATCCAACAAAAGCTTTTATACGAAACGAAGCGGACTTAGATGCGATTAGCACGCGCCACGGCTTCGCGAGGGCTGCCCTTGGCTTCTAGCAGCCGCGGCACCATCCTGATCAAAATGTCGAGGTTGGCGAGGTCTCGGGCGAGGGCCTCCTCTGCGGCCATTATCATGTCGAAATCTGCCCATAGACCTTCAATGAAGGCCTCGAAATCGTCGGCGGCTGGAAGACCCCCGGGAGCGAGAGCGTCACCCAGAGGATCGGGAACCATGATAGGGGCTCCCTCCTCCTCCAAAGATGGCGGGATCTTCGCCACAGCGCCCCTCATCCAGGTTGGCAAAATGGGGTCTTCTTCCATAATTTCCTGGGAGGTCACCATTGAAAAATCAAAGGAAGGCAGGGAAGAGAGCGATCGTCTCACTCGATACTAACAAGGTGGGCGAGGAAGGTGAAAAGGGCCAGAGTTAAATAATAACGCGAGAAGCCCAAGCGCCTACACGCCCCCGAGAAGTTCGCCGGACCATTAAGTCCCGCTAATACTCACATCGACGCTTGGTCTCCATTGGGAGAAGCTAAACGCTTTTTCTGACGAAGGGACCCGTGAGAGCGAATCGAACATACATGGTCATTTGATAAAATAAGTGATTTAACCCAAGTGTCTACAAAAATCCCTCACACGAAGATACACCAACTAAGAAGGAGGCGGCTTCTCTTTGCCTTTCCCGAGTCACGCATCACAGCACGAGCTCGACGAACTGACTCCCTTGCAGTGGGCTCCCCGTGCTGCTTCCAGAAATCTGACATAAAACTTGACGATAATCTAGATGCGGCGGAGGAAGGCTTCACCGACGAAGGGATATCTCGAACCCTGGTAACGACGAGCTGCAGAAGAAAACCGAAATGCTCGCGTATATGAGTACATCCTTTTGCCTCCAATAGCTGAGCCGCTTTCACGAGCCCAATCTCGCAAAGAATCGCCGAAGGTCGATCTTTGAATCCCCAAAAATCTTAGTAGATTTCTCAAGGAAGGAGACACTTTCCAGTGGAGGAAGGAATACGACTCGAGCCGCATCAATACCGAACCGAGGAGTCGCCAAGGAAGGCCTCAGAGCCCCGTGAATCCCTCGAGACAACGGATTCCAATTCCTGGCCTCGAACCATGTCGTGACGCCTCTCAGCTCGTTGAGCGTTACGAAGATGCATTTGAACTTCGCTCCGCCGCTATGTAGTTGAGAGGGGAATTCCTCCACTTGCTTCTTCAACATGTTCTTGCCTTCTTCAGCAACCACCAATAGGTTTTTCAACTCCTCTATTCGATCATCCTTCTTCTTTTCGTTTCGCTCCGCCGCCATGCGGGCTCGCTCCTCCTCGGCGAGACGGTCCCTCATCAGAGAAATTACCCCCTCCAGTTCTGCATTTTTCGCAGCTAAGTCCCGACTCTGGGACGCTTCAGCCTGCACCTTGGCCAACGAGTCCTCAGAGTCCTGAAGTGCCCTTGAAAGATTAGCCTTCTCCGCCTCTAGTTCCGCTGCTCGTTCCTTCGCGGCCTCACAATCTCGGGCCCCTTGTTGAATCGACCTGGCACGTCCGAAATCGACGTGATATCTCTGCGAGTCTGACCCCTAAAAATGGAGAAGATATGAAGCAGGATATTGAAAGACATTGATACCAAAGAGGATAAGCTCAAAAGGAAGGATACCTTTAGATGATGGTCCATCGAGATCTCGCAGAGAGAAAGGTCATTGTCTTCGTCAAATAAAGCCACAGATTTTTTGTAAGGAGAAAAGGCCGCATGATCTTTCTTAAGGACGGAGAAACAAATGCCCTTTCAAAATCTGAGGCTGAAAAATCCGACAAATCAAAGCGGACAAAGGAAGAGCCCACACCACCCGCAGGGTCGGGCGGGCCCGAAGGTAAAATCCTCATCCGGGGACGCTTTGAGTACTTGGAATCGGAGGTTCTCGACCCTCCTCCTCCGCGACAGGCAAAGGATCGCAAGCGCCCCGCTTTGGACTGTTTCAACGGTGTTAAATCCTCCGCCTCCTCCGCATTATTACCTCCTGCATTAACCTCATCAAGACACGAAAGAATATCGCACCCTAACGAGTGGCGGGGAAAAGTATCGAGAGTAAGACCTTCTCCCCCAGTGGGGGTGTCAGGAGTGGAAATGTTCAACCGCAAACCCCGAGTCTCCCCTGTCGCGGGGGCAATCCCATCTTCAAGTTGCCCTTGTGCGCACTCCGCAGCCGGAGAATCACCATCATCCTCGTCATATATGTCGATAGTCTCCACTCCGGGAATCCCCAGAAATGAATACCCGGGGGACTGACTCCCGTCAACAGTGCACATTAATGAAGGGTCAAGTGGGAGGGCCGAGGAACCTCCCCACAGAATGGACTTGATGTTGCCTCAGGAAAGCTCGTATCTGGGGCAGATGGCACATGCGAGGGTTCGCCCACAACAGCCAAGGGAATCGTTTCGGAGGGGCCCCCCGCACCCACAGAATCCGGAGGGGGCGGAGGCAGGAGAGACGAGCCGCCACGTAACCGAGGAATCACCTCGCCGCTGGATTCCTCCGAATCCCAATCCGCCTCCTTGTCGCCATCATCCTCGAATCCTCGCTCCCACCCGGCGTAGCAGCGGCTTGGGGCAGCGCAACACGAGCTAACCTTGCTCGCTTAGCAGGCGGGAGAGCCAATCGACCCTGGGGATGAGGGGCGCGCGCCCCCAACAAGAAAACGAGAACATCGGTGGCCCCACGGCGCCCATAGCAGCCTCATACTCCGTTGCCTGGCAAGGGCCCGAAGCTTGCGAGCCAATCTCTCGGCCGCCCCACGCCCTGCCTTGTACCCTTCAGATTTAATCACGGACACCGCACTCTCCAAATGACCGCCTCCAGAGTAACGGGGGAACTCCTGGCCAAAGGGTCGATACGACATAGGCAGTATTCTTCCACCAAATCTCGCATTGTACTCTGGGCACGAAGGGCCTTCAGATAGTCAAGATGTCTAATTTCTTCCGCGGTCGCGCTCCAATTAGGGGATCGAATCGCGCGGACTGGACCCATTGAAGTATGAAGCGGAGAGTCCGTGCCCACGAATTTGATAATACCACCGGACATCCATCCCGAGTCCCATTTCCTTGGCGGCCGCCATCGGGATTTCCTTTATAAGAGATCTCTTCGTCTGGAAATTCAGAGAACCGAAACATGACTTACGACCTTCGTTCCCTGCTTTCTGTTGCTTCGGTTGCCAAAACGCGTCTTCTATGAGAGAAAACAAGCGTCCTGTCAGGTGGATTCCAGCCGGGTGGAAAGCCCATTCCAACACCGCCAATCGCACGATGGCATTAGGGGTAGCCGTGACAGCCCGCATGGAAAACCCGAGTAATCGATGATAGTAGAGGGGCGACGGAAACGAAGTCCCGCCGAAAATGCCGCGAACACCATCGCTTCATTTGCTCGAGGCCGAGGGGTTTCTTCACCACCCGGAGGCGATGGAAGGGCGTATTACCCCAAAATCAGCCGCTAGTGCATCGAGGTCGCAGAGCTCAACGCCGACCGCCCCAAAATGGGGATAATCCCGGCATCCTCTTCGCTCAGAACTGGTTTTATCTTAGGGGGGCGCCTAGGACCCATGGAGATCTAGGTGGGTAGGAGATCAGGGAGACAGGCACCAGAGGAGAATGCGAACGAGAAAAGAAAACGGACGAAATGCGGAGCCAAAGAAGATGAACTTCGCCACCATCGGAAAACCCTATCTCTATAAAAAAAAAAAAAAAAAAAAAAAAAAACTCCCGGACGTTTAATGTTGCATCCCAGCGAGCAGAACGACTTCTACCCGCTGACATGAGGGGCTAGTGTGGTGGGCCGGCCAGGCTCAGCCCTCCCCTCGGCCAACTAAGCGAAAACACCACGCGTCTAGTGACCCATATGAACGGTTTTATGAACGCCAACCTCTCCCTTCGACAAAGCCATGAGTCCATACACTAGGGGGTCAACCCCCGGTAAGAGGAGGAGATGGATAAGGATCACCCCCTCTCCCCCCGCAATGAGGGGAAGTACCCTTCCGTGGCGAAGGAGGAAACCGGAGGGAATCACTCCCAGTCGTGCCTTCCTTCGACGTGAACCTAATGCTAAATCACCAATGTCTGACACCCTCCAACAACTCCTCCCAAATACATGGTGACGTGTCCAGGCAATCTGAGACCCCTACACAAGTGAAATTCCCGTCGAACCCCTATAAAAGGTGTACGAACATAGGGTAAAAAACCCAACGTATTAGAGACGTGAGTCAATAAAAAAAAATTCAGATTAGCCCCTGGCAAGAAATAATAAAGAAAAAGAAAGCCAATCAATACGGGCATATCCAAGCCCGCCCTATAAAGCGGAAAAGAGGACAGAGTAGAAGCAGGTTCCCCGAAAAACAAGAAGCAGTCTGACGAGTAAGAAGAGAGAGAGACCCGGTGGTTCCACACAACCACACTGAGAGAGAGACCCGGTGGTTCCACACAACCACAGTTCGGCTCAGGTCTGGCTCAGTCGGACTCGACTCAGACTCGGGTCGGACCAACAATGGAACCAAATAGGGTTTTCAGCAATTTAATATTTAAATTAATTCTAGAAATTCATTTAATACGGGAAAAATAGCAAAATGCTTAGAAAAATTTCAGAAAAATTCTGGAAAATTTTTTGAGACATTTTGGTCTCAAATAAAATATTTCCAACAAAATTTTATCTAAACTTTTTAATTATTTAAATAATTCAAGAAAGGACTTAATTCAAATTAAATCCAAATATATCCAAATATATTCTAGAAAATTCCAAAAATTCAATTAACTCAATAAATTAAATAAAAGCACAAATTTGGGATGTTACACACTATTAGGAGGTGGAAGAGTTGGACAAACTTGTGGTAGCAGTGTGTTCTAGGGACTCCCTCATCGAGGCATCGAGGTGGGAGTTTGCCCAATACAACGGTGAATGCCTGGCTATGGGGAGGGCGAGGGCGATGTGACGTGGTCCATCATGAGCACAGTGATGCGGTCAAGTGACCCCTCCCGCCATAGTAGGAATGCACATTACCGGGCTAGTGCAAGGGGTAAATCCCTACCTTTTGGAAAGTCTCATCACGTTCTAGCAAAACAGATACGATGAGTATCGTGTGGCATGGTTGACATGATTGCTAGAAAGTGTCATGTGGGTAAAGTGTACAATCTCTGTAGAGAAAAATAAACCTAATCGATTAGCCGTTCTTACTGTCATGAGCAGCTTGGGAAGTACTATCAAGTGTAGAGTTTTGGGATTGGTTTTAGATTCGGTTTGGTTTCTAAAAAATGGAATGGGTTGAACCTTGGTTTGGTTACAGTTTTGATTCAATGGAAATGGTTTGGAAACTTGGATCAGGAAAAATAGTTGGTGAGTGGTTATTGGTTCTTGGAAAATGGGATGGTTTGATAATGAAATTTTTTTTTAAATATATTATATTTTATTCCAAATTACAGAAATAAATGTCTGTCGTAAGAAATTTCAGTTTTATACGTCTGTCGCCTGTCCATCGGGCGATATAAGCCTGTCGCCCGATGGACGGGCGACAGGAGACCTTTCGTGTTTTCTGTCGCATGTTAGACGGGCGATAGCCTTCTGTCGCCCGATGAACAGGCGACAGCATAAAAATCCCCGTTGGACGAGCGACATATAGCATGCGGGGTTCCTGTCGCCCGATGGACGGGCGACCGGTATATTTTATATTCGCCACAAGGCTCGGCCGAGGCGTAAAGCAGTAACGAGGAAAAGAAGAGGAGAGAAAAGAGGAGAAGAAGAGAGGAAAAAAGAGAGGAGGGAAGAAAAATAGAGCGCGATTTTTGAGCCCGTCACTTCATATTCAGGTAATTTCTCGTTCTTTAGTTTTTGTATTTGTAGATCTAGAAAATCTAGTTAAGAAATGTAGTTAGAAAATCTAGTTAAGAAATGTAGTTAGATGTAGTTAGAAAATTTAGTTAGGAAATGTAGTCAGATGTAGAAAGATTGAGCAAACCTAGTTTGTAGTTAGATGTAGTCTGCATATAGCAAATCTAGTTAGGTGTAGGTAGATCTAGCAAATCTAGTTTGATGTAGGTATGCATTACTCGTTTTAATTTTTGTAGCAGTAGGTTATGATTTAGTAGAAATGATTTTAGATCTTGGTTTGTGTGCGTTGATATATCGAATGTAGATACTTTGAACGGATAGAAGTATTCATTTCTTAGGAATGCAGTTGGGTACATATAGCGAAAGTAGTTTGATGTATGTCGAGTTTCAATTAATCGTAGAGAATGTAGTTAGAGTAGTTGTTTAATTCTTTAGTAGTAGATCTATTGAATGTAGATATTGTATACCGATACGAATACATCCATATACATATTCAATTCTTACGAATGTAGTACGTCAGAGATAGCGATTGTTACGATCCTAGATATGTATTGTTAGAAATGTAGCAAATTTTTGTACGAATAAATATGTATTTTTGTAGCATATAGATATACCAAAGCAAAGTTGGGGGTCGTAATATTTTTTACGGAAAGTAATTAATTCGTGGGTGAATGAATGAATTTGCAGATATGGCAGAATGAGTTCAATTTAGAATATATTATGGCAAAGGGGTTGTAATGTATGGTTCGGAGGGTGCAGATCAAAGTAACTTCCAGTATGTAGACAGAAGTTTGAGTAGGGTCGAAGAGCGCACATTTTCTTCAGTGATGAAGTGGTTGTATTATACTTTTCGGATGGAAGAAGAGAAGTGGCAGCTGAAGGTATTTTGCCTCTGTAGTATGCAGAACAATTCATTTTGTTGGGAGCTAGTTGAGTTGAAAGGAACCGCATCGTGGAGATCATATGTGAGGGGGACAGAGCAACGGGGATGGAACCGGGTGCTTTTAGTGCAAGCCTATGCCCAGGATGTAGCCCTCAAAGAAGAAATGGACGGTGGTGACTGTAGTCAGGCTCAAAATGAGTTAGTTTTGGTGACACCGAAATTGGGGGATCTAGCCGTGGGCAGTACATCCAGACAGCGAACGAGGACATTATTTGCCAAAGTGGCGAACAATCTGAATTTGGGGAGGACGAAGCAAATGTGGGACAAGTAGTGCTGGGACTAGCAGACGAAGGTGAGCAAATTGATGAAATAACAGTTAGGATGGAAGAGGAAGACCGTGAGTACGGCATAGCAGAAGTGGAAGACGACAATGAGTCCGATGAGGAAGATGGAGGTACGGAGCCGCCTGTGCCAGCCGAGTGGAGCACACATCAATTTGAGAGGTTGGTTGTTAATGAAACCAACAACATACGTTGGCAGTATAGCCCCAACGAGGTTAGGCCTGACAGTATGTACGCGATAAAGGAGGTCGTGCAGATGCCGTGAAAGATTGGGCCTTATCATTAAGAAGGACTTTCAGGGTTAAGAAATCCATGCCGACTGCCACGACGTGGTGTGTGAGATCCATGGCTGTCCGTGGAGAGTGCACGCGTACAAGCCAAGTGGCGCACTCCATTGGTTATGCTCGAAGGTTGAGCAAAGACAAATTGTATGATTGAGGAAATAATGATGGCTCACAGAACTCGCTATCTGGGTTTGTCGCGAATATCATGTACTCGTGAGATAGTGGAGAACCTAACTTATGAGCCCTGCATATTATCCGAGCTATCGAGAACAGATATCAGTACACAATTAGCTATGGGAAGGCTTGGAGGGCGAAACAGAAGGCCTTAGAAACGAGGTTTGGGAAGTTTGAAGACTCGTACCACAATCTGCCCAAGACCGCCAGCTTGCATTCAGGGAAGAAATCCCGGCACTTACTATGATTATCAAGATTGTCCGTCAATCAAGTGGCCAACTAAAAGGCATCTAAGGAGAGTGTTCTTCGCATTCGGAGCTTGCATTAAGGCGTTCTATCACTGTCGTCCATTGCTGTGCGTGGACGGCACATTCTTGACCGGGAAATACAAAGGGCAAATTTTGACAGCTGTGGGTGTTGACGGAAATAATCAGATTCTGCCTGTTGCATTCGCCTTTGTAGAAAGTGAGAACTATGAGAGTTGGCTATGGTTCCTGCGGAACTTGAAGATTGGGGTGGTCAAAACTCGTCAGGATGTGTGCGTGCTGCACGACAGGCATGCTGGTCTGCTTAGTGCGATCAACCAGTTGCAAACAGGGGCAGAGGAGCCATTTCCATGGCCTGACTTGTAGAGCCGATGGTGCATGAGGCATTTGGGCGCAAATTTCTACAGGCAATTCAGGAACAAGGAACTCATGAACATGTTCAAAAGACTATGTA